>OY997266.1:150415480-151665480 GCA_963921465.1 Triticum timopheevii | reverse complement strand
CTAGAGGCAATAATAAAGTTATTATTTATTTCCTTATTTCATGATAAATTTTTATTATTCATGCTAGAATTGTATTAACCGGAAACTTAGTACATGTGTGAATACATAGACAAAACATATTGTCCCTAGTATGCCTCTACTTGACTAGCTCGTTAATCAAAGATGGCTATGTTTCCTAACCATAGACATGTGTTGTCATTTGATGAACGGGATCACATCATTAGAAGAATGATGTGATGGACATGACCCATCTGTTAGCTTAGCATTTTGATCGTTACAGTTTCATTGCTACTGCTTTCTTCATGACTTATACATGTTCCTCAGACTATGAGATTATGCAACTCCCGAATACCGGAGGAACACCTTGTGTGCTACCAAACGTCACAACGTAAAAGGGTGATTATAAAGATGCTCTACAAGTGTCTCCGAAAGTGTTTGTTGGGTTGGCATAGATCGAGATTAGGATTTGTCACTCCGTGTTTCGGAGAGGTATCTCTGGGCCCTCTCGATAATGCTCATCACTATAAGCCTTGCAAGCATTGTGACTAATGAGTTAGTTGCGGGATGAAGTACGAAATGATTAAAGAGACTTGCCAGTAACAAGATTGAACTAGGTATGATGATAGCGACGATCGAATCTCGGGCAAGTAACATACCGATGACAAAGGGAACAACGTATGTTGTTATGCGGTTTGATTGATAAAGATCTTCGTAGAATATGTAGGAGCCAATATGAGCATCTAGGTTCCACTATTGGTTATTGACCGGAGATGTGTCTCGGTCATGTCTACATAGTTCTCGAACCCATAGGGTCCGCACGCTTAACGTTCGATGACGATATGTATTATGAGTTATGTGTTTTTGATGACCAAAGTTTTTTCAGAGTCCCGGATGAGATCACGGACATGATGAGGAGTCTAGAAATGGTTGAGACATAAAGATTGATATATTAGACGACTATATTCGGACACCGGAAGTGTTCTGGAGAAGTTTCGAATAAAACCGGAGTGCTGGAGGGTTATCGACCCCCCCCCCGGGGAACTAATGGGCCTCGATGGGCCTTAGTGGAGAGAGAGGTAGGCTGCAGGAGGTCTGGCCGCGCGCCCCCCTTGAGTCCAAATAGGACAAGGGAAGGGGGGCGGCGCCGCCCCCTTTCCTTCTCCCTCTCTCCCTCTCCTTCCTCCCCCCTCTCTCCTTCTTGGTGGAAACCTACTAGGACTTGGAGTCCTAGTAGGATTCCCCCTTTTGGGGGGCACAAAGGAGGGTTGGCCGGCCTCCCCTTCCTCCTTTATATACGGGGGCAGGGGGCACCCTAGGACACACAAGTTGATCTTTTAGCCGTGTGCGGTACCCCCCTCCACAGTTACACACCTCGATCATACCGTTGCGGAGCTTAGGCGAAGCCTTGCGCCAGTAGCATCATCATCACCGTCGCCACGCCGTCGTGCTAACAGAACTCACCCTCGGCCTCAACTGGATCAAGAGTACAAGGGACGTCATCGAGCTGAACATGTGCAGATCGCAGAGGTGTCGTTCGGTACTTGATCGGTTGGATCGCGAAGATGTTCGACTACATCAACCGCGTTACTTAACGCTTCCGCTTTCGGTCTACGAGGGTACGTGGACACACTCTCCCCCTCGTTGCTATGCATCACCTAGATAGATCTTGCATGATCATACGAATTTTTTGAAATTACCACGTTCCCCAACAGTGGCATCCGAGCCAGGTCTATGCGTAGATGTTATATGCACGAGTAGAACACAAAGAGTTGTGGGCGATAATAGTCATACTGCTTACCATCATGTCATACTTTGATTTGGCGGTATTTTTTGATGAAGCGGCCCGGACCGACATTACATGACCGCGTTCATGAGACTGGTTCTACCGACGTGCTTATGCACATAGGTGGCTGGCGGGTGTCTGTTTCTCCAACTTTAGTTGAATCGAGTGTGGCTACGCCCGGTCCTTGTTGAAGGTTAAAACAGCACACTTGATGAAAAATCATTGTGGTTTTGATGCATAGGTAAGAATGGTTCTTGATAGAAGCCCGTAGCAGCCATGTAAAACTTGCAACAACAAAGTAGAGGATGTCTAACTTGTTTTTGCAGGGCTTGATGTGATGTGATATGGTCAAGGCATGATGTGATATATATTGTTGTATGAGATGATCATGTTTTGTAACAAAGTTATTGGCAACTGGCAGGAGCCACATGGTTGTCGCTTTATTGTGTGCAATGCAATCGCCATGTAATTGTTTTACTTTATCACTGAGCGGTAGCGATAGTCGTAGTAACAATAGTTGGCGAGACGACAATGATGCTACGATGGAGATCAAGGTGTCGCGCCGGTGATGATGGAGATCATGACGATGCTTCGGTGATGAAGATCATGAGCACAAGATGATGGCCATATCATGTCACATATTTTTATTGCATGTGATGTTTATCTTTTATGCATCTTATTTTGCTTAGTACGGCAGTAGCATTATAAGATGATCCCTTACTAAATTTCAAGGTATAAGTGTTCTCCCTGAGTATGCACCGTTGCTATAGTTCGTTGTGCCGAGACACCACATGATGATCGGGTGTGATAAGCTGTACGTTCACATACAACGGGTGCAAGCCAGTTTTGCACACACAGAATACTCGGGTTAAACTTGACGAGCCTAGCATATGCAAATATGGCCTCGGAACACTAAGACCGAAAGGTCGAACGTGAATCATATAGTAGATATGATCAACATAGTGATGTTCACCATTGAAAACTACTCCATCTCACGTGATGGTCAGACATGGTTTAGTTGATTTGGATCACGTAATCATTTAGATGACTAGAGGGATGTCTATCTAAGTGGGAGTTCTTAAGTAAGATGATTAATTGAACTTTAATTTATCATGAACTTAGTCCTGATAGTATTTTGCAAATTATGTTGTAGATCAATAGCTCGTGTTATAGCTTCCCTATGTTTTTATATGTTCCTAGAGAAAACTAAATTGAAAGATGATAGTAGCAATGATGCGGACTAGGTCCGTGATCTGAGGTTTATCCTCATTGCTGCACAGAAGAATTATGTCCTTGATGCACCGCTAGGTGACAGACCTATTGCAGGAGCAGACGCGGACATTATGAACGTTTGGCTAGCTCAGTATGATGACTACTTGATAGTTTAGTTCACCATGCTTTAGGGCCTAGAACCGGGACTTAAAAAATGTTTTGAATGCCACAGAGCATATGAGATGTTCCAAGAGCTGAAATTGGTATTTCAGACTCATGCCCGTGTCGAGAGGTATGAGACCTCCTACAAGTACTTCGCCTAAAAGATGGAGGAGAATTGCTCAGCTAGTGAGCATGTACTCAGAATGTCTGGGTACTACAATTGCTTGAATCAAGTGGGAGTTAATCTTCCAGATAAGATAGTGATTGATAGAGTTCTCTAGTCACCATCACCAAGTTACTGGAACTTTGTGATGAACTATAGTACACAAGGGATGACGAAAACGATTCCTGAGCTCTTCGTGATGCTGAAATCAACAAAGGTAGAAATCAAGAAAAAGCATCAAGTGTTGATGATTAAACAAGACCACTAGTTTCAAGAAAAGGGCAAAGGGAAAGAAAGGGAACTTCAATAAGAATGGCAAGTAAGTTGTCGCTCCCGTGAAGAAGCTAAAGCTGGCCCTAAGCCTGAAATTGAGTGCTTCTACTGCAAAGGAAATGGTCACTGGAAGTGGAACTGCCCCAAATATTTGGCAGATAAGAAGGATGGAAAAGTGAACAAAGGTATATTTGATATACATATTATTGGCGTGTACCTTGCTAGTGCTCGTAGTAATCCCTAGGTATTTGATACTTGTTCAGTTGCTAAGATTAGTAACTGGAAATAGGAGTTGCAGAATAAATAGAGACTAGTTGAGGATGAAGTGAAAATGTGTGTTGGAAGTGGTTCCAAGATTGATATGATCATCATCGAGCACTCCCTATACTTTCAGGATTAGTGTTGAACCTAAATAAATGTTATTTGGTGTTAGCATTGAGCATGAATATGATTAGATCATGTTAATTGCAATATAGTTGTTTATTTAAAATAGAGAATAATTGTTATTCTATTTACATGAATAAAACCTTCTATGGTCATACACCCAATGTTGACGGTTTACTGAATCTCGATCGTGGTAATACACATATTCATAGTATTGATTCCAAAAGATGCAAAATTGATAATGATAGTGCAGCTTATTTGTGGCAGTGCCGTTTAGGTCATATCAGTGTAAAGCGCATGAAGAAACTCCATGCTGATGGACTTTTGGAATCACTTGATTATGAATCACTTGATGCTTGTGAACCGTGCCTGATGGGCAAGATGACTAAAACTCTGTTCTCCGGAACAATGGGACGAGCTAGTGACTTATTGGAAATAATACATACCGATGTACGCGGTCCTATGAGTGTTGATGCTCGTGGCGGGTATCGTTATTTTCTAACCTTCACAGATGATTTGAGCTGATATGGGTATATCTACTTAATGAAACACAAGTTTGAAACATTTGAAAAGTTCAAAGAATTTCAGAGTGAAGTGGAGAATCATCGTAACAAGAAAATAAAGTTTCTATGATTTGATTGTGGAGGAGGATATTTGAGTTACGAGTTTGGCCTTCATTTAAAACAATGTGGAATAGTTTCACAACTCACGCCACCTGTGTCACGCCCAAGATGCGGCCCTATCCTAAAGGCACTCGAAGGTCCCACCAAGGATAGAAGCGCATCTTGGAGACGCTTTTGCAAGGTGGATATCATTACATCAACATTACATAATAGATGGGGATACATACAAGAGGCACACAATGCCACATGAATACAACATCATCTTACATAAGAGCACCATCCGACTACGGATGAATCACAAACAGAAACTCAAACGACATCCACCCTGCTAGCCCAGGCTTCCAACCTGGAACCTATCCCCTGATCGAAGAAGAAGCAAAAGAAGAACTCCAAACAAGCAAACATCGCTCTCACGTCAGGATCATCGCATAACCTGTACCTGCAACTGTTGTTGTAGTAATCTGTGAGCCACGAGGACTCAGCAATACCATTACCATGGGTATCAAGACTAGCAAAGCTTAATGGGAAAGGAAGGGGTAAAGTGGTGAGGTTGCAGCAGCGACTAAGCATATATGGTGGCTAACATACGCAAATGAGAGCGAGAAGAGAACAAGCGGAACGGTCGTGAAGCTAGCAATGATCAAGAGGTGATCCTAAACTCCTACTTACGTCAAACATAACCCAAAAACCATGTTCACTTCCCGGACTCCGCCGAGAAGAGACCATCACGGCTACACACGCGGTTGGTGCATTTTAATTCGGATCAGGTGTCAAGTTATCTACAACCGGACATTAACAAATTCCCATCTGCCACATAACCGCGGGCATGACTCTCGAAAGTTTATACCCTGCAGGGGTGTCCCAACTTAGCCCATGATAAGCTCTCGCGATCAACAAAGGATATACCTTCTCCCAGGAAGACCCGGTCAGTCTCGGAATCCCGGTTTACAAGACATTTCGACAATGGTAAAACAAGACCAACAAAGCCGCCCGATGCACCGATAATCCCGATAGGAGCTGCACATATCTCGTTCTCAGGGCAACACCGGATAAGTCAAGCTACGAGTAAAACCAGACCTCGAGTTGCCCCGAGGTGGCCCCGCAGGTTGCTCGTTTCGGACCAACACTTAGAGAAGCACTGGCCCGGGGGGGGGGGGGGGGGCTATAATAAAGATGACCCTTGGGTTAATTACTCCCAAGGGAAAGGTAGGAGGTGGTGAGGCAAATGGTATAACCAAGATTGGGCCTTGCTGGACAAGTTTTATTCAAAGCGAACTGTCAAGGGGGTCCCATAAATCACCCAACCGCGTTAGGAACGCAAAATTCGGGAACATAACACCGGTATGACGGAAACTAGGGTGGCAAGAGTGGAACAAAACACCAGGCATAAGGCCGAGCCTTCCACCCTTTACCAAGTATATAGATGCATTAATTAAATAAGAGATATTGTGATATCCCAACCAAAATCCTGTCCACCATGGAGCAATCTTCAACTTCACCTGCAACTAACAATGCTATAAGAGGGGCTGAGCAAAGCGGTAACATAGCCAAACAACAGTTTGCTAGGAAGGGTGTCAAAGGTTAGAGGTTCATGGCAATTTGGGAGGCTTGAAGAGCAAAAGATAGGTAGCGAAGCAAAGCGATAGAACGAAGCAACTAGCATAGCAATGATAGTAGTGAGATCCAAGGTGACGGTCATCTTGCCTGAAATCCTGCTAGGAAGAAGAACGAGTCCATGAAGAAGATGAAGCCATGAAGACGAACCAAGCGTAGACGAGCGAATCCTCACGATCGCAACAAAAACGGGAACTATCGAGAAGAAGCACACAACATAGTAAACACACCACACATGAACAAGACATGATGCACAACAAGCATGATGCATGACAAAGCTATATGAGACTACTCATGGCAAGAGATGATGCATACAAGAGCAACACATCAAAACAAGTTTAAATGAGGCCAGAAACAACATGTAACAACTCCGGTAAGTCCTCATATGCAAAAATTAGAAATTGGGCCAGAACTGAATAAACGTTATGTTCAAGTTGTTAAACAGCAAGTTAAGATGCACCAAGATGATCTACACGAAATTCTAGTCAAGTTACATATAAAGTTCATTTAGTTCGGAGCTACGGCCTAGAAGATATGAACGAAAGAAGTTAAACATGGCATTGATGCAAAATGCACCCAAACATCAAGCAAACACCTCGAAACAAGGATGCAACATGGTAATATGAAACTACATGCAAAATCAAGCAAGTTTCATATAGAGCACACTCAAAACGGAGCAATGGTTCAACACATACTCTATACAAGGCATAACAACAATCTGTCCATAACAGCAAATAGGTATATTGCAAGCATCAAAACAATATGCTACAGCACCTGAACATAATAACAAAAGGCATGAGCATGAAGTACAGGTAAAGCATGACAAAAGATGAACACTGAGCTATCTCCAGAAATCACTAGAACATGCTCAAAAGGACATGGGAAGATTGCAAATAATAACAGTTTCAGGCTTAGCAGAAATAACATCAGGTTGCAATGTTTAGAGCTATCAAACAACAGGTTACGGGAACTTATCATGGCAAATAAACGCATGGCATGAATCTACTAATTGCATAGAACAAAAGTCCCTTACTGACCATGAGCCAAAAGGGAACAGAAAATATGATGGCACCCATGTAAACATGGCAAGTTATATGACAGATTCATACATGGCAGGAACAACAATAAGTACGCATGTTGGTGAGCTTAAACCACTCACCACAGTGCAATACATGGCATGGAAAGGCAACCAACACTAAGAAGACATGTTTGAGAAGCCAAGCATGGCAAGAACAAGTTCATAGGATGCATGGATCACTAGAAAAGCACATGGCCAAAACTGAACTTCATGTTAACAGGTTGACAGCAACATTATTTAGCAAACTTTGGAGCAAGATAACAATATGATACAGCAGGCTATAAATGCAACCAGGGGCATGAATGGATAGAGCAAGACATGTATAACAAAACATCCTTAGTGAACATCTCCAGAATAATGCACGAAATGACTTGTAGCAGCGGGTTTACATAGCAACAAAATATAACAGAATCAGTCAGGAAAACAGCAACAACAAGTACCCTACTTCACGAGCTCGATGCACTCAGTACAAGACTCACAAAAATACATGGATAGCACCCCTGGAAAGATGGCATATCATAGATCAAAACACATGTATACATCAACCTCATAGGATGCACACATCAAACATGGCAAAAATGACAAATGAGCAAGTTATAACAGTTTCAGCAGATTAACATCACATAACACTCTTACAACGATGATTCAGGCATCAAGACGAGCTCAAATGAACATGATGCAATGGAATGAAATGAAGTACTCAACGAGACGAACAATTTGACATATTACACGCACGAAACGGAGCAGTATGCACAGAGTTATGATGCGATGAACATGGCATGATAATGCAAAAATATCTTGGGACTTGGTGGAAATTTGGAGGTCAACCTGGATCCAGATCTGGATCGGGCACGGTCCACGAGGTTGGCCGGGGCGAGCTCGCCGGAGATGGACGCCGGAGAGGAGGGAGACGATGGCCGGAGGGCAGGGGAGGTCGGATCCGGCGCGGAGGAGGCCGGAGAGGCCAGGGACGACGGCGCGGGGCCGGGACGGCGCCGGTCCGGCGGAGCCGAGGCGGGGGGCGACGCGGCTCCCGCGGCGGCGGGCGACGGCGGGGCCGGGCTCTAGCGCGGGGAGGCGGGCGGCCGGAGCGGCGCCGGCTCGGGGGCGCGCGGAGGCGGCGGACTGCGGGAGGCGGCAGCACGGAGGCGCGTGGCGGCGCCGGAGACGAGGAGGCGGCGGCGAACGGCGAACGCCGGCGAGGCGGGAGGCGGCGGCGCCGAGGCGCGGGCGGCGGGGCGCGATGGGCTCGGGCGGGCCCGCTGCGGGCTCGCCGGGCCGCGGCGGCGGGTGGCGGCGGAGGTGCCACGTGGCGCGCGCCAGTGGCTGCGGGGGCGGCGGCGATTTCGTCCGGTGGCGGCGGAGGGCAATTTTTTAGGGTTTGGACCCGGGATTAGAGGAGGGGTGCACATATTTATAGGTAGAGGGAGCTAGGAGTGTCCAAATGAGGCACGGTTTTCGCCCACACGATCGTGATCGAACGGCCGAGAGCATAGAGGGGAGTTGGCTGGATTTTGGGCCACTTTGGAGGGGTGTTGGGCTGCAAAGAGAAGGGGCTTTTACGGTTTCCCGGTTAACCGTTGGAGTATCAAACGACCTCCAAATGGCACGAAACTTGACAGGCGGTCTACCGGTGCTATACCAAGGCCGCTTGGCAAACCTCGGGCCATTCCGAGAAAGTTTAACACCCGCTCACAACAGGAGACAAAAGGGGACGCCGGAGGACATAGTAGTGCCGGATTGCAAAACGGACAACGGGGAAAATGCTTGGATGCATGAGACGAACACGTATGCAAAATGAGATGCACATGATGACATGATAAAATGCAACATGCAAGCAAAAGACATGGCAAAGAAGGCGAATAATTGGCGGACACCTGGCGCATCAAATCCGGGGCGTTACAACCTGGAACACCACATCTTAATGGTGTGTCCGAACATCGTAACCGCACTTTATAGGATATGCTGCGATCTATGATGTCTCTTAACAATTTATTAATATCATTTTGGGGTTATGCATTAGAGACAGCTGCATTCATGTTAAACAGGGCACCATCGAAATCCGCTGAGATGACGCCTTATGAACTGTGGTTTGGCAAGAAACCAAAGTTGTCATTTCTTAATGTTTGGGGCTGCGATGCTTATGTGAAAAAGCTTCAACCTGATAAGCTCGAACCCAAATCGGAGAAATGCGTCTTCATAGGATACCCAAAGGAAATTGTTGGGTACACCTTCTATCACAGATCTGAAGGCAACATCGTTGCTAAGAATGGATCCTTTCTAGAGAAGGAGTTTCTTTCCAAAGAAGTGAGTGGAAGGAATTTAAAATAGAACTTGATGAGGTAATTGTACCTTCTCCCAAATTGGAAAGTAGTTCATCACAGAAATCAGGTCCAGTGATTCCTACACCAATTAGTGAGGAAGCTAATGATGATGATCATGAAACTTCAGATCAAGTTACTACCGAACCTCGTAGGTCAACCAGAGTACGATCCGCACCAGTGGTACGGTAATCCTATTCTAGAAGTCATCTTACTAGACCATGATAAACCTATGAACTATGAGGAAGCGATGATGAGCCCAGATTCCGCGAAATGGCTTGAGGCCATGAAATCTGAGATGAGATCCATGTATGAGAACAAAGTGTAGACTTTGGTGGACTTGCTTGATGATCGGCAAGCCATATAAAAAAATGGATCTTCAAGATGAAGATGGACGCTGATAGTAGTGTTACTATCTACAAAGCTTGACTTGTCACAAAAGGTTTTCGACAAGTTCAAGGAGTCGACTATGATGAGACTTTCTCACCCATAGCGATGCTTAAGTCTGTCCGAATCATGTTAGCAATTGCCGCATTTTATGATTATGAAGTTTGGCAGATGGATGTCAAAACTACATTCCTGAATGGATTTCTAGAAGAAGAGTTGTATATGATGCAACCAGAAGGTTTTGTCGATCCAAAGGATGCTAACAAAGTGTGTAAGCTCCAGCGATCCATTTATGGACTGGTGCAAGCCTCTCCGAGTTGGAATAAATGCTCTGATAGTGTGATCAAAGCATATGGTTTTATACAGACTTTTGGAGAAGCCCGTATTTACAAGAAAGTGAGTGGGAGCTCTGTAGCATTTCTAATATTATATGTGGATGACATATTGTTGATTGGAAATATATGTGGATGACATATTGTTGATTGGAAATGATATAGAATTTCTGGATAGCATAAAGGGATACCTGCATAAGAGTTTTTCTATGAAAGACCTCGGTGAAGCTGCTTACATATTGGGCATCAAGATCTATAAAGATAGATCAAGACGCTTCATAAGATTTTCAATGAGTATATACCTTGACAAGTTTTTGAAAGAGTTCAAAATGGATCAGTCAAAGAAGGAGTTCTTGTCTATATTACAAGGTGTAAAATTGAGTAAGACTCAAAACCCGACCACAGTAGAAGATAGAAAGAGAATAAAAGTCATTCCCTATGCTTCAGTCATAGTTTCTATAAAGTCTGTGTACCAGACCTATTGTGTACCTTGCCATGAGTTTGGCAAGGGGGTACAATAGTGATCTAGAAGTAGATCACTGGACAGCGGTCAAAATTATCCTTAGTGAAGACTAAGGAAATGTTTCTCGATGATGGGGGTGATAAAGAGTTCGTCGTAAAGAGCTACATTGATGCAAGCTTTTACACCGATCCAGATGACTCTAAGTCTCTATCTGGATACATATTGGAAGTGGGAGCAATTAGCTAGAGTAGCTCTATGCAGAGCATTGTAGACATAGAATATTTGCAAAATACATACGGCTCTGAATGTGACATACCCGTTGACTAAACTTCTCTCATGAGCAAAACATGATCACACCTTAGTACTCTTTGGGTGTTAACCACATAGCGATGTGAACTAGATTATTGACTCTAGTAAACCCTTTGGGTGTTGATCACACGGCGATGTGAACTATGGGTGTTAATCACATACATATATGAAATATTGGTGTTAAATCACATGGCGATGTGAACTAGATTATTGACTCTAGTGCAAGTGGGAGACTGAAGGGAATATGCCCTAGAGGCAATAATAAAGTTATTATTTATTTCCTTATTTCATGATAAATGTTTATTATTCATGCTAGAATTGTATTAACCGGAAACTTAGTACATGTGTGAATACATAGACAAAACATATTGTCCCTAGTATGCCACTACTTAACTAGCTCGTTAATCAAAGATGGTTATGTTTCCTATCCATAGACATGTGTTGTCATTTGATGAACGGGCTCACATCATTAGAAGAATGATGTGATGGATGATAACCCACAAGTATAGGGGATTGCAATAGTTTTTGATAAGTAAGAGTGTCAAACCCAACGAGGAGCTAAAGGTGGATAAATATTCTCTCAAGTCCTATCTGCCACTGATACGACTCTACGCACGCTTAGTGTTCGTTTTACCTAGAACAAGTATGAAACTAGAAGTACTTTGTAGGTGTTGTTGAATAGGTTTGCAAGATAATAAAGAGCACGTAAATAAAAAGTAAGGGCTGTTTAGATAAAGAAGCAATAAAGTAAATATAGCGAGTGTGGAAAAGCGGTGGTAGGAGTTGTGAAATTGTCCCTAAGCAATTGACTACTTTACTAGACCAATAGCAAGTTTTATGTGGGACAGGCATAAGCTAACATACTTTCTCTTCTTGGATCATATGCACTTATGATTGGAACTATAGCAAGCATCCGCAACCACTAAAGATCATTATGGTAAAACCCAACCATAGCATTAAAGCATCAAGTCCCCTTTATCCCATACGCCACAACCCCCTTACTCGGGTTTATGCTTCTGTTAAGCAACCCACTATAACCGAATCATGAACATATTGCAACACCCTACAACGGGAATCCCTCACGCTTGCGCGACACGGAGGGCACAATAGGACAGCAACATAACCACAAGAAAATTAAACCAATCATAGCAATTCATCAATCACCGATAGGACAACAAAAATCTAATCAGACATCATAGGATGGCAACATATCATTGGATAATAATATGAAGCATAAAGCACCATGTTTAAATAGAGGGTACAGCGGGTTGCGGGAGAGTGGACCACTGAATATAGATGGGGGAAGGTGATGGAGATGTTGGTGAATATGATGGAGGTGTTGGTGAAGATCGCGGTGATGATGATGGCCCCCGGCAGCGCTCCGGCGCCACCGGAAGCAAGGGGGAGAGAGCCCCCCTTCTTCTTCTTCTTCTTCTTCCTTGACCTTCTCCCTAGATGGGAGAAGGGTTTCCCCTCTGGTCCTTGGCTCCTATGGTGTGGGAGGGGCGAGAGCACCTCCGAGATTGGATCTATCTCTCTGTCTCTCTCTGTTTCTGCTTTCTCAGATTCTACCCTTTCACCGTTTCTTTTATATTCGAAGATCCGTAACTCCGATTGGGGAGAATCTTTCGCCCATATTTTTTCATAAAATTAGCTTTCTTGCGGCAAAAGAAGAGCGAACCGCCTTATGGGGTGCCCACGAGGGTCCAGAGCGCGCCCCCTGCCTCGTGGCCCCCTTGGGCACCGTCTCACGTTGATTCTTCCTCCCAAAAATCACAAATATTCCAAAATAATTCTCCGTCTGTTTTTATCCCGTTTGGACTCCGTTTGATATTGGGTTTCTGTAAAACATAAAACATGCAACAAACAGGAACTGGCACTGGGCACTGGATCAATATGTTAGTCCCAAAAATAGTATAAAAAGTTGCCAAAAGTATATGAAAGTTGAATAATATTGGCATGGAACAATAAAAAATTATAGATACAACGGAGATGTATCAGCATCCCCAAGCTTAATTCCTACTCGTCCTCGAGTAGGTAAATGATAAAAAAGATATTTTTTTTATGTGGAATGCTACCTAGCATAATCTTGATCATATGTCTAATCATGGCATGAATATTAAGACACGAGTGATTCAAAGCAGTAGTCTATCATTTGACATAAAAACAATAATACTTAGGGCATCCCAATAAACAATCATGTCTTTCAAAATATCAATGCTAAAGAACGCCATCCCTACACAATCATATAGTTAGGCCATGCTTCATTTTCATCACACAAAATACTCCCATCATGCACAACCCCGGTTTCAGCAAGCAATTGGTTCATACTTTTTAACGCGCTTCAGCCTTTTCAACCTTCACGCAATACATGAGCGCAAGCCATGGATATAGCACTATGGGTGGAATAGAGTATGATGGTGGAGGTTTACATGGAGAAGACAAAAAGGGAGAAAGTCTCACATCGATGCGGCTAATCAACGGGCTATGGAGATGCCCATCAATTGATGTCAATGCGAGGAGTAGGGATTGCCATGCAATAGATGCACTAGAGCTATAAGTGTATGAAAGAGCAAATTGAAACTAAGTGGGTGTGCATCCAAATTGCTTGCTCATGAAGACCTCGGGCATTTGTGGAAGCCCATCATCGGAATATATAAGCCAAGTTCTATAATGAAAACTCCCACTAGTATATGAAAGTGATAACTCAAGAGACTCTCTATATGAAGAACATGGTGCTATTTTGAAGCACAAGTGTGGTAAAAGGATAGCAACATTACCCCTTCTCTCCTTTTCTCTCATTTTTTTATTTTTTTTATTTTTTTTATTTTTTTTATTTTTTTATTTTTTATTTACTTTTTTGGTGGGCTTCTTTGGCCTCTCTTTTTTATTTGGGCTTCTTTGGCCTCTTTTATTTTTCATGAAGTCCGGAGTCTCATCCCGACTTGTGGGGGAATAATAGCCTCCATCATCCTTTCCTCACTGGGGCAATGCTCTAATAATGATGATCATCACACTTCTATTTATTTACAACTCAATATTACAACTCGATATCTAGAACAAAGATACGACTCTATATGAATGCCTCCGGCGGTGTACCGGGATGTGCAATGATCTAGCGTAGCAATGACATCAAAAAATGGACAAGCCATGAAAACATCATGCTAGCTATCTTACGATCATGCAAAGCAATATGACAATGAATGCTCAAGTCATGTATATGATGATGATGGAAGTTGCATGGCAATATATCTCGGAATGGCTATGGAAATGCCATAATAGGTAGGTATGGTGGTTGTTTTGAGGAAGATATAAGAAGGCTTATGTGTGATAGAGCGTATCATATCACAGGGTTTGGATGCACTGGCGAAGTTTGCACCAACTCTCGAAGTGAGAAAGGGCAATGCATGGTACCTAAGAGGCTAGCAATGATGGAAGGGTGAGAGTGCGTATAATCCATGAACTCACATTAGTCATAAAGAACTCATATACTTATTGCAAAAGTCTACTTGCCCTCGAAGCAAAGTACTACTACGCATGCTCCTAGGGGAAGGGTTGGTAGGAGTTAACCATCGCGCGATCCCGACCTCCACACATAAGGAAGACAATTAAAAGAGCACCCCATGCAACAAATTTGTCGCACAACTTTTACCAGACGTGCATGCTACGGGAATCACAAACCTTAACACCAATATCCTTACTAAACACAACCATCTACTAGAACCTCCCACATATTATCATCTCTATATCGCAAAACTATTGCAAGGAATCAAACATATCATATTCAGCGATCTAAAAGTTTATGTAGGATTTTATGACTAACCATGTAAATGACCAATTCATGTCATCTCTCTAAATAGATATAAGTGAAGCAAGAGAGTTTAATTCTTTCTACAAAAGATATGCCCACGCCCTAACAGATATAAGTGACACAAAAAAGCATTCTACAAATGGCGGTTTTCTATGTCAAGAGAAACAGGCAATCCAAACTTCAAATGATATAAGTGAAGCACATGAAGCATTCTATAAAGCCATACTCAAAAGATTTAAGTGAAGTGCAATGAAAATTCTATAAATCAACCAAGGAATATCTCATACCAGCGTGGTGCATAAAATAAAAGTGAAAACTAAATGCAAAATACGCTCCAAGACTTGCACATATCGCATGAACGAAACGAATACGAAAACATACCGATACTTGTTGAAGAAAGAGGGGATGCCTTCCGGGGAATCCCCAAGCTTAGACGCTTGAGTCTCCTTGAATATTTACTTGGGGCGCCTTGGGCATCCCCAAGCTTGAGCTCTTGCCTCCTTTTTCTCGCATGGAGACCTCCTCGATCAAACACTTCATCCACACAAAACTTCAACAGAAAACTCGGTAAGATCCGTTAGTATAATAAAGCAAATCACTACTCTAAGAACTGTTACAAACCAAGTTCATATTTTGTTTTTGCATTGTGTCTACTGTAATATAACTTTTCCATGGCTTAATCCACTAATATAAATTGATGGATTCATCAAAACAAGCAAACTATGCATCAAAACAGAATCTGTCAAAAACAGAATAGTCTGTAGCAATCTGAAAATTCACCATACTTATGGTACCCCAAAAATTCTACCAAAATTAGGAAAAATAAAAAAATTGTACAAAAAGACAGTGCAAAAAGAATCAGAACCATTTGACGTTCCAGTAAAAAAATGTAAAATCACGCACTACAGCCAAAGTTTATGTCCTGCACCGTACAAACCAACAAGCATTGTAAACATCCTAAAGGCAAACCTTGGCATATTATTTTTATAATACAATGGAATTGTACAAGGGGATAATTAGTGTTGATGAAAAGTTTCTATAATTAAGATTCACAAAGTTTCCGTGAGCATGAACAAAGTTCAAGGCTAGCTCCCACTTCAACAATGCTTGTCTTTCTCACTTTCACTTTCCTTTTTGAAAAGTTTTCGGTTCCCCTCTTTGTTTTTTTGTTTTTAGACTATATAAAAGCACTCAACAGAAATAAATGACTCTCTAAAACTTCTGGGTTATATCCCTGGCAGCGCTTTCTTTAAAGCCATTAAGCTAGGCATATAGTGCTCAAGTAGTGAATCCACCCGGATCCCAAGGTATATCAAAGCCAATTTTAATTAACAGTGATTTGTGATTTAGTAGTGAGCACAAAGTAACATATATCATGCAACAACGAAGTCTAACTCTCTTCCTATGCATCGGCATGTCATAAAAGAACAATTCATGCACACCAAGTGAAGGCCAACGCATAGTATAAGCAGTTTCTTGCAATTTTATCATATTGGAAACATAGAGAGGTGGAGATATAGTTCCTTTCTCATAATAATTGCAAGTAGGGGCAGAAATCACATGCATATTATATCTATCAAAATTATCATGTGCAATAGTAAAAGGCAACCCATCAATATAATCCTTAATAAGCACAAACTTCTCCGATATAATGTAGTCGGGAGAATTCAAAAAGATAATAGGACTATCATGCATGGGTGCAATAGCAACAATTTCATGTTTAATATAAGGAACTATAGCAAGTTCATCTCCATAAGCATAATTCATATTGGCATCTTGGCCACAAGCATAGCAAGCATCATCAGAAGAGGATATTTCAAGAGAATCAACGGGATCATAACAATCATCATAGTAATCATCATAGCAATCATCCTTTGGTAAGCACGAAGGGAAATTAAACAATGTATGAGTTGAAGAGTTACTCTCATTAGAAGGTGGGCACGGGTAGCTAATCCGCTCTTCCTCCTTTTATTCTTCGCTCTCCTCATCATCTTTTTCATCCAATTAGCTCACAATTTCATCAATTTCTTCTTCCACAGCTTCCTGCAAAATATTAGTCTCTTCTTGGACAGCAGAGAATTTATCAATATATAGTTTAACATAGGCATTAGAAGCATAATTATCATAAAAATATTCAAGTATGGCAAAATTTTCAGATTTGTAGAGAGCAGCATCATACTTTTCAATCAAAGAAGCAATTTCGTAAGCACCCTTAAAAGCAACAAATTCTTGAATTTGTTGAACATCATAGTAATTATAAACACCCTTAGCATACGAAGATATGATTCCATTATCAATAAACTCACATTGGTAGGGAAGGTGTTTCTTAGGGTTTTTAGAACAACGAGTAACATCATATATTTCACATAAAGTCCAAGCATAGCATTGCAAACGATGAATTTGATCCAGTAAAAGTTTCCCTTTTTCAGATATACGGTGTCGCACATAACAAGCATGCTCATCTAAAGATTTGCCCTCAACTAAGCTAGTTGGGGTTTTAGCACGAGCACAAAGGGATCGAGGATGATCCAAGTAAAAAGCTTCAGGAGTGTGATAGATTTTGAGTGGTTCTTCAACCATTGGTTCAGTAGGTACAACTAATTTTTTTTGGTATTTTGCATTTCCTACCCATAACTAAAGATAGAAAAAAACTAAGTACATCAAATAAAAATTAATTAGTGATGAAGCAAACAAGCACACACGAGAATATTCACCCCATGCTATGACTCCCCGGCAACGGTGTCAGAAAAAGGTCTTGATAACCCACAAGTATAGAGGATCGCAACAGTTTTCGATAAGTAAGAGTGTCGAACCCAACGAGGAGCTAAAGGTGGAATAAATATTCTCTCAAGTCCTATCTGCCACTGATACGACTCTACGCACGCTTAGTGTTCGCTTTACCTAGAACAAGTATGAAACTAGAAGTACTTTGTAGGTGTTGTTGAATAGGTTTGCAAGATAATAAAGAGCACATAAATAAAAAGTAAGGGCTGTTTAAATAAAGAAGCAATAAATTAAATATAGCGAGTGTGGAAAAGCGGTGGTAGGAGTTGTGAAATTGCCCCTAAGCAATTGACTACTTTACTAGACCGATAGCAAGTTTTATGTGGGACAGGCATAAGCTAACATACTTTCTCTTCTTGGATCATATGCACTTATGATTGGAACTCTAGCAAGCATCCGCAACTACTAAAAAGATCATTAAGGTAAAACCCAACCATAGAATTAAAGCATCAAGTCCCCTTTATCCCATACGCCACTCAAGCAACCCACTGTAAGCCAATCATGAACATATTGCAACACCCTACAGCGGGAATCCCTCACGCTTGCGCGACACGGAGGGCACAATAGGACAACAACATAACCACAAGCAAATTAAACCAATCACTGTAATTCATCAATCACCAACAGGACAACAAATATCTACTCAGACATCATAGCATGGCAACACATCATTGGATAATAATATGAAGCATAAAGCACCATGTTTAGGTAGAGGGTACAGCGGGTTGCGGGAGAGTGGACCGCTGAATATAGATGGGGGAAGGTGATGGAGATGTTGGTGAAGATGATGGAGGTGTTGGTGAAGATCGCGGTGATGATGATGGCCCCCGGCAGCGCTCCGGCGCCACCGGAAGCAAGGGGGAGAGAGCCCCCCTTCTTCTTCTTCTTATTCTTCCTTGACCTTCTCCCTAGATGGGAGAAGGGTTTCCCCTCTGGTCCTTGTCTCCCAAGGCATGGGAGGGGCGGGAGCCCCTCCGAGATTGGATCTATCTCTTTGTCTTTCTCTGTTTCTGCGTTCTCAGATTCTGCCATTTCACCGTTTCTTTTATATCCGGATATCCGTAACTCCGATTGGGGTGAATCTTTCGCCCAGATTTTTCTCATAAAATTAGCTTTCTTGCGGCAAATTAAGAGCGTCAACCGCCTTACATGGTGCCCACGAGGATCCAGGGCGTGCCCCCTGCCTCGTGGCCCCCTCGGGCACCGTCTCGCGTTGATTCTTCCTCCCAAAAATTACAAATATTCCAAAATAATTCTCCGTCCGTCTTTATCCCGTTTGGATTCCATTTGATATTGGGTTTCTGCAAAACATAAAACATGCAACAAACAGGAACTGGCACTGGGCACTGGATCAATATGTTAGTCCCAAAAATAGTATAAAAAGTTGCCAAAAGTATATGAAAGTTGAATAATATTGGCATGGAACAATCAAAAATTATAGATACGACGGAGACGTATCAATGGACATGACCCATCTGTTAGCTTAGCATTTTGATCGTTACAGTTTCAACTACTTTCTTCATGACTTATACATGTCTCTCAGACTATGAGATTATGCAACTCCCGAATACCGGAGGAACACCCTGTGTGCTATCAAATGTCACAACATAAAAGGGTGATTATAAATATGCTCTATAGGTGTCTCCGAAAGTGTTTGTTGGGTTGGCATGGATCGAGTTTAGGATTTGTCACTCCGTGTTTCGGAGAGGTATCTTTGGGCCCTCTCGATAATGCTCATCACTATAAGCCTTGCAAGCATTGCGACTAATGAGTTAGTTGCGGGCTGAAGTATTATGAAACGAGTAAAGAGACTTGCCAGTAACAAGATTGAACTAGGTATGATGGTACCGACGATCGAATCTCGGGCAAGTAACATACCGATGACAAAGGGAACAACCTTTGTTGTTATGCGGTTTGACCGATAAAGATCTAAGTAGAATATGTAGGAGACAATATGAGCATTCAGGTTCCACTATTGGTTATTCACCGGAGATGTGTCTTGGTCATGTCTACATAGTTCTCGAACCCGTAGGGTCCGCACGCTTAACGTTCGATGACGATATGCATTATGAGTTATGTGTTTTTGATGACCGAAGTTTGTTCGGGGTCCCGGATGAGACCACAAACATGACGAGGAGTGTCGAAATGGTCGATCATAAAGATTGATATATTGGATGACTATATTCGGACACCGGAAGTGTTCCGGAGAAGTTTCGGATAAAATCGGAGTGCCGGAGGATTACCGGAACCCCCTCGGGGAACTAATGGGCCTTGATGGGCCTTAGTGGAGAGAGAGGAAGGCTGTAGGAGGGCTGGCCGCATGCCCCCCCTTGAGTCCGAATAGGACAAGGGAAGGGGGGCGGCGCCCCCCCCCCCCTTTCCTTCTCCCTCTCTCCCTCTCCTGCCTTCCCCCTTTCTCTTTCTTGGTGGAAACCTACTAGCACTACAAAAAAAAGACACATTCGTGACATTTTGGGCCGAACGAAAAAAAATTTGTCATGATTATGACACTTCTATGACGATAATTGTGACAAAACCCGGTATCATCATAGATGTGGTGGGTTCCTATTTCTATGACAAAAAATCATGACAGAAAATGGGCTTTTCGTCCTGGATGGGCCGGAGACGCAGCTGCATGACATTCTTTGGGCCGTCCATGACGGACAAAACCGTGGTAGAAGCGAGGGCGAGAAAGATTTTGGGGAGTTCCCGGTTACGGTGGGCGGTCGGGGGCCGAGCGATGCGCGTTTCTCTCGTACACGTACGTGTGTGTGTGTGTGCGCGAGGCGTTGGCTCTAACTAAACCCGAGCGAGGCATTGGGCTCTAACTGAACCCGAGCGATTGCACTGCAGGCTACGCGTTACTGAACCCGAGCGATGGATCGATGGCTGTTAACTGAACCCGATCGAGCGATTCCTTCGCTACTGCTGCTAACTGAAGTCGATCGATGATGCCTCTCTGGATGAATAGTGAGTGTTGCAAGGGGGTTGGATGACCAGTGAGTGGTGGGGGTGGATGAATAGGACCCCGTGGAGTTGCCTCGATCGTGCCGGTTGGGGCTGTATGAACAGGACCCCGTGGAGGGCTGGATGAATAGGACGACCCCGTGGAGGGCTAGATGAACAGGACGACCCCGTGGAGGGCTGGATGAACAGTAGACGGTGGAGGGGTGCCCATGGAGGGGTGGTTGAATAGTAGCCGGTGGAGAAGCGTGCTGTGGAGTCTGGATGACCAGGAGCCCGTGGAGGCTGGAGGAGGTCGACGGTAGCCCGTGGAGGCTGGAGGAGGTCGACGTTGGAGATGAACAATATCCCGTGGAGTCCCGTTTTGCGGTACGCCACACCCCTCCCGATGAACAGGGCCCCTGTTTCGACCGTAGTGCTCCAACACAAGTCTGTTTCATCCGTTTTGCAGTACGCCACACCCCTCCAGATCAACAGGACCCCCGTTTCGACCGTAGGAGGTCCGTTTCCTCCGTTTTGCGGTATGCCAGACCCCTCCCGATGAACAGGATCCCGTTTCAAACATGTCCGGTCGAACACAAGGTCGTTTCCTCCGTTCCGTGGTACGCCAGGCCTCATTTCCATCGCCTATTCCATCCAAGCCCTCCCAATGAACACGACGATGCATTCCGTTCCAACCTAGCCGGTTGGCTCCCCATGAACACGACGACGATGTTATTTCTCCATTTTGACCCAGCCATGTACACGAGCCCTGGCCATACATATGTGCGAGTAGGCGTTCGAGACACCACCCGTATGTACACATACGTGGCCGTATTTTCTTTCTTGCACACTGGCCGTTGTACGTACGTGTATATGCTACGTGTGCGCCTCTACTACGACACGTGCGCGCCTCTTTTATGACACGTGCGTGCCTCTACATCCACCGATATGTACGTACACGTTCGCGACCAGAATGACAACGCTATGTACGCTTCGACCAGGTGGGTCCCGACTGTCATGCACTTCCTTGCGTGCGAAGATGTAGCTGGTGGGTCCAAGCAGTCAGGGGGTGAATCGTTTTTTTCGGACGCACTTCCTTGCGTGCGAAGATGTAGCTGGTGGGTCCCAGCAGTTAGGGGGGCGAATCGTTTTTTCGAACGCACTTCCTTGCGTGCGAAGATGTAGCTGCTGGGTCCCAGCAGTCAGGGGGGAAACATTTTTTTCGCAAAATACAGTGGCCCGTCCGGTGGGTCCCAGCTGTCAGGTGGAGGAATCATTATTTTCCGCGTAATAAGGAGGCACTTCCTTGCTGCGGCCGTGGACCCAGCTGTCAGCCTCTCCACGTACAGTCCACGTCCGATGGAAGTCGTTCCTTGACCACGTTGACCACGCCGTGCCGAGAGCACCACGGCGGTGGACGAGGGCGAGGCCTAGGAAGGGGACGACACGGAGCCGGGGAAGACGCGGCAGTGGATGCACACCGGAGAGGAGTACGAGGGTTCACTGGTTCGGCTGCGGTGTGAGGCTGCCGTCGCCGCAGAATAACAGGGGGTGTGGGTGAGTGGAGGGATGGCCTGGCCAGCGGTGGGAGTAGTAGGGGGTGGTGAGGCCTCCGCGGCAGCACAGCCGGCCACGGGAGGCAGGAGCAGGCGGCACGACCAGCGCTGCTTTGGGTGGCTGGAGCAAGAAGACCAGAGGTTGAAGAAGCACGACGGCCGTTGGATGGACATCGTACGGTCACTGCAGCTAGAATCGTTTATATTGACTAAGTTGACAAAGCCCTTGATACGTCAACTTAGTAGGCCCACAGGTCAGCTTCCAAAACGGTGCGCCCCAGATGTCAGGGGAAGGAATCATTTTTTGGGCGGGTGCTACGTCTTGAGCTTGTGTTGGTTTTCCTTGAAGAGGAAAGGGTGTGCAGCAATAGTAGCGTAAGTATTTCCCTCAGTTTCTGAGAACCAAGGTATCAATCCAGTAGGAGGCTCCTCAAAAGTCCCACACACCTACACAAACAAACAAAAAACTCGCAACCAACGCAATAAAGGGGTTGTCAATCCCTTCACGGCCACTTGCTAAAGTGAGATATGATAGAGATAGTATGATAAGATAAATATATTTTTGGTACTTTATAATGTAGATGCAAAAAGTAAAGATGCAAATAAAAGTAGATTGAAAGCTTATATGATAAAAGATAGACCCCGGGGCCATAGGTTTCACTAGTGGCTTCTCTCAAGATAGCCTAAGTATTACGGTGGGTGAACAAATTACTGTCGAGCAATTGATAGAAAAGCGAATAATTATGAGATTATCTAGGCATGATCATGTATATAGGCATCACATCCACAACAAGTAGACCGACTCCTGCCTGCATCTACTACTATTACTCCACACATCGACCGACTCCTGCCTGCATCTAGAGTATTAAGTTCGTAGAGAACAGAGTAACGCATTAAGCAAGATGGCATGATGTAGAGGGATAAACTCAAGCAATATGATATAAACCCCATCTTTTTATCCTCGATGGTAACAATACAATACGTGCCTTGCAACCCTTTCTGTCACCGGCTGAGGACACCGTAAGATTGAACCAAAAGCTAAGCACTTCTCCCATGGCAAGAAAGATCAATCTAGTAGGCCAAACCAAACTGATAATTCGAAAAGACTTTCAAAGAGGAGATTCAAATATTTCTCATAGATAAACTTGATCATAAACCCACAATTCATCGGATCTCGGCAAACATACCGCAAAAAGAGTTTACATCAAATAGATCTCCACAAGAGAGGGGGAGAACATTGTATTGAGATCCAAAAAGAGAGAAGAAGCCATCTAGCTAATAACTATGGACCCGAAGGTCTGTCGTAAACTACTCACAACTCATCGGAGGGGCTATGGTGTTGATGTAGAAGCCCTCCGTGGTCGATTCCCCCTCCGGCGGAGCGCCGGCGAAGGCTCCAAGATGGGATCTCGCGGATACAGAAGGTTACAGTGGTGGAAATTGTGTTTTGTTGGCTTCCTGGATGTTTTTGGGGTACGTAGGCTTATATAGGGGGAAGAAGTACGTCGGTGGCCACCCGAGGGGCCCACAAGATAGGAGGGCGTGCCCACCCGAAGGTTTCATTCCGTTTGGACTCCGTTTGATATTCCTCTTCTTCGAAATACTGAAATAGGAAAAAAAACAGCAATACGGGCTGGGCCTCCGGTTAGTAGGTTAGTCCCAAAAATGATATAAATGTGTAAAATAAAGCCCATAAACATCCAAAAGGGGTAATATAATAGCATGGAACAATCAAAAATTATAGATACGTTGGAGACGTATCAAGCATCCCCAAGCTTAATTCCTGCTCGTCCTCGAGTAGGTAAATGATAAAAACAGAATTTTTGATGTGGAATGCTACCTAGCATATTTCTCAATGTAATTTTCGTTATTGTGGCATGAATGTTCACATCCAAATGATTCAAGACAAAAGCTTATAAAACATAAAAATAATAATGCTTCGAAGCATATTAACAAATAATCATGTCCTATCAAAATATCATAGCCAAAGAAAGCTTGTCCCTACAAAATCATAAAGTTAGGCCATGCTTCATTTTCATTACACAAAATACTCCCATCATGCACAACCCCGATGACGAGCCAAGCAATTGTTTCATACTTTTTAACGCACTTCAGCTTTTTTCAACTCTTACACAATACATGAGCGTAAGCCATGGACATAGCACTAAGGTGGTATAAGGTGGTGGTTGTGAGGACAAAAAGAGGGAGAAAATAGTCTCACATCAACTAGGCGTATCGACGGGCTATGGAGATGCCCATTAATAGATATCAATGTGAGTGAGTAGGGATTGCCATGCAATAGATGCACTAGAGCTATAAATATATGAAAGCTCAACAAAAGAAACTAAGTGGGTATGCATCCAACTCGCTTGCTCACGAAGACCTAGGGCATTTTGAGGAAGCCCATCATTGGAATATACAAGCCAAGTTCTATAATGAAAAATTCCCACTTAGTATATGAAAGTGACAACATAGGAGACTCTCTATCATGAAGATCATGGTGCTACTTTGAAGCACAAATGTGGAAAAAGAGATAGTAGCCTTGTCCCTCTCTCTTTTTCTTTTTTTCTTTTTTTTTCCTTTTTTTCTTTGGCCTTTTTTTGGCCTTTCTCCTTTTTTTCTTTTTTTTTCTTTTTAAAGTCCGAAGTCTCATCCCGACTTGTGGGGGAATCATAGTCTTCATCATCCTTTCCTCACTGAGACAATGCTCTAATAATGAAGATCATCACACTTTTATTGATTTACAACTCAAAGCTAGAACAAGATATGACTCTATATGAATGCCTCCGGCGGTGTAATGGGATATGCAATGAATCAAGAGTGACATGTATGAAAATTATGAAGGTGGCCTTGCCACAAATACGATGTCAACTACATGATCATGCAAAGAGCAATATGACGATGATGGAGCATGTCATAATAAACGGAACGGTGGAAAGTTGCATGGCAATATATCTCGGAATGGCTATGGAAGTGCCATAATAGGTAGGTATGGTGGCTGTTTTGAGGAAGATAAATAATGGGTTCATGATACCGGCGAAAGTTGCGCGGTAGTAACAGAGGCTAGCAAAGTGGAAGGATGAGTGTGCGTATATCCATGGACTCACATTAGTCATAAAGAACTCATATACTTATTGCAAAAGTCTACTTAGCCCTCGAAGCAAAGTACTACTACGCATGCCCCTGGAGGGATAGATTGGTAGGAAAAGACCATCGCTCGTCCCCGACTGCCACTCATAAGGAAGACAATCAAAAGAGCACCTCATGCAACAAATTTGTCACACAACTTTTACCATACGTGCATGCTACGGGACTTGCCAACTTCAACAAAAGTATTTCTCAATTTCATAATTACCCACCAGCATGACCCTAACATTACTACCTTTATATCTCAAAACAATTATCAAGCATCAAATTGATCATAGCATCCAATTCACTTCCTATGATAGTTTTTATTATAACCAACTTGGATGCTCATCATTCTAGGACCAAATTTGTAACCATAGAAAATACCATGCTGTTCTAAAAGACTCTCAAAATAATATCAGTGAAGCATGAGAGACTAGCAATTTCTTCAAAATTAAGCCACCGCCGTGCTCTAAAAGATATAAGTGAAGCACTAGAGCAAAAACTATCAAGCTCAAAAGATATAAGTGAAGCACATAGAGTATTCTAGCAAATTCTAATCAAGTGGGCTTCTCCCAAAAGGTGTGTACAGCAAGGATGATTGTGGTAAACTAAAAAGTAAAAACTAATATAATACATGACGCTCCAAACAAAACACATATCAGGTGGCGAATAAAAATATAGCTCCAAGTAAAGTTACCAATGAACAAAGACGAAAGAGGGGATGCCTTCCCGGAGCATCCCCAAGCTTAGGCTTTTGGCTATCCTTGAATATCTTGGGGTGCCATGGGCATCCCCAAGCTTAGGCTCTTGCCACTCCTTATTCCATAGTCCATCAAAGCTCTACCCAAAACTTGAAAACTTCACAACACAAAACTCAACAGGAAATCTTATAAGCTCCGTTAGTAAAAGAAAACAAAACCACCACATAAGGTACTGTAATTAACTCATTCTTTATTTATTTTTGGTGTTAAACCTACTGTATTCCAACTTCTCTATGGTTTATAAAATATTTTACCAGCCATAGATGCATCAAAATAAGCAAACAACACACGAAAAACAGAATCTGTCAAAAACAGAACAGTCTGTGTAAATCTGTAACTAACGCAAACTTCTGGAACTCTAAAAATCCTACAAAAATAGGAAGTCATGGAAAATTTGTCTATTGATCAGCAGAAAAAAGAATCAATGCAAAATCACGTTTCTGTGATTTAACAAAACTAAATTAGTGCGTGCAAAGTTTCTGTTTTTCAGCAGAATCAAATCAACTATCATCATAGGTTATCCCATAGGTTCTACTTGGCACAAACACTAATTAAAACGTAAAAACACATCTAAACATAAGGTACATGCAAAATTTATTACTAAACAGGAACAAAAACAAAAAAGGCAAATAAAATTGGGTTGCCTCCCAACTAGCGCTATCGTTTAACGCCCCTAGCTAGGCATAAAAGCGAAGATAGATCTAAGTGGTGCCATCTTTGACACTCAATTCATAAGTAGCTCGCATGATAGATTCATAAGGTAATTTGACTTTCTTTCTTGGAAAGTGCTCCATGCCTTTCCTTAATGGAAACTAGAATCTAATATTCCCTTCCTTCATATCAATAATCGCACCAATCGTTCTAAGGAAAGGTCTACCAAGAATAATAGGGCAAGAAAGATTGCAATCTATATCAAGAGCGATAAAATCTACGGGCACCAAATTTTTATTTGCAACAATGAGAACATCATTGATCCTTCCCATTGGATTTTTAATGGTGAAATCCGCAAGGTGCAAATTTAAAGAGCAATCATCAAGATCATGGAAACCTAGAATATCACATAAAGTTTTCGGAATCGTGGAAACACTAGCACCCAAATCACACAAAGCAAAACACTCATGATCTTTAATTCTAATCTTTATAGTAGGTTCCCACTCATCATTAAGTTTTCTAGGTATAGAAACTTCCAAATTAAGTTTTTCATCATAAGATTGCATCAAGGCATCAATGATATGTTTGGTAAAAGCTTTATTTTGACTATAAGCATGAGGAGAATTAACAACGGATTGCAACAAGGAAATACAACCTTGTAAAGAACAATTATCATAATCAAATTCCTTGAAATCCGAAATAGTGGGTTCAATGCCATTTAAAGTCATGACCTCTCCAATCCCACTTTTACCAAATTTAGCATCAAGATCTAAAAACTCTGAATTCTTGGGACGCCTTCTAACTAAAGTTGAATCATCTCCAGTCCCCATTATTACCAAGATTCATATTGCAAAACAAGGATCTAATAGGAGACGCATCAATAACTTTAAGATCTTCATCATTATTTTCATTGAAACTAGAAGAACACGCCTTTACAAAGCAATCTTTCTTAGCACGCAATCTAGCGGTTATTTCCTTGCACTCATCAATGGAAATTCTCATTGCTTTAAGAGACTCATTGATATCATGCTTAAGAGAATCAACATCGAGCGAAATTCTATCAATGTTTAAGAGAATCAACATCGAGCGAAATTCTATCAATGTTCCTAGCCAAATCATCAACTTTGAGCAATTTTTATTCAAGCAAGGCATTAAAATTCTTTTGAGAAATCATAAATTATTTCACACTATTCTCAAAATCAGAGGGCATCTTATTAAAATTACCATAAGAATTATTGTAGGAATTTCCAAAATTATTAGAGGAATTACTAGGGAACGGTCTAGAATTAAAGTTTCCTCTATAAGCATTGTTACCAAAACTATTACTACCAACAAAATTCACATCCATAGATTCATTATTATTCTCAATCAAAGTAGACAAAGGAATATCATTGGGATCAAGAGGAGTATTTTTAGTAGCAAACAATTCATAAGTTCATCCATCTTTCCACTCAAAACATTGATTTCTTCTATAGCATGCACTTTTTTACTAGAAGCTCTTTCAGTGTGCCATTGAGAATAATTAGCCATAATATTATCAAAAAGTTTTGTAGCATCTCCTAACGTGATTTCCATAAACGTGCCTCCCGCGGCCGAATCTAAGAGATTTCTAGAAGCAAAGTTCAAACCGGCATAAAAATTTTGTATGATCATCCATAAATTCAAACCATGAGTAGGGCAATTGCGAATCATCAATTTCATTCTTTCCCAAGATTGGGCAACATGCTCATGATCAAGTTGTTTAAAATTCATAATATCGTCCTAAGAGTGATGATCTTAGCGGGAGGAAAATACTTAGAGATAAAAGCATCTTTGCACTTGTTCCAAGAATCAATACTATTCTTAGGCAAAGACGAAAACCAAACTTTAGCACGATCTCTAAGGGAAAACGGAAATAACTTCAATTTAACAATATCATTATTCGTATCTTTCTTCTTTTGCATCTCACACAAATCAACAAAGTTGTTTAGATGAGTAGCGGCATCTTCACTAGGAAGGCCGGCGAATTGATCTTTCATAACAACATTCAACAAAGCAGTATTGATTTCACAAGACTCAACATCATTAAGAGGAGCAATCGGAGTACTAAGGAAGTCATTATTATTGGTATTGGAGAAATCACACAATTTGGTATTATCTTGCGCCATGGCAACAAGTAATCCAACACACAAGCAAATAGAAAAAGGCAAGCAAAAGAGAGGGGGAGATTGGGAAAGAGAGGGTGAATAGAACGGCAAGGGTGAAGTGGGGGAGAGGAAAATGAGAGGCAAATGGCAAATAATGTAAATGCGAGGGAGATGGGTTTGTGATGGGTACTTGGTATGTCTTGACTTGAGCGAAGACCTCCCCAGCAACGGTGCCAGAAATCCTTCTTGCTACGTCTTGAGCTTGTGTTGGTTTTCCTTGAAGAGGAAAGGGTGATGCAGCAATAGTAGCGTAAGTATTTCCCTCAGTTTTTGAGAACCAAGGTCTTAGTCTAGTAGGAGGCTCCTCAAAAGTCCCACACACCTACACAAACAAACAAAGAACTCGCAACCAATGCAAGAAAGGGGGAGTCAATCCCTTCACGGCCACTTGCGAAAGTGAGATCTGATAGAGATAGTATGATAAGATAAATATATTTTTGGTATTTTATAATATAGATGCAAAAAGTAAAGATGCAAATAAAAGTAGATTGAAAGCTTATATGATAAAAGATAGACCCGGGGGCCATAGGTTTCACTAGTGGCTTCTCTCAAGATAGCATAAGTATTACGGTGGGTGAACAAATTACTGTCGAGCAATTGATAGAAAAGCGAATAATTATGAGATTATCTAGGCATGATCATGTATATAGGCATCACGTCCGCAACAAGTAGACCGACTCCTGCCTGCATCTACTACTATTACTCCACACATCGACCGACTCCTGCCTGCATCTAGAGTATTAAGTTCATAAAGAACAGAGTAACGCATTAAGCAAGATGACATGATGTAGAGGGATAAACTCATGCAATATGATATAAACCCCATCTTTTTATCCTTGATAGCAACAATACAATACATGCCTTGCTGCCCCTACTGTCACTGGGAAAGGACACCGCAAGATTGAACCTAAAGCTAAGCACTTCTCCCATTGCAAGAAAGATCAATCTAGTAGGCCAAACCAAACTGATAATTCGAAGAGACTTGCAAAGATAACTTAATCACACATAAAAGAATTCAGACGAGATTCAAATATTTCTCATAGATAAACTTGATCATAAACCCACAATTCATCGGATCTCGACAAACACATCGCAAAAGAGTTTACATCGAATAGTTCTCCACAAGAGAGGGGGAGAACATTGTATTGAGATCCAAAAAGAGAGAAGAAGTGATCTAGCTATTAACTATGGACCCGAAGGTCTGTGGCAAACTACTCACAACTCATCGGAGGGGCTATGGTGTTGATGTAGAAGCCCTCCATGGTCGATTCCCCCTCCGACGGAGCGCCGGCGAAGGCTCCAAGATGGGATCTCGCGGATACAGAAGGTTACGGTGGTGGAAATTGTGTTTCGTTGGCTCCCTGGATGTTTTCGGGGTACGTAGGCTTATATTGGAGGAAGAAGTACATTGGTGGCCGCCCGAGGGGCCCACAAGATAGGGGTGCGCGCCCAGAGGGGGTCGGCGCGCCCTCCTGTCTTGTGTCTGCCTCGGCTGCTTCTTGACTTGCACTCCAAGTCCTCTGGATCACGTTCGTTCCAAAAATCACGCTCCCGAAGGTTTCATTTCGTTTGGACTCCGTTTGATATTCCTTTTCTTCGAAATACTGAAATAGGCAAAAAAACAGCAATACAGGTTGGGCCTCCGGTTAGTAGGTTAGTCCCAAAAATGATATAAATGTGTAAAATAAAGCCCATAAACATCCAAAAGGGGTAATATAATAGCATGGAACAATCAAAATTATAGATACGTTGGAGACGTATTAGCGGGTGAAGCTAGAATATCCGAGATTGAAGAAGAAGCACGGTATCCGTTGGATGGACATCCAACGGCTACTACTGCTAGAACCGTGTGTTCACTATAAGTTGACAAAGCCTTGCATGCGCGTCAACTCTCTTTTTTTAGGGGACGCGTCAACTTTGTAAGGCTAGAAGTGTGTGGCAGAGAACTTATAGACCATTTGAGATTTGTAAGAATGTGCAGCCCATTTTTGAATTCTAATAGAATTTACTACAGCCCATTTACAGTTTGTTAAAAGTACAGCCCATTTCAACCAATCGTTCAAAACAGAATTCAATAAAATTTCCCACATTTTGATGGGATCCGAAATATTTTTATCCCAAAATTTCTAGTCAGATTAAATACAATTTTAATATAAATTTATATTACGTAAAAATCCAATGAAACATTGCGCTCGCAACAATTAATGAAATTAAAATTTTCAATATCCAAAAATAATATTTTAGAAAGTAATTACGTGTTTGGTGCATTTTTTTATAGTTACTGCCCAGTTTTTATAATTACATCCTATTTATTATTTCTTAAAGCCCATTTTCTTGTTAAGCCTAACGCATCCCTCCTAGGAAAGATTTGCAGCCCACCAGGGTGGAGAATAACAACTTGACCTTGCCTGGGTATTCCTAAAAAAAGTATAGCTGAGCATGCCATTTTCAGCTTGAAAAAATTAATATCTGGGCTGGATATCTCGCCTGGGCTAGACGGGCCACAGCCCGGTTAATACCTGTAGTGATGTTTTTGTTGTTTTTCAGAGAAGAAAAATTAATATCTGGGCTAAACATCGAAAAACTCTGCAGTGCTCACACCTCAAAAACACAAATACTGCTCGAGCTGCTTGGTCCCAGTTGTCGGCCGCTTCTTGTGCAATTCTCTCGTTTATTGACTACTCCCTCCTTTCCGGTTTATAGTGCTCAATTCAAAAATCTCACCAATCAAGGTAGATGGCGAGTGGTGGAATACTTTTTGTAGTTTTGCAAAAGCACCTAATTAATGCTCTTGTTATCCTAAAAAATTTATGTTTATCAATGCATTAATTGCAATGCATGCATGCATAAAGTATATGTATTGGTCAATTTTCTCTTAATACTTGCATGCGATGATTTAATGCACCTTGGAATTTGAACATGTGATGGAAAACAACCAAATTAAGCCTTATAAAATGGAAAAACTAAAATTTTGAGATAAGCCCTATAATTCGGAAAGGAGGGAGTACATAAGTTGACAATGGTGTGGGACCGTGATGTCAGGAAACCAGGAGGAAGCAAAATAAATTTTATATATATATATATATATATATATATATATATATATATATATATATATATGTGATAAGGAGGCACTTGCGTAAGTGAGGCTATGGCCCTGGTGGGTCCCCATTGTCATCCTCTCCAAGTAAGTCATCTCCTCGCCCGTGCGCGCTTTCCGCCCAAAACAGTCAGCGCCGCCCGCCCCGCTTCCCGGTATATGCGATCGCTCCGCCTTCAAACGACACAAGTGTCATCCGTCCGTCCATCCGCCGCCCACATTAATGATACGCGGTTGCCGAGGCGGCTACTTCGGCGCCACACGTCCGTCCCTCCGCCGCCCACCATTGCTATATAAACTACTGCGCCGGCCATAGCTGCAGTCATCCGCATCTGTTCCCTTTCTCCTGTCCACACCACTACTGCCCACCATGGCTTCCTCGCGCTCCGGCGCTCTTCGGGACGGGCGGACGACGGACCACAAGGAGATGGCAGCCATTGCTGCCGACCGGCTGGCCGGCAGGCAGCCAGAAGATGACGACGTCCCAATGGAGAACATGGTAGTCGACGATCCGGCGCCAACCCCCTCCTCCATGCCATCCTCGCCGGTTCATTGCACCATGACCATCGGCGAGGCCCGTGCCCAATATATGGACACGGTGAGGCAGATGCGTGAGGAGCAGTTCCAGGAGGCGCAGGCCGACGCCGCCTACAACCACCATCTCCTCTAGGAGCACCTGCAGGCGGAGGAGCAGATCACCGCGGAGCGGGCGGAGCAGGAGGCACTGCTCGACTCGTACCGCTCTGCCCGCAAGGGCCGCCTGGAGCGCTGGCGATACCACATGCGGGTGGCGGAGGCTGCGGCCGCCTACAAATTGGGTGATGAAGCGGGCGAGGCTCTGTTTGGCGAGACCGAGGACGAGGCAGAGGACAATGCCAGCTCCGACGAGTGCCCGCTCCGCTGGCATCGACGAGGCCCTGCTCTGCCGAGGCCCCGCGGCGCCAACAACGAGGCAGAGGACACCGCCGGCTCCGCCGAGGCCCCGCCCCGCCAACAACGAGGCAGAGGACATCGCCGGCTACGCCGAGGCCCCGCCCCGCTGCGAACGAGGCCGCGCCACACAGAAAACAAGGAAGAGTAGAACACGGTAGGTCGCTGCCGCTCAGGTCCAAGTAAGGCCACCGCTGCTACCCTCCGATTGAAGCCAAGCTAGGCGGGTTGACCATTGACGGCCGGTTAGCTTCTTGGCGGCGACATGGAGTCGGAGAGCTGTGCTGGAGAAGAACGCTGCTTCTACTTAACTGCTGGTGCAGTTGGTTGACTGACACATGGGCCCAACAGGCCACATGTCAGTTACACAACTGCACCTGCGGTTAAGTCACTGAAGCTTCTGTTCGGCTCAGCGGGACACAGGTGGGTAGCTTCGGTTAATTAATTATACCTCTAGCGCACCCCTTTTTAGTTGAAGAATGTATGAAATGTAATGAAATCCGGCATGTTTATATGAAATCCGACCATGTATGAATGAATTTATTTCGATTAGTTCGAATTCCTGTATCACTGGCATTGGATGAACATGCAAAACAATACGTACTAGCATTATTCCCAGGGTGATCACCTCGTTTGCAGCAGTTTCACATGTACTCCCTCCGGTCCTTTCTAGTCTGCATACAAGTTTTGTCTAAAGTCAAAGTATCTCTACTTTGACCAATCTTATAGAAAAAAGTATGCACATTCACAATGTGCGAAGTAAAAAGGAACATAAGGTGTACAAAGAGTTTGAGCAGCTTTTTAGCGTTTCTGTACATTGCAATCAAACACACAGCGCTGTCAATTCATAGATAATATTCAAAACAATCGATGATTATGCATCTCAGCGACTCACATGTCAGAGGCAATATTTACTTCACAACTAAAGAATAAAGAAAAAATTGATCGACGCTGCTGACAGCAAAGGGCGTCCCATTCGAAAATATCAAACACATGTCTTGCTAAAATCAATGAGAAAAATTTGACAAGGTTGTCCCATTCCAAAATATCAAATGCCTATGATTGTGGAATAGGTAGGGTTTGCCATCAGTTCGGACATTGACATGGCACCTCGTGCTAAATAAACCAGTTGTTCTTTTTGTGCAGTTCCACCAAAATCAACCAAATTCGCGCGTAGCTTGTATGATTTCGCCCTTATATGTTGCAACACCTTGAACTTATTAGCACCTCCTTTCTTGTGGTGGAAATGAATGATTCGATGTATTCATGAACATTTTGTGCAGTTCCCATTGAAATCAAGCTGAGCACCCCTGTTTGCACAAATACAAAAAAAGTGATTAGTATAAAGCAAATTGTACTATGAATTGACAGTATAAACAGGCACCTACATGGTCCATGTAGAGCACACTTTTAGAAAAATGGAACTCACCAGAAAGAATCCTAGAACAACAATGTAACACCCCAAAAATTTAACCAGGTTTTAGTTATTAAAATTTTGCCAAGAGTTTAAAAATTTTGCCTGCAAGAATATCTCTGTTGATTTCAAAACTTTTCTTTTAATATTAAGGAGTTTTTCCCAAGTGGATCCTTCCAAAACATATTGGACTTATTTTTCCTCTCATTAAAAACATCTCTCAATCAGGAGATTTATTTATAAAATTATTTCACCCTGAGCTTTATTCATTAAATGACTTGTTTTGAGTTTTAGAGCTCTTTTTGTACTACAACCAGTTGATAGATTTATCTAAAAATCTAACCAAAATTTGGAGATGTCATGTGATGTCTCTAAATCACTTTTGTGCAATAATATATTTAATTCATTGCATATTTTGAGTGCTACACCTGTTTTCCTTCTCTGGTCCAGTGGGCAGTTTTGCACTACAACCCTTTTAAATATTTCTTTCTAGCCTCCACCAAAATTTTGGGATGTCAGTAGGAGCATATCAATCCATTATATGCAAAAATCCAGGGATGTTCTTTGAAAATTTTGAGTGAAACAACCTCATCTTCATTCTGGTCCAACATGATGGTTTGTACAGCAACCATATTCTTGCTTACTCTTTGGCCCTAGATTCTTTTCCCTACTTGTAGTCCTCCATGCTAAACCCCTAAGTCCAGGAGCATGCACTCATTGGATCATTTCTGCTTCATGAAATAATGCCCTTCACCTCCTGTCCAGATTTGAAGTTCTGCAAAACTTGCACTAGATAGTTTATGCTTTTCACCAACTAACCTCACCACCCTCTTGTGCATCCAAGGAGACACTGATCTGGAGAATGTGGCCACTCCAAGAAATGCCTAAGTGCTCTTGGCATTTTGTCAAACACCTTATGGGCATGATCAGTTTTGACATGATTTTTGTTTTGCACTGTGACCATGCACCTCTGGACAATCTAGCATGTCCACTAAACTCCCAGCTGCTCCTAACCAAGGTCTGCTAAGTGCCAGCATCAACCAAGCCCTGTAGCATGCACTGGCGTTTCGCCGAGCACCTGGTGGGCGTGCTCTGGGCGTGCCCAGAGCGTGCGTTTGGCACGCACGTGCGCCCGAGCCGCCGCGTCGCGCCCGCTTCACGCCACCTACCCCCGCTCGCCCGCAGAGCCGCGCCTGACCTCATCCACTCGCAGGAACCGTCCAAAGCCGCACAGCGCCACCGTCAGGGCACTTTTGGTGGCACGCCGGCGTCGGCCGACAGCCTCTGCTCCGTTCAGCGCCGCCCAAGCCACCCCGGCTCGCCACTTGGCCCCTGGCACAGCCTGAACTCATCCGCAAGCGTGTCCGCTAGCGTTCGTCGTCGCCACGACGCCATGCAAGCTACAGAGGGGCGGTTCGCCGGCGTCCTCATCCACCGCCGCGGAACCGACCGCGTCGCGCTATAAAAGGACGCCCCGAAACCTTCCGAGCACGCAGGCGACTCTTAAGCCATCCCCTAGGACCCCTTGGGCAGCCAATCGACCCAGGGAGGTCATCTTCCCAACCTCCGGCAGCAGCGGCTGCCGCCATGGCCCCAGCTCTCCCAGCGCCACCAGGGCCTCTCCCTCCCATTTCTCTTCACCAAGAACACCTCCTTCCTTCCAGGAACCCAACCCCCTACTTGATTTTGATTGGGAGCCATCGCCGCCACAAAATCACTTCGCCACCGAAGCCTTCCTCCGCCGCGGAGCTCGCCGCCGGCAGCTCCCTCCGTCCCCTCCTACCTGACGACCACCGGGAGAACCGCCCCAGCCATGCGGATCCATCCCTACCCTCGGGGGCCCACGAGGAGCAGCCAAACGCCGGCGACGATCGCAGGAGCCCCGCCCCACTCGGGCAGAGGAGGGAGACGACGCGCGGCGACTGGTCAAACCTGACCAGTGGGCCCCATGGACCCACTGTCAGTGACCCAGCCCCCGCCTCCACGTGTTTAAGTGGAAGCGTAAAGACCCCGAGTACGTCTCCCATTTTCGAAGACACATTCTGCCGAAACGTTTTCTTTTCTGTTTTATTATGAAAAACAGATTTTGACCAAATCTTTGACTGGCTTTATCTTTTTAAATATTACTCCAAATGAATTAATTCTTTTTCCTACCTCCCTCAAATTTGATCTAGTTTATTTTAAGATTTAATTGAAAAATTTTCCAAAAAACTTTTTGTGCTGTTTTTATTTTGTGTGTTAATTCATTTATATTGCTAAAATAGGATTTTTGAAGAGAGGAGAAATGTTTCAAGAGTTTGAAATGCACCCTGCCTTCCCGTGACCTGAAGGCAAGCATTCTGAACCCCGGCATAATATTTATGTGTGTTCGATGACACGTTTATAACATCACCTCACTTTCAGGGCGGGCGGGGTAGCGCACCGCCGGCCGCGGGCGGCGGGGGCTGCTGTTTGGCCGGTGGTGGCTGGCGGCTCAGGGGGTGGAGGTTGAAGATGAATTGCAGGCCCTTGATTTCCTATCCAACGGCTGCAAAATCGACTAACCAGAGATGAAAAATTTAGTCGACCGACGTGTAGCCTCACCTTGCTAGTGCGTTCAGTTTTGACAGTAAAATTCAGTTTCGACCGTAAAATTCAGTTTCGACAGTTAAGTTCAGTTTCGACAGTTAAGTTCAGTTTCGATAGTTAAATTCAGTTTCGACAGTTATGCGGCTGATGTATTTTACATCTAGCACTTTGTGGTTATGTAATTTACGTCATGTATTGGAGATGCTATTAGAATTCCACTCAGGTTAACGTTGTCTCTCTTGTCCTGCTTCAGCCTCGGCGTCGTACAACTCACCGGAGCTGCTCCAATGACGAAACCCTCCATCACAGCGGAGCAGTACCTCGGGCTCCATCTCCAGACGCCTAAGATCTTCTTCCCCTCCTCCGACAGCCAAGTCAGCCAGAGCATCCTCACTGGCCAACCCAATCACGTTGAGATCGACATGGCTTCGCCAAAGAGGTTGTACACTTGTTGCATCTCTTTTTTACTCTACATGTTATATATATTGTCCACTGAGCACACTTAGTAACGGGAAATACAATTATTTTATCCTACTATATGACAAGCAGTGAGGTACCAGGCAACTTAGCTTTCCGTGATGGACTCTCTTGAACGCCATCATTATTTATCTCTGCGCGTTTGAGCTGTGCATTTGTCGATGGCCCTGGCAGTTGAGCTAGTAGGGCAGTGGCCTCCGTCCAAAGTAATAGAAGTAGCACAAAAACATTTTTTTAGTGTAGGCTTTTCATTGCTCAATCCTACCTACTAGAATCGCCAGTGCTTGAAAGGAAAAGTGAATGAAAAACATAGGAATTGGGAAGTTTCCTATGGTACTACTATTCATGAATTTGGTTCAAAGGGATGGAGCAAAGGAAAACTGTAGGATTTGTTCCTTTAGTGTATCCTTGAAAGAAAAAACGTAGGAATTTTAATTTTCACTTGTCCTCCTTTTCAAATTCCTATTCATGAAGCACAAGATTAAGAGATAGTAGCATAATAGCATTATAACCGTACATTTTCTTGTGGTTTGACTTAATCTCACCATGCTTCTTTGCATCCTGTGATCTTCCAATTGTTGTGAATCAAACACCCAGATTGGCAAAAATCCTGTGTTTTTAAATTCTCTATTTTGCGCGTGCATTACTATCCTATTCATGTCTATTTCCTATCCCTGCATTGTTGGAATCCTCCAATTCAAACGAGCCCTTACAGAATTACTTCTTTTACAGATAGTTGTCAAAGAAAACCTTGCGTGGTTTGTCCCGCTCCTGTTGCACCGTCGTCCACCCCAGCTCAGCTGCTCCAACGACAGAAGGGTCTAGCAAAGCAGGGATCCGGCCTCCAGACTGTCTTTCGCCGCCGGCAGCCATGAAAACTGCATTACCATCATCAACCGAGCAGATGACCTCGAGGACTACACGGGTCCGCAGGAGAGGTCGCACTCTTTCGTGTCTGCTTACCTTATGCATCACTTAATATTACATGCTACTTTATCGTCCTGTTCACCAATTAGACTCTGAGTCAGCTTCAAACTAATGGTCAAACTTGAGTTTTTAAATGGTTGTGGGGTACATATCGGTGCCGCAATCAATAGTATCTATCTACTATCTGGTTAATCTCCGGTGTCTACTATGAGTTTCATGTTGAGTGGGAAACAAATAGTAAAGAAGCCATTATCTGTATTTTTTAACTGAAACCATTATCTGCCTGCTATTATTGGTTTTGGGTCTATCCACAGGTTGCTACCATCACTCTGGATTTCTGCATGCACTCCTTACATAATCTCACTATGTTTTATTCCTATGCATGACAGTTATTGTAAACAATGGAACTGAACATGTAGAGCAAAAGAGATGAGCCTTGCATGGCAATAAAATTTCATGCAGACGTCGCTTCATGGTAGGCGCAAAGGCAGCCCCCCCCTCCACACATTTCGGATTGTAATCGAGAGGAAGATATCTGTTTTGAGGGGGATTCAGAAGGAGAAGACAACTCCTATTTACCCCCAGAAGTCTTCGCTCTAACTTGGCATGCTGATGTTGGTTATATCATGCATATGGTGCCTTGCATTGCTTACTTTGTACATCAAATATGTCATCTGCTTAGTTTAGACATCCTTTGTGCGAATGCCATCTGTTTAGTTTATTCATCATTTATGTGAATTATGCAACGCCATCTTGTTTAGCCAGGCATCATATATGTGAATTTTGCAATGCCATCCTGCTTAGCCAGTCATCTTATATGTAAATTATATCAGGCCATCCTTTTTTCGTTACATATTACATTTGTCAACAATGTTAGTACGTTCAACTACTCTTCGTGTGCATCAGCCATTTGACACGGTGATGGCAAATTCTGGAGTGAAAACAAGGTCTTCAAAGCAGACTATGCTATCTGACGAAGTGCATATCTCGCTGGTTACAGATAGCTCCTCAGAGGAGGATTCAGGTACAGATGACCAGTCCTATTCCCCCCCCCCCCGAGGTGTATGCTCTAACTTGGTAGGGTTATGTTGCTCATATCATGCGTATGGTGTCTCGCATTGCTATGTCATTTGATTAGCTTAGACATGCTTTGTGTGAATGCCACCTGTTCAGTGTCTAATTACCATATATGTGGAGTATGCATTGCCATCTTGTTGCAAGACATTATATATGTGAATTATACAATGCTATCTTGTTGCAAAGGCATTATATATGTGAATTATGCAATGCCTTGTTGTTTAGCCAATCATCCTGTATGTGAATTATATCATGCTATCATTTTTTTGTATTACGTGTTCCATTTGTCGACAACGTTTGTATATTCAACTACTCTTCCTGTGCATCAGCCATTTGAAGTGGTGATGGAAGTATCTGGAGTAAAAACAAGGTATTCAGAGCAGACAATGCTACTGCTGAAGCAGACATCTTGCTGGTTACAGAGAGCTCCTCAAAGGAGGATTCAGAGACTGATGACCAGTCCTATTTCCCCCCGAGGTCTATGCTCAAACTTGGCAGGGTTATATTACCCATGTCATGCATGTTGTCTTGCATTGCTTAGTTTTTACATCATATATGGATTGCCATCTGCTTACTTGCTTACTATATAAATCATATATTTGAATTATATCATGCCGTCATGTTTACATAGTACATACACATCATCTATCTGAATTATGGCATGGCAACCCATTTAATAAAGACATCATATAGTTATATCATCTCATCCTGTTTAGTGTTTACAGTCATCATATTTTGAATTATGGCATTCTATCCGTGAGTGTATGTGAATTATGGCATGCCAACCTATTTAATAAACACATTATATAGTTATATCATGTCATCATGTTTACATAGTCATCATATTTTGAACTATGTCTTTCCATCTTTTTTAGTTAGCCATCATAATGTGAAATTGTGTCATGCTATCCTGGTTAGTTAGCCATCATATATGTGAAACTGTGTCATGCTATCCTGTTTGGTTAGACAACATAAATATGAATTATTTCATGCCCTCTTTTATTTCCCACTATCCATTGCACCTATCTATTATACAATGTCTATACTTTCAATTACTTTTCTTGTTTATCAGCCATTTGAATTGGAGAGGGTGATGGCAGTATCTAAGGAAGTAACAACACGGTCTTCAGAAAAGATAGTGCTACCAGTTGATGCAAATAGAACCACGGTTGTACTTGCCCAAGGACCAGATCCACCACACATAACCCAGACTCTCGCAGATTGTACCCCTACCCAGTTGGACAGAGAACCAACTACACCCCTTCTAACCCCAACCCCGGCAGATAGTAACCCAGTTCCAGTTGACACAACACTGTCTCCACCACAGAGCACCCAAACACGAGCAGTTAGTAAGGGAACTGCAGTGCCCAAAGCACGAGGACCACCACTCCGAATCCCAACTCAACGCTTAAAGGAGAAGAAGATTTGTTCTCAGGTCAGGTTCTGTAGCTATGGTTCATACTCCTTTGCTCTTGCATGACTGTATTTACTCATACCAACTATTTTCAAATTTGAAGGATGGAATTGAAACTCCAATGGCGCAACAGGTATGTTTCAAACATGTTTCTTTAACTGGTTTGCTGTTGTAACCTGCTCTATGTTGATTTCAGTTTCAATTGAATAAACAGTTATGTTCTCATGTCATGCACATTAAAAGTGTTGTTATTGCTCTATAGTTTCCCACACTTATATTCTACCTATTCTGCTTTGTCTTGAACAAATATTATTTGAACTATGTCTCTATCTTGATTTGGCAACAAAAACTAGAATGACATAGACCATAAAGTGACCATGGTACATAGATATATGTTTGTTTCATGTTGTTATCCTGTCCACTTTACTACTGAACTCATTTACCAAAATGAGTTTCATATACAACATGGTAAACGTGTGATGTGTTTTCTTGTTTCTCTTTTAGAATGCGGACAAAATATTGGAGAACAGTACCGCGTTATGCAATGGCCAAGGAAGTAATGCAAATAAGGTTCAGATAGTGAGACATCCCTGTTGGTCTCCAAGAAAGCTGATAAAAACTATCTTGACGACAGTGAGAGAACCCAAAAGTCCTGTCTTGATGTAGTGTTCGAGTTACTGGCCACTACTGCTGGCACAAGCTCTTCGAACTCGCTGCCTGAATCAGTTCGTCTTCTTGAGTCTCAACTTCAAGTTGAAAGACATCGATCAGATGTGCTGCGACAGGAAGCTGAAGGACTGAGGAAGTCCCTGCAGAATTCATATGCATATTTCCTGGTGCAACAGCAAGCGCTGGAGGATTTAAGCGCCAAACAAGAGAAAGTTAATAAGCTTGCTAAGCATCTTTCCAGCATTATGGGTACCCAGGATATTGTTTCTTGAGATCTTCTGAAGTGGTTTCAGTTCTGGATTTGTTTTGCTGTGGCGTTTATTTGCGCTGGTCGCCAACTTTGACAACCAGTGTATATGATATGCTGCTTTGTTCCCTATGTTTGCACCGGTGGCGAACTTTGATGCCCAGTGGATGTAATATGTGTAATAGCCGTGATAGCCTAGCGTTAGTTGCTTGCTTATTTATTTCCTTGTTGTCTTGTTTATTTGTTTGCTTGTAGTCATAGCAGTTCTTTTTCCGCGGTTTGCTAGTGGCTGCAATAACCTATTTTTTAAAACTAGACCATAATAACCATGGGCTAATATTTACTGTAGTGACACTCGGCCTCCTACGGGCCGTAGAAACAGTGGGCCTTCTATGGGCCGTAGAAACAATGGGCCTTCTACAGGCCGTAGAAACAATGGGACTTCTACGGGTCGTATCATCAATGGGCCTTATACGGGTCGTATGATCGTTGGCCAAACATGGGCCAAACAGACCGCATTATGGCCGTAAACGGGCTAGAGTTGGAATCGTCCGTTCATGGGCCGACCATAATGGGCCATCGTTAATAGGCCGTATTTGATGATGCTATAAAAACGGCCCAACATATTACGGACCACAAACGGGCCGACTGTAACCACGGGCTGAATTTGGCCAACAAGCAGAAAATGACAGTAACAGGCTGTAAGTAAATGAATGTTGGAAATGAGCCCAAGAATAAATGGGCTCTGAGAAGGCCGAAAGATAACATGGGCTGGAAATGACCCAACGGAATAACGGGCCGTTAATGGGTATAAAGTGATACATTGTTCATTACGGGCCAGTTTCAGCACGGGCCGTTAATGGGTGTAAAGTGATACATTGTTCATTACGGGCCAGTTTCACGACAGACCGTTAATGGGCCAAGGGTTACAAGGGGCCTCATATGGGCCGAAAGACGTCATGGGCCATACATGGGCCAGAAGTGAAAACAGGTTGGAATCATATTGGATGGCCCAGATGATGCTACTGAGCCTAATTCGGATAGGGCGTAACGGGCCTTGGGTTAGCGGGCTGTAAATGGGCTATATGCAAACAGGCCGTTAACATGCTTTCCATGGGCCCGCCCGCCACCTTGTGACCAAGTCAAACGGGCCGGCCTTTTCACAGGAATGGGCCTCTGTTGGGCCGTGCCACATGTCGACGTATCATAGACGCCTTCTGTCCAATGAGTGGATGACATCTGTCCCAATGATGAGCCGACACGTGTTTCCTCCAGCCAATGATGATTTTACACGTGGAAAATCCCCATTGGTCGGGGCTGTTAACGGGTTATCGGATCCAAAACCCGACCCGATAGCTTAACGGTGTTCCGTTACGGTGGATGCCACGTGTCGGTCACCCTTGACGAAAGCACTTCTGTGACGCGCGATTTATCGTCATTGAAGTGGACACTTCCGTGATGATAATTTTGGTAATGTCATGGAACACTTCTACGACAGCACAGGTATGACTATCTTGATTCTGTCATAAAATCGTCATGGATGTACATGCATGACAAAAAACGCGACCAACTGTGACAAACACGTATCATCACGGAAGTGTATTTTTTTGTAGTGTAGGACTTGGAGTCCTAGTAGGATTCCCCCTTTTGGGGCGCACCAAGGAGGGCTGGCCGGCCTCCCCTCCCTCCTTTATATACGGGGGCAGGGGGGCACCTTAGGACACACAAGTTGATCTTTTAGCCGTGTGCGGTGCCCCCTCCACAATTACACACCTCGATCATACCGTTGCGGAGCTTAGGCGAAGCCCTGCGCCGGTACCATCATCATCACCGTCGCCACGCCGTCGTGCTGATGGAACTCACCCTCGGCCTCAACTGGATCAAGAGTACGAGGGACGTCATTGAGTTGAACGTGTGCAGATCACGGAGGTGCCGTGCGTTCGGTACTTGATCAGTTGGATCGCGAAGACGTTCGACTACATCAACCGCATTACTTGACGCTTCCGCTTTTGGTCTACGAGGGTATGTGGACACACTCTTCCCCTCGTTGCTATGCATCACCTAGATAGATCTTGCATGATCGTAGGAAATTTTTGAAATTACCGCGTTCCCCAACAAGATAAGCATATGAGGAACTCACATTGTCCCCTGATTGTGAGATAAGGGGTCTGATGGTGTACCAGACCTAGAGGCAGATGGTTCATCATATTCCGGGTCACGGCAACCGAGAAGGTTCGATAACCGCCTTAACTTTTGGGCCTGGCGCTGTAACATGAACAGGTGTATAAGATACCAAACTCCGCAAGATATGTAACATGGACACATCTCAGTGCGATATGTACCTTGAGAAATTTTTGTAGTGGACCTTCATCATTGCCTTCTCCAATCCGTGTCTTCCCAAGAATAGACTGGCTTTCATCAGCTACTTTCTTGATCTGGTTGCGCTACGGATGAGAATGAAGTAACACGTTAGCCATTCAAACATGTGTAATACGGCCAACGGGAAAGTAAAGAAGGGAACACTTTACCACATAGTTAATCACCGGAACAGCAGGGACTCCTAGCCCTTCCCTGACATCTTTTTTGTACCGTCGCTTCAATACATCCTCAAAGTTTACGGGCTCTTCAAGAATATCATCATTGTATGGCGGCGGGCATATCTCAACTCGAGCATTTTCAAGAAACCATTGTAGGTAGTTATCGAAAGCAAGTGGGCTATGCTCACGAAGCTGGTCACGTGCACTGTTATGAGCTTGCTCCACAGTAAGATGGAAACGGGTAACATATGATGCATGATGCTTGTCCCAGTCCTTTATCTTCCGCTGCTTTCTCCTGTCCAACCTGCATGGTACAAAATGAAACATTAGCACAATCAAGAAGGAGTGGCGATGCTTAGTCAATATGGTTCATGCTCTCTTACCTATGAAGTGCTTTGTCCGTATCCACCCATTCCAGCGGGTGAGGCTGGAACAGACCAAACTGACGATACACGTGATGTGGCAAATGAAACTCAACCGCCCAGTTGCATATCAGTGGGCATCGCATAAGCTAGAGATCCCTATCCCGCAAGCACGTCGGGTTGATGGCAAACTCCTCGGTGTACCCAATTCTATCATTGGCGCCATATGGCTGCCATACCACCTATGAAATAGGGCAACAATGCAACATTGATGACTATTTTTCAGGCAAGCATGAGAAATGACTGAAGTAATGTCCTCGTTGCCTGCTCAGGCGTAATCGTGTCCAACTCGGCAATGTACTTTTGGTACATGAGATTGACATCGTTCGTCATCTCGGATACCACATCCCACTTGTAAGCCCAAGTGGGGCGCCGTAATTCGCCATCTTCATTCCAAGGATTAAACTTGACACTCTTCGGGCGTCCAACAGGCAGACGCTCCCAGCTCCACACAGAAAGTAGAAGCATATTACCACCAATGCCTACACTACATGTGATCCTGCAACACGCATCATCCAGCTGCATATGAAAGAAAACAATGTTAACTTGACAACAAGGTTGCATTGCTAATGAATAAATGACTTGATAACAAAACAAACCAACTACATGTCGGTACAAGTAAGCAAGAGTCACTGAACCCCAGCTCCATCCGCTATTGAAGACGGTCAACGCCTTCAGCCACATCCATGGAACGTTCTTGGCTGTGGAGTCAGGAAACAAAGTCCTCGAGACAACATACCACATATAGACACGAGCATGTGTTTGTATCACATCATCAGTGGCATCCGCAGGGCAATGCACAAAGTTCCTTTGAATCCATGTGAGAGCAGCTCTGGCTGCTTTCCTTTCCTTCTTCTGCTCTTCTCCCTCCTCTACATCAGCCTCAGCCTCGGTAGGAGCCATGCCGATAAGAGCAATCATCTGCTCGCGCCACCCATCAGAATCGGTGCTCATACATAGAGGCCCCCGTAGATAGGAAGCCTGGTGATCAAGGCGACATCCTCGAGCGTCACGGTCATCTTCCCAGTCTGAAGATGGAAACTGTGCATCTCCGGCCTCCATCGATCAGCAAGAGAGGTCACCAGTGGAGCGTTGAGGTTCGGCGTGGACCGACTGATAAACTGAATCCACGAGAGGAGTCCTGCCTGCTGGATGTAGGGTGTGTACCGCTCATCGTAGGGCATGGCAGGACCAGATACCCCGTGATACCGAATCTTCAGAGGTTCAAGCTTCTGCAAAAAACAAGTATGACAAATCTTAGGACATGTCAATTTCAACTAAAGGTAAATTTGCAAAATATTTAGATTACTCGTTATTACCATCTCCTTCTCGCGCATCATGTAGGCCCGGTTTCGTGTGTCGTAGGCATCGTCAAGAAGCCAAACCATCCTTACAAAGTTCAAACAATAAACATATGTGAGTTCATCTTCATCTCAACTATCGGTATACACTAAACATCTCATATGTGTTCAACTACAACAATCTCAATATCTCCTTCTCACACAATGAATAAATGATTGTAAATTCTCATATATATCTCGTATGTCATATGTGTTCAAATAAACTCAACATCTCATATTTCAAATAAACTCAACATCTAATATATATCTAAGAAAAACTAAACATCTCATATATGTCTACAAAACTCAACATCTCGTAGTTATCTACAAAACTAGGCATCTCATATATATGTAAAAAAACTAAAAATATAGGGTTTCACTAACAAGAATCATATATTCTAAATATACTAAACCTAGCTAGGATTCTTTTTTATATTCTAAATATACAAAACTAGGCATCTCATATATATGTTTTCTGCTTTTTTTGACTTTTTTCAATCAGTAAAAATCGGGCCAATCCAAGGCTGACACGCCAATTAGTGGGGGATCTAGACAGTACGCTTTGGGGTGGGTCTAGCGATTTTCCTGCGATTTGTTCCTGGTCAAACTTTTCGGTTTGTCGGGCTGCAGGTTGTTTCTATTGGGCTGCATGCATGTTATAGCGTGGGATGCTTTTGAGAAGGACACGTGCATGTGCATGCGCTTGCTGTTTGTGGTAATCTTTGGATGCATGGCCGCCTATTCTCGCGCTCTCTCGAGAAGGATCGTGTCCATTCAGTTCCACCGCTTCACCGTCCTAGGTGACTATAAAAGATTCTCCATGACCGGCGGTCTTGCCTCACCTCCTCCCTGCCCTTTCCGCCTGACCGCTGAGCTCCGGTTCGACTCCTAGCGCCGCCCTCATGCAGCCATCTCTCAGCCAAGCTTTGCGAGGTAGGTGATCTGATCAATGGTGCTCAACTTTGACACACCAGACTGGGGCGTTTCATCTGGTGGATCCCATGCAGATGCATGGAGAGATGAACCTCGAGCTGCACGCGATGGCGCCGGGCTAGCACAAGGCGGAGCACCCGGACATGGCCGGCGAGGAGGCGCGCAAGATCGGCGCGTCGATGCCCACTGGTTCCCATCCCCGTCCCTTCCAAGGTGCTCCCCTCCGCGTCTTAGCCCGAGGTGCTACAGAAGAGACGCACTACGATGCGAGGAACGACGGTTAGGCAGCGGGCCGCTGGCGCCGCGCCGGTCTATAATGGCCACCATCTGCCGGACAGTATGGTGGTCGCCTCGATGACCGGTGGGCGCAAGCCAGCTGCGGCCCTTCGCCATCCCTCACCCAGCTGCAGCCCTGCCTACGGCATGCTCGCACCTCCCGACCGGCGTGCGCACATAGCCTCATCGGCTAGGGATATGCATATGCGTCGCCAGCCTGCTCTATCTGTTACACAGATGCCACTCCCGATGCGGACTGCGGCTGTGCTTCTTTTCGTGTCCGTGAATCCGTGATGCCGTAGCCAGCATCTCTCTACATCTGGATGTAGGGGAACACTGCGAGCCCCGGACCGGCCACTCGATTGACGAGGCCACCTCCCACGGCTCCTCGGCCATCACCTACTCCATGGCCGCCCTCGCCCGCGCGACTCCACACGCCGGCCGTTTAGCTCAGCAGTCCCTCAAGGAGAGTACACTACTGTTGTCGACAATGGTAGCATGTTTATGCCATGAATGGGCGCCATTGTCATGCACAGAGCGGTCGGTGAGTTACCATGGACACAACGGTTATGAATCTGCAGGCTGGCGTCCACACAGCCTGGCTGCTATTTATGACTGTCGGTGTAGCCTTCAGATTTCACAGCAAGGTCGTATGTGATTATTAGTAGTGTAGCAGACGGTACATGTATACTCATATAAATGAACCGTGGAATTGGATTATGGTTGTTGGCATTACTTCAACTATTTTATGCAGTCCTTCATTGATTCTAGGAACTGAATAACATTTTTGTGTGGAATCATCGATGAAATTTGGTAAGTACTTTCTGAAAGGGCGATTTGATAAGTAGTAGTATTGTCAGTGTGTAATCAACGTATTCACAACTCCAAAGCAGCTGAGCCGCAGCTCACAAACTCTTGTTTCCTAAAATATTAGAGTGAAAGACATTGGCGAATGATTATTTCAGCAAAACCTGATGAACTGATTAACTTAAGAGTATTTTAAAATATATTTTGAACAAGCATTCTGGTCTGCACTCTGCAGTTCAAGATGAGCACCAATGAATTTCAAGGAAGATATGGTAAAGGGTCTGACTAAGACTCATTTAGTTGAGAATAAAATCTGCATGATTAAACTTTCTGAGTTATTTTGTGATCTTTTATCCTAGCTAATGTGTTACTATAATTTCAAGAAGAAAGCAAAATGGTGAGACTTTCTTTTTCTGTTTAGTACTACACTTAGATTAGTTTTCTATTTGGTGCAGCTTGGTGAATTTTCAGCTGAGCTACCATCACATGGTAAATTTTGTTTTCTACAGTATTGATGTGGCAATTTTGTGAGTATAGTCTCACTATGACAAACTGCATGTTGCATAATCAGAGTATCATTTTTTTCTCAATATAGCCCAGCCATGGCAAACTGCAGGTCATTACTTATTTTCATCGATATTGGCTCATACAGAGCGGTGCATGGAACTGCCTATTTCAAGGGAAGATATTTGGTTTTTCATTGTGGCAAAATATTGGGTGAAATACTAAGAGACTATATGAAGTTTATGTATGTCTACTTTCCCATTGGGTTTTTCATTTTGACAAAATATTAACTGAAATAGTTAGCAACTAGATATACTTGGATTGTATATTAACTGGGTACTTAAACATAAAAAAGGGTACTTCATTCATTATTTTACTATTCTCATTTCTAATAATTTCTATACAAAGCTTGCTTTTATGTTACCTTTGTACCAAATAGCTGTGATTGCTCCTTGCTCGCATATTAGAGTAACTTGATCCATGCAGGAATCATGGGATTGAGAGACACATGGGTTGCTTTTGCCAATTTGCTTTTTGAAGCAAGGAATGATTTATACTATATTTTGCCAATTTGCTTTTGTTTTGTTATGATGCTTAGTTGACATTTGGGTTTTCTATTTTAGAAAATAATTAGAATAATCGGTTGTTATACTTATATTATATATGAGGCAAGGTAGTTCATATGTTGCTTTACTCTACCCTTATTATATGCAGTGTTAGTAAACTAAACTTTGAAGTACCGAATTTCTATGCTTCGTCTTGTTCAATTGAGGGCGACTGGTCAAATTTTCATGTCTACATAACAACAGATTGTTTACATCAAAGTGCAACCACACTAGTTAGTGATGCTTTTTGTACTGAATGTCTTTTGTCATAACATTGATTTGGCTAATTTACTTCACATATGGAGCTTACCTTATTTAATTGTCTATTGATCGTTTGTTCTATCCTCATTTTCACAAACAGTGGATAGTGTTTGTCATTTTCCATTGATTATCTTTTGTCATAACATTGATTTTGCTAATTTACTTCACATATGGAGCCTGCCTTATTTATTTGTGTAGTTATCTGTTTGTTCTATCCTCATTTTTTAATTTAAGGTGGTTACCAATCTTTACATGTAGAAACAACGGAGAAAGCCTCGAGACTCCAAAGTCGGAGAAGGGGAAGTGTCCTTTGCAGCTGCATTCAAAAGAAGGGGCATGAGATGATTTGTTATCTATAACTCACGGATATCAATTTGTCGAGCATTCAATCAGGGTCAGCGATGGGATAATAGAATTCACAAATCATGGTTTTATGGCAAAGTCTACATAACACTAAAAGAATATTAGGCTAATAAGATAAATCGACCGAAAAATGATAATATCTAAAATGTTGTTGATGGTGGTAGGTTCTATTTGATCTTAGTATCACAGTTTTGTTTGGTTATGTATGTGGAGTGATAGTATATCATAATATGACACCCTTTCCCTCATTTTACTTTTCCTAATATACTGAAATATTATTTTTTTCGCATAAGCATATATTTACAACATCTATGGGGTTATTTCTTGTCATGTCATTTGAAATTATTTTATCTTTCCATGTAGAAGCATGTACCTGCCTCTACATTGGCTCTGGCTGAGATAAACTTGGACTGAGATGCCCAGGTAGTTTATCTTCTGCACCCTTGTGAAAAGGTCAGGAAGTGTTGCTCTGATTTTTAACACAGTCGAAAAATAACTCACGGGTCGTCTTTTTACCATGTATTAGTTTCAACATAAAGTATCGATGGAGCTCTATATCATTTCATTATTGGCACAAATCCAGCGGGCAGCCGAGCAAGGATGCTATGAATTACCACAGAATAGAAAAAATATCATGCAATATCAATATGTATTCTCTTTTCATTAAATAAATCTACTCTTTATTAAAGATTTCAGCATTCATACTAGTATAATTGTTACATACACCATAACATAAAAAATAAAGTGAGGGGTAAAAATTAATAGATAAAGTTTAATATCATGGTACAAAAAATTTCTCACATAATGTATCAATAGGCGCGGCGTGCCGCCGCGCGGGCATAGCTAGTTGTGAACTAATAAACAACACTAGGGTAGTACCACTATGACTACACATCCTAAATCAAGCAAATCAAGGGTTCGACCAAATCTTGGACAACTCTCTAAAATGGCAACGAATTTATGGAGGAAAAGAAAGGGAACGGAGGAGTTTACCTAGTAGGAGGGATTGGAGATCGAATCCACGGATTAAATCTTCAGATCTGAGAGGGATGTGGGGGGGGGGGGGGGGGTCCGATGGAGGCGCCGCCGCTACTCTCTGTCCAGAGAGCAACTTCCTGGAGAGGGGGAAGAACTGCCTGGTCGGGCTGTGCCGATGCGCTTAAGTCACTGTGCAGCGCCTAAGCACTAGGCGCTGCACATTAAGACGTGGCGCCTATATATGGCTTAGGCGCTGCACGACTGGCTATGGGGCCGCGCCTGGCCCCGGGCTGCCACGCTGGCCGAGAGTGTGACGCCTAAGACAACGACGCTGCATGGTGGAGTGCAGCGCCCTACTGTCAGGCGCCATACAAAACGGCCAGTTTGTGGAAAAAATTTAGGGGCAGTTTAAATCTTGAATTGATTTCGTCCTCAGGTCAAATACTCCATCCGTTTCAGTTTACAAGTCCTACGCGTATACCTAGGTTGCCAATTTTATCACTCTAATATAAACTATATAACACAAAAATTATTCGGTTTGAAAATAAAACATCTGAAGTTTATATTGATATATTTTTTATAATATATGACTTGTATTAGGTTGGTCAAATTGACGGCCTAGGGGTACGCGCACGTCCTATAAACCGAGAGACTATAAACCGAGAGAGAGGGAGTATGTGTTTTCTGCCTCATTTCTCACAAACCCCTCCCACACACGAAAACGAAGCACACACAGCCTCCTCCACAGCCAATCCGACGCTAGGGTTCTGCCGCCACGTCCCGCCGGCGTCGCGGTCACCAGAGATGGACGCCGCGGAGATCGCGGAGAAGGTCCGCGCCCTCGAGGCCGCGCTCGCCGCCAAGGCCTCCCGCATCTCTGACCTGGAGACTAGGGTCTCCCTCCTCGAAGCCGAGAACACGCGCTTCAGGAAGGCCGTGCCCAATGTACAGTCAATGGATCATTCAGGCAACCAGGGCCCATCCTTCGGCCGATTGGACGAGGGTTTCGGTGGAAACAAGCAAAACTCAGTGGGGGGCCATCTGGTGAATGGTTCTGCAGAGGTCAGTGACGGCGGGGCAGAGGGGATGGCTGTTGGCGTCGCCATTAGGAGTAGCGCGGAGGAGAGCCTTCTTGCTGTCCCGGCTCCTTGGGAGCGCAAAGTGCCGCCGGTGATTGGCGAGAGCGGCGGCGAAGACGAGATCGAGGATGCTGATGTGGGTCTTGAAGATGACGATGTTTCGATTATGCCACGAGGCAATAAGCGTAAAGCGATGATTACCAGCGATAGCGATGACGAGGACTGGAATGACAAGGATGGTAAAGCGCAGGAGAAGTTGGGTGTTACACCCGGTGGAAAGCGTTTGTTACGTGGACTCAGTGATGATGAAGATGATGCTGAGGATGTTTGTGTGGTTAGGCCAGAGCATGTGCCATGTGTAGCTGAGACAAGGATTGAAGATGAGGACGAGGACGAGGATGATGGAACCTGCATTCTTGAAGTGCTTCCGAAGATGAAGGACAAGAGGGGGAGTAGAGATTATGGTGAATTGGGTGAAGAGTATGTGGAGAGTGAGGATGATTCAGCAGAAGCCAGTAGTATGGAAGGATTTATAGATGATGAGGATTGTTCAGAAAATTATAATGAAGAGCCTGTTGAGCCAGAAGAGTCTGACGGTTATGTGAACTATAAAGATGTTATGGATGCGCTACGTCGCAAAAGGAATGCTAATGGTAAGGGCTGGGACTATGAGGCAGAGATGCTCTCAGCATTTGAGGAACAAGCTGAACTTTGCTTGAAAGCTGTATGCGCCCTCTACCGAAAGCAAACTGAGGAAGAACCGTCAGTTAAAGCCAGTATGGTGCATAATGGACAAGGATTTAACCAGATGGATGCTGTTAGGTATTCCCTCAGTATAATTAATTTATGTATATGCATTGCTAGTATAAACTGTAACTGATAGCTCTGCAATTATTCTACACAATTATGCATGCTGCATTTGTGATTTAGCTTTACCTCAACATAATTTGTGCCGCTTATTGCCTGCAAAATGTAGACTTCAGAAGGAGACTTGCCTTGTTTGTCATGATAACTTATTAACTTGCATCTACACCTTATAATTCCAAAAGTACAGTTTTAGGTAAGAAGAGATTCCCTGAGTGGACTAACAAACATCCCTCATGCCGGTTGATGTGTTGATCATGCCTTACACGGATTTTGATGTTCAGTTCTATTTGGAAAGTACCTCGGTTTTCCATGTGCATTGTAGGGCCTTGTCAGACTACATTGGTGTCAAAATTGAGCTACCTTGATTACTGTTAAGGATCCTCGTAATCACGTGTACAGGGCGCCCTAACTAGCGCTCATTGGTGGTGTATTTGTTCTGCTTCTCAAGTTTAATTTTTGGTCATTTGGTGTAATGGATTAATAAATATCTAACATAATTATATTTGTGACGCGATTGAATAATAATAATAGTACACATCAAGCATATGCAGTATTTACTTCTGTCTTCATTTTACAATGTATGTATCGCTCCAATCATAAGAGAAGATCAAGTGCTAGAATTCAATAAGAGTTTCTGTTTGTCTCATGATTCAAATTGTTTTCTTTGTTTAGGGGATCTCACATAGCAGAGTTTCTTCTGGATGGTGATGCTCTTGGATCGCCTAAGAAAACTGTCGATGATTTGGAAAAATACGACAAATATGCTCTCAAGTTCTGTCAGAGGATCGCTAAGCGTTACTCTAAACAGCTGTTTGCGATATATCAGAACAAGGACGACCCCTACTTTCCCTGACTGGTAATGCTTAACTCCAGATGCTGACCTTTGCGTGGCCCTTGTAATATTTTGCATACTCAAGCCTGTCTAGGGGTGGAAACGGATCGGATGCGGATCGGATAGTGCTCTTACCACTTCCATTTCCATATTTTCAAACGAATACGAATCTGAATACGAATGTTATCGGATACGGATGCGGCTAGGATATTATTCGAATACGGATACGTATCGTTTATTTTCTTGATTCAGAACGGATACGAATAATATCAACATATTGCTTAAGTATATTGGTCGATAGCTGTGTGACCTGAAATAATCAACTTGTGACATACAATAAGTCAATGATAAATAGGTTTATGAATAAATACTGTTGTAATGCATAATAATTTATAAGTTTAATCATATAAAGAGTAAAATTTGACCACTTATTTGGCTTTTATGTTGGATAATTGGAAAAATGGGTCCAAAATTTTGAAAATTACCTCTCATAATCTTATTCGGATACGGATATATCCACTTCCACATCCATATTTGTGTTAAAATCTCCTACCATATTTTATTTTTTATTTGTTTAATAAATTCGGATACGGATAATTTCCATTTCCATTTTGGTTCGGATGCGGATGTTTCGGATACGAATAGGCATTTTCTCGAATACGAATATCGGATATTTCGGATTATCCGCTACCACTTTCCACCCCTAAGCCTGTCCTAGTCATTTTTTGTGTATATACGTTCAGTTGTCGTTTCTTCTGATGCAGTTAGGGCATGCTAAAGTTAGTTTTGGGGGATGGTAACCATCCTATGTAAATCACTAGGATGCATGTTTTTAAGAAAAGTGGTGGTCTGATCTCTGATGCGGTTTCCGCTGTGGTACCAGTGCCTCTTTTGGAGATGATGCTCAACTGCCGATTCACACACAAAGCTGCATATTTATTTAGTAAAGGTAGTATACTTTTTAGTGCAAAACAGGAAACCGAAAGCAACAGCAACAACAATGACCCGAATTGAACTCGCAGGAGCATGGGTTAGTTTGCTAAATCCGTGTTCACGTTGATTAGCCTCGGTGATGGTCCAACGGCAAGATTTTTGGCATGCTCCATGGCTTGAGGCGAAAACCGGAAGACATTGTCCCTTCTAGTTTTGAAATCTCCAAAGCCTCCAATGGTAATGCGAAGAAGGCCTTCGTGGGTGATGCCTGGATTACGCAACATCAACACCTCAGGAGGTATTAGTATGGATCATGTGTAAGAGTTCTCTCCCTTTGGAATATGCTTTAGCATGTGAACCTATACGAAGGGATAGCCGACACTATCACTTGGAAGTTCCAGCAACCACTTGGCATCCTCAGCTTACTATACATAGTTTGAAGGCATCACTTCCACGGTCATGAGACATATCATTTGGAATAACTTAGGAATGCAATTTCTCTGCGTGGTTAAACTATCAAAATAGAGTGTGGATGGTGATCGCCTACAAAGAAGAGGTTGGCCAGATTGTGGTCTTCGCAAGTTGTGCCGGTGGGAACTGGAGATCACCTCCCACATTTGCCAATTTTTCATTCATTTTTGGTCCATGGTTCGAGATTGGGTTGGCGTAATTAATTCTATGGTTGGCGGATTCATTTTATGTTAAGGGTGTGGCCTTCATTTATTCATCTTCATGTCGGCTGGAGTAGGGCCATGTCTAGCTAGCTATGCTTGTTTCTCGGGAGATATAGAATGAAAGAAGGGCAAGGATTTTTGGAATCACTCTTTAATGCCTCAAATCGTCATTGCCAAAATTAAAAGGGTGGCCAAAAATTGGTGTGGGCCCGTGCCAAGCATTTGAGATATATGTAATGCCGCGAGAATAAGGTTTTTGTTGCCTATGGGTGTATATTCATATTGATGCTATTTTGAATTTTGATACATGAGAATAATTACAGTCATATTGATTCACTAGATAAAAATTCATATAGGAAAAGTAAGATACGAGTGTAAATTTTATATCATATTTTCTTTTGCGAAAAAATCTTGTATATTACTCAAACGGTGTGGTTAGGTCTCAGTCGACCAAGTCTCAGTCAAGTGATATAATATATAAAAAGAAGAAGGAAAAAAATAAAAATATTTTTTTTACGAATCTTCACGCAAAATTAAAGACATATAGCATCGACTGAGACATAACGAAGTCTCAGTCGACTGAGACTTAGCAAAACTGTTACTCAAAACTTAGGGATTACAATCAAGTTCACATTACTCCTTTAAAAGGATGCTGAAGTATGCGCCTCATGAGGCATCCTCGCTCGTGCTTGCCCTTCACATCGTCTGACCGGCGTGCGCCTTAGGTCGTTGCCTGCATGGCGGATTTACCCCTGTCTTATCGTGCCGGGGTGTTCTTCACGCCGACGATCTCAGGGTCCATGATGTGCGGGCCGTGGGTGCGCTCGGGGCCACATTTTTTTGTAGTAACTGTCACCGTGGCTTATTCGGTTTATTGGCCTTCGCTGAGTCAGTTTTGATTTCAAATTTTCGATACACATTCTATATTTTTCGTATACATTAGAAATATAATTTATATACACATTCATATTTTCCTAATACATGAATAACAATTTTGAGAACTTATATTTTCTATGTATACTTTTTCGTACATGTTGTTCACTTTTGTTATACATCATTAATATTTTCAAAATTCAGATTTAACATGTTTTAAATACATGATCAACAATTTTCAAAGCATATTTTTTATGTCTATTGTTTCCAAACACATTGTACATTTTTAGCATACAACAGGACCCTTTTTCTATATACATGTTTGACATTTTTTAAATACATTACTTACATTTTTTCACATATATGTTTTGATGTCCTTTTTCATATACATTATATTTTTTATAATAAAAATAATTTTTATACATATTTAACATTTTTAAATGTGCGATTAATATTTTTCTTTTTTTGCATAAAGTGACTTTTACAATACATATATTTAGGCAAACCAACCCGTGGTTGAACGGTCAGGAGATAGTGATATCCCCAGCTCACCAGGGTTCAAATTCTAGACTTGACCCCGGTGCTCGTATTTTCTGGATTTATTTCAGCCCTTCTGGCGATGTGCATTCGGTGGGAGGAGGCATTTTCGTCGACTAAGAAAAGCGTCTATGTCGACTTCATCAATCTCAAGATGATGTGATGGCTCGGTCTCTCAGAGGTGCTCATAGGGGCAGGGTATGCGTTTTTTGCGTTCATTGAAGTGAGTGTATGTGTGTGTGTTCACGAGCGTATGCATGTATGCATGAGCACCTGTGTCTGTGTGTTAGATATATTCAGTATAATTTAAAATATAAGCAAAAGTAATAAAAAATTGCAAAAATGTGAAAAAGACGGAAGAAAAGAAAGCGCTGAACGACTGTGGTCTGCGCTGGGCTGGCCCATTTCTGGCGGCTGCTACACGTGAGGCTGCGCTACATCTTGCTATAAGCGAGACATAGTCGCACCCTCCGGGACACAGGAGGGCTGCAGCCAGTTCTGTAGAAGCCCACCTGCTAACCCTAATTGCCAGCTCAGTTTTTTTTCTCTAACAGAACAGGGCACAAGGTTGTGTCGAGCGACCGCACGAGCGCGCTGCCGCCGCCGCCGCCGCCGCCGCCTGTAGTCGCCTCCGCCGCCCATCGCCAGCAAGGTAACTTCTTAATCCCTGCTCTCCTCCAGTCATACCGCGCTGTTGCCTCCTGCATGTCGTGCTCCTCCGGTGCGCTCGCCGCTGGGGCGCTTGCTTGCTGCTGCGTGTGCTTGGTGACTGCGTGCGTGTGAGCTGGTTGCTGCTTGCTGCTGGGAGCTGGTGCTGGCTAAACATGTAAGGACCGCTACACAACATGTAGGGACATCAAAGGTGCAATCATACTAGTAGATCCTAGCGGCCGTGTTAAGCCTGCAGACTTTGGAATGGCTAAACATGCAAGGACTTGAAAAGAGGCTCCCAGCATCTAGCATCTGGTTGCAGACATTTTATAATTATTTTATATATACTCGCCGTATCGCTGTTTCTAGAAATTGCCGTATCTCGTATCGTGGTGTCCCCATCCCTGTATTCATGCTTCATAGGTTTCCCTGTTCCTGCAGAACCGCACAGCCATGGCCACCGCCGTCGCCACAGCCACCTCACTGTTGCACGACCAGCGAACCTTCACTTTGCAGCAGGGTGAGTTGGATGGGCGCTTTGCGGATGCCGAAGAGAAACCAGCAGCAGCATCCGAAGAGCCCGCAGAGGCGGAGGAGGGCGAGGATGAGGACGATGATGAGGATGAGGAGTATTGGTCCTACCATGACGTGGGCGAAGCCCTAGACTGGCTTGATGCCACGGAGGGCCCGGATGGCTCGACACGTCTTTCCTCAACATTCTCGGCTGCCGGAAGCGCGGCTGCGGCGCGGAGGCCTAACGCGCACGGCGGCATGCTCGCGCGCACACTCCAGCCACTCTCCAACCGCACACAGAAGCTTGCCTCGCACGTCCGCGCCACTCCTTTGGAGGTATGCAGTTTCAACTCCTCACCTTGGATCAGTATACTGATCAGCTTGTGCTGTAACATTTATTGGACGTATGCTATCAAGGATTAGGGTTCAATGGTTCACTATCTTTTGGTTAAAGTTGGTTACCTGAAATTACTAAAGAGAACAGTTGCACTTCATATTGGAGCTAGGCGTTGTTCCCAAAGTCCATAGAAAAAGTGCCAGCGCTTCTTTGGATAATATGTTGCAAGTTGACTTAAGCCCATACTTCTCAACCAACAGATCATGTAATGGGTAAAACACTGACCTCCTCATTCTGAACATAGCATAGAAAGCTTTAGGATCCTTCTCCTTCTCTTCCACCCATTGGAGGCCTGTAACAAGTGGTAATCTTCTTGACGCATACGGCAATGATTTGCTTGACGACGCCATTTCCAAAGCAAATGCAAGCATTCCAGCCTCAAATTCCTCATCTTCTTGCTTTTTTTTATCCATCTGCCACAACCACATACACACATAGGAGGTTACAACAATTCGGTACAGTAGGAAAAGAGTAGCTCATAACAAGGTGCAGTAGCAAAAGAGTAGTTCATAAGAAGGCAAACAACATAATTCAATTCGGTACAAGTTCAAAGCAAATACAATGGTTCAACAAAATAAAATAGTTCACTACGATACAAGTTGGAAGCATTTGAAACATAGAGGTTCTACTTATTGTTGAACTCCCATGTTTTGTTTATCCATAGAAGCCTTGCACTAGGCTCGTGACCCTTGAAGGCAGAGAAAACATCACGATTTGTCTGATCCCTAAATAGTTGTGAAGCATAGAAATGAACATCACTCCCAGGTGCACCACCATCCGCCTCTACCATGGCCAACATTTCGTGAATTTCCTTTCTTGCTGAAACTTGAGTTTCATCTCTCTTGTTCCTTGAATCAAAGAGGTCCACCATACGCACAAATGCCTCATTTTTTGCATGCTCACTTGCCCACTTTTCATTCATCTTAGGAGTTGGCGAATAAGGACATGCCCTCTTCTTCCCACCCTTAGCACGATTAGGACGAGGTGTAACCTGAGTTTCATCACCTTCACAACCAGACTCATCATCCAAAGTGATTCGAGACGTAGAACCTTGATATGTTGGCATTGGCACCCTCGCATGCTCATTTGTGACACAACAAGCATCAAACACCTCCTCCATTTTATCCTCCTCCGCAAGTGCAGCATACCGAAACTTGCTAGCTTGCGGACGTGCCTGCAATGAAATAGCACACATTCATGTTAAATGAAATGAAAAATCCAACATGACTCCCAGTTTAATAAAATGACAAACAACAAAGGTACCTTCAACTCCAATGCCCACCACTCATTTGTAGCAGCAATGGTCTTCGTATAAGGATCTCTTCCAATGCCAGAAGCTTTTTGAACCAATGTCTTCCATATGGCATAATCACCTCTACATGCATCCCACCTGTTTTTTAATTGCAAGTGCGAATAGCCACGCCCAGAGCGCTCATTGAACTTAGTAAGCAAATTAGCTTGTCCTACATCGGACAAAGTGGTGCCTCCAGGGGCCCGGTTATTTGCTCGCACCTCCTCTACGCACACATCCATATAAATGGAATGAGCCGCACTATCCCAAATTGCTTTTGGATACTTCACTTTCTCCATCTACAACATCAATATGTGAATGTTTAAATGTAAACTACTTTTTTACTAAGCAGCAGTCATTTCATACCACTACAAAATTCATACAGTAGCAATCATTCATGCAATTTTTCATTGCTATAAACAGAGTTCGAACAGTAGCAATCAATCATACAAATTTCGTACTAACCAAATAACCATACAAATCGAAAACAGCATAAGCAAACAAGTAGCAGTATAATTTTTTTGATTCATACAAACAGAGTTGAACTAATATGTAACAGAGATATGACAAAGAGAAGGGGAGAAAGGATGAGATAGAGAGGAGCTCACCAACACCGGTGAAGTGGGCTCGGTCGACGCCGGCGCCTCCTGCTGCAGGGCGGTTGGGTCGGTGCGGGGAAGCCGGTTCGCCTCCTGCTGCAGGGCGGTTGGGTCGGGGCGGGGAAGCCAGTTTGCCTCCTGCTGCCGGTGGCGAGGGGTCGGGGGTGGCTGTGGACTGGACGGGGATGCCCTGTAGAGGACCGCCGGCGGCGGAGCTGATGATTTCGGGGCGGGGAATCCGGCGGCGGCGCCAGCCCTAGGTCGCACGGGGATGGGGATGAGTGACGGGGACGAGCGACTGGGGGGGATCGACGAGTACTGGGCTGGGGCGCTGGGCCTCTGTCGGTCGGCTGGCCCGAGTGGCATATTGGGGGTAATTTCTACATCCAATAGGGGTATTTGCTAAAACTGAATCGTTTTGCTTTGCGGGAATCGCCAGAATTGTCAAGTTTGCTCGATTCTGAAATACACTGCCGATTGTGGGTGATTCTAGACGATTCCTGGAGAAGCAATGAGTTCTTTTGCGATTGTGATTTTCCAGGCAGTGATTCTTCAGAATCGAGTCGAAAGAACTGGCCCCTAGTAGTATCAGCTAGGGAAATTCTAAGTTTCCAACATCGCTCTGCAAACCACTAACTGAAATAATTCGGCTCAAGTTTTGATGTCTGTTGCTTTATTGATTTTTATGCAACACCAGTGCGTTAACATAAGGATATTGTTATCTGAACAAAACACCGGTCATGCTTTATTCGTCTGGGTGTTATAGCTTTTTTGCTGATTATTTTATGTCGTGAGTTTTGAACAACTCAGGAGTGGGAAGGTAGAATGAACGTGGGGATGTCAAATTCTGTGACGACTGCAATCAGGGACAGCATAAGAGATACTGCAATTGGGAAAACAAGGAACACTGGGAAGGCAGATCGTGCTACAGTTGAACAGGTTTGTACATTTTTTGCTGCTTGGTGATGCTTATTTCATTCTCTGCTTGGAAGTTGAATCTGTTCACTTTCATATTCCTTCAGCAAATTAAGAATCAATCCTTTAGCCTTTCACCCTAATTTGCTTTCTGTCAAGTGGCTGTCTGTTTGAAAAGTTTCCCCCCTCATCAAGTATGCAGTAAATCAAAGTTTATTTACTTATAAAATGTTTGGTTTGATGTACATGAATAAGAATTCTTATTCAAGACTTGAGATCCGCTTCATTTTCTATTGCCTGTTGTGTAAGTTCGTGAAGCAGAAATTTGTTAGTTTGAAGTTCAAGCATTGCTCTTTTAGTGCCTACTGCATTTCTGTTTATGAGTTCTGCTGACTAATTAGGTACCGTTGCTTCAATGCTGATAAGCGAGGGGTGATCTGATCTATTTATTTTTCCTCTTATGCACTTTGTTTAATTAATATTTCTTGTCATTGTGGGCCCTCAAAAGAATGCTCTCTATTGCACATGTGATTTGATTACTTGATCTGACGATCGCATGATATTTTCAGTTCTTATAGGCAGTGCACACTTGCTCATTCGTCTATCCAGATAAAATTATGAATTTTGATTAACTGGGAAAGACAAAAACATGCTTGAGCTCTGTAGTCTATGTAATGAATGATGTTTTGGTGAAGTAATTTTTCTGAACATTCGATTTTTTTCTTTATATGCAGGCTATTGACCCAAGGACCCGCATGGTTTTGTTCAAAATGTTAAACCGTGGTGTTTTTAATAACATAAATGGTTGCATTTCTACCGGAAAAGAGGTAATCTTCAATTTGCAGTGCACATCGTAGCTACAAGGCATCCGCTACTTGCCAATTTCATTGCACCCGCGGATTTAAAAATAATATTATGAGGAAAGTATGTGGAGCATAGCTTACTTTAGCTGTTGACGGACAAACATAGAAAAGGCATCCCATACTACAAGTTGCTCTTTTTATTCATCGTTCTAGAAATCTATAATTAGAATAACATACTCAATATTAACTTTGGCATTTGATTTGGTTTCCTTTCCTTTGTAGGCAAATGTATATCATGCAACAAAGACAGATGGCAGTGAGTTAGCAATCAAAGTCTATAAAACTTCAGTGCTTGTTTTTAAGTAAGATATGGATTTTATACTTGCTTTGTCTTATAATAACTGGATACTCATAGCTACACCAGAATGCTGTTTATGGGCATTTTGTTGTATCCTTTCAACACTTCTAAATTGTTTTGATTCAGAAAGGTTCCCGTCTGAACAAAGTACACACTTCCTTGTTGCAGGGATAGAGATCGATATGTTCAAGGAGATTATCGTTTTAGACATGGTTACTGCAAGCATAATCCTCGGAAAATGGTAAAGACTTGGGCTGAAAAGGAAATGCGAAATCTTTTACGGTATGAAATATTCTCATTAAGCATGCTTTATTCATGATTTTCATTCCAGTAAATTTTTTTTTTCGAGAAAACGCAAAAGACTTTTGCGTTTCATTGCATTGAAAAGAAGGGGTTTGGTACAATCCTCCTAGGAGGCAGATTTACACGGTGAGTACATGCACATTCATTCCAGTAAATTGGCAAGCTGTTTCTCAATGGGATTCTGTTGTTGAATTGGGTTTAATTTTTTGGGGAAAAAGAGGATGCATTTGGAGGCATAATCTGTTGCTATCCTATATCTGTTCTGTCTCTCTCTGAATTAAATTCCCGCCCTATATAATTGTTATCTTCTTCTGCAATACTTTGCAAAATGCTTTCAGTTACTGAAATAGAAAGATTTGCACTTCTCTCCCTTGTTCAGAGTTAGAGCAGAAGGAATCCGATGCCCGAAGCCGTTGCTCTTGAGGCTTCATGTTTTGGTGATGGAATTTATAGGTAAAACTTGTGGTGACACTTGCTTATTCAATGCCTATCAACATTTTCCTATAGAAATGGTATCATATCATGACCTAATAATTGTTCAAAACATACACCTTGTAGCAGAACATCCCACAGAACAGTACTTTCATATGTATTATCATTTCGTCTAATAAATTGAGTTGGCTCTCCTTCAGGAAAAGGAGGTTGGGCTGCTCCTCGACTTAAGGATGCTGCTTTGTCGGATGACAAATTGCGTGAAACTTATTTTGAGGTACATGATGTATGCAAAGATTAAGTACCAGTTGAAATGTCAGCTGAATATGGTCCTTACCTGTTGAAGAATGAATAAGGAACCACATAGTACCCAAACATTAGATTCTGGGTACTCTTATAGTACCATTTTCCGATATACTTACTGCAGCTTATTTTCAGATTGTTACAATAATGCGGACACTTTACCAAAAGTGCAAGCTTGTCCATGGTGATTTGAGTGAATACAACATTCTTTATTTTGAGGTAGTTGAGCACTTTTGATTAAGCCTTCTTAACCTCTTTCATTTCCCTGTCAACCAGGTTCCTCATTCTTATTTGCTTGTTGTGCAGGGACACTTGTACATCATCGATGTTTCACAGTCTGTCGACCTTGACCATCCTTCAGCTTTGGATTTCCTGAAGGAAGATTGCTTGCATGTTAATGTGAGTAAAATTAAATTAAAATTGATCAGACATGGATAACTCGTGGTATTTAATACGTGTGCAATGCTGTTTTCAGGATTTCTTTGAAAAACGTGGTGTTGCTGTCATGACAGTAACAGAGCTATTTAATTTCGTTGTGGATCAAAATATCGCTGATGAAGATGTTGATGATTACTTGGAGAAGGCATGTCCTTATTTTACTTTCAGTAGTTACATGACTTTGTGATCATTGATTTGACAAAAGATCCGATGGGTTAACAATATTGTGGTTACAACAGGTTCAGCAAAAGATTTTGGAAAATGGAGATAGAGCTGCAGATGATGATGAAATTGCTCCGACAGTCTTGGTGCAGGTAGGACTATGATTATTGTCATTACTATGCATTTGTGCAGCTTTGCCAGAAATATCGTCTACAACTACGAAGCACCGATATGGCAACACCAATACGGCGATACGGGATACGGCAATTTCTAGAAACAGCAATACGGCGAGTATATATAAATAATTAATAAAATGATAACAAAGACAAAACATAATAGAATGAGTGAGGTGAGATAAAAATACTGCCCCATTGGTAATTGTTTGCCTCCATGCCTCTTTCAAGTCCTGAATGATCATCCATGTCCTCATGGTGTATGCAAAATAGAAAATACATCATATGATAGTACCAGACTTTGTCAATTTGAGATGCACAAGCATGAAAAGTTGAAACAGTAAACAAGCTGGCTTGTAGCTTCCTTGTTCCAAACTTTCAAGTTCCAACAGCAACAAGTCCCAAATCTGAATTGTGAATTCTTAATGGCCATAGACAAACAATGCAAAAGTTCACCAAGATAACATGATAATATGAAGATACAAGGCTGAGGTGGCCATGGATCAAACACCCCGCAGATGCCATGTCGTATTTCCTCCACGACCTGATGACTCTGCTGCTAAGTGCTGTAGCATACTTCCATAAAGGATATTTCTGGTTGACAACACCATGCCCAGCCTCTTCACCTTGAACATCGATGTTGTTGCTCGCAGTACCACCAAGTGAGGATTGGCTTCCTGCCATGCCACTCCTCACAGATGCCATGTTGTATTTTCTTCCCTAAGCACTAGGCAGTAGCAGCAACATCAGCAAAGCAATTGCATGCAGCCAGGCAGTAACATCAACAAGCTGTAGGCAGTAGCAGCAAAGCAATAGCAAACACCAAGCAGCCAAGCAATAGCAAGCACCTAGCAACCAAGCAGTAAGCAGCAACATCAGCAAGCTCTAGGCAGTAGCAGCTAGCCAGCAATGCAGCAACATCAGCAAGCAACTACAATCTACAAGCAGCCAGCAAAGCATAGCCCGATTCGTAACAAGCAGTAGCAACCACTAATGATTGAGGACAAACAGATGAATGGATAGATAAACTAGAGAGGAGCAGAATTCGCCGGAGCTACTTGCTGGCGAGTGGCGACTGGACACGGCGACGGAGAAACACTATTCAGTCGAGGCAGCGGCTTGGTGAGTCGACAGGGCAGTGAGCCGATTCTAGGTGGCAAGCGACTCCAGTCTGCAGTGGTGGCAAGGCGTCGTGCGCGTCTCCCCTGCCGTGCGAACAGAGTGAAAGAGAGAGGAGGGGGGGGGGGGGGGGGGGGGGGCGGGGGGCAGTTGTTAGGGTTAGTACTGGGCTGCCCGTATCCCCCTGTGTGTGGACAGTGAACAGCCCGTATCGGCGTTTTTCCCTTTTTTTAAAGAAACCGAAAAATATGATACTCCAGCGATACGCGTATCGCGCCGTATCAGCCGTATCGGCGCCGTTCCGGACGGGGATACACCTGTTCTGAACGTATCGGTGCTTCAGAGGTACAACTGTGAGCATCTTCACTTCTTCAGTGAGGGAGAGACCCTAATGTCTGAGGCATATGTTTATTTATTGTATATTCTGTTACTTGTCAATCATCACTATTTTATACTCCCTCCGTCCGGAAATACTTGTCCTCGAAATGGATAAAATACCATTTCGAGGACAAGTATTTCCGGACGGAGGGAGTACTATGTTTTGATTCAAGGTCCACAACTTGTTTGGGACTAAGGCTTTGTTGTTGTTGTTGTTGTTGTTGTTGTTGTTGTTGTTGTTGTTGTTGTTGTTGTTGTTATTGAATGTTTTATCTCATGTACATAATTTATCATATTGATTTCAGTTAGTCTTATCTCCCATATCTCTTGCTCGAGTTTGTACCTTGTGCTGCGTGTTATTCAGTTCACTTGCTAATAATATTATCTGCTTTGCTCTTTTTGATAGACGTTGGATTATGTGAAGCAATGTGAGGCAGATATTGTCAGCATGTCAATGATGCAACGCCCATCTGTTGGTTATGAGCCAACAGCAGATAAGCTTTATGACCAGCCACTGTTAGGATTTGTGCGGACTAAAAATGAGCATAGTGAAAACCAGGAAGCACGACCGGCACAAAATACACCGGAAGAACCCTTGGACCTGCAAACCAAGTGCTGCTCCTTGGAGAACGAGGAAGATGAATCGGGTGACAGTGAATCTTGCTCCAGTTCCGACGAAGATGGTTCATGGCACGAGTCCACAAAGATGGGGCCCGAGGAAAGGAAGGCTGCTCGCAAGGAAAACAAAAAGAAAGTGAAGGAAGAGAAGAGGGAAACCTGCAAGACGAAGATCCCCAAGGCTGATAAGAAGAAGAGGAAGAAAATGGCGAAAGCTAAGTGCAAGCGGTAGTGGATCACCGGTGGCAATCCACATGGTTGACACCATCAATTTTGTTATACTAGTCTAGTTCCAGTCAGTCTTGTGAGCGATGTGTTGGATGTGCTTTCTTTTTGTTGTAGTCCTAAATGTATTGCTTAAAAGCAAATGCCGTAGAAGATCAACTCTTGCTGCAACATTATAAGATATTGTGAGTTGTGTATGCTTAATGCGCCTGAATGATATATCTTGTTTTCTTCTGTTCTGCCGGTGATTTCTAATGTAAACTATGGATGAGAACGTCAATTCTTTATGGGTCTACAAAATTGGCGATAAGTTGTTCTCGAGCTCAACCTCAAATCGCACAGCAAATGCAGTACATATTGAATGTATGATGTGAAGATAAAGAAAGGAGATGGATGCCTGTACGGTGTGATACAACTTACATTATCTCCTTAGAGGCAGTGTGTACTGCATTTGCCCTGCATTTGGACCTCTCAAATCGCCTCAAACGCCTGGCTGACCGGCACCCCTCATATCCAGCCTAAATATGGGACGGTCCGGACGCGTCCGCCATGTCGACTTGGCCCTACCTGGCCCACGCCTGCCTCACAAATATTGCCGTCCGGAAAACCATAGACCGGTGACCGAAGCAGCGTTGCCTCCGGTGGGGACTCCGGCTCCGACGACGACTGGTCTAGCCTGCTGCGCGAAGCGGACCCTGACGATGTGGGGAGGTCGCCCTCCGCATCGCACTGAGGCGTTCCGTTGTCGACCAAGGCAGATCCCGCAGCGGCGGATCCACTTCGTCCGCGCCCGGCGCCCGTCGAAGCAGCGGCAGTGACGTCGCCGGCCCTTCCCGTCCGCCGCGCAACTCCGGCCACTCCGCTCCACTCCTTCAGGTACGCCGCCCATCACCAGCCCCCTCTGCTCTGGAGGTGGTGCCCGGCCACCGCTGGGTCCTCCTGCCCGCGGCGGGGCCAACGCACACCTGGACGCCTGATTCGGAGGTACGAGCAGCCCAGCGCCGAGCGGCAGCGGGAGAGGGAGAGGACAACGGCGTCCGAGTCGATGTCCGCGCGCCGGTCGATCCTAAGGCAGCGCTCCTCGCTTATGTGCTCCGCCACTCGTTCACGTCGGCGGAGACGGATGCGCGGAGCCTCCGCCGCAAGAATGCCAAGCCACTCCGACTCGCCATCGAGTTGTCGGAGCGCGAGGCAACAAAGGAGGCGGCGGCGAAGGCGAAGGCGGCCCGCCATGCCAAGGAGCAGGACCGCCTGCTCCACAGGTTGTCGGGCATGAGGTGCAGCTCCGACTCGGATATGACGGATGGCTCCACCTCCAGCTTCGACGATAACACGCCTCCGCACGCCGATGCCTGCACGGAGGAGGGGCACAACCGCGTCGACGGCCGGAAGGGGAAGGGGCCGGGGAGGAAATGGTGATTTCCTCCACCCTTCCTTGTTTTGTTTATATTTTATCTATGTTTGTAGTATGGATTTGCATTGTTCGCTGTTAAACTCCGATGAATCATGTTTCTTTTGTCCGGCTAATCAGATGAACTGCGCTATGATTATGTGTTTTATGTAGCGTTGCATGGATTGCATGGTTTTGAGGTTCAAGATGTGAGGGACGCGAGTGTGGAAGATGAAATACAAGGCGTGCCCGATTAGTGCCCGCAGACGGCATTTGAGGAGTCATATTTGCTCAATGTGGCTGTAGATGCTCTAAGGGCTTAAAGGCAGGTATATAGGCATTTGAAATTTCAATTCCATATATTTGATTCTAATATTTTTCCAGAGCACCCCTGACATAACTCTATGTATGTCTCTTGTGGTGACCACATGTTTACTCTTAGCGGATATTTAGAAGAAAAAAAAGAAACACATGTTCTGGTACTACGAGCTGAAAAATCCATGGGTTGCCTTCTTTGATTCGAAGGAAAGCAAATGAACCCTCCCAAAACCACGAGGCCCTCCCTCGTGTCCTGGCTCTCCTCTATCGAATCCGATACGTATGGAACCACAAACCATCCTCTCGCTCCGCGCGTTGCCACCGCCCTCGCCATGTCGTTCCACCACCAAGGCCAGCGTCACCATGGCTCTCGCCATGACTCGAACCCGACCCCTCCCGGCTGCACACCTGATGCGGAGCATCCTACGGACATCACCATGTCAAGAGTTTGTTTGGCAAGTAACACATGCGACCTCTACTTCTCATACATAAAGGTGAATCTTCTCCTTTACACGTGTTCACTTGACCCCTTTGAGGATGGTATACTACTTAACACTCCACTCATGTGCATGCATAGGTATTGTCGGAATGCCATGGACGAGGAGGAGGAGTGCGAGCACAAGTGTACAACTACACCATCCGCGAGAGAAGCATGGAAGAGAAGGAGGAAGAAGACCTGGAACGAGCGGTACTACCGCCTACAAGCGGTACTACCGCCCGATGTCCAGTACTACCGCCCGATGTCCAGTACTACCGCCTGCTTGGGCGCAGAATCGGGCCTGAGGCCCATGTATTCCTTTCCCACTTACCCCTTCATGGCTTAGACTATAAATAGACCACCTCCACCTCCTTTCTAGGGTTAGCAAATATGATAGCTCATTCTTAGGTGAGCTTTGCTCCTACCTCCTCCTCTTGAGAGAGAGAGAGAGACCACTCCCATGGAGTTCAAGACCTCCATGTGAGAAGATCCTGCGGGATATCGTCAAGACCCCCTTGCGGGAAGATCCGTCTAGGATACCATCAAGACCTCCCCTTGAAGATGAACTCTACCTTGTATCTTTCTCTTTGTTGATCATGTACCTTGTGGATCTTGTGTGTTTGATTGTCTAGTGGATGTGTGATTGGACTTGTTCTTGAGTGTTTCCCCTTGTGATTTCTCCCCGTTCTTCCCCGTGTTCTTCGAGGGATCCCACACCAATCGTGAAAGATCGGCCACCTAGGGTTCCACCCTACATCATCTTGGTACCATGAGCCACGTTTATCACGTATTTGGAGTCCCTCCCATCATTTTCTAGCCTTCTTTTGCTTGATTTCGTCCTAAAATCGAAAATCCCCACCAAAAATAGCCCCCAAACTTTTTTGTGATTTGTTGGTTTGATGATGTTTTGTTGATTTTGATCCATGGATTTGCTTGGTTTCGAGTGGATCTAGCATCTCCCCAAGTTTCCCCACCTTCCATCCACGAAATTTGTCAAATTTTGCCACCGAAATCATCCATTTCCGCCCCAAAATCGCGCCCCGATTCGATCTGCGAAGAATCCCGACATGAGCGGTACTACCGCCCGCCAAGCGGTACTACCGCCTATAAGCGGCACTACCGTCCTCCCGAGCAGTACTTCCGCCCAGCCCAATTTCAGCCTAAGGCTGCCGAAAAATCCCGACACGAGCGGTACTACCGCCCATCCCAAGCGGTACTACCGCCCATCCTAGCGGTACTTCCACCCCTCTCAGTTTCAGCGTTCCGAGTTTCACCGTTTTGCCCATAACTTCCACATCCGGAGTCCAATTTTCCCTTCATCGTCCTCCACGCGGCTGCCGCATCCATAGGAGATCGCCCTCCCACCGAGCCTGAGGTTGACACCTACATCGAATTAATGGAAATGAACTACTTTTCATGTTGCACTTCACGGTATTAGTGGCTAAAGCTAACGGAAATGTCATGGAGGGAAAAAGTAAAAAAAAAGAAAGATTTTTTAAGCTAAAAGGGAAGCAGATTTTAAAGTGACCAAATAAATTTTAATATTGCACTTCACGGTGTAGTGGCTAAAACTAACGAAAATGTCACTAAGGGTACAAGTCAAAAGGGAAGAATTATTTAGGGCTAAAAATGGAAAAAAAAGTTTAAGGAAGCCCAAATAAGGTATTCTCTCATCGAAGAACGCACAAACTTGTGGAAATCGGTTGTTCTGATCCTGAACTCATATGAGCTCAGGTGAACAGTAAAATCGAAAAATATTGAGAAAAAAATCTTTTTTTTTTGGGAAACGTTGACAAATGTTTTGTTAGCTCGCCAAATTTCATCACCAGATGACATTCATGCAAAATGTGGCAAAAAAACCTCTGCTCCAAATTGTTACTTTCAAACGCTTTTGGAGCATTGATTTTTTTCCACATTTTTCATGACTGTCATTTCATGATGAATTTTGCAAACTATCAAAACATTTGTCAATGTTTAACCAAAAAAAATCATTTTTTTTCATTCTTTTGTTCAGGAGAACAAGCGTGTGAAGCAAAGCCTAGAACTAGAAGCGCCCATTTCACCGCACGTGTCGCCAGCCCAGAAGCGCAAACGGCAAAGCCGCCTCTCCTTCCCCTTCTTCCGCACACAATCGTGGCACAGTCCTCCTGTCTGACGGTCGACCACCAGTGCGAGCATTCCGACGCTAGGGTTCTGCCGCGGTGCCGCCGCATCGTCGCCCGCGACCGCCGCCGCAGCTAGAGATGGACGCCGCGGAGGTCGCGGCGAAGGTATGCGCCCTCGAGGCCGAGCTCGCCGCCACTTTCCCCCGCATTGCCGACCTGGAGGCCCGGGTCTCGCTCCTCGAAGCCGAGAACGCGCGCTGGAGGAAGGCCATGCCCAGTGGGGAGGTCTCCGGTCGATTGGTGGAGGGTTTGGGCGGCCCCAAGCGAAAAACAGTCCAGGCGGTGGGAGTACCCGGCCTGGCGTATGCTTCTTTTAACGAGGTCGGTGACGGCGAGGAAGAGGGGGTCGCCGCTGATGCCGGCAACGGGAGGAGCGGCGAGGAGGATGGCGTTCCCGCGGTGCCGACCCCTAGGAAGCGTGCATTGCTTAGAATAATTGACAGTGATGAGGAGGATGACGAGACAGAAGGGCGCCCTGCACCCACCATAAGGCGCTTGACTCGCTTAGCGGAAAAACAGTCGAAGAAAGCACGAGTCGAACCCAATGATCATGAAGAGAGCGAGGATGGTTCGGGACAAGATGGTGATATGGGTGAATCTAAAAATGATGCAGATTGTTCAGAAGATTCTGACAGCGAGGTATTCTTTCACGATATTGTAGCTTACATTGTTCACAAAAGGAAGGTTAAGGATTGTAAGCATCTGTTAGAGTTCTTCAGTCCATGTCATGTTGTAGCAGTCCTCTGTTATGTGTTCTGCTCTGTTTAATTCAGCACAGAACTTTCTCCTTTTGGATATATGCTAGTGTCAAAAACGCTCTTATATTATGGGAGGAGGGAATAGATTTGTTCTTTTTGCAGTGTTGCACACTGTGTATCCTCTAGTGGATTCATGCCCATTTATTGTTTTCCTAGTTTTTGTTTACCTCTGATTTTGTTTCCTTTTCTGTTAGCAGATGGATTACACCTTGCTGAAGGATGTGACCCTGGCTTCAAACAACCGGGTGAGGATTCGAGTCAGAATAACGCGCATTTCCCATTACATGGGCAAGTATCAACCAAGAGGAATTCCGCAGCTTGATTTTGTGATGCTCGATGAGCAGGTGAGATACTTGTCGTTCTGTAACGTCTTGTTCATTTACCTTCACCATGTAAGGTCACCGTGCTGGTTCAATGTTTATGAAATAGGGGGGTATGATGGACGGTCAAGTACCTGCTTGGCTTGCACAGCTCTTTTTGCAACGCATCAAGGAGGATGATGTGTATTACATACACCACTTTAAGGTTGTCCACCCTAGTCTGCCCTATAGGGCTGTTGATCATCCTTGCATGGCAATGTTCACGAGGGACACAGAGATAAGCAAGGATGAACACGTGCCTGATAGTTTTCCGGTGTATGCATACAAGATATCGCCTTATGAAGTCCTCCGATCACGTGAAAACAACACAGCCCTAATGTCTGGTATATAATCTGTATTTGTGACTGAATCATTCTGCCTCCATAATTATGTGTACAGCAGCTGCTCTTTTCGCTGTCTAATCTAGGATTGCTTTTGCCTTTTGGTGCCTGATGCAGATGCCATTGGTCTTATGCTGGAAGTTTCAAATGTGAAAACTGTTATTGTCAACGGTGCACCTCGGGCAGTCCGTAACGTGTACATAAGCGATGGCAGGTATGTTGATAGAGCTTCATTGTTGGTCACTTTTAGTTGCTTCATGACAGTCTTCGGTGCTGTTCTACATGCTTGTGCATTTTCTGATTATGTTTTTGAAGAGAGACGGCCGCTGTTGCTTTGTGGGAGGCACAGGCAAATCAATTCCCAGCCGAGATTCTGCAGCAGCAGATGCAGCAAGGACCAGTTGTCATTCTCTTTGTTGCCGTGACTGTCAAGCTGCGTGAAGGTGATTTTTTTTCCGGCAGTTCTATTTTGTCTTTGGTCTCCTTTGTTAATTGCAGTCTACGTGTTTTAGTAACATCAGATATCATTTGCCTAATTTTTCATCACATCAGGCCAACTGTGTTTGCAAGGAAGCAAAGTCTGTAGGTGGTATCCCAATGCTCCTATTCCAGAAGTTTTAGCTTTGCAGAACAGGTGGATTTCATTTTATTTTGTAGTTCTGTGTCATGTAGGAATATATAGATCTTATGGTACAATCTCTGTTTCCTTGATATCATCTTTATTTTGCTTTGGTATCTGTTAGTTCTGCTGGAGTTTCACATGAGGCCAGATTGGTTGACACATCACCAACACAGACCCAGACGGTACGTGTCAGTGTAATGCTATATAGGAATACATGTTATGATCTTCACTTGTTCAAAATATCGGCCAATAAATCAGTTAACTGGCCGATTAATCCCTGCTCAGTGGATCACGGAGTAGCCAATTTATCGGCCGATTAACTGATCGATTCACCTATTAATGCCTTACTCGCCAGCCGACCGAGCAGTTGCCCATTAACGATTTCCTGAACATTGCTTTTGAATAATGTTGGAGACCTCCATGGTTTTTACTGCTTATCTTCCCTATATATTTAGGTCTAGTGAGAGTGTAAGTGGGAATGATGGTGCTTTGGGCGAAATAAAAGGGTATTCTACATCCACTACAAGACGCTTGGCTCAGTTAGTTAAACGTCAGTTCAAAGAGAGTACACACAGATTGTTGAGGAAACTCTACGTAGATGTTATGGGTTTTGCATAGGCCGTAAAAGGACTGCTAAGAGTATGGGTTGTGTGTGTAAGGTGGATATGCTATCAACATTCGCTGAACACCCTGGACTTTGCCTGAAAGTTGTTTGTGCCCACTATGGAAAGCAAACAAAGGAAGAACAGCCAGAAAAGCCATTTTATGCATAACAAGCAAGTATAACGTATTTAGCCAGATACATGCTGGCCCTGGACTTGAACCAACATTTATGCATATAGCTGTATCTCCATTTAAATGCCACATGTTCTATTTAGTTTGTCTTTGACTTCATTTTTATATAATTCTCCAACTTTGTGCCACATCTGTAAAAATTAATGTTTGAGAGCCAACTTGGAAAAATTGTCTACCTGGGTCCATTTGCACATATATATTTGGAGCCGTTTTCACCACTACGACAAGGTATAATTCATTTTAAACAAATCATGCATGAAGACCACGCTATGGCAATTAACAACTTTCCTTGCCGAATTTGACATGATCACATGAAAATACGACAATATGCACGCTTTATGCAATTTGTCCTTGTTTGTAGAAAGAATTTCCATCTAGACACTTATTTATTACATAATTTTTTCTTTAGTTAAGAAGAGGATTTTTGGTGTGTGGATTAATATCTTCTGTTGACCATGCATTATACTGATTTTGACATTTAATTCTATATGTGGAAGTGTGAAGTGCTTGTCTTTTCCATGTAAACTGTAGGGCTTCTAAGACTACACGGAAGTAGGTTGAACAGCCAACACGACACACTATGCTTAGTTAAAATTGAGCTACACTGATGACTATGCATCCTCATAATCACGTTTTTGTTTGAGGTCTTAACTAGTGCTCATGCCCTTACAAGATACGAGAGTAAGTATACAGAGCACTGTGTTCATAAGATAAGGGTGTATTTATTGTGATGCCAAGGCTTAGCTTTGGGCCTACCTGTTTACAGCTTAATAAACATAGAATGTAATTTTGTTTGTGTCTATTGAATAGGTACTGCAGAACACAATCATATGTGATGTTTTCTTATCTGATCTTTTCACTTTTATTATGTCAGTTTAGTCGTAGGGAAGTGATCAAGAACTAGCATTGAACTGGGGGTTTCAGTTTGTCTCATGCAGCAATTTGTTTTCTTGTTTAGGGTTAGTCCATGGCAGGGCTTTCTTCTGGATGATGACGCTTTTGGACCGCTTAAGAAGACTGTTCATGATATGGAGACGCGCTCCCCGTGGTTGTTTGCGATATACAGTAGTATGAGAACAAGGAGGACCCCTACTTTCCAAGTTTCCATGGCTCGTGGTGTTGGTTATATTTTGACCTTTCTGTGACCCTTTGTACCTCCCCAATCAGTCAGTCTTTTGTAGATATATGGGCTTTGTTTCGTGTCTTCTCGAGTAGCCCGGTAGTTAGGGGAATGCAGCCATCCTATAAATCTGTAATATCCACCGCATAGTACTACATCTATCTATCCTCGAGATGCTTTTGTCCACTTGTTGTGTGTTGTTGGACGTCTTTGTTCATGGAGTCAGAATGCCATGCCTTCTCTCCTGTCAATTGGAGGTGTCGTCAGTCCTGTCCAATTCCTCTAATGAATGGAAGGTTGGCGCAAGGCAGAAATTCAAAGTCTATGTCGGGGTGTCTGGTCTACTTGACCACAAATTCGCTGCCGTTTGATGTCAGTTTCAAGTTTATGGAGAAGGTGATGATTCATGTCCAGAAAAGGCGAAAAGTTGCTGCGTATGCTGCTGAGCTGCCGACAATACGAGCACGCAGAGCCTTCTGATTAACGCATATAGCTGCATGTTTGTTTTGTCAGACGCTGATATAGTGATGCTAGCTCGTCACCCGAGTTGACAAACAAGTTGATGCTTTGTCAGACGTGTCAAGATGATAAACTTGACAGCCTCATCCAATTCACCAATGGCTGATCCAATGCTGGTTTAGTTCTATGTATTTAGCAGCAACAGCAGCAAACCATATCACTGTAGAGTCGTTTCTCCGATTCTTCTCTCAACCAAACACTGAACAATCAAGCAACAATAACGGCCGACAGGCCGCACGCATCCATCTCTCTCCAGCATCAGAAAGGAGCTCTATTCCTCCCATAGTCCCATTCCTGACAGGAAAGTAGCAGCAGCAGCAGCAACAAAGACCCGAGCAAAAAGCTCGCACCAAATCAGCCACATATCTCGAGCGCATGGGCACCCTACACGACCAGCAATTAAGCTTGAGACGGTGAGAGCATATGGAGCGGTCACTTCGGTCTCTGTATGTGGCAGTGGCACGGACGGGTACACAACCCCACCGGTGCCACTGTCAAGTGAGACCTTCGGAGCACGTGGGAGCTGCGGCAATGGCGAGCTCAAGATTGATCAGTTTTCGATCTGGTTTGCTGTTGCTCTCGGCTCCGATAGAAGTCAACTGGGCGTATCAATGGCGGTGTGGGCTTCTTCGTGCGCACATTGACGCGTTGAAAGCTGGAGATTTGAGTGTGGTGGTTGCGAGCACTTGTTCCTACTACTTAAGAAACTGATTATGACCAGCAATTTTCCTACACATACAATATTAGTTTCGGTTGTAAAAAAAAAAGAGGATGATAATCACTGTTCTCTGTCTACCAGCATGATTGTTACTTTTGTTGGATCGGGGGAGAAAAACTAGCATTTGGCACTGCTCACTAGGATAAAATTACAGTTCAAAAGGTCACAGACCGGTTAAATGTGAAAGAAAGTTGCAAAGTCGACGATTTTCAGACTCGAGGGGAATAAACTGAACCCTAGGTTGGTGATACGCCTCTCACCCCTCGCACCCCTCGCGTCGCCTCCCCCCGGGCGACGCCAGGGGCCCCAACCATAGCGCCGCCAGCACCTCTCCCTCCACCCCTTCCTGCCGCCGCTGCCGCCGGCGTGGGCCGCGGTGGCGGCGGGCCCGGTGCCAATGGTTTTGGGCGGGGGGGGAGGCGGCGGATCCCATCTGAGGCGGCGGGGGCGGCCCTTCTCATGCGATCCAACGGCGGCGGCTAGGACGGAGATTCCGGGCTGTGCGGCGGGGGCCCGAGCACCATCGCCGGCGGAGCGGCGGCCCTGCATGGACGGCGGCGGTGGCAGCGCCCCATCCGGCGAGGTGGGCTGTCCTGCTCGTGATGGTGACGACGGCTACTGCGGATCCAACGCCCCGTTTGGATCCGTCGCCGGGAGGCTTTTCGCCGACCGGCGGCGTGTGGAGGGACCGGTGACGAGATGCCGGATCTCCGCCGGAGTACCGACGGCAACATACGTCTTCGTGGCGAGGTTCTGCTCGGTTCCAGCCAGCCACGAGATCGGGAAGACGTGGCTTCCGGTGAAAATCGCGCCCGACTGCGGTCTTGGCGGACGATGGCGGCGTCTCAAACGTCGTTTCCTTCTAGAGGCATCGTGTTGAAGGTCTCATCAACCTGATCGGGAAGTTCCGGTGGAAACCCTAAATCTGGGTCTACCGGATCGGACGATGACAGTGCTATCGGTACCGTTCTCCCTCCTGGGGGCATCGTTTTGGAGCGAGTGCTGGTTGGAGGGGACAAGAGGAGGAACGGTGTTTCATCTGCTCCATTGATGACGGCGGATCTCGGCGGCGTGGCGCAGTGGAGACTCGGCGCCCGATGAGCGGAGATGGACTCGTGCAGGAGGGTGACGCTGTCTGGCGTCATGGTGGCGTCGGCGGCAGTTGGATCGGACAAGGTTGATGCAACAGTACAGCTCTGAAGATGGGTTCGTGGCAGGTGGTTGCGGCGGCCTCATACCCGGCAGGGGTCCTGGTTGAGAAGCACGCCGGACTGGTGGGTGCCCATACCCGGCAGGCGTCCTGGGTGGGACCTCAAGTCTTTAGATGGTTAGGTTTGGCTGCGTGGTCTGTTTGGTATGAGGCCCAGACTTTCAGCACCCCTACATCAACTGGGTAGGGATAGCGACAGTTGTTGCTTAGTTTGGTGGCTTTAGACTTATTGTTGTATGACTCTGTACGGTCTTATGTCGATAATTAATAAAATGGCCGTATGCATCGTCCAGATGTAGAGGCCGGGGGTCGTCCTCCTTTTCTAAAAAAAAACTGAACCCTAGGACTTGACCGAAAACCTGTGCCTACTCGAGTAGTGATAATACTTGACGTAGCACGGCCCGGAGTGTGGACGATTGACAGATAACCAGCAGCAAATGATTATCCGAGGAAAAACGAGGAGAGGTAAATTGTCTTATCATTCACATCTGATCACGCGAATAATGAAGTTCTGCTGAGAATGTGCTGGCTTGGGCAGATCCATGCATCTTCCAGAGCTCATTTGGCTTGTTCAAATTTCCTTGTCCCTTTTTTCAACCGAAGCAAAGCTGTTTTGACTTGTCAGGACAGTGGTTGCACGCGACACTGGTCAGTGAACAGCACCCAGCGGTCGTCCACACAGTACACACACGCTGCAGTGTACTGCAGCCAGCCTGGGCTTGAGGAGTCGGGGTCTTCGGGTTGGCGCTTGGGGCACGCCTAGAGGCCCAACCGAGAGCACATGGCCGTGGGGACGTGCGGAGAAGCAGCCGAGAGACGCGAGCGGCACCGTGTCGACTCTACTGTGGGGAAGTCTTCTCGTCGCCGGTCGCGCCGCATGCCACAGCACAGTCGCATCATTTCGAACGCGAGAAAGTCCGTCGCCTGACAGAGACAAGCCCGGCATGGCCGGCGACTGATGGCGGCCCCTCCCGTGGCAGCCGGTCGGCTCCGTCTCCGGCCCCGGGCAGGCAGGCGATGATGCCACTGGAGAGGCACCGTTCGCGGACACTGCATGAGTGTTGGGAGCAGAAACACTGCACCGTCCAGGTAATACCCACAGGGTTCCTGTCTCCGAGCCCGAGCTGTCAGTCATCTTGTGTCTGCTTTTCATGCTGTGCCGACAGACAGTACAGTATGCCATATCACAGTGGCACGATTCCATTAAAGTACATTTGGACTGTGCTTCCTGGCTCATTTGCGCCCGCACTCACAAAAACAATTAAAACAAAAACTAGAAAAATTCATTTTTTTGTGTGGTAGATAACTTGATGCGTGAGGTCCGTTTTAAATTTAAACTCATTTGGACATCTGAGCCGCTCTTGGCGAAAAAGATAAAATCAGGGTCTGTAAAAAAGTTTACTGTTCACACAATGTTCTGATCTAATTTGTCTTTTTTTCCGAGAGCCGCTCAGATGTCCAAATGAGTTTAAATTTGGACGGGACCTCACGCATCAAATTATCTATCATACACAATTTTTTTTTAATTTTTTAGTATTTGTTTTTAATTTTTTCTGAGCGGGAGCAGATGAGCTTTGGCACCGAGTTGAATTTCAGATTTGGACTACACTGCGCCATTGGAGCATCTACAATCGAACCTGAAAAGCTGAGCCCCATAAGAGCATCTCTAGCAGACCCTTATAACAAGCCGATCCTTGAAATTTTTGCGATTTTACAGTTCCGCGAGCAAAAAACGCCCCGACCAGATTCCTTATCGGACCCTAACTCGTAAAACTTTTACAGTGCCCCTGAAATCCAACCGCCAGACCGCTATTTTTACCGTTCCGCGGGCGTGATACGGGCCGCAACAAATTTTTCCTGTCGCCGCGACTCGCAAAATTCCACCGCTATTTCTCGCCGTTGACACCGAATCCGCATTGCCGCCAGATCCGCCACCGCCGAGCCCGGATGTGGCGCGGGATGTGGTCCAGCGGCTGCGGAGGTGCTTCTCTCGGCGGCGGTGGCGGCGACAAAGACCCGGAGGGCAAGCGTTGCGTCGCCGCCGACGCGGCATGGAAACGCTCGGCCCGACGGTACACCAAGCGCGGGCTCGAGGTGCCAGCGTCCCTCCTCCACTGGGAGACGGAGGAGTACGACCGCCGCCATGCGCAGCGCTTCGACGTGGCGAGCTACTCAGGTGTGCCGCTGCTTCCGGTGAAGAGGGAGCCCGACGACTTCCGCCGCTTCGCGCCGTCAAGAGGGGGAGGGGGGCGGGAGAGGAGGTGCCTGTCGGTGTGAAATCCGGCATATCTCGTAGGAGGGGTCCTAAGCTAGGTGTCTTGGAGCGATGGTAACATGGACACAGGGTTTTACCCAGGTCCGGCCTCTCTCGAAGAGATAACACCCTACATCCTGCTTTTGATTGTATTCATATGGGTGTAGTATAGAGTACATGTCTCTACCACGAGATGGTTCTAATGAATATTAGATGTTGCCTATTGACTAGCCTGGCCTCGGTTTATATAACACAGTAGAGGCCTAGGGTTTAGGAGAGTCCTCGTCTTGTGCGCCAAGTCTTGTGGGATCTCCCTTGTATGCGGCATGGGCTGCCCGAAGTGGCCCATGGGTGAAGCGCCATGGGGGTCCTCGGCTCGATCCAGCTGGTCGGGAGACGACGTGGTGAGTACACCCTAGTCCAGGACACCGTAGTAGCCCCCCGAACCAGTATTCAAGTTGGGGACGCTCCTCGATTCTTCTGAACTGTTCTTCATCTTCGGTCGTCTATCTTGAAAACTGGTTTAACAAATCTTCTCATTTGCGATCTTGAGGATCGCCGAAGTGAATCCGAAGAGTTTACACGTCGGGTATCCAAGGAGCCCCTTTAAGTTATCGGCCTTTATTAATGCCTTGTTATTTTTTACGCCACACCTCAGGTTTGAAGTTGTTCCCGTGCGGCGTTGTCCTCTTGCGTTCGACCTTCAACGTTGGACTGTATCCGAGCTCCAACGCCGGAGTATATCCAAAGTCCAATGCCATACTGTATCCGAGGTGTCATAGATCACCTTGGCTCAAAAAAGTCAAAGGAGTTTACCCTAGCTTTAATGCCGGAAATGCTCTCTATAGAGCCAACCACTTGCATCCGAGATTTATGCCGGACTGCTTTCGAGGTGATGCACCATCTCGGGCTTGGGCTGATTGTTTGCAGATTTTATTTCCGGTTGATGAAATTTATTTACTAACGAGATATATAGCCAGTAGCCCTCAAAGTGTGTGTGTCGGCCTAAAATCCGATATGCGCATTAGAGGAGATAGTGATCGCCGGACGGGCCCCTGAGAGAGGGTCTCGAGACGTCGCCGTAGCTTGACGCCGGATAGGTCCTAGATAGTTCCTATTGTTATCCGAAGATGCGTTTGCCCATAGTTCAGTCAAGCCAAACACTGAGCACTTTGAATTTTTCTGTATTGAATAGGCAATGTAGTAGCCCCCGAGACACTGGTCGGGTGGCAACACCAGATCACGGGATTGATGTGCCCCTTTGATATTAGTAAATGATAAGCCCAAAGCCCAGTAGCCCCCGAGCCTTAATGTGGGCATGAGTGGCCGAATTAAGGACCGATATCCGGAGTAAAATCACAAATTATATGCAATGATTCTATGTATCCAAGTATGCTACATCATTAATGCTCGGACACACTATACAAAACTTTGTTAACCGACCATCGGCTTCAACCTCCTCGGCCAGTAGCCGGGGAGTGTTTGTCCCACTTTATAAAGCCTTTATGAGGGCAAAGATTTACGACAAACAAGGCAATCCGGCCATACGGTTTTATAAACAACGGTATGCAGAGAGAATGTTATATTACTATTTAATGTAAGAACATCTTCCAAAGAAAATAGTCCCGCTATCGGTTCCTTTCTTTGGGTTGTCATGCTGGCCATGATCATGAAACCTCACCTTCGATCAACGCGGGAGAAAAATATTGAGGATTTAGTTTGGGGAAAGTTCCCGAACTATGTGGTCTTTAGCGAACCTAAATTTTCACTTCCGTCGTTGCCGACCAATTATATCCTTTAAGATCACTAGCTTTCGGCTTCACCCAGTCTGAGGTACTAACTCGGATGATCCGGTAGTAACAATCACAGAGGTGCTCCCTTTACCGCCTAGCCGAACAATCGGGGACGTAGGGGTAAGCACAGGATCCAGGCAACCCAGCTTGGCCAAAATCTTAAGTCAAATTGATGCATATTTGTGGCTTTATAATGATGATTACGGAAGGCAGCCCTCATATATTAAATACAAATGCTGATGATATGTTTATTTTGACTATGTTGCGACCATTTATCAGTTGAAAGTGGCCCATCGTCGGCTTCCACCCCCTTTGTTACACATGGTGTTTCCGTAATAACAAAACAACCCTTAGCTGACGTCTCGGTGCCCGAAGGCGGTTGTGTTAGCAAAAATGAGGCAACCAGATATGCGGGCTTTGTAAGTTTCACTTATTCATAGGAGCTTTAAACTGGGGAAGCTAGCTACCAGCCCCCGGTTAGTGTTCGGCAAGCCATTAACACTTCGACCAATGTTACAAAAGGCCCATTGTTTAACACGGCGTAATCGGTTCGATCTATAGTTTGACACCGTCATCTGATCGCTGACCAGCTTACGCCCATTGTGACAGTCAGTTTTTGGCTTTCTCCACTGAGGTGCTTAACCATTTTGAGCTGGAAGCACAATCGCAGTGGTTCTCTCTTTGTGCACCTAGCCGAACAAAGCGGAACATAGGCGGCAAGCACAGGAGCCGGGCAACCCAACTATTGACCGAAGAGACAACTCGAAACGATGCATATAAAGCAATATCCGAGAATGTTTTGCCGAGGAGTCCATGGAGTACCTTGGCTTTTGGTGGGTTCGGCTCTAGTCGCAGCCCCTGTTAATATTGCCAATGCTTTAAAGGCGTCTGCCGTTGCACTGCTCGGTAACTAGTCCCGATGTGGCGTGTGTTTTGTCAACGCCGTGTAGTTCGGCAGGAAAGATGCCGAGATGTGGGTCGAAAAGATCTTCCGAGCTGAATTATTATGCAGGGCACCTCGGTCATGAGGATGTCTTGTTTCCTGAAAGAAAAACATACAAATAGCTAAAAAGTGCCATAAGCTCGAAAAGCTAAAAACTTATGTAAAAGCTTGACGTCTGAACTAAATCAAGTTTTTGGTGCTAATCCGAAATTAGTCTTAATTTTTTTTAATTTGTGCTTCTGTCGTGCTTTAACATGACACATCCGGTCTCTAGACTTCGAGTGGATCAGCCTTCGGCTTCAACCTCCCTATCCCAAAGGCGGAGTGCATTTCTAAGGCTAGTTTAGCGAACCAAACCCGGACGTCTTTAGAGAGAAACTAGGCCATCTGGCGATTGACCACACACTCGAGTCGAGAAAGGAGTGGCAGAAAAAGACTTTGCAACGACTTAGAAGAAGAACATTTATTATAAAACAGCTCGTATAAATTTAAGATCCCCCAGTTAACATGGGCAAGGAAGTGTTTTTAACAAACAAAGTTTGTTGACAAACTAAGTTTTTAACACAAATATAAGGGATATTTAAATTAGTGCCCCTGGTTCCTTAGTTGTCCTCACTTTTACCCACGCTCCAAACTTTTGCTCACTTTTCCCCTCTTCCTTAGCTAAAACTCTCACAAATGCTCATAGCGGGCGTTTGCCATCTTAACCGTCCATTGACCGTTAATTGCTGACAAGTGGGGCTGAGTCTTCGTCTGACCGTTGCTTGCTGACGGGTGGGACAGCAAGGAGACACGTATTGGGCAGCTTGTCTGAATCTGAAAAAGATCTAGACAGGCCGCACCGCACCGCGCCGCCCCGCCCCCTCCGCCGGCGTCGTGCCGCGTCCATCGTAGTTGTTTCCTCCACCCTATGCCCCTATTCCATTTGTCGGCGACGCCACATCTCCGCCAGATATAGCCCACCTCCCCATCTGGGATTACATAGCGATGTTGAGTGAGGACGCCCGGAAGGCAGTCGACCGTGGAGTGGATTGGGTCGAATCCGCGGCAGATAATTCATGGATTAAACCTAGGTAAGCATCGTTTCCTCTTGAATTGACGTTCTAAGTCGTATTGTAGGCCGTATTTGACTTCGGTTTGCTTGAATCGTTTGAATTTGTGCTCGATTTTACCCGGCTAACTGAAGCCTTTGTTTCAACAAAATAGGATTGATCCCGCGCTGGCTTTCCGGCTGGCGATTAGAATGGAAACTAGTGTGTTGCGTGGTACTAAACTGCATTTGATTTCATCATTTTTCTATCCCAAAGTGGTAGAAACCAGCATATCTTTCAAAGATTTGTGAGCTGAGCTCTGAAACACCTATCCCTGGAGTGATGCCGATGCTATTGAACTGAATTACTTCAGCAGTGACGAGCAAAGATTTCTCCCACTAACTTGCGACGATCATATGCCGTTGCTTTTTGCTGGGATTGCCGGCTGCCGATTCAGTAAACTCCAAATCGATGTGCTTCAGCCACGCGCAGAACGGGCGAAGGGGAAGGGAGTTCAGACATCATCTAGCACCCCAGCACTCCTTGTAGGTTGACACCAAGTAAAGCAAGTGGTTCATGGAGCCACAACATGCCTGCTGCCAATTCTAGTTCCAATTCAGCTGCTGCTTCTCGTGTACTTTCTGCAGTTGGTGTAGAAGAAGATGCAGAACTCGATGAGGCAGTGCCTACAAATGATGATGAAGACGAGATGATGTTCCCAGAACTGGTCGATGTAGCCAGTCAACAAGCAGTGGATGATGAATATACGGCAGAGCCCATCAGCCAAGCTAGGTTTGATGACACTGACGATGAAGAGAAGGTGGAGAACATGGACAACTTAATCGAGGATGAATATGATGGTGATGACATGCCAACAATTGAGTGGAATAGGGAAAAACCTGAGCTTAGTGTAGGTACCATTTTCCAATCAATGGTGAACTGTCGGAATGCAGTGACAACATGTTGCATTATACCTGAAAACACCTATAAGATTAAAAGGAGTGAGCCAACAAGGTTCATAGTTTTTTGTCCATATCCTAGGTGTGGGTGGAAGTTGCATGCATCTCGTATGATAAAGAGCAAATATATTCAGGTAATCCAAGTTCAGTTAGTAATTTAGTTTCAGATCATTGAGTAAGGTTTCTTAACTGTTTTTACTCTTTTATCTTGTTTCAGATAAAGAAAAACCCACACAAGCACACCTGTCCACCTGGAGGGGGAGGGGGGAATGCCAAAACCAAGCTAGCAAAAACTAGGTGGGTGGCAGATGCTATATTGGATTGGCTGAGAGAAGAACCTGGACTTGGTCCAACAACACTCCATAGGAGGCTTTTTGAGAAGTACAAGATAGAAATTCCTTACATGAGAATTTTCAATGCTAGGGAAAAGGCTCTTGACAGAATTAATTGTCAATGGAATGACAGTTTTCAGCTGCTTTACACTTTCAAAGCTGAAGTGGCGATGGCAAGTCTAGGGAGTGTTGTAGAGATTGACAAGCATACAGTTCCATTCAAAATAAAAGGGAAGTCATTTGAGAAGGAGTGCTTTAGAAGGGCTTTTGTTTGTTTCAAGGCTTGTTGGCAGGGGTTTCTAGATGGTTGCATGCCCTATTTGGCTGTAGATGCTACACATTTGACTGGAAGATGGAGAGGACATCTAGTAGCAGCTTCTGCAGTTGATGGACACAACTGGCTATTCCCAGTTGCATTTGGTGTGGTGGAGGCAGAGTCTGAGGAAAGTTGGGTCTAGTTTCTGCAGCAGTTGCGCAACATTATAGGCACACCCCCAGGTTTAGCTATACACACAGATGCTTGCAAGGGTTTAGAAAGTGCATTAGAAATTGTATTCCCTGGAGTGGAGCATAGGGAATGTGTGCAACACCTAGCGCATAATTTCAAAAAGAAGTTCAAAGGTAAAGTTTATGATGAGAACTTATGGCCAGCATCATACACATGCAACAAAAGGAAGCATGAACACCATTTGAGAGTGTTGTATGCTCAAAATCCTCTTGTGAAGGAGTACATGGATGCACATCATGGCAAGGTGTGGTCAAGAAGCAAATTCAACGAAATCTGCAAAGTAGATTATGTGACCAGTAACCTTGCAGAATGCTTCAATTCAAAGTTCAAGTCAGTGAAAGGGCTCTTGTTGTGGCAAGCATTTGACAAGATGAGGCAGATGATCATGATAAAGATGGCTCTTCGCAAAAGAATTGCAGAAACATAATATGTTGGTCATCAAATGCTCCCATCACTGATTAAGGCATTGCACTTGAAGGCAAGAGGACTGAAGATGAAATGTTCGATCTGGTACATATGAGGGAGAGGATACCTATACTGGCACTAAAAATAGGGTATGGAGGTATCCTGTGAACCTAAGTACTAGAGAATGTACTTGTAGGCAATGGCAGATCCGTGGTAAGCCATGCATACATGCCCTACATCTGATGACCGTTATCGGGGGTGCAGATGGTGAAGTTGATCAATATTGCTCTGAGTATTTCTCTGTTGCCAAATTTATGGCTGCTTACGCTGACAATGTGCCCGCACTCTTGGGGAAAGATCAATGGAACATAGTAGATCCAGGGTTCAAACTCCACGCTCCTGTCATTACTAGACCACCAGGAAGACCAAGGAACCAGAGGATTAGAGCAGGTGAGGAGAGTCGTCTACCAAAGAAGCGTGCTTGCAAAAAATGTGGAGTTCTGGGGCCTATTGCTAGGCTTTGTACCAATGCAGTGGATGCATCATTTGGAGAGGAGGAAAGATTGACAGCAGCCAATGCAGAGGAGAATGCAACAACAATGGAGACTGAAGATGTAGAGGAGAATGCATCAGCAATGGAGACTGAAGATGCAGTGGAGAATGCAACAGCAAATGAACCAGTGGAGAATGCAACAGCAAATGAAGCATCTTGGTATGTGTTTGCATTTGTAGAATGCATCTACCCTTTTGTTTGCATTTGTTCTCTTTTTGGCCTATGGCTTATAATTTTATTTACCGGCTCTAGGGAGAAAAGTACAAGAGATGAAGAAGCCGAAGATTTTGAAACCATGGCCTTTGATGGTTTTGAAGCTATAAGAGAGGAAGAGGAGGGGGTAATTTTTCCAATTGTGCCTTTAAAGATTACTGAACCCATAGATGATCGTCAAATGGTCGTCAAGTGCTCGGCGAGTGGAACTACTCCATCAACACCTCCATGGCAAAAACCCCAAGTAAAGATCAAAAGGAACAAGAGTCTGAAAGAAAAGAGCATCTCAACTAGGGAAACTAGGAGCAAGACGGTGAAGCCATCTGCAAACACAAGGAGCAAGTCAAAAATTTGAATTAAGTTGTTGGGAAATGTTTGTCTTGTTAATTTGAGGGCGAGTCGATCGCTTAAAACTTGGTAGATTTGTATTAAGATGTTGGCATCTTAAAACTTGGTAGATTTGAGCTACTGTGAAAACTTATCAGTTGTAATGATGTTGCTTCTACTTTGGTTTCTTATTTGAGTCAGAATTCAAATTTCCATCAAAATTTGAATTTAAATCAACATTTGAATTTGGGCCAAAATTTGGATTCGAGCCAAAGTTGAAGTTGAACATTGGTGGTTCATTGCTCTGTGCGGTGTATTTGATCGAGCATTTGAAGTCCAATATTCGTAGGTGAACAGTCCGAATGAGAAATGTGCTTTTATATATTTTTGTAATCAAGTTTTTTTTGACCTTGTCTAAATGAGGCATATATATTTTTATTAACACTTGTTCCATATATATAGGGTAAAAATGAAGTCTCACTATTTATTGATTAATATTCATATTACTACATTTTTTTGAAAAAAATATGCTTTTAATTTCAGAACCGTCAAATAACACGTTTTAGATATGAAAATGAAAAAGTAAGTTCAGATCCTTCTTATTCACTCCAAAATGAAGCTATGGAGATTTTTCTGATTTTTTTGAATTATTTTGATTATTTTCAAACCCTAAACCCTCTCTCCCTATTCTATGAACTCTAAGCATGTTCATAGGTGATAACTCATTTGTGTGAAGCCTTTTTTTCATGAAAATGACCTACACCAAGTTTATATTTTTTTCTCTCATAACCTTGTCACATATGACGGCTATGTGCGCAAGAGTTACAACATTATGATTTTTTTTGAATTTTTTAAAAACATTTGAACTTGATTTCGACAGATCACTTCAAACAATGATTTTTCAAAAAAACGCCCTTATACCGAGTTTATATTTTTTTATGGTAACTATGTCTCATAAACGGACGAACTACGTTTTTTTATATTTTTGTGATTTTTTCTAATTTAGTTATGGCCATTTGAAATATGGTCAAACCCTAATAACCCCGTTGACTGGCTCATAACCCCGCAGAAATGCTCCAAACCCTATCGTCGAACGTCCGCCGTCAGATCCTACCAAGCGCCAAACACCACCCGTCAGATGTGGGGCAGGCATGCGCGATCCACGCAACGCTGGTTTTGCATCCTGATTGGCTACTGCACTGTCCTTCTCGGGTTTTTACGATCTGCCCCACTTTACATATGAAATTGTATTTTTCGCACATGACCACCACATGTCAGCGTTATGAGTTTGTTCAAATATTCAAACTGCAAAATACAATGTGGCAAATCGTCAATATAGCTTCCCCTTCTCCTCTTCTCCATCTGACAGACAAAGGCATCGAGCAGATCTCGAGAAGTTACTCTGTTTCTTTCCCCATCTTCTCGTTCTTCTTCCTCTCGAGCAATTCCTCTGTTTATTCCTCTCCAGCGATATGTCGACCTCCTCGTCAGCCCCCGTTCCATGTGGCCGGTGTATGGTCCAGTGCCGATGACTCAATGCACTGACTGCCCACGGACTGCGCCACTGAAGCGCTTGACTTCGAAGGAGGAGAAGAATGGGAACTTTGGGCGCGAGTTCGTCAAATGCGAGAGCAAGCCGGAGGGACAGGTTAGATCTGAGTTTACCTCGCATCCTTTATCTCTAATTTCTCAAAAAATCTGTCAGATTTGGGATTTAGGTTACATGATTTCGTTTCAGATCGTGAAGAAATGCCACCATTTTGAGTGGATGGATGATTACATCTAGAGGCTTCAACGGTTGGGCTTGCTGGATTCGAGGGGGAATGCAATCTGTGAGTTTAATCTGCCCCATGATAGTGCCGCTCCGGCAGCAGCAGCGCGTCCGGAATACCCGACTGTGGTAGATGTCGAACTGAAGGCGGAATTGAAGAAGATGAATAAGAACTTCAAGCACCTGATTGAGTTGAAGAAGCAATCCAATCTGATAACTTTAGGAATACTTGCTCTAGGAATTTTTTTACTTGATGGCCATCTCTTGTTAGAGATGTTTGTCTTTGTTGTTGCCACTGTTTAGCAATCCAAGTCTGTTTATCTCAAATGCAACTCTGTTTAGTGCAACTGTCGATCTCTGAATGTATGCAGTTTGCTGTTATGTTTCGACACTTTCAGTTTCGGCAGAAGACAACTACCAGTTCAGTGATAGGATTATTTTGTTAGCTAATAACCTCGAGTATTGGATCATACCCTAGCTCTTCAGATGACACTAAGCAGTACTTGAGCAGCACAAGGGATATACATCAAGTTCATCTCTTCTCTCTCGCACTTGCCAACCTTTTGTCCTCGGGTTCGTCAGTTCTGCTAGAAAAAAAAACCTAGTTCGCGGGCCCAAAGAGAATCAAGCTGTAGTAGGCCCACAAAGGATAAATGAGGCCCAGAAACAAGCAATGTTTCTTTTTTTGTTTAGGAACGATTGCTTTGTTCTTTCTTGTTTCTGATTGATTTTTTCATTAATTTGATTGCCCAATCTCTTCTATTTCATCGAGGATTTTTTTTGGCTTTCCTTTATGGGTCCCTTCATTTTTTGATTTGATTTCTCTTCACCGTATGTGCTTTTGTTTGCTTGCTCACAACCTGGCTTAGTTTGGCGGTGAAGTAATTTTAGAATCAAAGTATTTGCAAACCGCAGTATTATTATGCCTAGCGAACCAATACTTCAGTATTGGAAAAAGAGGTCCAACCGTCTTTTTATATACTTCCAAAATAGTGTAGTTTTCTAGATATTAAAGTATGTAAAACTACACTTTTGACTAAAGCCAAACATCTCAAAGTATTTGATATTTCAATATTTCTGGAAACCAAAGTATTCTTGGAATACCTAAAAAATACAGAGCTCCCAAACCAAAGCCGTGTACAATATGTTCTTATTTTTAGAAGGCATCTATAAACACATCATTTTTAGTTAGTTTGGTTAATTTTGCCCACGTCAATTAGCCGTGTCTAAACTTGGGACAAACAAAATACAAACATAACAAAGCATTAATATAACACACATAACTTAACTTAGATAGGGTTGCTAGGGCAACACAAGTTCTTACATATAACACGACACCAATAGATAATTAACCTTACATAGATAGGGTAGCTAGCTAGGGCAACACACACACCAAACTCACACTACATAGTTGATAGGGTAGCTAGGGCAACACCGCCATGTCTTCACCGTCGTCTTCACCTTAACCGCCGGCTTCACCGTATTCTTCGCCGCCGGCTTCAGTACTGCTCCTCCTCAAGCCCGTTCTCGCTGAGGTAGTACAGGAGGCTGTGCATGCGGTTGCGAGTGGGGAAGACGCTCTCGAAGTCGGTGAAGATGTTATAGGTGCTGAATGCGATGAACTCGCACCCACACCAATACACCTTGCCGAGCAGGTAGTAGGCATCGAACCTGTTGGTGAAGTGGGCGACGAGCCCTACCACTGGAGCGTTGGTGTGGGGACGCTGCTCCACGAGATTGAACATGGGTGGCGAGCCCGCCGGGAGGTGGTTGAAGCCCGCACGGAGGAACCCTCATGCAAGCTCAGTGCTACCCCTCCAGCGTGAGAACGCCCACACGCGGAGCGATGCCTCGAGACAACGTTGGCGGGGTACCGCCGTTCCGGCACGGTGGGCGGCTTGCGGAACGTCGGCCCATTGTACTGCATCTTGCTTGCTTCGCTGAGTGTTTGCTTTGGCTTTTGGGGGAAGAAGAGAAGGGGGAGGCGCAGATGGATCTGTAGAAGAAGAGGCAATGAAGGGTGGTTTAAATAGCCGGGGGAGACGAAGAGGGTACATGCGGAAACGGCGTTGATCGTGACTCAGTGCGTGTGTGAACCGATGCGATCATCAATGTGTGAACATGAATCGATGCGAGCGTGCTCTGCGTGCATGTCTTCCTGCCTCCCCCTTCTGCGTGCTCTGTGTGAATCGATGCCACAACTGAATCGAGCGGTAGCCGTGCGGTGTGAACCGATGCCTGGACATATGGACGCGAGCGTGCAGCCTTCCCCTTCTACCACCGGCACGTAGGCCTGCGATGCGTGAAACGACGCTGCGGAGTGACTGAATCCACCGGCAACCGTGCTTCACAGATCGATGCGTGCGTGTCAGTGTGCATGCATGCGATTAGGTCTAGGTCACTAGATGCGTGCGTGGTGGCGTTCGCATGCATACCAGGCTACATCGATGCCAAAGCCGGGCATGCATAGCAGACTGCATCCATCGACATCAGGCTTTTTTAATTTATTACCAACAAACTAACGGGCCCGTCCTATGAACACAAACACGGCCCAACCAGCGAAGCCATAACCATAGTCAACAGAGTCCAATGTGGCCCCACAAGTCAGAGTTAACGGCCAAGACGGCAAACGTCTGCTACGAACATTTGTGAGAGTTTCAACTAAGGGAGTGGGGAAAAGTGAGCAAAAGTTTGGAGCATGGGGAAAACTGAGCACAACTAAGGAATTGGGGGCACAGATGGAATAATCCCCAAATATAATGTTTGGTCGAACCGAACAGTAATTTAAAAAAAACAGAGCATGGAAGCAACTTAGCTGGTTAATGTGCTCGGTGTCGATGCACGACCTGAGCTTATGGTCGGACAAGGTCCCAGCCCCCAAGCCGGTCCCGAGGTGGCTGAGCGAAGAGCTCGGCACTCCAAAGTGGCGAAATAGCATGACCAATTTGGCGAGGTGGAACCCCCAGTCCGACCGAGGCGACAGAGTAGGCCGACAGTATGACGTCGAAGTCCCTGGCATGGGTTGAAGTGATGATGAATCCCCCGGTCAAGCCGAGGTGATGTGGTACATTGGTACACCGAGGTGACATCGCTTCCCAACCCGGATCATTTACCTGTGCATAGAAAACAGTGCAAGCCGGAGATAATAGTAATAATAATAAATTTTTAAAAAAATTAATAGCATAATAAATAATTTATGCAAAGTGAGTAATAAAAGAAATATGGCCCATGTGCCGAACACTCGATGAGGTAGAGCTCTCTCAGCGATGCCAAAGTCCCCAAGGCAACCAAACATGTCGGTATGGAAATTCGACCAACAAGATGATCACGCGAGCCAATTTATGCCGATTGGGACGACAACGTCGGCTTGCCGAAGTGACCGCGTGACGCAGTCGAAGTTGATTACCTACACATGTAAAATAGTGCAGTCCAAAAAATAATAATATGAATATAGAAAAAAACCTCGTATAATTAATATACGCAAAATAATGTTTTTTAAAGAGATGTGGCCTGGCGTTGAAGTCAATGTCGGTGCAGGGAGCCGGCGTGACAAAGCCTGTATTCATAGGGCGGTCCAAGTCCCCGATGAGGTGTTCGCTGAACTGCGGGCGAGAAACTGACCGAACCATCACGCAACCATTGTTAATGCGGCCATCATTTGACAGACCTGTGTACAGATGATGGAACAAACCGGAGTAATAATTCCTCGGCAAAAATAAACCCAAGCAAGAAAAAAAATACTAGGATTAATAGCACCTGGTTTATCTGCTATAGCAATGTGAAGAAAGGTTACTCCCAAAATCCGCACACCCATTGCATGATGGACGATGAAGCGACGGCATGGCGATGCTCGCAAAGGTTGGCTTGCCAAGGCAAAGCCGCCGGTCCAGCTAACGTGACGAAGCTGGTCTGCTGGTGACGCCGAAGTCTCCGGAGTAGGTTGATGAAGAGATGGCGAAGCCCCCGGTCCAAACGAGGTGATGGAGCAGGTCGGTAAGGTGACATTGCAGCCGTCGTGCCAGCTGAGGTGTTGAAGCGGTTCGACATGGAAGACATTGGTTTGAAAAAGCTACGGCTCGGCCATGCCGACGCTGGTCATAACCTGTGACGCGGTCAATGCCGGAAGTGACCGAGCGGCGATGTCGATGCTGAATTCTTGTTGGTGATAATTTAGCCTTCGCGATGCTGAATTCTTATTCGGCTTGCCAAGCTGATAATCTGATAAGGTTGAGCTTGGCTCGATGAAGCAACGATCTGTCTAGCGCAGGTCGGCAGACGTGGAGCAAGGGCTGGTTTGACACCGGTGCAACGATGAAGATTACCTCCGAAAAGAAGCAAAATTTGTGAGCATGTGTTCGGAAACAAAACACAATACCTTACAAAGAGATTCTTCCAAAAAGGTTGTCCAATATCCTATTCATAAAGAAAGATGAACTCAGGTCGGATTCGTATTCGCGCAGAAAACAGATCCAAAAAGTGATGCACTAATCGAAAGGTTCCCGGAGTTGAATGATTGGATCGAGCTGAAATTTTGAGAGGTGGTAGATATGGAAATTACGCAGAAGATGAACGGTTGGATCTGCCAGATGAACTCCGAGCTAGGCTCTGGATACCATGCCCTAAACTCGTCCAGATTCCCGTCCAGACTCGACAGGCCTCCAGTATATCATAGATCACCAAAGATTCCTCCATCGGAACGCGACAAAATTTTACAGGGTTGTTGTACACTCAATTACACACAATTCCACCAGAGCAATTATCAAAGTGACACCCGAGGAGGCGGCGGCATCAGATACGGGTTTGCTGTCCAGAAAAACAGCAAAGTCGCCCGAGGGCAATGTTAACATTGAGCCCCCGAGCTCCATCGGTGATTCATCCATGATCTTGATAGAGATCGGAGTTGATAATGAAGGCCCTCGTCCGAACATAATGATCTAAGATGGAGCACAGTCCTCGGTCGAGCCAAGGTGACTAATCGAGCCGGCGACGAAGATGCCGACATCAGCAATAAAGCTCGGTTCTGACGCGCACATCGCGTCGGAGACAATCTGAATTCCCATCGCACCGTGGCGACTGCCAGCAGGCTCTCAATGAAAGCACCAATGTCGGTGTGAAATCCGGCATATCTTGTAGTAGGGGTCCTAAGCTAGGCATCTTGGAGCGATGGTAACATGGACACAGGGTTTTACCCATGTTCGGGCTCTCTCGAAGAGATAATACCCTACATCCTGCTTTTGATTGTATTCATATGGGTGTAGTACAGAGTACATGTATCTACCACGAGATTGTTCTAATGAATATTAGATGTTGTCTATTGACTTGCCTGGCCTCGGTTTATATAACACACCAGAGGCCTAGGGTTTAGGAGAGTCCTTGTCTTGTGCGCCAAGTCTTGTGGGATCTCCCTTGTATGCGGCATGGGCTGCCCGAAGTGGTTGATGAGTGAACCGCCATGGGGGTCCTCGGCCCGATCCAGCTGGTCGGGAGATGACGTGGTGAGTACCCCCTAGTCTAGGACACCGTCAGCGCCGCCGCTCCACATGATGAAGACGGAGCCGGGGTAGGAGCACACGGCCGCAGCGTCATCGGCCTGGGGTTTTACCTCATCGGGCCCCAAGGCGGATGCCTCTGAAGCATCGCTTGTCGAGCGCATTGCGCGTAAGCACGGGGAGGAGGAGGCGCGTCGCCGGCGGGATGAGGAGATCAGCGTGCTCCACTACGAGCAGGCACTCACCGCCGCGCGCGAGTTGGACGCCAAGCAGGCGGGATGGCGCCACGAAGCCGAGGAGCAAGACAAGATCTAAATCTATCTTGTCTCCAGCGACGACAAGGAGTGAGTGCTGTCGCCACCGCACCAGGAGATCTCTGGTGAGCTCCATTTTTGGTTAGGTCTAGGGTAGGGCTGCATCGTGATGTAAAATATCTTTGCAATATATCGATGAACGAACTATCTATGGAGCACTGTGTTCTTCATTTCCCCTGAAAGTGCGTTATATCGACTAGAGGGGGGTGAATAGGCGATTTTTACAAATTCGTCACTGAGGAATTCTAACTGAGGAATTTCCTAAGCAACCAAATAGTAGCAGCTAAATAAGTACTCAGGTACAAGCATAACACAGCAATAGCATAGTCATCATGATGAAATGTAACAAGCACAGAGTATAGGTAGCGTGAATACAGTATAAGCAGGCTGAAGACTAAGTGACTGAAGAAATAGGGTTGAGGAAATTGAGAAAGTCTTCATTCAAAGTCTTCAAAAATAAACGATCAGGTTCATCAACACATGAATGAAGAAATGAAAGGGTTGAGGAGATAGAACTACTAGCTTGGTGAAGACGATGATTTGGTAGACCAGTTCCAACTGTTGTGACAGTTGTATGTCTGGTTGGAGCGGGTGGGTATTTAGACCCGAGGACACACAATCCTCACCGTATTCTCCTTGAGATAAAGTCACACAGACCTCACCCAATCACTCGTAGTAAGTCTTCAGGTGATTTCCAAACCTTCACAGACCTGGTTCTTGGCGATCCACAATTCCTCTTGGATGCTTTAGACCATGACGCCTAACCGTCTGGAGGATGCACAGTCCTTAAAGGTAACAAGCATTGGTTCCACACAGGAATAATCTCTTTAGTCATGCTCAATCACTTTGGGTTGTAGGCGTTTGGGTTTTGGGTTTCCTCACTTGATGATTTTCGCTCAAAGTCCTTGGAGGACAGGATGCTCTCAATGAAAAGTGTCAGTTTCTCTCGGAGCAGCCAACCAGCTAGTGGTTGAGGGGGCGGCTATTTATAGCCGAGGGAGCAGCCCAACATGATAAGACATAAATGGCCTTCAATGATATGACCGTTAGGTGGGTAGGATATTTTGGACACCTGGCACGTGGCAGCACAACGGTTGTAAATTTGAGCTCTCAAATTCCTCAGGGCTTTCATGTTCCTCACTTGTAGGCAATCCGCACTTACGAATTCCTAACTCCTCTGTTAGAATAAATTCCTTAGAGACCATAAGATTTTCACCTCTGTCACTGAAGAAATTGACTGAACTATATGAGATTTCCAGTAGCTTCACTCGAAAGGATTGGGTAGGTGTAGGCTTTGAGATGAGCATCACTTGGAAAGTGTTCCCTTAGTTTTACCTTGACTCGCTTTAATAGTACGGTGTGTCCTATGACTCAAGAGAGAGAAAATGAACCTACGAAAATAGAAGTCTTCACGCTTCATAGTCCTCGCATGAATACCAAAGTCTTCAAGGTCGCACCAATTTCCTCATTTTCAAAGTATTCAAGAAAACCAAAGTCTTCAGCTGAGGACATACATTTTTAGGGGTTGACTTTCATCGTAAATATCAAACTCCTCATCGACTTATAGAACCTGTGTACACTCAAAAACACATTAATCCCTTAACCTATAAGTCTTCAATACACCAAAATAACTAAGGGGCCCTAGATGCACTTACAATCTCCCCCCTTTTGGTTATTGATGACAAATAGGTTAAGTTTTCAATGGGGATAAACATATGAAGTGTTAATAATGATATTGAGGAATTTGATTGCAAGATATAGAAGAAATCCCCCTGAAGATGTGCATATTTGAGGTTAGCTTTGGATAGCAAATGCACATTGTAGAGTAAAATCATGGAGATCTCCCCCTATATCTTGTAATTCATACACGCATTTGAAATATGATATGAAGAATTTGAAATGCATGATGAAATATGGTGTCTGACGAAATTCAACATGCGTGCATTAAAGTACGTGAGGAAATAAGCATGCAGAAAGTAGTCAAAAGTATCAGAGCACCATAGGACTTAAGTTTACAACTCATCAGAGCAAACACCTCAGAAGAGCAAGAGTTGTAACTTAACCAAAAACACCCATAAGAGAGACCCGCTTGAAGAATAACTCAAATTTCTCCCGCTTTGTCATCAAATGACCAAAAGGGATGAAAAAAGAGGACTAACGCCCGTTGAGGGAGTCCTGGACTAGGGGGTGTCCGGACAGCCGGACTATCATCGTCCGCCGGACTCCCTGACTACGAAGATACAAGATTGAAGACTCCGTCCCGTGTCCGGATGGGACTTTCCTTGGCGTGGAAGGCAAGCTTGGTGATACGGATATGTAGATCTCCTACCATTGTAACCGACTCTGTGTAACCCTAGCCTCCTCCGGTGTCTATATAAACCGGAGGACTTTAGTCCGTAGGACAACATACATTACAACAATCATACCATAGGCTAGCTTTAGGGTTTAGCCTCCTTGATCTCGTGGTAGATCCACTCTTGTACTACCCATATCATCAATATTAATCAAGCAGGACGTAGGGTTTTACCTCCATCGAGAGGGCCCGAACCTGGGTAAAACATCGTGTCCCTCGTCTCCTGTTACCATCCGCCTAGACGCACAGTTCGGGACCCCCTACCCGAGATCCGCCGGTTTTGACACCAACATTGGTGCTTTCATTGAGAGTTCCTCTGTGTCGTCACCGATAGGAAGGATGCCTCCACCCGTCTTCAAAGACGGTGTTTTCGCCAAAGGGGCCTTGGCTGCCGGCCAAACTATCCGGCTAGGTGGTTTTCTTATGACCGCCTGTCCGGCCACCGCTTCGACAATGACTTCTCAAGTCGTCAGAAGCAATCTTCGCGTCAGCTCGAAATCTGCCGAACAGTTGAATCCAATAGAGCTCTTGTCTGTTAACGAGCTCTTGGATCGCATCGCCGCCCTGGGAGTCGCTACAGACTACAATCAGATTGGGCTTAAAACCGATCTAAGAGAGATTAACTCTCCCCAGGCCACCCACCACGTCGCAGTAGTAGAGGAGCAATACGGCAACTCTTTGCCTATATTGAAAACTAGTCACGTCCGGATTCCCGAACCTTCCATGCCGGATTTCCGCGGAGGGACGGACTTCGATCGAGCATTGAACTTAAAACCATGCATCGCTCCAGACTCGCTGGATCGTGTCCGGCAACCCAAGCTTCCGAATTCGGAAACTCATCGGCCTTTAAGCCCTAAGATGGGCAGGGATCCGGATTTTAGTCCACCCGCCCGCCCAGACATATGCGATCTATCTCTAATACGGCAAGAGCCCGCTGAAACAGTACATCACTACTGGGCCAGATTCCTCCTGGTTATGGACAGGGTAAAGGACTGCCGAGAGGAAAACGCAATCTCAATCTTCTGCAATAATTGCATGGATAAGGGAATATTGAACGCCATCGATCATCGTAAAATTACACACTTCACCGATCTAGCGTCCATAGTACAAAAGTACTGTGCAATGGAGAGTTTCCGGAAAACCAAAAACCAATTTTGGGATAATCCGGCCTCAACCCCAATCCGCAACAAAAGGGTGCCTCACACTCAGGCCCCAGATGCACAAACGAAAAAGCAAAAACCCAATAAAGGGCACGGAACCGTACTGGAGGGATGGCTCAATGGACCCTGTAAGCTTCATAGTACAGAGGGAGCCGTCCCAACACATAGCCTACGAGCATGTTGGATATTACGGCAGGTGGCCAAAAGTGGCGAGGAGCTTCTAGCCCCAGGAAACCACTCCAACAATACCGGTATGGTATCAACAATCTTCGAGACCTTCGCATCAAACAATATGCGAAAACGAACAATCCGTGGACTCGCCGAAGTCTACCAAGTAGCAACAGCAAATCCATGGAGCGACACAGCTATTACCTTCAACGCCAACGACGAGCCTAAGTTCCAAACAGCCAGAGCACCAGCCGCACTGGTGCTTAGTCCCATAGTGGACGGCTTTCGACTGACAAAAGTCCTCATGGATGGCGGCAGCGGATTAAACCTCATTTACGAGGAAACTCTGAGAAAAATGGAAATCGATTGGAGCCGTATTGAGCGAAGCAGCACAACCTTCAGAGGAATAATCCCTAGCCGGGAAGCGCGCTGCATCGGAAAAATCACACTTGATGTGGCGTTCGGCTCGCCGGACAATTACAGATCCGAAGAAGTCACATTCCAAGTGGCCCCGTTCAACAGCGGATATCACGCTATATTAGGACGAGAGGCATTCACAATTTTTCAAGCAGTACCTCATTATGGGTACATGAAGCTCAAAATGCCTAGGCCCGGCGGAATAATCACTCTCGCTAGTGATCCGGACATAGCACTCCGCGCCGAGAACAAGACAGCCGCACTAGCCCTGGAGGCACTATCCGAAGCCTTAGCAGCAGAAGAACTCACCGTGCTGCGCTCTACGGTGAACAGGGACGATGTGATACTCGATAAAAGATCCAAGTCCACCTCCTTCAAACCAGCAGATGAAATAATAAAATTCCAGGTCCATCCGACGGACCCAACAAAGACGGCCTCCATTGGGGCACAATTGAACCCCGAAGTAGACGCCGCACTGCGTGAATTCCTTCGGGAAAATTGGGACATCTTCGCCTGGCATCCTTCGGATATTCCCGGAATCCCACGCAGGTTGGCAGAACACAGCCTAAACATCCTAAAAGGGTTTAAGCCAGTCAAACAGGCTCTTCGACGATTTTCTGAACCCAAAAGACAGGCAATGGGAGAAGAGCTAGCCAAACTATTGGAAGCCGGATTCATCAGAGATATCAAACATCCGGATTGGCTAGCAAATCTGGTAATGGTACCAAAGAAGGACAAATCCTGGCGCCTCTGTGTCGATTTTAAAGACCTCAATAAGGCTTGCCCAAAGGATCCCTTCCCTCTCCCCCGCATCGACCAAATCATCGATGCTACCGCAGGGCACGATTCATTGTGCTTCCTCGACGCATACTCTGGCTACCATCAAATCAAGATGGCGGAAGCAGACCAAGCCGCCACGGCATTCATCACTCCTTACGGACCATTATGCTTCAACACGATGCCCTTCGGACTTAAAAACGCCAGGGCAACATATCAGCGCATGATTCAGACATGCCTAGCTACCCAGATCGGCAAAACAGTTGAGGCATACGTAGACGATGTAGTCGTCAAAACAAAACACGTCGAAACTCTAGTAGACGATTTGAGGCTCACGTTCGATAATCTCAGAGCATATGACATCAAGCTGAACCCGGAAAAATGTGTTTTCGGCATACCAGCCGGAAAGCTGCTGGGCTTCATTGTAGCCGGTAGAGGAATCGAAGCAAACCCAGCTAAAATCCGAGCTCTGTCACAGTTGGACATTCCAAAAGACCTCAAACAAATACAAAAATTAACAGGATGCGTGGCAGCTCTAAGCCGCTTTATCTCCCGTCTAGGAGAAAAGGCATTGCCCCTCTATCGCCTCCTCAGGCGCACCGAACACTTCGAGTGGACGGATGCTGCCACTACCGGACTCGAAGAAATAAAGGCCATATTGGCAACAAATCCGGTCCTGGCTGCGCCCAATCTGGGCAAACCAATGTTGTTATACATAGCAGCAACACATCAAGTTGTAAGCGCGGTCCTCGTCGTCGAATGAGAGACAGAAGGACACAAATTCCCTCTTCAAAAACCAGTGTATTATGTATCCACTGTGTTAACTCCCTGCAAGTCCCGTTACCCGCACTATCAGAAGATAGCATATGCGGTGTTCATGGCGTCCCGAAAGCTCCGACACTACTTTCAAGAGTGTTCGATAACAGTGGCCTCTGAAGTACCACTCAATGACATTATAAATAACCGCGACGCAACGGGCATAATTGCAAAATGGGCCATTGAGTTCTTACCACTCGATATAACTTACAAACCTCGGCGAGCTATAAAGTCACAAGTTTTGGCTGACTTTGTCGCCGAATGGACCGAAGCCGAACTCCCTAAAGAGTACGGCGCATACTCCAATTGGACTATGCATTTCGACGGCTCTAAAATGTTGGCCGGACTGGGGGCTGGCGTCGTATTGACGTCCCCAACCGGAGACACAGTCCAGTATGTACTTCAAATAATGTACACGGACTCCAACAACGTAGCCAAATACGAGGCCCTGTTACATGGTCTCCGGATGGCAGTCTCCATGGGCATTCAACGCCTAGAGGTGCGCGGGGATTCAAACCTTACAATATCCCAAATAAACGGAGACTTTGATGCCAAGGATCCAAAAATGGCAGCATATCGCAACGCTGTCCTAAAAATGTCAGCTCGGTTTGAAGGACTCGAATTCCATCACATAGCCCGAGATAATAACCAAGCGGCCGACGTACTGGCACGCATCGGTGCGAAACGTGATGCTGTCCCTCCAAATATCTTCCTGGAACGGCTCTTCAAGCCATCCGTACTATGGGAAGAGGAGCCCGGAAGTGACAAACCGGAAAAAACCGCGCCAATCGGCGATTCAGCCGATGACATAACATCTTCAGCCCACGTCGTAATAGCAGTAATCGCCCCGTGGACAGAACCATTCCTAGCCTACTTGCTTAGGCAAGAACTTCCCGAAGACCAAAACGAGGCTCGCTGCATAGTCCGGCGATCGAAAGCTTACAAGGTCCATGAGGGAGAACTTTATAAGAAAGTACAACCGGAGTCCTTCAAAGGTGTATCTCCGAAGAGGAAGGGCGAAACCTCCTGGCTGAAATTCATGCCGGACTAGGCGGACACCACGCAGCAGCCCGGGCCCTTGTGGGAAAGGCATTCCATACAGGATTTTATTGGCCGACGGCCCGGGCAGATGCCCAGGACTTAGTCCAGAGATGCGTTGGTTGTCAGCTCTTTGCTAATCAGAGCCACATGCCGCCCACCGCCCTCAAAACTATACCCATTACCTGGCCGTTCGCGGTCTGGGGGCTTGATATGGTTGGACCCCTTAAAGGGGGAATCCACAAGCAAAGATACCTATTGGTCATGGTGGATAAATTCACCAAATGGATAGAGGCCAAACCGGTCAAAACGGCAGAGTCCGGACCAGTGATAGACTTTATATCCGGGGTAGTACACCGCTACGGAGTCCCCCACAGCATCATCACCGACAACGGCACGAACTTCACAGCCGACGAGGTTAAGTCATGGTGCAAAAATATGGGCATCAAGCTCGACTACGCTTCAGTCTATCACCTTCAAACCAACGGTCAAGTGGAACGAGCAAATGGTCTAATAATGAGCGGCATTAAACCCAGACTAGTGCGGTTACTTACTAAATCTGACACGCACTGGGTCGAGGAGCTTGACTCCGTACTCTGGGGGCTACGGACAACGCCTAACCGCACTACCGGATTCACACCATTCTTTATGGTCTACGGCGCAGAGGCAGTCTTGCCCTGCGACATTATTCATGACTCGCCTCGAGTGCGCATGTACGAAGAAAGAGAGGCCGAGCTGGATCGGCAGGACAGCTTGGACACATTGGAGGAAGAACGCGACGTCGCCAAGGCTCGCTCCGCATTCTATCAGTAGCAGGCCCGAAGATACCAAAGCAGAGAAGTACGGGCCAAGACTTACAACGTTGGTGAACTAGTTCTACGACTGCCGGACAAGAAAAAGGACAAGCTCAAGCCCAAATGGGAGGGCCCCTTCATTATCGATCAAGTCCTGACCGGTGGAGCGTACCGTCTACGAAATGCGTCGGATAACCGACTCGAGCCGAACCCATGGAACGCAGCCCGCCTCCAAAGATTCTATGCCTAGCGCCGGACTAAGAGTTCGTCCCCTTCCTCCGTCCAAATTTTTACAATTCGGCTGTCTTTTGTTTCTCTCTTCATAACCTTTTTTACTGAAAAAAGCCCCTAGGGGCCTACTTTCGCATTGTTCACATACACTTGATGTGCCACCCGCACTCATTATACCTGGGGGCTTCTTTTACAGAAGCTCAAAATATAAGGGTTTCATGCCCAGCACATGTGTCAAGCTTCCACATGTACCTTTTACTCACCATTATATGCATCGATATGACTTAAGTTTTGGCCAAGCTGGGTTGCCTGGCTCCTGTGCTTACCCCTACGTTCCCGATTGTTCGGCTAGGAGGTAAAGGGAGCACCTCTGCGATTGTTACTGCCGGGTCAGCCGGATGTGTACCTCAGACTGGGTGAAGCCGAAAGCTAGCGTTCTTAAGAGAATATTCGGTCGGTGACCTAAAAAATGATTTTTTACCTACTCATTTATTCGCCCCCAGATGTTTTTTCTGCTTTTTTCGCAGTCCGGACATGCACTTTAGGGCATGCCTCCCAGGGAAAGGAACCCTTAACGGAACTATTCTCCCTGGAAGATGTTTCTTACTAACCATGTAATATAACATAACTAGTTGGGCACTTGTCTGATAAAGCACTAATGACCCCTACGCCTGGTCTCCATGCATACCCCGGTTGTTTCTTAACCAAGAAGGTATTCAGACACACTCCGGACTCTAGGGTCCCGAGGTCGAAGCGAAAAGGTCGACAAAGACAAACAATCTACAATCCGGCTAGAAGGCATTTCACATGTCATTTTAAAATACATTGTCAAATTTACTGATTGTATTCCTCAATCCCGTCTAACAGGCTGTCTAACTTACAGTCCCGTTGGGAAAACTTAGCAGCCAACTCTACCTGGCTGTATACTAAACTCACAGGGATCTCCTTCCCGTCGGGCCCCACCGGTCCAACTTCGGCCATATGGTTGGGATCCGCCTTCTTATAACGCGTCTTCACCATGGCCCAAGCCTCCCTGGCACCTTGACGGCAAGCCGAAATCTTCCACAAATGGAAGCACTGCCGCACTCCCTGAAGCTTCTCCGCAAGCTCCCTAAGGCCCTCGGGTAGGGAGAGGGCTGGCCATAAAGTCTGGACAACGCCGCGCATTGCCTGCCGAACTCGTTCGAGCAGTTGCAACAGTTCGGGAAGTTGATCACCCGTTGATATGGGCATCTCCTCTGCAGGGCGACCTGTGAGTATACCTACAAGACATATCATGTCAATATACTTCCTCGCCGAACTTTTCTTTTCAAAGGAGTTCGCTCAAGCACTTACTATAAATGCCACGACGAAGCCGCTCATTCTCCCTAACGGAGCCGGACAGCCCGGCGCGAGCGCCTTTCAGCTCTTCTCCGAGCTTGGCGTTGGCATCCTGGAGTTTGTTCCTTTCTTGCTGCACCCTATTCAGCACACTGTCGCCGGCCTTCAGCTGGCGCAGTAATCCTTGCCTGTCCGGATCTTGTCCGGCGGCACCTGCACAGTCATTATTAGACTTGCGCGCACGCCGCACAGCGCTTATATTTATTAATAAAAATGTGTTACCAGGAAGGGTCTCCGAGTTTCCTCCTGCGGCAGCAAGTGCGGCCTCAAGTTGGGCCTTGCATTCTTGCAGCTCCTGAGACAGCTGGGCATTCTTCTCGGTAAGAGCCTGCGTTTTAATTGATGGCTTATTTAATTGATCCTTAAATCAGTTAACATAACTGCTTCAAGTCTCGGGGGCTACTGGTATATATAACCATTAAAATTCCCTTACCCGTATGTCTTTCACATACTGCTCCGTGGCTCTGGTAAAACCATCTTGAGCGGCACGGAGGTGCGCGTCCCCTGCGTTAAAGGCATCCAATGCCTCAGGGGAGAAGCATGCTTCACGAAACACTGTCCGGCGGCGCCTATGGTTCATGGCGCTCTCCACCTCAGATTTGGTGGCGGACAGTCTGTCGGTGTCCTCCGTTGGAGAAGGATCCGGCCCGCGTCTTGCGCTTGCCTCCCCCTCCAGGCTGGGCACTGGAGCCTGGCCGGTGTAGGTCGGATTGGCAACTTCCGCGCCCGCAGTCCGGCGAGCGCTTTTTCTCCTGTAAAGATCATGAGCACTCAGACGCTTCCTAGGAACGTTGCTCTGAAAATTCAAATATGAGTTATACCTTTGCGGCGACATTTCAGTCCGTACCGCGCCCCTTTTCCGCCTGTTGGCCCGGACTGACCTTTGTTGGTCAGCCGCCGCGGGATCGGCTTCCCGCCGTGAAGGCGCTTCCTGTAAAATACCGTCGTTCGCGAAGGTCAGAAATGGGCAAGGAAGAGATAATGGTGTCCGGACCTCGGTCACAGTCACCTGGGAAGCCGGATACAGTCCAGGGTAGTCCGCCGTAATGGCGACCAAAGCATTATCCATGCTGAGCTGGTGAAATACCCCGTCGATCAGCTCCACCTCGATGTCCGGATCCTCTTCGGAGGCCGGATCCAGGGATCTTTCTGGATCCTCGGGTTGCGGAGCGGGAGTTACCATGTCCTCCACAGTCCGACGTAGATCCTGCGCCGAAGACATAATGTAAGAAGCTTAAACTTCGAAAGCATGGGCTGAGCCCTTAAAGGTGTTCATTTACCCATCCTCTAGGGTTGTTCATGGAAAACCCATTCAAAGGGTTCGTTCGAAGGAAGTCCTCCTTTTCCCCCTTGTACAGGCTGGAAAGGATCTCCACCAGATCCTCGGTCGAATCCGGCCCTTTGCGGCCATGACGGGTGGCATCGTCCTCCCCGTTGAAATCCCACATGGGGTGGCCTCTGTATTGCAATGGCTGTACCCCCCGCATGATGCACGTCGCCATGACTCCAATCATGGTCAACCCGGAATGGGCCAGTAATCTTATTCGGCCCATCAAGTAATGGACGCTCTTGTCTTCCTCCAATCGGGGGCTCCGTGGGCGCCAGCTGAGGCGTTTCTTTAGAGGAGTAGCACTAAACTCCGGGAGGCCAATCCGGACTGGTTCCGGCAGCGGAGCGTCTCCTATGTAAAACCACTATGAGGGCCAGTCTTCGGACGCCTTCTTGGGAGTACCGGATGGGTATCCGGTCCCGGCGATGCGCCATACTTCGGCGCCGCCCACTTGATATATGGACCCCTCGTGAGAACGGGGTACGAGGCAGAATAGCCTCTTCCACAGTGCAAAATGGGGCTCAATGCCCAGGAATAGCTCGCAAAGAGCTACATAGCCCGCGATATGCAGGACAGAAGCGGGCGTGAGGTGGTGGAGCTGGAGTCCGTAGAACTCCAGGAGCCCGCGAAGGAACAGATGTATTGGGAATCCAAGTCCCCTTATCAAATAAGGGACGAAGCATACTCGCTCCCCTTTGTTGGGACATGGGGTAGCCTCCGCTTGCCTCCCACCTTGATAAGTGACCAACCCGTCTCGAACTGGGACCATGAAGGCCGGAGGGAGATATCCCCCCGCTTGGAGCTTCAACAGCTCGTTGTGCAGAACAGAGCACCTCCTCCAATCCCCTGGCGGTGGGCTGGGAGCGCGAGAAGAGGAGCCGCGTCGACGGTCCATGATGGAATGGATTTTTAGGTCAAGAGCGCTCCGATGGAGTATTCACGGGAGGAAGATGGTGCGGTTTGGATCTGGATTTTTGCCTCTTTTGTAGGCGGACGACTCGCACGACTAGGGGGTGAAACATAAAAGACACCCTGGCTTTTCGCATTCGTGCGACACGTGGAAAAAGACCATTATTGGGCGAAGAAGCCGAGAAACACAGTATTTATGATAAAGCCGGACACTGTTCGGCAGACACATGGAACTTGAAGGGAGAACCCGCCTTGCAACGCCGAAGATTATATATGCGCTGGACTTATCGTCATTGAAGCCTTGTTCGGGGGCTACTGAGGGAGTCCTGGACTAGGGGGTGTCTGGGCAGCCAGACTATCATTGTCCGCCGGACTCCTTGACTACGAAGATACAAGATTGAAGACTCCGTCCCGTGTCCGGATGGGACTTTCCTTGGCGTGGAAGGCAAGCTTGGCGATACGGATATGTAGATCTCCTACCATTGTAACCCTAGCCTCCTCCGGTGTCTATATAAACCGGAGGACTTTTGTCCGTAGGACAACATACATTACAACAATCATACCATAGGCTAGCTTTAGGGTTTAGCCTCCTTGATCTCGTGGTAGATCCACTCTTGTACTACCCATATCATCAATATTAATCAAGCAGGACGTAGGGTTTTACCTCCATCGAGAGGGCCCGAACCTGGGTAAAACATCGTGGCCCTCGTCTCCTGTTACCATCCGCCTAGACGCACAGTTCGGGACCCCCTACCCGAGATCCGCCGGTTTTGACACCGACACCCATGTAGAATATAATCATGATGTCGATGGAGGAGCGCCAGCGTTGTTGGGGTCGTCCTTTGATATAGGGCCTTCCGTAGTGTCGTTCAAATCTTCAGTTTCATCCGTCTCGTGCGATGAAGAATATGAACTAGCGACCAGCTAAGCAACTTTGACCTTCTTGAATTTCTTCGAAGGTGGATGAGACCAGTCAAAGTCCTGTTGGAAGTCCATTTCCTTGAGTTCTTCAGCACTGTAGAGATGTGAAAGAATAGCCCAAGTGCGGTCGAAGACTTGATGCAGATAATGGTGATTCTTCTTTGAAGGAAATATGCCCTAGAGGCAATAATAAAGTTGTTATTTTATATTTCCTTATTTCATGATAAATGTTTATTATTCATGCTAGAATTGTATTAACTGGAAATTTCATACATGTGTTAATACATAGACAAAATACTATGTCCCTAGTAAGCCTTTACTAGACTAGCTCGTTAATCAAAGATGGTTAAATTTTCTAACCATAGGCATGTGTTGTCATTTGATGAACGGGATCACATCATTAGTAGAATGATGTGATGGACAAGACCCATTCGTTAGCTTAGCATTATGATCATTCAGTTTTATTGCTATTGCTTTCTTCATGTCAAATATATATTCTCTGACTATGAGATTATGCAACTCTCGGATACTGGAGGAATGCCTTTTGTGCTATCAAACGTCACAACATAATTGTGTGTTTATGAAGATTCTCTACAGGTATCTCCAAAGGTGTTTGTTGGGTTGGCATAGATTGAGATTAGGATTTGTCACTCCGAGTATCAGAGAGGTATCTCTGGGCCCTCTCGGTAATGCACATCATAAGAAGCCTTGCAAGAAAAGTGACTAATGATTTAGTTGCAGGATGATGCATTATGAAACGAGTAAAGAGACTTGCCAGTAATGAGATTGAACTAGGTATGAAGATACCCACAATCGAATTTTGGGCAAGTAACATACCGATGACAAAGGGAATAACGTATGTTGTCATAACGGTTCGACCGATATAGATCTTCGTAGAATATGTAGGAACCAATAGGGGCATCCAGGTTCCACTATTGGTTATTGATCAGAGAAGTGTCTCGGTCATGTCTACATAGTTCTCGAACCCATAGGGTCGCACGCTTAACGTTAGTTGGCGCTAGAGTACTATTGGGATATTTGATGAGCGGTAACCAAATGTTGTTCGGAGTCCCGGATGAGATCCCGGACATCACCGAGGAGTCTTGGAATGGTCGAGAGGTAAAGATATATATATAGGAACACTACTAGGGAAAACCTTATACACAGAACTTTAGCAATAGCGCGCGTTAAAAAAGGGCGCTAGTGCTAGATAGCAGTAGCGCGTGCGGGAAAAGGGCGCTACAGATAAAAATGTAGTACTAGTGCGTATTCCTGTAAAAGCGCTACTACTAATATTCCCATTACTAAGTCGATAGGCTACACATAGTAGTAGCGGTCTTGTAAAAACCGCGCTACCGCTAGGATCAATGTAGTAGCGCGTTTTCTATGAAAAGCGCTACTGCTAGTAGAAATAAAATAAAATGAAAAACAAATAGAAAAGTAAATTAAAATGAAAGAAATAAAAAGGGAGAAAGGAAAAAATAAAATGTAAAGAAAAATAAATGAAAAGGGGCAAAAGGAGAAAGGCATAGTAGTAGCGTCTGTTCATAAGAGGTGCTATAGATAATATAGCAGCATCACGTTTCCTAGACCCCTACTATAGAAACGGAAAGGAAATAATAAAATAAAAGGAAATTACATAGCTATAGCAGAAGCGCATTTCGTAAAAATCACTACCGCTAAGTTTGACTTAACCCAAAAACGGTTTCCCCCTGGCCACCACTTCTCCCCCAAATCCCTCACCCCACTTCGCCTCCGTCTCCCCAATTCACCGTCGCCTCACTTTGCTGCCGTCTCCCCAATTCACTGTTGCCCCACTTTGCCGCCGTCTCCTGCCGACGTCGACGCCCCTGGAGCCACCAGAGCTACGCGCCGTCGACGCTATCGGAGCCGCCCCCAACGCCACCGGAGCCGTGCGGCCTCATTAACGCCACCGGAGCCGCCCTCGCCACAACTGCCTCCCTCACCGTCACCGAAGATGACCCTGCCTCCCTCGCCACCAGTGGAGCCATCCTCTGTAAGCCCCCACCCCTCCTCTCTCTCTCATGCATAGCACAAACACTGGACAGAGAACTAGCTAGCTAGGTTAACTAGTTTAATTATCTAGGTTAGTGCAAAAATTTAGTTAGGGCTTTGACAGAGAACTAGTTAGGTTAACTAGTTTAATTAGGTTAATTATCTAGGTTAGTGCAAAAAATTAGTTAGGGCTTTGACAGAGAACTAGTTAGGTTAACTAGTTTAATTAGTTTAATTATCTAAGTTTGTGCAAAATTTTATTTGGATTAACTAGTTTTATTAGGTTAATTATCTAGGTAAACTAGGTTAAATAGCTAGGTTAATTAGGTTCGTTAGGTTAACAAGCTAGGTTTGAGCAAAAATTTATTTTAGAGCACTAGGTCAGAAGGGTTAGAGAAATGGAGTTCCTTTGCAATTTAATTGGGTTCTATCCTAGGCAGAGAAGGGTTAGAGAAAATAATGTGTGTGTGAGAGAGAGGAATAGCTAGATCAACATAATTTGGGTTTTGTCCTAGGCAGAGAAGTGTTTAGTGAGGTCATTTTGCAAAGGTTTTTGATTTTTGAAAAGACCGCTATTTTTCAAGGAAAAGAATATAGGCAAGTTTTATTTTTAACATGATCCCTTCCTAGACTTTTATTGTTGATTATATCTTTTCATTGAAGTGGTCATGTTATATCTTTTCATTCAAGTGGTTTGATTGTGCCTAAGTGGCCTTTTGTTGTTTCCAGGGAATGAAGCCGAGTGGCCTATGTTTTGACGGAATGTTGATTCATTTCCGTTTTGGCAAATTTTAGGTGCTCGATTTGTCCACTTTTTAGCAAAGGTCATGCCGAAATTTTCTATGAATTTCGGGATGACTTGTGCTACAAACTAGGACATATCGAGTGCCCGGGATCTGCCGCACCGGGAAGGAATCAACGTTCCTAGGCCTTTTTTATGTCATTATTCATTTTATTAGGTCGAGAATTAATTGACTAGATTTAATCATTGGAAACATGGCTAGCAACAATGAAGGACAAGGTTTTGGTGATTGTGACGACGTCTACCTGGCGGCACACGAATATTTGAGCCTTGCCAATGATCAACGGTTGTTGTTGCTAGGCCCACCTGTCTCATCCGAGACCGACATTGAGACCGGCGCCGAGACTGGCATTGAGACCGAGACCGGCACCGAGACTGGCAAAGCCATAGAACGGAAATCGAAGAGGAGATGTCGACGCCTAAACCAGCTCCTCACTACTAGACTAGTGGTCACGGAGGTGGATGACGACAATTTTGAGCCAAAACTGCCTGTGGAAGTGCTCTCGTGCTACGGCAATCAGATAGGTTGCATCGTACAGGCGCGCGCCACCATCAATGATGAGAAACTAAAGAAGAGGCCAAATATGAAGAAATCCATCCTAACCCTATTGCACCAGATATTCTTGTTCCCGGGCCGGGATGAAATCCAATATAAAGATCCACAGAAAGACCCGACAATGAAGCGGATAAACAAACGCGCCATGACCAGGTGTAGCGACGTGTTGGCTGCCTGGAATGGAAGGGTGAAACGCGCCATCGACAAAAAGGAACCCTACTCCGAGATTGTGAAGGAAAATCCGACAATCATGGTAGAGTAGTTTGAACTATTCAATGCGGCTTGCAATGCCAAAGATGCCAAAAAAAAGTCAAAGTACATGAAGGGGCTTCAACAGAGGAACATGGGGCACCACCACCTCGGAAGTCGTGGTTACGCGGGGAAGAGGTCCATATGGGCCAAAGAGGATGCGGAACGCGAAAGTCTGGGCATCCCAGACCCCTTGGCGGAGTTCACCGTCCCGCAGGAGTATGACGTCCTCAGGGCCCGGTACCGCTGGGACCCAGTCAAGAAGGTTTTCGAGACGGACCCGGTCATGACGGAGTTCATGAGACTGCTGGTAATTTTAGTTTCTGATCAATTCGACTGCACGTTTAGTCATATTTGTAAACGATCCTTGTTCCTTTTGTAGAGAGAGCAGCACAGGATTGCGGCCGAAAGAGACTCGCCATCTGAGGCGTTGGTGAGGCCCAAGTGGGACACCCCATTCAACCGGGCGTTGAACATATTGAAACAACTCCCGGTGGACACTCAGCGGTCGTATGGACGCGTGCACGGTGTTGGAGACAGCGTCACGTGGAAGAAGGACTACGCTGAGACCACGGGGGAGAGAAAGGAAAGACGGAGGTTAACTGAAGAAAGCATTGACAAGAAGGTTGAGATTGCGGTTGAGAAGAATTCAGCTAAGTCAGTCGCAACTGCGGTAGCTGCCGTAAAACGGGAGCTGACAGTCTTGGTTTCGGCTATCGTCGATCGAAGCAGGCGAAATCCAAAAAAAGATGCAGCGGACTTTCCCCTTGCTGACTTGTTCAGGAGCAGCTCGACTAGCGTTGCACCAGCACCTGCACCTGCACCAGCCCCTACTCCTGCACCGGCTCCCGCACCTTCTTCGTCTTTGGCTGAACTCGACGCCCTCACGGCACCTGTCACACCGGCCCTCTCCAATAAATGTATAATCTCCCATTTCCGTTGCCTTTCGGATGTCTCACGTCGCAGACATGTCTTTGCAGGCCGACGCCCTGTACACCATATTGTACGACATGAATGACCAGAAGGTGGACGTGGGGAAGACGACGATAATGAATCCAAAGGAACAATTTTACCACAGTCGACTGATCGCCCCAAACGTCTTCAGGGTTTCCGTAGCCAATGTCAAACCGGGCCACAAGAAATTGGTTCCTCCGGTACTAGGGGGAGATGACGACGAGACCCGCCGGCGGCTTGGCGATTGCAAGACGTGTGTCCTGTTGTGGACAAAGAGTCTGCTTCGTCTGGAGGCGGCCGGGAGCACACCCACGACCACGCAGCCTCTACAAGGTATGAACATCAGCACCCACCTACCCAATTAGCGTCACCTGTCGTGCTGGGTGATAGCGGACTGGGTGAGGAAGAGGCTCCATTAGTCGCTGATGACGTTGCCATAGATGAGGATGAGGATGACGATGACACTCAACAATACCTCAATACTAGCGCCACTGATGATGGACGATCGATGGCTCAGCAGTATGAGTACTCAGGGTTTGAGCGTCATGAGACGGTGCCTTAATTGCCGCCTCCGGAGCCTGAACGTATTGTAGACGACCTTCCACCAAAGAAGCATTGGAAGAGAACGAGGAAAGGCAGCAATAAAGCTGCTGCTATGATCCAGCTGCCTCCGCAGCCTCGGGTTCAAGACCATATACCTGTCCCCGGCGCGGCGAAATACCATATCGCCGGTGAACCAATCCTACCTAAGGCATCGGTATAGGCCATACACGGCGATCTAAGGAGACTTCATGACGGTGTGCTGTGGAGAGAGAAAAGCCTAATCACCTCGGAAAATCCAGGATACCCACTCTATGTGGTTAATGTGCCACGGCAAAGGTTGTACGTCGACACAATCCCCGTGGAGAAGTTCTTCCTTCGATTCGACTACATCTTCGACATGTTGAAGAAACTGGATTTTACGTTTGTCCGCCTTTATGCCTTGTACATGAACTACATCATCGAGATTGAGCAGATACCTTATATCTGTGTCGCTGACCCGTACTTCATGAACGAGAGCTTCTTGGCAGTCTGCGCAGAGCACCGTGAATACGCGAGGGACTACCTCGTCAATTTCATGGTCGCCAATAAGGACAAGGAGATGATTCTCGTGCCTTATCATCCCCTGTAAGTCATCTGCACGGATATCCTTCCTTAGATTTCAATCATTCATTTGCATGATGGAGGCTAATTAATTTGAGGTGTACTTATTTTGCGTAGCAACGGGTGCGCCGTCCTCATCATCCTTTACCCCTGATACTCCCACGCTCTTTACTTGGACTCGTCGAAGAACATTAACAAAAAGGATTACACCCACATCAGGTTTGTTCTCGACGGTGTGGAGAGATCAAGATCAAGAAGACTAGGAATGGCAGGGCCGCCTTCGGCCATAAGACCGACTTCTGCCACATCCAACAACCGAGTGATAGTCTTAATGATGGATTCTATGTCATACACCAGATGCTAGAGTACAGACGGGATCGGCAGAACCTTCGCATGTCACCTACAGCCGAGGATGCCAATATTCTGCAATGGGCAAGGAATGTAGGAGATATCGACGATCATCGGCTTCGAGCCGAGTTCTATCGCATCCAACATGAACTTGCCCAAATCATCATGAAGGAGGTCCTCTAAAAAATAGGGTTGTTATACGAGGAAGAGTAAATGTCGCGGCAAGACGGCCGAACGCGCGTAGCGGCTCAGCGTCTCGACCAGAAGCCTTTCACTAAGCTCGGGGACTATCTCCCTGACTTGGATGGATGGCACGACATGCTTGAGTGATTGTCGATATATGACAATGTGTCCATTTAGTCCATACTTTTTGTATGACGAAACTTTGAGTTATGCACGACGAAACTTTATTTGTGATGTTAAACCGTCCTCCTCGTCTAGCGAAGATCACTCTAGTTAGGACATTTTGGGTACGATGAACTTTGTTATTTATTCTTATGATATGTTGCTTCTATTTTTGCCAAGTTTGTCTCTTTCTGTTTCTCAACTATATATGTTGCATATCATCGACTCATGTGACGATGCAGGTGCATAGATCAACGATGGCGAATAAGTGCTACGCCAGGAGTATACGACGAGTGCCCGAAGTGTCAGGCCCAGGTGTACCTGTTTCTGGTTTCCGAGCGACAGCCAGTAGTTAGTTTAGGTTCACGCTAGTGTGAGAGAGGGGTACGAACTCATGTATTGCATAGTTCCGCTCTCACTCATAGTGATAGCTCTTCTCACGTATATCATTGTTTAGATGGATGACGATGTAGTTTCAAGAACTTGTATCGGTATTTTTGAGATGATGACGAGAGACCACTTTGTGTTGGATGATGATTAGGATGATGACATGATTTGGAGCTATGATTACATTTGTATGTGTATGATGCTAAAGATTATTGTATTAAGTCTGTTCATATACAAAACAAATATGCAGAAAAAACTAATAAAACTAAGAGTAGCGAGGGGAGTAGAGTTGCAGCAGCGCGCCCTTACCAGTAGCGCGTCCTGAACTAAAGCGCTGCAGATATTAGTAGTAGCAAGTTTCCCAAAAGCCCACTGCTGCTAGCCATGTATAGCAGTAGCGTGGGTCATCAAGCGCTACTGATATATGTTAGCTGTAGCACCGTATCAGTAGCGCGGCTCCCCGCGCTACTGATACACCTAATACGCGCGCTACTGCTAGGCTTTTCCCTAGTAGTGGAAGTCATATTTTGGGTTCCGGAAAAAGATGCAGTTTTTTCGGTGTTGTACCAGGAAGCTTCCAGAAGGTTCTGGAGGATTCGGAGGGGTCCGGAAGTCCACAAGTGGGTTCACCACGACCCAAGGGCTAGCGTGGGTTATGGGGAGGTGCCCTAGACTTATTGGGCTAGGCGCACCAAGTCCTCAAAATCCCATGTGGCTAGGGAAGGCAAAAAAGGAAGGAGTCCTAGTAGGAATAGGATTGGACATGGAGTCCAAGTCCGCTCCCCCTTATCTGCGCCCTAGGGCTTGGAGGGGCTGTTTTCCACGCCCCTCCACATATATATTTAGGGAGGGGGCACCCCAAGAGAGCACACCAAGCCCTTGGCGCCCCTATCTCTCCAGTTACTCCGTAGTTCCACCGCCTCGTCGCCGGCGACGCTTAACGAAGCGCTGTCGGTGCTCCACCACCACCACCACCACCACCACGCCATCATGTTGGTTGTGATCCCAACTACTTCTCCTCTCCCGCTTGCTGGATCAAGGAGGAGACATCTTCGAGATGCATGTGTGCTAAACTCGGAGGTGTCGTTCGTTCGGCAATAGATCGGTTGGATCGTGATCGGATCGCGAAGAAAGTTCGACTACACCAACCGCGTTGTGAAACTCTTCCTCTTTCGGTCTACGAGGGTATGTAGACACACTCTCCCCCTCTCATTGCTATGCATCTCCTAGATAGATCATGCATGAGCGTAGGATTTTTTTTAAATTGCATGCTACTTTCCCCTACAGTGGCATCTGAGCCAGGTCTATGCGTAGATGAAATGCACGAGTAGAACACAAAGAGTTATGGGCGGTGATCGTCATACTGCTTACCACCAATGACTTATTTTGATTCAGCGGTATTGTTGGATGAAGCGGCCCGGACCAACCTTACATGACCACGTTCATGAGACCGGTTCCACCGACAGACATGCAACTAGTTTTGCATAAAGGTGGTTGATACGTCTCCAACGTATCTATAATTTTTGATTGTTCCATGCTATTATATTACCCCTTTTGGATGTTTATGGGCTTTATTTTACACATTTATATCATTTCGGGACTAACCTACTGACTTGAGGCCCAACCCATATTGCTGTTTTTTTGCCTATTTTAGTGTTTCGAAGAAAAGGAATATCAAACGGAGTCCAAACGGAATGAAACCTTCGGGAGCGTGATTTTTGGAACAAACCTGATCCGGAGAGCTTGGAGTGCAAATCAAGAAGCTCCCGAGGGCCCCATGAGATAGGGGGCCGTGCCCCCCTGTAGGGTGCGCCCCCTGTCTCGTGGGCCCCTCGAGCGGCCACCGACGTACTTCTTCTTCCTATATATACCTACGTGCCCCGAAAACATCCAGGAGCACCACGAAACACAATTTCCACCCCCATAACCTTCTGTATCCGCGAGATCTCATCTTGGAGCCTTCACCGGCACTCTGCCGGAGGGGGAATCAACCACGGAGGGCTTCTACATCAACATCCTTGCCCCTCCGATGAGTTGTGAGTAGTTTACCACACACCTACGGGTCCATAGTTATTAGCTAGATGGCTTCTTTTCTCTTTTTGGATCTCAATACAATGTTCTCCCCCTCTCTTGTGGAGATCTATTCGATGTAAACTCTTTTTGCGGTGTGTTTGTCGAGATCCGATGAATTGTGGGTTTATGATCAAGTTTATCTATGAATAATATTTGAATCTTCTCTGAATTCTTTTATGTATGATTGAGTTATCTTTGCAAGTCTCTTCAAATTATCAGTTTGGTTTGGCCTACTAGATTGATCTTTCTTGCCATGGGAGAAGTGCTTAGCTTTGGGTTCAATCTTGTGGTTTTCTTACCCAGTGACAGTAAGGGTTGCAAGACACGTATTGTATTGTTGCCATCGAGGATAACAAGATGGGATTTATATCATATTACATGTGTTTATCCCTCTACATCATGTGATCTTGTTTAATGCGTTACTTTGTTCTTATGAACTTAATAATCTAGATGCAGGCAGGAGTCGGTCGATGTGTGGAGTAATAGTAGTAGATGCAGGCAGGAGTCGGTCTACTTGTTATGGACGTGATGCCTATATACATGATCATGCCTAGATAATCTCATAACTATGCGCTTTTCTATCAATTGCTCGACAGTAATTTGTTCACCCACCGTAATACTTATGCTATCTTGAGAGAAGCCTCTAGTGAAACCTATGGCCCCCGGGTCTATCTCTTAACATATTTTCTTTCAATCTACCTTTATTTGCATCTTTACTTTTTGCATCTATATTACAAAATACCAAAAATATATTTATCTTATCATACTATCTTTATTAGATCTCACTTTCGCAAGTGGCCATGAAGGGATTGACAACCCCTTTATTGCGTTGGTTGCGAGTTCTCAGTGTGTTTGTGTAGGTGCGTGGGACTTTTGAGGAGCCTCCTACTGGATTGATACCTTGGTTCTCAAAACTGAGGGAAATACTTACGCTACACTTTGCTGCATCACCCTCTCCTCTTCGAGGAAAACCAACGCAAGCTCAAGACGTAGCAAGAAGGATTTCTGGCGCCATTGCCGGGGAGGTCTTCGCTCAAGTCAAGACATACCAAGTACCCATCACAAACCCATCTCCCTCGCATTTACATTATTTGCCATTTGCCTCTCTTTTTCCTCTCCCCCACTTCACCCTCGCTGTTTTATTCGCCCTCTCTCTCCCAATCTCCTCCTCCTCTCCTTTTTCGCTTGCCGTTTTTCTGTTTGCTCGTGTGTTAGTTCGTTTGCCTCATTGCCATGGCTAGTCCTCCTATCCTTATTCTCACTCCGCAATTTTAAGCAAAGGGAAAGGGAAAGTTTAAAAGATGCTTGGCATAGAATTTGCAATGCCCAATATAAAGCTACTAGGAAGCTTGCTACTTCCGTTCTTCTCCGCAATTTTTATGTAGGCATTACTCCTTGGAACAGATGTGTTCTTGATATTGCTACCGGAGGTGATTTTATGAGTAGCCATACGTTTGGTGCTTATAATGCATGTTAGATTTGTTTGGCCGACCACCTCTTTTGTTTAATGGAACGGTTTTAACTCTAGAACATGTGATGCAACGGCTTGATATTATTGAAAATAAAATTGCCACTATTGAGTTGATTGAAAATTCGGATAAAAATATTTATAATCACATTACCCAACTTGGGTCTAAGGTTGGAGTTACTTTGAAAAATCTTAAGGAAAAGGAATCTATAGTTAATGAAAGAATAGATCTAGACTCTTCTAGAATTGATAAACTTGAGGATGTCATTACAAACTTAGGTTCTGCGTTTTCCCCTATGAAAAACACTCCAAAACCCCCTACTAAAACTGCCAAGTTTATTTATGTTCCTAAAAATAAGGGTGAATCTTCTAGCAAGGGAGACGCGGATCTCAAATCCATAAGTGGTCTTCCAAATTGTCTCTCTATCATTAAGGAACCTTTTGCTACCAATGAATTTCTTGAATTTTTGCCTAAAGGTTTAGCCATTGCTAAAAAGGGAGAAATCCCTAGAGATCACAATATCTCTACTTATGAATTTAATGCCAAAGATGGCACTCGTTAGATCTATCTTCGCTTTTATGCCTAGCTAGGGGCGTTAAACTATAGCGCTAGTTGGGAGGCAACCCAATTTTCTTTATGTTTTTTTTTTGTTTTTGCTCCTGTTTAGTAATAAATCTTGCATCTACCTTCTGGATAGATGTGTTTTTATCTTTTAATTAGTGTTTGTGGCAAGTAGAATCTATAGGATAACCTACGATGATAGTTTATTTGATTCTGCTGAAAAACAGAAACTTTGCGCGCACGAATATAATTTTTTAAAATCACAGAAACGTGATTTTGCGTTGATTCTTTTTGCTTCTGTTCAATACAAAAATTGTACAGGACTTCCTATTTTGGTAGGATTTTTAGAGTTGCAGAAGTTTGCGTTAGTTACAGATTGCTACAGACTGTTCTGTTTTTGACAGATTCTGTTTTTCGTGTGTTGTTTGCTTATTTCAATGCATCTATGGCTAGTAATTCAGTCTATGAACCATAAAGAAGTTGGAATACAGTAGGTTTAACACCAAAATAAATAAAGAATGAGTTCATTGTAGTAACTTATGTGGTGGTTTTGTTTTCTTTCACTAACGGAGCTTATAAGATTTCCTGTTGAGTTTTGTGTTGTGAAGTTTTCAAGTTTTGGGTAAAGCTTTTATGGACTATGGAATAAAGGGTGGCAAGAGCCTAAGCTTGGGGATGCCCATGGCACCCCAAGATATTCAAGAATAGCCAAAAGCCTAAGCTTGGGGATGCCCCGGGAAGGCATCCCCTCTTTCGTCTTCGTTCATTGGTAACTTTACTTGGAGCTATATTTTTATTCGCCACATGTTATGTGTTTTGCTTGGAGCATCGTGTATTATATTAGTCTTTTCTTTTTAGTTTACCACAATCATCCTTGCTGTACACACCTTTTGGGAGAAGCCTATTTGATTAGAATTTGCTAGAATACTCTATGTGCTTCACTTATATCTTTTGAGCTTGATAGTTTTGCTCTAATGCTTCACTTACATCTTTTAGAGCATGGTGGTGTCTTAATTTTGAAGAAATTACTAGTCTCTCATGATTCACTTATATCATTTTGAGAGTCTTTTAGAACAACATGGTATTTGCTATGATCATAAAGTTGGTCCTAGAATGATGAGCATCCAAGTTGGGTATAATAAAAACTATTATAGAAAGTGAATTGGATGCTATGATCAATTTGATGCTGTTTTGAGATATGGAGGTAGTGATATTAAAGTCATGCTAGTTGGGTGATTATGAATTTAAAGAATGCTTGTGTTGAAGTTTGTGATTCCCGTAGCATGCACGTATGGTGAACCGCTTTGTGATGAAGTTGGAGCACAATTTTATTTATTGATTGTCTTCCTTATGAGTGGCGGTCGGGGATGAGCGATGGTCTTTTCCTCACAATATATCCCCCTAGGAACATGCGCGTAGTACTTTGGTTTCTGATGACTTCTAAATTTTTGCAACAAGTATATGAGTTCTTTTGATTAATGTTGAGTCCATGGATTATACGCACTCTTTCACCCTTCCACCGTTGCTAGCCTCTCTTGTCTCGTGCAATTTTCGCCGGTACCATACACCCACCATTTACCTTCCTCAAAACAGCCACCATACCTACCTATTATGGCATTTCCATAGCCATTCCGAGATATATTGCCATGCAACTTTCCACCGTTCCGTTCATATGACACGCATTACTTTTGTCATATTGCTTTTTGCATGATCATGTAGTTGACATTGTATTTGTGGCAAGGCCACCTTCATAATTTTCATACATGTCGCTCTTGATTCATTGCATATCCCGGTACACCGTCGGAGGCATTCATATAGAGTCATATCTTGTTCTAGCTTTGAGTTGTAAATCCATAAAAGTGTGATGATCTTCATTGTTAGAGCATTGTCCTAGTGAGGAAAGGATGATGAAGACTATGATTCCCCCACAAGTTGGCATGAGACTTCGGACTTTACAAAAAGAAAAAAAGAAAAAAAAAGAGAAAGGCCAAAAAAGAAGGCCAAAGAAAAAAAGTAAGAAAAAAAATAAAATGAGAGAAAAAGAGAGAAGGGACAATGCTACTATCTCTTTTTCCACACTTGTGCTTAAAAATAGCACCATGATCTTCATGATAGAGAGTCTCATATGTTGTCACTTTCATATACTAGTGGGAATTTTTCATTATAGAACTTGGCTTGTATATTCCAATGATGGGCTTCCTCAAAGTGCCCTAGGTCTTCGTGAGCAAGCAAGTTGGATGCACCCCACTTAGTTTCTTTTATTCAGCTTTCATATATTTATAGCTCTAGTGCATCTGTTGCATGGTAATCCCTACTCACTCATATTGATATCTATTAATGGGCATCTCCATAGCCCGTTGATATGCCTAGTTTATGTGAGACTATCTTCTCCTTTTTGTCTTCTCCACAACCACCATTCCATTCCACATATAGTGCTATGTCCATGGCTCACGCTCATGTATTGCGTGCAAGTTGAAAAAGTTTGAGATTATGAAAGTATGAAACAATTGCTTGGTTTGTCATCGGGGTTGTGCATGATTAAATACTTTGTGTGATGAAGATAGAGCATAGCCGAACTATATGATTTTGTAGGGATAACTTTCTTTAGCCATGTTATTTTGAGAAGACATGATTACTTTGATTAGTATGCTTGATTACTTTGTCAATATGAACTTTTATTTTGTATTCATTTGGGTCTGAACATTCATGCCACAATAAAGAAAATTACATTGAGAAATATGCTAGGTAGCATTCCACATCAAAAATTTCTTTTATCATTTACCTACTCGAGGACGAGCAGGAATTAAGCTTGGGGATGCTTGATACGTCTCCAACGTATCTACAATTTTTGATTGTTCCATGCTATTATAACCCCTTTTGGATGTTTATGGGCTTTATTTTACACATTTATATCATTTTTGGGACTAACCTACTAACCGGAGACCCAACCCATATTGCTGTTTTTTTTTTGCCTATTTTAGTGTTTCGAAGAAAAGGAATATCAAACGGAGTCCAAACGGAATGAAACCTTCGGGAGCGTGATTTTTGGATCAAATCTGATCTGGAGAGCTTGGAGTGCAAGTCGAGAAGCTCCCGAGGGCCCCACGAGATAGGGGGCCGCGCCCCTCCTGTAGGGCGCACCCCTGTCTCGTGGGCCCCTTGGGCGGCCACCGACGTACTTCTTCTTCCTATATATACCTACGTGCCCCGAAAACATCCAGGAGCACCACGAAACACAACTTCCATCACCGTAACCTTCTGTATCCGCGAGATCTCATCTTGGAGCCTTTGCCGACACTCTGTCGGAGGGGAATCAACCACGGACGGCTTCTACATCAATACACTTGCCCCTCCGATGAGTTGTGAGTAGTTTACCACAGACCTACGGGTCCATAGTTATTAGCTAGATGGCTTCTTCTCTCTTTTTGGATCTCAATACAATGTTCTGCCCCTCTCTTGTGGAGATCTATTCGATGTAAACTCTTTTTGCGGTGTGTTTGTCGAGATCCGATGAATTGTGGGTTTATGATCAAGTTTATCTATGAATAATATTTGAATCTTCTCTGAATTCTTTTATGTATGATTGAGTTATCTTTGCAAGTCTCTTTGAATTATAAGTTTGGTTTGGCCTACTAGATTGATCTTTCTTGCCATGGGAGAAGTGCTTAGCTTTGGGTTCAATCTTGTGGTGTTCTTACCCAGTGACAGTAAGGGTTGCAAGACACGTATTGTATTGTTGCCATCGAGGATAACAAGATGGGGTTTATATCATATTGCATGTGTTTATCCCTCTACATCATGTCATCTTGCTTAATGCATTACTCTGTTCTTATGAACTTAATACTCTAGATGCAGGCAGGAGTCGGTCGATGTGTGGAGTAATAGTAGTAGATGCAGGCAGGAGTCGGTGGACATGATGCCTATATACATGATCATGCCTAGATAATCTCATAACTATGCGCTTTTCTATCAATTGCTCAATAGTAATTTGTTCACCCACCGTAATACTTATGCTATCTTGAGAGAAGCCTCTAGTGAAACCTATGGCCCCCGGGTCTATCTCTTATCATATTTTCTTTCAATCTACCTTTATTTGCATCTTTACTTTTTGCACCTATATTACAAAATACCAAAAATATATTTATCTTATCATACTATCTTTATTAGATCTCACTTTTGCAAGTGGCCGTGAAGGGATTGACAACCCCTTTATTGCGTTGGTTGCAAGTTCTCAGTTTGTTTGTGTAGGTGTGTGGGACTTTTGAGGAGCCTCCTACTGGATTGATACCTTGGTTCTCAAAAACTAAGGGAAATACTTATGCTACTCTTTGCTGCATCACCCTCTCCTCTTCGAGGAAAACCAACACAAGCTCAAGACGTAGCAGTGGTTGCGGGTGTCTGTTTCTCCAACTTTAGTTGAATCAAATTTGACTGCGGCCAGTCCTTGTTGAATCAAATTTGACTGCGGCCAGTCCTTGGCACATAGAGCAATTCCTTCACAAGGAATGTGGTCCTTGGAGCTTGGCCAGCCCCCAATGGCTTCATCAGCACTTGCACCAAATGATTTGAGAGTTCAGGTTCCTCGTAGATGAGCATTGCACCTTCAGTGGGAGGACTGACTGGGACGGTGTGAAGCAATTCAGAGGCCGTTGCTTTGTAATGAGTATTTTCACACATCCAGTCAATCACCCATGAATTCACATCGTCAACATTTCCAGTGAGGTGCAGTGTTGCGTAGAATTGAAGAATGAGTTCTTCATTCCAGTCACAGATCTCAGTGCAGAGGTTCAAGAGCTCAGCATCATGAAGAACACTCAGGACGGGTTGGAAGCAAGGAAGTGATTCCATATCCACGTGAGGAATTTGTTGATGCTCAAATACCTTGTCCTTATCGAATAGGAGTGAAGAATAAAAAATCATCTGACTAGCTCTCTAGAAGCGCTTGCGTCGAAGTCATAGGGATTGTAATCCGTGAAGAAATGATGCTCAGCAAAGAAATCGTCAACTTTGAATTTCTGCTTCTTTGTATGTGGATTTTGTGGCTTGGGCCGAAGATTGTCAGTTGAAGTCTTCACAGCCTCTTGGTGCACAACCTCTGTAGCCACGGACTGAGGAATTTCAGCGGCAGATTCATCAGCAGTAGTCTTGGCCTCCATTTCTTTTGCATTGGTAGTTGGAAGTTCTTCTAGAATAGAATGAAGTGAACTTTGACGTTCTTCAGAGCCGGTATGAATTTCTTCAGTTTGAACTAGGGATAGAGGAATCTGATGCAGAGGAGTGGTCAATGGTGAATTTGGATGATGTTTTTTCCAATAATCATCATTTAGAACTGGTGTAGTAGACCCAATGTACACATCCTCATTTTCTTCATCTATTTCTTCAACGCTTGCCTCGTCAGCTGTGAACTGAGGCACGGGAGATGATACCAATGGAGTTGAAGGGATATTATCCACCTCAATTTCTTCATCCAACTGCTCTGAAGTAGCAGCAGAGGGATTTTCTTCATCACTGTCATCTAGAATGACATATTCCTCACCAAAGGGAACAATCTCCTTTGATGGCATGCTTGAGAAAGGAACATCATCGATGGGGTTGGTGTATGAACTTGTCAAAGTCTTCACTTTCTCAGGAGCTGAAGACTCTGAAGTCGCTGATGCTTTTCTTTTCTTCACTACTACCCTCTCTGCAGCTTTGGTCTTATTCACTTCTGATGCAGAAGAAAGGTTGATATTTTCCATCTGTGATGACTTTGCAGGAGGAGCAGATGAAATTGGTTCAGTTTCTTTAGGCGCAACTAATGCAGTTTCCCTGGCATGTTCAGATTCTTCAGGTGCAGCAGTAGATTCTTTAGCTGGCCTGGGTTGTTCTTCAGACGCAACATTGGAGGATACCCTGGCAGTTTCTTCAGGAGCTGTAACTTCAGCAGCCCTGGTACTTTCAGTTTCTTCAACAGTCTGATTTTCATCAGCTGTGCTAGCATTCTCTTCAGTAGGCTGAGCAGATGGCTCAACCTGAGGAATTTCCTTTTGTGATGTAGCTGCAACATTTGGTTTCAATCCCTTTGCCAATTTGACAAATCTAACTTTGGCACCTATCCAATCTGCACGATATACGTCAAATTCATCACCGAGATCTTTGATCTCCTTTAGCAGATTCACAAGTTCTTCAGGAGTCATGTTTATAACATTCTTCTTCAAAAAATGCTCCTTCTTGTACTGAGCTTTCTTCACTTGTCTGGCCTTTTCAAACTTCCACTTTCCTTCATTTATGAAGGCCGTCAAGATATGACTTTGGCCAGGAGAGAGGTTTAATTCAGGCAAAGAAGTGTTTGGGTCCTTGTGCCAGAGATCAATGAAATCCAGAATCTTCTTTGGATCTAGCAGAAGAGGCACAACACTACCTTTGGATCTAGCGTCCCTTTGTTTCCTGTCACTGATGATCTCAATGAGTTCTTTATCATCAGCTTCATCGTCAATAGACGGAACGTAGAATGCAACTTGTTTCTTGTAAGGACTTGGCCTCGAGCTGCGTCCAGTAGAAGCCTTTTTCTTCAGCAAGGTTGGACCTGTTGAGGATTGTGGCAGAGCTGAGGAACGTGTAGAGGCTCCTAAAGCAATAGAGATTCCAGTAGTCCGTTGGCACATGGCAAGATGTACAGGTACAGAGGACTTTGCAGCTGCAGCAGAGGATTTTGCAACTGAGGGAGTTGGAGCTGCATTTGAAGAGGTTGCTTGAGGAATAGGCTGTGAGGGCTTTGAAGAACTTGGCCTTGAGGGCATTTTAGTTGAGGAACTCGGCTTCACAGCTGATTTCTTTGGTACGGCCTTCTTGGGCTTGCTAGCAGAGGCCTCAGCAGCAGCAGAATCTTCATTGAATTTCTTCACTGCTTCCTTAGCCATTTTAGCCAACTTGGCTTGACACTTGGCCCATTCCTTGGGAAATTCCTCACCTCGCCTGATGCTTGAGGGATCAGCTTCTTGGCCTGGAGCCAATGGAAGTCTTGGACATGGAGGGTCAACCACGAATTTCTTCATGTACTTTGGAGTAACATAACGATATTCCCTCCATTCTCTTGCCCATCTTCTTTCAATCCACTGAATGCGCACTTTTCGTTGATTTTTGTTCTCCTTGTCATGAGTGGCTTCATCAGGAGTGCAATATTCATCATAAACATCTTCAGGGATTTCAAACATTGTATTTGTTTCAGGCCTCTTTCCTCCTATTTGAGGACATTTACCATCAGCCGTTTTCTTCACTTGAGGATTTTGAACAATCGAAGTTTCTGAGGAGGTATGCAATTTTTCTTCGAGGAATGTTGCAAATGAGTTAAGCTGATGAGAACCTAGTGATTCATCAGCGGACATGTGTACCTGTGAACAGAGTATAGGTGCAAAGAATTTGTAGAGGTTATATGCGTTCTTAGATTTTTTTTTAAAGAATCAAGTTTGAGGAATATGACCAGGGGAGTCTTGATGAATTTCACTAAGCATTCTTGACTTAGGTTCCAGAGTTGTATAGATTAGAAAATCCACACAATTGATGAATCTTGAAGAAAAAGATAGCTCAGAGAAACAAATCAAGAACAGATGCAGCTCGGTGTTTAACAATAGGGAAGTTGAAGAATAAACACCCTTTGAAGATTTTGTGGAAATCATCAGAATCAACAAGGGTAGTAAAATTAGATTTTAATTACCCTTGATGAAGACCACGACAAACTGGGAGTAGAATTGGAGAAGTTTGTCAATCCAGAACTCCCACACCCTAACTTGGCGGTGAGAGACAGCTACGGCGGCGGTGCAGGTGAAGATTTCCACGGCCGACATGAGTACGACGATGACGAGGTCAAGGCAGTGAAGCTCTTCCTCATCAGCAACGATGGAGAGTAGTGGCAGTTCTAGGTTAGAGAGCCCGGGCGAGGGGAGTGACATCTAGCAGAGTAAATGAGGTCTAAGGAGGGCGAGGGGTATTTATAGCCAAGGTGAAAAACCGCTCGTCCAAGGAAATTGGACGAACGTGCCCTAGACCCTTGCCATCCTAGCGAAATGTGTCACCCATGTACTGAGAGGTGGAGATCGTGTTAGATCATGGGTGAATAGTTTAATCCTGTCGTGGGATGCAGAACGATTTGAGCGGCAAAAGCCGAAAAAATAGATTTGAATATTTTAAAATTTCGTTCGCAGATTCTTCAGCTATCAAGGACATAGTGAAGATTTTGAACGGGTTTCAAATATAACGCACATGAAGAATTTGTGAACAGACTGAGTTGAGTTTAGCATAGAGGGGGGACGGGTCTGGTCACATTCACTTAGATGAAAAAGTCAACTTGAAGAATTAGCAATAAGTGAATGTTGTTGAGGACATGAAAACTCAAATGTATATATAGGCAATGAGGAACACCAGTCGGAAAGATTGAAGATTTTGCAAAGTTGAAGAATTTGAAAATTGAGAAATTCGCAAAAATGAAGAAAAGCTTAAATTTGAAGATTTTCAACTTTGTTCGGTGGCTTGACCCATCGTATAAGAATGATGATTTCAGAAACCGTGTACAATTGTCGTAGGGTTTCGAGAATCAAATTCATTATTAATTTCTTGACAATTAGAGAGTTAGTCTTCATTGATTGAAGAAAAATGTTACTTCGAGTGTTGCACATCTAAGTCAGCAATTTTGCATAAGTGTTAGGATGTGTGTCCTTTCAAAGGACATTCAAAGATTCTAAGATATTTCGCTCACACCGCAACTTGCTAAATCTCTTCTCATCCCAAGGTCTTTGTGAAGATATCTGCCAGCTGATCTTTAGTCTTCACGTGGTCGATGGAGATGTCGCCCTTCAACACATGATCATGCTACGTCTTGAGCTTGCGTTGGTTTTCCTCGAAGAGGAGAGGGTGATGCAGCAATAGTAGCGTAAGTATTTCCCTTAGTTTTTGAGAACCAAGGTATCAATCCAGTAGGAGGCTCCTCAAAAGTCCCAAGCACCTACACAAACAAACTAAGAACTCGCAACCAACGCAATAAAGGGGTCATCAATCCCTTCACGGCCACTTGCGAAAGTGAGATGTAATAAAGATAGTAAGATAAGATAAATATATTTTTGGTATTTTATAATATAGATGCAAAAAGTAAAGATGCAAATAAAAGTAGATTGAAAGCAAATATGATAAGAGATAGACCCGGGGGCCACAGGTTTCACTACTGGCTTCTCTCAAGATAGCATAAGTATTACGGTGGGTGAACAAATTACTGTCGAGCAATTGATAGAAAAGCGCATAGTTATGAGAATATCTAGGCATGATCATGTATATAGGCATCACGTCCATAACAAGTAGAACGACTCCTGCCTGCATCTACTAATATTACTCCACACATCGACCGACTCCTGGCTGCATCTAGAGTATTAAGTTCATAAGAACAGAGTAACGCATTAAGCAAGATGACATGATGTAGAGGGATAAACTCAAGCAATATGATATAAACCCATCCTATTATCCTTGATGGCAACAATACAATACGTGCCTTGCAACCCTTTCTGTCACTGGGTAAGGACACCGCAAGATTGAACCCAAAGCTAAGCACTTCTCCCATGGCAAGAAAGATCAATCTAGTAGGCCAAACCAAACTGATAATTCGAAGAGACTTGCAAAGATAACTCAATCATACATAAAAGAATTCAGAGAAGATTCAAATATTATTCATAGATAAACTTGATCACAAACCCACAATTCATCGGATCTCGACAAACACACCGCAAAAAGAGTTTACATCGAATAGATCTCCACAAGAGAGGGAGAACATTATATTGAGATCCAAAAAGAGAGAAGAAGCCATCTAGCTAATAACTATGGACCCGTAGATCTGTGGTAAACTACTCACAACTCATCGGAGGGGCAAGGATGTTGATGTAGAGGCCCTCCATGGTCGATTCCCCCTCCGGTAGAACGCTGACGAAGGCTCCAAGATGGGATCTCGTGGATACATAAGGTTACGGTGGTGGAAATTGTGTTTCGTCCTGCTCCTGGATGTTTTCGGGGTACGTAGTTATATATAGGAGGAAGAAGTACGTCGGTGGCCACCCGAGGGGCCCACGAGACAGGGGGCGCACCCTAAGGGGGGGCGCCCTCCTATCTCGTGCGAGCCTCCGCTGCTTCTTGACTTGCACTCCAAGTCCTCTGGATCACGTTCATTCCAAAAATCATGCTCCCGAAGATTTCATTCCGTTTGGACTCCGTTTGATATTCCTTTTCTTCGAAATACCGAAATAGGCAAAAAACAGCAATATGGGCTGAGCCTCCAGTTAATAGGTTAGTCCCAAAAAATGATATAAATGTGTAAAATAAAGCCCATAAACATCCAAAAGGGGTAATATAATAGCATGGAACAATAAAAAATTATTGATACGTTGGAGACGTATCAAGCATCCCCAAGCTTAATTCCTGCTCGTCCTCGAGTAGGTAAATGATAAAAAAGAAATTTTTGATGTGGAATGCTACCTAGCATAATTCTCAATATAATTTTCTTTATTGTGGCATGAATGTTCAGATCCAAATGATACAAAATAAAAGTTCATATTGACATAAGAAATAGTAATACTTCAAGCATACTAATCAAAGTAATCATGTCTTCTCAAAATAACATGGCTAAAGAAAGTTATCCCTACAAAATCATATAGTCTGGCTGTTGATCTATCTTCATCACACAAAGTATTTAATCATGCACAACCCCGATGACAATCCAAGCAATTGTTTCATACTTTAGTAATCTCATACTCTTTCAACTTTCACGCAATACATAAGCGTGAGCCATGGACATAGCACTATATGTGGAATAGATTGGTGGTTGTGGAGAAGACAAAAAAAGGAGAAGATAGTCTCACATCAACTAGGCGTATCAACGGGCTATGGAGATGCCCATTAATAGATATCAATGTGAGTGCGTAGGGATTGCCATGCAACGGATGCACTAGAGCTATAAATATATGAAAGCTCAACAAAAGAAACTAAGTGGGTGTGCATCCAACTCGCTTGCTCACGAAGACCTAGGGCACTTTTGAGGAAGCCCATCATTGGAATATACAAGCCAAGTTCTATAATGAAAAATTCCCACTAGTATATGAAAGTGACAACATATGAGACTCTCTATCATGAAGATCATGGTGCTACTTTGAAGCACAAGTGTGGAAAAAGAGATAGTAGCATTGTCCCTTCTCTCTTTTTCTCTCATTTTTTTCTTTTCTTTTTTTTTCTTTTTTTCTTCTTTGGCCTTCTTTTTTTTCTTTTTGGCATTTCTCCCCCTTTTTGTTTCTTTTTTTCTTTTTTTTTCTTTTTGTAAAGTTCGAAGTCTCATCCCGACTGGTGGGAGAATCATAGTCTTCATCATCCTATCCTCACTAGGACAATGCTCTAATAATGAAGATCATCACACTTTTATGGATTTACAACTCAAAGCTAGAACAAGGTATGACTCTATATGAATGCCTCCAACGATGTACCGGGATATGCAATGAATCAAGAGCGACATGTATGAAAATTATGAAGGTGGCCTTGCCACAAATACAATGTCAACTACATGATCATGCAAAGAGCAATATGACAAAAGTAATGCGTGTCATATGAACGGAACGGTGGAAAGTTGCATGGCAATATATCCCGGAACGGCTATGGAAATGCCATAATAGGTAAGTATGGTGGCTGTTTTGAGGAAGGTATATGGTGGGTGTATGGTACCGGCGAAAGTTGCGCGGCACAAGAGAGGCTAGCAATGATGGAAGGGTGAAAGGGTGCGTATAATCCATGGACTCAACATTAGTCAAAAGAACTCATGCACTTATTGCAAAAATTTAGAAGTCATCAAAAACCAAAGCACTACGCGCATGCTCCTAGGGGGATAGATTGGTCGGAAAAGACCATCGCTCGTCCCCGACCGCCACTCATAAGGAAGAAACTCAATAAATAAAATTGTGCTCCAACTTCATCACAAAGCGGTTCACCATACGTGCATGCTACGGGAATCACAAACTTCAACACTAGCATTCTTTAAATTCATAATCACCCAACTAGCATAACTTTAATATCACTACCTCCATATCTCAAAACAATTATCAAGCATCAAATTGATCATAGCATCCAATCCACTTTCTATGATAGTTTTTATTATACCCAACTTGGATGCTCATCATTCTAGGACCAACTTTATGACCATAGCAAATACCATGCTATTCTAAAAGACTCTCAAAATAATATACGTGAAGCATGAGAGACTAGAATTTTCTTCAAAATTATGACACCACCGTGCTCTAAAAGATATAGATGAAGCACTAGAGCAAAAACTATCAAGCTCAAAAGATATAAGTGAAGCACATAGAGTTATCTAGCAAATTCTAATTAAATAGGCTTCTCCCAAAAGGTGTGTACAGCAAGGATGATTGTGGTAAACTAAAAAGCAAAGACTAATATAATACACGATGCTCCAAGCAAAACACATATCATGTGGCGAATAAAAATATAGCTCCAAGTAAAGTTACCAATGAACGAAGACGAAAGAGGGGATGCCTTCCCGGGGCATCCCCAAGCTTAGGCTTTTGGCTATCCTTGAATATCTTGGGGTTCCATGGGCATCCCCAATCTTAGGCTCTTGCCACTCCTTATTCCATAGTCCATAAAAGCTTTACCCAAAACTTGAAAACTTCACAACACAAAACTCAACAGAAAATCTTATAAGCTCCGTTAGCGAAAGAAAACAAAACCACCACATAAGGTACTGTAATGAACTCATTCTTTATTTATTTTGGTGTTAAACGTACTGTATTCCAACTTCCTTATGGTTTATAAACTAATTTACTAGCCATAGATGCATTGAAATAAGCAAACAACACACGAAAAACAGAATCTGTCAAAAACAGAACAGTCTGTAGAAATCTGTAACTAATGGAAACTTCTAGAACTCTAAAAATCCTACCCAAATAGGAAGTCCTGGACAATTTGTTTATTGATTAGCAGCAAAAAGAATCAATGCAAAATCATGTTCCTGTGATTTAACAAAATTATATTCGTGCGCGCAAAGGTTTTGTTTTTCAGCAGAATCAAAACAAACCGGCACAAACACTAATTAAATCAACTATCATCATAGGTTATCCTATAGGTTCTACTTGGCACAAACACTAATTAAAAGATAAAAACACATCTAAACAGAAGGTAGATGCAAGAGTTATTACTAAACAGGAGCAAAAACAAAAAACATAAAGAAAATTGGGTTGCCTCCCAACTAGCGCTATAGTTTAACGCCACTAGCTAAGCATAAAAGCAAAGATAGATCTAAGTAGTGCCATAATAATAAGATAGATCTTGAAAGATCATCCCATATTCTCTACGTTCAGAAGCAAGCTTTCTTTGAGGCAAGCATAAGTAATCAAAAGGGCTAAATTTAGTGGGACAAAGGTCCCCAAGATCAATCACAGGAGGAACGGGTTCCTCCTTTGGCCCTTCATAGTGCACACCTATTTCATCACTAAAAGCATTCTTTTGGCAAAATTTTGTGAGCCTATACTCAAGAGAGTATCTAGCTCATTGTTTCGATGGGCAAAATCATTATTAAGCTCGTTAATGCTATTAACCAAGACATTGGTAGGAACCTTTTTTCTAAGGTTTTCATTGAAAGCAACATAGTCCGAAGATTGAAAACGCCTAAATTCCTCTTGATCATAGAGGATCGCCTCTATGGGAGGACGACCGGCGTCCACCCTATAGTGTGCAAAGATTTCTTTGGCCTCTCTTATGATAAATCTAAACTCATGAGCCAAAAAGATAGTAACAACGTGTTTAACAGAAGAATGCTCAATATTGGAAAATTCCAGAAAAATTCTTTGTATGCAAGGATGCATATGCATAAATTGTCTTTCAAGCTCAACTACAAGCATAGCGATGGCATCCGCAAGACTACTAGTTTTATGAAGAATAGAACCACCCATGGAAGGTAAAGCACCAACACAAGTAAAGAAATCTTGAATAACACCCTTTCCAATGATGTTACCACTACTGGTTCGAAACTTTTTAGTATGCAAGATAGGGAGTTCTTCAGCTGGAGCATCAGAATTTTCCATGTTAACATGGTTGTCCATATTGACGATAATCTCCCCAATTTCAAACATAACGGCAAACAAAATCAAGGGGGAAGAAAGCGAGCGAAAGAGAGGAGGAGATTGGGAAAGAGAGGGCAAATAAAACGGCAAGGGCGAAGTGGGGGAGAGGAAAACAAGAGGCAAATGGCAAATAATGTAAATGCGAGGGAGATGAGTTTGTGATGGGTACTTGGTATGTCTTGACTTGAGTGAAGACCTCCCTGGCAACGGCTCCAGAAATCGCACGTTGGCGGGAGGTCGAGTCTTGACTTGACTTGGTGGAAGCCTCCCCGGCAACGGCGCCAGAAATCCTTCTTGCTACGTCTTGAGCTTGCGTTGGTTTTCCTCAAAGAGGAGAGGGTGATGCAGCAATAGTAGCGTAAGTATTTCCCTCAGTTTTTGAGAACCAAGGTATCAATCCAGTAGGAGGCTGCTCAAAAGTCCCACGCACCTACGCAAACAAACTGAGAACTCGCAACCAACGCAATAAAGGGCTTGTCAATCCCTTCACGGCCACTTGCAAAAGTGAGATCTAATAAAGATAGTAAGATAAGATAAATATACTTCTGGTATTTTATAATATAGATGCAAAAAGTAAAGATGCAAATAAAAGTATATTGAAAGCAAATATGATAAGAGATAGACCCGGGGGCCATAGGTTTCACTAGTGGCTTCTCTCAAGATAGCATAAGTATTACGGTGGGTGAACAAATTACTGTCAAGCAATTGATAGAAAAGCGCATAGTTATGAGATTATCTAGGCATGATCATGTATATAGGCATCACGTCCATAACAAGTAGACCGACTCCTGCCTACATCTACTACTATTACTCCACACATCGACCGACTCCTGCCTGCATCTAGAGTATTAAGTTCATAAGAACAGAGTAACGCATTAAGCAAGATGACATGATGTAGAGGGATAAACTCAAGCAATATGATATAAACCCCATCTTGTTATCCTCGATGGAAACAATACAATACGTGCCTTGCAACCCTTTCTGTCACTGGGTAAGGACACCGCAAGATTGAACCCAAAGCTAAGCACTTCTCCCATGGCAAGAAAGATCAATCTAGTAGGCCAAACCAAACCGATAATTCGAAGAGACTTGCAAAGATAACTCAATCATACATAAAAGAATTCAGAGAAGATTCAAATATTATTCATAGATAAACTTGATCATAAACCCACAATTCATCGGATCTCGACAAAAACACAACAAAAAGAGTTTACATCGAATAGGTCTCCACAAGAGAGGGGGAGAACATTGTATTGAGATCCAAAAAGAGAGAAGAAGCCATCTAGCTAATAACTATGGACCCGTAGGTCTGTGGTAAACTACTCACAACTCATCGGAGGGGCAAGGATGTTGATGTAGAGGCCCTCCATGGTCGATTCCCCCTCCGGTAGAACGCCGGCGAAGGCTCCAGATGGGATCTCGCGGATACAGAAGGTCACGGTGGTGGAAATTTTGTTTCGTCCTGCTCCTGGATGTTTTCGGGATACGTAGGTATATATAGGAGGAAGAAGTACGTCGGTGGCCGCCCGAGGGGCCCACAAGATAGGGGGTGCGCCCTACAGGGGGGAGGGCCTCCTATCTCGTGGGAGCCTAGGCTGCTTCTTGACTTGCACTCCAAGTCCTCTGGATCTTGTTCGTTCCAAAAATCATGCTCGCGAAGGTTTCATTCCGTCTGGACTCCGTTTGATATTCCTTTTCTTCGAAATACTGAAATAGGCAAAAAAACAGCAATATGGGCTAGGCCTCCGGTTAATAGGTTAGTCCCAAAAAATGATATAAATGTGTAAAATAAAGCCCATAAACATCCAAAAGGGGTAATATAATAGCATGGAACAGTCAAAAATTATAGATACATTGGAGACGTATCAGATCACGAACAAAATGATGACAAATCTGGATGTGCTTTGTCTTCGAGTGCCGAACTGAGTTGTGAGCAATCTCGACGACACTCTTGTTGTCACAGTAGAGTGGCACATTCTTCACATTGATGCCTTAGTCCTTGAGGGTTTGCTTCATCCATAGCAATTGAGCACAGCAAGAACCAACAGCAATGTACTCAGCTTCAGCAATAGGGAGTGATACACAGTTCTGCTTCTTCGAGGACCAACATACCAAGGATCATCCGAGGAAATGACATGTGCCTGATGTTGACTTGCGATCCAGCTGATCACCAGCATAGTCAGTGACAGAATATCCAATGGGATCAAAAGCCGAGCCCTTGGGATACCATAATCCAAGTGTTTGTGTGTGAGCTAGATATCGAAGAATATGTTTCACAGCCTTGTGGTGTGATTCCTTCGGTGTAGCTTAAAATCGGGCACACATGCAAACACTAAGCATAATATCCGGCCTAGATGCACATAGATACAACAAAGAGACAATCATGGAGCGGTATACCTTTTGATCGAAGTCGTTGCCATTTTCATCGGTGCATAGGTGGTCATTTGTGGGCATAGGGATTTTGACACCTTTGGAATCTTGCATGCCGAATTTCCTCAACACATCCTTGAGGTATTTATCTTGAGATATGAAGATGCCATTGTGTTGTTGACGAATTTGAGGACCTAAGAAGAATTTCTATTCTCCCATCATAGACATTCGATATTCTTCACTCATCATATAGGCAAATTCGTCACTATAACATTGATTAGTATGGCCAAAGATAATATCATCAACATATATTTGGCACATGAATAATTCATCATGATATGTTTTGGTGAAAAGTGTTGGGTCAAGTGAACCAGGTTTGGAGCCTTTCTTCATGAGGAACTCCTTCAAAGTATCATACCACGCCCGAGGGGCCTGCTTGAGGCCATAGAGGGCCTTATTGAGTCTGAAGACATGGTCAGGAAGCTTTGGATCTTCAAAACCTGGTGGTTGAGCAACATATACTTCTTCCTCAAGCTTACCATTGTGGAATGCAATTTTCACATCCATTTGATATAAGATGATATTATGATGGTTAGCATAAGCAAGCAATATGTGAATAGCCTCAAGTCTAGCAATAGGTGCAAAAGTTTCATCGAAGTCAATTCCTTCAACCTGTGTGTAGCCTTAAGCTACAAGACAAGCCTTATTCCTCACCGCAAGGTCATTTTTATCTTGCTTGCTGTGGTAGATCCATTTGGCACCGATGATATTGTGCTTGCGTGGGTCTGGTCACTTGACAAGCTCCCACACATTGTTGAGCTTGAATTGATGTAATTCCTCTTGCATAGCTTGAATCCACTCATGCTCCAGAAATGCCTCATCAACTTTGGCGGGCTCTGTGATAGAGACAAAAGCAAAATTCCCACAAAAGTTAGACAAATGTGAAGCTCTTGAGCATGTGAGAGGACCTCGTGCATTGATGTCGCTGATGATTCTCTCAATCTGCACTTCATTTGCAACGTGAGGATGAGCAGGTTGACGACTTAGATTAGGCTCAGCATTTTCTCCAGAGCCATTTTCTCTAGGTGCACCAGCATGATTTTCTTCACGAGCTGGAATGACTTCTTTAACAGATTCTCTAGTGGGTATGACATCCTCAGTAGCCTTGAAATTGATGGATTCCTCAGGTGACATGTCATCTAGCACAGGAGGTAGGTGCTCTCTTTGCGAGCCGTTAGTTTCATCGAACCGCACACCTATAGTTTCAACAACCTTGTGGTGATAGGTGTTGAAGACTCTATAGGTGTGCGAGTCCTTTCCATAACCAAGCATAAAACCTTCATGTGCTTTTGGTGCGAATTTGGAATTGTGATGAGGATGTCTAATCCAACATTTAGCACCGAAGGCTTTGAAATAACTCACATTGGGTTTCTTGTCAGTGAGGAGTTCATATGAGGTCTTCTTGAAGAATTTTTGAAGATATACCCTGTTGATGATGTGGCACGCAGTATCAATAGCGTGAGGACAGAGACGAGGAGGTGTCTTGTATTCATCAAGCATAGTGCGAGCCATCTCAACAAGAGTCATGTTCTTGCACTCCACGACGCCATTCTGCTAAGGAGTGTAAGGGGCAGATAATTCATGAGTAATACCAAGTTCATCAAGATAATCATCAAGACCAGTATTCTTGAACTCGGTCCCATTATCACTCTGGATATGCTTGATCTTCACACCAAAGTTCGTAGATGCCCTTGAGGAAAATCGTTTGAAGACTTCATGCACTTCATTTTTGTAAGTGATGATATACACCATGTGTCACGAGAATAATCATCAACAATAACAAAGCCATATAGAGATGCTGCATTTGTTAGTGTGGCATAATGAGTAGGGCCAAAGAGATCCATGTGAAGTAATTCAAATGGACGGGAGGTGGTCATGATAGTATTCGAGGGGTGCTTGGTTCTGGTCATCTTTCCAGCCTCGCAAGTCCCACACAGATGACCTTTGAGGAATTTGACACCCTCGATGCCAATGACATGCTTCTTCTTCGCGAATGTATGCAAGTTCCTCATGCCAGCATGACCTAGTCGTCGAAGCCATAACCAACCTTCTGAAGCTTTTGCAAGTAGACATGTGGCAGGTTGTGGTATTGCAGAGAAATCAACAATATACAAGTCTCCTCTCCTAAAGCCTTCGAAGACTTTGGAATTGTCAGATTCCATTAGCACAGAACAACGATATTTGCCAAAGACGACAACCATATCAAGATGACAAAGCATTAATACAGACATGAGGTTGAGTCCTAAGGACTCAACATACATGACTTTGTCCATGTGTCTATCCTTTGAGATTGCAACCCTACCTAGACCCAATACCTTGCTTTTCCCTTTGTTAGCATAGGTGATATTGTCGGGTGGTAGGTGCGACATATGCCAACGGGTGGCTTATCATTGTGGGAGCCAGTAAGACATCGCCGGTGCCTGGAAACGGGATAAGGCAAAGACATGCACGCCGGCGAATCTTACCCAGGTTTAGGGCTCTCCTAGGAGATAACAGCCCTATTCCTGCTCTGCGGGGTCTCCGCATGATCACTAGATCAACAAGTAGCTACAACAGGCTCCTTGAGCGGTTTTGCTAGAGGAAGAAGAAGGGCAAGGCTAGCTCTCCTCTTCTCTCTATGTGGTGTCTAAAACTCTAAGAACTCAACCCTTTGCATGGGTGCCCTAGGGGGTTTATATAGGCCTACCCCCCAGGGGTACAATGGTAACCTGGCTGGATGTGGGTCCAGGCCGTCAGTGTCTGTAGTTGCCGGCTTCTCCACCGGTAGCTGGGGCCCGCTGACTGGTGGGTCCCGCCAGTTGCCGGCCTCTTGGCCGACAGGCTGGGCTCACCGCCCGGGGGTCTTGTCGGCTGCTGGTTACTGTAGCCTTACTCTTGGTGACGATGGCTTTGTCGGGGTAAGCATGGCTAGAGTGCCGCCGCCTGGTGGGCATTCACTGTAGCCTTACCCATCTTATCTGCTTAATGGTGCACAAACTTTCAGGGTGGGGGCAGGCCGACTGTTGAGTGCCGTCCTTCCCCTAGGCCGACTCATCAAGCTTGGCCGCCTTCTGGTATCTCTCTTGCAGGAGGGGCCCGCCGCCTGCGGGCCGTACAGACAGCCTGTCGTGGGCGATGTCATGGTCAACGTGGCAACAGTGCCGCGCCGGACAGGGTGTGGACGCCCCGTACGGCGCACTGTGGCCACGCTTGCTCCGAGATTCGAGGGTGGCAGGCTTCACTGTAGCCCCGTCTTATCGCTGTTATGTGGGTGCAAACTTTGAGGGTATGAGCGAGGCCGCCTGCTAGGAGTCGGCCGCTTTGGTGGCCGGCTGCTAGGAGTCGGCCCTCTTCGAGGGAGCTCTTAGAGCCTCGCCGCCTTCTAGCAGCCGGCCAATAGAAGGCGGCCCTGCGTCTTGTATGTTTGAGGGCTCAGTCGGCCTGATATTTTTTGAAGAGCTAAGGGGAGCCGGTTAGGCTACCCGTGGTCATTTACTCCCATAGTAGTCCCCGAAGCTGGTCGGGCTTCGCGCTGAAAGGGGGACGAGAAGCCCGAGCATCTTCCTATCTTGTAGAGCCGACAGCTGGGGAGCTAGCCTCAATCAGTCACGTCCCTGGAAAGATTTGGAGTTTGAAGGCGGGAACCAGCTAGCGCGTGCGCCGGGTGCCGGGCCGGCCGCCCACCGGCCGCGCGCCACGTGGCACCATTCAGCTGGACCAGCCTGCCAACGCGCGGACGCGACGGGACGTCGCTGCAGGTTGGGGCCCGCCACTACCATGCCTCGGCCCATGCACGGATCCTCTCTGGCCGAGGTGGATAGTTGGCATTCTAGCGGCAGTTATCGCACACCGTTAAGGCGCAATAATCGCAGGTGTGGGGGAGTGGGCGCAGTTAATCCCACGTCCCACACGTCTCGCCCCCTCGGCTTCGTCGCACCGAGGCTACAAATAGGGGGAGGAGGGGGAGCGGCAGACGCACGTGCGCTCGCCTCCCACTCCGCCATCCTCTTCTTCTTCTTCTCGATCGCCGCTGCTGCTCACCGCCGTGCCGCTCCACCGGCCACCTTGCTGTGCCGTAGCTTGTCGCCGCGGGGTCGCGCTCTCGCTGTCGCCGCGCCTTCTTCGTCAGCCTCTTGTCTTCATGACGCGCGCCGGAGCCTAGGACGGCTCCAACGACCATGAAGACCACATAGATTTCCTCTGCAAGACGCGGTGGCTGCCCGGCGAGGACTACGTGAGAGTCCGCCTCGTGCCGGAGTGGGAGATCTCGCCGGCGTCGGAGGAGGGCGAGCGCGTCATCTTCCGCTCGCATTGCCTGCGCGGCCTCGGGCTGCCGGCTAGCGGCTTCTTCCAGTCCTTCCTCGAATTTTACAACCTCCAGCCGCACCACCTCCCTCCGAACACGGTGGCGCTATTGTCTGCCTTCGTCACCGTATGCGAAGGCTTCCTCGACGTCCTCCCCACCATCGAGCTCTGGGGAGAGTTCTTCTACTCGAAACTTGACACCATCATCAAGAGCGTGCCTGCGCAATGCAGCGCCTTCGTCGCGGTGCGGAGGTCGGCGGCCGAGAATCCATTTCCGCCCATCGCGATGATTGAGTCGGTGAAGATGTGGAAGCAGTCGTACTTCTATGTGAAGAGCATCTTTCCGGAGGGCGACTGGGTCAATCTGCCGGCTTACGTAGCCGGCCCGCCAACTGGGAAGCGGCCCAACTGGTCATATCGGGCCAGGTCATTGTCTCCCTCTGGAGCCACCGCCGTCGCATGACTCCGGGTGTTGATCAAGTTGGAGAGCCTGACCGGGCCCGACTTGCTGACCGCCTTTGTGGCGCGCCGGGTGCTCCCGCTCCAGGGCCGCCCTCACATGATATGTCAGATGAGCAGGCACCGAGACCCAAGCCGGCTATGCACCAAGGAGATTCCTCATGCAGAGGTAGATCACAAGGTGAACTACCTTGCGAACTGCAAGCTCACGGAGGAGTGGCGGTTCGGCAAGGAGCCATATTCACGCGCTGATCCCCCACCTATGGTAAATTTTCTCTTCTTCTTTTTTCTTCTGTTGCCGAGTTCTGCTTGGCCGACCTGACCAATCGGCTTATGGAACAGAGCCCCCTCCTCCAGCCGGCAGCCGGCGCCACGGGGCTGGAGCGTCAATTTCTCGCCGACCGGGCGGAGAGCGATGTAGACGACGCTGACTTGGGGGAGGCCGCCTTGGACGACGATGCCGTGGGAGGAGGCGGAGAAGCAGGCGGCTCAAGGCTCAGAGCCGGCCTCGAGGACTGGCCAGACGGCAATGAGGGGGAAGTCGCCCCACGCCGCTAGTTGGCGTCTGATCAGCAGGGCGCGAGTTTGTCTGCCGCGCTGGCTACTCGAGGTGGTGCGTAGAAATGCCGGGCCGCGCCGATCCTGTTCGGCAGTCGACCGAAGAAGCCCAAGGGCTCGGTTGCGGCGACCAAGCGGGATGAAGCGGCCATGAAGGCAACCCACTTCCGCAAGGTGGTGAAGGAGCCGCAGATGGTTTCTGTGTAAGTGACGACTCCCTCATGTATTCCTTCTTCCTTCTTGCCAATGTTCTTCTGATTTTTCTTTGTATTGTATAATGCAGAGCTCAGCTCTCTCTTGAGCGGTCTGTTGCCGCCTCCGTGGTTGGGGCGGCGGGAGGCTCCACCAGCGCCCACCGCATGGACCCTCGTGCCGAGCTTCAGGCGGCGATGGAGCAGAACACGCGGGAGGCGCGTGAGGAGCGGGAGGCGGGGCAGCAGAGGGCGGCCGCCACCAAGGCAGCGCAGGAGGCGGCGGAGGAGACGGCGAGGGCGCAGGCCGACGCGGCGGCCAAGGCCCAGGTGGATGCTGCAGCCGCGGCGCAGGAGGAGGAAGCCTTGTGCAACCAGCCTCCACAGCTCGTCATCCCCCTCCGCTCCGTGGCGCCTGAGATCCCGGTGGTGCCGCCAGAGGGAGCCGGCGGCAACCAGCCGGTGATGGAGAGGGAGGAGGGCGACGTCGTCACCTCGGAGATGGGGGTGATCCCATCAGCGCTGGCTGTGCGGACCAAGGCAGCCAACCCAGCGCGCTGCCTGCGCTAAAGGCTGCAGGTGAGCCGGCTACGAAGGCGGACCTCGTGGTCCAATCTCCGGAACGCCAGCGCGCAGGGAAGGCAACGCCGAACCCGCAGAAGGCCGTGGGCTCAAGCTCGTCAGCCCAGGAGCTGGAGACGGTGAGTGTCAGCTCGCCGGGGTGGACACCGGGTGGCGGGACGGCCGTGCTGAACGCGGTGGCACAGGACGTTCGTACTCGGCTTCAGTCTCAGCCGCCGCCCTGAAGAACTATAACCAGGAGTTCCTGGCGACGCGGTCGGCTATCCGGGTAAGCCCCTTGCTTTTTTGCTTTTTTCTCTTGTATTCTTCCGTGGGGGCGCGTCAGCGCACCCATTGGGTGTAGTCCCCAAGTTCGTAGTCGGCTGCTGAGCAGGCGGCTAGGAACTTCTAAGTAAATTCGGGTGCTGATTTGTCTTTACTTGTTCGTCTGTCCTTTTTGCAGGACTATCATAACGTCCGTGCGGCTGCCTTCAACTCCCATGCCCGGGAGCTGACTCAGAAGACCGCTGACTTGTCTGAGAGCCGGAGTAAGTGTTTCATCTTCTATCTCTCATGGGGGCGCGTCAGCGCACCCACTGGGTGAAGTCCTCGAGATTTGGGCCGACTACTGAGTAGTCGGGCCGGATCTTTTCTGGCGACTTCTTTCTTACAGTTGGTCTATTGATTCTTCTTTTGCCGACTTTGCAGAGGCTAATGCCGATCTGCGACAGCAACTGGGCGAGGCCCAAACCAAGCTGCGTGCCAAGGAGGCCGAGTGCAGCACCGCTGCTCAGGAGCGTGACCGCCTGGCCAAGAAGCTGGCTGACCAGGAGGAGATCCATAAGGCGGCCCTAAAGGCGGTGAAGGACAGCGAGCCCGCCCTCCAAGCCGAGTACGAGACCGAGGCGGTGAACTGGGCCGAGTTGAGGCAGGCGCTGAATGATGGCTACGGCCATATTGAAGACATGGTTGACGGTAAGCCGCCTTCCTCTTCATCCCTTTGTTTGTCGTCTGCTTCTTGGTCCGACTTCTGACTTCGCATTTTTTCTTTTCTTCTTCGTGCAGAGTGCTTCCCCGGCTACTCTATTGCCGCCAGCCAAGTCATCGAGGCCCACCGAAACATGCAGAGGCAGGCTGGTGCTGAGATTGTGCTGGACGCTCGCCGGACACTCGAGGAGCAACTCTTGGCCATCTAGGCCCGTCTCCAGCCAGCTCACCGCATGCTCCGCCGCCTTCTGCGTGTTGGAGCCCAGGTGCTTTCCGCCCTCTGGCCTGGCGAAGTGATTCCCCACACCCCCAGTTGGACTACCGACTGGCTAGAGGTGGCGGCTGGCCGCTTTGAGGCTTGGAAGGCCTCTACAGCCCGGGCAGGCACCAGGCGGGTGCTGGAGTTCGTCGGAGCGTGGTATCCCGGGCTGGACTTGACCCAGCTTTCCATGTTTCGATAGGAGGCCAATGAGGAGCTGGAGGCGGTGCGGCCGGCTATCATCCAGCGTGTCTCGGCGACGCCGAGTACACTGACAGCAGTGTCTTCGTCCCCGAGTTGAACGACGACGGCGCTGCTCTGCCGGAGGAGTGGTTTGTGCTGAACTCGGTGGATGGCGAAGACTCGGCAGAGAAGATTGACTCCAGTGCCGGGGGTGAAGAGGAGGAGGAAGAGGACGGTGCAGACGCTGTGCCGGATGGTGGAGAAGCCGACCAGCCTGAGCCTGACCGTGCCTCCAGCAACGAGGCACGTGCGAACACGCCGCCTGCCACTGGTGATGACCAAGCCGAGACTCGCCAGCCGGCCACTCCTCTAGCCAGCACTGCTGTCTCCATAGACCTACCCAGCTCGCCCGTTGCACCCTTGGCGTGAGCCGCCATCTTTATCTTTGTCTTCCTGCTTGTTAAGTCGTTTGAACAATATTTGTTAAACTCGCACAGTTCCACCCACTAGGGGTGTATTCACACTAAGTTGAGTGCCGGCCCTGGAAGGCCTTTTGTGTAAATATAATCTTGCGTGTGTTTGACTTCAGAGTGTGCTTGCTTTACATCGTTTTCCAGTTGTTTCCTTTGCCGCCCTCCCTTGGTCACCGCCTTCCCAGCCAGACAGCTGCTCTGCAGTCTGTGGCTGGGAAAGTACTTGGCCATGTGGGAGGGCAAGTACTTTAGCTTTCATAGATTGTAGCAAGGTGAGTGGGAAGCTGGGCAGCCGGATGCTTAACAGCCGGTTGGCAGGGTGGGGAGCCGGCTTGTGTTATGTAAGCCCATTGGTCCTTAGCCATTTTTCGGGTGAGCATCTTTTCCTGCCTTTAACTCTTGCCAGTCGAACAGTCGATTCTACGAGCTGCGACTTTTGGCAAGAGAGGGCTTAGGTGTCGGCACACTACTTGTCTGACTGCAGGTGGAACTTAGCATAATTCAAGGCGGCAAGTCCCCGGGCTGACTGGTCGAACCCGGTGCTGGACAGAAGAACAAATGTAGTGACACATGCATAGGCATGATACTCATCATATATATAAAAGAGGGTAGTCCCTGAGTGCTCATCGGGGGGCCCGATGTCTTGTACTTAATACAAAAGATAGCCTGGTACATACTGCATTTAACTGTAAAATCCTCGAAGGAGATTGGCGTTCCATGGCCGTTCCGACTCCTTGCCGGAATCATCTCTCTTGCATGCCTTGGGCTTTTGTGCGTCGATCAGGTAGTAGGAGTCGTTGCCCAAGGCCTTGCTTATGATGAAGGGGCCTTCCCAATGGGCCGAGAGCTTGTGCTGGCCGGCTTTTCGCTGGATCAGCCGGAGCACAAGATCGCCCTCTTGGAAGGATCTTGGCTTGACCTTCTGGTTGTGGTAACAGCGCAAACCCTGCTGGTAGATGGCGGACCGGCTGAGTGCTAACAGCTGGCCCTCTTCCAGCAGGTCAACACCGTCTTCTCGCGCTTCCTTTGCCCCCGCTTCCGTGTAGATGGTGACCCGAGGTGAGTCAAACTCGATGTCAGTTGGAATGACAGCCTCGGCACCATATACAAGGAAGAAAGGAGTGAAGCCGGTTGACTTGTTCGGGTTGTACACAAGCTCCAGAGGACTACCGGCAGCTCCTCGAGCCAGCAGTCGGCCAAGTGCTCTAGTGGCTCGACTAGTCGGGGCTTGATGCCGGACAGGATGAGGCCGTTTGCTCGCTCGACTTGGCCGTTTGACTGCGGATGGGCAATGGACGCTAAGTCCAGTCGGATGCCCTGTGTCGGGCAGAAACATGCCAATGCTCCTTTGGCATCGGTGATGATGTTGTGTGGTATGCCATACCGAGTGGTGATGTCTGTGATGAATGTCATAGCGGTCGGCCCATTCAACTTCCTGATTGGCTTTGGTTCAATCCATTTGGTGAACTTTTCTACAACAACAGGCATGTGTGTCATGCCGCCGCGTGCCGTCTTGAATGGGCCCACCATATCCAGCCCCCAGACGGCAAAAGGCCAGGTGAGGGGGATGGTCTTGAACGCGGAAGCTAGTAGGTGTTGTTTGGAGCTGAAAAGTTGGCACCCCTTATAGTGTTTGACCAATTCTTTGGCGTCTTCCAAAGCAGTCGGCCAGAACAAACCATGGCGGAAAGCTTTGGTGATGATTGATCTTGAGGCCGCGTGGTGGACGCACTCGCCTTGGTGGATGTCCTTGAGGATTGCAATGCCCTTGTATGGCTTGATGCAGCGCTGGAAGACTCCAGTGACACTGCGCCTGATGAGCTCTCTGTTCACTATTGTGTATGCTCCATCTCGGCATTGAACTTGTCTTGCCGAGATCTTATCAGTCGGCAGCTCTCTGTTCACCAGAAAGTTGAGGATGGGCTGGGCCCATGATGGAGCTGCGATTTCTTCTATTGCCAACACGGCTACTGCGACCAGGGCGGGTAGGTTGGGTGGTGAAGAGTTGGAGTCGGCCACTGCCTGCTGTGTCGTTATAGTCCCCGGGTCGACTGCTGCAGTCCTCGGGCCAGGTTCTGAAGTTCCCGAGCCGGGTGCAACTACAGCAGTCCCCGAGCCGCCTGCCGAAGTCCCCGAGCTGCCTGTTGGGTTCCGTAAGTCGGATCCGACTGCATCAGGGTCAGGCGGCACGAAGATGGAGTCTAATTCTGGAGACGACTTGATAGACGGCTTGAGGAGGCGTTGGAGGGAGACGCCGGTTTGTATAGCTTGCCGGGTGGAGCCGATTCGTGCCAGGGCATCTGCTTGCTCGTTGTCGGCCCGTGGCACGTGGAGAAACTCCCACCCTTCAAGGTATCCACTGTTTTGCTGAATGAGGAAGCGGTAGCTCGCCATGTTTCCGTCCTTGGCGTCCCAATCGCCAAATGATTGTTGGATCACCAAGTCCGAGTCACCATAGCACAGGATCAGGCGGATGCCGAGTTCTTTGGCCAGCCGGAGCCCATGTATGAGCGCCCCATACTTGGCCATGTTGTTGGAGGCGGAAAAATGAATTTGCAACGTGTATCTGAGCTTGTCGCCCTTGGGAGAGGTGAGGACGATGCCGGCTCCCAAGCCGGTGCGCATCTTGGATCCGTCAAACTGCATCCGCCAATGGGTGGAGTCGGATGCTAGTGGCAGGTACTGGGTTTCGGCCCAGTCGACAAGGAAGTCGGCCAGCACTTGGGACTTGATGTCGGTGCGAGGCTGGTAGAAGATGGTGTAAGGAGCAAGCACAATGGCCCACTTGGCCACCCGGCCGGATGCATCCCGGCTGCCTATGATCTCAGCAAGCGGGGCAGTGCAAACGACCGTGATGGGGTGCTCTTGAAAGTAGGGCTTGAGATTCTTGGTGGCAAAGTATACGCCATAGCACATCTTCTACTAGTGGGGGTAATTCTGCTTTGAGGTTGACAGTACTTCGCTCAAGTAATACACCGGCCTCTGGACCAGCTTAGCTCTGCCTTCTTTCGGGCGGTGAACCACGATGACAGTGTTGACCACCCGGCTAGTTGCGGCAATGTAAAGGAGCATGGGCTCTTTCTCAGTCAATGCCGCCAGGACAGGCGGTGTGGTCAACATCTTCTTCAACTTGTGAAAAGCTTCGTCCGCCTGATCGTTCCACTCGAAGTGAGTGGATTTCCTCATGAGCTGGTACAGGGGGAGAGCCTTCTCCCCTAGCCGACTGATGAAGCGGTTAAGGGAGGCCAGGCACCCGGTGAACTTTTGGACATCTCGAAGCCGGGTGGGAATCTCCATCCTCTCTGTGGCCTTGATCTTCACTGGGTTGCACTCGATACCGCGTTCAGAGACCAGGAAGCCTAGGAGCTGACCGGCTGATACTCCGAACACACATTTCTCAGGGTTGAGCTTGATCTGAAATCAGCGCAAGTTGTCAAATGTTTCCTTGAGATCTTCCAGCAGGGTGCCGCACTTCTCCGTCTTCACCACAATATCGTCTACATAGACGTGGGCATTTCTGCCGAGTTGCTTGAGGAGGCATTTCTGCATGCAACGCTGAAAAGTGGCACCAGCATTTCTCAAGCCGAATGTCATAGTCAGGTAGCAGAAAGCTCCGAATGGTGTGATGAAGGCGCTCTTCAGGCGGTCGGCTGGATCCAACTTAATCTGATGGTAACCTGAGTAGGCATCCAAGAGACTCAACAGCTCGCATCCGGCTGTGGAGTCTATCACTTGGTCAATCCGGGGCAAGGCAAACGGATCTTTGGGGCAAGCTTTGTTGAGGCTGGTATAATCTATACACATGCACCATTTCTTGTTCTTCTTCAATACAAGGACTGGGTTGGCAAGCCATTCTGGAAAGAACACCTCCATAATGAAGCCGGCTGCCAGAAGCCGGGCTATCTCTTCACCAACAATTCTTCTCTTTTCCTCCGACAGTCGGTGGAGGGGCTGTTTGACTGGTTTTGCATCTGCTCGGACATGTAGCTTGTGCTCGGCAAAATCCGCCGGAACACCCGGCATGTCCTTGAGGGACCATGCAAAGATATCCCGATTCTCACGGAGGAAATCGATGAGCTCGCTTTCCTATTTGCTGTCCAGGTTTGCTCCTAGAACAGCAAACCTCTCCAGGTGCTCTGGGTCCAGAGGTATCTTCTTTGTTTCCATGGCCGGCTCAAAGGAGACCTGAGCTTCCGACTCCTTGGGGTCAGGCGATAGGTCCGGCTGCTTGCCGGCCATGGCCACAACCCGGTCAAGGATTTTCTTCTCAGCAGCAATCACGAGGGACTCGGCCAGCCGGCTGCTGGCTGCAGCGCAGGCAGAGGATTTCTTGTAGTCTTCAACTATGGTGATGATGCCCTTGGAGCTTGGCATCTTCATCTTGAGGTAGGCATAGTGGGGCACAACCATGAACTTGGCCAAGGCAGGTCGGCCAAGTAAAGCGTGGTAAGGGCTCTCTAGATCCACCACTTCAAACCAGACTGCTTCAGGGCGGAAGTGATCCTTGTCTCTGAAGAGGACATCTATCTTGATCTTGCTGATTGGTGAGCATGACAGGCCGGGTACAATGCCATGGAACGCGGTCCGACTGGGCAAAAGTTGCTTCGTCTTGATGTTTAGCTTCTCCATGGTGTCACGGTACAACATGTTGATGCTGCTCCCGCCATCAATCAGAACTCGGGAGAAATGAGCAGCTCACCTTTCTGTTGCGAAGGTGGCATCCAACACCAATGCGTACGAGCCCGGAGACGGCATCACCTCTGGGTGATCAGCTCGGCTCCAGCTGATAGGCTTTTCAGACCAATGCATAAACTCTGGATCTTTGGAGGCGACTGAGGGAGTCCTGGACTAGGGGGTGTCCGGATAGCCGGACTATCATCGTCAGCCGGACTCCAAGACTATGAACATACAAGATTGAAGACTTCGTCCTGTGTTCGGATGGGACTTTCCTTGGCGTGGAAGGCAAGCTTGGCAATACGGATATGTAGATCTCCTACCATTGTAACCGACTCTGTGTAACCCTAGCCCTCTCCAGTGTCTATATAAACCGGAGGGTTTTAGTCCGTAGGACACACAACCATTACAACAATCATACCATAGGCTAGCTTCTAGGGTTTAGCCTCCTTGATCTCGTGGTAGATCCACTCTTGTACTACCCATATCATCAATATCAATCAAGCAGGAGTAGGGTTTTACCTCCATCGAGAGGGCCTGAACCTGGTAAAAACATTGTGTCCCTTGTCTCCTGTTACCATCCGCCTAGACGCACAGTTCGGGACCCCCTACCCGAGATCCACCGGTTTTGACACCGACATTGGTGCTTTTATTGAGAGTTCCTCTGTGTCGTCACCGATAGGCTTGATGGCTTCTTCAATCAACAACGCCGTCCAGGGTGACACTTTTCTCCCCGAACAGATCTTCGTGTTCGGCGGCTTTGCACTGCGGGCCAATTCACTTGGCCATCTGGAGCAGATCGAAAGCTACGCCCCTGGCCATCAGGTCAGATCTGGAAGCCTAAACTTCACAGCCGACATCCGCGGAGACTTGATCTTCGACGGACTCGAGCCACAGCCGAGCGTGCCGCACTATCACGATGGGCATGATCTAGCTCTGCCGCCGGACAGTACCTTGGAGGCCGCACACGAATCCGCTCCGACCCATAGCTCGGAGCCGACCGTGCAGATCGAGGACCGGTGGCTGGACACCGCCTCAGGAGCTGCAACTGCTACGGCGATAGAGCCGAATACTGACCTTGTCCCTTGTAAAGCTCGTGACTCCGAGGTGCCGGACTCCTTGCTGGACTCCGAACCTCCTGCGCCCCTACCAATCGAATCCGATTGGGCGCCGATCATGGAAATCACCGCTGCAGACATCTTTCAGCACTCACCCTTTGGCGACATCCTAAATTCACTAAAGCATCTCTCGTTATCAGGAGAGCCCTGGCCGGACTGCGGTCAGGATGGTTGGGATGCAGACGACGAAGAAATTAAAAGCCCACCCACCACCCACTTTGTAGCCACTGTCGACGATCTAACCGACATGCTAGACTATGACTCCGAAGACATCAACGGCATGGACGACGATGCCGGAGACGATCAAGAACCAGCGCCTACGGGGCACTGGAAGACCACCTCGTCATACGACATATACACGGTGGACATCCCAAAGGATGGGGACGGCGAAGAAGCAGCGGAGGCAGATTCCTCTAAGAAACAGCCCAAGCGCCGACGTCATCAGCGGCGCTCTAAATCCCGCCACAGCAAGAATGGAGATTCCGGCACTGGAGATAATAACACCCCAGAGAGTGCCGAAGACAACCCCCTCCAGCAAGATTCAGCACAGGAGGACGGGGAGGCTAGCCCTCAAGAGAGAGCGGCAGACGAGGAGGATGAAAATTACATGCCTCCCTCCGGAGACAAGGCAAGCCTCAACGACGACGAATTCGTCGTGCCCGAGGATCCCGTCGAACAAGAGCGTTTTAAACACAGGCTTATCGCCATGACAAATAGCCTAAATAAAAAGCAGCAATAGCTTCAAGCTGATCAAGACCTGCTGGCCGACAGATGGACCGAGGTCCTCGCGGCCGAAGAGTATGAACTCGAGCGCCCCTCCAAAAGCTACCCAAAACGCAAGTTGCTCCCCCGACTAGAGGAGGAAGCATACAAACCTTCATCACCAGCGCACAATACGGCGGACCGACCACCTCGTGGCCGCGACAGAGAGGCATCTAGGCCCTCCGCCAGAACCGTACCCCGGCACCGCTCGAAAAGTGCGAAGCCACGGGGGAATGCGCCGGACTTGCGGGATATATTGGAGGACAAGGCAAGACAATCCAGATCCATCTACGGATCACGTGGGCGCCCCACGACCCACGACGACTACCGTCGCGCCGGATACAGCAACTCCGGCCGGGCCGAACACAGCAGACAACGCTCTCTTGAGCTACGTCCTGATATTGCTCAATATAGAGGCGCCGCACACCCACTATGCTTCACAGACGAAGTAATGGATCATCAAATCCCTGAAGGGTTCAGACCCGTAAACATTGAATCCTACGATGGCACAACAGACCCCGCGGTTTGGATCGAAGATTATCTTCTTCATATCCATATGGCCCGCGGCAACGATCTCCACGCCATCAAGTATCTCCCTCTCAAGCTTAAAGGCCCAGCTCGGCATTGTCTTAACAGCTTGCCCGCAGAGTCAATTGGGTGTTGGGAGGACCTGGAAGCCGCATTCCTCGACAACTTCCAGGGCACATATGTGCGACCACCAGACGCCGATGACCTAAGCCACATAATTCAGCAGCCAGACGAATCGGCCAGACAGTTCTGGACACGGTTCCTAACAAAGAAAAATTAAATCGTTGACTGTCCGGATGCAGAGGCCCTCGCAGCCTTCAGACATAACATCTGCGACGAGTGGCTGGCCCGGCACCTAGGACAGGAAAAGCCGAAATCCATGGCAGCCCTCACATCACTCATGACCCGCTTCTGTGCGGGAGAGGACAGCTGGCTAGCTCGCAGTAACAACCTCAGCAAAAATTCTGGCAGTCCGGACAACAAGGACCACAATGGCAGGTCGCGTCGCAACAAAAACAAACGCCGCATTAACGGCGACAACACTGAAGATACAGTAGTCAACGCCGGATTTAGAGGCTCTAAACCCGGTCAGCGAAAAAGCCATTCAATAGAACTACTCCGGGTCCGTCCAATTTGGACCGAATACTCGACCGCTCTTGCCAGATACATGGCACCCCCGAAAAGCCAGCCAACCACACCAACAGGGATTGTTGGGTATTCAAGCAGGCATGCAAGTTAACTGCCGAAAACAATGACAAGGGGCTGCACAGCGATGACGAGGAAGAGACTCGGCCGCCAAACAGTAGAGGACAGAAGGGTTTCCCCCCACAAGTGCGGACAGTAAACATGATATACGCAACCCACATACCCAAGAGGTAGCGGAAGCGTGCACTTGGGGACGTATACGCGATGGAGCCAATCGCCCCGCAGTTCAATCCATGGTCCTCTTGCCCGATCACTTTCGATCGAAGGGACCACCCCACCAGTATCAGCCATGGTGGATTCGCCGCATTGGTTTTAGACCCAATCGTCGATGGATTTCACCTCACTACAGTCCTGATGGACGGCGGCAGCAGCCTGAACCTGCTTTATCCGGATACAGTGCGCAAGATGGGCATAGACCCCTCAAGGATTAAACCTACAAAGACGACCTTCAAAGGCGTAATACCAGGTGTTGAGGCCAATTGTACAGGCTCAGTCAAACTAGAAGTGGTCTTCGGATCCCCGGATAATTTCCGAAGCGATGAGTTAATCTTCGACATAGTCCCGTTCCGCAGTGGCTATCACGCTCTGCTCGGACGAGCCGCGTTTGCAAAGTTCAACGCGGTGCCGCATTATGCATACCTTAAGCTCAAGATGCCAGGCCCTCCTGGAGTCATCACGGTCAACGGAAATACTGAACGCTCCCTCCGAACGGAGGAACACACAGCAGCTCTCGCGGCAGAAGTACAGAGCAGCCTTTTAAGGCAATTTTCGAGTCCGGCCGTTAAACAACCGGACATGGCCAAACGCGCCCGGAGTAACATCAATCAAGACCACCTGGCACGTTCCGAGCACGCGTAGCAATGCGGCCCCAACCCCAGCCCTTGCATGATTGCAAGACAAGCTCTTCGCGTACATCATTACGCTCTGGAGATACCATGGGCATAGGGGGCGGGGCACGACCACGACAGACCCAGAGTGTGGCTTAACCACACCAGGGGCTCCCAAGTGTGTCAATCTTTTTCTTCTTTTTTATTTTTTCCATAGGACCCCGTTCACCAGAGGCCCTGTTCAGCAGTAGATCTGCCGAACTCACGATGCAACAGCCAGGGAGGGACAATGGCTACGACGAACACCCAGGTGGTCTCCATTATGAGCATTACATCTGTTTAATACACTATTCCACAGCCTACCCCTGGAGGGAGACACTTTTAATAGTCCAACCCTTGCTTACCGCACTATTTGTATCGTTCTGCACCCATGGCAGAATTCCTCGAATAAACAATGCATCACTTTTCGTTTATAATTGCATTTCTTTTTTGACATATATGCTCATTTATGACATCTTGCACCCGTACATTTTGGTACGGCCGAATACACCAGGGGCTTATGTTCCCCGCATTATGGTGTGATAAGTCCGAACACTTTCACAAGTGCGGCACCCCGAACTTATAGCATTATATGCATCGGCTCCGAATCATGTCTTAAGTCAATAGTTGGGTTTGCCCGGCTCCCAGGTTTTGGTACCTTATGTTCCATTCCATCGGCTAAGGTAGCACTGCGAGAACCACTGCGATTGCGCCCCGGTTGAGCTGGGCGAGCGCCTCAGTGGAGAAAGCTAAAACTGACTGTCATGATAAGGCGAGAGCTGGTCGCTGTTCAAGAGGTTTTTTCAAGTCCTTAAAGACTTATGCCGCTTAGAGCGAGGAACCGGCTTCGTCTGGCCCAGGCGTGGATAGCGCCCCGAACTCGGTCTTCCGAATACTAGGGGCTTCACCGAAATTTAAAATTATAGAATTCTATGGCTAAGTTAGAGTGTTCAAGCATTATAAGTCCGGTTGCCTTTTTCGTTGTGTTGAGCGCCTCCCTAGACGGACCCAAAAATGGGAACAAGAGTGCTCAAGTTTATCCCGAACACCCCAGCACTCGTGGCATGGGGGCCGAAGCCGACGGCTTGCCATCTCTCAGATTTAATAAACGGCCGCACAGAAGGTAATATTTTAAATCAATAAGCATTGCTTAGCGCATATGAACAAAGTTTTCAGCACACAGGATAACACATTGCGAGTTTACTCAATAATTACATCTTTGGGGCACTCATCCGCAATCTTGCGGGCACCCTTCTGGACACTCTTATAGTACATCTCGGGCGTACGATACTCCTTGCCCGCTGGCAGCGCGTCCGTTATAAGCTTCTCAGCATCCAGCCTGCCCCAGTGCACCTTTGCGCGGCCAAGGGCCCGACGGGCACCTTCAATGCAGGCGGAGCACTTGATGACTTCCACCCAAGGACACGCATCCACCAGCCGCCGCACCATGCCGAAGTAGCTCCCAGGCATGGCCTCCTCAGGCCACAGCCAGACTATGAGGCCCTTCATGGCCTGCTCGGCCACCTTGTGGAGCTCGACCAGCTGCTTCAGCTGGTCGCTAAGGGGCACCGGATGTCCGGCCTCAGCATACTGAGACCAGAAGACCTTCTCCGTTGAGCTCCCCTCCTCGGCCTGGTAGAATGCGGCGGCATCAGACACGCTGCGAGGCAGATCTGCAAACGCTCCTGGAGAGCTCCGAATTCAGGTAAGTAACAAGTAATTCACATTCACATGCTTGCTTTGCATGAAAAATGCCTTACCCGCCGCTATTTTCTTCACCGCCTCAATCTCCTGAAGGGCCTTATGGGCCTCGGCCTTAGCGGCTTTGGCACCTCTCAAGAGCCAAGGCAAGCTCGGACTCTCGACTCTTCGAGTCGCGCTCCAAACTCTCATGTTTCTCCATGAGAGCCTGGAGCTCTTGCCGCACCTCCGCCACCCGCGCCTCCTACTTTTCTCGCTCCGCTTGTTCCGCGGCCGCATTGCGTTCGACCGCGGAAACGGCCTCCTTCAGGGTTGCCACCTCGTTCGTGGCCCCTGCAGTGCCCAAGTTATCCTTGTTATTTCTATTGCAACCAAAATCCTTTTCTGTAAGGTACAAATTTATTATGGTGTTACTCACCTTCTTTGTCCTCGAGCTGCTTCTTGGCAAGGCCGAGCTCGTTCTCGGCCCGCTCGAGGTCTTGCTTCAAAGCACCGACCTCCGCAGTCAATGCGGCAGAGGTCAGCAGCGCAGCCTGCAATCCCATATTGACATAATTTTTAGAACTCCTGCGTATATCTTTTTAGATCCTCAGTCCGGCTTTTCTTTCCGAACACCGAACTGAGCATCAGGGGCTACTGTCTATGCAGTATTACATTACATATTTTAAAACTTCTTACCTCAAAGCCTGTTAAAAGGCTGCTGCAGGCTTCGGTTAGCCCGCTCTTGGCGAGGTGAACCTTCTGAATCACCGCACTCATGATAGTGCGATGTTCTTCCTCGAGGGAAGCGCCGTTGAGCGCCTCCAACAAGTTGTCCGGCGCCTCCGGTTGGACGGAGGCTGCCGGTGTCATGGTCTTGCCCTTCTTACGAAGGGGCCGCCTGCCGGACTCCGGAACCACTGCGGGTTCCGGCATGGAGTCCGACACAATGTCCGGGAGGCTGCCTTGTGGCACCTCCGGAGCCTCCTCCTAATGGGTCCCCTCCTGGGATCCCACCTCGGCGTCCTCAGCGTCGCGAGGAGTGGAGGCAATCGGAATGGAATCTTCATCCGACGGAGCCAAGGACCCGCTTGTTGAAGCGGGAAGATCATCCTCGGTCGGACTACAGGTAGTGTGCGGCATTAGAAGGACACTGCATGACACAAAATTATAAATCATTCAGGAATCCGGATACTTACGATCTTGCCGGAGGCTTGGCCCTTGAGGGCCACCCTTTGTCGCCGACATTGGCGTTGGCGGAGCTGTCCGGAGGAATGGTCCTTCCCCTCTTGGACCCTTCGGCCTCCCCCGTTGGGGAAGCCTTCCTCTTCCTCTCTCCCCCTCCTAGGGAGAGTCCTCTTTCTCCTCCTCGTCTTCGGGGGAGGAGTCTGCCTCGGAGCCATTGGACGATGAGTCCGATATCACCTGACACCAGGAACTCCTTTGGGTTCCCGTGGCCTTCTTTTTGGCCTTCTTCTCCGGCACCACGTAAAGGGCCGGAACCAGCAGCCCCGTCAAGCGGGTGTCCGCTGGGTCTTCGGGAAGGGGAGCCGGATAGTCTACCTGTCCGGACGTCCTCTGCGAGTCCTGTCAAAGGCATTGGGAGTTTTTGATCCCACATAGAGTCAAACTATGAAAGAAATAAGTGTCCCGTAAAGGATAACAAAGCTTACCTCGCCGGCCGGGCGCTTGGTGCTGAATCCGCGGCCTTCCGTCGTGGACGCGGGGGCTTCTCCGCCCTTGAACAGCACCCTCCAGGCAGCTTCGTACGTCGTGTCGAAGAGCCCGCTCAGGGCCCGGTGCTGTGCCGGATCAAACTCCCACAAATTGAAGGCCCGCTGTTGGCAGGGGAGAATCCGGCGGACGAGCATGACCTGGATCACATTGACAAGCTTAAGCTTCTTGTTCACCAGGGTCTGGAGACAGGACTGGAGTCCTGTCAGCTCCTCCGAACTGCCCCATAGCAAGCCCTTCTCTTTCCAGGAGGTGAGCTGCATCGGGGTACCAGATCTGAACTCGGGGGCCGCTGCCCATTTAGGGTCACGCCGCTCGGTGATATAGAACCACCCTGATTGCCATCCCTTGACAGACTCCATGAAGGCCCCCTCGAGCCAGATGACGTTGGGCATTTTGCCCACCATGGCGCCTCCGCACTCCGCTTGGACGCCCTTCACTACCTTCGGCTTGACATTGAAGGTGTTTAGCCACAAGCCGAAGTGGGGCCGGATGTAGAGGAAGGCCTCGCACACGACGATAAACGCCGAGATGTTGAGGATGAAGTTTGGCGCCAGATCGTGGAAATCCAGGCCATACTAGTACATGAGCCCCCGGACGAAGGGATGAAGTGGGAAACCCAGTCCGCGGAGGAAGTGGGGAAGGAATACGACCCTCTCATGGGGCCTGGGGGTGGGGATGAGCTGCCCCTCGTCGGGCAACCGGTGCGCGATGTCGCTGGACAGGTATCCGGCGCCGCGCAATTTTTCGATGTGCCCCTCCGTAACGGAGGAGGCCATCCACTTGCCTCCCGCTCCGGACATGGCTGGAGAAGGTTGAGGCGAGGTGAGCGAACTTGGGCGCTGGAGCTCGAGTGCGCGGAGATGGATAAGCAAAGGAGGAAGAAGGCGTAGGTAAAAAGGTGGATCCTTATCCCCTTATATATGGGCGGACGAAGACTATGCGTCCCCACCGGCCTGGTAAAACTCGCTTATCTCCCAAGCGCCACCATCAATGGTGCGGTTGGGTTACCCACGTCCGTATTGATGGGAATCCTGGAATAAGGGGAACACGATCTCTGCTTCGACAAGACGTGCCAAGGAAACCGCTTCGCTAAACGCGCTGAGGTGGTATAATAAAAAACGTAAAGGCTTGGTGGTGGTATGACGTCATGCCACAGAATACGTCAGCAGATTGAACTTGTGTACATAATATTCTCTCTACGGTGGAATGTGGAATTTATTTTGCAGAGCCGGACACTATCCTGGTGTTCACAATCTTCTATGAGTTATTCGGAGGAGGAACCCGCCTTGCAATGCTGAACAATATGCATGCCGGACTCATCGTCATTGAAGCCTGGTTCAGGGGCTACTTAGGGAGTCCTGGACTAGGGGGTGTCCGGATAGCCGGACTATCATCGTCAGCCAGACTCCAAGACTATGAAGATACAAGATTGAAGACTTCGTCCCGTGTCCGGCTGGGACTTTCCTTGGCGTGGAAGGCAAGCTTGGCAATACGGATATGTAGATATCCTACCATTGTAACCGACTCTGTGTAACCCTAGCCCTCTCCGGTGTCTATATAAACCGGAGGGTTTTAGTCCGTAGGACACACAACCATTACAACAATCATACCATAGGCTAGCTTCTAGGGTTTAGCCTCCTTGATCTCGTGGTAGATCCACTCTTGTACTACCCATATCATCAATATCAATCAAGCAGGAGTAGGGTTTTACCTCCATCGAGAGGGCCCGAACCTGGGTAAAAAAATCGTGTCCCTTGTCTCCTGTTACCATCCGCCTAGACGCACAGTTCGGGACCCCCTACCCGAGATCCGCCGGTTTTGACACCGACAGCGACTGCATTGACTTCTTGGTGCTGTCGGTGTTGGCTGCGCCTATCCTCAGCTTGGCTTGTGAAGATGACATAGGCTGCATGCTCATCAGGGAACTCGTCTTGAATGGCTCCAACTGCTGGGCGAGCGGCCGGCTGCTGAGGAGCCGGAGGCGGCTGGCCAGCAGGCGGAGGGGGCAACAATCCTTCGCCCTTGGAGATTCGTGTGAGCAATGATATTTCTGGGTTGTGTGGTTGGATGGCTTAACGCCACTGTGGAACTTGCAGGGGGCATCAAGGGTTTCCTCATAGGAGAAAGCCGGCTGCCAAGCCGGCCTGCCGCCCTTCAGGTGCTTGGGCATAGGCTGACCTTCAGGCTGCTCGTCTTCGACCGTGGCCACCTGCCGACTGGTGGAAGGCGGCATAGGAGCCTTGCGCTTGTTGTCGTTTTGATGTGGCCGTCGGTTGGAGTCGCCAGCCGACGTCTTTGGAGCCGGAGGGAGCACCTTTCTAGAGGCGTCCACTCGAAGCTCGGTCTTCACTGGGGAGTCGGTCGTGGCTTACTTGTATGATATGATTAGTAGCTCGTCGAGTGTAGCCGACTAGTCGCAGAGAAGTCGGTGCTTGAGGAGGGTGCCCTCTCGGCTCCCGGCGGTGAAGTACTCTATTGCTTGCACCTCGTGCACCCCTTCGCAGGAGTTACAGAGCTCGGCCCAGTGCGTCAGGTAGTCGCGGCTGGACTCGGTCGGGCCTTGGACACAAAGGGAGAGCTGACGTGGCTTGGGCGCCCGCTTGTACGTGCTGGTGAAGTTGCGAATGAAGACTTTCGTGAAGTCTAGCCAGCCATTGACGCTGTAGGGCATGAGAATGTTCAGCCAGGTGCCTGTCGTGCCCTGAAGCATGAGGGGGACGTACTTCACGGCAACACGCCTGTTGCCGTTTGCTATGCTGACTGTAGTGGAGTATTCTATCAACTAGTCTTCCGGCTTCATCGAGCCGTTATATTTTGGCGTGTCTCTTGGGAGCGAGAACTCTTTGGGGAAAGGCTCGTCGCGGATGTGGGGGCCGAAACAAGGCGGGTCGACATTGTCTTCTTCGTCTAGTGCCAGGGATCGCGCTAGGTGGTCGATCCGATGGCGGGCATCATTCTCGCTGATTCCTTCGTGGCGGCCCAGTCAACCGCTGAGAGTCGGGTGCGTGACAGGCGGTGGGTTGGGATATCTCTCCATAGCTCGGGGGCGGCCTTCTGTGTCACGCTCGATGGTGGGGCGCATCCGATTATGGCTAGCAGTCGGCTCCTTGTCTTTTCGCTCGCGAGCGCCGCCTGCAGTCGGCGTCCGGGATGTCGCGCCGTGCTCTCGGCGTGGGGGCGGACTCTCGGCGCAGAGGCCGGCTTCATGTCATTCTGTGGCCGCGTCGATCAGCTGCTGGACACATCTGGTCATGCAGTGATGCTCGCCGCCTTCCAGCCCTTCCAGCTCTTCTATGGCCGCCTGGGCGGCACGCAGGTTCTTGAGTGGCATGGCGTAGACTGGGCGGTCAGCACCCAACATGCTGGCTATGGCCGCGCCATGCTTCTTGATAGCGCCAATCTGGCTCGGTCCGCCAGCAGGCGGCATGCCAGAGGCGGCACGATCAACCTCGCACTGGTAAGCTTCGGCGAGGCGTCTCATGGAGGCTATTTTCTTGCTGTTCTCGATGAGGGCAAGGCGGTGGGCCTCCAGCATGTCGGCGTCGCTGTCAGCCGGGATGGGGGCCGACAAGTCATGCAGCGCCATCTGCAAGGTGTCGCGGATGTTTCCGCCGGAGGCGGCACCATGACTGATGACCAGCACCTCAGTGACGGTGCTTCTGCTGCTGTCGGCACGAGGAAGAGGGTCGTCGATGACCACCACGTTGGTGGGGAAGGCGTCAAGCGATGCCGTGTCGGAGTGGACAAGCATCGGGTCGGTGGAGCTGATCGACTCCAGGTCGCAGGTGCGCTTCATGGCGATGTCAAGCTTGCCAAGGAAGTCGATGTGGCAGCTCTTGGAGCTGGTGGACCCCGCGCCTGGCGCGGGCTCGTCGGAGAGGCGGACCTCTCTGAGAAGATTGGCGAGGCAGCTCACTACACAGGCGTTGTCGACACTATGCAGCACGTCAGGACAAGCGCCATCGGGCGTGCCGGGCTGGCTACGCTCGCTGGGGAGGAAGAGGGTTCCCGTCCAGAGCAGGTCTCCGGATGACGGTGCACCTGGCCCCACGGTGGGCGCCAAATGTCGGGTGGTAGGTGCGACATATGCCAACGGGTGGCTTATCATTGTGGGAGCCAGTAAGACATCGCCGGTGCCTGGAAACGGGATAAGGCGAATACATGCACACCGGAGAATCTTACCCAGGTTTGGGGCTCTCCTAGGAGATAACACCCCTAGTCCTGCTCCGCGGGGTCTCCGCATGATCACTAGATCAACAAGTAGCTACAAGAGGCTCCTTGAGATGTTTTGCTAGAGGAAGAAGAATGGCAAGGCTAGCTCTCCTCTTCTCTCTATGTGGTGTCTAAAACTCTAAGAACTCAACCCTTTGCATGGGTGCCCTGGGGGTTTATATAGGCCTACAACCCAGGGGTACAATGGTAACCCGGCTGGATGTGGGTCCAGGCCGTCCGTGTCTGTAGTCGCTGGCTTCTCCGCTGGCCGCTGGGGCCAACCGACTGGTGTGCCCCGCCGGCTGCCGGCCTCTTGGCCGACAGGCTGGCCCCACCGCCCAAGGGTCTTGTCGGCTGCTGGTTACTATAGCCTTACTCTTGGTGATGATGGCTTTGTCGGGGTAAACATGGCTACAGTGCCGCCGCCTGGCGGGCATTCACTATAGCCTTGCCTCATCTTATCTGCTTAATGGTGCACAAACTTTCAGGGTGGGGGCAGGCTGACTGCTGAGTGCCGGCCTCCCAGCAGGCCGACTAGTCAAGCTTGGCCGCCTTCTGGTATCTCTCTGGTAGGAGGGGCCAGCCGCCTGCGGGCCATATAGACAGCCTGTCGTGGGTGACGTCATGGTCAACGTGGCAACAGTGTCATGCCGGACAGGGTGTAGCCTCCCCGTACGGTGCACTGTGGCCACACTTGCACCGGGATTCAGGGGTGGCAGGCTTCACTGTAGCCACGCCCCGTCTTATCACTGTTATGTGGGTGAAAACTTTGAGGGTATGAGCCAGGCCACCTGCTAGGAGTCGGCCGCTCTGGTGGCCGGCTGCTAGGAGTCGGCCCTCTTCGAGGGAGCTCTTAGAGCCTCGCCGCCTTCTAGCAGCCAGTCGGTGGAACAGCCAGCCAAGAGAAGGCGGTCCTGCATCTTAGATGTTTGAGGGCTCAGTCGGCCCGATATTTTTTGAAGAGCCAGGGGAGCCAGTTAGGCTACCTGTGGTCATTTACTCCGACAGATATGCTTCAGATGCGATAGAGATAAGGCACTGTCCATCAATAGATTCCTATCACCAGTCATGTGATTTGTACATCCACTGTCGAGGACCCACTCAGTAGCTTTGGGTTGTTCATCCTGCAGATGAATTAGTGCAACTTGCGAACCCATATACTTCATCAGTGAAGAATATGACATCAATTTCATCAGATTGAGTTTCATCAAGCAGTACATATAGAAGTATGAGGACGTGAGAAATGAGTAATTCATTTCCTCGTGATTAGCTTGCGTCCTTTCAAGCATATTCAGGTCTCCAGCAAATTCTTCAAACGTTCAAGTTCGTCTGGAGACCTAACCCTGCACAAGAGATTAGTTCTTTTTCTTCACCACCCACATCTGGAAGGGTGGCAAAGAGTTCATCATTCTGCGAGCTCTGTGTGAGAAAGGTGGCATTGAAGCTAGTGCACTTCGTTTCACAGAAGAGGGGTTAGAGTAAGCATATGAATAAGCAGAGAAATTCTTCAAGGACTTATGAACATAATGATTTGAAGAATAATGCACATATTCATTGCATTTAGATTTTCCCTGTGACACAGAAGTGTTAGCACGATGATGTTCATATGAGGATTTGGATCCATGTGAGGAATTTGATCCATATGAGGACTTGGATCCATATGAAGACTTTGATCCATATGAAGAATTTGATCTGGGGTTCCTATTCTTCATAGGTGGTGTCATGAGGACCTGAAGACTTTCATGGCACTTTTTGGGAACCCAGATTTTCTTCATAGGTGGACCATTCCTGCAGTTAGTTCCAATGTATCGAGCAAATACTTCACCATTCTAATTTTTGAACAGTTTATAGTTGGAGTCAAATGACTCATCAAAGGAACACGGAGATCCACAAGTAAAGCCAGATAAAGTGGATGGTTCTATGGGAGGTCCTTTCGCAACAACCTATGAGGTTTTGGGATACTTCTCAGGTTTCCAGTAGGTCCCATCAGCATTGAGTTTTCTCTCAAAGGTAATACCCTCTTTTCTAGGGTTCCTGTTCAAGATATGCTTTTTGAGCACATCACAAAGAGTCTGATGCCCTTTGAGGCTTTTGTATATGCCTGTCACATACAATTCCTCCAACCCTGCATTATCATCAGTGATACTTGTGGTATCCTCAGATGAGGAATTTGTGACCACAGAGACAATTGAAGAATTTGCAGCAATAGAAGCATTTGAAAATTCAGGTGAAGAATTAGCAGATTCACGCTCAATGCATTTCAAACATGGTGGAATGAATTCTTCCTGAGCGGAGTTGATCTGTTGAGCAAGCAGTGAATCGTTTTCCTTCTGAAGATCTTCATAACTCACCCTTAACTTCTCAAGATCTTTCTTTCTTTGAAGAAATTCATATGAAAGCTTCTCATGATCAGCTAAGAGAGAATTATTATGAATCTGAAGATTATCAAACTTAGACTGAAGTCGCTGAAGATTATCAGTCAGAGTTTGAGTTTGATCCAATTCCTCACCCAACAGGTCATTGCTTTTGTCTAGCAGATTTTGAACCTTTTCCAAAGCCTTTTGTTGTTTAACAGCGATCTTAGCAAGTTTGGAATAGCTAGGTTTGAGATTTTCATCAGATTCATCCTCACTAGATTCATAGGGGGAATGTCTGAGTACCTTGGCACCTTTTGCCATGAAGCAATAGGTGGGAGCGTAGTCATTGACACCGTCGTCAGCAGTCTTGGGGAAGTCATTTTCTTCAATGTTGAAGATTGACTTGCTGACATAGGCAGTAGCAAGGGCTAGGCTCCCCACACCAAAGTCTGACTCCTGAGATTCCTCCTCTTCCTCATTTTCCTCAGATTCAGCTTCAGAGTCCATTTCCTTGCCAATAAATGCTCGAGTCTTTTTGGAACTGCTCTTCTTGTGAGATGAAGACTTTGAAGATTTTGACGATGAGGACTTTGAAGATTTCTTCTTCTTCTTTGAGTCATCAGAACTGTCATCCTTGCACTTCTTCTTCTTTGATTCCTTCGCCCATTGAGGACAATTAGTAATGTACTTTCCAGGTTTCTTGCATTTGTGGCAAGTCTTCTTCTTGTAATCGCGGGATGAGGAATCAGATCTCTCATGTCATCACTTCTTGAAGATTTTCCAAAGAGACCACTATCGGTGTCAAAACCGGCGGATCTTGGGTAGGGGGTCCCAAACTGTGCGTCTAAGGCTAATGGTAACAGGAGGCGGGGGACACGATGTTTACCCAGGTTCGGGCCCTCTCTATGGAGGTAATACCCTACTTCCTGCTTTTTTTATCTTGATGATATGAGTATTACAAGAGTTGATCTACCACGAGATCATAGAGGCTAAACCCTAGAAGGTAGCCTATGATTATGATTGTTGATGTCCTACGGACTAAACCCTCCGGTTTATACAGACACAGGAGGGGGCTAGGGTTACACAGAGTCGGTTACAGATAAGCAAATCTACATACCCAAATTGCCAAGCTTGCCTTCCATGCAAAGGAGAGTCCCACCCGGACACGGGACAAAGTCTTCAATCTTGTATCTTCATAGTCCAACAGTCTGGCACAAGTACATAGTTCGACTGTCCGACGACCCCCTAATCCAGGACTCCCTCACTAGCCCCTGAACCAGGCTTCAATGACGATGAGTCCGGCGCGCAGATTGTCATCGGCATTGCAAGGCGGGTTCCTTCTCTGGATACTCCAGGGTAGATTTTGAACACATGAATCGTGTCCAGCTCTGCAAATTAAATTCCACATACCACCGTAGAGAGCACAATATTCCACAAATCTAATCCGTTGACAACTTTTCGTAGCGTGACATCACGCCGCCGCCCGGTCATTATTCAAACCGTTTTTCTCAACTTGCTACTGCACATTGCTACGTCTTGAGCTTGCGTTGGTTTTCCTTGAAGAGGAAAGGGTGATGCAGCAAAGTAGCGTAAGTATTTCCCTCAGTTTTTGAGAACCAAGGTATCAATCAAGTAGGAGGCTCCTCAAAAGTCCCACGCACCTACACAAACAAACAAAGAACTCGCAACCAACGCAATAAAGGGGTTGTCAATCCCTTCACTGTCGCTTGCGAAAGTGAGATCTAGTAGAGATAGTATGATAAGATAAATATATTTTTGGTATTTTATAATATAGATGCAAAAAGTAAAGATGCAAATAAAAGTAGATTGAAAGCTTATATGATAAAAGATAGACCCGGGGGCCATAGGTTTCACTAGTGACTTCACTCAAGATAGCATAAGTATTACGGTGGGTGAACAAATTACTGTCGAGCAATTGATAGAAAAGCGAATAATTATGAGATTATCTAGGCATGATCATGTATATAGGCATCACGTCCGCGACAAGTAGACCAACTCCTGCCTGCATCTACTACTATTACTCCACACATCGACCGCTATACAACATGCATCTAGAGTATTAAGTTCATAAGAACAGAGTAACGCATTAAGAAAGATGACATGATGTAGAGGGATAAACTCATGCAATATGATATAAACCCCATCTTTTTATCCTCGATGGCAACAATACAATACGTGCCTTGCAACCCTTTCTGTCACTGGGTAAGGACACCGCAAGATTGAACCCAAAGCTAAGCACTTCTCCCATGGCAAGAAAGATAAATCTAGTAGGCATAACCAAACTGATAATTCGAAGAGACTTGCAAAGATAACTCAATCATACATAAAAGAATTCAGAGAAGATTCAAATATTTCTCATAGATAAACTTGATCATAAACCCGCAATTCATCGGATCTCGACAAACACACCGCAAAAAGAGTTTACATCGAATAGATCTCCACAAGAGAGGGGGAGAACATTGTATTGATATCCAAAAAGAGAGAAGAAGTAATCTAGCTAATAACTATGGACCCGAAGGTCTGTGGTAAACTACTCACAACTCATCGGAGGTGCTATGGTGTTGATGTAGAAGCCCTACATGGTCGATTCCCCCTCCGGCGGAGTGCCAGTGAAGGCTCCAAGATGGGATCTCGTGGATACAAAAGGTTACAACAGTGGAAATTGTTTTTTGTTGGCTCCCTGGATGTTTTTGCGGTACGTAGGTATATATAGGAGGAAGAAGTACGTCGGTGGCCGCTCGTGGGGCCCATGAGACAGGGGCGCGCCCAGGAGGGGTGGGCGCGCCCTCCTATCTCCTGGCCGCCTTGTTTGCTTCTTGACTTGCACTCCAAGTTCTCCGGATCACGTTCATTCCAAAAATCACGCTCCCGAAGGTTTCATTCTGTTTGGACTCCATTTCATATTCCTTTTCTTTGAAATACTGAAATAGGCAAAAAAACATCAATACGGGCTGGGCCTCCGGTTAGTAGGCTAGTCCCAAAAATGATATAAATGTGTAAAATAAAGCCCATAAACTTCCAAAAGGGGTAATATAAGAGCATTGAACAATAAAAAATTATAGATACGTTGGAGACGTATCAAGCATCCCCAAGCTTAATTCCTGCTCGTCCTCGAGTAGGTAAATGTTAAAAACAGAATTTTTGATGTGGAATGCTACCTAGCATATTTCTTAATGTAATTTTCTTTATTGTGGCATGATTGTTCAGATCCAAATGATTCAAGATAAAAGCTTATAAAACAAAAAATGCTTCGAAGCATACTAACAAATAATCATGTCCTATCAAAATAGCATAGCCAAAGAAAGCTTATCCCTACAAAATCATATAGTTAGGCCATGCTTCATTTTCATTACACAAAATACTCCCATCATGCACAACTCCGGTTTCAGCCAAGCAATTGGTTCATTCTTTTTAACGCGCTTCAGCTTTTTCAACTCTTATGCAATACATGAGCGCAAGCCATGGACATAGCACTATGGTTGTATATGGTGGTGGTTGTGAGGACAAAAAAGGGAGAAGATAGTCTCACATCAACTAGGCGTATCAACGGGCTATGGAGATGCCCATCAATAGATATCAATGTGAGTGAGTAGGGATTGCCATGCAACGGATGCACTAGAGCTATAAATATATGAAAGCTCAACAAAAGAACTAAGTGGGTGTGCATCCAACTTGCTTGCTCACGAAGACCTAGGGCATTTTGAGGAAGCCCATCATTGGAATATACAAGCCAAGTTCTATAATGAAAAATTCCCACTTAGTATATGAAAGTGACAACATAGGAGACTCTCTATTATGAAGATCATGGTGCTACTTTGAAGCACAAGTGTCGAAAAGAGATAGTAGCATTGTCCCTTCTCTCTTTTTCTCTCATTTTATTTATTATTTTTCCCTTTTTCTCTTTTTTTTCTTTCTTTGGCCTTTTTTTGGCCTTTCCTCTTTTTTTATTTTTTTCTTTTTAAAGTCCGAAGTCTCATCCCGACTTGTGGGGGAATCATAGTCTTCATCATCCTTTCCTCATTGGGAGAATGCTCTAATAATGAAGATCATCACACTTTTATTGATTTACAACTCAAAAATTACAACTAAAAACTAGAACAAGATATGACTCTATATGAATGCCTCCGGCGGTGTACCGGGATATGCAATGAATCAAGAGTGACATGTATGAAAATTATGAAGGTGGCTTTGCCACAAATACGATGTCAACTACATGATCATGCAAAGAGGAATATGACAATGATGAAATGTGTCATAATAATCGGAACGGTGGAAAGTTTCATGGCAATATATCTCGGAATGGCTATGGAAATGCCATAATAGGTAGGTATGGTGGCTGTTTTGAGGAAGGTAAATAATGGGTGCATGATACCGGCAAAAGTTGCACGGTAAAATAGAGTCTAGCAAAGTGGAAGGGTGGGTGTGCGTATATCCATGGACTCACATTAGTCATAAAGAACTCATATACTTATTGCAAAAGTATACTTGCCCTCGAAGCAAAGTACTACTACGCATGCTCCTAGGGGAAGGGTTGGTAGGAGTTAACCATCGCGCGATCCCGACCTCCACTCATAAGGAAGGCAATTAAAAGAGCACCTCATGAAACAAATTTGTCACACAACTTTTACCATACGTGCATGCTACGGGACTTGCCAACTTCAACACAAGTATTTCCCAATTTCATAATTACCCACTAGCATGACTCTAACATTACTACCTCTATATCTCAAAACAATTATCAAGCATCAAATTGATCCTAGTATTTTATGCACTTTCTATGATAGTTTTTATTATACCCAACTTGGATGCTCATCATTCTAGGACCAAATTTGTAACCATAGCAAATACCATGCTGTTCTAAAAGACTCTGAAAATAATATAAGTGAAGCATGAGAGACTAGCAATTTCTTCAAAATTAAGCCACCGTCGTGCTCTAAAAGATATAAGTGAAGTACTAGAGCAAAAACTATCAAGCTCAAAAGATATAAGTGAAGCACATAGATTATTCTAACAAATACTAATCAAGTGGGCTTCTCCCAAAAGGTGTGTACATCAAGGATGATTGTGGAAAACTAAAAAGCAAAGACTAATATAATACACGACACTCCAAGCAAAACACATATCATGTGGCGAATAAAAATATAGCTCCAAGTAAATTACCAATGAACGAAGACGAAAGAGGGGATGCCTTCCCGGGGCATCCCCAAGTTTAGGCTTTTGGCTAATCTTTATTCCATAGTCCATCAAATCTTTACCCAAAACTTGAAAACTTCACAACACAAAACTCAACAGGAAATCTCATAAGATCCGTGAGTGAACGAAAACAAAACAACTACATAAGGTACTGTAATGAACTCATTCTTTATTTATTTTTGTGTTAAACCTACTGTATTCCAAGTTCTCTATGGTTCATACAACTTAATACTAGCCATTGAGAAACAGTATAACGAGGCTAGCTACAGGCCTTCTTAGTGATTTGAATGACTCTGCCGTCGGATCCTCAAACCTACGATCCAGATCAAATTCGGGGGTCATTTCTCGCTCGCGCACGTCGCACGCCGTCTCGCGGGCCGCTGCTCCGCGGAGCGACCTCCTCTTCCTGTCCATAATTGGGCCGACCCACTTATTCCCACTCCCACCCTAACAGCCCAGGTTGCCCAGCCCCCGATCGTACAGTTCCCCTCTGTTCCTCCGCGTCGCCCTCCTCCTCTCGATGCGGCGGCGTTACTCCATCCTCTATGCGTCGTCGATCCGTGACATTATGCTACGGGACTGCTTCACCGCCGGTACGGTCCAACCCCCTCCCCTCTACACTTCCTCCATAGCCCATTCGTTCCTGTTTTTATTTTTTCTGACTTGCAGCGTTCACGTATTTAATGGCGGCTGCGGCGGCCTTCCGCGCCGCCGGCTTCCACCGGCGGCTATCGTCGTACTGCACCGTCCTCCATACCTTGCAGCTCTAGCACACATCCCTTCCCCTGCGTTGTTCGTGCCTTCCTTCCCGATGCGCCGGCTTTCCGTCGTCGGCGTGCTTGTGCTAAGTAACTGCATCCGCGCCAGCCCGGTTCACCCTCCCTTTACTCTTCCTCCGTAGCCCCTTCCTTGCAGTCTGCAATCCGCTTTTTTTCTCCCATTCATCTGCGGCCTCCACTTCCTTCGGCAGCCAAGTTTCTTGCCTAGGGTTAGTTTGTGTTCACGTACTCTCCTTCATCCATGTTTTATCATTTGTTCATTACCCAGCCATCTTATTTGCAATTGTTTTTGGATCTGCTCGATGGTTCAGATTTTCTGATCAGAGAAAGGCCATTGGAGATAGTATGAGAGGAGAAGGAAGAGGATCTTTGTGTTGGGAACAGCGGCGGCAGATGGCTGATCTCTTGCTGGCCACTACCCTTCTCTCCGTGGGCTGGCTTCTCTCTACACAGTGCTTCGTCAGCGTCCGTGGCTATGGACAACGAGAGGGACATGGAGGTAGCCGAGGTCATGTCATGGATTCTGTTCAATCCTGTGCAGGGGCATCACTCATAGCGATGACACGCTGATGGCTGGAGACGGGAAGAAATCTCACATCAGTCAAGGACTCAAGGTCGCCTGGGGTACCACCATTCGAACCGGCCATGTGTAAGAACAAAATGTGACAACTGCAAGGAAATATTGTGATTTCTAGGATCATCTATTCATCTTTGAGATAATTTCTTGTGTTCCTCGGCCTGTGAGTAGTGAAGTAAAAGAACTGATGATTTTTTTTGTTTTGCAGGAAAGATTAGAATGTGATTAGTCCATATATTCCAATGTTGGCCGTTATATGATACTACACACGATTGAAGGATTAAATGACAATGTTATCCAGGCCAAACAAGTTGCATCGATCGAGGTATGGCCTTCTTTAACAGAAACATCTGACCAAATACTCCACTTTGCTTTTGCATGATGTAGCCTGGCAGGGCAATGTGTTTTAAAAATGTGAGCAAAAACTCCTCTGCTCTGGGCAATGTTATGGAAATTGCTCCTTTTTTGAGAAAACAGTTGTACTGTACTGTGAAGTACAAGGCCATTCGAGTAAGCACCAGACTTAACAAGAAAATCAAGCAAATTGAAAAGACCCTGCAGCTCCGGACAGTTTACATGATATAAAGCTAACAAGGCACACAAGCCGTGGAAGGACCTAAAATCAGCTCTTTGTCGCTTCAACACGACCTAAGGTAACATGTAGGGATGTAGTATTTACAAAGTCGAGCTATTCAAAACAGAAAATGATAACCTTAGTTTTGAACAGTAGTGCTGTTGGAAACCTTATTAAACTGGTGCTTGTGAAATCACAATATTTGTGATTTATATCAAAATGTAAATTTCTTTTACTGGATTTGCATCACACATCTAATCAATGTCAGAAATCTTTTGAGGTTGTTGACTTTTTCTCATGTATATCATATAGAGTTTTTTCAGGTCTTTATATTTACTACTGTACATATACTTATCATTATCATTATTTTCTCATGTATATCTTATACTTATCATTATTTTCTCAAGATAGACGGGCGCGGCAACGCGCGCTTCCATGATCTAGTAGATGCATCAAAATAAGGAAACAACACACGAAAAATAGAATCTGTCGAAAACAGAACAGTCTGTAGAAATCTATAACTAACGCAAACTTCTGGAACTTCACAAATCCTACCAAAATAGGAAGTCCTGGAAAAATTTTCTATTGATCAGAAGCAAAAAGAATCAACGCAAAATCACGTTTCTGTGATTTAACAAAACTAATTGCGTGCGTGCAAAGTTTCTGTTTTTCAGCAGAATCAAATTAACTGTCACCATAGGTTATCCTATAGGTTCTACTTGGCAAAAACACTAATTAAAACATAAAAACACATCTAAACAGAAGTTAGTTGCAAAATTTATTACTAAACAGAATCAAAAACAAAAAACACAAATAAAATTGAGTTGCCTCCCAACTAGCGCTATCGTTTAACGCCCCTACCTAGGCATAAAAGCGAAGATAGATCTAAGTAGTGCCATCTTTGGCACTAAATTCATCAGTAGCCCGCATGATAGATTCATAAGGTAATTTGACTTTCTTTTTTGGAAAGTGCTCCATGCCTTTCCTTAATGGAAATTGGAATCTAATATTTCCTTCCTTCATATAAATATAATCGCGCCAATCGTTCTAAGGAAAGGTCTACCAAGAATAATTGGGCAAGAAAGATTGCAATCTATATCAAGAACGATAAAATCTACGGGCACCAAATTTCTATTTGCAACAATGAGAACATCATTGATCCTTCCCATTGGCTTTTTAATGGTGGAATCCCCAAGGTGCAAATTTAAAGAGCAATCATCAAGATCATGGAAACCTAGAATATCACATAAAGTTTTTGGAATCGTGGAAACACTAGCACCCAAATCACACAAAGCAAAACACTCATGATCTTTAATTTTAATCTTTATAGTTGGTTCCCACTCATCATTAAGTTTTCTAGGTATAGAAACTTCCAAATTAAGTTTTTCATCATAAGATTGCATCAAGGCACCAACAATGTGTTTGGTAAAAGCTTTATTTTGACTATAAGCATGAGGAGAATTAACAACGGATTGCAACAAGGAAATACAACCTTCTAAAGAACAATTATCATAATCAAATTCCTTGAAATCTGAGATAGTGGGTTCAATGCTATTTAAAGTCATGACCTCTCTAATCCCACTTTTACCAAATTTAGCATCAAGATCTAAAAACTCCGAATTCTTGGGACGCCTTCTAACTAAAGTTGACTCATCTCCAGTCCCATTATTATCAAGATTCATATTGCAAAACAAAGATCTAATAGGAGACACATCAATAACTTTAAGATCTTCATCATTATTTTCATGGAAATTTTATAGTTTGGCAGCCATCTTATTGACTAAGGTAGCTTGCTTATCAGAAATTTGGGCTATAGCCTTCTCAAGCCGGGTAATTTGAGAGTTCACACCATAAAATTCTTTATTCATATCATCAAGCTCCTTATTCATAAACCCCAAAAAACCTTTTTGTTCTTTAAGCTCTTTTCTGAAGAAATTATTATGCTCAAATTGCAAAGTCATAAAGCTTCTAATATTTGATTCAATCTCTTCGAACCTTCTAAGAAGGGAGTCGGTGTTCTTAGGCAAAGCCATAAGGGCAAACAAGCATGCAAAAAGACAAGCGAGAAAGAGAGAAGATTGGGAAAGAGAGGGCAAATAAAATGACAAAGGTGAAGTGAGGGAGAGGAAAACGAGAGGCAGATGGCAAATAATGTAAATGCGAGGGAGATGAGTTTGTGATGGGTACTTGGTATGTCTTGCCTAGAGCGAAGACCTCCCCAGCAACGGCACCAGAAATCCTTCTTGCTACGTCTTGAGCTTGCGTTGGTTTTCCTTGAAGAGGAAAGGGTGATGCAGCAAAGTAGCGTAAGTATTTCCCTCAATATTTGAGAACCAAGGTATCAATCCAGTAGGAGGCTCCTCAAAAGTCCCATGCACCTACACAAACAAACAAAGAGTTCGCAACCAACGCAATAAAGGGGTTGTCAATCCCTTCACGGCCACTTGCGAAAGTGAGATCTGATAGAGATAGTATGATAAGATAAATATATTTTTGGTATTTTATAATATAGATGCAAAAAGTAAAGATGCAAATAAAAGTAGATTGAAAGCTTATATGATAAAAGATAGACCCGGGAACCATAGGTTTCACTAGTGGCTTCTCTCAAGATAGCATAAGTATTACGATGGGTGAACAAATTACTGTCGAGCAATTGATAGAAAAGCGAATAATTATGAGATTATCTAGGCATGATCATGTATATAGGCATCACATCCGCGACAAGTAGACCGACTCCTCCCTGCATCTACTACAATTACTCCACACATCGACCGCTATCCAGCACGCATCTAGAGTATTAAGTTCATAAGAACAGAGTAACACATTAAGAAAGATGACATGATGTAGAGGGATAAACTCATGCGATATGATATAAAACCCATTGTCGGTGTCAAAACCGGCGGATCTCAGGGTAGGGGGTCCCGAACTGTGTGTCTAGGCGGATGGTAACAGGAGACAAGGGACACGATGTTTTTACCCAGGTCTGGGCCCTCTCGATGGAGGTAAAACCCTACTCCTGCTTGATTAATATTGATGATATGGGTAGTACAAGAGTAGATCTACCACGAGATCAGAGAGGCTAAACCCTAGAAGCTAGCCTATGGTATGATTGTTGTTCGTCCTACGGACTAAAACCCTCCGGTTTATATAGGCACCGAAGAGGGTTAGGGTTACACAGAGTCGGTTACAATGGTAGGAGATCTACATATCCGTATCGCCAAGCTTGCCTTCCACGCCAAGGAAAGTCCCATCCGGACACGGGACGAAGTCTTCAATCTTGTATCTTCATAGTCCAGGAGTCCGACCAAAGGTGATAGTTTGGCTATCCGGACACCCCCTAATCCAGGACTCCCTCAGTAGCCCCTTAACCAGGCTTCAATGACGACGAGTCCGGCACGCATATTGTCTTCGGCATTGCAAGGCGGGTTCCTCCTCCGAATACTTCATAGAAGATTTTGAACACAAGGATAGTGTCTGGCTCTGCAAAATAAGTTCCACATACCACCGTAGAGAGAATAATATTTACACAAATTCAATCTGCTGACGTATTCCGTGGTGTGACATCACACCACGGCCAAGCATTTATTTGAATCGTTTTTACTGTCCCACCTCATCGCGTTTAGTGAGGCGGTTTCCTTGGCACGTCTTGTCAAAGCAGAAATCATGTCCCCTTATTCCGGGATTCTCATCAATACGGGCGTGGGTAATCCAACCGCGCCATTGATTATGGCTCTTGGGAGATAAGCGCGTTTTACCAGGCTGGTGGGGACGCATAGCTTCGTCCGTTCATATAAGGGGCTAAGGATCCACCTTTTTACATACGCCTTCTACCTCCTTTGCTCATCTATTTTCCGCGCACTCGAGCTCCAGCGCCCAAGTCCGCACATCCCGCCTCAACCTTCCCCAGCCATGTCCAGAGGGGGAGGCAAGTGGATGGTCTCCTCCATCACGGAGGGGCACATCAAAAAGCTGCGGAAGGTCGGATACTTGTCCAGTGACATCGCGCATCGGCTCCTCGACAAGGTCGGATACTTGTCCAGCGACATCACCCCCAGGCCCATGAGAGGGTGGTGTTCCTCACCCACTTCCTCCGCGGACTAGGTTTTCCACTTCACCCATTTGTCCGGGGGCTCATGTTCTACTACGTCCTGGATTTCCATGACCTGGCCCCGAATTTCATCCTCAACATCTCGGCGTTCATCATCGTGTGCGAGGCCTTCCTCTGAATCTAGCCCCACTTCGGCTTATGGCTGAAGACCTCCAATGTCAAGCTGAAGGTAGTGGGCGGCCGCCAGGTGGAGCGTGGAGGTGCCATGGTGGGCAGGATGCCCAACGTCTTATGGCTCGAGGGCTCCTTCATGGAGACCATAAAGGGGTGGCAATCGGGGTGGTTCTACATCACCGAGCCGCGTGACCCTAAATGGGTGGCGGCCCTTGAATTCCGATCTTGCTTCCCTACACGGCTCGCCTCTTGGAAAGAGAGGGGCCTGACATGGGGTAATTCGGAAGAGCTGACTGGACTCCAAACCTGCGTCCAAAACCTGGTGAACAAGAAGCTCAAGCTTGTCAACGTAGTCCAGGTCATGCTCATTCGTCGGATCCTCTCGTGCCAACAACGGGCCTTCAACTTGTGGGAGTTTGATCCGGCACAGCACCAAACCTTGAGCAGGCTCTTCGACACTACGTACGAAGATGCCTGGAAGGTGCTGTTTAAGGGCGCCGAGGCTCCCGCATCCGGTACCGAAGATCGCGGATTCAGCTTGCAGCGTCAAGCCAGCGAGGTAAGCTATTTTACCCTTTACAGGACACTTGTTTTTCATAGTTTGACTCTATGCGGGATCTAAACTCCCTTACCTTTGATAGGCCTGGCAGAAGACGTCCGGGCAGGTTGACTGCCCAGCTCCCTTGCCAAAAGACCTAGCGGACGCCCGATTGACGGGGCTGCTGGTTCCGGCACCTCACGTGGTGCTGGAGAAGAAGGCCAAGAAGAAGGCCACGGGAACTCGAAGGAGTTCCCGGCGCCAGGTGTTGTCGGACTCATCGTTCGATGACTCCGAGGCGGACTCCTCCCGCGAAGACGCGGAGGAGGAAAAAGAGGCCTCTCCCCCAGCGGGGGGAGAGAAGAAAAGGAAGGCCGCCCCAACTGGGGAGGCCGGAGGGTCCAAGAAAGGAAGGACCCTTCCTCCGGACTACTCCACCAACGCTGACGACGGCGAAGAGGAGTGGCCACCGAGGACTAAGCCCTTGGCGACATCGTAAGTGTCTGGATACCAGAATAACTCATGGCGTTTCGTTTGTCGTATAGAATCTCCTAACGCCGAATATAACCCTGCAGCCCGCCCAAGGACGGGCTCGATGCTTCAACGAGCGGCTCCCTGGCTTCATCAGACGTGAATAGCACTTCACTTCCGGCTGCCTCCTCTCCTCGCGATGCGGATGACGTCGAGGTGGGATCCCAAAAGGGGCCCAGCCATGAGGAGGAGCTCCAGGAGGTGCCGCAAGGCAACCTTCCGGACTCCAGGCACAAAGGGGATCACACCCCAAAGGGCTCTAAGTCCGGCCCTGGGCCGGACTCCGCACCGGAACCTTCAGTGGTTCCGGAATCCGGCAGGCGGCCCCTTCGTAAAAAGGGCGAGACTGCGACACCGGTGACCTCCGTCCAACCGGAGGCACCAGATAATTTGCTGGAGGCGCTTAATGGCGCCTCCATCAACGAGGAGCACCGCACTGTTATGAGTGTGGTGATCCAGAAAGTTCAGTCCGCCAAGAGCGGGCTGACTGAAGCATGTGCCAGTCTTATAACAGGCTTTGAGGTATGTATTTAAGATATGTAAAAATATTACCGCATAGACAATAGCCCCTGATGCTCAGTTTGGTGTTCGGAAAGAAAAGCCGAACTGAGGATCTAAAAAGATGTACGCATGAGTCTAACATAAGTATGTCAATATGGGGAATGCAGGCTGCGTTGCTGATGTCTGCCGCACTGACTGCGGAGGTCAATGCATTGAAGCAGAGCCTCGAGCGGTCCGAGAACGAGCTCAGCCTTGCCAAAAAGTAGCTCGAGGACAAGGAAGGTAAGTAATACCTTATGGAAGTATATAAAATATGTGGTTGCAAAAAATGACAGGAATAACGTGAGTATTGCAGGGGGCACGAACGAGGTGGCGACCCTGAAGGAAGCGGTGTCCAAGGCCGAAAGCAATGCGGCCGCGGAGCGCACTGAGCGAGAGAAGAAGGAGGCGTGAGTGGTGGAGGTGCGGCAAGAGCTCCAGGCTCTCGTGGAAAAACACGAGAGTTTGGAGTGTGACTCAAAGACTCGAGAGTCTGAGCTCACCTCGGCCCTTGAGAACGCCAAAGCCGCTAAGGACGAAGCCCAAAAAGCCCTCCGAGAAATTGAGGCGATGAAGAAGATAGCGGCCGGTAAGGCATTCTTTATGCAAAGCAAGCACGTGAAAGTGAATTACTTGTTACTTACCCGAATCCGGAGCTCTCCAGGAGCATTCGCAGACCTGCCCCGCAGTGTGTCCGACGCTGCCGCATTCTACCGGGCCGAGGAGGGGAGCTCGATAGAGAAGGTGTTCTGGTCTCAGTATGCTGAGGCCGGACACCCGGTGCCCTTGAGCGACCAGCTGAAGCAGCTGGTCGAGCTCCATAAGGTGGCCGAACAGGCCATGAAGGGCCTCATAGTTCGGTTGTGGCCTAAGGAAGCCATTCCTGGGAGCTACTTCGGGCTGGTGAGGCGGCTGGTGGATGCCTGTCCATGGATTGAAGTCGTCAAGCGCTCCGTCTGTATCGAAGGTGCCCGTAGGGCCCTTGCCCGTGCTAAAGTGAACTGGGGCAAGATGGACGCTGAGAAGCTTGTGACGGACGCACTACCGCCGGGGAGGGAGTATCGCAAGCCTGAGATCTATTATGAGGGCGTCCAGAAGGGTGCCCGCCTTATAGCGGGTGAATTCTCCAAAGATGTAATTTTTGAGTAAACTCGCATTTGTTATCCTGTACGCTTGAAAACTTGTTCATATGCGCTAAGCAACGCTTGTGAATTTAAAATATTACCATCTGTGCGGCCGTTTGTTAAATTTGAGAGATGGCGAGTTGTCGGCTTCTGCCCCCATGCCATGAGTGCTGGGGTGTTCGGGATAAACTTGAGCGCTCTTTTTCCCATTCTTGGGTCCTTCGAGGGAGGTGCTCAACGCAACGAACAAGGAAACCGGACTATAATGCTTGAACACTCTCACTTAGCCATAGAATTCTATAATTTTAAATTTTGGCGACGCCACTAGTATTTGGAAGACCGAATTCGGGACGCTATCCACGCCTGGGCCGGACAAAGCCGACTCCTCGCTCTAAGCGGCATAAGTCTTTAGGGACTCGAAAACCTCTCGAACAGCGACCGGCTCTCGCCCTATCATGACGGTCAGTTTTAGCTTTCTCCACTGAGGTGCTTAATCCAGCTCAACCGGGGCACAATCACAGTGGTTCTCCCAACGCTACCTTAGCCGATATAACGGAACGTATGGTACCAAAACATGGGAGCCGGGCAAACCCAACTATTGACCCAAGACATGATTCGGAGCCGATGCATATAATGCTATAAGTTCGGGGTGCCGCACTTGTGAAAGTGTTCGGACTTATCACACCATATTTTGGGGTACTTAAGCCCCTGGTGTATTTGGCCGTACCAAAGCATACAGATGCAACATGTCATAAGTGAACATATGTAGATAAAAAAGGAATGCAATAATAGGCAAAAGCTATGCATTGTTTATTCAAAAAAGCTGCGGTAAAAGCAGAACGATACAAATAGTGCGATAAGCAAGGGACGAGACTATTTGACATGTCCTCCTCCAGGAGCGAGCTGCGGGATGATATGTAAAACAAGTATACTGCTCGTTATAGAGACCACCTAGACACTCGACGTAACTTTCTGCTTCCCTGGCTGTTGCATCGTGTGTTCGGCGATTCTACTGCCGGACAGGGCTTCTTGAGAAAGGAGTCCTGAAAGTAAGAGAGAAAAAAGAATGACACAATTGGGAGCCCCTGGTGCGGTTGAGCCGCATTCTGGGCCTGCCGTGGTCGTGCCCCTCCCCCTATGCCCATGGTATTTCCACGGCGTAATTATGTACGCGTAGTACTGGTTTCGCAATTTCGCGAGGGCTGGGGTTGGGGCCGCATTGCTACACGTGCTCGGGACGTGCCAGGCGGTCTTGTTGTAGGTTACTCCGGGCGCGCTTGACGGTGTCCGGACGTTTAATAGCCGGACTCGAGAATTGCCTTGAGAGGCTGCTTTGTACTTCCGCCGCGAGGGCCGCCGTATGCTCCTCCGTTCGGAGAGAGCGTTCGGTGTTTCCATTGACCATAATGACTCCTCGAGGGCCTGGCATCTTGAGCTTGAGGTATGCGTAGTGCGGCACCGCATTGAACTTTGCAAATGCGGTTCGTCCGAGCAGTGCATGATAGCCGTTGTGGAACGGGACTACGTCGAAGATTAACTCCTCGCTTCGGAAGTTATCCGGGGATCCGAAGACCACTTCAAGTGTAACTGAGCCTGTACAGTTGGCCTCTACACCTGGTATGACGCCTTTAAGGGTCGTCTTTGTGGGTTTAATCCTTGAGGGGTCTATGCCCATTTTGCGCACTGTATCCTGATAAAGCAGGTTCAGGCTGCTGCCGCCGCCCATCAGGACTCTAGTGAGGTGAAATCCGTCAACGATTGGGTCTAGAACTAATGCGGCGAATCCGCCATGGCGGATGCTAGTGGGGTGGTCCCTTCGATCAAAAGTGATCGAGCAGGAGGACCACGGATTGAACTTTGGTGCGACTGGCTCCATCGCATATACGTCCCTTAGTGCATGCTTCCGCTCCCTTTTGGGTATGTGGGTTGCGTATATCATGTTCACCGTACGCACTTGTAGGGGGAAGCCCTTCTGTCCTCTATTGTTCGGCAGCTGGGGCTCCTCCTCATTGTCGCTATGCAGCCCCTTGTCATTGTTTTTGGCATTTAACTTGCCTGCCTGCTTGAACACCCAACAATCCCTGTTGGTGTGGTTGGCTAGTTTTTCGGGGGTGCCGTGTATCTGGCATGAGCGATCGAGTATTCGGTCCAAATTGGACGGGCCCGGAGTATTTCTTTTGAATGGCTTTTTCCGCTGACCGGGTTTAGAGGCTCTGAATACGGCATTGACTGCCGTATCTTCAGCATTATCGCCATTATTGCGGCGCTTGTGCTTGTTGCGATGCGACCTGCCATTGCTGTCCTTGGTATCCGAATTACCAGGCCTCTTGGTCATGTTGTTACTACGAGCTAGCTAGCTGTCCTCTCCCATGCAAAAGCGGGTCATGAGTGTTGTGAGGGCTGCCATGGATTTCGGCTTTTCATGTCCTAGGTGCCGGGCAAGCCACTCATCGGGGATGTTATGTTTGAAGGCTGCAAGGGCCTCTGCATCCGGACAGTCGACGATTTGATTTTTCTTGGTTAGGAACCGTGTCCAGAATTGTCTGGCCGATTCCTCTGGCTGCTGAATTATGTGGCTTAGGTCATCGGCGTCTGGTAGTCGCACATTGGTGCCCTAGGAGTTGTCGAGGAATGCGGCTTCCAGGTCTTCCCAACAACCAATTGACTCCATTGGCAAGCTGTTAAGCCAATGCCGAGCTGGTCCTTTAAGCTTGAGTGGGAGGTATTTGATGGCGTGTAGATCATCACCGCGGGCCTTGTGGATATGAAGGAGGTAGTCCTCAATCCATACTGCAGGATCTGTTGTGCCATCGTATGATTCGATGTTTACGGGTTTGAAACCCTCGGGGATTTGATGATCCATTACTTCATCTATGAAGCATAGTGGGTGTGCGGCGCCCCTGTACTGGGCTATGACACAACGTAGCTCAAATGAGCTTTGTCTGCTGTGTTCGGCTCGGCCGGATTTTCTGTATCCGGCATGACGGTTATCGTCACGTGTAGTGAGGCGCCCACGCGATCCATAGATCGATCTTGTTTGCCTTGCCTTGTCCTCCAATATGTCTCGCAGGTCTGGCGCATTTCCCCGTGCCTTGGTACTTTTTGAGCGACGTGGGGGTGCGGCTTGAGTGGAGGGCCGAGAGGCCTCTCTGTCGCGGCCACGAGGTGGCCGGTCAGCCGCATCATGCGCTGGTGATGTAGGTTTGGGTGCTTCCTCCTCTAATCGGGGTAGCAGCCTGCGTTTTGGGTAGCTCTTGGAGGGGCGTTCGAGTTCATACTCTTCGGCCGCAAGGACTTCAGTCCATCTGTCGGCTAGCAAGTCTTGGTCAGCTCTAAGCTGTTGCTGCTTTTTCTTGAGGCTGCTTGCCGTGGCCATAAGCCTGCGTTTGAAACACTCCTGTTCGACGAGATCCTCTGGCACGACAAATTCGTCGTCGTCGAGGCTTGCCTCGTCTTCGGAGGGAGGCATGTAACTATCGTCCTCTACCTCTCTGTCTGCCGCTCTCTCATGAGGGCTGGCTTCTCCATCCTCCTGCGCTGAATCCTGCTGGGGGGGGTTGTCTTCGGCACTGTCCGGGGTGTTATTGTCTCCCGAGCCGGAATCACCATTTTTGCTGTGGCGGGATTTAGAGCGGTGCCACTAACGCCGGCGCTTAGGCTGTTTCTTGGAGGGGTCATCCTCCGTTGTTCCATCGCCATTCCCATCTTTTGGGATGTCCACCATGTATATGTTGTATGATGAGGTGGCCTTCCAGTGCCCTGTAGGCGCTGGTTCTTGGTCATCTCCTGCATCGTCGTCCATACCGTCGATGTCTTCGGAGTCGAAGTCGAGCATGTCAGTTAAATCATCGACAGTGGCTACGAAGTGGGTGGTTGGTGGGCTTTGAATTTCTTCGTCGTCTGCATCCCAACATTCCTGACCATAATCCAGCCAGGGCTCTCCTGATAAATAGAGAGACTTTAGCGAATTCAGGATGTTGCCAAAGGGCGAGTGCTGAAAGATGTCCGCGGCGGTGAACTCCATGATCGGCGCCCAATCGAATTCGATTGGCAGGGGCGCGGAAGGTTTCTAGTCCGGAGAGGAGTCCGGCACCTTGGAGTTACGAGCCTTGCAAAGGACAGGGATGGTGTTCGGCTCAATCGTCGTAGAGATTGCAGCCCCCGAGGCGGTGTCCAGCCACCCGTCCTTGATCAGCGCAGTCGGCTCCGAGCTAAGGGTCGGAGCGGACACTGGTGCGGCCTCCAGGGCACTGTTCGGCGGTAGAGCTAGATCATGCCCATCGTGACAGTGCGGCGCGCTTGGCTGTGGCTCGAACCCGTCGAAGATCAAGTCGCCGCGGACGTCAGCCGTGTAGTTCAAACTTCCAAATCTAACCTGATGGCCAGGGGCGTAGCTTTCAATCTGCTCCAGATGGCCAAGCGAATTGGCCCGCAGTGCAAAGCCGCCGAATACGAAGATCTGTCCGGGGAGAAAAGTCTCACCCTGGACCGCATCGTTGTTGATGATCGGAGGAGCCATCGGGCCTAAAGGTGACGACACAGAGGAACTCTCAATGAAAGCACCAATGTCGGTGTCAAAACCGGCGGATCTCGGGTAGGGGGTCCCGAACTGTGCGTCTAGGCAGATGGTAACAGGAGACAAGGGACACGATGTTTTTACCCAGGTTCGGGCCCTCTCGCTGGAGGTAAAACCCTACTCCTGCTTGATTAATATTGATGATATGGGTAGTACAAGAGTAGATCTACCATGAGTTCAGAGAGGCTAAACCCTAGAAGCTAGCCTATGGTATGATTGTTGTTCGTCCTATGGACCAAAACCCTCTGGTTTATATAGGCACCGAAGAGGGTTAGGGTTACACAGAGTCGGTTACAATGGTAGGAGATCTACATATCCGTATCGCCAAGCTTGCCTTCCACGCAAAGGAAAGTCCCATCCGGACACGGGACGAAGTCTTCAATCTTGTATCTTCATAGTCCAGGAGTCCGGCCAAAGGTGATAGTTCGGCTATCCGGACTCCCCCTAATCCAGGACTCCCTCACCCATCTTTTTATCCTCAATGGCAACAATACAATACGTGCCTTGCAACCCTTTCTGTCACTGGGTAAGGACACCACAAGATTGAACCCAAAGCTAAGCACTTCTCCCATGGCAAGAAAGATCAATCTAGTAGGCCAAACCAAACTGATAATTTGAAGAGACTTGCAAAGATAACTCAATCATACATAAAAGAATTCAGAGAAGATTCAAATATTTCTCATAGATAAACTTGATCATAAACCCAAAATTCATCGGATCTCGACAAACGCACCACAAAAAGAGTTTACATCGAATAGATCTCCACAAGAGAGGGGGAGAACATTGTATTGAGATTCAAAAAGAGAGAAGAAGCCATCTAGCTAATAACTATGGACCCGAAGGTTTGTGGTAAACTACTCACAACTCATCGGAGGGGATATGGTGTTGATGTAGAATCCATCTGTGGTCGATTCCCCCTCCGGCGGAGCACCGGCGAAGGCTCGAAGATGGGATCTCGCGGATATAGAAGGTTACGGTGGTGGAAATTGTTTTTCGTTGGCTCCCTGGATGTTTTTGGGGTATGTAGGTATATATAGGAGGAAGAAGTACGTCGGTGGCTGCTCGTGGGTCCCAGGAGACAGGGGGCGTGCCCAGGAGGGGTGGGCGCGCCCTCCTATCTCCTGGCCGCCTTGTTTGCTTATTGACTTGCACTCCAAGTTCTATGGATCACGTTCGTTCCAAAAATCACGCTCCCGAAGGTTTCATTCCGTTTGGACTCCGTTTGATATTCCTTTTCTTCGAAATACTGAAATAGGCAAAAAAACAGCAATACGGGTTGGGCCTACGGTTAGTAGGTTAGTCCCAAAAATGATATAAATGTGTAAAATAAAGTCCATAAACATCCGAAAGGGGTAATATAATAGCATGGAACAATAAAAAATTATAGATACGTATGAGACGTATCACACATCTTGCGAGGCGGTTTTATTGGCATGTCTTGACGAAGCAGAGATCGTGTTCCCCTTATCACGTGATTCTCATCAATACGGGCGTGGGTAACCCAACCGTGCCATTCGTATGACTCCTCGGTTTTAGGCAAGTTCCAAACGGACACGCGGAGGACGCTTGATATTCACCCTCTTTATAAAGAGGTCAAGACCTGTCCTTTTCTTTCCACGCCTGATCCTCCCCTTCCCCTACCTCGAGTCCCAGAACCCAAGGTTCAATCTAAGCTCTCCGGACCTTCAACCATGTCTGGATCCAACCTTCAAGGCCGGTGGATGGCCTCTTCCATCATAGAGGAGGACATCAAGAAGCTTAGGGAGGCTAGGTATCTGACCGCCGAAATCCTTCACAGGTTACCTGCTCAAGGGCAGGTTATCCCCACTCCCAAACCCAACGAGAGTGTTGTATTCGTCTCCCACTTCCTCCGAGGGCTAGGCTTTAGTCTTGATCCCTTCGTTAGAGGGCTCATGTTCTATTACGGGCTAGATTTCCATGATCTAGCTCCAGATTCCTTACTTCACATCTCGTCGTTTATCGTCGTGTGCGAGGCCTTCCTCCGCATTACCCCACACTTCGGCTTATGGCTCAAGACCTTTAATGTGAAGCCGAAGATGATCGACGGGCGACACACAGAGTGTGGAGGCGCTATAATAAGCAAAGGTGCCGACGCCTTATGGCCAAAGGGTTCCTTCACGGAAGTGTCCGACCTATGGCAACGGGAGTGGTTTTAGATAACAACACCCCGAGGTAACAAGTGGGCAGCTGCCCCAGCTTTCCGCTCTGCCCCTCCGCCACGACTGGCATCATGGGTCAACAAGGGGCTGGACTGGGGACCAGTTAATGGCGTGCTGGCATTGCAACGCCGCATCCAAGATCTCCTCAAGAGGGATATCAGTCTCGTCAAGGTAATTCAAGTAATGTTAGTTCGTCGGGTCATGCCATGCCAACGTCGATCTCTCCGTATGTGGGAGTTCAACCCTGAAGGACCGCGAACCATTCAACACTTCTTCGGTGTGACGCTCGAAGGGATGTATCGATTATTCTTCGGATCACGAATAAAGTGTCCGGACACCACCGAGGATGCGGGTCTCAACTTCAATCATCCAGATACCCAAGTAAGTAACTCCGCGACCGAACATGCTGTCGTTATATTTGTCACAACATTATTCTGAAAAATTACCCTCGGCCAGGACTGGATAAGAAAGGCGGAGAGGATCAGGTGTTCGGCCCCTCTTCCCGAAGGCTCGCCGGATCCTGTACTAACCAGGATGCTGGCTCGCGCACCTTATCAAGTGCCATCAGGAGAAGAGGGGAGGAATAGATAAGCCAAGAGCGAGCTTCATACGTTACGCATCCTACCTGGGGGAATTAGTGCCTCCATGTTGGAGGATGATTGGGGAGGCGAATCTAGGATCCCCTCTCCCCACGGGAAGAAAAGGACCGCCCCTGAAAACTTGGAGATAGAGGTTTCCAAGCGAGGGAAGAATCCTTCATCAGGGGGCCCTGCCCTAAAAGGCATCCTTACCGCACAGCGCCCACAAGGGGGCCAGCCGTCAACCGAGCCATAAGTGAACAAAGGCACTTCAGTAAATATACCCTGCTCTTTTCCTGAGAATAGCAACCGATACATATGTTTTGCAGTCCGGCTCATAGCCCTTCTCCACAATGTTCGTCTTCGGGGGATCTTCTTCCAGAGATGATGGAGAGCGAAACGCCTCCTCCTGCTTCGCCGCCCTATAAGGAGGACGACCCTGAGGTGTCGTCCCGTAGGATTTCTCCTGATCCGCAAAGGCCAGAAGGTAACTCTTCGGCCGCCCGAAGCCCGGAGTTCTCAGCTGCTAAGGAGACCAACAGGAAAATCTCGGGATTGTCCGGTGTGCAACCAGACACATTGATGGGTCTTCTGGAGCAAGCGGCTATCTCAGAGGCACATCGTACCTTAATGGGTACGGTGGTTGAGAGGATTTCATCCACAAAAAGCGGGTTGAATGAAGCTTTCACGAGCCTGCTAAAGAGGCTTTGAGGTACGCAAAGTGATATATATATTTTTGACCGTTCCGCACACGCATGGTGTACTTTGTATAGATAGTAGCCCCTGAGACTTTGGTTGCCGTCCAGACAAGGCGAGCAGTGGATCATAGTTAGGTAATGATAGAGATTTTTTGTGCGCAGGTGGCTGCAGATCCGGCGGCTGACCGGACTGTTGAATTCGTCGAATTAAGGTGGTAACTTGACGTGGCGGATGCGGACATCACGCTTGTAAACAAGCAGCTTGACGATGCACGGGGTATGTATATTCGGGTGGTTAGCAAATATTAAGAAGAGCATTGTCGGTGTCAAAACCGGCGGATCTCGGGTAGGGGATCCCGAACTGTGCATCTAGGCGGATGGTAACAGGAGACAAGGGGCACGATGTTTTTACCCAGGTTCGGGCCCTCTCGGTGGAGGTAAAACCCTACTCCTGCTTGATTAATATTGATGATATGGGTAGTACAAGAGTAGATCTACCACGAGATCAAGGAGGCTAAACCCTAGAACCTAGCCTATGGTATGATTGTTGTTCGTCCTACGGACTAAAACCCTCTGGTTTATATAGACACCGGAGAGGGCTAGGGTTACACAGAGTCGGTTACAATGGTAGGAGATCTACATATCCGTATTGCCAAGCTTGCCTTCCACGCCAAGGAAAGTCCCATTCGGACACGGGACGAAGTATTCAATCTTGTATCTTCATAGTCTTGGAGTCCGGCCGACGGTGATAGTTCGGCTATCCGGACACCCCCTAGTCCAGGACTCCCTCAGTAGCCCCTAAACCAGGCTTCAATGACGATGAGTCCGGCGCGCATATTGTCTTCGGCATTGCAAGGCGGGTTCCTCCTCCGAATAATTCATAGAAGATTTCGAACACCAGGATAGTGTCCGGCTCTGCAAAATAAATTCCACATACCACCGTAGAGAGAATAATATTTACACAAGTTCAATCTACTGACGTATCTCGCGGCATGACGTCACGCCACGGCCAAGCCTTTATTCGAATCGTTTTTATTGTTCCACCTCAGCGCGTTTAGTGAAGCTATTTCCTTGGCACGTCTTGTCAAAGCAGAGATCATGTCCCCTTATTCCGGGATTCTCATCAATACGGACGTGGGTAACCCAACCACGCCCGCTGGCACGCCTCCTCCATCGAAGGCGAGTCCCAAACGGTCACGGGGACGGCTCTTGGTATTCAACCCCTTTATAACAAGACCAAGGCCTGTTCCTTTTCTTCAATCTCAATCGAATCCTCCCCTTGCCTCGAGTTCCAACACCCAAGGCTCCAGATTCAGGCGCTCCGGACCTTCGACAATGTCCGGCTCCGACCTACAAGGCCGGTGCACGCCTTCTTCTGTCACGAAAGAAGATGTGCTAAAGTTGAGAGATGCCAGGTATCTAACCGACGAAATCTCGCATAGGCTGCCCGCCCAAGGGCAAGTCATTCCTACTCCCGAGCTTGGTGAGAGCGTGGTGTTCATGTCTCACTTCCGTCGAGGTTTAGGCTTCCCGATGGACCCCTTCATGAGGGGGCTCATGTTTTACTATGGATTGGAATTCCATGACTTGGATCCGGAGTCCATCCTCCACATCTCATCGTTCATCGTTGTATGCGAAGCTTTCCTCCGCACTACCCCTCACTTTGGATTGTGGCTCAAGACCTTCAACGTGGAGCCGAAGATGATCGAGGGGCGGCAGGCAGAGTGCGGAGGGGCAGTCATAAGCAAGAGGGCTGACGCTCCATGGCCCGAGGGCTCTTTTCAAAAGGAGCTTGGTTTGTGGCAACGGGAGTGGTTCTATATCACCGCTCCCAGGGGCACCAGATGGGTGGCGCCGCCTGCCTTTTGCTCGGGCCCTCCACAACGGCTGGCGTCATGGGTCAACAAAGGGCTTGACTGGGGGTCGTCCAAGGACGTACCACTGTTGCAGGGCCATATTCGAGACCTCCAAGAGAGGGAGATCAATCTGGTTGTAGTGGCGCAGGTCATGCTGATTTGGCGCCTTCTGCCCTGCAAACGTCACCCCCTCCGCCTGTGGGAATTCAATCCGGAGGGACCACGAGCTCTCCGACACTTCATGGGTGCGACGCCCGTGGAGATGTATAAACTGTTCTTCGGATCACAAGAGATGTGTCCGGTCTTGACCGAGGACGCAGGTCTGAGCTGCAATCGCCCGGATACTCAAGTAAGTAGTCCTGTGCCCGGACATGCTATCCGTACATTCATCGTAAACTTGCCCTTTAAAGAGCTGTCCCTTGAACAGGAATGGATAGCAAAAGCAAAACTGATAAGGTGTCCGCCCCCCTCCGTGAGACCACGCCGGATCCCGTATTAACCAGGATGCTGGAGGTTGCACCTTTGGAAGAGGGCGAAGGGGGGAACAGGAAAGCTACCGCCTCCGCTAAGGAGGCTTTTAAGGAAGGGGGGATCGAGAATCCCCCCTCCAAGGGGAGAAGAGGATCGCTTCTGAAGATCCGGAGGCCAAGGCCTCAAAGCGGGGGAAGAAATCTTCACCAGAGGGTCCTGCGCCAGGAGAAGCCCCGGCCACACTATTTCCCCAAGGGAATTAGCCCTCCAGCGTGCCGTAAGTAGAAAGGGGAGTTTTGTAATAAGGGACATCCCTGTTTTTATTTCTGAAGATAACCAAAGTTTTACCTTGTAGTTCGGATCTCAGCCCTTCTCAGCAGAGCTCATCTTCGGGGGATCTTTGTCCGGAGATGATGGAGAGCGAAACGCCTCCATCTACCGCACCGTCAGGCGGGGCGGACGACCCTGAGGTGTCGTCGCGGAGGGTTTCCCCGAGTCCGGCGGGGCCGGGAGGTCCGGCGCCAACTGGTGTACGGTCGGAGGAGCTGAAGGATCTGCTCGGGCGAGCATCTATCTCTGAAGATCACCATGCGTTAATGGGTACGGTGATTGAAAGGATTTCATCCGCTGAGAGCGGATTGCATGAAGCCGTCAGAAGTTTGCTGACGGGGTTTGAGGTACGCGAAAATGATATACCTTCTGACAGTTTTGCATATAGAATGCGCCCTGTATAGATAGTAGCCCCTGAGACTCGGTACGTTGCCAAAAGTGACGGCGTGCCGAGGATCATAATCTCAGTTATAAGATGTCGTCCTTCCTATTCAGGGGGCGGAGCGTTCGGTGGCCAGCCGGACTGATAGAGTTGCCGAACTGAAGCGGTAACTTGATGTTGTGGATGCGGACATCGCGCTGGTCAATAAGTGACTTGACGAGTCACAAGGTATGTGGCTTCTCCGGGGACACCTGGTAAGGGAGCTTGACGCCCATGCCTTACTACATGTATGCTTAATGCAGATGGTGTCGCTGCTACGGAGGACCTTCGGGCAGAGCTCGCCCGAGCCAAGGAGCAGGCCCGAAAAAGTGATGCGACTACCGTGAAGGCGGCTGAAGATCTAAAAGCCGAACAGGCTGCTCACTACCGAAGAAGGGAGGAAATGGCCAAGATGGCCGTGGAGCTGAAGGATGTGTTCGCACACGAACACGTCACCGTGTACCTCCAACGCCGAGGGTGATGCACCACAGCTCACGTCGAAGGAGACCCGCCGGAAGCGCGGTACGCAAGACAATCCGGCGGGCGCTTTTGAGCACCCGAAACCCCGCGCACCCGGGAGGGACCCCGTCAGGGCGCGCGGCGGCTATGGGCTGCCCTAGGTCGGCCTGACCGCCCGTAGGGCCTCGAGGTTCGCCGCCCTGCAATGAAGAAGAACGAACGAAGAACGAGGAAGAAGAAGAACAAGGGAGAAGGAAAAGTAAAGGTAAAAGGTGTAGATAGATTTGTTCGATTGTGTGTTGTTGTTCAATCGGCCGTCACCTCTTGTCTATATAAGAGGCGGTTGGACTTCCCGTACAAGAAAGGGACTTGCCTAGTTGTCCAAATCATCAAAACCTAATAAAACACGGACTATTCACGACCCCCGGCCCGGATGTCCGGCTCAAGGCCCGGATGATCCGGCCTAGCCCAGTTTCTTGACAGCAGTTTACTGTTTTGGCTCTAGAATCCTCATACGACCTCGGATTTGGACGTTTTTTATATCCAAATCAACCGCCTCGACGAGAGACACAACTTTCATGTTGAACACTTTTTCATCCGAGGCCATCTTGAGGTTGTTTCGGGCCGTTTTCTAAAGTCTGCAGCAGAAAAACGTGTCCGGACACCTGGACGATTGCCCGGATTGTCCGGCCTTTACCCGGATCATCCGGGAGTTGATCCAGATCATCCGGCTTCAACTTTTAGCTCTGTTGTTTTGGTCAATTTTTCGGCCGTCGGCCGGATGATCTGGACCCTGGTCCGGATGATCCGACCATACAGTGCTGCAGCGCACAGTTTTGGCTGTAACTTTTGCATACAAACTTGGATGGGGACGATTTTTATATCAAAATCGTCCGTTTCGACGAGACGAAGAACTTTGCAGTTGTAACTTTTTCCAGAGGCCATCTTGGGGGCGTAATCAGCCGAATACTGTTCTGAACACAAAATCTCAATACTTCGAATACAAGTTCGGCCTTAGAGATGAGATCGGATGGCTATGGCCCAAATATCAAATTTTTTCCTTTTGACGATATGGAACTTTCTCGCTTTGATCATTTTTCCATTTGAGACCTTCTTAATTACATTTTTGACCATGCCAAAATCTGGTGTCAACACATGCCCCCCTGTTTTTCGGCAAAACTTGTGTGCCGAAAAATAACTTGCACGAAGTTTGTTCTAAGCACGATGTCAACACTCCATCGGCCGTTTTGTACGTGCTTTGGACGATAAGTATATATCGGCCATTTAGATTAGCAACAAAAATGAAGCTAATCGAACATATAATGATTAGGTAATACCCTTTCATGATGTAAGAAATTATATTGCATCCATGGGTCAAAATAAGTCCACGGAGGGTAACCAGTCATACCTGAGGATGAATTCCATGGCATATGCATTAATGACATAGTTGAAGAATATGGATGTTGTTTGAACCGAAGATTCTGATGTGCAAACTCTCGACTTGGTTGTTCGAAGCTTGCACTCTTCTCTTTCTTCACCTTTGTCGCACTTATTGCAACGGAATCTTGCATATTATTCTTGTTTTTAGTACTTCCTTTGGGAACCCATGCCATGTTCATCTGTTCAAGTTCTTGTGCACTAAGCTTTTGTACTTTCTTTTTTTGCCAATACGGTAAGCCGAGTGGGCACCCCGGCTGCGATTTTCTTTGAAGTAATGGCAATTCTTGTTTTATCTTGGGCACTCTCAACTTCCTCCCTTCAAATTTGGCACTTGATTGACTCTCAACAATTGATTGCTTCATCTCATTGCCTTTAGTATCCAATGTCAACATTTTAGTTGGCTCTTTTTCTTTTGAGATCAAATCTGAAGTAGCACTCTTACGACCATCTCTTTTAACACGGTAAACTTGCTTGACCACCTCCTTTCTATTCCTTGAGCACTGGACCGATTCCTTATGATCGAAACGGTCTTTAGCATGTGATTGTTCAAATGCTAATCTTCTCGGAGCTACATAATATTGGTTAGATGGTCTAAAATAAGATGGAGAGTGTGCCCTCGTATCATACCTGTCCCATGATGGATATGGATCTATATGAGCATAGGGAGGCATCCACAGCATTGGCATTGGCGGACCAAAATAAGGATATGAATATGTTGCATTAAAATTCGCACTTTGCCTATACCGATCCTCATATTTGCGCCTTGGGGGTGATCTTGGTTTCTTTGCATGATTTGGCCGATAAGTATTCTTCTCTTCACTCTTCTTTTGATATTTATCCAATAGTTCAGCAAAGGTGATTTTTAATCTCTTACACTTGCGCTTATTTCGTCATTTGTTTCGTTTGGTTGTGCTTGCACAAATCATTGGATTTGCTTGTTGCCCCCTAGTCCTTGGCGTCTCCATTGTAGCTTCGATGGAATTCTCGCCCTCAAAATTATGTTCATTATGCTCTTCAACAACTTTTTTACTTGAAAGCTTGACCCCATAACCTGCAATTTTTACCTCCTCTTTAAATGGATCGGCTTGAAGCAGCCGATGCAAAAACTTTCTGCCATCGAGACCAATCGGAATAGACTGGTCATCTCTTGGTGTCTCAACAAATTTCAATCGTCCTTTATCAATGGCCGATTTAACTATTTGACGAAACATATTGCAATCCTCAAAATTATGTTTGAACGAATGATGCAACCTACAATACATTCGTCCTTGAATTGATGGCTTGACATGGTGATCAAGAATTCTTATGTAATTATTTTTTAGCAATAAATCAAATATTTGGTCACACATGCTTGAATTGAAGGTAAACTTCTTGCTTTCTAGCCGATCTTGCTGTGTGAACGGCCTTGAAGATAAGCAAACGAATGGTTCAGATTTGGAATCTTCCCATTCGGCTATACATTGTGTTTTCCACTCTATCTCCGGTGTCTTTCGATAAGATATTATATTAGCATCGGATTTCTCAAAAGAAATTAACCTTGGCTTTAAACTTCCAATACGAAAATATTTAGAACACACATGTCTCAATTGAGACAAAGTGCAAGCCAAGTAAGAAATAAGCAAAGCTACCCAACTAGATATGAACTTTAGATAAAGCAACGGGGAAAGCTTTGGCCACAACAATAAGTCATTATCGGTCTTTATAAATGGTGCAATGGGTTGACCGATATAGTCTATAACAATTTTTTTGCTAACAAGTAAATTACCCTTCTTCATTGGTCTTTCAAAATTACTTATGAGAATTTTTCTTATACAAGCATCGACAATAAAGTTGCGACCAAATCAGAAGATAGGCAAGTCACTTTCTAGACATACCTCTTCAATTATGTTGGGAGAGCATGATGGTTGTATCACTTGAATAATACTTTGTTCCACTTTTGAATGACTCTCCAATGCCTTGGCATCCTCTTTTTCTTTGATAGATTTGGTACACATACTATTTGATTCGGCTTTTTTAATAACCGAATTAACTTCGTTATCCGAATCACCACTCTTTCTTTCTTTGATTCGCAAGGTTGCTTGTTCTTGTCTAAATTCAGCAAACATTGCAGCTAGTCTATCTTTAAGCTTTTTTCGACCAATTTCAGCCCAATCTTCATCGGATTGCTCCCCAATACTTTGAGACGCTTTCGGCAATGGTGTGTTGCCAAAATTCTGTAATTGTGCAGGGGCAACATGATATGCTACGTTACTAGGTAAAGACACATGCGCTCTGGTAGAATTCTCACTTATTCGGCCATGAGCATGAAGGTGCGGAGCCGAATCACGAATATCTACAATTGCGTATGGTGCCGAAAAATTCGTAGCATGAGGTGTAGCATATGATGTTTGAGGGTAATTGGCCGAATAACTAGTAGTAGCATGGCCAATTCCCCTATCCATCGGCACGTTTGGATTAACATACTGCAAGTTATTTGCCGATGAATAAAAAGTTGAAACACTTTGTTGCATACTATTGGAAGTTCCTACATGGGGTGTCTCAACATGATTAACTGAACTCATCATGTTGTTCATCGGCATATAGATTTGTGGGGTTGCCGATGCATGGGAGTTGGGATACATATGTTGCATGTTGCTAAAATTATATGAAGTTGAAGCATGAAGATTATTCTGAATCGGCTGTTGCACATAATTAGATGCATGATTGATAAAACTAGGGCTAGCCGATACAATATGCTCATTAGACGATCTAGCAACAACATATGCATTATTTGCATCTACATAAGTGAATTGGGTATTCATGTTACCTTTGTAGATTGCAAACCCTAGATGACGATCTCTTAGTAGCAAACACGGGCCGAAGACCGTTCAAAGCTTCGTCCCTAGCGGAGTCGCCAAAAAGTGTGTTCGCACACGAACACGTCACCGTGTACCTCCAACGCCGAGGGTGATGCACCACAGCTCACGTCGAAGGAGACCCGCCGGAAGCGCGGTACGCAAGACAATTCGGCGGGCGCTTTTGAGCACCCGAAACCCCACGCACCCGGGAGGGACACCGTCAGGGCGCGCGGCGGCTATGGGCTGCCCTAGGTCGGCCTGACCGCCCGTAGGGCCTCGAGGTTCGCCGCCCTGCAATGAAGAAGAACGAACGAAGAACGAGGAAGAAGAAGAACAAGGGAGAAGGAAAAGTAAAGGTAAAAGGTGTAGATAGATTTGTTCGATTGTGTGTTGTTGTTCAATCGGCCGTCACCTCTTTTCTATATAAGAGGCGGTTGGACTTCCCGTACAAGAAAAGGACTTGCCTAGCCGTCCAAATCATCAAAACCTAATAAAACACGGACTATTCACGACCCCCGGCCCGGATGTCCGGCTCACGGCCCGGATGATCCGGTCTAGCCCAGTTTCTTGACAGCAGTTTACTGTTTTGGCTCTAGAATCCTCATACGACCTAGGATTTGGATGTTTTTTATATCCAAATCAACCGCCTCGACGAGACGCACAACTTTCATGTTGAACACTTTTTCATCCGAGGCCATCTTGAGGGTGTTTCGGGCCGTTTTCTAAAGTCTGCAGCAGAAAAACGTGTCCGGACACCCGGACGATTGCCCGGATTGTCCGGCCTTTACCCGGATCATCCGGGAGTTGATCCAGATCATCCGGCTTCAACTTTTAGTTTCTGTTGTTTTGGTCAATTTTTCGGCCCTCGGCCGGATGATCTGGACCCTGGTCTGGACTATCCGGCCATACAGTGCTGCAGCGCACAGTTTTGGCTGTAACTTTTGCATACGAACTTGGATGGGGACAATTCTTATATCAAGATCGTCCGTTTCGACGAGACGAAGAACTTTGCAGTTGTAAGTTTTTCCATCAGAGGCCATCTTGGGGGCGTAATCAGCCGAATACTATTCTGAACACAAAATCTCAATACTTCGAATACAACTTCGGCCTTAGAGATGAGATCGGATGGCTATGGCCCAAATATCAATTTTTTTCCTTTTAACGATGTGGAACTTTCTCGCTTTGAGCATTTTTCCATTTGAGACCTTCTTAATTACGTTTTTGACCATGCCAAAATCTGGTGTCAACAGGATGCTACCGACCGCTGCGAGTTTCTTAAAAGGGAACGCCGAGCGGAGCAAGAGGACCTGAAGAAGGCCACCGCCGAAGCCAGGGATGCTCGCTCCGCGATGAGAGCTATAAAGGAGGAGCTGCGTCAGGCCGGGGATATTGCGGCTGGAAAGCCCTTTCTGCTGCGTAGGAAGTTCACGGATCTGAAGTATGCTCAGTTGGGCCAGTTATGGGGTGCGGGGGATGCTTATCTGAATTTGGCGGCAAGTACCACAGACGCAGTCGCACACTTCCGGGGCTAGAAGGATCACGGAATGGAAGAGCTTTTTTGGTCGCAATTCCATAGTCCGAAGCGTCTACTTCCAATGACCGATCGGTTAGCCAAATGGGCTGAGCTGAATAGGTTGTCCGGACTTGCCATGAAAGATGTCTTGGCTCATTTGTGACCGAAAAGGCCCGAGCCGAAGAGTTATTTTGGCTTGGTGCAGCAGTTCCTTGATGCGGTGCCGCATATCAATGAGATGAAGCGGTCGGCGTGCATAGAGGGTGCACGGATGGCACTCGCCCGTGTTAAAACATACTGGGCAAAGATGGAGGCCACCGACGTTGCATCCCAGGATTCGGACAGAAGTCGATTACCAGTCGAACACTATTTTGAGGAAGTTCTGCAGGGCGCTCGTTTAATAGAGACGCAGTGCTCGAAAGATGTTATGTTCAAATGACATATATGATTTGTGAAACCATGTTTCGAATATAATATAAAGGCTTTTTATACTTGTGCATTCAAGTGTTTAAATTCCTCCTGTGCGGCCGTTAACGTATATGTGTATATAACCTGAAAGATGGCAGTCTTCGGCTTCAGCCCCCACGCACATAGTGCGGGGGTGTTTGCAAAAAGGAGCGCATTTTCACACTTAATCCAACGTCTTGGTCATGTGAAGGAGGTGATAACGTAGCAAACTAGGCAACCGGACTATAATGCTTTATCACTTTCACTTAGCCATAGGAGTTCAATGGTGGAGCTACTATATAGCCCCTAGGGGCACTGCGCTCTCCGAATTTCGGGCCGCGTATGTGCCTGACCGGGAAACGATCCTTCGTTAAAGTGGAGGAATTCTAAACATTCCGATGGTCGATCGAGTGGTTGACCAGTCTCTCGCTATATCATGGCAGTCAGTTTTCGGCTTTCTCTACTGAGGTGCTCACCTGGACGAACCGGGGCACAATCGCAATAGTTCTCCTGGTGCCGCGTTAGCCGATAGAGCGGAACGTAAGGCAGCAAAACACAGGAGCCGGGCAAACCCAACATTTGACCAAAGACATGATTCGGAGCTGATGCATATAAGGCCTAACTCAAGACGCCAAACACTCCCTAAGGTATTCGGTCTTTATGAAAACGGGCAGAACAATGCCCTAGGCCCCTAGTGTCCAGGTACGCGCAAAAATTTCTGACGTGGCCGATGCCAAAACGCCAGCCTCCTCCTCGGTTATAGTGAGGAACCGGGGGATGTGTATCAACAAGAGACAGTAAGAAAGGTTTACGCAGGGTCTTAATCTGAAAAGAATCCTTGTAACGGGTCCCTACTGCACGTCTGCGCCTGTGTCTCCGTTGTGACGTATCCTGGACGGGCGTAGCACGGTGTTCATCTGTAAAAGAGAAGAACTTAGTTTGAAAAAAGGATCGTGGGAAAAATGTATAAACAGAGTATAATTCAAGAAACGAATAATATTGAGCTTTATTGTCTCTTATTGTACGTGCGTGCAGCCCCTTGTAAGGGGGGACGCGGCAAGTAAGCCCCTTGTTTATTTGTGCCGGACTCGCCTAACCGTGTCCGGGGTCTGAATGACCTGTTTGTGTGCTTTGATCGGAAAAGCCGGGTTAATGTGTGGCTGTCAAGGCAGTCTCACTTTCTTCCGTATTCTTGGAACACTCGAGGTTTCCCTTTAATGAGATTATGCCGCGTGGACCGGGCATTTTAAGTGTAAGAGATGCATAATGCGGTATTGCGTGAAAGCGGGCGAAAGCTTCACGTCCCAATAGTGCTTGATAGCTACTTTTAAATGGGGCGATGTGGAAGACTAACTTTTCGCAACGGGAGTTATCGGATGAGCCGAACACAACTTCTAGTGGTAGAGAGCCCGTACAATGGGCATATGGGCCTGGCATCACTCCTTCAAAGGAAGTGTTGCTATGGCGTATTTTGGTTGGGTCTATCCCCATTCTGCGGATTGTGTCCTCATATAGTAGGTTTGGATCACTGCCGCCATCCATTAGGACTTGTGTAAATTGCAGTCCATCGATTATAGGATCTAATATCAGGGCAGTCCATCCTGCATTCCATATACTTCCGGAGTAATCCTGATGGTCAAAAGTGATTGGTTTTGACATCCGGTGTCTGGACTCCGCTGGGGTGGACTGTGCGGCGCGCATTTTAATGGGCGCCGCTCTATTTTTCCCTGTTGCCACATGAAGGGAGTTTACTGCTTTGACCTCTTGTGGGAAATTCCTTTGTTTGCCGGTGCTCTGCTTGTGGAGTTCGTCATCGTCCTCACTTGGTGTTTCGAGCCCCTTGTGTTCGGCGCTAAGTCGGCCGGACAGTTTGAAGACCCAACAATCTCTGTGGGTATGGTTTGCAGGCTTCCCGGAGGTGCTGTGGATTTGGCATATTTTGTCCAAGATTTTGTTTAGGTTGGATAGCTCGTCGCTGTTGTCGTTGAGAGGCAGTGTTTTGTTGTTCTGCCGAGAGCTTTTGAATCCGGCGTTAACTGCCGTGCTCTTTGGGCCATTTCCCTTAGTCCGGCGCTGGTCCTTTCTGCATCGTGGTTTCCCATTTCCATCCCTGACCTCGGATGTACTTGGGTCGCTGGTGCTGCATCTTGCTAGCCAGCTATCCTCTCCCACGCAAAAGCGGGTCATGAGGCTTGTTAGTGCGGCCATTGTCCTTGGCTTTTCCTGGCCGAGGTGTCTGGCGAGCCATTCGTCCCGGACGTTATGTTTGAAGGCTGCTAAGGCTTCGGCGTCCGGACAGTCGACTATCTGGTTCTTTTTAGTGAGGAACCTGTTCCAGAACTTGCGGGCTGACTCTTCGGACTATTGAGTTATGTGACTTAAATCGTCTGCATCTGGAGGGCGGACGTAAGTCCCCTGAAAATTTGCCTGAAACGCGTCCACGAGCTCTTCCCAACTTCCAATGGTATTTTCTGGGAGGCTTTTTAGCCAATGCCGAGCTGGCCCTTTGAGCTTGAGGGGTAAGTATTTTATGGCGTGGAGGTCATCTCCTCTAGCCATATGTATGTGCAGGATGTAATCCTCAATCCAGACTCCAGGGTCTGTTGTTCCATCGTATGCCTCTATGTTTACGAGTTTGAATCCCACTGGAAATTCATAATCCAGCACCTCATGGTGAAACATAAGGGGTGTGCGGCGCCCCTGTATTTGGGTGTGCCGTGATGTTCGAATACTCGACATGTTGTATTGCTTTCTGGGGCTTGCTTTCTTGGCCCATAGATGGACCTGACCAGGCCATCCTTTTTGTGAGGATCCTTATGTGGATCGCGTGCCGACTTATGTGCGGCGCCGCTTGTCGCTCTTTGTTTGTCATGTGGTCGTCTATCCGACCGGGCGGCCTCGTTGTTCTTTGATTGTGGGGGCTCTATGGCCTCCTCGTCAAATTCGGGCAGTAGTTTGATTGTTCTTTGAATTTCTTCGTCGTCCGCATCCCAACCGTTCTGACCGTAATCCGGCTAGGGCTCTCCTGATAAAGAGAGACACTTTAGCGAATTCAGAATGTCGCCAAGAGGCGAGTGCTGAAAGATGTCCGCAGCGGTGAACTCCATGATAGGCCCCCAATCGGATTCGATTGGCAGGGGCACGGAAGGTTCGGGGTCCGGAGAGGAGTCCGGCACCTTGGAGTCACGAGCTTCACAAGGGACAGGGTCGGTATTCGGCTCCATCACTGTATAGGTAGTAGCCCCCGAGGTGGTGTCCAGCCACCCATCCTCGATTGGCGCCGTCGGCTCCGGGCTAAGGGTCGGAGCGGACTCTTGTGCGGCCTCCAGGGCACTGTTCGGCGGCAGAGCAAGATCGTGCCCATCGCGACAGTGCGGCGCACTCGGCTGTGGCTCGAATCCGTCGAAGATCAAGTCTCCTCAGATGTCGGCCATATAGTTCAAACTTCCAAATCTGACCTGATGGCCAGGGGCGTAGCTTTCGATCTGCTCTAGATGGCCAAGTGAATTGGCCCGCAGTGCAAGGCCGCCGAATACGAAGATCTGTCCGGGGACAAAAGTCTCACCCTGGATCGCGTTGTTGTTGATGATCGAGGGATCCATCGGGCCTATAGGTGACGACACAGAGGGACTCTCAATGAAAGCACCAATGTCGGTGTCAAAATCGGCGGATCTCGGGTAGGGGGTCCCGAACTGTACGTCTAGGCGAATGGTAACAGCAGACAAGGGACACGATGTTTTTACCCAGCTTCGGGCCCTCTCGGTGGAGGTAAAACCCTACTCCTGCTTGATTAATATTGATGATATGGGTAGTACAAGAGTAGATCTACCACGAGATCAAGGAGGCTAAACCCTAGAAGCTAGCCTATGGTATGATTGTTGTTCGTCCTACGGACTAAAACCCTCTGGTTTATATAGACACCGGAGAGGGCTAGGGTTACACAGAGTCGGTTACAATGGTAGGAGATCTACATATCCGTATCGCCAAGCTTGCCTTCCACGCCAAGGAAAGTCCCATCCGGACACGGGACGAAGTCTTCAATCTTGTATCTTCATAGTCTTGGAGTCCGGCCGACGGTGATAGTTCGGCTATCCGGACACCCCCTAGTCCAGGACTCCCTCAAGCATGATGCTAGTATTTATAGTATGCTTTGACTGCAGATGGAGCTGTCGCCGTTGAGACCTTCGGGCGGAACTTGCCCGAACCAAGGAGCAAGCCAGGAGAAGTGATGTGGCCGCCCTGAAGGCAGCCGAAGAATTAAAAGCCGAACAGGCTGCGCATCGACAAAGTGAGGATAAAATAGCCAGCATGGCTATTGAGCTAAAAAATGCCGCCAGCCGATATGAGCTTCTCGAAAGGGAAAACCAAGAAAAAATGGCTGACCTGGAGAAGGCCTTGCAAGCAGCAAAGGAAACTCACTCTAAAATCAGAGCAGGGCGGGAGGAGCTTCGGCAAGCTGGTGATATCGCGGCTGGGAAGCCCTTTTCATTGCGAACGAAGTTCGGCAATCCGAAATATGCCCCACTTGATCAAATTGTGGAGCTCTGCAGACGCATACTTGGATTTAGCGAAGAGTGTTGCTGATGCGACGGAGTATTTCAAGGATCGGAAAGATCATGAGGTGGAAAGATTGTTCTGGTCGCAGTTCAGTGCTCCAAAGCGTCCGCTGCTATTGAATGAGCGAATAGCCGAGTGGAACGAGCTCCATAGGTTGTCCGGATTTGCCATGAAGGTTGTCGTGGACCATCTGTGGCCGAAGGAACCGAGCCCGGGTAGTTATTTTGGTTCGGTGCAGCAATTTCTTCATGTTGTGCCGCATATCAATGCTGCCAAGAGGTCAGCCTGCATATAGGGTGCGCGGATGCCTCTTGCCCGTGTTAAGACATATTGGGCGGAGATGGAGGCCACCGATGTTGCAACCAGGGGTCCGCTCGGGGGTTAGGACTCGCGCAAGCACTATTTTGAAGAAGTCCTAGAAGGTGCCCGTTTAATAGAGGCTCAGTGCTCAAAGAGTACCATGTTCCAGTGACATGTATCTTGATTGTGAAAACAATGCTTTTTGATAATAAAGGCTATATTTATACTTTTGCCCGTAAAGTATTGTAGTGCCTCCTGTTCGGTCGTTCATGTATGTATGTATGTAACCTGAAAGTTTGCAGTCGTCGGCTTCAGCCCCCACGCATAAAATGCGGGGGTTTTCGGCAAAGCACGTAATCACACTTGATCCAACGTCTTGGTCCGTTAAGGCGGTGATAGCGGGCGAACAAGGCAATCGGACTATGTAGCTTTAACACTTTCACTTAGCCATAGGAGTTTGACGATGGGGCTACCATATAGCCCCTGGTACATCCGCGTTCATCCAAATACGGTGCGCGTAGATACGTGACCAGGAAACCGGTCCTTCGTTAATGCGGAGGAATCGCGAAGATTTCGCTGAGTCATCGAGTGGTTGACCAGTCTCTCGCTTTATCATGATAGTCAGTTTTCGGCTTTCTCTACTGAGGTGCTCATCCAGATGAACCAGGGCACAATCGCAGTAGTTCTCCCGGTGCCACCTTAGCCGATAGAGCGGAACGTAAGGTAGCAAACCACGGGAGCCGGGCAAACCCAACTATTGACCAAAGACATGTTTCGGAGATGATGCATATAAGGCCAAACTCGCGACGCCGAATACTCCCGAAAGTATTTGGACTTTACAACATATACTGGGCAGAGTACCGCCCTTGATAATTAGCCCTGAATTTCCAGGTACGAGCATTAATCTGGCGTGACGAAAGAGCTTGCCAATAATGCCAGTATCCCTCTCGGTTGTTTTAAGTGCCCGGAGGGTGTGAGGCAACAAGAGACAATAAAAAAGGTTTACATAGGGTTTTAATCTAAAAAGAAACCATTGAACGGAGCCCTGCTGCACGTCTGCGTCTTTGTCTCCGTTGTGCCGTATCCTGGAAGGGTGTAGCGCGATGATCATCTGTAAAAAGAAAAACCCAGGTGAAAGAATATGGTGTGATCATGCGACAAGTTGGTTATTCTTAATGAACCATGAGAATTCAATCTATTGTGTATTAATAGGGTTGAGCCGAACTATGGACCCTTTTACATGCGGGCGACCCCTAGCACCACATGTGGGGGCATATCCGTTGACCAAGCTCAGGTTTATCTGGGCTGCTACAACTAGTGGTGCGCCGGACACGTCTAGCCATGTCCGTGGTCTTGACGACTGATCATTTATTCGGGTTGGAGAGGCCGTTCAGTGGTTCGGCTGCTAGAGCCACCACGTACTCTTTCGCACGCAAGGAACACTCTGTATTTCTGCTGATTGGGATGACGCCACGTGGACCGGGCATCTTAAGTTTAAGATAGGCGTAATGCAGTACTGCATTGAAACGAGCGAAGGCCATTCTTCCTAGTAGTGCGTGATAGCTGCTTCGGAATGGAGCGATGTCGAAGATAAGTTCTTTGCTTCAAAAGTTGTCGGGAGAACCGAATACAACCTCTAATGTTAGAGAGCCCGTGCAACGGGCCTCTACGCGTGGTATTACTCCTTTAAAGGTGGTATTGCTTTGGCTAATTCTTGACGGGTCTATCCCCATTTTGCGGACAGTGTCCTGATATATCAGATTAAGACTACTGCCGCCATCCATGAGGACTCGAGTGAGATGGTATCCGTTAATTATTGGGTCAAGGACCAAGGGAGCCGAACCTCCTTGCCGGATACTAGTCGGATGATCCCTGCGATCGAAAGTGATCGAGTAGGCCGACCATGGGTTGAATTTGGGGGCAACTGGTTCTACAGCGTATACATCTTGGAGTGCGTGTTTGTGCTTCCTCTTTGGTATGTGAATTGCGTAAATCTTGTTCACTGTTTTGACCTCTGGTGGAAAAAATTTCTGTCCCCCAGTGTTCGGCTGGCGAGGTTCGTCCTCGTCTTCACTTGACGGCTCCCTCCCCTTGTGTTCGGTGTTTAGCTTGCTGGCCTGCTTGAAGACCAAGCATTCTCTGTTGGTGTGATTCGCGGGTTTCTCGGGGGCGCCATGAATCTGACGTGATCTGTCCAGAATTTTGTTTAGGCTGGACGGTCCATCTCTGCTACCTTTAAATGGCTTTTTTCATTGACCGGGTCGAGAGCCCATGAATCCGGCGTTTACCGCCATGTTATCTGGGTTGTCTTCATTATTTCGATGCTTGTTTTTATTGCATCACGACTTCCCATTGCCGTCCCTGACTTCGGATGTGCCTGGGTCACTGGTGCCGCTGCGGGCCAACCAACTGTCCTCGCCCGCGCAAAAGCGGGTCATAAGGCTTGTTAGGGCTGCCATTGTCCTTGGCTTTTCCTGGACGAGGTGTCTGGTGAGCCATTCATCCTGGACACTGCGTTTGAAAGCCGCTAAGGCTTCAGCATCCGGGTAATCGACAATTTGGTTCTTTTTGGTGAGAAATCTGTTCCAAAGCTTACGGGTTGACTCTCCAGGTTGTTGGATTATGTGACTTAAATCGTCTGCGTCCGGAGGTCGGACATAGGTCCCTTGAAAATTGGCCCTAAAACGTCCTCGAGTTCCTCCCAACTTCCAATTAAGTTTTCGGGGAGGCTTTTCAACCAGTGTCTAGCTGGTCCTTTCAACTTGAGGGGCAGGTATTTGATGGCGTGGAGATTGTCTCCGCGAGCCATATGGATGTGAAGAATAAAGTCCTCAATCCAGACTGCAGGGTCTGTCGTTCCGTCATATACCTCTATGTTTACGGGTTTAAATCCCTCCGAAAATTCATGATCTAGTACCTCATCAGTGATGCACAGGGGGTGCGCGGCACCCCTGTATTTTGATGTGTCGTGGCATGCTTCCGACGGATATAGTGTTCGGTGTTGATTCTGAACTGGTATTTGATCAGTATAGTCGTTTTGGTGGCCGTGATCCTGCGTAGGAGCACACTTCATAGATCCATAGATGGACCTGGCCATACCGGCTCTCTTGTCCAGGTGCTCACGTAGATCGTGCGCTGACTTGTGTGCCGCGTCATCAGCCGCTCTGTCTCGGCCACGGGGTGGTCGGTCTGGCAGATTGACCATATTATTTTTCGGCGGGATGGGCTCTAGAGCCTTGTCGTCGAATTCGGGCAGCAGCTTGCGCTTTGGGTAGCTCTTTGTGTGGCGATCGCCACCGTGTTTTTCATCAGTGTCGAGCACTTTTTTCCATCTGTGGTTGAGCGTATCCTACGTGGCCTTAAGCCTTTGCTTCTGCTTCTTCAAGATCCTCGCGGTGGCGATAAGCCTTTTGTGGAGGTTTTCTTGTTCCAAGTGCTTTTCCGGAATGATGAGTGCATCGTCGTCCAGACTGTTCTCCTCTCCGGATATAGGTTTATAAGTTTTATCGTTGGCATCACTATGAGCAAACAGCGGCCCCGGACTATGTTCGCCATCCCCTGGCTCATCCTGCTCCATCACTGGGTCCACGGGGTCGTCGTTACCTTTGGAGTCGTCCGGGGTATTGTTCTTTCTTTTTCCGTTATCGCTGTTTCTGCTGCGGCGGGATTTAGATCGGCGCTGCTGACGTCGGCGCTTTGGTTGCTTCTCCAGAGGATTATCCTCCGTTCCATCCTTCCGTTCCTCGCCGTAGTTTTCTTTGGGTGTGCCCACCATGTATATATCATATGATGAGGTGGTTGTCCAGTGCCCCGTGGGCGGTGGTTCCTTTTCTTCTCCGGCATCGTAATTCATACCGTCGATGTCTTCGGAGTCGAAATCAAGCCTGTCGGTTGAGTCGTCGACAGTGGCTATCAAGTGGGTGGTGGGTGGGTAACAAATTTCTTCGTCGTCCGTTTCTCACTCAAGCCGGACATAGTTTGGCCAAGAGTCTCCTGACAGGGAGAGAGATTTTAATGAGTTTAGCACATCGCTCAAGGGCGAGTGCTGAAAGATATCCGGGGAGGTAAACTCCATGATCAGCGCCCAATCAGGTTTGATGGGCACGAATATACGCGGTTCAGGGCCTGCGGCTGGAGACGAGTCCGGGGGTCCGACGACGCAGGCCTCATTGGAGGCGAAGTCTGTGTTCGGCTCTATCGCTGCTGAGTGTGCGGCCTCCGTGGCGGGGTCCATCCACCCGTCCTTGGATGGCACGATCTACTCCGGATTTGGGTCCAGGGCAGCGGCAGGTGCGTTCTCCTAACCATCGTCCGATGGCAGATCTAAGTCATGCTCATCATGTCTGTACGGCGCACCTATCATGGGCTCGAATCCGTCGAAGATCAAGTCTCCGCGGATGTCGGTAGTGTAGTTCAGGCTTCCAAACCTGACCTGATGACCAGGGGCGTAGCTATCGATCTGCTCCAGATGGCCAAGCGAGTTGGCCTGCAGTGCGAAGCTGCCGAATACGAAGACCTGTCCGGGGAGGAAAACCTCACCCTGGATCGCATCGTTGTGGATGATTAAAGGAGCTATCAAGCCTTACCGTGACGACACAGTGGAACTCTCCATGAAAGCACCAATGTCGGTGTCAAAACCGACGGATCTCGGGTAGGTGGTCCCGAACTGTGCGTCTAAGGCTAATGGTAATAGGAGGCGGGGGACATGATGTTTACCCAGGTTCGAGCCCTCTCTATGGAGGTAATACCCTACTTCCTGCTTGATTGATCTTGATGATATGAGTATTACAAGAGTTGATCTACCACGAGATCGTAGAGGCTAAACCCTAGAAGCTAGCCTATGATTATGATTGTTGAAGTCCTACGGACTAAACCCTTCGGTTTATATAGACACCGAAGGGGGATAGGGTTACACAGAGTCGGTTACAGAGAAGGAAATCTACATATCCGAATTGCCAAGCTTGCCTTCCACGCAAAGGAGAGTCCCACCCGAACACGGGACGAAGTGTTCAATCTCATATCTTCATAATCCAATAGTCTGGCACAAGTACATAGTCCGGCTGTCTGAGGACCCCCTAATCCAGGACTCCCTCAACCACGCTTTGAGAACTTCTGGAATTTCCTCACGAGCATTGCTAGCTCTTGGCTTAGTTCTTCAGGATCACTAAGGCTGCTACCAGAATCTTCACCTTCAGATTCAGAGACTACCTTGGCCTTCAGTGCGATTGATCTTCGATAGCTTGACCCATAGAGGTCTTGAGGGAGTCCTGGACTAGGGGGTCTCCGGATAGCCGGACTATCATCATCGGCCGGACTCCAAGACTATGAAGATACAAGATTGAAGACTTCGTCCCGTGTCTGGATGGGACTTTCCTTGGCGTGGAAGGCAAGCTTGGCGATACGGATATATAGATCTCCTACCATTGTAACCGACTCTGTGTAACCCTAGCCCTCTCCGGTGTCTATATAAATCGGAGGGTTTTAGTCCGTAGGACGAACAACCATTACAACAATCATACCATAGGCTAGCTTCTAGGGTTTAGCCTCCTTGATCTCGTGGTAGATCCACTCTTGTACTACCCATATCATCAATATCAATCAAGCAGGAGTAGGGTTTTACCTCCATCGAGAGGGCCCAAACCTGGGTAAAAACATCATGTCCCTTGTCTCCTGTTACCATCCGCCTAGACGCATAGTTCGGGACCCCCTACCCGAGATCCGCCGATTTTGACACCGATATTGGTGCTTTCATTGAGAGTTCCTCTGTGCCGTCACCGATAGGAAGGATGCCTCTTCTCGTCTTTAAAGACGGTATCTTCGCCAAAGGAGCCTTGGCCGCCGGCCAAACTATCCGGCTGGGTGGTTTTCTCGTGGCCGCCTGTTCGGCCACCGCTTCGACGATGACCTCTTGGGTCATCAAAAGCAATCTTCACGTCAACTCGGAATTCGCCGAGCAGCTGGATCCAATAGAGCTCTCGTCCATAAACGAGCTCTTGTATCGCATTGCCGCCCTGGGAGTCGCTACAGACTACAATCAGATTGGGCTTAAAACCGATCTGAGAGAGATTAACTCTCCCCAGGTTACCCACCATGTTGAGGTGGTAGAGGAACAACGCGGCGATTCTTCTCCTATATTGAAAACTAGTCATGTCCGAACTCCCGAACCCTCCATGCCGGATTCCCGCGGAGGGACGGACTTCGATCAAGCCTGAACCTAAAGTCAGGCATCGGACCGGACTCGTTGGACAATGTCCAGCAATCCAAGCTTCCAAATTCAGAAACTTCTCGGCCCTTGATCCTCGAGATGGGTAGGGTTCCGGACTCAATTCCACCCACCCACCCAGACATATGCGATCTATCTCAAATCTGGCAAGAGCCCGCTGAAACAGTACATCATTACTGGGCCAGATTCCTCCTGGTTATGGACAGGATAAATGACTGCCGAGAGGAAAACGTAATTTCAATTTTCTGCAATAATTGCACGGACGAGGGAATCTTATACGCCGTCAGTCACCGTGAAATTACACGCTTCGCCGACCTGGCGTCAATAGTACGAAAGTACTGTGCGATGGAGAGTTTCCGGAAAACCGAAACTAAGTTTTGGGACAATCCAGCCCCGAATACAACCCTAGTCCGTAACAAAAGGGTGCATCACACTCAGGCACCAGGTACAAAAACCAAAAAGCAAAAAACCCATAAAGGGCACGGAACCGTACTGGAGGGATGGCTCAGCGGACCCTGTAAAATTCACAGTACAGAAGGCGCCACCCCAACACATAGCCTTCGAGCATGTTGGATATTGCGGCAGGTGGCCAAAAGTGGCGAGGAGCTTTTAGCCCCGTAAAACCACTCCAACAGTACCAGTACGGTGTCAACAGTTTTCGAGAACGAACAATCCGCAGCCTCGCCGAAGTCTACCAAGTAGCAACAACAAATCTGTGGAGCAACACGGCCATCACCTTCATCGCCAGTGATGAAACTAAATTCCGAACAGCCCGAGCACCAGCCGCATTGGTCCTCAGTCCAATAGTGGACGGCTTTCGTCTTACCAAGGTACTCATGGATGGCGGCAGCGGACTAAACCTCATCTACGAGGAAACTCTTCAAAAAATGGAAATAGACTGGAGCCGCATTGAGCGAAGCAGCACAACCTTTAGAGGAATAATCCCTAGCCGGGAAGCGCGCTGCACAGGAAAAATCACACTTGATGTGGTATTCGGCTCGCCGGACAATTACAGGTCCGAAGAGGTCACGTTCCAAGTGGCCCCGTTCAGCAGCGGATATCACGCTATATTAGGACGAGAGGCATTCACAATTTTTCAAGCCATACCCCATTACGGGTACATGAAGCTTAAGATGCCTAGGCCCGGCGGAATAATCACTCTCGCTAGTGATCCGGACATAGCACTCCGCGCCGAAAACAAGACAGCCGCATTAGCCCTGGAGGCACTATCCGAAGCCCTGGCGGCAGAAGAACTCACTGCGCTGTGCTCTACGGTGAATAGGGACGATGTGATACTCGATAAGATATCCAAGTCCACCTCCTTTAAACCAACGGATGAAATAGTCAAATTCCAGGTCCATCCAACGGACCCAACAAAGACGGCCTCCATCGGGGCACAGTTGAACCCTGATGTAGATGCCGCACTGCGAGAATTCCTTCGAGAAAATTGGGACATCTTTGCCTGGCACCCTTCAGATATGCCAGGAATCCCACGCAGATTGGCAGAACACAGCCTAAACATCCTAAAAGGATTCAAGCCAGTCAAACAGGCTCTTCGGCGATTTTCTGAACCCAAAAGACAGGCAATGGGAGAAGAGCTAGCCAAACTACTGGTAGCCGGATTCATCAGAGACATCAAACATCCGGACTGGCTAGCAAACCTGGTAATGGTACCAAAGAAGGACAAATCCTGGCGCCTATGTATCGATTTAAAAGACATCAACAAGGCCTGCCCAAAGGATCCCTTCCCCCTCCCCCGCATCGAACAAATAATCGATGCTACTGCAGGGCACGATTCATTGTGCTTCCTTGACGCATACTCCGGCTACCATCAAATCAAGATGGCAGAAGCGGACCAAGCCGCAACAACATTCATTACTCCATATGGACCATTCTGCTTCAACACGATGCCCTTCGGACTCAAAAGCGCCGGCGCAACATATCAGCGCATGATTCAAACATGTCTGGTGTAACGCCCTCGATGCGGCTATATCTCCCACATGTCGAAGCACGACTTAGAGGCATAACCGCATTGAAAGCAATGTTGCAAGTGAGGTAATCTTCACACAACCCATATAATACATAAGGGAAAAAGATACATAGTTGGCTTACAATCGCCACTTCACACAATTACAAGAATAAAGCATTACATCATCCAGATACAATCAAGGTCTGACTACGGAACCAAAATAAAAGAAGAACCCCAAATGCGACAAAGGTCCCCGATCGACCCCAACTGGGCTCCACTACTGATCGACTCGAACGAAACAACACAAAGGGCAAGATCTTCATCGAGCTCCTCCTTGAGCTTGGTTGCGTCTCCTGCTCGGTAACATAAGCACCTGCAAACTGGTTTTGGAAGTATCTGGTGAGTCACGAGGACTCAGCAATCTCAAAACCCGCGAGATCAAGACTATTTAAGCTTATAGGAAGGATGGAGTAATGAGGTGGAGCTGCAGCAAGCACTAAGCAAATATGGTGGCTAACATACGCAAATGAGAGCGAGAAGAGGAGCAAAGGAACGGTCGTCAACTAGAAATGATCAAGAGGTGATCCTGAACTCCTACTTACGTCATACATAACCCAAAAACCGTGTTCACTTCCCGGACTCCGCCGAGAAGAGACCATCACGGCTACACACGCGGTTGATGTATTTTAATTAAGGTCAACTTCGGGTTTTCTACAACCGGACATTAAGAAATTCCCATCTACCACATAACCGCGAGCACGGCTCTCGAAAGTCTATACCCTGCAGGGGTGTCCCAACTTAGCCCATGACAAGCTCTCGCGATCAACGAAGGAATAGACCTTCTCCCAGGAAGACCCGATCAGTCTCGGAATCCCGGTTTACAAGACATTTCGACAATGGTAAAACAAGACCAACAAGACCTCCCGGCGTGCCAACATCCTGATAGTAGCCGCGCGTATCTCGTCTCAGGCCACGACCGGATGAACACTACGTACGGCAACCGACGATACCCCAAGTTGCCAAGGGGCGGCACCGCAAGTGGCTCTGGTTTGGACCAACACTTAGACAAGCATTGGCCCGGGGGGGCTATAATAAAGATGACCCTTGGGTTAATTACTCCCAAGGGAAATGTAGGTGGTGGTGAGGCAAATGGTAAAACCAATGTTGGGCCTTGCTGGAGGAGTTTTATTCAAAGCGAACTGTCAGGGAGGTCCCATAAATCACCCGACCGCGTTAGGAACGCAAAATCCGGGAACATAACACCGATATGACGGAAACTAGGGCGGCAAGAATGGAACAAAACACCAGGCATAAGGCCGAGCCTTCCACCCTTTACCAAGTATATAGGTGCATTAATTAAATAAGAGATATTGTGATATCCCAACAAGTAAACATGTTCCAACAAGGAACAACATCTCCATGTTCCAACAAGGAACAAACTTCATCTTCACCTGCAACTAACAACGCTATAAGAGGGGCTGAGCAAAGCGGTAACATAGCCAAACAACGGTTTGCTAGGACATGGTGGGTTAGAGGTTTGACATGGCAATTTGGGAGGCTGACAAGCAAATGGTAGGCATCGTAGCATTGGCATAGCAAAAGAGCGAGCAAACTAGCATAGCAAAGATAGTAGTGATTTCGAGGGTATGGTCATCTTGCCTGAAATCCCGCAAGGAAGAAGAAAGATTCCATGAAGAAGACAAATGGACGTAGTCGAACGAATCCTCACAACTCCGGAACGAAACCGAAGCTAACGAGAGAAGCAACCCAGAAAGAAACAACCAACATAGTAAACAACCATCACATAAACATGGAATGAAGCACAATCAAGTATGATGCATGTCCGGTTTAATGAGGCATGGCATGGCAAAGTGCAAAAAAAACAATACTACAAGTTAAGTGGAGCTCAATATGCAACGATTTGCATATTGACAAAACACCACATCAATTATTTAGTTCTCTCTCGGTTATGCTACTCATCAATATTAAATGTTGTTAAACATGGCAAAGGGTGAAGCATAATTAAGCTATCTATCTAGGCAAGTTTAAACGAGGCCGGAACAACAAACAACAATTCCGAAAAATCCCCAAGTTATTTAGCAATTAAAGCAAACAACAATTTTAAACATTTAAATGTTGTTATCATGATGCGGATGCCATATGCAAGTTTATGCAATCTTTATGAAAATGTTGACAAGAGCATGTTATGAAGCATTTGGTCGCCATGGTGGAACGAAAAGGGTGCCACGGCGGCGAAACAAAAATGGTGCCACGACAACATATCGTTTCCGGTAGCCCACGGAGATACCGGTGCAAAAGAAGTGGGCGTGAACAAGTCATGCAAGATGGTGGGGTGATCCCGGATTCCGGGTTCCCACGGGACGGCGGCATGGCAAACGAGGAAGGAACGTGCAAGGATCAAACGGGCACGGAGCAAACATATCGTACATCTCATACATGCAAGGGCATCTCATCGCAGTCGTCTCGGGTTTCGATCTTCAGGAGCAGCGGAGAACACACACACACAGGGCACGGCAGAGGTTGTGCACGGCAGCAACGGGTTGGCCAAAAGAGGCAGAGGCCATGGCAGGGGCAGGCGCTTGGGGCGCCGGTGGCTGCCTCAGCAAAGAGAAGGGCGCGACGGGGTGGCCTGGAGGTCAAGGAGAAAGGAGGGTTCGCGGGAGGCGCAGGAGGGCGAGGAAGCAGCAGAGGCGTGGGCGTCGGGCCAGGGCCTCGGAATTGGCCGGAGAGGACGGCTCGTGCAGCGAGACGACGCGAGGTCGTAGGAGACGGAGGACGGAGGCGTCCTGCACTTGGCCTTGGCGACGAGCGGCGCGGGAACGAGGACGAGGGCGCACGAGGTGTAGCCCGGCAGGTGAGGGAGGAGGCGGTGGAGGCCGGCTCCGAGGCGGACGGGCGTGGGTCAACGGGACGCAGAGGAGGCGGCTCTGGTCGGTGGGTCGAGGGACTTGACCGGTGGCGCGGCTTGTAGCAGATCGGGCGCGGGGATGGAACTCCAGCGGCGCTGGCTGTGAGCGTGTGTGTGTGCGATGGGGATCGAGACGAAGGTGGCGGCGGGCAGAGGGAACGAGAGGGAGAGAGATGCGTGGGGGCTGGGATCGGTCGGGCTAGGGTTAACAGTGGTTAGATGGGCTGGCTGGGCCGGCTTGGTCTAGCTAGATAGGTAGTGGGTTGCGGCTGGTCTTCCCCTTCCTTCTTCAAATCTCTTCCAAAAACAGAAAAGCAAAGAAAGAAAAAAGGGAGAGAAAAGAAAAGAGTGGACAAGAATTTGGGCGTGGGGGTAATTTTTCCGGACTCATAAAAATGAGCTTGACCCAAGAAAAATGTAGTGGGCAAGATTGCAAGAATTAAATTCAAAGTCATTTGAATTTAATTCAAATGGTTTGAACAAGGACTAGGATTTAGAAGTGTCCAAAAATGTTCGGATTTTTGGTGGAGCTCCGGAAAATGATGAAATAATTACGGGCAAGGTTGGAGAACAAGAATTGAGATAACAACGGCATGGGATATTTTGTAAGTGTGTTATGATAAATTCCAAATAATGAAATATTTACTATAGCTATCTAAATATCGAGAGGATATGTTTTAAAGAGAAATCACCATGTGAATATCCCTCGATTTAAATAGATCAACGATCTATGCAATTTATTTAGGTGAGTTTTTAGAAATTAAATGACATGATGGCATGATGCAATGCAAATGATGCAACAAACAAAACAAATCACACGACGAAACTCGAAGTAGCTGGAAGTCTTCTGGAGCATCGGTCTCGGGGCGTTACAACACTCCACCACTATAAGAGGATCTCGTCCCGAGATCTAGGATGGCACCGGAGAGAAACGGAAGAGGAAGAGAAGAGGTTAAACTAAGTTGCTTCTTTGACAAAAGAGTGAAACCAAAGAACCTTGAGAGGTTGAAAATTTGAAAGAAAGAAAACAACGGAGTTGAATACAATTGAGAGCACTGCGGTAGAAAATAGAAACAAGGAACACCATTTGAACCTTGGAGGTTGCAAAGCTATGAATGACGAGTACAATGGACAAGAAGGGATTGAACCACTCTGGTTGAAATGAGATAAACAAGGAACAAGGAAGAACAAATTTGGACAACACTCTGGTTGAAAAGAGATGCAAGACTTCATAAGATGAAAAGAACTTGAAAGAGGACACGACACTCCGGTTAAATGGATAAGCACGAAAAGAACACGATCCTCACAATCGAGATGATGAGTGAAAAGAGGAACATCACAATGCCTCCGTAAGAAAGAATAGAAGTAGATCATTGGAATAAAGGGGCGGAGAAGAAAATGACAACTTCTACCACAATTGAATTTGGAAGGCATCCTTGCAAGAAGGTTAGAATAGAGTTGTTGGAAGACCAACAACGAAAAGAATAAGTTTGTAGTGGGCTTATGGAAACATCTCAACATTATGAGGTGACAACCGGCCACTAACAGAAACAATTGCTTGCTTGAGATTAACGAAGAGATCAAAACTTGTTCCATCAAGATGGAAAAGAGATAACTTGGGTCATTAATAAGCACCAAAATAGCAACATTCCTTAGGGAAGGCTTTAGGTGAAATCTATACCAAGATAACTCCAATGAAGAGATTGACGGTTGAAAAGATCTCTTGAACAAAGAGAAAAAGATGGATTTAAATATGTCACTCTTGAAAACTTGTGAATCATGAAACGCGAAGGGAAATTATCAAGAATGACCTAACACCACCTCAGAAGATAAGGTAAAAAGAATTGCACTTTGGAATGCAAGATGAAGAATGCTTGAACTCCTCAAAACAAGACATGTGTTCAACACCATGTTTAATTTTTGAGTATAGCTTGGCTGATCTTAACTTCAAGAGAAATCTTGAAGAACAATTGAAGAATGAAAAGAATCCTTGACGAACCACCACTCCGGTAATAAACGGATGATAAAAAGAAAGAGAAGTTGAAAGCACAAGGTGAAGCCTTGCGATGATTTAGATGGAGCTTCGCGACGAGATAATGCGGAAAACTTAGAACTCCGGAAGAAAGATGAACAACAAGAAGCCAAGAATTTATTCCTCCTGAACAAACTCTGAAGGAAAGGATTAATCACTTGGATGAAACAAGAATAAGAATTATGTTATGCGTATCCTTCACCAATTTAAATTGATGACAAGCAACAGATTTGGCATACTACTTATTCTAGTAGAAAGGATTAAGAGAGATATAGCGCAAACTTGAGAAGGTATTAATGGAACCACTGGTGAGATTTGGAAACAATGAATAAATTAATATGAGAACATAGGAAGAGGAATCTTGAACAAACCACCGTAAGAATTGAAAATGAAAGTAGCAAAGGCACAATTCACAGGGAAGAGTTGGAAGATGAATGAAGATACTTGAGGGGATTTAGATACATGAGAACGAAGAGATCATGAACTGATTAGAGGGTACTTGAATGATGCACCGGTATGATTTGGAGAACAGAGCTGAAAGCTTGAATGAATGATACTGAGATGTTGGGCTTCAAAGAATGAAACTGAAAAGACTCCTAAAATGCTCCGGATGGGTGAAAAAGATTCTCACAATCGAAAACAATTATGAGAGGATGGCAACAAGCTAGAACCATGAATCTTGAAGAGAATAGAGCAAGATTAAAGAGAAACTCTTCTTCAGTCTTCAAATGATGAGAATGACAACGAGAAACACTACCAAGAATTATTGAGGCACACCGGAAGAATCAAAAGCGAAGAGGTTGAGCCAACTATGAAAAGAATTTGAAAGATCTTGGAGAAAAGCATTTGACTGATGATAACTCATTCTTACGTCAAACTTGGAGAAGAATTTAGGATAGCTCTGGGAAAATAGAAGAGTCAGGTAAGATCCTGGGAAAAGACCTGTGGGTTAGGGCCCACTCAAAAGAACACCGTTGAAAAGATTTAAAAGAGATGTTGCACCGGTTGAATTAAATCACTTGAATGAGATACCAATCTCGAAAGAGCTTGAACGAATGCAGAGTGGAAACACGAATCTTCGAGATATCTTGAGCACTCCGGAATAACAAATAGCGGGAAGTAGAATGATAATGAGGTGCACCGGTATGAGAAGACATTGAAATGAGGAAAAAGGTATGATCAACAAAACTTGACTTGAATCCACCGGAGAAGAGAAAGGAATGAGGAATGACGAACTAGTAGAACATCTTCTTGAGAACCACCGGGTAAGAACATTGACGGAAAAGAATGGAGAAACTTCACAAAAATAAAAGGATACTTGGTAAAGAAATCTTAGTCCTTGAGGAAAAAGGGTGGGTGGGCGGGAAAAAAACAAAGGCAACTTGGAGACGGATGAAACAAACACCATTGAGAAGAAATGATAATTGGTCTTGCTGATGTTGAAGTGATCGAATCCACTTGAAGAGAAACACGCCGGTCGAAAAGGATTGACATGACAATCTCGATTGTCGAGAAGGATTGGTATTCACATCGGAGTATGAGAACACCATTTCGGAAAGGTATGGAATCAACACTTGACATTGAAGCAACTCGAATACCACAACTCAAAACAAAAACAAAGGACTGGCTTGCAGAATAAGCCGGAACAAACATATGATAGAGATTTCGTCCGAAGTTTTCGTGGTGGGGCCTACACGGGCTCGATCGTACAGCACCATCATGTACAAGGCAGTGCACATGACATACGAAGCGTCCCCGAGTCGGCATAGCCAAGGACTCTTTAAGACACAACAAGACCACTGTAAAACCAACCGTGAATAGGCGGACCACTAGACGTCGAACCCCAATTTCATATCATACATCCGTCGGAAAGATATCCTAAGAGCTACTTGAATTCCCACCTATGAAACTCCCGAAATTTTCCGGTTATGCAATCAGGTGTTGGGGATACAGGGGAAGCATAATATCTCACCCAAAACTAGCAAATCCTACATCGAGCTGTATCCATCCTTCAACACATAACCAAGAAACCTTCGGGAATCGTCTACCTCAACCTTCGAAAAGCATCCGTTATACAAGTTATGGCGATACTCCCGAACTCCCGCCCCAGTACTAGGTGGCGTCGAGGTTATCTCACCAACGAACTGCATAAAAGAGATTTTCGATGTCGGCGTACTAAACTCAGGTATTCCAGAACTGCAACGATAAAATTATGGCGACAACACCTCAGAGCTCAACTCCCCGGGACACTTCCACTAAACCCCTGACAGGAGGCACCAAGACAATGTTCTCATCATAAAACCATCGGAACGATTCCAAGATACCCGCGTGATCCTAAAAAAATTTAGTGAAATTTGAGAAGAGAAGAGTCAAAACTCTACGTCAGGATGCCTTACCAGAGCGATGAAGAGACTGGGGAGTAAAAAGAATTCCTAACTCTCCGATATATATAATCCTAAATGACTCAAAACATTTTTCTAGACACAACTCGGCCGCTAAAAACGATCAAGCAGTGGGGCTCCTAAGGTCGGGGAAGGCTCTGATTGCCAACTTGTAACACCCTCGATGCAGCTATATCTCCCACGTGTCGAAGCACGACTTAGAGGCATAACCGCATTGAAAGCAATGTCGCAAGTGAGGTAATCTTCACACAACCCATGTAATACATAAGGGAAAAAGATACATAGTTGGCTAACAATCGCCACTTCACACAGTTACATGAATAAAGCATTATATCATCCAGATACAATCAAGGTCCGACTACGGAACCAAAATAAAAGAAGAACCCCAAATGCGACAAAGGTCCCCGATCGACCCCAACTGGGCTCCACTACTGATCGACTAGAACGAAACAACACAAAGGGCAAGATCTTCATCGAGCTCCTCCTTGTGGTTGGTTGCGTCACCTGCTCGGTAACATAGGCACCTGCAAACTGGTTTTGGAAGTATCTGGTGAGTCACGAGGACTCAGCAATCTCAAAACCCGCGAGATCAAGACTATTTAAGCTTATAGGAAGGATGGAGTAATGAGGTGGAGCTGCAGCAAGCACTAAGCAAATATGGTGGCTAACATACGCAAATGAGAGCGAGAAGAGGAGCAAAGGAATAGTCGTCAACTAGAAATGATCAAGAGGTGATCCTGAACTCCTACTTACGTCATACATAACCCAAAAACCGTGTTCACTTCCCGGACTCCGCCGAGAAGAGACCATCACGGCTACACACGCGGTTGATGTATTTTAATTAAGGTCAACTTCGGGTTTTCTACAACCGGACATTAACAAATTCCCATCTGCCACATAACCGCGGGCACGGCTCTCGAAAGTTTATACCCTGCAGGGGTGTCCCAACTTAGCCCATGACAAGCTCTCGCGATCAACGAAGGAATAGACCTTCTCCCAGGAAGACCCGATCAGTCTCGGAATCCCGGTTTACAAGACATTTCGACAATGGTAAAACAAGACCAGCAAGACCTCCCGGCGTGCCGACATCCTGATAGTAGCCGCGCGTATCTCGTCTCAGGCCATGACCGGATGAAGACTACGTACGGCAACCGACGATACCCCAAGTTTCCTAGGGGCGGCACCGCAAGTGGCTCTAGTTTGGACCAACACTTAGACAAGCATTGGCCCGGGGGGGCTATAATAAAGATGACCCTTGGGTTAATTACTCCCAAGGGAAATGTAGGTGGTGGTGAGGCAAATGGTAAAACCAATGTTGGGCCTTGCTGGAGGAGTTTTATTCAAAGCAAACTGTCAGGGGGGTCCCATAAATCACCCGACCGCGTTAGGAACGCAAAATCCGGGAACATAACACCGGTATGACGGAAACTAGGGCGGCAAGAGTGGAACAAAACACCAGGCATAAGGCCGAGCCTTCCACCCTTTACCAAGTATATAGGTGCATTAATTAAATAAGAGATATTGTGATATCCCAACAAGTAAACATGTTCCAACAAGGAACAACATCTCCATGTTCCAACAAGGAACAAACTTCATCTTCACCTGCAACTAACAACGCTATAAGAGGGGCTGAGCAAAGCAGTAACATAGCCAAACAACGTTTTGCTAGGACATGGTGGGTTAGAGGTTTGACATGGCAATTTGGGAGGCTGACAAGCAAATGGTAGGCATCGTAGCATTGGCATAGCAAAAGAGTGAGCAAACTAGCATAGCAAAGATAGTAGTGATTTCGAGGGTATGGTCATCTTGCCTGAAATCCCGCAAGGAAGAAGAACGATTCCATGAAGAAGACAAACGGACGTAGTCGAACGAATCCTCACAACTCCGGAACGAAACCGAAGCTAACGAGAGAAGCAACCCGGAAAGAAACAATCAACATAGTAAACAACCATCACATAAACATGGCATGAAGCACAATCAAGTATGATGCATGTCCGGTTTAATGAGGCATGGCATGGCAAAGTGCAAAAAAAACAATACTACAAGTTAAGTGGAGCTCAATATGCAACGATTTGCATATTGACAAAACACCACATCAATTATTTAGTTCTCTCTCGGTTATGCTACTCATCAATATTAAATGTTGTTAAACATGGCAAAGGGTGAAGCATAATTAAGCTATCTATCTAGGCAAGTTTAAACGAGGCCGGAACAACAAACAACAATTCCGAAAAATCCCCATGTTATTTAGCAATTAAAGCAAACAACAATTTTAAACATTTAAATGTTGTTATCATGATGCGGATGCCATATGCAAGTTTATGCAATTTTTATGAAAATGTTGACAAGAGCATGTTATGAAGCATTTGGTCGCCATGGCGGAACGAAAAGGGTGCCACGACGGCGAAACAAAAATGGTGCCACGACAACATATCGTTTCCGGTAGCTCACGGAGATACCGGTGTAAAAGAAGTGGGCGTGAACAAGTCATGCAAGATGGTGGGGTGATCCCGGATTCCGGATTCCCACGGGACGGCGGCACGGCAAACGAGGAAGGAACGTGCAAGGATCAAACGGGCACGGAGCAAACATATCGTACATCTCATACATGCAAGGGCATCTCATCGCGGTCGTCTCAGGTTTCGATCTTCAGGAGCAGCGGAGAACACGCACACAGGGCACGGCAGAGGTTGTGCACGGCAGCAACGGGTTGGCCAAAAGAGGCAGAGGCCATGGCAGGGGCAGGCGCTTGGGGCGCCGGTGGCTGCCTCAGCAAAGAGAAGGGCGCGACGGGGTGGCCTGGAGGTCAAGGAGACAGGCGGGTTCGCGGGAGGCGCGGGAGGGCGACGAAGCAGCAGAGGTGTGGGCGTCGGGCCAGGGCCTCGGAATTGGCCGGAGAGGACGGCTCGTGCAGCGAGACGACGCGAGGTCGTAGGGGACGGAGGACGGAGGCGTCCTGCACTTGGCCTTGGCGACGAGCGGCGCGGGAACGAGGACGAGGGCGCACGAGGTGTAGCCCGGCAGGTGAGGGAGGAGGCGGTGGAGGCCGGCTCCGAGGCGGACGGGCGCGGGTCAACGGGACGCAGAGGAGGCGGCTCTGGTCGGTGGGTCGAGGTACTTGGCCGGCGGTGCGGCTTGTAGATTGTGTGTGTGTGCGATGGGGATCGAGACGAAGGTGGCGGCGGGCAGAGGGAACGAGAGGGGGAGAGATGCGTGGGGGCTGGGATCGGTTGGGCTAGGGTTAACAGTGGTTAGATGGGCTGGCTGGGCCGGCTTGGTCTAGCTGGATAGGTAGTGGGTTGCGGCTGGTCTTCCCCTTCCTTCTTCAAATCTCTTCCAAAAACAGAAAAGCAAAGAAAGAAAAAAGGGAGAGAAAAGAAAAGAGTGGACAAGAATTTGGGCGTGGGGGTAATTTTTCCGGACTCATAAAAATGAGCTTGACCCAAGAAAAATGGAGTGGGCAAGATTGCAAGAATTAAATTCAAAGTCATTTGAATTTAATTCAAATGGTTTGAACAAGGACTAGGATTTAGAAGTGTCCAAAAATGTTCGGATTTTTGGTGGAGCTCCGGAAAATGATGAAATAATTACAGGCAAGGTTGGAGAACAAGAATTGAGATAACAACAGCATGGGATATTTTGTAAGTGTGTTATGATCAATTCCAAATAATGAAATATTTACTATAGCTCTCTAAATATCGAGAGGATATGTTTTAAAGAAAAATCACCATGTGAATATCCCTCGAATTAAATAGATCAACGATCTATGCAATTTATTTAGGTGAGTTTTTAAAAAATAAATGACATGATGGCATGATGCAATGCAAATGATGCAACAAACAAAACAAATCACACGACGAAACTCGAAGTAGCTAGAAGTCTTCTGGAACGTTGGTCTCGAGGCATTACATCTGGCTACCCAGATCGGCAAAACAGTAGAGGCATACGTAGACGACGTAGTCGTCAAAACCAAACATGTCAAGACTCTAGTAGACGACTTGAGGCTCACATTCGACAACCTCCGAGCATATGACATTAAGCTGAATCCGGAAAAATGCGTTTTCGGCGTACTAGCCGGAAAGCTCCTGGGCTTCATTGTATCCGGTAGAGGAATTGAAGCAAACCCGGCCAAGATCCGAGCTCTGTCACAGCTGGATATTCCAAAAGACCTTAAACAAATACAAAAATGGACCGGATGCGTGGCGGCTCTAAGCCGCTTTATCTCCCGTTTGGGAGAAAAGGCATTGCCCCTCTATCGCCTCCTCAGGCGCACCGAACACTTCGAGTGGACGGATGCTGCCACTGCCGGACTCGAAGAAATAAAAGCCATATTGGCAACAAATCCGGTCCTGGCTGCGCCTAACCTCGGCGAACCAATGTTGTTATACATCGCGGCAAGACATCAAGTTATAAGCGCGGTGCTCATCGTCGAACGAGAAACAGAAGGGCATAAATTCCCTCTTCAAAAACCAGTGTACTACGTATCCACTGTCTTAACTCCCTGCAAGTCCCGTTACCCGCACTATCAAAAGATAGCGTACGCAGTGTTCATGGCATCCCGGAAGCTCCGACACTACTTTCAAGAGTGTTTGATAACAGTGGCCTCCGAAGTGCCCCTCAACGACATTATAAACAACCGCGACGCAACGGGCAGGATTGCAAAATGGGCCATTGAGCTCTTACCATTTGACATAACTTACAAACCTAGGCGAGCTATAAAGTCGCAAGTCTTGGCTGACTTTGTCGCTGAATGGACTGAAGCCGAACTCCCTAAAGAGTACGGCGCATACTCCAATTGGATTATGCATTTCGACGGCTCCAAAATGTTGGCCGGCTTGGGGGCTGGCGTCGTATTGACGTCCCCAACTGGGGACACAGTCCAGTATGTACTTCAGATAATGTACATGGACTCCAACAATGCAGCCAAATACGAGGCCCTCCTACATGGCCTCCGGATGGCAATCTCCATGGGCATTCAACGCCTAGAGGTGCGCAGGGATTCAAACCTTGCAATATCCCAAGTAAATGGAGACTTTGACGCCAAGGATCCGAAAATGGCAGCCTATCATAACGCTGTCCTAAAAATGTCAGCTCGGTTCGAAGGACTTGAATTCCACCACGTAGCCCGGGATAATAACCAAGCAGCCGACGTATTGGCACGCATCAGCGCAAAACGCGACGCTGTCCCTCCAAACATCTTCCTGGAACGGCTCTTTAAGCCATCCGTACTATGGGAAGAGGAGTCCGGAAATAACAACCCGGAAGCAGCCGCACCACCCAACACAGAACAATCTGACATAATCGGCGACTCAGCCGATGAAATAACACCTTCAGCCCACGAAATAATGGCAGTAATCGCCCCGTGGACAGAGCCATTCCTAGCCTACTTACTTAGGCAGGAACTTCCCGAAGACCAAAATGAGGCCCGCTGCATAGTTCGGTGATCTAAAGCCTACAAGGTCCACGAGGGAGAACTCTATAAGAAAAGCACAACCGGAGTCCTTCAAAGGTGTATCTCCGAAGAGGAAGGGCGAAACCTTCTGGCTGAAATTCATGCCGGACTAGGCGGACACCACGCCGCAGCTTGGGCCCTTGTGGGCAAGGCATTCCGTACATGATTTTATTGGCCGACGGCCCGGGCAGATGCCCAGGACTTAGTCCAAAGATGCGTCGGTTGTCAGCTCTTTGCTAATCAGAGCTATATGCCACCCACCGCCCTCAATACTATACCCATCACCTGGCCGTTCGCGGTCTGGGGGCTTGACATGGTTGGACCCCTTAAAGGGGGAACCCACAAGCAAAAGTACCTATTGGTCATGGTAGACAAATTCACCAAATGGATAGAGGCCAAGCCAGTTAAAACGGCAGAGTCCGGACCAGTGATTGACTTCATATCCGGGGTAGTACACCGTTATGGCGTCCCCCATAGCATCATTACCAATAACGGCACGAACTTCACGGCCGACGAGGTTAAATTATGGTGCAAAAATATGGGCATTAAGCTCGATTACGCTTGAGTCTATCATCCTCAAACCAACGGTCAAGTGGAACGAGCAAATGGTCTAATAATGAGCGGCATCAAACCCAGACTAGTGCGGTCCCTTACGGAATCTAACACGCACTGGGTAGAGGAGCTTGACTCCGTACTCTGGGGGTTGCGGACAACACCCAACCGTACTACCGGATTCACACCATTTTTATGGTATACGGCGCAGAGACAGTTTTGCCCTGCGCCATCATTCATGACTCACCTCGAGTGCACATGTACGAAGAAAGATAAGCCGAGCTGGATCGGCAGGACAGCTTGGACGCATTGGAGGAAGAGTGCAACGTCGCGAAGGCTCGTTCCGCATTCTATCAGCAGCAGGCTCGAAGATATCAAAGCAGAGAAGTACGAGCTAAAACTTACAATGTTGGCGAACTAGTTCTACGCCTGCCGGACAAGAAAAAGGACAAGCTCAAGCCCAAATGGGAAGCCCTTTCATCATCGATCAAGTCCTGACCGGCGGGGCGTACCGCCTGCGAAATGCATCGGACAACCGATTCAAGGCGAACCCATGGAATGCAGCCCGCCTCCGAAGATTCTACGCCTAGCGCCGGACTAAGAGTTCGTCTCCTTCCTCCGTCCAAATTTTTACACTCCAACTGTCTTTCGTTTCTGTCTTTTCTCTCACCCTTTTCATAAAAGCCCTTAAAGGCCTACTTGCGCATTGTTCGCACACGCTTGATGTGCTATCCGCACTCATTATACCTGGGGGCTTCTTTACCAGAAGCTTACTTATACGGGCCTCATGCCCAGCACATGTGTCAAACTTCCACATGTACCTTTTATTCACCATTATATGCATCGATATGACTTAAGTTTTGGCCAAGCTGGGTTGCCTGGCTCCTGTGCTTACCCCTACATTCCCGATTGTTTGGCTAGGAGGTAAAGGGAGCACCTCTGCGATTGTTACTGCCGGGTCAGCCGGATGTGTACCTCAGACTGGGTGAAGCCGAAAGCTAGCGTTCTTAAGGGAATATTCGGTCGGTGACTTTAAAGATGATTTTTTATCTATTTATTTATCTGCCCCCAGATGTTTTCCTGCTCTTTTCGCAGTCCGGACATGCACTTTAGGGCATGCCTCCCAGAGAAAGGAACCCTTAACGGAACTATTCTCCCTGGAAGATGTTTCTTACTAACCATGTAATATAACATAACTAGTTGGGCACTTGTCTGATAAAGCACTAATGACCCCTACGTCTGGTCTCCACGCATGCCCCGGTTGTTTCTTAACCGAGAAGGTATTCAGATACACTCCGGACTCTAGGGTCCCGAGGTTGAAGCGAAAAGGTCGGCAAATACAAACGATCTACAATCCGGCTAGAAGGCATTTTACATGTCATTTTAAATACATTGTCAAATCGACTGACTGTACTCCTCCTCAATCCCGTCTAACAGGCTGTCTAATTTACAGTCCCGTTGGGAATATTTAGCGGCCAATTCTACTTGGCCGTGCACTAAGCTCACAGGGATCTCCTTCCCATCAGGCCCCACAGGTCCGACCTCGGCCATGTGCTTGGGATTCGCTTTCTTGTACCGCGTCTTCACCATGGCCCAGGCCTCCCTAGCACCTTGGCGGCAGGCCGATATCTTCCATAAACGGAAGCGCTGCCGCACTCCCTGAAGCTTCTCCGCAAGCTCTCCAAGGCCCTCGGGTAAGGAGAGGGACGGCCATAAGGCCTGGACGACGCCGCTCATCGCCTGCCGAACTCGTTCGAGAAGTTGCACTAGCTCGGGAAGTTGATCACCCGTTGATACGGGCATCTCCTCCGCAGGGCGACCTGTGAGCACACCTACAGACATATTTCTGTCAATTGACTTCCTCGCCGAACTCTTCTTTTCAAAAGAGTTCGCTCAAGCACTTACTATAGATGCCGCGACGAAGCCGCTGATTCTCCTTCACGGAGCCAGACAGCTCGGCCCGAACACCTTTCAGCTCTTCTCCAAGCTGGGCGTGGGCATCCTGGAGTTTGTTCCTTTCCTGCTGCACCTTCGTCAGCACCCTCTCGCCGGCCTTCAGCTGGCGCAGTAGTTGTTGCTTGTCCGGATCCAGTCCGGCAACATCTGCAATATCATTGTCAGACTTACACGCACGCCGCACACCGCTTATCCTTTTTGAAATAATGTGTTACCAGGAGGGGTCTTTGTGTTTCCTCCTGCGGCAGCGAGTGCGGCCTCAAGTTGGGCCTTGCACTCTTGTAGCTCCTGGGACAATTGGGTATTCTTCTCTATAAGATCCTGCATATCAAATGATCCTTAAATCAGTTACTCTAACTACTTTAAGTCTCGGGGGCTACTGGCATATACAACTATTAAAATCTCTTACCCGTATGTCTTTTACATACTGCTCCATGGCTCTGGTCAAACCATCTTGAGCAGCACGGAGGTGCGCGTCCCCCGTGTTAAAGGCATTCAACACCTCAGGGGAGAAGCACGCGTCACGAAAAACTGTTCGGCGGCGCCTATGGTTCATGGCGCTCTCCACCTCAGACCTGGTGGCGGACAGTCTGTCGGCATCCTCCGTTGGAGGAGTATCCGGCTCGCGCCTTGCGCTCGCCTGCCCCTCCAGACCAGGTGTTGGAGCCTGGCTGGCAGAGGCTTGGTTGGCAACCTCTCCGCCTGCAGTCCGGCGAGCACTCTTTCTCCTGCAAAAGTCATGAGCATTCAAACACCTCCTAGGAACTTTGTCCTAAATGATGGACGTGAGCTATATCGTTGCGGTGATGTTTCGATTCGCACCGCACTCCTCTTCCTCCTGCGGGGCCGGACTGACCCTTGTTGGTCAGCCGCCGCGGGTTCGGCTTCCCGCCTTGGAGGTACCTCCTGCGAGACACCGTTGTATACGGTGGTCAGAAATGCGCAAGGACGAAATAATGGTGTCAGGACTTTGGTCACAATCACCTGGGGAGCCGGAGACAGGCCGGGGTAGTCAGCCGTAATGGCGACTAGAGCATTATCCATGCTGAGTTGGTGAAACACCCTGTCGATTAGCTCCACCTTTATGTCTGAATCCTCTTTGGAGGACGGATCAAGGGATCTTTCTGGATCCTCCGATTGTGGGGCCGGACTATGTATGCTCTCCACAGTTCGGCGCAGTTCCTGCGTCAAAACCATAAAGTAAGGTACTTAACTTTGAAAGCGCGGGTCGGATAAATGAACATCCGCTTACCCAGCTCCGAGGGTTGTTCATGGCGAACCCATTCAATGGGCTCATCTGGAGGAAGTCCTCCTTCTCCCCCTTGTACAGGCTGGACAGAATCTTCACCAGATCTTCGGCCGATCACGGCCCTTGGCGGCCATGACGAGTGGCATCATTCTCCCCGTTGAAACTCCACATGGGGTGCCCCCTGTATTGCAGCGGCTGCACCCCCCGCATAATGCACGTATCCATGACTCCAATCATGGTCAATCCGGAATGGGCCAGTAACCTTATCTGGCCCATCAAATAATGGACGCTCTTGTCTTCCTCCAGCTGAGGGCTCCGCGGGCGCCAACTCAGGCGTTTCTTCAGAGGAGCATTGCTGAACTCCGGGAGGCCAATCCGAACAGGGACCGGCAGTGGAGCGTCTTCTACATAAAACCATTCTGAAGGCTAGTCTTCGGACGCCTTCTTAGGGGTTCCAGATGGATATACGGTCCCAGCGATGCGCCATATTTCGGCACCGCCCACTTGATATATTGACCCCTCGTGAGAGCGGGGTACGAGGCAGAATAGCCTCTTCCACAGCGCAAAGTGGGGCTCGATGCCCAGGAATAGCTTGCAAAGAGCTACGAAACCCGTGATATGCAGAATAGAGGCGGGCGTGAGGTGATGGAGCTGGAGTCCGTAGAACTCCAGAAGCCCGCGGAGGAACGGATGTACAGGAAATCCAAGCCCCCTTATTAGATAGGGGACGAAGCATACCCGCTCCCCTTTGTTGGGACTTGGGGTGGCCTCCGCTTGCTTCCCACCTTTGTAGGTGGCCAGCCCGGCTTGAACCGGGACCATAAAGGCCGGGGGAAGATATCCCTCCGCTTGGAGCGTCACCAGCTTGTTGTGCGGGACAGAACATCTCCTCCAATCTCCTGGCAGAGGGCTGGGAGCACGAGAGGAGGAGCCGCGTCGACGGTCCATGATGGAATGGATTCTTGGTCAGAAGCGCTCCGATGAGTACTCGAGGAAGGAAGATGGTGTAGTTTGGATCTGGATTCTTGCCTCTCTTATAGGCAGATTATTTGTGAAGCTAGGGGGTAAAACATAAAAGATACCCTGGCCTTTCGCATTCGTGCGATGCGTGGAAGAAGGCCATTATTGGGTGTGGAAGCCAAGGAGCGCAACATTGGTAAGGGAGCCGGACACTGTTCGGCAGGTACATGGAATTTGAAGGAGAACCCGCCTTGCAACGCCGAAGACAATATATGCGCTGGACTCGTCGTCATTGAAGCCTAGTTCGGGGGCTACTGAGGGAGTCCTGGACTAGGGGGTGTCCGGATAGCCAGACTATCATCACCGATCGGACTCCAAGACTATGAAGATACAAGATTGAAGACTTCGTCCCGTGTCCGGATGGGACTTTCCTTGGCGTGGAAGGCAAGCTTGGCGATACGGATATATAGATCTCCTACCATTGTAACCGACTCTGTGTAACCCTAGCCCTCTCCGGTGTCTATATAAATCGGAGGGTTTTAGTCCGTAGGACGAACAACCATTACAACAATCATACCATAGGCTAGCTTCTAGGGTTTAGCCTCCTTGATCTCGTGGTAGATCCACTCTTGTACTACCCATATCATCAATATCAATCAAGCAGGAGTAGGGTTTTACCTCCATCGAGAGGGCCCGAACCTGGGTAAAAACATCGTGTCCCTTGTCTCCTGTTACCATCCGCCTAGACGCACAGTTCGGGACCCCCTACCCGAGATCCGCCGGTTTTGACACCGACAGGTCTCTCTTCTCAGCAAGCTGGAACTCATGAGTATTAGCCTCTCGACGTTCAGTGCGCTTGATCTAGTGACTTGTAGTCTCCACGTTCTTGAATCATCAGTGCAAGAGTATCGAATGAGGAATCAAGTGATCTCAGCAATTTCTTCACCACCTCATGGTCGGTGATGTCAGTGGCGCCAAGTGCTTGAAGCTTATTTGAGATGTCAGTGAGGCGATCGAAGGTTTGCTAAACATTTTCGTTGTCGAGTCTTTTGAAGTGGTTGAAGAGATTGCAAAGAATGTCAACTCGGGGGTCACGTTGAGTTGAGACTCCTTCATTGACCTTGGATAGCCTATCCCAGATGAGCTTTGCTGTTTCCAAAGCACTCACTCTGCCATACTATCCTTTGCTCAGATGGCCACATATGATATTCTTCGCTTGAGAATCGAGTTGATTGAATCTCTTCACATTAGCAGCGTTCATGGAAGGAGTGACAGAGGGAACACCATTTTCCATAACATACCAGATATTGTTGTCAATTGCCTCAAGATGCATGCGTCTTATTCTTCCAGTAGGGGTAATCCGTCCCATCAAAGGTAGGACACCCAGCCGAGACCTTGATCATTCCTGCAGTCGACATAACTAAAACTCCAGGTGGTTAAACCGAAATCACGCAGAACAAGGGAGTACCTTGCTCTGATACCAATTGAAAGTGCATTATATCGACTAGAGGGGGTGAATAGGCAACTTTTACAAATTCGTCACTGAGGAAATTCTAAGTGAGGAATTTCCTAAGCAACTAAACAATAGCAGCGGAATAAGTACTTAGGTACAAGCATAACGGAGCAATATAATAGTCATCATGATGGAATGAAGCAAGCATAGAGTACAGGTAGCGTGAAAACATGAAAGCGGGCTGAAGACTAAGTGACTAAAGAAATAGGGTTGAGAAAATTGAGAAAGTATTCAGTCAAAGTCTTCAAACAGAAACGATCAGGTTCATCAACACATGAATGAAGAAATGAAAGGGTTGAGGAGATAGAACCAGTAGCTTGGTGAAGACGATGATTTGGTAGACAAGTTCCAACTGCTGTGACAGTTGTACGTCTGGTTGGAGCGACTGGGTATTTAAACCTGAGGACATATAGTCACAGACACACAGTCCTCATCATATTCTCCTTGAGCTAAAGTCACACAGACCTCACCCAATCACTCGTGGTAAGTCTTCAAGTGACTTCCAAACCTTCACAGACTTGGTCACTTGGGGATCCACAATTTCTCTTGGACGCTATAGACCATGACACCTAACCGTCTGGAGGATGCATAATCCTCAAAGGTAACAAGCATCGGTTCGACAAAGGAACTATCTCTTTAGTGATGCTCAATCACTTTGGGTTGTAGGTGTTTGGGTTTTGGGTTTTCCTCACTTAATGATTTTTGCTCAAAGTCCTTGGAGGATGGGATGCTCTTAATGACAAGTGTCAGTTTCTCTTGGAGCAGCTAACCAGCTAGTGGTTGAGGGGGGTAACTGTTTACCGCCTAGGGAGCAGTCTGACATTATAAAACATAAATGCCCTTCAATGATACGACCTTTAGGTGGGTAAGATATTTTGGACAGCTGGCGCGTGGCACAACAACGGTCGGAAATTTGAGCTCTCAAATTCCTCAGGGCTATTATGTTCCTCACTTGTAGGCAATCCACACTAGCGAATTCCTGACTCCTCAGTCAGAACAAATTCCTCAGAGACCAGAAGATCTTCGTCTCTGTCACTGAAGAAATTGACTGAACTATATGAGATTTCTAATAGCTTCACTCGAAAGGATTGGGTAGGTGTAGGCTTTGAGATGAGCATCACTTGGAAAGTGTTTCCTTAGTTTTACCTCGACCCCCTTTAACAGTACGGTGTTTCCTATGACTCAAGAAAGAGAAAATGAAACTACGAAAACAAAAGTCTTCACGCTTCATAGTCTTTGCATGAATACCAAAGTCTTCAAGATCACACCAATTTCCTCATTTTCAAAGTCTTCAAGAAAACCAAAGTCTTCAGATGAAGACATACATTTTTAGGGGTCGACTTTCATCGTAAATAGCAAACTCCCCATCGACTTATAGAACGTGTGTACACTCACAAACACATTAGTCCCTTAACCTATAAGTCTTCAATACACCAAAATCACTAAGGGACACTAGATGCACTTACATCCCACAGGAAAGCATTTTTTTTCAAATTTTACGGTTTCAATTGAGGGCTCTGTTCGGCCGCAATCGATTTCACCCCTCAAACCATGGTTTTCTCGGACCTTATCCACGGCATAAAGGCCGCGGCTTTAAGCAGTCTGCTAGAGATGCTCTAGACGTCGACGTATGCGGACAGTGACTGATCATCCCTCGAATGTCCGTGTCCACAACCGTCTCATTTAGTAAATCCTCAAATCCATACAATCTGATGCGACATTAAAATAACACAAGAAGTTCATCTAGATCAACACACATCATAGGGGACTGCATACAATGCCATCAGGCTACAAAAAGTTGGCACATTCTGCTAGCTATGAATTGTATAGTGGAGGAAGTTCACCCAAAGGCCGTCCTTGCTCTTGCCTTGCCGTCTTCGTCGCGAAGTAGTAGTCGACAGCAATATGGACTGAGGCGTGTCTGCTCAGTGTCAGAGTTGTCTGATCTGCCACCGGCCTTCTCCTCCTAACTTTGGGGGTGGTCCAACGAGGGCATGGACTGCTCGGGTTTGCTCCTTTGCGAGGGCACACGTCATCCGGGTTTACTCCTTTGCGAGGGCACACGTCGTCCGGGTTTTCTCCTTTGTGAGGGCATGCGTGGTCCGGGTGTGCTCCTTTGTGAGCGCTCGTGGAGGCTGAGCGAAGCAGACTGAAAGTGGAGTGAAGCGAAGTGGAGTGGCTAGGGTTCAGTCTTGGATGCGGTTAGGAACGCATATTTGTGGGGTCGGGGTGGCCAGCAGGGGCCGAATCCGATGTTGTGAAGGCGTCCGACATCCCCATCCGCCCCACATATGGGCTGGGTATGGAGGTGCCGGACTGTCCAGGCGTATAGGGTCGGTTTGAGATGTTCGGTTGGGTGGCATTTTTATAGCCGGACGGATAGGGACGGTAGGAGTCTGTTTGTAAATAGGAACGCATATTTATGAGGTTGTGGCGGGCTAGCGTGGGCCGAAATTCGTCATGGCGGACGCGTCCAGACATCCATATATCCACCCCACATATGAGTTGGGTATGGAGGTGCCGGGTTGCACGGACATGTAGGACTATAAGGTCAATTTGAGATGTTTGGTTGGGTGGCATTTTTATGACAGGACCGTCCGACCGGACATATAAAAATGGTCTGTGGAGTCTGTCTGTAGATGCTCTTATTTTTCTACTGAGAAGAGGCCGGGTGTATGCTCATTTTGTTTGTATCCTCTTGATACATCATTTTGAGCCAATAAAATTCACCCTTTATCGAAAAAAGAAGAAAAACACTCCAAACCGGTGAATATCTGAGTATCTGCTCTTGAGTTGTCTGACGAAGTTGTTACAGATGTCGAATCAGGCGCCTCGCCGGCTGAGCCACAACTGGCGCGTTCAGCGTTGTTAGCTGACATGATCAAGATCCACGCATTTTGCACCTTGTTTTATCAAGCCGACACGCCATATCCATCTGCACACCTGCGCCTTGTACATAGCATGAAGCAGAGGGAGCAGTAGCACCTATAGTCCAACACTCATCTTTCAGTTGGCAGGGCAAACCATACCAAACCAAACCAGACCAACCCACGAACAGGCGATTTGTGTGAGCCAGCGAGGCACACACAAACACACCGGAGTGGCCGCATGCAGAGTGGAAGACAGATTCAGTGGTTGGTTGCATCACCATCCTCTAGTGACGCTCGGTGTCTGGACTCCGGAGCTCGCTTGCTGGGCTCATGGTCATGGGGATAAACATGACTCCACCGGGAGCCCTTGGGTGGGAGACGTCGCTGTTGGAGCCCATCCGTCCTCGGAGGGCGTGTGCGTGCGTAGCTGAAACAGTGCGGCGACAACCGTTGGGAAACAGTGCGGCCATGCAACGATTTGGTTGGTGTGTCAGTCAAGGCGGTCCCCTGTGGCAAGATCAGGCGTATGATGAGGCAGGCAAAAAATCTCTTTTCTCCCTCCTGGTTTGTTGGATTGACGCTCCGGAAGGGTTTCAGATGCGACCTTGTCCAATATGGGAGTTGCTTGAATCTGCACTCGAATGGATCATGTATCTCCTTTTCTCTTTTGATTGAGCTCCATCGCCATCGGGCTAGGAAGTTAGTATGCCTTTTGTTGTCCGCATATACCACAGCCAAACCCGTGCGGGAAAAACAATGTCCATTTTTGTTACCCGCATTCACTGTTGGATCTGCATAATACAAAATTTAAAACTTCTTTCGGCCTGCATCCAGAGGAATGCTCAAATCGGCCATTTTTATGGAGCCAGACCCGAGCGGTACAACCCTAGGCACGTGGGGGTGGGCGGTCGCACGTGTCGACGCGGTCTCGAGAAGTCGTGTTGTTTCCCGAAGCGTCGTCATAAATTACCCTCACCTCTCTTCCTCGCCGCTCTCTCCCCTCTTCTCCAATGACACCGGCGGCGGCGACTAACAGAGCGATAGCAGCACGATCATCAAAGATCGTTAATAGCACTTTATAGCAGGCGTTACCAGTAACGCCCTACCTTAATGTACATTGAACCCCTGTAACGGAGGACGGCTGGGGTCCTGGCGCACTCTATATAAGCCACCCCCCTCCTCTGGGATAAGGGTTCGCACCCCTTGTAACACACACCCATATTCCAGTCGACTGCCTCAGGGCACCGAGACGTAGGGCTTTTACCACCTCCGAGAGGGGCCCGAACTCGTAAACTCGTGTGTACAACCTCGCCATAGCTAGGGCCTTGCCTCCTCATACGTACCCTCTACTCTTACTGTCAAACTTAGCTCCACGACAGTTGGCGCCCACCGTGGGGCATAGCGTCTTAGCAACTTCCGGCGAGGTTGCATTTTCTTCGGTCTTCATCAACATGGTTTCCGGCGGCGGCTTGGTCATGGGCCGCGAGTTCCGACTCGGCGCGCTCACTTCTGGCAACTCCGCCTGGCTCCAATAAGCCCCCATCGACGTCGAGGCCCTTCCGATCCGTGGAGCGTCACACTTCCGCGCGAGTGCCTGCGGCGTTCTCCTGCGACAGCCGTCGACTCCGCACCGGTCGACCCTCACGTCGTCTCCTCACTCCGCTGGTCGCCGCCGCAAGCGATCCGGTCGATCGCGTCTCCAGCGTTGGGTCAAGCATGCGGTGGCCTGTCAGTCTGCCACCCCACAAGTCGTAGCGATCGAGCCCGATGAATTCCTCTACGGTCCAGTTGACCCGTCGACTGGTTCTGCGGATACTTTTTCCGAGCACGGGAGCTGTGACCCCGCGGCAGAAGTTCTCGTGGTCGACTCCCGTCGCAGCCCACCTGGGTTTCGCCGCAACGGAGGCAACGATGACGACGACGGCCCGTCATTCGGCCACGAGGAGTACGAGCCCCAACCTCTCAATTCGCAGCATAGGGAAGAGCTGCACTGCCGCAACGTGGATGCCCTCCAGAGCCCCATTGTCGGTGTCAAAACCGGCGGATCTCGGGTAGGGGGTCCCGAACTGTGCGTCTAGGCGGATGGTAACACGAGACAAGGGACACGATGTTTTTACCCATGTTCGGGCCCTCTCGATGGAGGTAAAACCCTATTCCTGCTTGATTGATATTGATGATATGGGTAGTACAAGAGTGGATCTACCATGAGATCAAGGAGGCTAAACCCTAGAAGCTAGCCTATAGTATGATTGTTGTAATGGTTGTTCGTCCTACGAACTAAAACCCTCCGGTTTATATAGACACCGGAGAGGGCTAGGGTTACACAGAGTCGGTTACAATGGTAGGAGATCTACATATCCGTATCGCCAAGCTTGCCTTCCACGCCAAGGAAAGTCACATCTGGACACGGGACGAAGTCTTCAATCTTGTATCTTCATAGTCTTGGAGTCCGGGCCGATGATGATAGTCCGGTCATCCGGACACCCCCTAGTCCAGGACTCCCTCAGTAGCCCCTGAACCAGGCTTCAATGACGATGAGTCCGGCGCGCATATTGTTCGGCATTGCAAGGCGGGTTCCTCCTCCGAATAATTCATAGAAGATTGTGAACACCATTATAGTGTCCGGCTCTGCAAAATAAATTCCACATTCCACCGTAGAGGGAATAATATGTACACAAGTTCAATCTGCTGACGTATTTTGTGGCATGACGTCACGCCACCACCAAGCCTTTACTTGAATCGGTTTTTATTATACCACCTCAGCGCGTTTAGCGAAGCGGTTTCCTTGGCACGTCTTGTCGAAGCAGAGATCGTGTTCCCCTTATTCCGGGATTCCCATCAATACGGACGTGGGTAACCCAACCGCGCCATTGATGGTGGCGCTTGGGAGATAAGCGAGTTTTATCAGGCCGGTGGGGACGCATAGTCTTCGTCCGCCCATATATAAGGGGATAAGGATCCACCTTTTTTACCTACGCCTTCTTCCTCCTTTGCTTATCCATCTCCGTGCACTCGAGCTCCACCGCCCAAGTTCGCACATCTCGCCTCAACCTTCTCCAGTCATGTCCGGAGCGGGAGGCAAGTGGATGGCCTCCTCCGTTATGGAGGGGCACATCGAAAAACTGCGCGGCGCCGGATACCTGTCCAGCGACATCGCGCACCGGCTGCCCGACAAGGGGCAACTCATCCCCACCCCCAGGCCCCATGAGAGGGTCGTATTCCTTCCCCTCTTCCTCTGTGGACTGGGCTTCCCACTTCATCCCTTCGTCCGGGGGCTCATGTACTACTACGGCCTGGACTTCCACGATCTGGCGCCAAACTTCATCCTCAACATCTCGGCGTTTATCGTCGTGTGTGAGGCCTTCCTCTGCATCCAGCCCCACTTCGGCTTGTGGCTAAAAACCTTCAATGTCAAGCCGAAGGTAGTGAAGGGCGTCCTAGCGGAGTGCGGAGGCGCCATGGTGGGCAAAATGCCCAACGTCCTCTGGCTCGAGGGCGCCTTTGTGGAAACCATCAAAGGGTGGCAATCGGGGTGGTTCTATATCACCGAGCCGCGTGACCCTAAATGGGCAGCGGCCCTCGAGTTCAGATCTGGTAGCCCCATGCAGCTCACCTCCTGGAAAGAGAAGGGCTTGCTATGGGGCAGTTCGGAGGAGCTGACCGGACTCCAGTCCTGTCTCCAGACCTTGGTGAACAAGAAGCTCAAGGTTGTCAACGTGATCCAGGTCATGCTCGTCCGCCGGATTCTCCCCTGCCAACAACGGGCCTTCAATCTGTGGGAGTTTGATCCGGCCCAGCACCGGACCCGTAGCGGGCTCTTCGACACAACGTATGAAGCTGCCTCGAGGGTGCTGTTCAAGGGGGGAGAAGCCCCCGCATCCGCAACTGAAGATCGCGGATTCAGCACGAAACGCCCAGCCAGTGTGGTAAGATATGTTATCCTTTATGGGACATTTATTTCTTTCATAGTTTGACTCTATTGCAGGATCTAAAATTCCCAATGCCTTTAACAAGACTGGCAGAGGACGTCCGGACAGGTTAACTGTCCGGCTCCCCTCCCCGAAGACCCAGCGGATACCCGTTTAATGGGGCTGCTAGTCCCGGCACTTTATGTGGTGCCGGAGAAGAAGGCCAAGAAGAAGGCCACGGGAACCCGAAGGAGTTCCCGGCGCCAGGTGGTATCGGACTCATTGTTCGATGGCTCCGAGGTGGACTCCTCCCCCGAAGACGAGGAGGAGAAAGAGGACTCTCCCCAGGAGGGGGGAGAGAGGAAGAGGAAGGCTTCCCCAACGGGGGAGGCCGAAGGGTCCAAGAGGGGAAGGACCCTTCCTCCGGACAGCTCCGCCAACGCCAACGTTGGCGACGAAGGGTGGCCCTCAAGGGCCAAGCCTCCGGCAAGATCGTAAGTATTCGGATTCCTGAATGATTTATAATTTCTCTTTTGTGCCACATAGTGTCCTTCTAATGCCGCACACTACCTGTAGTCCGGCCGAGGATGATCTTCCCGCTTCATCAAGCGGGTCCTTGGCTCCGTCGGATGTAGATTCCATTCCGACCGCCTCCACCCCTCGCGATGCTGAGGACGCCGAGGTGGGATCCTAGGAGGGGACCCGCCAGGAGGGGGAGGCTCCGGAGGTGCCACAGGGAAACCTCCCGGACTTCATGCCGGACTCCGCGCCAGAACCCGCAGTGGTTCCGGAGTCCGGCAGGCGGCCCTTCGTAAGAAGGGCAAGACCGTGACACCGGAAGCCTCCGTCCAACCGGAGGCGCCGGACAACTTGTTGGAGGCGCTCAACGGTGCTTCCATCAAGGAAGAACACCGCACTATCATGAGTGCGGTGATTCAGAAGGTTCAGCTCGCCAAGAGTGGGCTGACCGAAGCCTGCAGCAGCCTTCTAACAGACTTTGAGGTAAGAAGTTTTTAAAATATGCAATGTAATACCGCATAGACAGTAGCCCCTGATGCTCGGTTCGGTGTTCAGAAAGAAAAACCGAACTGAGGATCTAAAAAAGATATACACATGAGTTCTAAAAATTATGTCAATATGGGTTTGCAGGATGCGCTGCTGACCTCTGCCGCATTGACTGCAGAGGTCGGTGCTTTGAAGCAGGACCTCGAGCGGACCGAGAACGAGCTCGGCCTTGCCAAGAAGCAGCTCGAGGACAAAGAAGGTGAGTACCACCGCATTAAATTTGTACCTTACAGAAAAGGATTTTGGTTGCAATGGAAATAACAAGGATAACGTGGGTACTGCAGGGGCCACGAACGAGGTGGCGACCCTGAAGGAGGCCGTGTCTGCGGCCGAACGTAATGCGGCCGCGGAACGGGCGGAGCGAGAGAAGCAGGAGGCGAGGGTGGCGGCGGTGCGGCAAGAGCTCCAGGCTCTCATGGAAAAGCATGAGAGTTTAGAGCGCGACTCGAAGACTCGAGAGTCCGAGCTTGCCTCGGCTCTTGAGAGTGCCAAAGCCGCTAAGGCCGAGGCCCTTAAGGCCCTCCAGGAGATTAAGGCAGTGAAGAAAATAGCGGGGGGTAAGGCATTTTTCATGCAAAGCAAGCATGTGAATGTGAATTACCTGTTACTTACCCGAATTCGGAGCTCTCCAGGGGCGTTTGCAGATCTACCACACAGCGTGTCCGATGCCGCCGCATTATACCGGGCCGAGGAGGGGAGCTCAACGGAGAAGGCCTTCTGGTCTCAGTATGCTGAGGCCGGACATCCGGTGCCCCCTAGCGACCAGCTGAAGCAACTGGTCGAGCTCCACAAGGTAGCCGAGCAGGCCATGAAGGGCCTCATAGTCCGGCTGTGGCCTGAAGAGGCCATGCCTGGGAGCTACTTCGGCCTCGTGCGGCGGCTGGTGGATGCGTGCCCCTGGGTGGAAGTCATCAAGCGCTCCGCCTGCATTGGAGGTGCCCGTCGGGCCCTTGCCCGCGCAAAGGTGCACTGGGGCAGGCTGGATGCTGAGAGGCTTATAACGGACGCGCCGCCGGCGGGCAAGGAGTATCGTACGCCCGAAATGTACTATAAGAGTGTCCTGAAGGGTGCCCGCAAGATTGTGGATGAGTGCCCCAAAGATGTAATTTTCTAGTAGACTCGCAATGTGTTATCATGTGCGCTGAAAACTTTGTTTCATATGCGCTAAGCAACGCTTATTGATTTAAAATATTACCTTCTGTGCGGCCGTTTATCAAATCTGGGAGATGGCAAGTCGTCGGCTTCAGCCCCCATGCCATGAGTGATGGGGTGTTCGGGATAAACTTGAGCGCTCTTGTTCCCATTTTTGGGTCCATCTAGGGAGGCGCTCAATACAACGAACAAGGCAACCGGACTTATAATGCTTGAACACTCTCACTTAGCCATAGAATTCTGTAATTTTAAATTTCGGCGAAGCCCCTAGTGTTCGGAGGACCGAATTAGGGGCGCTATCCACGCCTGGGCCGGGCACAGCCGGTTCCTCGCTCTAAGCGGCATAAGTCTTTAGGGACTCGAAAAGACCTCTCGAACAGCGACCAGCTCTCGCCTTATCATGACGGTCAGTTTTAGCTTTCTCCACTGAGGCGCTCGCCCAGCTCAACCGGGGCGCAATCGCAGTGGTTCTCCGAGTGCTACCTTAGCCGACAGAACGGAACGTAAGGTACCAAAACAAGGGAGCCGGGCAAACCCAACTATTGACCCAAGACATGATTCGGAGCCGATGCATATAATGCTACAAGTTCGGGGTGCCGCACTTGTGAAATTGTTCGGACTTATCACACCATAATGCGGGGAACATAAGCCCCTAGTGTATTCGGCCGTATCAAAGTGTACAGATGCAAGATGTCATAAATGAACATATAATGAAAAAAAGGATGCAATTATAAACAAAAAGTGATGTATTGTTTATTCAAGGAATTCTGCTATGAGTGCAGAACGATACAAATAGTGCGGTAAGCAAGGGTTTGGACTATTAGACATGTCTCCCTCCAGGGGTAGGCTGCGGAATGGTGTATTAAACAGATTTAATGCTCATAATGGAGACCACCTGAGTGTTCGTCGTAGCCATTGTCCCTCCCTGGCTGTTGCATCGTTAGTTCGGCAGATCTACTGCCTTACAGGGCCTCTGGTAAACGGAGTCCTGTGGAAAAAAGAGAAGAAAAAAAGAGAGTGACACACGTGGGAGCCCCTGGTGTGGTTGAGCCGCACTCTGGGCCTATCGTGGTCGTGCCCCTCCCCCTATGCCCATGGTATCTTCAGAGCGTAATGATGTACGCGAAGAGCTCGTCTTGCAATCATGCAAGGGCTGGGGTTGGGGCCGCATTGCTACGCGTGCTCGGAACGTGCCAGGTGGTCTTGATGTATGTTACTCCGGGCGCATTTAGTCATGTCCGGTCATTTAATGGCCGGACTCGAGAATTGCCTTAAGAGGCTGCTCTGTACTTCTGCCGCGAGAGCCGCTGTGTGATCCTCCGTTCGGAGGGAGTGTTCAGTGTTTCCGTTGACCGTGATGACTCCATGAGGGCCTGGCATCTTGAGCTTGAGGTATGCATAATGTGGCACCGCGTTGAACTTTGCAAACGCGGTTCGTCTGAGCAGAGCGTGATAGCCACTGTGGAACGGACTATGTCGAAGATTAACTCCTCGCTTCGGAAATTATCCGGGGATCCGAAGACCACTTCCAGTGTGACTGAGTCTGTACAATTGGCCTCGACACCTGGTATGATGCCTTTGAAGGTCGTCTTTGTAGGTTTAATCTTTGAGGGGTCTATGCCCATCTTGCGCACTGTATCCTGATAAAGCAGGTTCAGGCTGCTGCTGCTGTCCATCAGGACTCTAGTGAGGTGAAATCCATCGATGATTGGGTCTAAAACCAATGCGGCGAATCCGCCATGGCGGATGCTGGTGGGGTGGTCCCTTCGATCGAAAGTGATCGGGCAGGAGGACCATGGGTTGAACTTCGGGGCGACTGGCTCCATCGCATATACGTCCCTAAGTGCACGCTTCCGCTCCCTCTTGGGTATGTGGGTTGCGTATATCATGTTTACCGTCCGCACTTGTGGGAGGAAACCCTTCTGTCCTCTACTGTTCGGCGGCCGAGTCTCCTCCTCGTCATCGCTGTGCAGCCCCTTGTCATTGTTTTCGGCAATTAACTTGCCTGCCTGCTTGAATACCCAACAATCCCTGTTGGTGTGTGTCGGTGTCAAAACCGGCGGATCTCGGGTAGGGGGTCCCGAACTGTGCGTCTAGGCGGATGGTAACAGGAGACGAGGGACACGATGTTTTACCCAGGTTCGGGCCCTCTCGATGGAGGTAAAACCCTACGTCCTGCTTGATTAATATTGATGATATGGGTAGTACAAGAGTGGATCTACCATGAGATCAAGGAGGCTAAAGCCTAGAAGCTAGCCTGTGGTATGATTGTTGTAATGTATGTTGTTCTACGGACTAAAGCCCTCCGGTTTATATAGACACCGGAGAGGGCTAGGGTTACACAGAGTCGGTTACAATGGTAGGAGATCTACATATCCGTATCGCCAAGCTTGCCTTCCACGCCAAGGAAAGTCCCATCCGGACACGGGACGGAGTCTTCAATCTTGTATCTTCGTAGTCTTGGAGTCCGGCGGATAATGATAGTCCGGCTGTCCGGACACCCCCTAGTCCAGGACTCCCTCAGTAGCCCCTGAACCAGGCTTCAATGACGATTAGTCCGGCGCGCATAATGTTCGGCATTGCAAGGCGGGTTCCTCCCTTGAATAATCCAGAGAAGATCATGAACACCAGGATAGTGTCCGGCTCTGCAAAATAAATTCCACATTCCACCGTAGAGAGAATAAAATGTACACCAGTTCGATCTGCTGACATATTATGCGGCGTGCCATCACACCGCTACCAGGATTTTACTTGAATCGTTTTTTTACTGTACCACCTCAACACGTTTAGCGAAGCGGTTTCCTTGGCACGTCTTGTCGAAGCAGAGATCGTGTTCCCCTTATTCCGGGATTCTCATCAATACGTGCGTGGGTAACCCAAACGTTCCCGTCGCCACGCCTCCTCTATCGAAGGTGAATCCCAAACGGTCACGGAGACGGCTCTTGGTATTTTTTCCTCTTTATAAGAGGACCAAGGCTTGTCCTTGTTCTTCAATCTCGCATCGAATCTCCTCCTCGCTCCCAGTTCCAACACCCAGAGCCTCAGATTCGAGCGCTTCGGATTCTCAACCATGTTTGGCTTCGACCTCCAGGGCCGGTGGATGCCCTCCTCCGTCACGGAGGAGGACGTATTGAAGTTACGAGAGGCCAAGTACCTGGCCTACGAGGTTTCGCACAGGTTGCCCGCCCAAGGGCAGGCCGTGCCTGCCCCCGAGCCCGGTGAGTTCGTTGTCTTCGTATCCCACCTCCGTCGGGGTTTAGGCTTCCCGACGGATTCCTTCGTGAGAGGGCTCATGTTCTACTATGGGCTGGACTTTCATGACTTGGCTCCGGAGTCCATCCTCCACATCTCCGCATTCATTATCGTCTGCGAAGCCTTCCTCTGCGTCACTCCCCACTTCGGCTTGTGGCTGAAGATCTTCAATGTGGAGCCGAAGATGATTGGGGGGCGTCAAGCGGAGTGCGGCGGGGCGGCCATAAGCAAAAAGGCCAATGCCCCATGGCCCGAGGGTTCCTTCCAAGAGGAACTCGGATTGTGGCAACAGGAGTGGTTCTATATCACCGCTCCGAAGGGCAGCAAGCAAAAGCCGCCGCCTTCCTTCCGCCCGGGACCTCCATGTCGACTGATGTCATGGGTCAACCAAGGGCTCAGTTGGGGGCCGTCCGAAGACGTGCCTTTATTGCAGGGCCGGATTCGAGACCTCCAGGCGAGGGAGATCAATCTGATTGTGGTGATGCAGGTTATGCTAATCAGGCATCTTCTGCCCTGCAAACGCCGTCCTCTCCGTCTATGGGAGTTTAACCCGGAGGGACCTCGGATTCTCCAACACTTCATGGGTGCGACACCCGTGGAGATGTACAAGTTGTTCTTCGGACCGCAGGTGGCGTGTCCGGAATTGGCCGAGGACGCAGGCCTAAGCCACAATCGCCCGGATACTCAGGTAAATAGCTCAGAGTCCGGACGCTCTGTTTATCTTCTTTTCTAGAGTTCGCCTCCTGACCCATTACTCTTCGCAGGAGTGGGTAGCACATTCGAGGCTGATAAGGTGTCCGGCCCCCCTCCCAGAGACCACACTGGAGCCCGTGCTGGTCAGAATGTTGGAGGTCGCGCCCATGGAAGGGAGCGATAGGGAAAGTAGAGGAGCTATTATTTCGCCCAAAGGGGCGTTCGAAGAGAGGGGAATCGAAAACCCCTCCTTCCAGGGGGAGAAGAGGACCGCCTCCGAAGATCCGAAGGCCAAAGCCCCTAAGCGTGGGAAGAGATCTTCACCGGGGGGTCCGGCGTCCGGAGAGAATACGGACGCACAATCATCGCCAAAGGATCAGCCCTCTAGCGAGCCGTGAGTGTGAAAAGGGGAGTTAATTAGTAAGGAAATACCTCCATTTGTGCTTCTGTGGGTAACCGAAATATTCATCTTGCAGTTCGGGTCTGCAGCCTTCTCAGATGAGTTCATCTTTGGGGGACCTTCTTCCGGAGATGATGGAGAGCGAAACGCCTCCATCTGCAGCGCCGTCAAATAAGGCAGGCGAGCCTGAAGTATCGTCACGGAGGGTATCCCCGAGTCCGGAGGGGCCAGAGAGTTCGGCACCCACTAGTATCCGGCCGGGAGAACTGAAGAATCTATTTGAGACGGCGTCCATCTCAGAAGATCACCGTGCGTTGATGCGTATGGTGATTGGAAGGATTTCGTCCGCCGAAAGCGGATTGCGCAATGCCGCTATGAGTTTGCTGGCGGGGTTTGAGGTACGCAAAAATGACACATCTCTTTGTCTATTGACAGTCTTGCACATGAAAATGCGCCCTGTATAGATAGTAGCCCCTGAGACTCGGTAGGTTGTCGAAAACGACAGCGTGCCGAGGATCGAAATCGAAAGTAATGAATTCCGCCGTTCCTATGTAGGTGGCGGATAGTCCGAGGGCTAGCCGGACTAGTGGGTTTGCCGAGTTAAATCGGCAACTTGACGTGGCGGATGCGGACATCGCACTTGTCAACCGGCGACTTGACGAGTCGCAAGGTAAATGAGTTCTCCGCAGTCGCTTTATTAAGGGGGTCGAAGCCCTCCTCTGATAAATTTTATGCTGTTGTACAGACGGTGCTGCTGCTGTGGAGAGCCTTCGGGCCGAACTTGCTCGAGCTAAGGAGCAAGCCCGAAGGAGTGATGCGGCTGCCTCGAGGGCGGCCGAGGAGTTGAAAGCCGAAATTGCTACGCACTGCCTAAGCAGGGCAGAGGTGGCCGAATTGGCCATGAAATTGAAAGATGCTGCTGACCGCAATGAGGCTCTTGAAAAGGAGCGCTTATCAGGGCGGGAAGACCTGAAGAAGGCCACCGCCGAAGCCAAGGATGCCCACTCTGCAATGCGGGCCATGAAGGAGGAACTGCGCCAGGCCGGAGATATCGTGGCTGGCAAGCCTTTTCTGCTGCGTCGCCGGTTTATGGATCAAAAGTATGCTCAATTTGAGCGGCTGTGGAGTCCGGAGGATCCATATATGGACTTAGCGGCAAGTGCGGCTGATGCCGTTGAGCACTTCCAGAGCCAGAAGGATCACAAGACGGAAGAGCTATATTGGTCTCAATTCCATAGTCCGGATCACTCACTTTCGTTGACAGACCGGTTGGCCGAATGGGCCGAGCTAAATAGATTATCCGGACTTGCCATGACTGACATCGTGGCCCATGTCTGGCCAGAGAGGCCCAAGGCGACGAGCTACTTCGGCTTACTGCAGCAATTCCTTGGAGCGGTGCCGCATATAAAGGAGATGAAGCGGTCGGCCTGCATCGAGGGCGCGCGGATGGCTCTTGCCCGTGTGAAGGCGCATTGTCCGGAGATGGATGCCACCGCTGTTGCCGCCCAGGGTTCGGATGAAAGTCGGCTCCCCGCCGAGCACTATTTCGGGGAAGTTATGTGTGGCGCTCGTGTAATAGAGTCGCAGTGCTCAAAAAATGTCACATTCAAATGAACGTTTTAGCTTGTAAAACGATGATTATGCTATATCTGCTTTTTATACTTGTGCGTCCCAAGTAGTAAAACTTCTCCTGTGCGGCCGTTTATGTATACATTTGTATAACTTGAAAGATTGCAGTCTTCGGCTTCAGCCCCCACGCACAGGGTGCGGGGGTGTTCGCAAAAATAGCGCGTTTTCACACTTAATACGACGTCTCGGTCCTGTTTGAGGAGGTGGTAGCGTAGCGAACGAGGCAATCCGGACTATAATGCTTTATCACTTTCACTTAGCCAGTGGAGCTCGAGGTGGGGCTACGATATAGCCCCTGGTGGCACCGCACTTCTCCGAATTTGGGGCGCGTATGTGCCTGACCGAGAAACGGTCCTTCGTCAAAGCGGGGAATTCTAAACATTCCGGTAGTCGATCGAGTGGTTGACCAGTCTCTCGCTGTATCATGATAGTCAGTTTTCGGCTTTCTCTACTGAGGTGCTCGCCCAGCCGAACTGGGGCACAATCGCAGTAGTTCTCCTGGTGCCGCGTTAGCCGATGATACGGAACGTAAGGCAGCAAAACACAGGAGCCGGGCAAACCCAACATTTGACCAAAGACATGATTCGGAGCTGATGCATATAATGCCTAACTCGAGACGCCGAACACTCCCTAAGGTGTTCGGTCTTTATAATAGTGGGCAGAACAATGCCCTAAGCCCCTAGTGTCCAGGTACGGGCATGGTCTTCTGACGCGGCCGATGCCAAAACGTCAGGCTCCGCTTTGGCTATAGGAAGAAACCAAGGGAGAATAACAACAAGAGACAGTAAAAAAGGTTTACGCAGGGTCTTAATCTGAAAAGAATCCTCACAACGGGTCCCTGCTGCACGTCTGCGCCTGTGTCTCCGTTACGCCGTTATCCTGGACGGGTATGCACGTTGTTCGTCTGTAAAAAGAGAGGAATGCTTAGTTTGAAAGCGGTTCGTGCGAAAAATATATGTTTAAAAGAAGAAATATAAATAATTAAAGCGGGGTTTGTATGAACCCACGGATGTTTGTGCGCGCAGCCCCCTGTGAAGAGGTATGCGGCTAGGGAGCCCCTAGCCTGCTGAAGCCGGATTCGTCTATCCGAGTCCGGGGTCTTTAAGTGACCCTCGCACTGAAATGACGCCACACGGACCGGGCATCTTGAGTGTAAGAGACGCGTAATGCGGTATGGCGTTGAAGCGGACAAAAGCCTTTCGTCCCAAGAGTGCTTGATATCCACTTTCAAATGGGACGATGTGAAAAATTAATTTTTCGCGTCGACAATTGTTCGGCGATCCGAACACGACTTCTAGTAATATGGAGCCTGTGCACTTGGCGTAAGGGCCTGGCGTCACTCCTTTGAAGGAAGTGCGGTTGTGTCGAATTTTGGTAGGGTCTATCCCCATCTTACGGATTGTGTTTGAATACAGCAGGTTTAAGTCGCTGCCTCCGTCCATTAGGACGTTAGTAAATTGTAATCCGTCTATTATGGGATTCAATATCAGGGGAGTCCGTCCCGCGTTTCGAACGCTTCTAGAATAGTCCAGGTGGTTGAAAGTGATTGGTTTTGATATCCAATCTCTATGGTCTGCTGGGTTGGACCGCGTGAAGCTCTTTTTAGAAAGTGCCGCACTATTTTTCCGTATTATCACATGAAGTGAGTTTACTGCTTTGACCCCTTGTGGGAAAGTCTTTTGTTTTCCGGTGCTCTGCTGGTGGGGTTTATCGTCTTCGCTTGACGCGTCGAGCCCCTTGTGTTCGGCGTTTAGTCGGCCGGACTGTTTAAAAACCCAACAATCCCGATGGGTATGGTTTGCAGGCCTTCCGGGGGTACTATGGATTTGACATATCCGACCCAGAATCTTATTTAAGTTGGACAGATCGTCGCTGTCATCCTTAAGAGGCGTTGTTTTGTTGTTTGGCCGCGAGCGTTTGAATCCGGCGTTGATTGCCGTGCTCTTTGGGCTTTTCTCTTTATTCCGGCGCTGTTCTTTTCTGCGCCGTGATTTTCCGTTTCCATCCCTTATCTCAGATGTACTTGGGTCGCTGGTGCTGCATCTTGCTAGCCAGCTGTCCTCTCCCGCACAGAAGAGGGTCATGAGGCTTGTTAGTGCGGACATTGTCCTCGGTTTCTCTTGACCGAGGTGCCTGGCAAGCCATTCGTCTCGGACATTGTGCTTAAAAGCTGCTAAGGCTTCGGCGTCCGGACAGTCGACTATTTGGTTCTTTTTGGTAAGAAACCTGTTCCAGAATTTCCGTGCTGACTCTCCGGGCTGTTGAGTTATATGACTTAGATCATCTGCGTCCGGAGGGCGGACATAAGTCCCTTGAAAATTTGCTCTAAACGCTTCCTCGAGCTCTTCCCAACTTCCCACAGTATTTTCTAGGAGGCTTTTGAGCCAATGACGGGCTGGCCCTTTGAGCTTGAGGGTTAGGTATTTTATGGCGTGGAGATCATCTCCTCTGGCCATGTGTATATGTAGTATGTAATCTTCTATCCAGACTCCAGGGTCTGTTGTTCCATCGTAAGCCTCTATGTTTATGGGTTTAAATCCTGCTGGGAATTCATGGTCCAGCACCTCATTGGTCAAACATAGTGGGTGTGCGGCGCCCCTGTATTTGGGTGTGCCACTATCTTCAGACACTTGACGTGTTGCCTTGCTTCCTGGGGCCTTCTTCTTTGGCCCGTAGATGGACCTGGCTGGGCCATCTGTCTTTCCAGGTTCATTAGTTGGTTTATGTGCGGCGCCGCTTTCAGAATTTGGCCTATCATCTGGCCGTCTATCCAACCAGGCAGCCTCTTTATTTTTTGACGGTGGAGGCTCTATGGCCTCCTCGTTGAATTCTGGTAGCAGCTTACGCTTCGGGTAGCTCTTTGATTGGTGGCCATTGCCGTATTTATCTGCGGTTTTGAGCACTTTGCTCCATCTCATTCTGAGTGTGTCTTCCGCTGTTTTGAGCCTCCGCTTTTCCTTCTTCAGGCTTCTTGCAGTGCTGACGAGTCTTTTCCGAAGGTTCTTGCTCTCCGGCGGCGTGTCCGGCATGAGGTCGTCCAGACTGTCGTTTTCGCCGGGCCTGGACTGATTATCTGACTCGTCATGTTCGGACGGTTGCTTATCTGCATGTTCGTCGTCCACTTGTGAGCCCTGCTGTCTTACGGGCTCCTTTGGAGCGTTGTTGTCGTCGAGGCGGGACTTAGGGCAGCGTCTGCGCCACCGTTTTGGTCGTTTATCGGCGGGGTTATCTTCTGCCGCGGCCCGTTGGTCCTCGTTATCGCTCTCCTTTGGGGTATCCACCATGTATATGTCATGTGACGAGGTGGTCCTCCCGTGCCTTATAGGCTCTGTTTCTTGTTCGTCTCCGGCATCGTCGTCCATTCCGTCGATGTCTTCGGAGTCGTAGTCTAGCATGTCGGTTAGATCATCGATAGTGGCTACAAAGTGGGTGGTGGGTGGGCTCTGAATTTCTTCGTCGTCCGTACCCCAACCATCCTGGCCATAGTCCGGTCAGGACTCTCCTGATAATGAGAGATGCTTTAGCGAATTTAGGATGTCGCCAAAGGGCGAGTGCTGGAAGATGTCCGCGGCGGTGAATCCCATAACCGGCGCCCAATCCGAATCGATTGGTAGGGGCGCGGGGGGTTCGGAGTTCGGCAAGGAGTCCAGAACCTCGGAATCACGAGTTTCGCAGGGGACAAGATTAGTGTTCGGCTCCATCGTCGTGGATGTTGAAGTCCCCAGGGCGGCGTCTGTCCACTGGCCCTCGATCTGGGCGATCGGCTCCGGACTAATGGCCGAAGCGGATTCGTGTGCGGCCACCAAGGCACTGTTCGGTGGCAGAGCTAGATCATGCCCGTCGTCACAGTGCGGCGCGCTTGGCTGTTGCTCGAGTCCGTCGAAGATCAAGTCTCCGCGGACATCGGCCGTAAAGTTTAGGCTTCCAAATCTGACCTGACGGCCAGGGGCGTAGCTTTCGATCTGCTCCAGATGGCCAAGTGAATTAGCCCGCAGTGCGAAGCCGCCGAATACGAAGATCTGTCCGGGGAGAAAAGTCTCACCTTGGACAGCGTTGTTGGTTGAAGATGCCATCGGGCCTATCGGTGATGGCACAGAGGAACTCTCAATGAAAGCACCAATGTCGGTGTCAAAACCGGCGGATCTCGGGTAGGGGGTCCCGAACTGTGCGTCTAGGCGGATGGTAACAGGAGACGAGGGACACGATGTTTTACCCAGGTTCGGGCCCTCTCGATGGAGGTAAAACCCTACGTCCTGCTTGATTAATATTGATGATATGGGTATACAAGAGTGGATCTACCACGAGATCAAGGAGGCTAAACCCTAGAAGCTAGCCTATGGTATGATTGTTGTAATGTATGTTGTTCTACGGACTAAAGCCCTCCGGTTTATATAGACACCGGAGAGGGCTAGGGTTACACAAAGTTGGTTACAATGGTAGGAGATCTACATATCCGTATCGCTAAGCTTGCCTTCCACGCCAAGGAAAGTCCCATCCGGACATGGGACAGAGTCTTCAATCTTGTATCTTCGTAGTCTTGGAGTCCGGCGGATAATGATAGTCCGGCTGTCCGGACACCCCCTAGTCCAGGACTCCCTCAGTGTGGTTAGCTGGCTTTTTGGGGGTGCCATGTATCTGGCAAGAGCGGTCGAGTATTCGGTCCACATTGGACGGACCCGGAGTGGTTGTTTTGAATGGCTTCTTCCGCTGACCGGGTTTAGAGCCTCTGAATCCGGCGTTGACTGCCGTATCCTCAGTGTTATCGCCGTTAACGTGGTGTTTGTTTTTGTTGCGACGCGACCTGCCATTGCGGTCCTTGCTGTCCGGACTGCCAGAAGTTTTGCTGAGGTTGTTACTACAAGCTAGCCAGCTGTCCTCTCCCACACGGAAGCGGGTCATGAGTGATGTGAGGGCTGCCATGGATTTCGGCTTTTCCTGTCCTAGGTGCTGGGCCAGCCACTCGTCGCGGATGTTATGAGAGGACCTCTGCATCCGGATAGTCGAAAATTTGATTTTTCTTTGTGAGGAACCGTGTCCAGAATTGTCTGGCCGATTCGTCTGGCTGCTGAATTATGTGTCTTAAGTCATCTGCGTCTGGTGGTCGCACATATGTGCCCTAGAAGTTTTCAAGGAATGCGGCTTCCAGGTCCTCCCAACACCCAATTGATTTTGCTGGCAAGCCGTTAAGCCAATGCCGATCTGGTCCTTTCATCTTGAGTGGGAGATATTTGATGGCGTGGAGATCGTCACCGCGGGCCATATGGATATGAAGGAGATAATCTTCGATCCAAACCGCGGGGTCTGTTGTGCCATCGTAGGATTCAATGTTCACGGGTTTAAACCCTTCAGGGATTTGATGATCCATTACTTCGTCTGTGAAGCATAATGGGTGTGCGGAGCCTCTATATTGAGCAATATCACGACGTAGCTCAAGAGAGCTTTGTCTGCTGTGTTCGGCCCGGCCGGAGTTGCTGTATCCGGCGCGACGGTAGTCGTCGTGGTCGTGGGGCGCCCACGTGATCCGTAGATAGATCTGGATTGTCTTGCCTTGTCCTCCAATATATCCTGCAAGTCCAGCGCATTCCCCCGTGGCTTCGCGCTTTTCAAGCGGTGCTGGGGTACGGTTCTGGCGGAGGGCCTAGATGCCTCTCTGTCGCGGCCACGAGGTGGTCGGTCTGCCGTATTGTGTGCTGGTGATGAAGGTTTGTATGCTTCCTCCTCTAGTTGGGGGAGCAACTTGCATTTTGGGTAGCTTTTGGAGGGGCGTTCGAGTTCATACTCTTCGGCCGCGAGGACCTCGGTCCATCTGTCGGCCAGCAGGTCTTAATCAGCTCGAAGTTGTTGCTGCTTTTTCTTTAGGCTGTTCGCCGTGGCCATTAGCCTGCGTTTAAAACGGTCTTGTTCGACGGGATCCTCGGGCACGACGAATTCGTCGTCGTTGAGGCTTGCCTCGTCTCCGGAGGGAGGCATGTAATCTTCATCCTCCTCATCTGCCGCTCTCTCTTGAGGGCTGGCTTCCCCGTCCTCCTGTGCTGAATCTTGCTGGAGGGGGTTGTCTTCGGCACTCTCTGGGGTGTTATTATCTCCGGTGCCGGAATCTCCATTCTTGCTGTGGCGGGATTTAGAGCGGCACCGCTGACATCGGCGCTTGGGCTGTTTCTTAGAGGAATCTGCCTCTGCTGCTTCTTCGTCGTCCCCATCCTTTGGGGTGTCCACCATGTATATGTCGTATGACGAGGTGGTCTTCCAGTGCCCTGTAGGCGCTGGTTCTTGATCGTCTCCGGCATCGTCGTCCATACCGTCGATGTCTTCGGAGTCGTAGTCCAGCATGTCATCTAGATCGTCAACAGTGGCTACAAAGTGGGTGGTGGGTGGGCTTTGGATTTCTTCGTCGGCCGCATCCCAACCATCCTGACCGCAGTCCGGCCAGGGTTCTCCTGATAACGAGAGATACTTTAGCGAGTTCAGGATGTCGCCAAAGGGCGAGTGCTGAAAGATGTCCGCAGCGGTGAACTCCATGATCGGCGCCCAATCGGATTCGGTTGGCAGGGGCGCAGGAGGTTCGGAGTCCGGCAAGGAGTCCGTCACCTCGGAGTCACGAGCTTTGCGAAGGACAAGGTCGGTATTCGGCTCCATCATCATAGCAGTTGCAGCTCCTGAGGCGGTGTCCAGCCACCGGTCCTTGATCTGCGCGGTCGGCCCCGAACTATGGGTCGGAGCGGATCCGTGTGCGGCCTCCAAGGTACTGTCCGGCGGCAGAGCTAAATCATGCCCATCATGACAGTGCGGCACGCTCGGCTGTGGCTCGAATCCATCGAAGATCAAGTCTCCGCGGATGTCAGCCGTGAAGTTTAGGCTTCCAAATCTGACCTGACGGCCAGGGGCGTAGCTTTCGATCTGCTCCAGATGGCCAAGGGAATTGGCTCGCAGTGCAAAGCCGTCGAACACGAAGATCTGTCCGGGGAGAAAATTCTCACCCTGGACTGTGTTGTTGTTGATTGAAGAAGCCATCAAGCCTATTGGTGATGGCACAGAGGAACTCTCAATGAAAGCACCAATGTCGGTGTCAAAACCGGCGGATCTCGGGTAGGGGGTCCCTAACAGTGCGTCTAGGCGGATGGTAACAGGAGACAAGGGACACGATGTTTTTACCCAGGTAAAACCCTACTCCTGCTTGATTGATATTGATGATATGGGTAGTACAAGAGTGGATCTACCACGAGATCAAGGAGGCTAAACCCTAGAAGCTAGCCTATGGTATGATTGTTGTAATGGTTGTTCGTCCTACGGACTAAAACCCTCCGGTTTATATAGACACCGGAGAGGGCTAGGGTTACACAGAGTCGGTTACAATGGTAGGAGATCTACATATCCGTATCGCCAAGCTTGCCTTCCACGCCAAGGAAAGTCTCATCCGGACACGGGACGAAGTCTTCAATCTTGTATCTTCATAGTCTTGGAGTCCGGCCGATGATGATAGTCCGGCCATCCGGACACCCCCTAGTCCAGGACTCCCTCACCCATCATAGGGAATACCTTCCAGGCTCGGGCCTTGGAGGCTGCGCACCTAGCCACGTGGGATGAGCGCTCGCATTTGGAGAATCTCCAACATTCTCTCGACGAACGCGCCCACCGACTGATCCCCGAATCCAGTCAATGACAGTTGTTTCCGCCTGAACCTCAGGTATATCGCACCCCGATCCAGAATCTTATAGCTGCTGCACGTATAGCAGAGTCTATTCAGTCGCCCCGTTCAGAAGCTGGGAGAGGCTTGGAAAACATCCGAGTGCAGCAGGAGAACTGAACTCCGCTGTTTCCCAGTCGCGGACTAGGACCCACAATAGGTCAGTAAGGGCAGATACAGTTCAGTCAGCACACAGTCCTGGATTGCCTTTGCGACGCGAAGATCGTGATCACCGTCAAGATCGGCACCTGGGAAGAGCTCATGGAGAGTTTGATCATGAGTACGCCCGTGACAACCACCGTCGAGTGCCTTTGCCCCCTCCGAGGGACGGGTCGTACGCGCCCTGGCGGTATGACGACAGGCGCCTGTATGGTAATGACCGCAGAGTTCCAGTCGACCCAAGAGAGCCTGGGTTCGACGCAAGGTCAGTCCTTGTACAAGGTTCGGTCGACCGGAATAGATCATACAGAGAAGTGCTGGATAGAGATAGGCCCGGTGGAAGCTGGGTGCACATTTCCGGCCCTGAGTGTTTCGGAAGAGCCATCCGAGCCGCTGAAATCCCTCACAACTTTAGATTGGTGACTGGTGTCAGTAATTTCACTGGGGAGTCGAAGCCTGACACTTGGTTGGAGGATTACCGAATGGCTATGCATATTGGTGGCCAAAACGACGAGGTGGCCATGAAGCACCTCCCTTTGATGCTTGAAGGTTCTGCCAAAGCTTGGCTGAATCAGTTGGCCCCTGGAAGCATTTTCAATTGGGATGAGTTAGCTCGAGTGTTTACCAAAACATTTGAGGGCACCTGCAAGAGACCTGCTGGTTTGACAAAATTGCAGCATTGCGTGCAGAAATAGAATGACCTTGAGAGACTATATCCAGAGATGGACCACTCTAAACCACACAGTGGAGAATGTGTCGGATCACCAAGCATTTTGTGCCTTTAAAGAAGGTGTTCGCTAAAGAGAGCTCAGTCTGAAGTTTGGTCAGACCGGAGATATGACTCTGACTCGGATGATGGAGATTGCCACTCGGTACGCTAACGACGAAGAAGAGGACCGACTCCGCAGTGGCAAGAACAGACCAGTCGCCCAGGACACCGGAGGAGGAAACTCCAGTCGAAAGCAGAAATGAAAAGCTGAGGCTGCAGGCCCTGCTGAGGTAGCAGTTTTGAATCAAGGGAAGTTAAAGGGGAAACCTAAAGGGCCTTGGACTCCGAAAAAAGTGAAAGATCAAGCGGGAAACGATGTGCTTGATTTACCGTGTCATATTCACACCAAAATGGATGAAGAGGGGAATCTGATTCTTCCCAAGCATACCACTCGACAGTGTCGACTCCTGATTCAGAGCTTCTGAGAGGGCCAGCCCAGTGAAAAGGACAAAGAGTCTGATAAGGAGGAATACAAAGAGGAAGGTCAATGCCACCTTGGTGATTGTTGCTGACCTCGAGAGCAAAAGTCGACTGAAAGTTATTAACAGGGACGTAAGCATGGTTGCTCCCGCAACACCAAGATATTTGAAGTGGTCAAAAAACCCTATTACATTCGACCAGTCCGACCACCCGCCACACGTTGTTATCCCTGGGCGGCAAGCACTGGTGGTCGACCCAGTCGTTGGGCGCACCCGACTGACCAAGATTCTGATGGACGGTGGCAGTGGATTGAATATATTGTATGCTGAGGCCCTCCGGGGGATGGGCGTTCCGATGTCCAAGCTCAGTGAGAGCAACATGAGATTCCACGGTATCATCCCATGAAAGAAAGCCAATTCACTTGGTCAGATCACTCTTGATGTGGTTTTCGATGATTCCAAGAATTACCGCAAGGAAAAGTTGACATTTGAGGTAGTAGATTTTGACAACGCCTATCATGCCATTCTAGGCAGACCAGCTTATGCTAGTTTCATGGCTCGACCATGCTATGTGTACCTTAAGTTGAAGATGCCTGGTCCCGGAGGCGTGATCACAGTCATTGGAAATCGGCAGAGAGCAGAAGATTGTCTCCAGAACGGTTCAAAGATCGCCGATGAGCAGATGGCAGCAGTAGAGTTTCAGGAATACCAAAAGAATGCAGATCCGAGTGATTTGTTGCGTGCCAAGAGACCTGCCTCGGAGTCCGCATTTCAGTCAGCCGGTGAAACAAAGCCGGTTCACATTCACCCGACCGATCCCAATGCTGCTCCGACCCATATCTCAACAGCACTCGACAGCAAATAGGAAGAAGCGCTCATCCAGTTCCTCCATGTGAACTAGGACATCTTCGCATGGAAGCCATCTGACATGCCAGGTGTACCCAGGGGACTGGCTGATTACCGTTTGCGAGTAGACTCAAAAGCAAAACCCGTTAAAGAGCATCTCCGTCGGTCCGCCGCAGAGAAGAGAAAGGAAATTGGCGGGGAGGTGGCTTGGCTTCTGGCTGCCAAGTTCATCCGCGAGATATACCACTCTGAGTGGCTCGCCAATGTCATTATGGTCCCCAAGAAAGATAAGTCACTTTGAATGTGTATTGACTTCAAGCATATCAATTGGGCCTACCCGAAAGATCATTTTCCTCTGCCCCGCATCGACAGATAGTCTACTCAACTGTGGGATGTGAGTGATTGTCCTTTTTGGACACCTATTCTGGGTACCATCAGATCCGACTGTATGGACCCGATGACATAAAGACAACTTTCATCACCCATTCGGGTCTTTTTTCTATGTTACTATGCCCTTTGGCCTCAAGAATGCTGGTGCCACATTCATGCGCATGATTCAGAAGTGTATGCTCACTCAAATCAGCCGGAATGTGGAAGCATACATGGATGACATAGTGGTTAAGTCACGCAAGGGTTCCGACCTGCTGACTGACCTAGCTGAAACCTTTGCCGACTTAAGAAGATATGATATCAAGGTCAATTCATCAAAGTGCACATTCGGAGTCCCAGGTGGAAAGTTGCTTGGTTTCCTCATTTTCGAACAGGGGATCGATGCAAACCCAGAGAAGATTGGCACGATCCTCTGAATGAAATGCCCTATGTGTGTGCACGATGTTCAGAAGCTTACTGGTTGTTTGGCTGCATGTAGTTGATTCATCTCATGCCTTGGTGAAAAGGCATTACCTCTTTATGGAATGATGAAGAAGTCTGACAAGTTCGAGTGGAATGACGAAGCTAAAGCAGCATTTGAAGATCTCAAAGCCCTGCTTTCCACCTAGCCGGTGCTTGCCGCTCCAGTCAGCAAGGAGCCTCTACTGCTTTACATCGCAGCCACTGGACAGGTTGTCAACACAGTGCTCACGGTCGAGCGGGAAGAAGAAGGCAATGCCTACAAAGTTCAGCGCCCTGTGTACTACATTTCTGAATTCTTGACTCCGTCCAAGCAGAGATATCCTCATTCTCAGAAGCTTGTTTATGGAATTTACTTGACCATGAAGGTTGCACACTATTTCTCAGACCACTCGGTTTCAGTCATCAGCGACGCCCCATTGTCAGAAATTCTGAATAATAGAGATGCAACTGGCCGAGTGGCAAATTGGGCGATTGAACTCCTTCCTTTAGATATCAAGTTTGAGGCAAAGAAAGCCATCAAGTCTCTAGCAATAGCAGATTTCCTCGCAGAGTGGATTGAACAGCAGCAACCTACTCAGATTCAATCGGAACATTGGACTATGTTCTTTGATGGATCCAAGATGTTGAATGGCTCTGGTGCAGGAGTGGTTTTAGTATCCCCAAGAGGATACAAGCTCAGCTATGTCCTCCAGATTCACTTTGATTCTTCAAACAATGAAGCTAATTACGAGGCACTGTTGTATGGGTTGCGTATGGCCATTTCACTCGGCGTCCGATGCTTAATGGTCTACAGCGACTCAGACTTAGTGGTTAATCAAGTAATGAAGGAATGGGACATCAGGAGTCCAACAATGACCGGTTATTGCAATGCAGTAAGAAAGCTAGAGAAGAATTTTGAGGGGTTAGAGCTCCACCACATACCCCGAATCAAGAATCAAGCTGCAGATGATCTGGCGAAGATAGGTTCCACTCGGAAGCCTATCCCCAGTAATGTGTTCTTGGAACATCTCCACACCCCGTCAGTACAAGAAGACCCCTTCAAGGAAGAGCCCCGGCAACCGATAAGTTCAACCAATCTGACTGAGATTGAAGTCCCAGCTGTGGTCGACTTGATCATGGAAGTCTTAGTGATCACGCCTGATTGGACGGTGTCGTACACCACGTACCTGCTCAGGTAGGAACTCCCAGAAGATGAGGTTGAGGCCCGCCAGATAGTCCGTCAATCGAAGACTTTCACCATGATAAAAGGGCAGCTTTACAGAGTGAGTGTGATAGGAGTGGCTCAATGTTGCATCACCCCAGAAGAAGGTCGAATGATTTTAAACGAGATCCACTCGAGGACCTTTGTTCACCATGCGTCCTCTCGGACCATCGTGGCCAAAGCATACCAAGCGGGATTCTATTGGTCGCGTGCAAATGAGATGACAAAGGATATAGTCGACAAGTGCGCAGGTTGTCAGTTCTAGTCCAACATGTCTCAGAAGCCTGCATCTGCCTTGAAGACTATTCCACTCGTCTGGCCATTTGTAGTCTGGGGGTTAGATATGGTCGAACCCTTCAAGACCGGCAGAAGTGGTTTCACTCATTTGCTCATAGCAGTCGACAAGTTCACCAAATGGATCGAAGCCAAGCCTATCAAAAACCTTGATTCAAGCACTGCCATCAGTTTCATCAGGGAGTTGATATTCAGATATGGAGTCCCTCACAGCATTATCACAGATAACGGCTCCAACTTTGATTCTGATGAGTTGAAGGCGTTCTATGATTCCCAAGGCACTCGGGTTGACTACACATCTAATGCGCACCCACAGTCGAATGGGCAAGCAGAAAGGGCGAATGGTTTGATCCTTCGAGGGCTAAAACCCCGACTGATGCGCGACCTCAAGCACGTTGCTGGAGCTTGGGTGACTGAGTTGCCATCCGTCTTATGGGGGCTGAGAACGACTCCGAACCGGTCGACTGACCAAGCCCCTTCCTTCATGGTGTATGGTGCTGAAGCTGTGCTTCCGAGTGACTTGCTGCACAACGCTCCCCGAGTGGAACTCTTCTCAGAAGCTGAAGCAGAACAGGCACGCCAAGATGCAGTTGATCTCCGAGGAGAACGTGAGATGGATCTCATCTGGACGACCATCTATCACCAATATCTGATTCCATGCCCATAATGTAAGAGGTCGAGCATTCCAGGAAGGCGACCTTGTGCTCCGAGTGGATCAGAAACGGCCTCACAAGATCGCTCCGGCCTGGGAAGGTCCCTTCATCATCACCAAGGTGCTTCACAATGGAGCGTACCACCTCTACAACGTAGACAAGAAAATGGACGAGCCACACGCGTGGAACACAGAGCTACTTCACCATTTCTATACCTAAACCACTTGGATCGACGAGTTGTAAAGTCCTTCAGTTTGCTTACCAAAGACAAGATTTTTGCAGTATTTTAATGATTGATTTCCCATAATCATTTGTGTTCAAATCCCCCAATGGGTGGCTTAGCCGCCAACCTGATTCGCCTAAGTTTCTAAAACTTTCCGAGTGGAGAGCAAACCTCCCACTCGGAGGCTTAGCCGCGACCCCGTACTCGCCTAAGTTAAAAAACACTTCGAGTGGAGAGCAATCCTCCCACTCGGGGGCTTAGCTGCGATCCCGTACTCGCCTAAGTTAAAAAAAAACACTCCAAGTGGAGAGCAATCCTCCCACTCGGGGGATTAGCTGTGACCCCTTACTCGCCTAAGTTAAAATACACTCCGAGTGGAGAGCAATCCTCCCACTCGAGGGCTTAGCTGCGACCCCGTACTTGCCTAAGTTAAAAAAACACTCAGAGTGGAGAGCAATCCTCCCACTCGGGGGCTTAGCTGCGATTGTCGTGGTTCTAAGTCTGACAGTAGAAATGGGGGGTAGGTATGGAGAGGCAAGATCTTAGCTATGGCGAAGATGTACACACGAGGTTTACGAGTTCAGGCCCTTCTCGGAAGAAGTAATAGCCCTAAGTCTCGGTGCCCGGAGGCGGTCGATTGGTTTATGTGTGTTGTGTTACAGGGGGTGCGGACCCTTGTGCCAAAGGAGGGGGGAAGCTTATATAGAGTGTGCCCGGACCCCAGCCAACCTCCATTACAAGGGGCTTAATGTACATAAAGTAAGGGAGTTACTGGTAACGGCAGCCTTAAATACTCTTAATGCTCATGAAGACTAAGGAATGAATGCCTGGCCGTTGTGCGCTCTTCTGACTCCTGGTCTTCAATATGGTCGAGTCATTCCCCATATGATCGAGTGAAAGTGGGGAATGATGGTCGAGTGATTACACCGTCGAGTGGATTCTTGGTCTTCTTATCTTCTGGGGTAGTGACCTTGGGTAGGACGTATAGGTTAGGTCTATGACCCTACCCCAGGTCTGTACCCTCATCAGTAGCCCCCGAGTGGATTAAGGTGCGAGTGTAAAATAGACTGAAATTAAGCTTGACCTGAGCCTAGGGATCTCGCGAGCGCTTTCTACATGTCTGAGTGCCCGCGTCGATGTTTGGTGTCGACTCAGTCGCCTTGATCCATTCAGTGGACAGTCGAGTGAACTGTTGATCTTATGTGCCGAGTGTCGCGTTGGAGTGAGGGATCCTGGGCGCGATTGCCTGCAGTGTATCCCGGATTCCGCGGGATACGGAATTTCAGGGAATCGCGCCAGACAGGGAGTGCCGAAGTGGGTGGAGCGGATAAACAGTGATTCCTCGATTCCCGTTCCACCTTTTTCGCCACGTACGCTGCACGCGACTGTTGCGGGATTTGATGGGATCGCCTGGTCCCACGCATCAGTCACTCGGAAACAACCTCTTATAAGGTGGACGTACCGAGGCGCCGGTACTGTGCACATCTTCTCTTCCTTCTTCTTTCTCCCTCTCTCCTCCACGCCTTACTCTCCCGCTCCGACGCTGCTGCCCCGTCGCCATGGTGAAGGACAAGACGGCGGCACTAGAGTAGGAAGCGCTCAAAGAAGACGAAGGAGGTGGCGAAGGGCAGGAAGCAGCAACGCGGGTCGTCATCGCGCGCGAGGCTGCCGCCGGGCTGGATCCAGGGCGATTGGATCCGGTCTTCGATTCAGCAGGCAGACCTGTATGAGTTGGCGGAGTCGGGGTTAATCGCCAAGGGAGCGGCAAGGCTGCCGGAGGTAGAAATGAGCCCTCAGCCTCAGCCGGGTGAGTGTGTTCTGCTCGCCACCCATGTTGACCGCGGCTTTTCGCTTCCCCCGTACCCTTTCTTCCGGGGGTATCTAAACTTTTTTGGTGCTCAACTCCACCACTCTCCTCCAACACCATCACGTATTTAGCTGCTTTCGTGTCGATGTGTGAGAACTTCTTGGGGTGTCGACCACACTGGGGCCTTTTCAAGCACATCTTCACTATTCGTTCTCAATCGGTAAAGAAGGCAAAGTCGAGTGATTCGAAAACCCATGTCATCCAGATGTGTGGGGGTTTAGGTATCCAAAATAGGAAAGGGAGTGCCTTTCCTTCTATGACTCTTCCTGATTCCGTTAGAGGCTGGCAACCGACTTGGTTCTATTGCCAGGATGTTGCAGCTCCAGGTTAGTCGACCGGCCTTCCCCACTTCTCATTTGACCGAGTCCAGACTCCTGCCCGACTGAAAGTTACGACTGGCGAGACCATGGAGACGAGGATGTTGGTAGACAGGGTGGTCCAGCTTATCAATGATGGTGTCACGGGTCTAGATCTGTTGGAGGTGTTCCTCAGTCGACGTATCCAGCCTCTCCAGGCCCGAATCATCCGATGTGGCTGTATTCCGAAACGGATGACACCGCACGGGTACATCCAGAAGAAGTACCGTCTGCAACAGTAGCTTCGTGGCTGAGAAGCATTACAGGCAATCAGGACAATCCCAGAGGATCTAGGCGAGTCGACCCCTTTAGCAGCGACAACCCACCCGACAAGGTATGCTTTTCGCTCTGACTGTTTCCCATTCATGCTCCGACTGCACTTGAGATTGACCAACTCATGTTTGACCAACTTTGTTCTGCAGGTGTTCACTGAGATGCATTCGATGCCCAATGGCGAGCAGGCTTTGGAGCAGACCCAGGAGGGGGAGGACAGCGCGGAAGATAGTGATGAGTGGGATTCTCAGGAAGACGATGAAGAGGAGGAGGAGAGCGAGGAGTCGGACAAGGAGGAGGAAGTCGACTCGCCACCACGCTCCGAACGTCAATCCAAACAGCAGCATGACCCGGCCGGAGGGCGTGGGAAAGGTGTGGGTCCGAGTGACAATACCCAGAAGCACACTCGGACGTCAACTCCGGAGCTGACAGAGAAGGTGGCCAAGCAGCCTAGAGTTTCTCCCTCCAAGGCTCGGAAGACAATGTCGCGCACCAAGATGGACGTCCCCGTTGCCTCAGGGTGGGTATCTTGTTCGTGTTTCCGTAAGTCGACTGAAAAAATTTGTTGATCTGACCAACCCATCCTTGTGTCTTTCCAGCCCTACCTCTGCTGCCACTGACATGGACGTTGACAAGGCACCAGGAGACGAAGAGGCCACCTCTCGAGCTGGTAAGTTCATTCGACCAAGTTCTGTTTAGTCGAGTGGATGGCAATTGACTGAAATCTTGACATTTCTCTTCTTATGTAGCTCCACAAGATATCGTTGTGCTTCCTGATGACAACGAAGAAGAAGTGCCTCTATAGGAGAGGAAGAAGAAGAGTGGAAGCTCAAGCAGGAGGAAGCTTGAAGTCCAGGTCCCTCAGTCGACACCGGCGCCTGAAGCGATGGTCCGGACCAATGTCACATTCGCTAACTCGTTGACGACTGATCATCCGTCGGGGTCAACTGTGCAGGCACCTGCTGCACCGGTACAACTCCACTCATCTGACCCGGCAGCTACTTCGGCCCCTCTGGAGCCATCTCTCTTTGCTACATATCAAACTCCAGACAACTCGCCGAGTGCTGCTAGGGAAGCTCTTCGCTAGGCGAACCTTGTCATGGAGCAGGTGAAAGTGATGCATGAAGCTAGTCAGATAGCTTACAACGCCAGCACTGCTCTTCAGACCAACGTTCAGGTCAGCAAAACTCCGACTGAAATTTCTCACTTTTATATCTGATCACCCACTGGGTGTTCTTTCGTTTAGAACTCAAGAAATCTTCAATTCTGCACTTTTCAAATCAGTGGGGGCACGTCGAGTGCACCCACTGGGTGTAGTCCCCGAGACCACGGTCGGCTGCTGGCAGTTGACCGAGGTCTAATGATGTGTCTCTCTCTCTCTCTCTTTTTGGACTCATGCTGAGTATTGATCTGATCCAGTGGGGGCACGCTAAGTGCACCCACTGGGTGTACTCCCCGAGACTACTGTGGAAAACTTGATTCAGCAGTAGTCTTAGAGTAACTCTTTGCTTTCACTCAGCTCTGCGATCTGTTGACTGATATGTTCTGTCTTTCTGGTTGCAGAGGTCTTGTGATCTTGGAGCTCGGCTCACCGAGTTGAAGAAGAAACATATCAGCGTTGAACTTAACCTCGAACTTACGAAGAAGAATCTAAAGACTGCCCAACAAGAAACGGCCATCATGGGAGGTAATCACTCAACCATCCTGTCTGTTTTGTAACTTCATGCTTCGCGCTAGTTTTTCCTTTAGTCTCTTTGAACCGAGTGATTTCACATGAGCAGATGTGCGTAGTGAAAATCGTCAACTTTAGTCTCGTTTGAAGAGTGTTTTTTCTTTAGAGAGGATGAAGGAGGCTTTGGAGCAGAAGGATCTGGATCTGGCAGCCGCTCAGAAGGAGGCACGCGAGAAGACGAAGCTTGCGGACCAGAAGCTGGCTTCGGTCAGCAAATTGGAGGAGGAGAACGAGAAGTTGAAGGCTGCCATCACAGACGCCAACCAGGAAGTTCAGCAACTGAAGAAGGACAAGGAAAATCTGACCACTAAAGTTGGCGGCCTTAAGACCAAGACCGACAAGCTAGAGTCCTATCTGGAGCAACTCGCCACCAAATTTGTTCTAAATCTTGAAGGTATGATCAGTCGACTCATCACTTTGTTGCCGACTGAACTTTATCATCTCGTCGTCGACTCACTTTTGCAATGGGACAGAACTGTGTTAGGACTTTGAGGCCGAAACTGGGTGGGTCGAGACAGGTCTCGACCCCATCAACTGTCCCATGAAATATGAAGTTGCGATGAACTTGCTTCGACAAGAATCGCGCTTGGACGGTGCAGTCGACTATCTGGCTCGGCTGAAGGCGGTGATGACCCGAGTGGACGCTGAGCTCTGGCCTCGGGAGGAACTGTCTCAAGACCTCGAGTCCTTGATGGCTCGGCTAAACCTGATTCCAAGTCGAGTGCACGAAATCCTCTACCCGCTGTGGCGCTGATGTCGCTTTGTCTCTGGTCCGAGTGCACTGCAAGGAAGCTAAGGAAGACAAGTTGGCAGCTCTCAAAGTGGCAAACACTAAGAAGCACTCCTTCCAGGATTTCATGGACACTTTCCTCGAGGCAGCCACTTGCATCGCCGACAGCATCGACCTCGATAGCTTCTGCGACCCGGCCAGTCCTTCTCCCGCCGAGTAACAAAAGAAAAACATTATGCTATCACTTTTATTTGCCTCGGAATGCCGAGTGAATTTGTAACCATTAAAACTCCTTCGGGCCTGATGCCAGAGCACTTTATTCTGCGGTTAAGAAACTTTGGATTTGTCACCTCATAAACTGCGTCTGTCTTTGAACGAAAACCGTTTTTCCCTCGAATTCTTGTTTGTTTGCTTGATGCCGCTGCTGGTGAAGGTTGGCTAGTGGACTGATCGGGTGATCCTTGGGCAACCTTGATTACCTTATCATTAAGGCATTCCAGTCGACTGATTGGACAATCCTTGAGCAGCATTGATCAGCTCATCAGCAAGGCACTCAACAATGGTCTCGACGCTCCTGTCAACCGATTGAGTGATCCTTGAGGAGCATTGATCATCTCATCAGCAAGGTATTCAGCGATGGTCTTGACATTCTTGTCAACTGATTCGGTGATCCTTGAAGAGCATTGATCAGCTCATCAGCAAGGCACTCAACAATGGTCTCATCGTTCCAGTCGACCAATCGGGTGACCTTTGAGTAGCATTGATCAGCTCATCAGCAAGGCACTCAGCAATGGTCTTGACGTTCCTGTCAACCAATTGGGTGATCCTTGAGGAGCATTGATCAGCTCATCAGCAAGGCATTCAGCAATTGTCTTGACGTCCCTGTCAACCACCCGGAAAGGTTTTTCAAACTTAGGCGGGCACTTGGCTGCAGCTAAGCCTCCAAGTGGGAGGATCGCTCACCACTCGGTAGGATTTTTCAAACTTAGGTGAGTACGGGACTGCAGCTAAGCCCCCGAGTGGGAGGTTTGCTCACCACTTGGTAGGATTTTTCAAACTTAGGCGAGTACGGGACAGCAGCTAAGCCTCCGGGTGGGAGGTTCGCTCTCCACTCGGTAGGATTTTGTTACTCAGGCGAGCACTATGCTACAGCTAAGCCCCCGAGTGGGAGGTTTGCTCTCCACTCGGTAGGATTTTTATTACTTAGGCGAGCACTGGGCTGCAGCTAAGCCCCCGAGTGAGAGGCAGACTCATCACTCGGTAGGATTTTTATTACTTAGGCGAGCACTGGGCTGCAGCTAAGCCCCCGAGTGAGAGGCAGACTCATCACTCAGCAGCATTTTTATCACTTAGGCGAGCGCCAGGCTGCAGCTAAGCCTCCGAGTGAGAGGCAGACTCATCACTCGGTAGGATTTTTATCACTTAGGCAAGCACTGGGCTGCAGCTAAGCCCCCGATTGAGAGGCAGACTCATCACTCGGTAGGATTTTCATTACTTAGACGAGCACTGGGCTGCAGCTAAGCCCCCAAGTGAGAGGCAGACTCATCACTCGGTAGGATTTTTATTACTTAGGCGAGCACTGGGCTATAGCTAAGCCCTCGAGTGAGAGGCAGACTCATCACTCGGTAGGATTTTCATTACTTAGGCGAGCACTGGGCTGCAACTAAGCCCCCGAGTGAGAGGCAGACTCATCACTCGGTAGGATTTTCATTACTTAGGTGAGCACTGGGCTGCAACTAAGCCCCCGAGTGAGAGGCAGACTCATCACTCGGTAGGATTTTTATCACTTAGGCGAGCACTGGGCTGCAGCTAAGCCCCCGAGTGAGAGGCAGACTCATCACTCGGTAGGATTTTCATTACTTCATCATAAGCGAAAAAGATTCACTGCTAAGGTAAATCGTACAAAAGAAATAAACAACAATCATTCGGAAGAAGTAAATTATGTCTTTGATAGTCAAACTAAAAGGGATCCCTTATTACATCTCATCATTCTAAATATTTAAGAATAGAAAGGGCGGAGCAGATCCGCATTCCAGGCGCGTGGCTCGTCTTTATTATGCTCGACGTTGAAGAGACGGTAAGCTCCGTTGTGGAGCACCTTGGTAATAACGAAAGGACCTTCCCAAGCAGGAGAAAGCTTGTGAGGTCTTTGCTGATCCACTCGAAGAACCAGGTCTCCTTCTTGAAACACTCGACCCCTAACGTTTCGTGCATGAAATCTACGCAAGTCTTGCTAATAGATGGTCGACCGGATCAAGGCCATCTCTCTGTCTTCTTCCAAGAGGTCGACTGCATCTTGCTGAGCTTGTTCTGCTTCTTCCGAGAAAAGTTCGACTCGAGGCGCATTGTGGAGCAAATCACTGGGGAGCACGGCTTTGGCTCCATAGACTAAGAAGAATGGAGTCCTTCCAGTCGACCGGTTAGGGGTTGTCCTCAATCCCCACAACACGGATGGGAGCTCGTCGACCTAGGCTCCAACTGCATGTTTCAGGTCACGCATCAACCGAGGCTTCAATCCTTTGAGAATCAATCCATTCGCCCGCTCGGCCTGTCCATTCGACTGAGGATGGGCGACCAAAGCGTAGTCGACTCTCGTGCCTTGGGAGGCGCAAAAGGCTTTGAATTCTTCAGAATCAAAGTTTGAGCCGTTATCCGTGATGATGCTATGTGGAACGCCATATCTGAATATAAGTTCCCTGACGAAACTCACAGATGTGCTTGCTTCAAGGCTTTTGATGGGCTTGGCTTCGATCCACTTGGTGAACTTGTCGACTGCCACCAGCACATGAGTAAATCCGCTCCTACCTGTCCTCAAAGGTCCAACCATGTCCAGTCCCCAGACGGCAAAGGGCCAGACGAGTGGAATTATTTTTAGAGTCGATGCAGGTTTATGGGACATGTTGGAGTAAAACTGGCAGCCTTCACACTTGTCCACTATTTCCTTAGCCATCTCGTTGGCCCGTGGCCAGTAAAACCCAGCTTGATACGCTTTGGCCATGATGGTCCGAGAGGACACGTGGTGACCACAAGTTCCCGAGTGAATATCATTGAGGATCACTCGACCTTCCTCTAGCGTGATACACTTCTGGCAAACTCCAGTTGCACTTTCTCTGAACAACTGCCCCTTTATCACAGTAAAGGCCTTGGATCGCCGGACGACTTGTCGAGCCTCCTCTTCTTCTTCCAGAAGTTCTTTCCTAAGAATGTATGTGATGTATGGCACTGTCCAGTCGGGAGTGATGACTAGAACCTCCATGACTAAGTCGACGACGGCTGGGATGTCGACTTCAGACGGATCTGTAGCACTCTTGGGCTGTGGCGACTCTTCTGTGAAGGGATCCTCCTGAACTGAAGGCGAATGAATATGTTCCAGAAACACATTGCGGGGGATGGCCTCTCTCTTGGAGCCTATCTTCGCCAACTCATCTGCGGCTTGATTTTTCAAACGGGGCACATGGTGAAGCTCCAACCCCTCAAACTTCTTTTCTAACTTCCTGACAGCATTGCAGTAACCAGTCATGGCTGGACTTCTGACATCCCATTCTTTCATCACCTGGTTAACCACCAAATCTGAATCGCCATATACCATGAGGCGACAGATGCCGAGTGAAATGGCCATGCGCAACCCATACAGAAGCGCTTCGTATTCTGCTTCATTATTGGAGGAACCAAAGTGAATCTGGAGAACGTAATTGAGCTTGTCTCCACGGGGGGACACCAATACTACTCCAACACCTGACCCGTTTAGCATCTTGGAACCATCGAAGAACATGGTCCAATGTTCCGAGTGAACTTGAGTCGGTAGTTGCTGTTCAATCCACTCGGCAAGGAAATCCGCGATTGCTTGGGATTTGATAGCTTTCTTTGCCTCAAACTTGATGTCCAGAGGAAGTCGCCCATTTTGCTACTCGACTAGTTGCATCTCTATTATTCAGGATCTCAGACACCGGTGCATCACTGACGACTGTAATAGAATGATCAGAGAAGTAATGTGCAACCTTCTTCATGGTCATGTAAATTCCATAGACCAACTTCTGATAATGAGGGCAGCGCTGCTTGGACGGAGTCAAAACTTCAGAGAGATAATAAACTAGGCGTTGAACCTTGTACGCTTTTCCTTCCTCTTCTCGCTCAACCGTGAGTACTGTACTGACAACTTGTCCAGTGGCTGCAATGTAAAGTAGTAAAGGCTCTTTGCTGATTGGCGAAGCGAGCACCGGCTGGGTGGAAAGCAGGGTTTTCAGCTCTGCAAACGCTGCATCAGCTTCTTCAGACCACTCGAACTTATCAGACTTCTTCACCGGTAGAGAGGCAAGGCCTTTTCACCGAGACAAGAGATGAATCGACTCAAAGCGGACAAACAACTAGTCAGCTTCTGAACGTCATGCACTCGCACGAGGCGTTTCATTCGGAGGATGGTATCAACTTTTTCTGGATTTGCGTCGATCCCTCGTTCGGAAACGAGAAAACCGAGCAGTTTTCCTCCTGGTACTCCGAATGTGCACTTTGACGGGTTAAGCTTGATATCGTACCTTCTTAGGTTGGCAAAGGTTTCTACGAGATCAGTCAACAGGTCGGAACCTTCGCGATACTTGATCACGATGTCATCCATATATGCTTCCACATTCCGACTGATTTGGGTGAGCAGGCACTTCTGAATCATTCTCATGAACGTGGCTCCGGCGTTTTTAAGACCAAATGGCATGGTGACATAGAAAAAGCACCCGAATAGGGTGATGAAGGCAGTTTTTATTTCATTGGGACCATACAGTCGGATCTGATGATACCTGGAATAGGCATCTAAAAAAGACAAGCGCTCACACCCCGCAGTCGAGTCAACAATTTGATTGATACGGGGGAGATGGAAGTGATCTTTCGGGCAGGCCCGATTGATATGCTTGAAATCAATGCACATGCGAAACGAATCGTCCTTCTTGGGGACCATGACGACATTGGCAAGCCACTCGGAGTGGTAGATTTCACGGATGAACTCTGTTGCCAACAGTCAAGCCACTTCCTCGCCGATTGCTTTTCTCTTCTGTACGGCGGACCGCCGAAGGTGCTCTTTGACGGGTTTTACCTTGGGGTCGACGCACAAACGGTGCTCAGCCAGTCCTCTGGGTACACGTGGCATGTCAGAGGGTTTCCATGCGAAGATGTCCCAGTTCTCACGGAGTAACTAGATGAGCGCTTCTTCCTATTTGCTGTCGAGCGTCATTGATATATGAGTCGGTGCAGCATTGGTATCAGTCGGGTGAATATGGATCGGTTTTGTTTCACCACTCGACTGAAACACGGAGTCCGTCGCAGGCTTCTTGGCTCGGAGCAAATCACTCGGATCTACACTTTTCTGATACTCTTGGAATTCAACCGCCGCCATCTGTGCATCAGCGATTTTCGAACCTTTCTGGAAACATTCTTCTGCTTTCTGCCGATTGCCAGTGACCGTGATCATACCTTTGGGACCAGGCATCTTCAGCTTGAGGTACACATAACATGGTCGAGCCATGAAACGCGCGTACGCTGGTCTCCCCAGGATGGCGTGATAAGCACTCTGGAAATCCACGACTTCAAACGTCAACTTCTCCTTCCGGTAATGCTTGGAATCACCGAAAACCACGTCGAGAGTGATCTGGCCGAGTGATTCGGCCTTCTTTCCGGGAATAACGTCGTGAAAGCTCATGTTGCTCTCGCAAAGCTTGGACATCGGGATGCCCATCCCTTTCAAAGTTTCAGCATACAGGATATTCAGGCCGTTGCCTCCATCCATCAGCACCTTAGTCAGTTGAGTGCCACCAACCACTAGGTCGACCACCAGCGCTTGCCTCCCGGGGGTGGCTACACGAGCTGGGTGGTCCGACTAGTCGAATGTGATGGCTGTCTGAGACCATTTCAAGAACGTGGTCGTTGTTGCCGGAGCAACCATGTTCACCTCTCTGTTGATGACCTTCAACCGACTCTTGCTCTCAACATCAACAAAAATCATGAGGGTGGAATTGACCTTGGGGTAACCGTCATCTTCTTCTTCTTCCTCATCTCTGTCCGACTCCTTATCCTTCTCACTGGGTTGTTAATACGTCTCCAACGTATCTATAATTTTTGATTGCTCCATGCTACTTTATCTACTGTTTTGGACTATATTGAGCTTTATTTTCCACTTTTATATTATTTTTGGGACTAACCTATTAACCGGAGGCCCAGCCCAGAATTGCTGTTTTTTTTGCCTATTTCAGTGTTTCAAAGAAACGGGATATTAGACGGAGTTCGAACGGAATGAAACCTTCGGGAACGTGATTTTCTCACCGAACATGATCCAGGAGACTTGGACCCTGCTCCAAGGAACAAAAGAGGCGATCACGAGGGCGCGCCCCCTGCCTCGTGGGCCCCCTATTGCTCCACCGACGTACTCCTTCCTCCTATATATACCTACGTATCCCCAAACGATCAGAACAGGAGCCAAAAACCTAATTCCACCGCCGCAACCTTCTGTATCCACAAGATCCCATCTTGGGGCCTGTTCCGGAGCTCCGCCGGAGGGGGCATCCACCACGGAGGGCTTCTACATCAACACCATAGCCCCTCCGATGAAGTGTGAGTAGTTTACTTCAGACCTTCGGGGCCATAGCTAGTAGCCAGATGGCTTCTTCTCTCTTTTTGGATCTCAATACAATGTTCTCCCCCTCTCTCGTGGAGATCTATTTGATGTAATCTTCTTTTTGCGGTGTGTTTGTTGAGATCGATGAATTGTGGGTTTATGATCCAACTTATCTATGAACAATATTTGAATCTTCTCTGAATTCTTTTACGTATGATTGAGTTATCTTTGCAAGTCTCTTCGAATTATCCTTTTGGTTTGGCCAACTAGATTGGTAGTTCTTGCAATGGGAGAAGTGCTTAGCTTTGGGTTCAATCTTGCGATGTCCTTTCCCAGTGATAGAAGGGGCAGCAAGGCACGTATTGTATTGTTGCCATCGAGGATAACAAGATGGTTTTTTTATCACATTGCATGAATTTATCCCTCTACATCATGTCATCTTGCTTAAGGTGTTACTCTGTTTTTAACTTAATACTCTAGATGCATGCTGGATAGCGGTCGATGAGTGGACTAATAGTAGTAGATGCAGAATCGTTTTGATCTACTTGTCTTGGACGTGATGCCTATATGCATGATCATACCTAGATATACTCATAACTATGCTCAATTCTATCAATTGCTCAACAGTAATTTTTTCACCCACCGTAGAATATCTATGCTCTTGAGAGAAGCCACTAGTGAAACCTATGGCCCCGGGTCTATTCCCATCATATCAATCTCCATTACTTTATTACTTGCTTTGTCTTTACTTTGCCTTTTACTTTTCACTTTGCATCTATATACCAAAAATACCAAAAATATTATTTATCATCTCTATCAGATCTCACTCTCTTAAGTGACCGTGAAGGGATTGACAACCCCTAATCACGTTGGTTGCGAGGAGCTATCGTTTTGTGTAGGTACGAGGGACTTGTGCGTGGTCTCCTACTGGATTGATACCTTGGTTCTCAAAAACTGAGGAAAATACTTACGCTACTTTGCTGCATCATCCTCTCCTCTTCGGGGAAATCCAACGCAGTGCTCAAGAGGTAGCAAGAAGAATTTCTGGCGCCGTTGTCGGGAAGGCTCACGCAAGAGCATGTTAACCATACCAAGTACCATCACAATCCCTATCTCTCGCATTACATTATTTGCCATTTGCCTCTCGTTTTCCTCTCCCCCACTTCACCCTTGCCGTTTTATTCACCCTCTCTTTCCCAATTTCCTCCTCTTTTTCCCGTTGCCTTTTTCCTCGTCCGTTTGTTTGCTCGTGTGTTAGTTTGCTTGCTTGTCGTTATGTCTAATCCCTTATCCACTCCCATGTCTCCCGAGTTTGAAGTTCTTCACTTCAAGCAAAGGCAAGGAGAAAACTTAAAATATTCTTGGTATAGGATGATGGAATCTTATCGTAAGTGCACCCTAGAGGTGAACCATAGAATTCTTCTTCGTAATTTTTATGTTGGGTTAAATATGACGTATAGACAACTCTTAGATTGCATGGTCAAGGGAAATTTAATTAAGATTGATCCCAGTATTGCATATGAAATTATAGAGGGAATAGTGGGAACACTACCCCAAAAGGGAGGATCTCATCCTACCCAGGAAGAAACCCAAGTGTTTGAGAAGATTTGCGAAGTAACAAATTTTTTACAAAAGTCTCTTGAGCCTCTTAAAGGTGTTAGCGCAAATCTTCACCGTATGAATATGTTGATTACTCTTTGTAATAAGGGTTGGATTCTTTAGATCTAAAAACTTCCGAGTATGAAGGGAAGCGGGAAGAACCCCCCGGATTCGAGCATGACTCCGCTAAAAAACTGAAAATTAAAGATGGCAATACCTAGATCTATCCTTGCTTTTATGCCTAGCTAGGGGCGTTAAACGATAGCACTTGCTGGGAGGCAACCCAATTTTATTTTTTTGCTTTTTGTTATTTGCTTATGTTTAGGAATAAATAATACATCTAGCCTCTGTTTGGATGTGGTTTTATCTTTTAATTAGTGTTTGTGCCAAGTAGAACCTATAGGATAACCTACGATGATAGTTGATTTGATTCTGCTGAAAAACAGAAACTTTGCGCGCACGAATATAATTTTGTTAAATCACAGAAATGTGATTTTGCGTTCATTCTTTTTGCTGCTGTTCAATAAACAAATTGTCCAGGACTTCCTATTTTGGTAGAACTTTTAGAGTTCCAGAAGTTTGCGTTAGTTACAGATTAATACAGACTGTTCTGTTTTTGACAGATTCTGTTTTGCGTGTGTTGTTTGCTTATTTTGATGAATCTATGGCTAATAAAATAGCTTATAATCCATAGAGAAGTTGGAATAAATTAGGTTTAACACAAATATAAATAAAGAATGAGTTAATTACAGTACCTTGAATTAGTCTTTTGTTTTCTTTCTCTAACGGAGCTCACGAGATTTCTATTGAGTTTTGTGTTGTGAAGTTTTCAAGTTTTGGGTGAATTCTTTTGATGGATTATGGAACAAGGAGTGGCAAGAGCCTAAGCTTGGGGATGCCCATGGCACCCCCAAGATAATCCAAGGACACGCAAAAGTCAAAGCTTGGGGATGCCCTGGAAGGCATCCCCTCTTTCGTCTACTTCCATCGGTAATTTACTTGGAGCTATATTTTTATTCACCACATGATATGTGTTTTGCTTGGAGTGTCTTGTATTATTTGCGTCTTTGCTTGTTAGTCTACCACAATCATCCTTGCTGTACACACCTGTTGAGAGAGCCATACATGAATTGGAATTTGCTAGAATACTCTATGTGCTTCACTTATATCTTTTGAGCTTGATAGTTTTGCTCATAGTGCTTCACTTATATCTTTTGAGCGTGATAATTTTTGCTCTAGTACTTCACTTAGATCATTTAGAGCACGGTGGTGGATTTATTTTAAAGAAACTATTGGTCTCTCATGGTTCACTTAGATTATTTTGAGAGTCATTAATAGCATGTTAATTTGCTTAATATTAATATACTTGGTATTCAAGATATGTGAAACTTTCTTTTGAGTGCGTTGAATACCAAGATAAGTTTGATGCTTGATAATTGTTTTGAGATATGGAGGTGATAATATCAAAGTCATGCTAGTTGGGTGATTATGAATTCAAATAATGCTTGTGTTGAAGTTTGCAAGTCCCGTAGCATGCACGTATGGTTAAAGTTGTGTAACAAATTTGAAACATGAAGTGTACCTGGCTTGTGCATCCTTATGAGTGGCGGTCGGGGACGAGCGATGGTCTTTTCCTACCAATCTATCCCCCTAGGAGCATGCGCGTAGTACTTGATTTTTGATGAATTCTAAATTATTGCAATAAGTATATGAGTTCTTTTGACTAATGTTGAGTCCATGGATTATACGCACTCTCACCTTTCCGCCCTTGCTAGCCTCTTCGGTACCGTGCATTTCCCTTTCTCACCTTGAGAGTTGGTGCAAACTTCGCCGGTGCATCCAAACCCCGTGATACGATAAGCTCTATCACACATAAACCTCCTTATATCTTCCTCAAAACAGCCACCATACCTACCTATCATGGCATTTCCATAGCCATTCCGAGATATATTGCCATGCAACATCCATCATCATCATCATGACATACATTAATTTTGTCATATTGCCATTGCATGATCATGTAGTTGACATCGTATTTGTGGCAAAGCCACCATGCATTATTTTTCATACATGTCACTCTTGATTCATTGCACCATCTCGGTACAACGCCGGAGGCATTCATATATAGTCATATCTTGTTCTAAGTTTCGAGTTGGAATCCTTATGTTGTAATCAATAGAAGTGTGATGATCATCATTATTAGATCCTTGCCCAAACAAAAAAAAAGAAAGGCCAAAAAAAAAGAAAGGCCCAAAAAAAAGAAAATAAATTAAAAGGGCAATGCTACTATCTCTTTTTCCACACTTGTGCTTCAAAGTAGCACCTTGTTCTTCATGTAGTAAGTCTCATATATTGTGCTTCAAAGTAGCACCTTGTTCTTCATGTAGTGAGTCTCATAAGTTGTCTTTTTATACTAGTGGGAATTTTTCATTATAGAACTTGTCTTGTATATTCCTACGATGGGCTTCCTCAAATGCCCTAGGTCTTCATGAGCAAGCGAGTTGGATGCACACCCACTAGTTTTCTTTTGTTAAGCATTCATAGCTCTAGTGCATCCATTGCATGGCAATCCCTACTCCTCATGTTGACATCAATTGATGGGCATCTCCATAGCCCGTAGATTATCCTCGTCAATACGAGACTTTCTCCCTTTTTGTCTTCTCCACACAATCCCCATCATCATATTCTATTCCACCCATAGTGCTATATCCATGGCCCATGCTCATGTACTGCGTGAAGGTTGAAAAAGTTTGAGATTATTTAAGTATGAAACAATTGCTTGGCTTGTCATCAGGGGTATAGAAGTTGGGAACATCTTTGTGTGACGAAAATGAAGCATAGCCTAACTATATGATTTTGTAGGGATGAACTTTCTTTTGCCATGCTATTTTGAGAAGACATGATTGCTTTGATTAGTATGCTTGAAGTATTATTATTTTTATGTCAATATGAACTTTTGTCTTGAATCTTTTGGATCTGAATATTCATATCACAATTAAGAAGATTTACATTGAAATTATGCCAAAGTATCACTCCGCGTCAAAAATTCTCTTTTTATCATTTACCTACTCGAGGACGAGCAGGAATTAAGCTTGGGGATGCCTGGTACGTCTCCAACGTATCTATAATTTTTTATTGCTCCATGCTACTTTATCTACTGTTTTGGACTATATTGGGCTTTATTTTCCACTTTTATATTATTTTTGGGACTAACCTATTAACCGGAGGCCCGGCCCAGAATTGATGTTTTTTTTGCCTATTTCAGTGTTTTGAAGAAACGGAATATCAAACGGAGTCCAAACGGAATGGAACCTTCGGGAACATGATTTTCTCACCGAGCGTGATCCAGGAGACTTGGACCCTGCTCCAAGGAACAAAAGAGGCGGTCACGAGGGTGGGGGGCGCGCCCCCCTGCCTCGTGGGGCCCCTGTTGCTCCACCGACGTACTCCTTCCTCCTATATATACCTACGTATCCCCAAACGATCAGAACAGGAGCCAAAAACCTAAATCCACCACCGCAACCTTCTGTATCCACGAGATCCCATCTTGGGGCCTGTTCCGGAGCTCCGCCGGAGGGGGCATCCACCATAGAGGGCTTCTACATCAACACCATAGCACCTCCGATGAAGTGTGAGTAGTTTACTTACGACCTTTGGGTCCATAGCTAGTAGCTAGATGGCTTCTTCTCTCTTTTTGCATCTCAATACAATGTTCTCCCCCTCTCTCGTGGAGATCAATTCGATGTAATCTTCTTTTTGCGGTGTGTTTGTTGAGACCGATGAATTGTGGGTTTATGATCCAACTTATCTATGAACAATATTTGAATCTTCTCTGAATTCTTTTATGTATGATTGATTTATCTTTGCAAGTCTCCTTGAATTATCCTTTTGGTTTGGCCAACTAGATTGGTAGTTCTTGCAATGGGAGAAGTGCTTAGCTTTGGGTTCAATCTTGCGGTGTCCTTTCCCAGTGACAGAAGGGGCAGCAAGGCACGTATTGTATTGTTGCCATCGAGGATAACAAGATGGGTTTTTTATCATATTGCATGAATTTATCCCTCTACATCATGTCATCTTGCTTAAGGCGTTACTCTGTTTTTAACTTAATACTCTAGATGCATGCTAGAGGTCGATGAGTGGAGTAATAGTAGTAGATGCAGAATCGTTTCGATCTACTTGTCTTGGACGTGATGCCTATATGCATGATCATACCTAGATATACTCATAATTATGCTCAATTCTATCAATTGCTCAATAGTAATTTGTTCACCCACCGTAGAATATCTATGCTCTTGAGAGAAGCCACTAGTGAAACCTATGGCCCCCGGGTCTATTCTCATCATATCAATTTCCATTACTTTATTACTTGCTTTGTCTTTACTTTGCCTTTTACTTTTCACTTTGCATCTATATACCAAAAATATTATTTATCATCTCTATCAGATCTCACTCTCGTAAGTGACTGTGAAGGGATTGACAACCCCTAATCGCGTTGGTTGTGAGGAGCTATCGTTTTGTGTAGGTACGAGGGACTTGTGCGTGGTCTCCTACTGGATTGATACCTTGGTTCTCAAAAACTGAGGGAAATACTTATGCTACTTTGCTGCATCATCCTCTCCTCTTCGGGGAAATCCAACACAGTGCTCAAGAGGTAGCAGTTGTTTCTCCCGGAACTATTGGATCAGGAGTCGACATTGTCGAGTGGTATGCTTTGGGTAAATCAGATTACCTTCCTCATCTTTCTTCGTGTGGATGTGACATGGCATGTCCAACACATCATTTCCTGCCTGATCTTTTACCTTCTTAGGAGGCCCGGGCCCCTTAGGTTTTCCCTTGAACTTTCCTTGAGCTACTGCTGCAATCTCACCAGGCACTGCTGGTTCAGCTTTACGCTTTTTTTTCCAACTGGAACCACCTCCACCGGCCTCTTGACCGACCGGTTTACTCTTCCCGCTACAGAGTCGATCCTCTTCTTCTCCATGAGCATACCGGGTGGCCATCTCCATCATCCGGGTCAGAGTCATATCTCCAGTCCGACCGAACTTTAGAACCAACTCTCGATACTTGACACTTCCTTGAAAGCACACACTGCCTGATGCTCTGATACATTCTCCACGGTATGATGTAAAGTGGTCCACCTCTGAATGAATTATCTCAAAGTTTCATTCGGCTTCTGCACACAATGTTGCAACTCGAGAAGCCCTGCCGGTCATTTGCACGTGCCCTCAAAGGTCCTAACAAACACTCGAGATAACTCCTCCCAACTGTGTATACTGTCCGGGGCCAACTGAGTCAACCACGCTCGCGCTGACCCTTCCAACATAAGAGGGAGATGCTTCATTGCAATCTCGTCGTTTCTGCCTCCAATCTGCACTGCCACTCGGTAATCCTCGAGCCAAGTATTGGGCTTGGATTCTCCAGTGAACTTGCTGACCCCTATTGCTAATCTAAAGTTGGGAGGAATCACTGCAGCCCGGATGGCTCTGCTGAAACACTCTGGGCCAGAAACATGTGACCTGCTGCCACTCGGGAGGTCTCTGCCCAGGTCTTCCCTATGTGCTCTATTCTGGTCGACCAAGCCTTGGACGAGAATGGATCTCGCATCGAAGCCTGGCTCTCTCGGGTCGACTGGAACTCTGCGCTCGTCCCTGTGACGGCGCCTGTCATCGTGCTGCCGAGGCACGTACGACGCACTCCTCGGAGGAGGCGTTGGCTCCCGAGGACGATTGTCGCGGTCGAACTAACGACCGTACTGCCCACGACCCTCGCGCCGCGGGGGCGATCTTGGGCTATGGGCCGACTGAACTGTATCCGCTGCCACGGACTTGCTGTGTATCCTATTTCGCGACTGAGACACCGCGGAATTCTGTTCTCCTGCTGCTCTGAGCAGGGCCCGAATCTGTTCCAACCCTCGGCCAGCCTCTGACTGGGATGGCTGAATCGACTCTGCAATTCGGGCCGCAGGAGTGAGGTTCTGAATCGGAGTACGGTATACCTTAGGTGGAGGCGGGAAAAGCTGCCGCCGACTGGACTCATGAACTCGTTCCGGGCTCGCTCGTCGAGAGCGCACTGCAAGTTCTCCAGTCGAGTGCGCTCAGCCAAATTAGCCAAGCGCGCTTCCTCCAAGGCCCGAGCCTCGAGGGTTTCTCCGACGATGGGCGTGTGAAGTGCGTCCATGTGGCGACAATGAAGATCCTCTCTCTGCTGTGAAGAGAGAGGTTCGGGACGATACTCCTCGTGGACCCGTGATGGATCGCCACCAGCCTCTTTGCCGTCCTCGCGGCGAAAGCCAGGTGGGCCACGCGGACCATCGACCATCAATACTTCAGCCGCAGGATCGCTGCTATCGCACTCGGACGCCTTCTCCGCTGAGCCAGTCGACAGATCGAACAGGCCATGGAGAGTTTCGTTTGGCTCGATTGCCGTGACTTGATGGGTGGCCGAACGACGAGCCACCACATGTCTCACCCACCACTGAAGCCACGACCGATCGGATCGCTTGTGGCGACGAACAGCGGGGAGGGGAGATGCCACCGGAGCCGACTGATACTGGGTCGACGACTGTCGAAGAAGAACACCACGAACGCACGCGCGAAAGTGCGTCGCCCCTCGGACGGGGAGCGCCTCAACATCGAGCGGAGCTTCCTGGAGCCACGCCGAGTCATCAGCGACGAAAACGAGCGCGCCGAGATGTATCTCGCGGCCCTCAACTATCTCGCCGCCGGAAACCATGATGATAATCGGAAAACAAACTTGCAACTTCACCAACAAGTCGCTAAGACACCTGCCCCACGGTGGGCGCCAACTGTCATGGTTCTAAGTCTGACAGTAGAAAGGGGGGTAGGTATGGAGAGGCAAGATCTTAGCTATGGCGAAGATGTACACACGAGGTTTACGAGTTCAGGCCCTTCTCGAAAGAAGTAATAGCCCTACGTCTTGGTGCCCGAAGGCAGTCGATTAGTTTATGTGTGTTGTGTTACAGGGGGTGCGAACCCTTCTCCCAGAGGAGGGGGGCGGCTTATATAGAGTGCGCCAGGACCCCAACCAACCTCCATTACAAGGGGCTTAATGTACATAAAGTAAGGGAGTTACTGGTAACGGCAGCCTTAAATACTCTTAATGCTCATGAAGACTAAGGAATGAATGCCTAGCCGTTGTGCGCTCTTCCGACTCCTGGTGTTAAATATGGTCGAGTCATTCCCCATACGGTCGAGTGAAAGTGGGGAATGATGGTCGAGTGATTACACCGTCGAGTGGATTCTTGGTCTTCTTATCTTCTGGGGTAGTGACCTTGGGTAGGACGTATAGGTTAGGCCTATGACCCTACCCCAGGTCTATACCCTCATCAGCGACCCCGTACTCGCCTAAGTTAAAAAGCACTCCGAGTGGAGAGCAATCCTCCCACTCGAGGGCTTAGCTGCGACCCCGTACTCGCCTAAGTTAAAAACTACTCTGAGTGGAGAGCAATCCTCCCACACGGAGTCTTAGCCGCGACCCCGTACTCGCCTAAGTTAAAAAAACTACTCCGAGTGGAGAGCAACCTTCCCACTCAGAGGCTTAGCTGTGACCCCACACTCGCCTAAGTCACAAAGATCCTCTGAGCTGCATCACAAGTACAACGTACGGCCCATCTCAATCCGCAAGGAAGACGAGGTGCCAATCGAGCACGTCGTCTGAGCTACGTCACATGTACAATGTATGCTCCATCCCGATCTGCAAGGATGATGAGGTGCCAATCGAGCACGCCGTCTGAGCTACGTCACAAGTACAACCTCAGTTCTGAGTGAGAAGTTAAGTTCCACACGGAATAGGAAAAGATCCAAAAGTGGTAAAGACGAAGTCACCATATTCAATGAAAAACCAACTTCTCAGAACCACGGGAAGAAGTACTCGTGCATCAGGCCTGAAAGAGTTTAACGGTTACAAAACCACTCAGGATTCCGAGGCAAATAAAGATGGGGCCTAATGTTTGTTCACTCGGCAGGAGGAGGACTTCCTGGCTCGACGAAGTTGTCAAGGTCAATGCTGTCTGCGACACGGGTAGCAGCATCGATGAAGGTATCCATGAAGGACTGGAAGTTGAGCTTCTTGTTGTTGGCAACCTTGAGAGCCGCTAGCTTGTCTTCTCTAACCTCCTTGCATTGGACCCAGACCAAAGACAGAGCCACATCGGCGCCACAACGAGCAAATGACTTCTTTCACTCTTGCACTCGACCAGGGATTTCATTCAGTCAAGTCATCAGGGATTCGAGATCATTCTGGAATTCCGCTCGGGGCCAGAGCACCGTGTCAATCCGCGACACTGCCACCTTTAGACGAGCAAGATAATTCACGACACTGTCCAGACGAGACTCCAATTGCAGCACGTTCATCATGACGTCATCCTTGACGGGAGAGTTTATGGGGTGAAGATCTGTCTCGATCCACCTAGTCTCTGCCTCGAAGTCTTGACAGAATTCTGCACAGTCAGAAAAGTGGTGAGTCGGCAGTTATATAATGAGTCGACAGTCGCAAACCAGTCGGACGAGAGGAAGTACCTTCAAGCTTCAGGACCAACTTCTCAGCAAGCCTTCCGAGATAAGCCTCCAGTTCGCCCTTCTTCATAGTGAGATCCCCAACCTTGTCGGTCAGAGTCTCCTTGTCCTTGTTCAGCCTCGCAACCTCCTTGTTGGCTTCAGTAACAGAAGTCTTCAGCTTGGTGTTCTCCTCTTCTAACCTGCTGACTGAAGCTAGCTTCTTGTCAGCGAGCTTCATTTTCTCTCGTGCCTCTTTCTGTGTTGTGGCAAGGTCATTGTCCTTCTGCTCCATAGCCTGCTTCATTTTGACTCAAGAAATAACATTCTTTAGTCGACCTTGGAGTTGACGGTTTTCACTATGCACCTCTGTTTGAGTGGAGTTACTTGGTTCAAGAGACTAAAAAGGAAGAACTATAAGGTGGACAGTCGGTGAGTTATTACCTCCCATAGCAGCAGCATCGTCCTTGGCCTTCTGAAGATTCTTCTTGGCCAGCTCTAGGTCAAGGTTGAGGCTGATCTGTTTCTTCTCCAACTCAGAAAACCGGGCCCCGAGCACACAAGATTTCTATGGACAACAAAAAAGACACATCAGTTGACAGAAACAAAAAATAATAACAACGAAAGTGTTCTAAGACTACTGCTGAATCAAAACATTCAACAGTAGTCTCGGAGACTACACCCAGTGGGTGCACTTGGCGTGCCCCCACTGGTTCACTCAGCATGGTCTACCCAGCGTGAGTATAAAAAAAGTGAGATTCTCAGAGCCCAGCCGACTGCCCACAGTCGACTGTGGTCTCGGGGACTACACCCAGCGGATGCACTCTGCGTGCCCCCACTAGTCTGGAAACCACTCGGATCAAACTATTCCTCCAAGTGAAAGGACAATAAAGAGACATTCGACAAAGACCCCCGCCGAACCAAACATCCGACGGCGGTCTCGGGGACTACACCCAGTGGGTGCACTTTGCATGCCCCCACTGGTTCAGAGATACACTCGACTCAACTTGGTCGACTCAAGTGGAAGAATTATTCAGCAATAAGTTAAAACACCCAGTGGGTGATTGGATGCAAAATGCAGCCTCATGATAGATGCACATAAAAGGTTCCAAAACACTCATCTAGGGAGATCTTACGGACAATGAATCAGCATCTTACAATTACTACATCGTAGCAAGGGAAAAATCAAATTGGAGGATCAGTCGGAAATCAACTGACCTTGACATTAATGTGCAGAGTAGAGCTGGCGTTATAGGCAGCCTGGCTGGCCTCGTACACCACCTTCATCTGCTCCGTCATAAGGTTTCCTTGGAGTATGGCTTCCTTGGCTGCACCCGCCGGGCCATCTGGGGTATGATGAGCAGCAAAGAGCAACAACAGCAGTACAGTCGGAGCAATCACAGGATCTGAAACATGGAGCTGCGCAGACGAAGCTGGGACTTGAGCAGTCGACGCTAAAGGACGATCAGTTGACACAGGATTGGCAAAAGAAACAAAGGCCCGAGTCGGATCTCCAGACCACTAGACCACCATTTCCTGTGCCGACTGAGGCTCCTGGACGACTCGCGTTCTCCTGCTTGAAGCCCTACCCCTCCATCCCGTATTCTTCTGAGGCGCTTCTTCATTGTCGTCTGGGAGTTCAATGACATCTCGTGGGGGCTGCACAAAAAGCAACCATAAGAGCTCAGTCAACTGACAATTCAACCGAGAAAATAAGCACAAGATTGCGGAATCATACCCGCTCTAGAAGTAGCTGCATCTTCAGTCTCTTCATCATCCCAATCCTTGTCAATGTCCATGGAGGTCCCAAAAGTTGCAGCACTGAAAAATTCATAACCCACTCGGTCAGAGCAGAAGAATGAGTCGACAATATAATACAGAAAGACAAAACACTCACACAGAAGCGACGGGAATGTCCATCTTGATCTTGGGCAAGGTCTTCTGAGGCTTTGAAGGAAAAACCTTGGGCTGCTTGGCGACCTTTTCTGATGGCTCTGGAGTCGAAGTCCGAGTGCGCTTATGCACTTGCATGCTCAGAGCCACAACCTTGTTGCGCCCGCCCGCTGGATCATGAGACTGCTTGGATCGGTGCTCGGTGCGGGGTGGTGAGTCGACTTCTTCCTCGTCGTCTGACTCATCACTCTCTTCCTCCTCCTCCTCATCATCATCATCATCATCATCAGGAGATTGCTAGTCGGCACTCTCGTCCGCACTCTCCACTCCTTCCTGGGCTTGCTCTCTGTTCGGCATCGAATACATCTCAGTATAAATCTGCAAGGCAAGAAGTTAAACATCCATCAGTCAGATTCAAAGATGGTCGCAAGTCAGAATGAAATACACTCGGTAATAAGGGTCAGACCTTGTCCGGCTGGTTTTTTGCATCAAATAGATTGACTCTCTTGGCCCCTTGGGGTTTTCCTTGTCTCCAGTAATGCCCTTCAGCCACTAGGCCACCGTCTCATCGGTGACCTCCTCTGGGTGGACCCGAGCAGTGTCATTGGAGCCCGAATACATCCACATCGAGTGGTCACAGGCTTGGAGCGGCTGGATGCGTCGACTAAGGAACACTTCCAATAAATCCATACCAGTCACACCTTGTCGGACCAACTGGACTACCCGCTCGACTAGCATGTTCGTCTCTACTTTCTCCGTTGCAGTCACGTTTAATGAAGAAGGCTGCTAGACTCGATCTAGAGTAAAGGGAGGAAGACCAGTCGACTGACCGGGGGTCGGAATGTCTTGGCAGTAGAACCAGGTCGACTGCCACCCTCTAACCGACTCAGGAAGTGTCATCAGGGGAAAAGTGCTCCTTTTCCTCATCTGAATCCCTAAACCCCCGCACATCTGAATCACGTGCGTCCTCTCGTCAGTCAGATTTGCCTTCTTCACCGACTGAGAATGACAAGTGAAGATATGTTTGAAGAGACCCCAGTGCGGTCTACAGCCTAAGAAGTTTTCGCACAGAGAAATGAATGCAGCGAGGTATGTGATGGTGTTGGGAGAGAAATGGTGAAGCTAAGCACCAAAAAAGTTCAGAAAACCCCGGAAGAAAGGATATGGGGGCAGGGAGAAACCACGATCGACGTGAGTTGCGAGGAGGACACACTCACCCGCCCGCGGCTGAGCTCGATCTCGTCCCCCGGCAGCCTCCAAGTCTTGTCGGTGATCAAACCCGTGGCGGACAGACCCTCCAGATCCACTTGCCGGAGTGTGGATCGAATCCAGTCTCCCTGGATCCAGCCAAGCGGCAACCCGGACCTCGACGACGAGCCCCAACTCGTTTTCTTGCCCTTCGCCGTCGCTGTCGCTTTCTTCGCACGCTCCAGGGCCGCCGTCTTGTCCTTCACCATGGTGGCGGACTGCACACGGGCGGGGCGGCAACGTCGAGAGTGGAAGAAGATGCGGTGGAGAAGTAGAGGAAGAAGAAGGGAATGGGGGAGCACTATGCAAATGCATCGGCCTCAACGCCTTCTTAGAGTCTGCTTCCGAGTGGCTGACGCGTGGGCCCGAGCGATCCTATCAAATCCCACAACAGTCGCACATCATATACGTGGCGAAATAGGCGGCACAGAAATCGAGGCGCCCCAGTCTATCCGTCCCGTTAACTGCGGCGCGCTCCGCCTCGCGCGCTTCCCCAAATTTTTGAATCCCGTGAGATCCGGGAGCTGAAGTGACCAATTGCGTCGAAGTTTTCGCACTATATCAACACTCAAAGATTGCCAGCATAAGTTCACTCGACGACCGCTGAATCGATCAAGGCGACTGAAATGAAGTCGAAGTTTCAGCATGAACCTTGAGCTTAGTAAGAATGCTTATGAAGCACAAGAGTCAAGGCAGAGTCAACTTCAACCCTCTTTTCACTCGGACCTAAATCCATTCCGGGGCTAATGACGATGCCATGAACCTAGGGTAGGGTCATAGGCCTGACCTATACGCCCTACCCAAGGTCACTACCCTAGAAGTAAGGACATTCAAAGTATAGCAAGGAATTCCAAGTGAAGTAACCATGGAGTGCAATCCACTCGACCAGTGACCTCACTCAGATACCCCCAATTTCACTCGACCTGGATGAAGTCATTCGACCATACAGGAAACCAGTCGGAGTACATAAGACCTAGGGTCACTCAGGATGGCAACGGTCAGGCGTTCACTCTGTGGTCTTAAAGATCATTAATAGCACTTTATAGTTGGTGTTACCAGTAACGCCCTACCTTAATGTACATTGAACCCCTGTAACAGAGGACGGCTGGGGTCCTGGCGCACTCTATATAAGCCACCCCCTCCTCTAGGACAAGGTTCGCACCCCTTGTAACACACACCCATATTCCAGTCGGCCGCCTCAGGGCAACGAGACATAGGGCTTTTACCTCCTCCGAGAGGGGCCTGAACTCGTAAACTCGTGTGTACAACCTCGCTGTAGCTAGGGCCGTGCCTCCTCATACGTACCCCCTACTCCTACTGTCAAACTTAGCTCCACGACAGGCACCTTGTACTGCCTGTACTTGGCCCATCTTTCCCTCTGTCCAGCTCGTTGAAGTCTGCCTGATTCATGGCCCAGCGTAGGATGTCCACTGACATTGCACTCTTTGCTGGGTCTGGAATCAGTGTCTTCAGCTTGTCCGGTGTAGCCTTCTTAATCAAAGCGTTGACCTCCTTGTGCATGTCATTGATGCTGCTGAAGTTCGAGCATACTTCCATGGTGTGCTCGAACTTCTTATGGTAGGTCACCGAGCAAGCACCCAAGGAAGAAGACCCTCCATCCAATACCCCAGCGGAAAGGGTTGGGGTTGGAGCTGGAGTTCATGGTGAGGGAGCGGTGGTCAAATAGAGAGGTGGAAGAGGAGAGTTGGTGAAACAGAGGACGTTTGAGTGCGGTGTTGGGTTAGTAGAGTGGGTTAATATAGGAGCGTTAGGCCGATATGAATGAATGTTGATCATTAAACTGCGTATTGTTCATAATGCAGATGGACAAGGGCAAGGAGGTCGAGCCACCAATGGAGAAGAGCAAGGAGGTCGTGCCGCCATTGGCCAAAGTGCCGGTGCAGGATCACCCAAGCGCCAAGCGGAGCAACTATGGCCACTACCACGAGGAGTCAGGACCAAGCCACTTATACAAGGTTATCCTTGCTCCAAAGCTAGAGAGTCTGCCAATGCCTCTAGAGTTCACGAAGCACTTCCCCGCCATCCCTGCAGAGTTCAAGCTCAAGACGAAAACCATCTACAGATGGAGAGTGACGGTGAGGGTGGTCAATAGAAGGGTCACCCTTAATCAGGGTTGAGCCACCTTCGTCGCCGTTTACCAGATCATGATCGGGTACATGCTGACATTAAAGTTGCTGACCCCAGACACCATGAAGGTGATCGTCTTCAACGACGAGGGTGTGGAGGTGGTCACCAAGTGTAAGGAGCACGACAGCACCTTCACCGTGACTGCCTGAGCTCATGTTCCCGTTCCTTGTTGCTTGTTGGTTTAAGACTTGGGTTTCGTTTAAAATTTATTGTACTATGTTGGTTTAAAACTTGTTATGCATGGTTAAGACTTGCATTTGTGCCTAAGTTTGTTTTGTTTTTCTAGTTTAGTTATTAGTTCTCCATGTGCGCCTCTGGTAACCTCACCACATCAAGAAGGAGATTACCACACAACTGTTCTGGATGTAACCAAACAACCGGACTTGTGTTTCCCTTGAAACAAGTCCGCAACCAAATAACAGGCCTTCGTTTCGGCACATGCAGATGCATATAATGGTTTTTTGCCTGCACATGCTCGGCCAGGCCCAACTGGGACAAGTATGCAAAGTGCCTAAAACAATGCAGGTAACCAAAGGGATCCTAAGGCATTTCAATGGCAACCCACAAATTTTCTCCCGCATCCGTCCGTGGACACAGATGCGAGAGGCCGCCATCCAAAGGAGCCCTCATACATTTGGTCTCCTTCGTTTTTTAAGTCTGCATGATCAAATAGCAGCATACATAGGGTACAGACATTCAAATAGCCACATGCAACACTAGTTCAAATTTTAAAAAGTTTAAATATTACATCCCAACGTTGTTGTCCCCTTTAACCGCCCACAAATGCTCAATCAGATCTTCCTTCAGCTGCTCGTGAGTTGGTCGATGTCAAATTTATTGACGCATTTGAATAAATTCTTCGAATGTGCATGATCACCCATGTTGATGAATTTTTTGATGCATTTGAATTCTAGTCTGAAAGCTCGATAGGATCACCCATGTTCTCAAATTCTACAGCTGCAGCAGCATCCTCGCCCTCATCCTCGATGATCATGTTGTGCATGATCACACAACATGTCATCACCTCCCACAAGGTCTCCAGATCCCATTGTTTAGTAGGTCCACAAACAAATGCAAAACAGGCCTGCAGAACTCCAAATGCTTTCTCAACATCCTTTCTAGCTGCCCTTTGTCTTTGGGCAAAGTGAGCATTTTTATGACCAACTGGATTAGAGATGGTGCTGACAAAGTTAGCCCACGAAGGATAGATACCATCAACCAGAGAGTAGCGCTTGTTGTAATCATGTCCATTGGTAGTATAGTGCTATGGAGGAGTTTTTCCTTCAGCCAGCCTCGCAAACAACGGTGATCGCCGTAGCACATTAATGTCATTATGAGACCCGGGTATGCTAAAGAAAGCGTGTCAAATCCAAAGATCATGTGATGCAACTGCTTCAAGAATGATGGTGGGCTTCTTAACATGACCCTAATATTTCCCTTGTTAAGCCCCCGGGTAGTTCTTCCATCTCCAATGCATGTAGTCAAGATATCCAAGCAAACCTGACCACCTCTTGCTTCTGAGATTGCCAAGAGTCTCTCGGTGTCTGTCACAGCTGGTTCTCTCACGTACTGAGGTACGAACACCTCGACCATGATAGTTGCAAACCTGACCATGACATCTATGAATGTGCTCTCAGATATCCGTAGGTACTCGTCCCACGAATCAACGGTTGTGCCATATGCAAGCATCTATAGTGCAGCCGTGCACTTCTAGTAACCAGAGAAGCCAATCGTTCCCATGATGTCTTTTTTCAAGATGAAGTAGTCATCACAGGACCGGACGCCATGGTACAAATGATCGAAGACAGTCTTGCGCATCCGAAAATGCCAGTGAAAATGGTCAATCAAGAGTGCATCCAGGGCAAAGTAGTTGGCCATCAGTGTCAAATGGTCGTGCACCCTATTGCGGTTGAGCACTCAATGACCCTTGATCAAGCCTTGAAATTGAGAACATGCTCCTCCTAAAAGCACGAGTGCTCCCTGGGTGATTTTGGTAATTAATGTCAACATATCTCTTGTTGGACTAATGTTTTAATCAAGTACATTTCAGATGAGTTCAACAATGGAGTGGCACGAGAAGATGATGTGGAACCCCTTCAAAATGCTAAGGACAAAGATTGGCAAAGGCTCAAGGCTCTTCATTTTCATTTTAGTGATCCAAGATCACACTGAGTCTATAGGAAAGCCAATACTATTAAAAGGGTATGAGGTGTTGCTTAATGGCTTGCTTGCTCAAAATGCTTAGTGATATTGCTGCAAAAACCCTCAATCACTTTCTCATTTCTACATTTGTCCAAAACCTAAAGACAAACTCGGCCCCACTGATTTGATCTATCTGCCGCCACCGAGTTCACTTGTCATAGCCACTGCCAGAAACCCTAATCAATTCGGTTACACCGATATTGATCTCGGTCTCACTGAGATGGCCTTGCAAACTCTCTATTGCCTATTGCATTTATTTTGTTCTCACCGAAATATGCAATGGGTCCCACTGAGTTTGCTTGACGAACTCTCTATTTGATTAATTGTTGAAATCGGTCTCATTGAGTTCATGCGGTCGGTCTCACTGAGATGAGGTTTTGCACTAGCCCTAGCACATCGGTTCCACCAAGTTGATCTTGTCGGTCCCACCAAGATTCCTAACGTTCACATTTTGAACTAAATCGGTCTCACCGAGTGTTCTTCTATTTGGTCTGACCGAGTTGGGTAAAAAGTGTGTAACGGTTGGATATTGTATGGAGGCTATATATACCCCTCGACCCCCTTCTCCATTTGTGAGAGATCCATCAGAACGTGCCTACACTTCCGCTACTCATTTTCTGAGGAGAACCACCTACTCATGTCTTCAGACCAAGACATTCCAATCCAACTACAAGAATCTTGATCTCTAGCCTTCCCCAAGTTGCTTTCCACTCAACTCATCTTTCCACCATAGACAAATCTATGAGAGAGAATTGAGTGTTGTGGAGACTATCATTTGAAGCACAAGAGCAAGGAGTTCATCATCAACACACAATCTATTACCTTTTGGAGAGTGGTGTCTCCTAGATTGGTTAGGTGTCACTTGGGAACCTCTGTCAAGATTGTGGAGTTGAACCAAGGAGTTTGTAAGGGCAAGGAGATCGCCTACTTCGTGAAGATCTACCCTAGTGAGGCAAGTCCTTCGTGGGCGATGGCAATGGTGGGATAGACAAGGTTTCTTCCTCGTGGACCCTTCGTGGGTGGAGCCCTCCATGGACTCGCGCAATTGTTACCCTTCGTGGGTTTAAGTCTCCATCAACGTGGATGTACGATAGCACCACCTATCGAAACCACGCCAAAAATCTCCGTGTCTTCATTGTGTTTGCACACTCCAATCCCATCCCTTTACTTTCCTGCAACTAGCATGCTTTACTATTGTTGGAAATATACCCTAGAGGCAATAATAAAGTGGTTGTTATTATATTTACTTGTTCATGATAATCATTTATTATCCATGCTATAATTATATTAACCGGAAACGGAAATACATGTGTGGATACATAGACAACAACATGTCCCTAGTAAGCCTCTACCGGACTAGCTTGTTGATCAAAGATGGCTATGGTTTCCTACCATGGACATGAGTTGTCATTTGATAACGGGATCACATCAGTAGGAAAATGATGTGATGAACAAGACCCAAACTATGAACGTAGCATATGATCGTATCAAGTTTATTGCTATCGCTTTTCTGCATGTCAAGTATATGTTCCTATGACCATGAGATCATGCAACTCACTGACACCGGAGGAGTGCCTTGTGTGTACAAAACGTCGCAACATAACTGGGTGACTATAAAGGTGCTCTATAGGTATCTCCGAGGGTGTCTTTTGAGTTGGCATGGATCAAGACAGGGATTTTTCACTCCGTATGACGGAGAGGTATCTCAGGGCCCACTTAGTAATACAACATCACAATAAGATTGCAAGCAATGTGACCAATGAGTTAGTCACGGGATTTTGTAGTACGGAACGAGTAAACAGACTTGACGGTGACGAGATTGAACTAGGTATGGGGACACCGACGATCGAATCTCGGGCAAGTAACATACCGATAGACAAATGGAACTGCATACGGGATTAGCTGAATCCTTGACATCGAGGTTCGACTGATAAGATCTTCGTAGAATATGTAGGAACCAATATGGGCATCTAGGTCCCGCTATTGGTTATTGACCATAGAGGTGTCTCGGTCTATCTGCATAGTTCTAAAACCCGCAGGGTCTACACACTTAACGTTTTGTGATGGTATATGTATAGTTGCGTCATTATGGTGGTTACCGAAGGTTGTTCGGAGTCCCGGATGAGATCCCGGACATGACGAGGAACTCCGTAGTGGTCTAGAGGTGAAGACTGATATATATTGGACGAAGGGTATTGGAGTCCGGAATTGTTCCGGGGGTATCGGGTGATTACCAGCGTCACCGAAAGGGCTTTCGGGGGGTCCCAACAAGTGTTGGGGGGGCCCCATGGGCCAAAGGGGGGGGGGGCAAACCAGCCCACTAAGGGTCTAAGCACCCCCACACCCCATCTCACATAACCAGGAGGGTTGGGGGCGCCCCCCTAGGGTTTACCGCCTCCCGGCATGGGGGGCAAGTCACCCTAGGGGAGATCCCATCTGCCCTGGCCGCCGCCCCCCTAGGGGAAACCCTGGGGGTGCCACTCCCTCCTCCCTTCCCCTATATATAGAGAGGTAGAGAGAAGGTAGCCACACCCCCAAGAGCACATCTCCATGCCACAGCGCTGCCTCTCCTCTCCCTCGCATCCCTCGTCCTCTCCGTAGTGCTTAGTGATGCTCTGCTGAGATTCCGCCACCACCACCGCCACCACGCCATCGTGTTGCCGGAAGACTCGAGCTACTACTTCACCACCGCTCGCTGGATCAAGGAGGTGAAGGCGTCATCAAGCCGTACATGTGTTGAACGCGAAGGTGCCGTCCGTTCGGCACTTGGATCGGGTGTTTGCGGTACGGATCGTGATTGGATCGCGAAGATGTTCAACTACATAAATCGCGTTTCTTAACACTTTTGCTTAGCGATCTACAAGGGTATGTAGATCATATCTCTCCTCTCGTAGATGGTCATCTCCTAGATTGGATCTTGGTGGGCGTAGGAATTTTTTTGTTTCCCATGCAACATTCCCCAACAATGGCATCATCCTCTAGGTCTATGTGTAGATGACATCACGAGTAGAACACAAAGGAGTTTGTGGGCATTGATATTCAGATTGCTTCCTTCCTTGGTCTTTTTTTGATTTGGCAGTATTGTGGGATGAAGCGGTCCGGACCAACCTTACATGTCCACGTACATGAGACCGGTTCCATCGACGGACATGTGACTTTGTTACATAAAGATCGTTGGCGGGTGTCTGTCTCTCCCACATTAGTTGAATCGGATTCGACAAAGGTGGTCCTTGTAGAAGGTTAAATAGCAACTTGCATATCACCGTTTTGTCTTTGCGTAGGTAAGAATCGTTCTTGCTAGATACACATAGCAGCCACGTAAAAAATGCAACAACAATTAGAGGATGTCTAACTTGTTTTTGCAGGGTATGTTGTGATATGATATGGCCAAAGACATGATGAGATATATTTGATGTATGAGATGATCATGTTTGTAATAGTTTATATCGACTTGCATGTCGATGCATACGGCAACCGGCAGGAGCCATAGGGTTGTCTATAATTATTGTATGACCTGCGTGTTAATCTTTAAGGGCTATGTAATGATTTACTTTATCGCTAAGCAGTAGCAATAGTAGTAGAAGCATGGTCGGCATGACAACCCCGATGGTGTAGCGACCCGACCTCAGATGGTCAAGTCTCTGTGCTCCGGTGTCATCCCCGGATCAGTAATGCTGACACCACACAGTACTTCGAAGGATTTATAACAGAGTAGCAATCACACACTTATTACATCATTTGTCCAAAGAGGACTTATTACAATAATCATGGCTTAAGGCCATCTAACAACGATAACAGCGGAAGACTTGGAAGATAAGTGAGTCCATCAACTCCAACAGCATCACTGAGTATAGAACCACGACCTAAAAGCATCTGATAAACGAGCGAGAAGATAGACTAGAAAGAAGATCGAATCTGAAATCGCTATCAGAAAAAATAGCGGAATAAATCCGACTAGAAAAGAGAACAATGAACGGTCAAACGAACGGAGGTTCGTTAACCGAGGCTAACCGGTGATCACGTTCGTTAAGACAAACGGTCCAGCGAACGCTCGCTAAACAAAACCGGAAAGAAAAACCGGCGAGAAAAACCGATCTAGGGTTTCGGAAATAAAACCGAAACGAAAAATCGATCTAGAAAACCGGAACGGTTTACGAGAACGAGAAAAATTGAACCGAGGGGAAGAAGTGACACGGCGCGGGGCTAGTACCTCAGAGAACGAGGGGCTCCGGCGGCGGCGGCGTTGGGCGGCGGCGGCGGCACTTGGCGACGGCGGTGGCAAGCGGTGGCGGCGGCGCTGGTGAGGGGCGGCGGCGGCGGCGGTGTAGGGCCGCGGCGGCGGCGCTGGCAAGCGGCGTTGTAGGGCGGCGGCGGCGGCGGTGGTGCTGTGCTGCTGCTGCTGCGGAGAGGAGAGGAGAGGGTTTTGATGTTTAGAGGGGGGGTGCTTGGGTATTTATATTGGGGAGGGGGAGGGTTTTGCTTGGAGGAGGGATCAAGGAATTAGACTAGGATTAGGAATCCTAGGAACAAAAACGGAATAAACGAAACGGGTCCAAATCCTACTAGGATTTGTAAAAGAACAGGAAACCGGCGGCGGCTCCCTGGCTCCCTGGCGCGGCGGCCTTGCGTGCGCGCGCGTGAGGCCTGGCGCGGCGGCTGGCGGCTAGTGGCCGGCTGGGCCTTTGGCCCAGTCGCGCTGTGGCTTTTTTTTAAAAAAAATCGGTTTCGCGCGCAGAAAAACACAGAAAAGAAAATCTACCGGACTCCAAAATTTACAAAGTAAATTTTCCCCGACTCCTAAAAATGAGCCGAACAAAATGAACTTTTACTCGGGGCCTAAAATGCAATTTTTGAAAATACACATTTTTCCTAGGGCAAATAAACTCCGAGAAAAATCCAAAATTTGATTTATTTATTAAATCCTCATTTTTCCTAAATTTTGGGAAAGTCATATTATTCCCTCTCATATTATTGATATTGGAAAAATATTTGAAGATAAAATAAATAATCCAAATGATCCTCTTTTCAAAATTTGAAAGAAATCAAATATGAAAATTTCGAAATCTCCAACTCTCTCCGTGGGTCCTTGAGTTGCGTGAAATTTCTAGGATCAACAAAATGCAAGAAAATATGTGATGCATGATGATCTAATGTATAACATTCCAAATTGAAAATTTGGGATGTTACAAACCTACCCCCCTTAAGATGAATCTCGCCCTCGAGATTCGGGTTGGCTAGAAAGTAGGTGAGGGTGGTCCTTGAGCAAATCTTCTTCTCTCTCCCAGGTGGCTTCATCCTCCGTGTGGTGGCTCCACTGAACTTTGCAAAACTTGATAACCTTGCTGCGAGTAACTCTGCTGGCATATTCGAGAATCTTGACTGGTTTCTCCTCATATGTTAAATCATCCTTCAACTGAATTGCTTCCAGCGGCACTGTATCTCTTAGCGGTACCTCCGCCATCTCGGCATGATATTTCTTCAGCTGAGAAACATGGAATACGTCGTGAACTCCTGACAGTCCTTCTGGTAATTCCAACTTATAAGCGACTTCTCCCATGCGTTGCAAGATCTTATACGGTCCAACGAAATGTGGTGCTAATTTTCCTTTAACTCCAAAACGCTTAACTCCTCGAAGTGGGGATACTCTAAGATAAACTCTGTCTCCAACTTCATATTCTATCGCCTTGCGTTTTGAATCTGCATAGCTCTTCTGTCTGGACTGGGCTACCTTGAGCCTGTCGCGAATCAACTTAACTTTCTGTTCAGACTCCATAATCAAATCAGGCCCAAACAACTGACGGTCTCCAACCTCGTCCCATGACAACGGTGTTCTGCACCTTCTTTCGTATAAAGCTTCGAAAGGTGCCATCTTCAAGCTGGTTTGGTAACTGTTGTTATACGAAAACTCCGCATACGGCAAGTTATCTTCCCAACTAGATCCATAATCTAGTGCACAAGCTCTTAGCATATCCTCCAAAATATGATTGACTCTCTCAGTCTGTCCATCTGTCTGTGGATGAAAAGCTGTACTGAATTCTAGTCTGGTTCCCAAAGTTTCATGCAACTGATTCCAAAACTTTGAGGTAAACTGGGTTCCTCTATCTGATACGATACTCCTCGGAACCCCGTGCAAACACACAATTCTGGTCATGTATATCTTTGCCAACTTAGCACTGCTATAGGTAGTCTTGACTGGAATGAAATGCGCTACCTTCGTCAAGCGGTCGACTATAACCCAAATCGAGTCATGGCCTGAACGAGTCTTTGGCAAACCTGTGATGAAATCCATGCCTATTTTATCCCACTTCCATTCGGGTATCGAAAATGGTTGCAACAATCCTGCTGGCTTCTGATGTTCTACCTTCACTCTCTGACATACATCACAAACTGCTACATACTCTGCAATATCCTTCTTCATTCCGGTCCACCAGAACGTTTCCTTCAAATCCAAATACATCTTGGTATTACCTGGGTGAATCGAATAGGGTGAATCATGTGCCTCTTGCAGAATCAACTTCCTGATCTCGGGATCATTTGGCACATATACGCGGTCCTCAAACCATAAGGTATCGTGCTCATCCTCACGAAATCCCTTTGCTTTTCCTTCGCTCATTTTCTCCTTTATATCTGCAATCTCTTTATCATTTTTCTGAGCTTCTCTGATTTTATCCATCAAGGTAGACTGAATCTCCAATGCTGCTACATATCCTCTCGGAACTATTTCCAAACATAGCTCACGAAGGTCTTCTGCTAACTCCTTTGGTATCTTTCCCGTCATCAGCGTATTGACATGGCTCTTACGGCTCAATGCGTCTGCTACTACATTAGCCTTTCCGGGATGATAATGCAATCTCATATCATAATCCTTGATGAGTTCCAACCATCACCTTTGTCTAAGGTTTAACTCCTTCTGCGTGAAAATGTACTTCAAACTCTTGTGATCCGTGTACACCTCACAATGATTTCCAACGAGGAAATGTCTCCATGTCTTCAATGCATGCACTACGGCTGCTAACTCCAAATCATGTGTGGCATAATTTAATTCATGAGGTTTCAGTTGTCGCGAAGCATATGAAACAACTCTTCCTTCCTGCATAAGCACTGCTCCAAGTCCTCTACGTGAAGCGTCGCAATACACCTCATAATCCTTGGTCTGATCTGGCAAAATTAGCACTGGTGAGGTAACCAATCTTTTCTTCAACTCCTGAAAACTTGCCTCACAATCCTCAGTCCATATGAACTTAGGATCCTTTTTCAGCAACTCCGTCATAGGCTTTGCAATCCTTGAGAAATTCTCAATAAATCTCCGGTAGTATCCTGCGAGTCCAAGAAAACTCCGGATCTCTCCAACGGTCGTTGGTGCTTCCCATTTGGTTACGGTCTCAACCTTTGTGGGGTCAACTGCTATACCTTCTCCAGATATAACATGTCCAAGAAATCCAACTTCCTTTAGCCAAAACTCACATTTGCTGAACTTGGCATATAACTGATGTTCCCTTAGTTTCTCCAATACCAATCGCAAATGTTCCTTATGTTCCTCTTCATTCTTCGAGTAAACCAAAATATCATCAATGAACACCACAACAAACTTATCCAGAAACTCCATAAACACTTTGTTCATCAGGTTCATGAAATAAGCAGGTGCGTTAATCAATCCAAATGACATAACGGTATACTCATACAGTCCATATCTTGTGGTGAATGTCGTCATCGGTATGTCCTGCTCTCGAATCTTCAACTGATGGTACCCTGATCGCAAATCGATCTTGGAAAACACTTTAGCTCCTTGCAAACGATCAAACAGATCATTTATCATTGGTAGTGGGTACTTCTTCTTGATTGTTACTGCATTCAATCCACGGTAATCAACAACCATCCTTAACGATCCATCCTTCTTCTCCACTAATAGTACGGGTGATCCCCAAGGCGAAGAACTTGGGCATATGTAACCTTTATCCAATAGCTCCTTAATCTGCTTCTTGATTTCCGCCAAATCCTGTGCGGGCATCCTGTATGGTCGCTTCGATATTGGGCCTGTTCCTGGCAAAAGCTCAATCAAAAACTCAATGTCTCTATCCGGTGGCATTCCTGGCAATTCCTCAGGAAATACATCAGGATAATCCTTCACCACTGGTACCTCTTCCTACACAAATCCTGATAAGCAATTTACTTGATTCCTATTTGGTCCATGTCGTGATACATACTTAATCCTTCTTCCTTCTGGTGTCGTGAGCAAAATCGTCTTACTTGCACAATCAATGTTTCCTCCATACATCGACAGCCCATCCATACCTAGAATCACATCCAAACCTTGGGATTCCAGAATGATCAAATCCGTCGGGAACACATGCCTTCCTATACTCAATGGCACTTGAAAACATCCTTGTCTAGCCGTGTACTCCGCTCCTGGTGAGCTTATTAGCATAGGTGTCATAAGAAGCTTAGTGGGAAGGCTATACTTTTCTACAAATCCCCTTGATATGTATGAATGCGATGCACCAGTATCGAAAAGAACAAGTGCAGTAAATGACTTAACCAAAAACTTACCGATTACTGCATCGGGCTGAGCTTCAACCTCCTCCACATCAATGTGGTTCACCTGTCCCCTGTTGAAAGGGTTTGGCTTCTTTCCAGAGCTTCCATTTCCACCTTGGCCTTCGGGACAATCACTTGCATAATGTCCGGTCTTGGAACACTTGTAACAGGTGACATGGCTTAGGTCTTTCTTGGCTGGGGTTGATGGTGTGGTCCGGTTCTGGCCGTTGCTTCCTCCATTCCCATTACCATTCTTGTGGCCATTATGGTTGTGCGAACTACCTCCTCCATGGGTATGCTAAAACTGAACTCCCTGTTTAGGTGTATAACGGGGCTTCTGCTGGGCTCCAGAGTTATACTTCCCCTGTCCATACTTCCTCTTGCGATTTTCAATCTGCTGCTGCTTTCCTTCAATCATGAGGGCGCGGTCTACCAACTCCTGGTAGTTATTGAATCTTGCTACCATCAACTGCATGCTTAACTCATCATTCAGTCCTTCCAGAAACTTCTCCTGCTTAGCTGCATCCGTAGCAACGTCATTTGGGGCATAACATGCTAACTTACTAAAATCATCCACATACTGGCCAACAGTCCTTCCTCCTTGGCGTAAGTTGCGAAACTCACGCTTCTTCATGGCCATAGCTCCTGCTGAAACATGGGCGGTGCGGAAAGCTTGCTGAAACTGATCCCATGTGACAGTGTCTACAGGGTAAGTGGCTGTGAAATTCTCCCACCATGCTGTTGCGGGTCCGTCAAGCTGATGTGCAGCAAACTTCACCTTCTCACCATCTGTACATCCTGCAGTGGTCAACTCCCTTCCTATCTTGTCGAGCCAATCATCTGCTACAATCGGCTCAGTGCTACTGGAATACACCGGCGGATTCAGCCTAAGGAAACGAGTCAAGTGATCCGCAGGTGGTGGTGGTGGTGGGTTGTTGTTGTTGTTGCCTTGGTTCTGCACCAATGTCTGAATCAAAGTATTCTGCTGTTGAATCAACTGAGTGATCTCTGGCAGGAAAACAAACTCGGGGTCGCGTCTCGGAGGCATTTGAGGGGTTTTAGAAAAGACGAGAAATTAAGAATAGAACGAGGTCTAAAGGGAAAACACTACCCAAATGCTCATGAGACAAATGCACACAAATCACTTCATTCATTCAAACAAAGGGCATACAACGATCTATCTATCGCAAAAGTGCGTGTACTAAAATGTTTACATGGAGGGAATACTACTAATATATGGTGGTCATCTATTAATTTGAACTGGTGGAAGACTCCATGATGTCTGCTCCAGCTTCGTCTTCAAAATTGGGTTCACTTGGATCCGAATCAGTGTCGTCGACGATGATGTAGTTGCTCGGACAGTCGACGTACTTGTCTTCATTCTTGAGCTCCAACTTCTTCTTGAGTTCTGCAATTTCATACTTAAGATCGCTGTTGTGCCTTACGACAGCTACGATCTCGTCCATGTAGTCCTTGCGTAGAGTCTTCATTTCTCCTTCAAGTTCGATGATCCTTCCCTTCGCATTCTTCAACTCTATCATATCATTGCACATCTGGTTCTCCTGGCGTCGAATGTGCTGGTTTAACTCCTGGATGTAAGCTGCAATGGATCTATCCTTCCTGGTGCTGACTATCTCCCAGTCTTCATTCCTGTGTCCGCAAATCTGGTAGATAGTGTCCTTGAGTTCTTCTTGATAAACTTCTCCAATGCATCCCATGGTGATATGAGCTGCCATGCTCTTTCCCAAACTCCAGGTTGGTGCACTGAAAACACTATCTATGGGCTTGGTGATTGGGGCGAATGTCCTTCCCGGAACGTGAGCTTGAATCTTCCAGCGCTCCTCTTCAGGCAGAGTGGCGTTGAAAGTCCCGGTGAAGCTTGGTAGTCCAATGTTCAGGTACTTGGCGACTTCCTTCAAGTGGGATCCAAAAGGTGTGCCTTCATCCGGTTGAGCGTACTTGATCTTCACGTCCGTCATCCTAAAAGAGTAGAAAAGATGAGGAGTTAGAAAATGAGAAGAGAATAGTGATCTATGGCTTTAACTTAGTGGTCGTGTCCTATAGTCAGCGTGTGCTCTGATACCATCTCTGTAGCGACCCGACCTCAGATGGTCAAGTCTCTGTGCTCCGGTGTCATCCCTGGATCAGTAATGCTGATACCACACAGTACTTCGAAGGATTTATAACAGAGTAGCAATCACACACTTATTACATCGTTTGTCCAAAGAGGACTTATTACAATAATCATGGCTTAAGGCCATCTAACAACGATAACAGCGGAAGACTTGGAACATAAGTGAGTCCATCAACTCCAACGGCATCACTGAGTATAGAACCACGACCTAAAAGCATCTTACTCGTCGTCTGAAAAGTCTGCAACATGAAAGTTGCAGCCCGAAAACGGGTCAGCACATGGAATATGCTGGCAATGTAACACATAGAGAATAACGAATGATAAGCCTATACTACATGCATATATGGCTGGTGGTAAGCTCTATGGTTACAGTTTTTGCATAAAGCCAGTTTTTCCCTACTGCAAAGGAATAAATTTGTTTAACTATCATGGTGGTTGTTAAACATTGAGAATGGTTGACAGCATCCTCAATCCCAATTAAAAAGTACTCATTAACAAACCCATCAATATTAAATTAGAGTAACATGTTGAGATACAAATGATATTTCAAGTACTAGATACTCAAGATGTCCATAACTGGGGCCACGGCTAACCATGATTAGTTTGTACACTCTGCAGAGGTTTGCGTACTTTTCCCCACAAGACTCGATCGCCTCCGTTTGGTTTCCCGCACTACATGGTGTTTGAGAAACGGATGACCGAGACACAGTCTTTCAGAAGCGCTAGCAGCTTACGATGGGTGGACCCGTACACCTACATCCCCTACATCTGCTAGTCCACCACTATAAGAGTTTGCACAACTTAGTCAACTATGCCAGAGCCCATAATGGCTTGTGGCTGCACACGTAAGTTACTAGTATGAATTATCTTATGATCCCTTTGAGCCTGGGTGGCGGTCCATAGGAAAATCACAGGGTCACTTCGGGATTTCCAAAAAAACAGGCAAGTCCTGGTAACTCCAGGTGCCTCAATCCACCTAGATGTGTATTTAAGTTGCCACATTAGATAAACCATTAATTAACAAACTCACATCTGTCATGGATATTCACTCACCCAATCCACGTCTACTAGCATAGCATGGCATAATAAGCAAACGTAGAAGTAACTCCCAAAGCTTTCATAAGTAAAACAGGTAATAGGTACTACCTCATCTACTTCCCATCCCACAATTTAATTAGATCCTAATCATGCAGTGTCTGAGGATTGATCTAATGCATAAAAACTGGGTAGTAGAAAAAGTATGATCAAGTGTTACTTGCCTTGCTGATGATCCGCGAAACCTAGAGATTCGAAGTAACAAGCGGCGCACTCCGGGTGATCTATCACAGACAAACAACAAGCATACAATAAGTACTCATCTAATGCATGGGTAAATCTCGAATAAAAGAACTAACCAGAAAGTCCAACTTAAGAACCCTGGTTGCAAAAAGAATCAAATCGAATAAAGCAATGAAAGTCAAACGGCGAGAGAAAACAACTCGGTTCTAGCAATTTGAAACTAGGTCAAATTTTACAGTAGCAAAACTTAGTTCAAGTTGGTTAGTCGGAACGGCGGTTTCGAAACGAAACTCCAGGCGCTTGAATCACTTGATTCCGATAAACGAGCGAGAAGATAGACTAGAAAGAAGATCGGATCTAAAATCGCTATCAGAAAAAATAGCGGAATAAATCCGACTAGAAAAGAGAACGATGAACGGTCAAACGAACGGAGGTTCGTTAACCGAGGCTAACCGGTGATCACGTTCGTTAAGACGAATGGTCCGGCGAACGCTCGCTAAACAAAACCGGAAAGAAAAACCAGTGAGAAAAACCGATCTAGGGTTTCGGAAAGAAAACCTAAACAAAAAACCGATCTAGAAAACCGGAACGGTTTACGAGAACGAGAAAAACTGAACCGAGGGGAAGAAGTGACGCGGCACGGGGCTAGTACCTCGGAGAACTACAGGCTCCGGCGGCGGCGGCGTTGGGCGGCGGCGGCGGCACTTGGCGAAGGCGGTGGCAAGCGGTGGCGGCGGCGCTGGTGAGGGGCGGCGGCGGCGGCGGTGTAGGGCGGTGGCGGCGGCGCTGGTAGGCGGCAGCGTAAGGCGGCGGCGGCGGCGGTGGTGCTGCGCTGCTGCTGCTGCAGAGAGGAGAGGAGAGGGTTTTGATGTTTAGAGGGGGGGTGCTTGGGTATTTATATTGGGGAGGGGGAGGGTTTTGCTTGGAGGAGGGATCAAGGAATTAGACTAGGATTAGGAATCCTAGGAACAAAAACGGAATAAACGAAACGGGTCCAAATCCTACTAGGATTTGTAAAAGAAAAGGAAACCGGCGGCGGCTCCCTGGCTCCCTGGCGCGGCGGCCTTGCGCACGCGCGCGTGCGGCCTGGCGCGGCGGCTGGCGGCTGGCGGCTAGCGGCCGGCTGGGCCTTTGGCCCAGTCGCGCTGCGGCTTTTTTAAAAAAAAAAAGAAAATCGGTTTCGCGCGCGGAAAAACACAGAAAAGAAAATCTACCGGACTCCAAAATTTACAAAGTAAATCTTCCCCGACTCCTAAAAATGAGCCGAAAAAATGAACTTTTACTCGGGGCCTAAAATGCAATTTTTGAAAATACACATTTTTCCTAGGGCAAATAAACTCCGAGAAAATCCAAAATTTGATTTATTTATTAAATCCTCATTTTTCCTAAATTTTGGGAAAGTCATATTATTCTCTCTCATATTATTGATATTGGAAAAATATTTGAAGATAAAATAAATAATCCAAATGATCCTCTTTTCAAAATTTGAAAGAAATCAAATATGAAAATTTCGAAATCTCCAACTCTCTCCGTGGGTCCTTGAGTTTCGTGAAATTTCTAGGATCAACAAAATGCAAGAAAATATGTGATGCATGATGATCTAATGTATAACATTCCAAATTGAAAATTTGGGATGTTACAGATGGTGACACGATGATGGAGATCATGGTGTCATGCCGGTGACGATGGAGATCATGCCGGTGCTTTGGAGATGGAGTCAAATGCACAAGTTGATGGCCATATCATGACACTTATGATTTGCATGTGATGTTAATACTTTTATGCATCTTATTTTGCTTTGGACGACGGTAGCATTATAAGGTGATCCCACACTAAAATTTCAAGATAAAATTGTGGTCCCCCCAAGTGTGCACCGTTGCGAAAGTTCGTCGTTTCGATGCACCACGTGATGATCAGGTGTGATAGACTCTACGTTCACATAGAACGGGTGCAAGCCAGTGTTGCACATGCGGAACAGTTGGGTTAAACTTGACGAGCCTAGCATGTACAAACATGGCCTCGGAACACAAGAGACCGAAAGGTCGAACATGAGTCATATAGCAGATATGATCAACATGGAGATGTTCACCATTCAAACCACCTCATCTCACACGATGATCGGACTAGGGTTGGTGAATTTGGATCGTGTTACACTCGGACAACCGGAGGGATGTTGATTTGAGTGGGAGTTCTTAGGTAATATGATTAATTGAACTCATTATCATGAACAATAGTCTGAAGTTGCCTTTGGAAATTTATGTTGTAGATCAATGGCTCGCGTAGTAGCACCCCTGAATTTCAATGCGTTCCTAGAGAAAGCTAAGCTGAAAGATGATGGAAGTAACTTTGTGGACTGGGCCCGTAATCTGAGGATTATCCTCACGACTTCCCATAAGTCTTAGTAGATCACTAACAGCGCGCGTTGCTGCGCCCGTCTATTTTGACTCATTAGTTGTTAGGCATAGAAAACAACTTGTATACATTTGTTCAGTATAATGTATATTTGATCTCGCAAAAAAAGTATAATGCATATTCTCTCACATCATTTAGAAATTTCATGACATGCTTCCATCTCTATTGATGTCGTAATGGTTTCTAAAATATAGATACATCAAGCAAAATAAGTTCACAAATAAGGTCGTATGACAGTTTTTTCACGGTTGTGTAGCATTGATTATTTGTCCAAGATTTCGGTGATCAATGTACTATTTCAAGCTAACAAAGAATTTTGTTAGGCCGCTGTCGACGACGAACACCCGTCTCCTCCTTGGAGGCGCCGTCGATTTGCCCCTTCCTCCTTCAAACTGATGGTTTCTCGCGTCACCTGACTCGTCATATGGAGTGTGCCTTGGAGTGGTGGCCTGCGTGATGAGCTATGTTGATGCGCTCTGAGAAGACTTAGCTTATTGTCTCGATCCGGCTAGCTTTATTAGTTTTGTGCTTAGCTTGGCTTTGCTTAGTCCCTATTTTTGGTTCTTGTTTTTAGCTATTTGTGCCTCACTTGTAGAGCTGGTCTCCCCAGTAGTGTGGGTGTGTGTTTTATGTCTCATCTGTATTGGTTGTGGCTTGCCTTTTTTGGGGACGAAGATTTTTGTATAAATTTGTTTGCATAGGAGAAGTTTAGGTATTTCACAAGAATTAATGGACCATGAAGCGGACAGAAGAAACGATAAACATTCGATGTATCAACATTGCACTGTCATATCGCAGAAAGGTTTGCCTACATGCAGATAGGTATCTGGACCCTAATCTTTAGATAATAGATGCTAGTAAACTTGGAGTTCACGGACATATCATCAAATTAGTCACGCAAAAATCTAGAATGCATACTTCAAGAGGTGTCAAAGCCAATAAAAATTTCTTTCATCCCATGAAGTGTCCCTGCTATCAGTGCTCAACTGCTTATACTATAGATGTCACCACAAAACCTAACTACATCCATTAAAGCTGCAAGAAAGGAAGGGCCATACGTTATTACAACTGAAATCAAATTTAGTACTCAGCAATCATACTCTCAAATTCAATAGATTCAACACCATAAACAAGGCAGGCAGCTCTGTAATGTTAGCAGTTGATCCAAACTCCTAGCCTCATACTCATCAAACCAAATACACATCAGACTGGGAAACAACATAGTTACCGCTTCTGCATCAGAAAATAAGATCCAATGGTTATATGCACTAATATTTTCCTAATAATAAGTCCCCAACCGGATCCAACATATACTGGTGGCTAACGTGAACAAATTAGGTGGAATCCAGCCAACGCAATCAAGAGTACGATCCAACAGGGAAAAAAGGATAAAAGTAAATAAGAATAATTGTCACAACATACTTTGCATTTCCATGTCACAAAAAATAGGGTGATGCCGAAATGCAATTGAGCATGAGCTTGGACTTCGCCTTGTTGTGCCCATCTATTTTTCAGTAAAATGGTAGTAATTTTTAAGCATGAAAGATGGATGATAAGATATAATAGGCAATGATTGACTACTGGTTCCAATACATATATTGGGAAGAAATCGAAAACTTTGGAACACTGATATTGCGTTAACTTTGGACAGTAATAATATTGGTACACATATACTAAATCATTGGAGTTCAAAGGGTAACTCTACCAAACTAATCAAAGCGGCAGTGCTGGCATGAAGCAACAAGGCAATTTGAAATTAAAGGTGCATTGAAGTTGTACGTCTCGTGCAAGATTCATGCAAGATATTATGTTTGAGTTTGTTCAAAAGGGGTTGTTCAATGAATGAAGATTTATGTGACAAACACGAAGATAAGTTTATATGACCGATCTTATTAGAGAGCATGGATTAAACTTATGCAAAGATATGGGGCTGACCTAAAAACTTGTAAGCAACTTAAGAAGAACAATAACATTACTCTCTTTATCCCCCACTATCCTAGAGACCAATGCCCCCCACTAAATTCCTATCTCAACATCCTTGCATAAGATAAATATGTTTGATTAAGAAGACAAGAAGATAGGTTGGAGGATCAGATGCCAATAAAGGCTATTGCCGGACACATAAATGGATTTTAAACAGAAAATTATGTATTTCAAAGAGAGCAAGCTCGTTATGATTTATTTTATACTTTGAGTACCGAGTTGATTCGGTGGTTTTCTTCAATTAAAGTGGATAAGTAATATTTGGCATTGCTTCAGTTCAGTTAAAAAAAATACAATTGTTCTATTTGTATGCCTTCCACAGGGAATGTGGCATTCAATCCGTGAAAACATTGGCTATTTGAATTCTGGACAGTCACTCCAGTGGAACGCATAGAAGGAACCTTCAGCGAGAAAATGTATCAGGCTAAAAGGATGATCAAACAATTTCTGGAACATAAATCACATAACTTGATTATCTTCACATTAAACCTCACATTATCAAGAAATCTTATTATGTAAAGTTATTTCTAACCAAGGGAGCCTCATAGTGCTGAGAAATTAGAAACAACACATAATATTCTACCAAGTGTATTCCCATTAATTTCGTTATCTTTTGCACCGACTTTACTTGGCTTGTTATTCATCAGTATGCAACGGGTCGAAGTAGGATAAAATTAACATGGATAAAAAAACTCCAGCGGCACCTCCATGAGCATTGACCTTCATGAAAGCTTTGTAGTACCAGCAGAAAACCCATGCAATCATTGCTATATATCCAACACTGCAGGAAGTAAAATCATTTGGATTTGCTTGATAACCAACTGGCCATGATGTAACCTTAAAAAAGAACATGTCATTAATCAAGATGGCTTGGAATAGCTTAGGATTCAATAAATGCGATATTTAGATGACTGTAATGGTACCGTAAATAATATGATCCTTTGGCAATTTGATTTCCTTCTTACCAGTTAGATACATAATTTGAAGATTTACAATGTCAATTTCAGTCCCCGCTAAAGTACTACAATCTCTTAAAAAAAGATTCACAAGCATCACGAATCCTAATGGACACAATAAATGGAACTATGTAGCATAAATAACTTATAGAAACAATCAAGTGCTCCCTCTGCTCAGCTCAAGGACCATGGATGAAATTTGAAATCTCTCTATGCAAACAGGTGCTAAGCATAATGAACAATATGCTCATATTTTAGACAAGTATGAGGGAAAGGGGGTTAGGGGACTAAGTCTGAAATCCAATCCATGGGAGATTCTTAGCAACCTTACCGAGATGGAAGCCATAGCCACACTGCAGCCTCACTGTGGTCCTTCGACATGAGCTCCTTAATCCTGTAAGGAGGATCAATTTTTACAACAATCTAATCACGAGTAATAAGTTAAGTATGCAGATTTGCAGATCATGAATTGAAGAATTAAGACACGGGCATCCAAGAAGAAACTCGGCTCAACAGTTAGTCGAACACAAACTGACGAAATTCAGAAGGACTTATGATTGGACATTAGAGTGTCCTTGATGCTGAGATACAAGGGTGGCTCAGCGACATGTACATGCACAAGCGCAAAAGGGGTGCACCCATGATGTTGAGGAGCACCTGAAGTTCATTGCACGTCGAGCCGGCCCCAGCCGCCTAGGCAGCTACTGAAGAAGGCGTTTGGGTGAGTTTCTCGTGAATCCATCGCCCCAGATTCTCGAAAATTCATGGTTTCGAAAGAATTTTGATGAAAATTCTTGAAAATTCACTCATTTAGAGGGTCCTCGAAATATTTGTGTTTCGTTTAAATTATTTCGGTATTTCAAAATCATCCTTATAAAGGACTGGTCATGTCCTTCTAAATCACATTCTTTACCATAGCATGGTGGTAGGAAGTTGTTATTCCATCCTTCACTGTTGTCCGAGTCCAAGATTACTCTCTTTTTATTTTTAGTACTTTATTCTTCATGTATTACGAAATTTTGGCAAAAATAGTAGCTTGACTGGATTCAAACCTGGGTCTATAGAGATTGAATTAATGGACGCACCACCACGATAGAGAGTTCTTCGGTAAAAAAGTTGCTAACATATATTATATTCAATACCTTAAATTTGAATTTAAGCAAATTTAAATGAAAATTTCATTGATTTGCTCAAAATGTTTTTCGAAATTTAGGAAATTTTGGTGCTTTCGAGGGTGAGCTAAATTTGGTTGTCTTCGAAAGTCAAAACTATGAGTACGGCCCTCGCCATAGAGGGACTCCAAATTCGACTCCCTTTTCGCGTGACAGGAGTGCCACACCTTGTCGACCATGGGACGGGACAGGCACGCCTCCATCATTTTCTGGAGCTCCCCTCGCACCCAATCTGCGTCTCGTCATCGTCGACATCGCCCGCGAGTGAGAAATAGAGGAAGTGAAGGGGACAAGCATCAGAACTGAGTTACTTCTCAGGCAAATCGGTTCTCTCTATGTCTCCAGCGGCGACCACGGTGGCGGTGCACCTAGGTTTTTCCCTTAGCCTAGATCGTGAGGGGTCAGGGTGGAAGGAGGAGTCAGCAGTCTAGTTGGTTGATGCACACGTGGCCCTTCTGTTCCGGATCGAACGGGAGAGCTCTGATTTTGTCTCTGGAGTAGCAAGCGCGAGCATGAGCGACCCACGCGCGTGGAAGGGGCTTATCGGACGGCCAGAAATAATTGTGTCACGTGATCCGACAGCCAAAATCATTGATGTTGTGAGAGCCCTCCTGGAGTGCACAGTTTTAATGTCTTATGTCCTTGATGCACCGCTTGGTGCACCACCCCCTCCAGCGGCTTTGGATGTTGTGTAACGCTTGGCAGTCGTGTGTTGATGACTACTCAATAGTTTTGTGCGCCATGTTGTATGGCTTAGAGCCGGGATTCAAAGATGTTTTGAACATCATGGAACATAATGTTCCAAGAGTTGAAGTTTATCTTTGAGAAGAATGCCCGGATCGAGAGGTATGAGACCTCCGATAAGTTCTATGCTTGCAAGATGGAGGAGAACGGGTCTGTAAGTGAGCACATACTCAGAATATATGGGTACTCAACCGTATGGCTGAATTGGGAATTGAGCTCCTGCTAGAGGCTGTCACTGACAGAGTTCTTCAATCGCTACCACCTAGCTACAAGAGCTTTGTGTTGAACTATAACATGCAAGGGATGAACAAGTCAGTCTCGAGCTGTTTGCGATGCTGAAAGTCGCTGAGTCAGACATTCAGAAGGAGCATCAAGTGTTGATGGTGAATAAAACCACTAGTTTCAAGAAGAGCAAGGGAAAGAAGGGAAACTTCAAGAAGGGTGGCAAAACAGTTACTCCTCCCGTGAAGAAAGCCAATGCTGGACCCAAGCCAGAAACCGAGTGTTTCTATTGCAAGGGAACATGCCACTGGAAGCGGAACTGCCTCAAGTATCTGGCCGACAAGAAGGGGGCCAACGTCAACAAAGGTATATATGATATACATGGTATTGATGTGTACCTTACCAACTCTCATTGTAGTGCCTGGGTATTTGATGACGGTTCGGTTGCTCACATTTGCAACTCAAAGCAGGAACTACGGAATAGACGGAGGCTGGCGAAGGACAAAGTGATGATGCATGTGGGAAATGGTTCCAAGGTTGATGTGATCGCCGTCGGCATGCTCGCTCTTTGATTACCATTGGGATTAGTGATGAACCTGAATAATTGTTATTTAGTGTGTGCGTTGAGCATGAACATTATATCTGGATCTTGTTTAATGCGAGACAGTTACTCATTTAAATAAGAGAATAATGGTTGTTCTATTTATATGGGTAATATCTTTTATGGTCATGCACCCATTGTGAGGGGTTTATACTTATTGAATCTCGATAGTGATGATACACATGTTCATAACATTGGTGCCAAACGATGTAGAGTTGATAATGATAGTACCACTTTCTTGTGGCACTGCCGCTTAGGTCATATTGGTGTAAAGCGCATGAAGAAACTCCATGCCGATGGACATTTGGAGTCACTCAATTTTGAATTGCTTGACACATGCGAACCATGCCTCATGGGCAAGATGACTAAGACCCTGTTTTTTGGAACAATGGAACGGGCAAGTGACTTGTTGGAAATCATACATACTGATGTGTGCGGTCCCATGAGTGTTGACGCGCACAGTGGATATCGTTACTTTCTCACCTTCACCGGTGACTTGAGTAGATATGGGTATATTTACTTAATGAAGCATAAGTCTGAAACATTTAAAAAGTTCAAGCAATTTTAGAGTGACGTTGAGAATAATCATAACAAGAAGATCAAATTCCTAAGATCTGATTGAGGGGGAGAATATCTGAGTTATGAGTTTGGCAATCACTTAAGACAATGATCGTTTCACAGTTGATGCCACCTGGAACACCACAGCATAATGGTGTGTCCGAACATCGTAATCGTACCTGATGGTGCGTTCTATGATGTCTCTTGCCGATCTACCACTATCATTTTGGGGTTATGCGCTAGAGACAGCTGCATTCACTTTAAATAGGGCACCAACTAAGTCCGTTGAGATGACACCGTATGAACAATGGTTTGGGAAGAAACCTAAGTTGTCGTTTCTTAAAGTTTGGGGTTGTGATGCTTATGTCAAAAGGCTTCAGCCAGGAAAACTCAAACCCAAAGCGGATAAATGCGTCTTCATAGGATACCCAAAAGAGACAGTTGGGTATACCTTCTATCTCACATCCGAAGGCAAAGTGTTTGTCGCTAAGAATGGGTCCTTTCTCGAGAAAGAGTTTCTCTCAAAAGAATTGAGTGGCAGGAAGATAGAACTTGATGAGGTTGTTGAAACTTTACTTCAACCAGTGAGTAGTGCAGCACAGAAAGATGTTTCTGTAACACCTACGTTAGTTGAAGAAGAAGTTGATGATATGGATCATGAAGTTTTGGATGAAGTTACTATCGAACCTCGTAGGTCGACAAGGATACGTACTACTCCTAAGTGGTACAACAACCCTGTCTTGGAGGTCATGTTATTGGACAACAACAACAATGATGATGATGAACCTACGAGCTATGGAGAAGCGGTGGTGGGCCCGGATTCTAACAAATGGTTAGAGGCCATGAAATCCGAGATAGGATCCATGTATGAAAACAAAGTATGGACTATGGAAGTATTACTTGAAGGGTGAACGGACATTCAGAATAAATGGATCCTTAAGAAGAAGACGTCGCGGATGGTAATATCACCATCTATAAAGCTCGACTTGTGGCAAAGGGGTTTTCACAAGTTCAAGGAATTGACTATGATGAGACTTTCTCACCCGTAGTGATGCTTAAGTCCGTCAGAATCATGTTGGCAATAGCTGCATTTTTCGATTATGAAATATGGCAGATGGATATCAAGACAGCGTTCCTTAACGGTTTCCTTAAGGAAGTTGTATATGATGCAACCAGAAGGTTTTGTCGATACAAAGAATGCTGACAAAGTTTGCAAGCTCCAACGATCCATTTATGGACTAGTGCAAGCATCTCGGAGTTGGGATATTCGCTTTGATGAGGTAATCAAAGCGTTTGGGTTTATAAAAGTTTATGGAGAAGCTTGTATCGACAAGAAAGTGAGTGGGACCTCTATAGCATTTCTGGTATTATATGTGGATGACATATTGCTGATTGGAAACAATATAGAACTTTTGGAAAGCGTGAAGGAATATTTGAACAAGAGTTTTTTAATGAAGGACCTAGGAGAAGCTGCTTTCATATTAGGCATCAAGATCTATAGAGATAGATCAAGACGCTTGATAGGACTTTCACAGAGCACATACCTTGATAAGATTTTGAAGAAGTTCAAAATGGATCAGTCCAAGAAGGGGTTCTTGCCTGTTTCGCAAGGTGTGAAGTTGAGAGACTCAATGCCCGGCGACTACAGAGGATAAAGAAAAGATGAGTGTCATCCCCTATGCCTCTGCCATAGGCTCTATCATGTATGCGATCTTGTGCACAAGACCAGATATCAGCCTTTCCATAAGTATGGCTGGAAGGTTTCAAAGTAATCCAGGAGTGGATCACTGGACAACGGTGAAGAATATCCTAAAGTACCTGAAAAGGACTAAGGAAATGTTTCTCGTTTATGGAGGTGATCAAGAGCTCGTCGTAAAGGGTTACGTTGATGCAAGCTTTGACACTGATCCGGATGACTCTAAGTCTCAAACCGGATACATATATATTCTAAATGGGGGAGCAGTAAGCTGGTGTAGTTCCAAGCAAAACGTGGTAGCTGGTTCTACATGCGAAGCAGAGTACATAGTTGCCTCGAAGGCAGCAAAGGAATGTGTCTGGATGAAGCAGTTCATGACAGATCTTGGAGTTGTGCCCAGTGCACTGGACCCGATGACTCTATTTTGTGACAACACTGGTGCCATTGCTCTAGCCAAGGAACCAAGGTTTCACAAGAGGACCAGACACATAAAGAGACGCTTCAATTCCATCCGCGATTACATCAAGGAGGAAGACATAACCATTTGCAAAGTGCATATGGACCTGAATGTTGCAGATCCATTGACTAAACCTTTTCCACAGGCAAAGCACGATCAACACCAGAACTCTATGGGTGTTAGATTCATTACCATGTAATGCTAGATTATTGACTCTAGTGCAAGTGGGAGACTGTTGGAAATATACCCTAGAGGCAATAATAAAGTGGTTATTATTATATTTCTTTGTTCATGATAATCGTTTATTATCCATGCTATAATTGTATAAACCGAAAACTCAAATACATGTGTGTCCCTAGTAAGCCTCTACCGGACTAGCTCGTTGATCAAAGATGGCTATGGTTTCCTAGCCATGGACATGAGTTTTCATTTGATAACGAGATCACATCATTAGGAGAATTATGTGATGGACAAGACCCATACTATGAACGTAGCATATGATCGTATCAAGTTTATTGCTATTGTTTTTCTGCATGTCAAGTATTTGTTCCTATGACCATGAGATCATGCAACTCACTGACACCAGAGGAGTGCCTTGTGTGTACCAAACATCACAACATAACTGGGTGACTATAAATGTGCTCTACAGTATCTCCGAGGGTGTCTGTTGAGTTGGCATGGATCAAGATTGGGATTCGTCACTCCGTATGATAGAGAGGTATCTCAGGGCCCACTCGGTAATACAACATCACAATAAGCTTGCAAGCAATGTGACCAATGAGTTAGTCACGGGATTTTGTATTACGGAAGGAGTAAAGATACTTGCCGGTAACGAGATTGAACTAGGTATGGCGATACAGACGATGAAATCTCGGGCAAGTAACATACCGATAGACAAAGGGAACTGCACACGGGATTAGCTGAATCCTTGACATCGAGGTTCGACCAATAAGATCTTCATAGAATATGTAGGAACCAATATGGGCATCCAGGTCCCGCTATTGGTTATTGACCGTAGAGCTATCTCGGTCATATCTGCATAGTTCTAATGCCCGCAGTGTCTACACACTTAACATTTGGTGACGGTATATGTATAGTTGAGTCATTATGGTGGTTACCGAAGGTTGTTTAGAGTCCTGGATGAGATCCCGGATGTGACGAGGAACTCCGGAGTGGTCCGGAGGTGAAGATCGATATATTGGACAAAGGGTATTGGAGTCCAGAATTCTTCTGGCGGTATCGGGTGATGACCAGCCTCATCGAAAGGGGTTTCGGGGGGTCCCGACAAGTGTTGGGGGGGTCATGGGCCAAAGGGGAGGGGGCAAAACTAGCCCACCAAGTGGCTGAGCTCCCCCCAGACCCCATCTCATCTAACCAGGAGGGTTGGGGGCGCCCCCCTAGGGCTTCCCACCTCCCGGCTTGGGGGGCAAGTCACCCTAGGGGAGATCCCATCTGCCCTGGCCGCCGCCCCCTAGGGGAAACCCTAGGTGCGCCACCCCCTCCTCCCTTCCCCTATATAGAGAGAGGTAGAGAGATGGCAGCCACACCCCCAAGAGCACATCTCCACGCCACGGTGTTGCCTCTCCTCTCCCTCGCATCCCTCTTCCTCTCCGTAGTGCTTAGCTAAGCTCTGCTGAGATTCCGCCACCACCACCGCCACAACACCATCGTGCTGTCGGAGGACTCGAGCTACTACTTCACCACCACTCGCTGGATCGAGGAGGTGAAGGCGTCATCAAGCTGTGCGTGTGTTGAACGCGGAGGTGCCGTTCGTTCGGCACTTGGATCGGGAGTTCGTGGGACGGATCGTAATTGGATTGCGAAGATGTTCGACTACATCAACCACGTTTCTTAAAGCTTCCGCTTAGCGATCTACAAGGGTATGTAGATCCAATTTCTCCTCTCGTAGATGGTCATCTCCTAGATTGGATCTTGGTGAGCGTAGGAATTTTTTTTGTTTCTCATGCAATGTTCCCCAACTACTATTTCCACTGCTTATACTCTTGCCATGCTTGCTTGAAGTGTGTTGGGAATGCTTAAAATTATGGTAGTATACAACCTCAACTTGAAGAACTTAAAAAGTGCTACTTTTTCTTGTTGAGTGTCTAATCACCCGCCCCCTCTAGACACCTCTTCTCGATCCTTTCAATTGGTATAAGAGCATTGGTTCCCATTGCTTTGGTTTAAACACCTTTGGAGGAAGATGGATGAGACTATGATTGGGAGTATTAGACATAGAGTGCCTATGCTTGACGGAGAGTTCTTTATTGCTTGGAAAAATGAGATGCTTGATATTTTCAATGATATGATTTGAACTAGTACATTACTAGCCCTTGTGCGCCTCCTAGTAATCCCTTGCATCCTACCCCTGATGAATATCTTAACATGACCCACAATCTTAGGACTGTCAATCTTATCATAAGAGTATTTCCTAGAAATTTGCTTGCATGCTTGCCTACTTTTGATTGTGCTTATACTATTTGGAGATATATTGAGGAACCCTTTCTAAACTACTCTATGAAAAATCTAGATGAGATTCTTCGAAAGATGAAACCTAGTGATCCTAATTTTGATGATTGCTTATTTGAGCTTCGTGATCTTATGCGTGCATCTTTATGATGATCTTATGCGTGCATCTTCGGATATTATGACGAGGATGATGATAGTGACTTTGATCTCGATGAGTCTATGAGACACTTTGGTCTTATGGCTAATCTTCACGGTTACGTGATCGGAGGAAAGGAATGGGTCCTTGATAGTGGATGTACCGATCACATGACCGGTGACAACGATATGTTTCGAGAGTTTGCTGAAAACAATGGTCCCCGAAAGTATGTCACTTTTGGTGATAACTCAAAGGGTAAGGTGGTTGGCCTTGGTAAGGTGGCCATCTCACATGACAGCTCCATGCAAAATGTTATGTTCGTTGAATCTCTTGGCTACAATTTACTTTCCGTATCTAGACTAGCCGAATTCGGTTTCGATGTCCTGTTTACTGAAGTAGATTGTCAAGTGTTTCGAAGAGATAATCATAATATGGTCTTTACCGATGTACGTAGAGGTGATCTATACATTGTTGATTTCACAAAAAGGCTCAACCTAGAACTTGCTTAATTGCTAAATCTTCTAAAGGCTGGTTGTTGTATAGAAGGTTAGTTCACGTGGGCATGCGAAATCTTGATAAGCTTATTAAAGGTGGTCATATCATTGGAATTAAAGATGTTGTATTTGACAAGGATAGACTTTGTAGTGCTTGTCAAGCAGGAAAACAAGTTGGAGGAAGTCACCCCTGAACAACATCATGACCACGAGAAGACCACTCAAGCTGCTTCATATGGATCTCTTTGGTCCCAACGCCTACAAGAGTCTCAGTGGTAACTCATTCGGTTTGGTCATTGTTGATGATTTTTCCAGATTTACATGGGTGTTCTTTCTTGATGGTAAATCGCAGGTCCAATAGATCTTCAAAAACTTCGCTAGGAAGGCCCAAAATCAATTTGAAGTGAAGATCAAGAAGGTTCGAAGCGACAACGGAATGGAGTTCAAGAATGCCAATGTGGATACCTTTCTTGACGAAGAAGGGATTTCACATGAGTTCTCAGCTATGTACACTCCTCAACAAAATGGAGTTGTTGAGAGAAAGAACTGGACGCTCATTTATATGGCAAGAACGATGCTTGATGAATACGGACTCCAAGACATTTTTGGGCCGAAGCGGTTGAGACAGCTTGTCATGCAACAAATCGACTATATCTTCACAAGATTCTTGGGAAGACGGCTTACGAGCTTCTCACCGTTAACAAACCCCAAGTTGGTTACTTTCGAGTATTTGGCTCAAAATGTTACATTCTTGATAAGCATCATTGTTCGAAATTTGCCCCTAAATCTCATGAAGGTTTTCTACTCGGTTACGGCTCAAACTCTCACACTTACCGTGTCTACAACAATTTCACCCGAAAGGTTGAAGATATGGTAGATGTGAAGTTTGATGAATCTAACGGCTCGCAAGTAGAGTAATTGCCGATTGATGTAGGAGATAAAGATCCCTCAAAAGCAATTCAAGACTTGTCTATTGGCGATTCGGCCAACGAAGGTGAAGGAGAGTACCTCGTCCATTCAAGTGGAAGCCTCAACTTCATGCTAAGGTGAACCACAAGTTGACTTGGAGGCATCCACAAGTGGAACACATCAAGATGATGGAAACGAGGATGTACAACAAGATGAACCTAATCGACCTCCTTCTCCACCTCCACAAGAGAACAACAACGTCAACGACAATGAAGAAAGACAATAGGAAGGACAAGACAATGAAGATGATGTTCCACCCTGACCCAAACAAAAGCTCTCACGAGTTCGAGCAAGAGGCTCAAAAGATCATCCCATCGAACAAATCTTTAATGATATTCAAACCGGGAGAATTACTCACTCTAAAACTCGTTTGGCTAACTTTTGTGAACATTACTCATTCATTTCTAGTATTGAACCTATGAAGATTGAAGAGGCTCCTGATGATTCGGATTGGGTGAATGCTATGCATGAAGAGCTACACAATTTCGAGAGGAACCAAGTATGGACGTTGGTTGAAAAGCCCGATGAGAAGCACAATGTCACTGGAACCAAATGGGTGTTTCGTAAGCAAGATGAAGATGGACAAGCTATGCGCAACAAGGCTTGACTCGTTTCTCAAGGCTACACTCAAGTCGAAGGTATGGACTATGGTGAGACATATGCCCCCGTTGCTAGACTTGAGTCCATACACATCTTACTTTCCTATGCCAATCATCATGACATTACTTTATATCAAATGGACATAAAAAGTGCTTTTCTAAATGGAGAAATTGAGGAGGAAGTTTATGTTAAACAACCTCCCCGCTTTGTTAATCCTAAGAAATCTGATCATGTTTACAAACTTCACAAAGCTCTTTATGGTGTTAAACAAGCTCCTAGAGCATGGTATAAATGCTTGAGTAAGTTTCTTATTGAAAAAGGCTTTGAGATGGGAAAAATTGATTCAACACTTTTTACTAAAAGGGTTGATGTTGAATTATTTGTGTGCCAAATTTATGTGGATGATATCATATTTGGTTCAACTAACCCTCATTTTAGTGAAAAGTTTGGAAGGCTAATGTCAGAGAAGTTTGAGATGTCTATGATGTGTGAACTCATATTCTTTATTGGTTTGCAAATCAAGCAAACTAAGGAAGGTACCTTTGTTTCCCAAAAAAAGTATACCAAGGACTTATTCAATAAGTTCAACATGCAAGAAATCAAAGGTATGAAAATACCCATGCCTATCGGTGGACATCTTGACTTGACTAAGGATGGCAAACCGGTTGACCAAAAGGTTTACCGCTCTATGATTGGTTCATTGCCATATCTATGTGCCTCCAGTCCCGATATTATGCTAAGTGTGTGCATGTGTGCACGATATCAAGCGGCCCCCAAAGAATGTCATCTTGAGGTTGTGAAAAGGATATTGAGATACTTAATTCATACGACAAACTTTGGCATTTGGTATCCTAAGAGGTGTTCTTTTGATCTTGTTGGCTACTCGGACTCGGACTATGCCGGAGATAAGGTTGATAGCAAGTCCACTTCAGGTACTTGTCAATCTCTTGGTAGATCTCTTGTATCTTGGTCCTCCAAGTAACAAAACTCAGTATCCTTATCCACTGTCGAAGTGGAATACATTGCCACTGGATCATGTTGTGCTCAATTACTCTGGATGACCTAAAATCTTAAATATTATGGGATACATGCGAAACAAGTTCCATTGCTTTGTGACAACGAAAGTGCAATTAAGATTGCTCATAATCCCGTGCAAAATTCTCGTACTAAGCATATTGAAGTTTGACATCATTTCATTCGAGATCATGTTGCTAAAGGTGACATCAATCTTAAGCATGTTTGCACCGATAAGCAATTGGCGGATATTTTCACCAAACCTCTTGATGAGAAAGTGTTTTGTCGTTTGAGAGGTGAATTGAACATCATTGGTGCTTCAAACTTGGAGTAGGAACTCCATCTAGATGCATGCAAGGCATGAGCCTTCGTATGACTAATCCTTGATATTTCTCTTAAAATGATGATCATATGTCTTGGATCTCTACTTGTACCCTTGCATGTTATCTAACCCTTGTAGGTACTTGGATGAGCTAAAATCCATGAGATTGCAAGTCACTCACATATTAAGAAATCTCTACATCACCAAGTTTCTACTATATGGTTGTGGAATACAAGGAAGGATGACCTCACTCAATATATCCTTTGACAATTTCTATATATCAAATTTCATTGCGTATCAAGTTACATGTTTGTCATTTTTGGATACACAAGTGCTCTTCCTTGCATGACTAACCCATGTAGGAAGATGAACTAAAACTTCATGTGATGCTCTCAACTCTTGATGGACTACATCAACCTTGAGCTTCCAACACAAGTTCAGCTACATGACCAAGATCGACACAACCCAAGGTATGCCATTCCATCTTAGAGAAGCTTTTACCCGAGTCATGAGTTAAAGAAACTCAACAAGATGTGAATACATCAAAGTGCTTAAACGAAAAATGGTAACCCCATTTTGAGCTTAAACGATGAGTATGACCTATGATCAAATGACTTCACTTGACTCCCAAGTCAATATACTCTAACATAGGTGACTTTGTCGCAGACCCCCTCTAGATGAAGTTCTCTAGTGTTCATGGTTCTGCTTGTTGTTTTTATTTATTGTCTTTGTGTTTCCTTTTATCAAAAAAAAAACTTCATCCAGCTCCCTTCTCTGTTTATGTGTTTTCTAATCCCTTGCAAATCCTTAAGTGATTCTATTTGCCAAGTGAGCTGAGTTGACAAAATGTTTACTATGTGTTGAACTCGGTCTCTCCGATTCTAACCTATCGGTCTAACCGAAACACAAGGTACCCTTGGGAATATATCATCGGTTCAACTGACACGGTCTAACTCGGTTGCACCAATCAGGATCCTCTGTGACCTCGCCAACTCGGTGTCACCTATGAAAATGAATCAGTGTTACCGATTTTAGTGCCGCAGAAAACTTTTTGCGATTGCATTCTGCACATCTTTTCCAACTCCACTCAATGATTCTCATCCTCTACCCGCATCATAATCTACATGCTGCTTTGTCATGTGTCTCAAGGACCGAACCTAATTGACTCATACTCCAGAAGATCCATTCTTGGAAATTGATCTCAAAGGGGGAGAGAGACCACATCAAAGCTTATCATATGGGAGAGAGAGAGACATCTTAGCCTCCCCAGGTGCTTGTTGTCAATAGAGGAGAGAGGCCACATGTCTTGGGAAAGACATGTTAAGACTTGTTTGATCGAACCATTTCTTGATTAATTGGTTCTTGCTCTGATTTTATTTTCCTTCTTTGCTCTGATTTTTTATGTCTACTACACAACCTTCTTCTTGTAGACGTTGTTGGGCCTCCAAGTGTAGAGGTTTGTAGGACAGTAGCGAATTTCCCTCAAGTGGATGACCTAAGGTTTATCAATCCATGGGAGGCGTAGGATGACGATGGTCTCTCTCAAACAACCTTGCAACCAAATAACAAAGAGTCTCTTGTGTCCCCAACACACCCAATACAATGGCAAATTGTATAGGTGCACTAGTTCGGCGAAGAGATGGTGATACAAGTGCAATATGGATGATAGATATAGGTTTTTGTAATCTAAAAATATAAAAACAGAAAGGTAACTAATGATAAAACTGAGCACAAACGGTATTGCAATGCTTTGAAACAAGGCCTATGGTTCATAATTTCACTAGTGCAAGTTCTCCCAACAATAGTAACATAATTGGATCATATAACTATCCCTCAACATGCAACAAAGAGTCACTCCAAAGTCACTAATAGCGGAGAACAAACGAAGAGATTATTGTAGGGTGCGAAACCACCTCAAAGTTATTCTTTTTGATCGATCTATTCAAGAGTCCGTAGTAAAATAACACGAAGCTATTCTTTCCGTTCGGTCTATCCTAGAGTTCATACCAGAATAACACCTTCAGACACAAATCAATCAAAACCCTAATGTCACCTAGATACTCCAATGTCACCTCAAGTACCTGTGGGTATGATTATACTATATGCATCACACAATCTCAGATTCATCTATTCAACCAACACAAAGAACTTCAAGAGTGCCCCAAAGTTTCTACCGAAGAGTCAAGACGAAAACGTGTGCCAACCCCTATGCATAAGTTCACAAGGTCACAGAACCCGCAAGTTGATCACCAAAACATACATCAAGTAGATCACGTGAATATCCCATTGTCACCACAGATAAGCACATGCAAGACATACATCAAGTGTTCTCAAATCCTTAAAGACTCAATCCGATAAGATAACGTCAAAGGGAAAAATCAATCCATTACAAGAGAGTAGAGGGGAGAAACATCATAAGATCCAACTATAATAGCAAAGCTCGCGGTACATCAAGATCGTGCCGAATCAAGAACACGAGAGAGAGAGAGATCAAACACATAGCTACTAATACATACCCTCAGCCCTGAGGGTGAACTACTCCCTCCTCGTCATGGAGAGCGCCGAGATGATGAAGATAGCCACCAGTGAGGGATCCCCCCTCCGGCAGGGTGCCGGAACAGGGTCCTGATTGGTTTTTGGTGGCTACAGAGGCTAGCGACAGCGAAACTCCCGATCCAGGTTATTTTCTGGAGGTTTGGGTATTTATAGGAAGTTTTGGCATCGGTCCCACGTCAAGGGGGTCTCTGAGTCGTCCACGAGGCAGGGGGCGCGCCTAGGGGGTAGGGCTCGCCCTCCACCCTCGTGGACGGCTCGGGACTCTTCTGGCCCAACTCTTTTACTCTGGGGGCTTCTTTTGGTCCATAAAAAATCATTAAAAATTGGCACGTCAATTGGACTCCGTTTGGTACTCGTTTTCTGTAAAACTCAAAAACAAGGAAAAAACAAAAACTGGCACTGGGCTCTAGGTTAATAGGTTAGTCCCAAAAATCATATAAAATAGCATATAAATGCATATAAAACATCCTAGATGGATAATATAATAGCATGGAACAATCAAAAATTATAGATACGTTGGATACGTATCAATTTTCTCTTACCCTACCCTCTCCTATTATCCAATATCAGGTTCAGGGGGAGAAAGAGTTTAGTTCCTAGGGAAGAAAATCTTTGGAATTCATTACATATATTTAATCTTTGGGGACATGTCTATATCCAAATGGAGTACTAAGTACTCACCCATCACATGTCATCCCAGTCTTGGTACTCTTGTGGTTTCCTGAACTTGGTTTATTTAGAGTGTGCTTGTGTTATCTAACCTTGTTTCCTGAAGCTCATCTCTTCCAAAGCCAGCTCAAGACCACAAGGTAAGAGTATGCATCACACTCATGTTCATGATGATCTCTTGTTCCTGCACATATTGTTTGCAAGAAGGATTCATGAACATGAAGGTATACCTATTCTATCTACATCATTTTCTCTGATGCATATAGCCAAGATACATGTAACTCATTGCTTGCTCTGACATGCTTGTACATTCACATGTTTTTACATTCCATCATTACATGATTGCATACATGTAGGGGGGCCTATGCATGTTACATGTATTTCCAAAGCTTTACCTGTTGCTATTCATATCTTTATCTAAAGCTTTGATGTATGTTGTCATCAATTACCAAAAAGGGGGAGATTGAAAGCACAAGTGCTCCCTGGGTGATTTCGGTAATTAATGTCAACATATCTCTTGTTGACTAATGTTTTTATCAAGTACATTTCAGATGATTTCAACAATGGAGTGGCAGGACAAGAGGATGTGGAACCCCTTCAAAATACTAAGGACAAAGATTGACAAAGGCTTAAGACTCTTCATTTTAATTTTAGTGATCCAGGATAACATTGAGTCCATAGGAAACCCAATACTATTAAAAGAGGATGAGGTGTTTCTTAATGGCTCTCTTGCTCAAAATGCTTAGTGATATTGCTACAAAAACCCTCAACCACTTTCTCATTTCCAAATTTGTCCAAAACCTAAAGTCAAACTCGGCCCCACCGATTTGATCTATCCTACGCCACCGAGTTCACTTGTCATAGCCACTGCCAGAAACCTAATCAATTTGGTCACACTAATATGGATCTTGGTCTCACCGAGATGGCCTTGCAAACTCTCTGTTGCCTGCAATTATTTCGGTCTCACCGAAATGTGCGGTCGGTCCCATCGAGTTTGCTTGACCAACTATATGTTTGATTAATTGCTGAAATCGGTCTCACCGAGTTCATGCGATCGGTCTCACCAAGATGAGGTTTTTCCCTAGCCCTAGCACATCGGTCCCACCGAGTTGATCTTGTCGGTCCCACCGAGATTCCTAACGTTCACATTTTGAACTAAATCGGTCTCACCGAGTTCTTCTATTCGGTCTCACTGAGTTGGGTAATAAGTGTGTAACGGTTAGATTTTGTGTCGAGGCTATATATACCCCTTGACCCCCTTCTCCATTTGTGAGAGAGCCATCAGAACGTGCCTACACTTCCACTACTCATTTTCTGAGAGAGAACCACCTACTCATGTGTTCAGACCAAGACATTCCAATCCAACCACAAGAATCTTGATCTCTAGCCTTCCCCAAGTTGCTTTCCACTCAAATCATCTTGCAACCATAGCCAAATCTATGGGAGAGATTTGAGTGTTGGGGAGACTATCATTTGAAGCACAAGAGCAAGGAGTTCATCATCAACACACCATCTATTACCTTTTAGAGAGTGGTGTATCCTAGATTGGTTAGGTGTCACTTGGGATCCTCCTTCAAGATTGTGGAGTTGAACCAAGGAGTTTGTAAGGGCAAGGAGATCGCCTACTTCGTGAAGATCTACCCAAGTAAGGCAAGTCCTTTGTGGGCGATGGCAATGGTGGGATAGACAAGGTTGCTTCTTCGTGGACCCTTCGTGGTGGAGCCCACCGTGGACTCGTGCAACCGTTACCCTTTGTGGGTTGAAGTCTCCATCAACGTGGATGTACGATAGCACCACCCATCAGAACCACGCCAAAAATCTCCGTGTCGTCATTGCGTTTGCACACTCCAATCCCATCCCTTTACTTTCTTGCAACTAGCATGCTTTACTATTTCCGCTGCTTATACTCTTGCCATGCTTGCTTGAAGTGTGTTGGGAATGCTTAAAATTGTGCTAACCTACAACCTCAACTTGAACAACTTAAAAACTGCTACTTATGTTTGTTGAATGTATAATCACCCCCCCCCCTCTAGACACCTCTTCTCGATCCTTTCGCCTCTGCACGCTCCGCTCTTGTTACAAAAACTGCCTATATAAAAACCTAGGGGACACACCACTCTAATTGATTCCTTGTACCTCTTCTATCCCTGTAACGTCTAGAGTATAATTTTAAAAACTAGGTTGTGGTGTTTATGTTTAGAGGTTGGGGGTTGTTTTACATGGCATTATAAACACGACAATTTTGGCAGGATGGAATTTTCAGCTCCGTCGAGCTCTACTTTTTGTCGATGGTGCTTCAAAATGTATGTAACAATAGTATGATGAACGTACGTGGATTTCTATGACACTGGGACATGACCTTAGATTACCAGATGGTCACAAGGCACAAGTTTTATCAAGATTTGGGCCCTCGTGTGGCCAATAATAACCCTGCTCTTGCTTATGTGAGAATATATCATCGACAAGTGACAATGGGGTATATGATAACCCACAAGTATAGGGGATCACAACAGTTTTCATGGGTAGAGTATTCAACCGAAATTTATAGATTCGACACAAGGGGAGCCAAAGAATATATGTAAGTATTAGTAGTTGAGTTGTCAATTCAACCACACCTAGAGATTAAATATCTGCAGCAACATGATCAGTAGCACAGCAAAATGATAGTTTGATAGTAGTAGTGACAACAGCAGTGGTAACGATAACAACAGTAACAGTTTTGTAGCAGTTGTAACAGTAGCAATAGCAATAGTAACTTAGCAAGAACAATATGTGGGAAACTCGTAGGCATTGGATCGGTGATTACATTGGATAATATTCATCATATAACAGTCATAACCTAGGGCGACACAGAACTAGCTCCAATTCATAAATATAGTGTAGGCATGTATTCCATAAATAGTCATACGTGCTTATGGAAAAGAACTTGCATGACATCTTTTGTCCTACCCTCCCATGGCAGCAGGGTCTATAAGGAAACTAAGGGATATTAAGGCCTTCTTTTAATAGAGAACCGGAACAAAGTATTAACACATAGTGAATACATGAACTCCTCAAACTGCGGTCATCACCGGAAAATATCCCAGCTATTGTCACTTTGGGGTTTACGAATCATAACACGTAATAGGTGCATATGGCTTGCAAGATGGGATCTAGAACATAAATATAATGGTGAAAGCATAAACGGTTCAGATCTAAAATCATGACACTCAGGCCCTAGTGACAAGCATTAAGCATAGCAAAGTCATAACAATATCAATCTCAGAACATAGTGGATACTAGGGATCAAGCCCTAACAAAACTATCTCGATTACATGATGAATCTCATCCAACTCCTCACCGACCAACGATCCTATGAAGGAATTACTCACTCCCTGTGAGGAGCATCATGGAATTGGTGATGGAGGATGGTTGGTGATGACGAAGACCGAAGATCCCCCTCTCTGGAGCCTCGAACGGGCTCCAGATCTGGCCTGCAGATGAAGAACATGAGGTGGTGGTGGCTCCGTATCGTAGAATGCAATGAAACTTGCTCTCCTATTTTTTCTCCGAAAATAGGAATTTATAGAGTTGGCATTAGGGTCAACAGAGCCCTGATGGCCCCACTACCCACCAGGGCGCGCCCTGGTGTCTTGTGGGTATCCCCCCCCCCCCCCCCCTCCAATGGGTCTTGGTTCCAGAAATTATTATAAAAACAATTCTCCAAAAAGTTTCGCCCAATTCCAAGAACTTTTATTTCTGCACAAAAACAACACCATGGTAGTTCTGCTGAAAACATCGTCAATCCGGGTTAGTTTCATTGAAATCATGTAAATTAGAGTCCAAAACAAGAGCAAAAGCATTAGGAAAAGTAGATACGATGGAGACATATCAGTATACAATGGGATTTCCGGCGAGTTGAAAGCACAGTCTTTGTCATAAACCGATTACCCTCCGCTCCAAATGGCTCTACCAAGGATCCCACAAAGTTACCGAAACCAAGTTTCTCATAAAAGGCCTGGTATCCATCTACTCACAATAATTTGAATGTAGAACTGAAGAAGCACAATTTCCTTCTTCGAGAGGAATCCAACCGAAGAGAAGCGAGCATCATAATAGCTTGATAAAAAGATATTTAGTATAAGAGGACGTTCGCGGGAGGCAAGTCCACGAATGTTGGCGTGGACGATCTAGATGAGAAATTTACAAGTGAGTAATTTGCACTTCTAGTGTTTCTGGAGTCAAAGAAGTCATCCCTTATGTCTCACTAAATGTCCTTATGTAGAGGGCTTGGTCGATGTCCGCCATTCTTCATATTGATATCCTTGCTGCACACATCCTGTACTCCTCCATATGTGGTAGTCGCACGGTTCACTTAAGAAATCCAGAGGTGGCAAATCTAAATGTTAGTGTAGATTCGATAGACCCTTTGGTAGGATGCCGCGACTAGCCGGAAAGTCCAAAGGGAAAACATGAAGCAAGATTACCCAGGTTCAAGCCCTCATGCTGGAGGTAAAAACCTACTTGTGCTCTAATTGTATTGATTGGATGGGGTACAAAGAGAACAAGGGAGATCTTAATAATCGTAGGTTACCAAAGGGTGAAGATTGATGTGCCCATCAACTAGCCCTACCCTGCTTATAAAGGGCATCAGGGGCTAGGGTTACAGAGTCCTAGTCGGTATCTAAGGTAGTTTGAAGGCTTCCATGATGATCTAGCCTCCTTGCCTTGCATGACAAGGATGTTGGTTCTTTCCTTCTGAAGGGCTCAAAGACCGAGCTAGAGACTGAGGTTGTATAGCGGCCCGGGGATCTTGAGCTAGCCTAGTGGGCCAACCATGACACTGTCAGTAGCCCTTGAACAAGCCCAAGAGCTTGGTAGCTTCAAGCCTGTGTTCATTCTAAGTATGTCGTCTTTCGCTAGCTTGACGATGACTTGGTTGTTTCATAAAGTTCCCAGAAAGATGTGCGTGGAGAGGCATGTGTCTTCCATAGGCGTGCCCCGTGACGGTACCTTATGTGCACCCTCGTTGGTTTGATAAAAGGACATGACTATTCTTAGGTCCAACCAACAAGATCTAATGGACTTGATGATTCTTGGTATAATATTACGGTTGTTCTTTTTAGAGTGATGTGATTTAACGTGGATGCTACATTAGGAGTTAGTTTCAGAATAAAGAGGGACATGTATCAGACAGAGGTTTGCGCTCCTATTTGAAAGATATAGTATTGAAGTAGTATTATCATGATACATGCACCTTTGCATTTTAGGGTGGTAAATGTATATTCTGCTTCCGGTCCATGGGAAACAATTGATCTTTGGGACATTGGTATTCTCAATGTAACTTTGGCCACTAGATACAATTTCAGTTTTAATTTTCTCCATGCAAAAAGGAACATATAGCTTGAAGTTACATATCAAGGACAAGTTAAAAAGGGATTATTTGGGCTTTATGCGTTGACTCAAAGAGGTATTGATCAGAAACACTTCTTCATGCGTTGGCCTTGATCTCCTAATACATGATGTAATATGGAAAAAAAAATCCCATTTAGGAACAAAGGAAGTATGCATAAAACCCAACCAAATCATAATATTATCCAGAAAGTACTTCTCAGACAAAAATGTGCATATGAGTTCTCAGTCTAAATAACTAAAACAATATCATTGGTCAAAATTTTCAAAATTTGTTTTATGGCTCCTTTTGATCACATGATTCTAAAAACGCAGGAAAGGAAAAAAAATAAGAATTAGATAAGAATGCATGTGTATAACATTTTTGCTCCAAAAAAGAAAACGTGGGAATTTTACAAACTTGGGTGTTCGATTTACATGAATAGAGAACACGTAGGAATCATAATAAACAGAGTCAAAACAAAGTCAAACCACATGAAATGTATAATTGACGTGTTATTATGCCACTAGGGATCTCAGTCAAACACTGGAATCCTACAATTTTCTTTTGTTTTTTTCTTTGAACAAGGGAGCCTATAACCTACGCTTCTTTTTATCATCGGCTGTTGTTATTCTGGGGCCTTAGCACGACAAGTTTCCAACTCTCTACTATAACAGTTTGGATCGTAAGTTTTTCTTACAAAAGCGTAAAACTTAAGCAAAGCTTGGTTTTTTCTAGAAGCAGAGGGACTATACCATGTATACGAGAGTGTCCATAATAGAAACTCATGTATACGAGATTGTCCATAATAGAAAAGATAAATATCCACTCTGTGTAATCCTAAAGGGAAAATTTTGTGGCCGGGGAAGCCAGCCGAAGGTTGGGCCGGTCGCATGCGAGCCTAGGGATCAATTCGGATCATGCGTCGCCCATGCCTCCCACTTTTTTCTACAAACCGTTTCTTCCACATCACCGTTTCTTCTACCTCACTAGGTGCCGCTGCAACCGCTCAGTTCCTCCATCTCTGTGCTCATGCGCACACGGTGGCATGAACGATACCTTGCTCTTAGGGCGAGCCACGGAGGGGAGGAGAAGATGTCGACAACCAGCTCCTCCCCAGCCTTTTCCCCTCTCAGCCCCCTGCGCACCCTCACCTTCTTGCAGCGGCGGAGCTACATGCGGTCCTGGGGTGGCCACTGCCCCCCAGCCCTGGCCTAATTACTGAAGGAATTTTTTTTGGGGTTAAATTAAGGAGAGTTTAGCCATTTGCCCCCCCCCCCCCCCAAAAGATGTGTATTTCTTGTTTGGCCCCCCTGAGATATTCTGCTAGCTCCGCCACTGCCTTCTCGGTCACAAACTGAAACCGGCAGTCGTCAGAGCTTCCACGGCTAAGACGATGCTGCAACCGTTCTCGTGAAAAGTTTCCACCTTTGATTCAAAGGCTTCAACCGACGGTATATAGAGCTTTAACCGGTGGTATATAAAGCTTCTACCGGACCACTATGCGACTGAAGAGCTACAACCATTTATATGAAAGCTTCAACTGTAGTTTGAAAAAGTTTCAACCAAACCACCGCAAATTAAGAAAAGCTACAATTGTATTCTCACATTAAAGCTTCAAACGGTGACCTGCAGTGTTGTCAACGACATACGAAGATGGCACAACCGGTGCGCGGTGATGCTGCAAATAGGTGGGCGACGGGCGCCGATGGACGTGGGAAAAAGCTTCTAACCTATGGTGAAAAAAGCTTCAATCGGCATGGAAAAAAGCTTCAACTCTGTGAAAAATGCTTCAACCGGCATGCTGATTTTGCGCGTACCGCTAAGTTGAGAGCCGCGGCCGGCAGCACGATGGTGCTGTGACGGACGTGCTACGACGGCGGCGGCTAGGTGCTTCAACTACAAAGACGACGGTCATGCTACAAGGCGGCGACGATTTGCTACAGGGGCTACACGTCTCGCTGGAACCGGCGAGGTTGCTGCTACGAGGCCGACCACCGGCGACGAGGGCGGCGATCGTCGGCGCGGCAAACGGGCGAGGACAGCTCACGAGCTGATTGGCGTCTCGGAGGATCACGGCGTGGACGCGTTGTACATGCACCATGGGTTTTCTTTTCTTTTTTTTCTGAACGAAGTAGTTGAAAAAGAGATCATGCGGCCACAACTACGCAAGGCGTACGTGCACAGTGTGGTTGGCCAAAATTTCGTCCGGCCGACCGGCGCCTATCACTCGCCTATCCTAAAATTACTTGATGTGCACAACCAGGATGTTGTGATTAGAATTAAGTCCGCATGGCTGTCGCTACCTGCGAGGGGATAAAGCTAAATCAAACCGTTCCCAACTTCAACTCCCCCCGTTTGCAGCCATGGATAAAACCGGATAGCAAACTTTGCGCCGTATTACTGCAGCCCGATCGTGTCGTGCACACAGCAAGATGAAAAGGCCATCATCGTGTCCCATCAACAACAACGACCCATGGCAAAAAAGATCGTGTGTTCCTGTATTACCCCTCCAGACAGTCCTGCTCCGCTCGCATCGCACGCAGATAAAACCGCGCGTCGCCCGCCCGCCCGCGTGTATATATGCGCCCGCGCTCGTCGTCTCCTCAGTCCTCACCTCACCGTACTCTCTCCACTCCACGCCGCGCGCTATCCCCCGTGCGTCTTCGCGCCTGGCATAGGTGCTTCTGGAGCGGAGCGGCGCCTCGTTCCCTCCCGCGTCGCGCTTTGTCCGTTGCGGCGGCGCGACTAGCTGCAACCCCGCGGCCCCCGTTGCCAGTCCGGTCCCGCGGCGGACACCCCGAGGTGAGTGCGCCCACGCGGGCGGGCCGGCTCCGGCTCGTGGCCGCGCGCTCCCTTTTCTTTCTTTCTTTCTCGGGTTCCCTTCCCTAGCTGTTCTTTGTCTCTTGCGCTGTTCCTTTGCTCTGCTCTCCGTCGTAGGCAGGGCTCCTCATCAATCTGCGTGACAGAGAGAAGAAAAGGAAAGCACAGAGAGAGAGAGAAGATCGTTGGATCTTTGTCCCTCGACTGAACTAATTTTAGCTACTACTACTAGCAGATTTCTAGGCCTTGGTTTTTAGTAGTTCCACCTCACGGGCAGCGAGAAGCACACAGACTGACAGACCTGTGGCCACTGTTCCTGCTGCTCTCTTCTCACGATCCTCTCCTCTCGTTTGCCCCCTCGTTGTTTTGTTTCGTGTCGTCGAAGAAGCAAAGAAAAGTCCCGCTGTTAATTTTGTCCCGCTCGAGCCTTTTATCCAAAAGAGGACACGAGCGATGTTGGACACAAAATCTCATCGCTGACGTCGCCTCCTCCTCTTCTTCAACAGTCGAACCAACTAGCCCCACCCCCCATGTTTTTGACCTGGTTTCGGCTCTTCTTCCTGTTGTTGCAGCGTCTAGTGGCAGCCGCTTGGAGCCCGACCGGTGTGGAGAGTGGACTAGCATCACCGCATCGGTGGTCTGGTGATTCGACTCCGCAAGCAGCGGCAAGATGTTGGAGAAGAAGAACGGCGAGTTCAGCGGCGAGAAGGTGATCGCCGAGTTCGAGCGGCTGACACGGGACGCCGCCATTGTGCAGCGGGAGACGCTGCGGCGGATCCTCGCCGAGAACGGCGACACCGAGTACCTGCGCGGGCTGGGCCTCGCCGGCCGCACCGACCCCGCCAGCTTCAAGGGATGCGTGCCGCTCGCCACGCACGCCGACCTCGAGCCCTACATTGACCGCATCGTCGACGGCGACGCCACGCCCATCCTCACCGGCAAGCCCGTCACCTCCATCTCCCTAAGGTTGGTTGGTCGCTCGTTGCCACTTGCTAATCATCAAGGTTCCTAGCGTGTAGTAGCTCCTCTTTAAGCTCTCCTCAAGGACTGATCATGGCGATGCATCTTCGTGCACGCGCAGCTCCGGCACGACGCAGGGGAAGCGCAAGTACCTGCTGTTCAACGAGGAGCTCGTCAAGTCCACGATGCAGATATACCGGACCTCCTACGCCTTCAGGAACAGGTACAGAGCAAATCCATCCCAGATTTCGTTGGGTTAAATTTCTGGCTTCTGGTGCCCGGCCTCGATCCGCCATAATTCGGCCGTTGTCAATTTGTACATCACGTGAACCAACAGTATCGATCGATCTGTGAGTTGGAATGGAGTAATCAATTGTAGAATAACCTGTTAGAATTAAGTCTATTATCGATGCAATAAGCCTAACGTACGACTGCAACCCTCCTTTTGTTCCTCTTGTACTGTCGGCTCGTCACTTTCGTTCTAGTTTTATAGTGAAGGTTTTTCGGCTGGTGATCTCCATGAAAGAGGTGTATATGTTGACTGCTTAACGGCAGGGAGTTCCCCGTGGAGGACGGCAAGGCGCTGCAGTTCATCTACAGCAGCCGGCAGTTCACGACCAAGGGCGGGCTGACGGCCACCACGGCGACCACCAACGTGTACCGCAGCGAGGAGTTCAAGGCGACGATGCGCGTGGTGCAGTCGCAGTGCTGCAGCCCCGACGAGGTGATCTTCGGCGCCGACTTCGCGCAGTCGCTCTACTGCCACCTCCTCTGCGGCCTGCTGGCCGCCGGCGAGGTGCAGATGGTGTCGGCCACCTTCGCGCACAGCGTTGTGCTCGCCTTCCAGACCTTCGAGCGGGTGTGGGAGGAGCTCTGCGCCGACATCCGCCGCGGCGCCCTGTCGCCGACGCGCGTCACCTCGCCGGCCGTCCGGCAGGCCGTGTCGGCGCTCCTCGCCGGGCCGAACCCCGAGCTCGCCGACGCCGTGGCGCGCAAGTGCGCCGGCCTGAGCAACTGGTACGGGGTGATCCCGGCGCTGTGGCCCAACGCCAAGTACGTGTACGGCATCATGACGGGGTCCATGGAGCACTACGTGAAGAAGCTCCGGCACTACGCGGGCGGGCTGCCGCTGGTCGCCGCCGAGTACGGCGCGTCCGAGGGGTGGATCGGCGCCAACGTGGAGCCCGCGGTGCCGCCCGAGTCCGCCACCTTCACCGTGCTCCCCGACATCGGCTACTTCGAGTTCATCCCCCTCCGGCCCGGCTGCGCGGCCGGCCCCGGCCCCGACGCCTGCTACGGCGAGTCCGAGCCCGTCGGCCTGACGGACGTCGTCGTCGGCGAGCACTACGAGGTCGTCATGACCACATTCGCAGGTACGCCGCACGCACCACTGCACCACCTTAATTCCTTACCTCTTTTACGTACGTTCCATGGAGTCCATGCATGAACCCGCCAAGGTTATTCCCTCTCACTTGGCAAGGGGTGCACTGACTTGGCCTGTCGCCTTCCAGTTCCAAACCCTTGTGCTGGGTGATCAGTCCTTCACTGAGGTCTTAACTTAACCAAGTGGAGCCTCCACTTTCCAAATGGCTAGCTTTTAGGTAGATAAGACGGTCACCTGTCGATGGATTTGAAGTGGACGTAATAGAGCTGCGCCAATTAATTTGGACCGGAGCGAACACCATTTTCTGCCCCGTTATCTAGCCGGTCTAGTGGGTCAATTTGGTCTCCAAATGAGCCGTCCGATGAACTAGACCCCCGTTTGGTTGCGACGTATATTGGCGAGCATTCTTGGAGGGACATGGATTCTCTCCTCTGACCTAGTGAACGAAAGCCACAGTGCTCAGGGTGCCACTGCGCTGTCGCGATGCTTCACGAAGCAGAAGATGGAGGCTACGGTGGGTATTAGTTGTGGCGTTACAGTCACGTATATAGTAGCTTGTGATCGATGATCTGTATGAAAGTTACACCGTCGAGTATACATTAACTTTGTTGACTAGTACGTTAATCAATCGACACGGATGATGCAAGTCCTTTTCTCCGGGGAAAAACAAAAAGGTGATGAGAGTCCGAGGACTTTTCAGCATTGTCTGGAATGAATATTATTAGTATCATTCAACACATCGAGCCAAAAAACCAAGAATCAAGTGCTCGTTGTTTTTCCAAAGACCAAACATATAGCCCTGGCCAAGACACGACTTAGCACTCGACGTTCCAATTTAATCTTACTCCCGCCCATCATTGATGCATACGAGTCCGAACAAAGAGAAGCAAGCCTAGATAGCTTGCAAAAACGTATTATATTATCGGGGGAGGTTAATGAATTAAAATGCGTCAAAATCTAACACGTTGGAATTTATGTGAAAAATATCCATAGATTAGGTGTTGAACCGGTGGACCGGTATAAATATATACGCTAGGCATGGCGGTCTGTCCCTTTGCTCTTGTTCATCATTCTTGCCCGCGAGAAGGCAAGGTCATATATTGAAATTGCCCAACCTTTATAAGACCATCCTTACTAAGGCATAAGGTGAAATATATGTCCTTTGATATATCGACGCCGCCTTCCTCTTGCACTCGTCGGTAACACGCCATGAGTAAAACTCGATGTCACCTTTGCATCTCTAGAACGCCAGTGGTGCTGGGGTAACGTTGTTGACGTGGCGGAGGGAAGGCATCGGTCAGAGCCAGGAGAAGCCAGTGATAGCACACAGAGAATCAGATCGCCGTCCTGGAGAAGAAGAAGGCAAAGGGGGTTGGATAATTATCGCAAATCTGGCTAGGCAGAATCGAGGAGGCCTTATTTCACTAGGGTTTTCGACGAAGTTGGAATTGTCGTGCAGCGCTGAAAGGAGAAGAAGGCAAAAGACGGAACCATGAACCGTCGACCTCCTCTCCAGCAAACAACTCGTCAAAGATCACCTAGAAGAAACGTAGACAAAAATGGGGCCCAAGATCTAGCCCTAGTTGAAGGTTGATGCACCGTCTCCCGATGCCGATACAAGACATAGAGATCGTATTCCACACGGTCGATGATGTCATTGTTCGCCACTGACCTAGACACCCAAACTGAAGCCTAGGCCAAGCTAGGATGACCCAAGCACAGCTAACTTCAAACCAGGGTTTTCCCCACCTCTCCGGTGTTGGAAGGCACCCGAAGGCGAGGGGTACCAGCGGTGACGGCGGCACTTACGTGAAAACCCTAGCCACTTTTTCTTCTTCTTCTTCTAGAGAGGTAGGAGGCGACATTCTTGATCCCTATAGCTAGCAGCTACTCTCCATCCATGGAGTAGCTTGGAACTCGCACTATTCAAATCTCCGGAGCAGGTTAGCCAAAGTCTAACTTTGACCAGGCCGGCAGGTGGCAGGTCACATACACGCATTCACATGTGAATGCAACGCCTGCAACTGTCAAACAAAACCTAATATCAAAGACAACAAAAACTCTTCCGTCATCTGAAGCCACGCACACTCCCAACCTCCCTATCGATCTACCCCTGAAAATTTATCCTATTCGTGTGCTAGTTTTCAAGTAGAATAGGATAAATTTTCAAGTACGTCAGTTAACAGTAGGATTTGTCGTCGCCTCACCTGCATGGCTCCACGGATGAGGTTGAGCATGGGCGCCACATCAAGGCCGGGCGGGCCTACACGAAATGATGTGTCCTGGCAGATGATAATTGGATAAGAACCGGTGCAACACACAGCACAAGTGGGCACGCACAGGTTGCCGGTACATGTCCAATCCGTGACCACGGCCATAGGGTCCGGGCCGGTGCCACAAATAGGAGAATTTTGTTTGCATCATTGCTTGTTTGTCTCATGTTGGCCCATCATTTTACGTGCCGTGCTGGGCCTTTTATTACATCATGACTTGCTTCGATGGATACTATGTTTCCTCTCCCAGAAAATCACAAGAAAAAATTCCATGATGATTATTTGGTGATAGAATTGTACTAGTGGTTTCTGAAACGAAAAATATATTTGGCAGGGCTGTACCGGTACAGGCTGGGCGACGTGGTGCGGGTGGCCGGGTTCCACAACGCGACGCCCAAGCTCAAGTTCGTGTGCCGCCGGAACCTGGCGCTGTCCATCAACATCGACAAGAACAGCGAGCAGGACCTGCAGCTGGCCGTGGACGCCGCCGCCGCCAAGTTCCTCGCGGCGGAGAAGCTGGAGGTGGTGGACTACACCAGCCACGCGGACATGTCGTCGGACCCGGGCCACTACGTGGTCTTCGTCGAGCTCAACGCCGCCGCGGCCGACGCCAGCGCCGACGCGCTGCAGGGGTGCTGCGACGAGCTGGACCGCTCCTTCGCGGACCCCGGCTACGTCGGGTCGCGGCGGTCCTGCGCCATCGGCCCGCTGGAGCTGCGGGTGCTGCAGCGGGGGACGTTCCACCGGGTGCTCCGCCACTACCTCTCCCTGGGCGCCCCCGTGAGCCAGTTCAAGTCGCCGCGCTGCGTCGCCCGCTCCAACGCCGGCGTCCTCCAGATCCTCGCCGCCTGCACCGCCAAGGCCTTCTTCAGCGCCGCCTACGACTGACGCATGCATGCGCGCCGACATCACACGGCTACGTGTCGTGCCGCGTCTGTCTGTAAGATATCTGAACCGTACGTAGCTGCGGTGGTTACTTACAGGGTGCATGCATCATGCAACGGTTGTCTGGGAAGAGCAGTACAGGGTTGTCCGCATGCAGGTGAGGGTGTCTCTGTGCATTGAGTGTGTGAGTGACAGTGATGCGTGTCTGTTGCGGTGCGTGATATTGCAAAGTGTGGCCACCGGCCAAAAGTGTATGTGTGGTGTGTCTACCGGTTCAGTCTCACGCATGTGGCCTGTTTGCAAGGTGTATGTATCAAATAAACCTGTCGAGTTGTCCGCGCAGCATCTGCCTTCTGCCAGCATGCATTCATTGTTAACGAAGTGTAGCTAATACGTACTCCCTCCGTCCCATAATATAAGAACGTTTTTTACACTCACATAATATAAAAACGTTTTTTTATTCCTTAATTAGTCACTAGGTGAGGCCCCCGCGTCGCTCCGCACGAGCGACACGGGCGGCGACCCAAGCCACCGCCGACAGCCCTTTCTCCGTCGTCTACCTCCCTCGCCGCCGCCCGGATGCGCCGCCGGGCAAAGCCCGTGTGACAGCGGCGGCGGCGGGGCTTCTTCTTCACGGGGCGGGCGGCTTGTGGCTGGCTCGTGCGGCGCCGGCGCATGGTCGTCGCGAGCTCAGCGTCGGCGGGCTGAAGCCCCTCTCCTCCGGCGGGGGCGGCGGATCCGGGGCCCTCGCGCCCGGATCTGATGGTGTGTGGGCGGGGCCGGCCTGCAGGCGGCCCTGGCGCCGTGGGATGGCGCCCGTGTTGCGGCCGATCTAGTCCGGCGCGGGCGTGGCCCGGTGGTGCTCTGGCTGGGAAGGTGCGGTCAGACGGGAGATGAAGTTTGAGGTGCGGGTGCGGCCGGGTCGCGGTGCGTCCGTGCGGGGTGGTGCGGCACGAGGTGCCCGACGGCTTGGTTCTGTCGTCGTGAGGATGTGCAGCGGTGTGGTCGGCGGCTGCTGCTCGGGCAGTGCGGCAGCCCGGGTGGAGGCAGCAGTGTTGAGGTGCTGGGCGCGCGGGGCGGCGCGGATCTGCTGCTCGGAGGTCGCGAAGGGTGAGATTGGTCAGATCCGGCCGGATTTGACATCGGTGGCTCGATGGAGGGCTTGCTGATGCATGATGTGCGGAGCTCGAGAGGTTGACCCGGGCGAAAGCTTGTCTCCGGCGTGTCCGGAACCGGCGATGGCGACGTTTTCAGGCGTCGTTTCCTTCTTGTTGGCATCGTCGAGGTACTCTCAACTCCAATCTTCGCAGCTTCGGGGGAAACCTTAGATCCATGGGATCGGACGATGACGGTGCTCTAGCATCGTATCCCCTCTTGAGGGCTTCGTCTTTGGAGCTAGGCATCATCAAGCGGGACCGATTGAAGTTGGTGGAGTTGGCGTCGAGGCTTCTGTGGCAACGATGATGGGTGTGTGCGATGTCGGAGACGCGGCAATGGTTGCGATAGTCGGCTCTTCTTCGGCGTGTTCGTGGGCAGATTACCTCGGGTTGTTTTGTTGCGGTGAAGTCGGAGCTGTGGCGGCGGGGCCCCTGTGGTGACGATGATAGGCAACAGGTGGTCTGTTCGGTGGTCTTCCGCGGCGCCAACCTTGCCTAGTTCTCCCTCGGAGCTATCTTTCAGAGTCGGAGTTGTGCTATCCTTGGCGCGGGTGGCTGAGTTTGGCGCGGGGCTTCTTGTGTTTCACATAGCCTCTACGATGTGGGTTGAGTCTACATTTGTCTTCGAAGAAGTTGGAGTCGCTTGCTCGGAGATTAGGGATGGTGATGACGCCTGTTCGGAAGAAGTGATGACGATGACACCGGTGTGTGATGTTGACGAGACTCTCTATGCGAGGTGTGTGTGTGTTTATGAGTGTGCCGCTTAGCGGTTTGTGACGGTTTTCGTCCGGTTTTCCGTTTATTAACCGGGCAGCTCTCTTCTTCTTTATTAATGAGATGAAGCAAAGCTTTTGCCTCCGTTTCGAAAAAATATAAGAACGTTTTTTACAGTGTAAAAAGGTTCTTATATTATGGGACGGAGGGACTATATTCTTCGAGATGCTTTCTTGCCATGTTCGATAAGATCCGACCACAAGCACGGACGGTGATCCGGTAATGATTCCAGATTTCCAGTACGTAGCTTGCACAGTTCGTGGCACCACTTACGGACTGACAGTGGGACTAAGTATCCGGGCTGATCATCGTACGATTTCAATTTGCTGCTGGTCATGCGAGGAAAAAGCTCCACGTCTTGGCCGGAGGTCCGGAAGGGGACGCAGGAGACAACGGACGCATCCTTTCTGCCTACCTGCGGTTGGGAGAGCAGAGCATTCTCTCGCTCGCTCGGCCTCCCCCGGGCATGTCACATGCATTGCATGGCTGCAGACCAGCGACTCGCAAAGCGGCGGCATCGTGCTCGTCGATAATTGAAGGCCGGCCGGGCCAAGACCGCTGGGGATATGCTCGTGGGTGGCCAAGTGCCATGGGCGCACAGGTCTGCGTGCCCGCGTGGGCTGTGGTTGCCCTACGTGCCGGCCGGCCGGCCGGCCGACCTGTGCGCAGGAGGTGACGTGAAACGGGGTGATGCGCTTGGGGCCGGCCCCGCCGCGCGGCCGCCGTTAATTGGGTCCGACGGTTTGCGCGGCAGCGGCACATGCCGATGAGGCGCTTGAATGGTTGATGTGAGGGTTCGTGGCTGAATATTCATTGACAAGAGTATCTACAGCCGGCCCCCTTACTATTCCCCCCCTCAAACGTATAAAACACCCTCTTGACCAGTTTCTGGTCAAAAAATGCTGACCCAAACGGACCCCTTATTTTCATTCTAAACGCCCGGACTGATCGGCGTACCTCAAACCCATCTCAAATCTGAGGGTAATACGAGGCTACCCGGTCACGCCTGGACACATCGTAAGATTGTTCGTTGCCTATAAAAAATTGTGACACCATTATGTCTTTTGATAATTTCGAAAAACTTCACTAGATATTGGGTTTTTTCTCAGTCAGTTTGACTGACCAACTTCTTAACTAGGTACTCCCCTCCATCCCGAAGTGGACGACATCTAAATTTAATTAGGAAGTCAACTATTTATCAGTTTGACAAATATATAGATAAATTATTTTTTGCAAAATATATAGATAAATTGTTAAGAACTACAATACGGAATAATACATATGAAAATATATCTAGTGGTGGATTTGTTATATTAATTTGGTACGTATTGTCTTATCAATCAAATTCTTCGATACAGCGTGGCCCCACACAAGTGTACTTCCAGTATGTTGCATTTGGGCTGTACGGGTAGAAGAAATGATATACGATGTTAAAGTACATGGTCATGCGTAATGAAACATGTAAAAAGAAGTGACCATATTTGTTAGTTCGTTCAATCCGTGGACCGTGCAGCAATTGCAGAGCTATGTACAAGTTTGAGGGGGCCGTGCCCCCCCCCCCCCCCCCCCCCCCCCCCCGCGCCCAACTGCTATGGATCAGGCAGCTGATTTGATGCAACTTTAAGCCGCCTGATCAATAACACCACAGCCATAGGATCCAGGTGCCACCTGAGCCACATGCGGCTACACTCTCGATAGACCGTTGCACGGGCAGCACCGACCCCACATGCCGCGTCCTACCTAACCCCGCGAATCGCGGGTGGCAGCGATCGCCCGCTGTGTGCCTACCATCTGGCGTCGTTCCCTCGCTGCAACGCCACCACTGCAACACCCGCCGCCGAATCCTCGTATCACGCCCCCTAATTCAGCCCGATGGCTCACTATATTGTTAGAGATGTGCTCGCCTTTGCCTTGCCTCAAAGCTCTGATGGGTCTGTTGCTCCCGGGTGGACGAGTTGAACTCCGGCGTGGGGCGTAAATCCGAGACATCGAGCCCCTCCTACGAGCATGTACCGTGATCCGCCAGTGGTCTACCAGATGCCTCCCCAGCCAGTTCCACTGCAAATTGGGTAAGATTATAAAAGTCCTAGCAAAGATACTTGTAGCAGATTCGTTTGTTGCATTGCCACTTACAATAGGTGATTTGAATCACCAAATACAGATTTGAACTGAAAAACTTGAGCAGATTCCATGTTGCCATTTATACTTGCACTAAAATATTTTTCCATATTCATGTGTGAATTCAGTGAGTTGTATCCCAACAAAACTGATGTTGAACAAAAAACTATGAGTGTTGGTTTTCTGATTGAATTCAACATAAGATTGTGCCCAAACTAGTGAAATGATTGGGAAATTTGCATGGAGTAAAATGTGTTGCATTCAGAAATTTACCTGAATTTTTTTTAGAAAATGTTGCCTGTTAAAAATGCTTAGTTTACAGTAACTTGATGGAAAGTTATAGAGTTGAATTATCTAAAAAAAATGTTGATGATGGATAACAATAGCCAAGGGGACTCCATTTAAACTTAAAGTTCTGATTTCAGGGGAAGTAAAAATGAAAAGTTGTTTGATGATGAAGGTGATTTTAGCATGTTGTATTGAATGTGCATGTCTCAACTGTTTTTTTTTTGGGATATATGAAGCATTTACATCATGTGAAAAAACAAAGAAGTTTCAACTCATAAAGCCTATTACTTGCTTCCCTTTCACTGAACTACTACTTTGTTTTAGTGAAAGAGTACTGTATGTTGCAAAAGTAAGAAAAAATGATATTATGTGATGAATCGTTTACATCATGTCATATTGACTTGTTTCTAAAAATGTCTGATGGATTGTGTTATATTTTTGTTGCATTGTTGATAGGATACCAAGGATGGGATAGGAGGCGAGGAAAGATTATGGTATCAAACTATGAACATACATCATGCAAGGCTTGCATGGGTAAGGAGTGATGTTGTAACCAATTGTTATCTTGATCACCAATTATAAAGAAAAGCAAGATAACAGGGGACTATAACCTGACGAGTATTAACAAAAAAAATTGGAATGTATCAACATGAGATCTAATTTGCATCTAGCTGAAACGCAACTAAACGTGAAAAGTAGATAGTCAATTTGGCACACGGATAAATTATTGAAATTGGTTGTTTAAATGAATCTTTTTCACATCATGTGTTTTAAACTAAAGCACATGCATGCACGCATGCGAATTGTTGGTTTAAGTGTTAAAAATTGATTCATGGGTGTTTGATAGCACTTGAAAAACAAAGGAATTCTATCAAGAGGTTTGAGTGGATGACAGTTTTCGTGCAAAACATACTAGTACAAATGAATCTCAAGTAACAAAAATATCTAAGGATTCCCCTGCGAATCAACAGACAAAGAAAAAAATTCTTCAGAATTCAAATCCTCCGAAATTTCTACGAAATTCTTTTGAATCAAAGGAGCCCCGAGAGATAGAACTCACGTGAAGGTGCCGGCACCCTAAGACTACGGTGGATACACTTCCCCCCATATATGCTTATGTAAATTTCTAGTTGAATTGAAAATATAAATCAAATGTTATTCCTAAATGTCAACCTTTACAGCTGAGTGCTGCTAATAAACAAAGGAGTATGTTAAAACATCCACACCAGATCAAAATTTACAAAGTTGCAAACCTATATCTCTGATATGTCCTGAAATAAACAAATCATAGTACTACTACTACTGGGCCCTGTTCCTCGAGACGGGCCTGTTGCTGCTCTGTACCGTGGTGAGGATGGCATCCAGGACCCTGAAGCGGCCTTCCTTGACCTTGAGCTCCTTGGCCAGCACCCGCAGCTTCTCCTCGTGCATCTCGTACGTCCTCACGGCGACCCTCCGCTGGTCCTCGGCCTCCCGCTGGCGCCTCTCCGCGCTGGACGCGGCCGCCTGCGCCGCCGCCGTTCGCGGGCCACGTCGTCGATCCTGCGCTGCAGCGCGTCGGCTCGCTCCGTCAGGCGCTGCACGGCCGCGCGCTGCGACGCCGCGGCCTCCTCCCGCTCCAGCAGCTGCTCCCGCAGCGCCGCCTCCCGCGACGTCGGGTTTGCCGGCAAAACGGCCGAGGTGATCGACTCCCAGCACGACGGCGACGACGACATCGCGATTGTTAATCCGAGCGCGCGGGTACCGACGATCGATCGCTTGGCCTTCTTGGAAACTTAATTAGGTGCTTGATTGATTGACGCAGGCGTGTGCGTACGTGGAGAAGAGTTCGTGTGGGCTCCGGCTCGAGTAGAATCCGAACACCGGGACGGTGTCCGCGCGTTCTACTAGCTTTCGTAGACGGGTGAAAAGATCGGGGGAGCTTTGTTCTGGACGATCACGATTCTTTGTACTTTTTTTTGAGTTGACGATTCTTCGTACTTTGAATGAAACGCAAGGCATATCAGAGACTCGACAGCGCACGCTGTTGCCTAAGGCCGAGACCAAGCTAGCGGGCCGGCCCATAAATTGGTTTTCCTTCTTCTGATGTTTTTTTTTTATGCCTGGCTTTCCTGGTTTTTTTATCTGAGCACTGCTAACGGCGAATGGAAAAAATTGGGGTATTCTTGATGCGGAGGCTATCCGATTGATCCGGTTATGCACTAGACAACTGAATGGCTTTTGATCATGGGCTCATGAGAATAATAATAATGGTGTTTCTAGGGTACTAGTAAATGCACACGTGCAATGCACGTTAATATTTAGGCAATATATTAATTGCACGCGGATATTAGATATTATTTATGTGTTAATTCTGTGATTAGTGCAATATTTGGTTGATATTAATTGCACGTTAAACACGTTGAAAGCTCGCCATTGGAGCAGTCTAGGTCGTTGGATTGACTTAGTTTGATGGCCGAGACCAGTTGGATCTGCCCCTTCGGGTCTTTTTATATTGGTATAGACTAGCAAAAGGGCCCGTGCGTTGCAACGGGAAAAAACTACACGTAGTTCAATATCTCATAGATGGTCTTGTACATTTGACAAACTACGGTTTTCAGATCAAGCAACACCAACTTAGGGCATCTTCAGATAATATACCAATAAATCATGACAGTTGTATGTATGTCAAAACAATAAACAATTGTATGTATGAGAAAAGAGGAGTGTATGTCTCCCTTCAATAGCCAAAAGAATCGGCCTAAAACGAAATCAGTTTTATTCAAATCTTATGTCAAGGATATCAGTACAACTTTTAGATCGTTTACAACCAGCCCCGAATAAATGCACTCTAGCGAGGCCCAATAGCATATGGTGGAACTACCCCGTCCTAGACCACCTGTACCTAACCCCTCTACACAAAGACTTTGGGAAAAAGTACAGCAATAGGAAACTACCTCTTCTACGTAACCAAAAAAAAAACAGAAAAGAAAGATGGAAGAAGAAGAGGAAGAGAGCAAAGCTAGAAAATAGGAAATTACAAGGAGATATGTATGATAAACCTGCAGCGAAGCATGGCAGATCAATCCAGGTCGGATCCATAGCAATCAAATCTTCTGAATTTCACATGATTGTGTCCTGCAGATCACTACTTCTCGACAATACTAATGCCCCACCTGATCAACATGCTTTGGCTAACACTAAAAGAAAAATAAATTAAAATCATATGAAATAGTCTGTTATGACTAATAAAACTTAGAATCACAGGTACACTATCCATAAAAAATATGGGAGAAACTACTTCTGCCTATATTATGTACTGTGAAACATGGGAAAAGTGACTAATAAAGCTTATAATCACGCTTACGCTAAACTTTCTATTCTATGCATTAAAAGGAAAATCACAATGCACCTGCTGTAGAGACTATAACACATCAAGAGGCAAAACTTACACTGAATTTGGTAAGAAGATACAGCTACTGAATAATGTCAGTGAAGAAGCTGTACACCGAATTTTGCAGAATCACAAGATTCACATGCGCTTCAAAGTCACAGATCGCTCCATGTCACATAAAAAACATAAATCACTATTGGACCAAGGGCTGCATTCCTTCTACAAAATTACTGCATCTGCTGTTTGACTGTATACTGAGATTAAAAACCTAATTAAAATTATTTAGCTATTTATACCCTTCAAAACAGTAATACCAGTAACCAAAAACACAACAAATAGATTTGTATATGTTGCTGAATGAAGTAAACCCCCCAATTTTATCCTTATAGTGATCATGAACGATCAGTTCCTGTATAGTAAACATAAGAAAACAAAATTTGATTCGTATTCATTTACCGATGATAAACTTTACATGTATTTATCATAGTGTGCTCCTAATAGTATTTCCTGTGTAAGTGAAACAAAATCGCAAAGAGGCTACAATCGCACACATTGAAGACAAGGTTTTAGGAGTTCTAACAGAATTACACTTTTCATACTTCATTTTCTAGCTTTCTCAATACAGGGTCTATAATTTTTATATGTGTCATTTCAGTTGTGATACTTGGTTCTTAATTATATTCGGAGCTCCTAAGTTCACTGAAAATCTTGAAGAAAAACAATAAATAAGAAAATTGTAGGGTTTTTGGCTTATCTGGCTTCCCATAACTGTGGTTTCATGTCTTAGGGGTCATTTTTTCATATTCATAAGCTCATATGTGCAGTTTGTGAGATGAAAAGAATTAGCTATGTAGATTAAAAAAACAGTGCACAGTTTTGAATAATTCAGTGAAAGTGAAGCCAAAATAGAGAATTAGTGCATGTTACAGCATCATCATCAGTTGAATAATAGCAACCAAAAATGCAAGTGTTCAAACTAAACATGTGTATATGTTAGGGCAGCACATGCAATATACTCACGAGATATGGTAGATTAGCCGCTGACACCCATTACTTAGGATGCCAACCACTCAATGCACTTGTGTCATCGGTGACCATTCCCCTCCATCTTCTGCGCCCCAATTACAATAGTGTGTAGTTGGCTTGCTACCAGAACTTGCTAATGGAAGCCATAGTGGAGTTGATGAGCTACAACGCCATGTTGTTGTCGCTTTGGGTCGAAAGTGTGACTAATTATTTCCAAAAGAATTGAATCAAGGCAACTAATTACACTTTGAATACCTACGTGAACAATACCTGGGTTGTCGTCTGCAATTTGTCTTTTGAATATTTATTCCCTGCCTTTGATCAAACCAATTTGTCTTCTGCCAATAAATAGATTATTGCTCTGAAGGGCTCTCTGCAGTAACCTTTTTACATGGAGTAGATCACCCTTGGCTGCTGGAGCATTTGGACAACAAGAAACGCATCAATCTTTAAAAGGATAAGGCCAAGTGAGCTAGACCGCTACTTCACAGAGCCACCCGAAAATCCTACGCCAATTCCAGTCCCGAGTAGACAATTTTGTTAACAGAGAAGAAGCTTTCTCAATTTCTGGATGTTGCCAATGTTAGTTTGTGCAAAGATGTTGTTTATTCAACCGGCATAATCCATCCACAAGTCATCGCCAATAACAAAGTGCATCACAGACAGAGGATGTAGAGCATCTTGAAGAAGTTATCAGCAAAAATAATTATACTGGAACAAAAGGATATTAGTAATTCTAAAATTCTAATTGCAAGAACTACACCCATACTGTTTGGGTTTCTGAATCAATCAGCATTATAGAAACTCCTGTTGCTGGGTGTTTTACCGGGGCGAAATCCTTTGCTTGCATAACAACAAACAACAAATAGGGCTTAGCCATATATGTGTGCGTAGCTTCAACAAATTAATCAAAAAAAATTATTGCCTCTCAGTCTCAAGGAACCAAACGAAATCCAATAATTTTTCAACCTACCGCATCAAACTGGTACAATAGCATGGACTGAAGAATGGATTTTATTTTAACAAAACGAGCACACAAGCCAGCTGTAATTGGCCGCCGTGGACACCATCCGAACAGCAAAAAATGGTCTCTTACAATAGCATGGAGTGAAGAATGGATTTATTTTAACAAAAAGAGCACACAAACCAGCTGTAGTTGGCCGCCGTGGACACCATCCGAACAGCAACAAATGGTTATACATCTGGTTTTCTAGGAGGAGAATGACTTGATGTTCCCTCCGTTCTCAGTGCTACCAACAGCGTCGGCTCCTTAGTGCTAGTTCAAGAGAAGAGAGAGAGACTGGTTAGGTCATATGACATAAGAGCAGCAACTTTTTGCTTCTCTGTGCTGGTTGCAGAGAAACAAAACAGAGAGGGCCAGATCGGCCTCGCCACTCCGTCACCAGCTGCCGCTGGTGAAGACCTCCCAGCCGTCCTCAACCTTGCCTGGCACACGACATGGCCCCGCCACCCCCTCACCAGAGCTCGAACCGCTGCATGTGTCTGTCCCCGTGCAGCTGATCACCGCAGGTCAGGGCAGAGATCCGCCAGCACCACTCGCTGCTCATTCGCCTGCCTCCCTGCCGATTGTCCTCCCAAACAATCTTCCTGCCATGTTGTACACTCTCCGGCAAGCCTGTGCAGGTGCTCGACGCACGCGTTGCCCCCCATCCGCACTCGCCAAGCTCCACCCTGGGCACTACCCGTTCCCGTCGTCGGCGCTCACCACGAGAGAGAGAGAGAGAGAGAGAGAGAGAGAGAGGAAACAAGCTGGAAAGAGGGGCAAGGGGCAATACCTGCAGAGCTCTGCCTACCAGCCATGAAGACCCGCCTCCGCCTGCAAGGACATCGCGCCGGATCCCTCCGTCGCCCGGCTTCGGTGAGCTCCCGCCTCGCCTCCCACCTCTGGATCCGGCTCCCCAGCACCTTCCACGCACGGATTCGGCCCCTGCAAGCTCAGGCCGCAGCCGCCGCCGCCATTCATCGAGCAGCCGCGCCGCCGCCAGTCGCTCGAGCAGCGGCGTTGACTTGATCCAGGTAGCCTGGCGACGATAAAAAAAGGATCGCGGGTTGAATATCGGAAAATACATGGTCTTTTATGTAAAAACGAAACCTTTTCTCACTTTAGCCACTTAAGAAGGGACTGCGGGTTGATTTTACAGAAACAGATGGACTTTTTTGCAAAATTGCTAATGACGTACGACCAGAAGCGATAGCTGCTTTATTAGTAGGGAAAGATATAGATGATCAACATACCGAATGGTTATGGCAACTAAGCTTAGGCGTGAAACTTGGCTCGAAGTACGCCTAGACATGTCGAACTCCGAGGGGGCACATAAAATGTGGACTAAGATGTGAAAGGTTGATGTCCCTTCAAAGCAGTAGCGGAGCTATAAAGAAAAAACTGGGCGGGCCAAGCTAATAAAAAAGTGCAAAAAATGGGGATGCTGGGATGGGTCGCCACTAGTTGCCGCTAGTGAGTACACTGAGTAGTACTGGATGAGGCGCAGAGAGAACATGGGATGGATGCGTTCAGCATTGCTGGTCTACTGAACTGGGCGTTTGGGCTATGGGCTGCTAACCATGTAGACTGGCAATGAGCATAAGTAGTATATAAATATTTTTTGGTGATTTGTTGGGCGGGCCACGGCACGGTTTTGCCCGTGAATAGCTCCGCCAGTGCTTCAAAGGTCAAAATATTTCTCTGGAGGCTTGCACAACAGTCCCTCCCAACAGCCGACTTATTACATCACAAAAACATGTCAACGATCTCTAGCTGTGGTCTTTGTGGCACGGATGACTCTTAGCAGCATTCACCGCTACATTGCAATGTGGCTCGGTGTGTATGGGCGTTACAAAGACGTTGACTTGGTGGAGGTACTAAATGAAGTTAGGGAACCAGACACCAAACGATGGATTTTCTCGCTAATGGAAGAGCTCCCACATGACAACTTTATCCAAGTTCTTGTCACTCTATGGGCTATATGGTATGCTCGACGGCAAGCACTACATGAACAGATTTTGATATGGGCATGTCACCATTGACCAATAATTCTATTGAAGTTGAGCGAGTTAATGAGTCAGGCCAGGAAAACGTTGTGGAAAATAATGCCATGCATGCCGCCAGACTTTGTCGAGGAAACGATGGTCGTGTGCGACAACTTTGTGGTCCGAGAATTAATTTTGTAACTGGCAGACTAGAGACCAGTTATATGACGTGTGCACCTGATTCGAGAGATGGTATTGGCACATGGGTGCATAGTCCTAAACGTATAGAATCTAGAGGTGTATGGTCAGGCTTGATCAAAGAAAGGATAGAAAGGAAGCCACGTACACATAAAATGCCAAGAGATCATAGTGTCCAAATTAAAAAGGAATCGAAACAGCGTCAATTTATTCGGGCGCTCAAGAAAATACAAGAGGCAAAGGAGGAGCCTGCGCTAGCTGTGGTGGAGCCTAATTTCCGTACCCCTCCGTGCGATGTGAAGTTGTGATACATAGAGTCCTAGAATTAATCTGTTAGGATTTCTTATTTTATTTTGTGTCTACACGCTAGCTAGCAGGCTAGCATGGTACGTAAGTCATTTTCTCTTTTCTAGTTAGGATTTGTTTTTTTATAGTTAGCACACGTAAGAGGGTTGGAGTTTTAAGTTTCTAGATAGACTTTGGAGTTGCGTAGGTGTGGCATATAAAAGCCAGGCTATGGCCGTGTAAACAGATTAGTTTTGAGTTTTATTCGTGAGTTATGAACAAGGTTCAGAAAACGTCCAGTTTTGGGGCGATCCAATCTTGAGTATTTTCTGTGATTTTCTCATCGAGGAAATTACTAGCGACGGAGGGTTGATCATCACATCGACATCTACGTGCTGATCCAAGGGGGTCATTATCTTTGTTCGCGTACTGTTCGTGCACGGGTAGAGATTGTTATTGGAGGTTGCGAGGAGGAACACGGGGAAAGGACTACTGATCTTGCATCGCCGTGAAAGGTCGGGCCGTCTACATGCACGAATTAGCGTCTCGCTAGTCTGTGCCTTATCAAGTGGTATTCAGAGCAAAGGTTAGTCACGGCGACTCAGTTTACAATATCGTCTACGGAGTCCAGCATCAACATGTTGAGCAGGAAGATATTGATGGAGGAGGAAGGGATTGGCGAGGTCACTCTATTTCACACTCGTTGCATCGTGAACGAACGACGTGTCAATCTGACGATCGATGAGAGTACTGCAGTTAACATGGTGAGCATCGAGGTGGTGGAAAAATTAGGGCTGAAGATGGCACCTCTTGAAAGTCCGTACACGCTGAAGTGGTTCAAAGGTGAAATCAAAATTACGCATCGGATTTTGCTAATTTTTGATCTGGGGAAATATTGTTGTGCGGAATTTTTTTCTCGTTTGTCCTGTACCCATGGTGTCGTGTCATCTGCTACTTGGGAACCCATGGTGCAAGCGCGTTGGGGCTGTTCGGGATGTCAAGAAAAATAGTTATTCTGTATCATGGAAGGGCCAACAAATTTGTTTTATTCCTATGCCAGTGGATGTGTTCTCGGTAGATTGGAAAGACCGTTTGCGAAAAAGAAGAGAAGAGAAGGAAAAGGTAAACGAAGAAGTTGGTGCACCAATGAAGGGGATAAATCTATTGGTAGAAAAGGTGCCAGAGGATGGTGGTGCAAAAGGACAGCGGTGGAGTGTTTTTAAAACATAATGTAAAATCAAGAATCGTTCTTGCAAGTTGATAATTGATGGTGGAAGTTTTACCAACGCCATTAGCAAAGACCTTGTACAAGAATTGGGTTTGTCTATGTGGCGACACCCGCAACCGCACCATGTGGAGTGGCTATATAACTCTGGGAAATTAAAAATTACACATAAGGTACGTGTGACATTTGCTGTTGGGGATTATGTTGACAAGGTGGACTGTGATGTCTTGCCGATGGACGCTTGTGAGTTGCTATTAGGGAGACCGTGGCAATTCAATCACGATGCAGTGCATGCTGGGAGATCAAACACGTACACTTTCACGCATAATGGGAGGAAGCACGTGCTAAAGCCAATGTTGGACAGTGCAATCACTAGAGAACAGCAAGTTCCGGAGAGGAAGGTTGTGTTAAAAAATAACTTGAAACCGAGGACGGTTTCTCTTCAAGGGAGGGAGGATGATATGGGCATGTCACCATTGACCAATAATTCTATTGAAGTTGAGCGAGTTAATGAGTCAGGCCAGGAAAACGTTGTGGAAAATAATGCCATGCATGCCGCCAGACTTTGTCGAGGAAACGATGATCGTGTGCAACAACTTTGTGGTCCGAGAATTAATTTTGTAACTGGCAGACTAGCGACCAGTTATATGACGTGTGCACCTGATTCAAGAGATGGTATTGGCACATGGGTGCATAGTCCTAAACGTATAGAATCTAGAGGTGTATGGTCAGGCTTGATCAAAGAAAGGATAGAAAGGAAGCCACGTACATATAAAATGCCAAGAGATCATAGTGTCCAAATTAAAAAGGAATCGAAACAGCGTCAATTTATTCGGGCGCTCAAGAAAATACAAGAGGCAAAGGAGGAGCCTGTGCTAGCTGTGGTGGAGCCTAATTTCCGTACCCCTCCGTGCGATGTGAAGTTGTGATACATAGAGTCCTAGAATTAATCTGTTAGGATTTCTTATTTTATTTTGTGTCTACACGCTAGCTAGCAGGCTAGCATGGTACGTGAGTCATTTTCTCTTTTCTAGTTAGGATTTGTTTTTTTATAGTTAGCACACGTAAGAGGGTTGGAGTTTTAAGTTTCTAGATAGACTTTGGAGTTGCGTAGGTGTGGCATATAAAAGCCAGGCTATGGCCGTGTAAACAGATTAGTTTTGAGTTTTATTCGTGAGTTATGAACAAGGTTCAGAAAACGTCCAGTTTTGGGGCGATCCAATCTTGAGTATTTTCTGTGATTTTCTCATCGAGGAAATTACTAGCGACGGAGGGTTGATCATCACATCGACACCTACGTGCTGATCCAAGGGGGTCATTATCTTTGTTCGCGTATTGTTCGTGCACGGGTAGAGATTGTTATTGGAGGTTGCGAGGAGGAACACGGGGAAAGGACTATTGATCTTGCATCGCCGTGAAAGGTCGGACCGTCTACATGCACGAATTAGCGTCTCGCTAGTATGTGCCTTATCAGATTTTATAGGGTCCACATGCTACGATAGCTTCGTAATGAAATATATAAAGGAGCTAGATGATTGTAAGCCCAAGAATACACAGGCCCCGGCTCCCCATGTGGCATGGCATCAACAAGTAAGGTGGATCCTGCTTGTGCAAAGTGTTGCCAAGATAAGAGTTGACGGTGCCGTATCGCATGAAGCAAATGAAGAATCATTTAGCGTAGTATGCATGGATTCATCAGGTGTCTATCTAGGCGTCTCGACCATTAGGATCTCCGGGATTACAGATCCAGCGTCTCTTGAAGCACTAGCTTGTCGAGAGCCTATGGCACTTGCTCTACACCTATCACTATCACATGTGAAGATCGCTTTAGATTATCAAGTTGTAGTCAATAACATCAAACAGGGAACCGGAGGAACCTATGCCAGCGTCATCAGGGAGATTATAGCTATTACAAATGAATGCTCCTTCATCTTTGAATGCATGAGACCAATTTCAAGGCACATAGCCTTGCTAGACATGCTTTTGGTTTGGAGTTTGGCCGCCATCTTTGGCTACTGAACCCTCCAAATCTTTCTTGTATTCCCAAATTCATTATTTAATAATAAATAAAGTGTGTTTAGACTAAAAAAAATACTTTTATTACTTATTTTCTATTCTTTATTGTTTTTCTACTTCATTTTTTCCTTCTCTTTTTCATAATTTCAAACTTTTCAAAAAATGTTTAGAATTTGAAAAGTTGTTTGTTTTCCCAAATATTATTTGTGTTTTAAAAAAATGTTTGTAAATTTGAAAAATCATGTTCTAACTAATTGTTCCCAAGCTAAAAAAAATCATGTTTCAAAAAATTGTTCATAAATTCATAAAACGTTTGTGTTTTTGAAAATTGCTTGGAAATTTTAAATATTTTTTGTTTTCTTGAAAAATGCTCAGTTTGTTTTAAATAAATTGGGGTTTCCATTTTTTCACCAATTTGGAAAATGTTCAAAAATTCAAAATAGTTTGAATTTGATAAAATATTATCAAATTCAAAAAATGTTTGGAAATTTCAAAAAATATTCGTGTTTTCAAAGATTATTTGTGTCTTCATAATTGTTTGAATTTTTAGAAAACCATCTCTTAAAAAAATGTTCATGTCTGCAAGAAATGTTTGCGTTTTTTTAAGAGCATCTCCAACAGCCGCGCTATAGCGCCGCGCGCAAAAAACCTGTTTAGCGCGCGCGCTGCGGCATGTTTTGTGCGCCCGTCTGCGCTGGCTCCAGCAGCCGCGCCATAATGCAGCGCGCGCGCGCCGCTCCAGCAGCCGCGCCATAATGCAGCGCGCGCGCCGGGCATTTTGCATATATAGACATATGGATATTTTGGACAAAAATGAACATGTAAAAATTTGACACAAACAAGTTGATGAATAAAAGTTCATGCCCACAAGTTCATCCAACCAAGTTCAAATGCAAACTAAAAGTTCAAGACATGAAGACACATCAATCTTCATCTTCCTCTTCTTCGTCTTCGTCCTCATCTTTCGAAGACGACTCTTCCGCCTCCGAAGATGAACCTTCCTCCCTATCCTCATCACGCACCGAATCACGCACCGCATCATGTGAAGCTCCGACAGTGTTGGCAAGATCTTCAACGGCATCTTCATGGAAATGTGTGTGAGAAGCCATGGCGGCCGGAGGAGAGAAGCAAAACTCATGCCTCCCATGGCGGCCATAGCGTCGGAGGGTGCTCCAAAGCCACCCATGCCTCCCATGGTGGTCGGAGGTGCACCCATGCCTCCCATGGCGGTCATAGCGTCAGAAGGTGCTCCAAAGCCACCCATGCCTCCCATGGCGGCCGGAGGTGCACCCATGCCTCCCATGCCTCCAAAGCCACCAATGCCTCCCATGGCGCCCAGAGGTGCACCCATGCCTCCCATGCCTCCAAAGCCACCAATGCCTCCCATGGCGGCCGGAGGTGCACCCATGCCTCCCATGCCTCCAAAGCCACCCATGCCTCCCATGGCGCCGAGGCCATCGCCACCCATTGCACGAACCAAGGCTCTTTTTCGGATCAAGACTTCTTGTTGGGCAAGATTGACATACTCCTTTTGCGCCGCATTGAGGTTAGATGTGTCCATGAAGAACAAGTGCTTCTCCCATTCCAACAACTTAGCTCGCTCCTCGTTGCTCACTTTCCTCTCCTCCAAAGTCACCTTTCTCTCCTCGGCCGCCACCCTTCTCTCCTCGGCCGCCAACCTCCTCTCCTCGGCCACGACATCTTGGGTCCTTGCCATTTTCCTCACCTCATTCGCTTCGACCCTTGCCTTCACAATAGCTACCATAGCATTTTTGAGCTCATCATCTCCTTTCTTCTTCTTCTTCTTGTCGGTTTTGTCTTTCTTGCACCCATCCGGTCGTTTTGGCTTCGAGTATGAAACCGAGTTGGGTGTGGGGCTTCTCTTGCCGTCATCACTTGATGCATCCTCCTCCTCCTCATCATCATTCATCTCAATTGCTCGCTTCCGTTTGTTGCTCAAATGCAAATCGTCCAAACCATCACGCTTCTTCCATTTCTCATCATCTTTTAACACTTCATAGCAATGAGGCAAGGTAAAGATCCGGCCTTTCTTGATCTTCCCCTTCTTGGTTGTCCTTGTCTCATTTTTGAACAAGTTTTGTGCAATGTTGAACTACAAGAAAAACAAAACAAGTTAGCACTTCGGTCACCAAAAACAAGTATGATGAACATATATGAGATGCCACTTACTCGATCATCCTCATTTGTGCCACTTGGGTTAATCTTGTCCACCGACTTTTGCGCGGCCGCCCACTTTTGACAATCCGAGTTGATTGTCGACCATCGGGACCGAAGTGATCTCTCGGAGCGGTAAATTCCACTCTTGTTGTGAGCATTATAGTGTTCTGTCATTCGCCCCCAATACGCGTCTCTACTTTGATCACCTCCAATGGATGGATCCTTGGAGACATGCAAATAAGTGTCGCATAGTAACTTGTCATCGGTGGTGGAGTAATTGCCCGCTCTTCCTCTCGGCGCCTCGACAATTCCCTCACCCTCCTCGTCCACCTCAAACTCATGGTCTTCGAAATGGATGTCATTGGTTTGAGACCAATGCGAATTGTTGGACCCAACACCCATAGTGGACATGTATGCATCATCGTTGAGACTACAATTTTTTTGAACAATGTAAATAAGCTATCTATATGTAAAATGATGATGCATTGAAAAAATAAGAAGAAAAAAAATACTTGGAAATTTTTTCACCTTGGGGGCATTTCGTTGAACACTTGGTGCGCGTCGGCGGCCGGCTCAACGAGTGAGCTCGCCGGCGCTTCGGTAGCCGCCGCGGCCGTCGAACGCCCTGCAAGCTTTTTTCCCCTCGCCATGCCGGAGCCGTCCGCCGCCTTGTTCTTCTTCGCGGATGTTTTGCCCTTCTTCGTCCGCGCCGCATTGGGTACTTTCTTCGACGGTGCGGTGGCGGCACGGGATGGCGCCGGCGCGACGCCACCCGGCGCCGGCGCCGTAGTCATCCGCGGCGGCAAGAAGAGGCTGCGCGCGAGGCCGACGCTCGGCGGAGCTCCGGCGGCGGCGACGCCCGCGCTCGCCGCGCTAGGGTTTCCGGCGGCGGCGGCTGCGGCGGCGGCGGCGGGGGGGGGGGGGGGGGGGAGGGGGGTCGCGGATGTACAGCGGGGTGAGCGGGGCGCCGGTGTGCGCGTCCATGGCGGGGGGCAGGGCGCCGGCGCCGACGCGTGCGGGGCGTAGGACGAGGAGAGGGCGAAAGTGCGGGCGCGAGCGCTCGAGTGTGCCGCGCGCTGTAGCTGGCGCTCTAAATACACCGCGCGGATAAGCGGTTTTGACCGCGCGCCCAACCCGGTATCGCGCGCGCGCCGTTTTTGCGCGCCCGCTGGAGCGAGCCGCCGCGTAGCGCGCGCGCTAAAATGGCATTTTTTGCAGCGCGGCGCTCGTTTAGCACGGCTGTTGGAGATGCTCTAACGGCTGGAATTCACCGTTGGAGGGAGTTATTAAACATTGCCGCTGCCTATCTATCACTATCACTCACTAGTTCGAGTATTTCTCAAAAGAAAAACTCACTAGTTCGAGTGGCTAGGATCACATATTCATAGTTAGAGGTCATGATTTTTCGTGTTCGCTGTTAGACAAAATAAGCGTCCAATAAGAGCTTACGAATCTAGGATTGGAAATCAATGTTAGATTGTATTTACATATAGCTTCTGTATATGTCTTGTATATTGTATCGTACACCTTGGTGTACCCCTTATATATATGAGATAGCCACACCCTTAACGGGTGCCCGTGCAGTTTCTCAAAACCCTAAGTCTTACATGGTATCAACCCTAACTGGTCCTATGTCTTCCGCTGCTGTTGCTGCCGCCGCCGCCGCCACCGCGATCGCGCCCAACTCCGCCGCCGCCGTCGCGCCGGCTTCTGTCACGGCGCCTGCGTCGCCGTTCCTCTCCTCGCGTCCCCTGGTTTCGGTCTACACCGGCCAATCTTCGATGGCAGGCGCCTCCTCGGATCAGCCACCGCCGCCATCACTGGCTGCGCCTCCGCCGGCCCCGGGGGACTCTTCCTACACCGGTCCGTGGATGGGATCGGCCACCTACGGCCCCCACGGGGCTGCTCCACTCCTGCCCGCAGGCTCCTACGGGGCGGCGCCCATCCCTGCTGGATCGGCAGCCTACGGCCCCTACGGGGCTGCTCCATCGCCACCCGCAGGCCCCTACGGGGCGGCTGTCGTGGTTCTAAGTCTGACAGTAGAGTGGGGGGTAGGTATGGAGAGGCAAGGTCCTAGCTATGGAGAGGTTGTAAACACAAGCGATGTACGAGTTCAGGCCCTTCTCGGAGGAAGTAAAAGCCCTACGTCTCGGAGCCCTGAGGCGGTCGAGTGGATTATGTGTATAGGTGTTACAAGAGTGCGAACCCTTCTGCCTGTGGAGGGGGGTGGCTTATATAGAGTACGCCAGGACCCCAGCCAGCCCACGTAATGGAGGGTTTAAAGTGTATTAAGTCTGGGGCGTTACTGGTAACGCCCCACATAAAATGCCTTAACTATCATTAAGTCTATTCAATTACAGGCCGTTGCAGTGCAGAGTGCCTTCTGACCTTCTGATGGTCGAGTGTATCTTCATGGTTGAGTGAATCTCCATGGTCGAGTCCTTCTGACCAGTCGAGTGGGTTCCTCGTTGGTCGACTGGAAGGTGATCTCTTCTAAGGATGTCCCTGGGTAGGACATTCAGGTCAGGCCTATGACCCTACCCTAGGTACATGAATCCATCATTAGCCCCCGAATGGATTGAGGCTTGAATGAGGAAGGAGTTGATGCTGTTTCCGATTGACTTTTGCATACTGGCTATGCGTCGGTCTAGATTAAGATCTTCTTTGTCGATAATCGAGCAACCTTTCTTCAGTCGACTCGATCCATTCTTGTCTTTCGTCGAGTGATTTTTTAGACTTTGCTGGTTCCCGAGCGACGGATCGCAGGAAATCTTGCGTCGGACAGACCGATCTGCCGTTCGCGGATTCCACGGGATGCGAAATTTGGGGGAGCGCGCGAAGCGGAACGAACCGTGGCGCTCGGACGGGACGGGACATAGACGCCTCGATCTCCGCGCCGCTTTTTCCGCCACGTATCGCGTCGATGCAACTGTTTCGGGATATGATTAGGTTGCCTGGGTCCACCTGTCATCCACTCGGAAGGGATGTTATAAATGCAACCAGCGAGGGTTTTCTGAACAGTGCTCCATCCTTTCTCTTCTGCTCTCCCCATCTCCGCCCCACGCGCTCGCTCTCGCCCCCGCAAAGCTCTTCCTCACGCACCTCGTCGGCAGCCATGGTCAAGGAGAAGACGGCGGCGCTGGAGCGCGCGAAGAAGGCGTCGGCGACGGAGAAGGCGAAGGGGAGATCCACCAGCCGCAGTGGGTCTTCGTCGAGATCCCGCTTGCCGAAGGGCTGGGTCCAGGGAGATTGGATCCAGTCGACCATCACGGAGAAGGATCTCCTCGACATGGCCGACGACGGGCTGATTCCTCATGGAGCCGCGAGACTTCCAGGGAAAGAGTGGCAACCTCAGCCGGAAGAGGGTGAGTGTGTGCTCCTGGCCACTCATATTGATCGAGGGTTTTCTTTGCCACCGAGTATTTTCTTTCGTGGTTTTTTGAACTTCTTTGGAGCCCAACTCCACCACTTCACTCCGAACTCCATCGCGTACCTTGCTGCGTTCGTATCCATGTGCGAGAGTTTCCTAGGCTGTCGACCGCACTGGGGCTTGTTCAAGCACATCTTCACGTGTCGCTCTCAGACCGTGAAGAAGGCGAGTCCAGGCGATGAGAAGACCCAGGTTGTCCAAATGTGCGGGGGTCTGGGGATTCAAGTGAGGAACAAGAGCACCTTCCCAGCTATGACGTTTCCCGAGTCGGTCAGGGGCTGGCAGTCGACTTGGTTCTACTGCCGGAACGAACTGACGCCGGGGCAGTCGAGTGGACTCCCCCCATTCACCATGAGTCGAGTGAACAAGCCCTCCTCTCTGAAGGTAGTTCCGGAGGAGAGGGCTGATGTGAAGATGTTGATGGACCGCGTGGTGCAGTTGGTCCGGGACGGTGTAACTGGCATGGACCTTCTAGAGGTTTTCCTTCGGCGGCGGATCCAGCCTCTCCAGTTCCGGAGCCATGGCATGTGGTTGTACTGCAGGACTGAAGATGATACCCGAGTCCACCCGGAAGCAGTCGACGACGCCACGGTGGAAAGATGGATGGCCGCGGTCACTGGGAATAAGGACAATCCCCGTGGATCCAGGAGAGTTCCTCCACTCGACCATCACACCGATCCAGACAAGGTATATTTGCTCTGCCTTCCATTGTACATTTGTCAAGTTTGTTTCTGTATGTTCTGCGACTTGGTCGACTGATCTCTGTCTTGACGTCTTCCAGGCCCTCACCGACCTGTACTCAATGCCCAATGGAGCTCAGGCTCCGACTGAGGAGGGAGAAGCCAGCGGGGGCAAGAGCCAGGAGGAGTGGGATTCAGACGCTGCCGAAGATGACGATGACGACGACGATGACGAGGACGAAGAGGAGGAGGAGGAGGAGGAGGTTGCACCACCGCGCTCGGAAAGGCGGTCGAAGCTTGTCCATGACCCCGCGACTGAACGCGGTAAGGGGGTGGCGACTGCCTCGCAGTCGACCAAACGCCCTCGGACCGCTTCTCCGGTGCCGAGTGAAAGGGCTCCGAAGCAGTCGAGGGTGGCTCTGCCGAAACCCCCCCAAGCTCCTGCCGAAGATGAAAGTGTCCATCCCCACCATATCCGGGTAAACACGTTACTTGAGTTCTGTTGTTTTGCATAAGGCTTATCTCTGGTTGATACTTGAGTTGGTCGACTGATCTTTTGGAACTTTAGTGCTGCAACTTCTGAGACCTCAGGCAAGGCTGACGACCATGAGATGGAGGACGCAGCAACCTCAAATCCTAGTACTATACTCTCAATTCTGTCCTTAGTCGACTGACTCAAGATTTCTGACTTTGATTCTTTTTCTGAAGCTCCACCTCATGACATTATCACCCTTCCTGAAGATGACGATGAGGATGAAGAACCGCTGAGGCACAGGATGAGCAGCAAGACGTCTACTGGTAAGGCAACCCAGAGTGCGACGGCGCCCGAGGCTGTGGTCACAGAAGGGGAGAACCTCACTCGACACACCGTGTCTTTCGCGGTGCCGTTGACGAGTGCTCGTCCCACTTCACCGAGTGCTGCACAACCTTCGCTCTTCACAACACATCATGTCCCAGAGGACCAAGCCAGTGCTGCTAAGGAGGCGATACGTCAAGCGGGGATCATGATGGAGCAGGTGAAGATCGTCCGGGATGCAAGCCAAGCAGCTTATGACGCCAGCTCTGCCCTTCAAAGCAATGTTCAGGTCAGTCGACCACCGCCTGTTCTGTTAGGATATGCTATCAAAAACTTTTTCTTTCTGATTTCTAAAATCTGTAGCAATCACCCACTGGGTGTGTCGATAGAAAACTCCGTGTTAGCGGGGGCACGCTGAGTGCACCCGCTGGGTGTAGTCCCCAAGGCTAAGGTCGACTGCTGGCAGTCGGCCTTAGGCTTTAGAAGTAAAGGTTGTTCATCATTCAATTTGGTCGACTGGTCGACTCTGTCTTGAACAGGACTAGTGGGGGCACGCTGAGTGCACCCGCTGGGTGTAGTCCCCGAGACTGTGGTCGACTGCTTGCAGTCGGCTACAGTCTGAAGACCACGTCTTTTTTTTTGGGTCGACTGGTCGACTCTGTCTTGAACAGAACTAGTGGGGGCACGCTGAGTGCACCCACTGGGTGTAGTCCCCGAGACTACGGTTGAATGCTTGCATTCGACTGTAGTCTTAGAAACGTATGATTTTCAAGTGAACCATCTTTGATATTTTGTCGATTGGTTCTTCGTAGAAATCCTGTGACCTTGCGGCTCGCTATACGGAACTAGAGCAGAAGCACATTCAGCTCGAGTTGGATCTGAAGCTGGTGCAGGAGAATCTGACGAAGGCGAAGGAGGAGACCAAAGGTATGTTCGGTGAGACCTCGACGACTCCTTTTTCCTTCCATTTATTTCAAAATCTGACTTTGCTGTAACTTGCAGACAAGGTGCGGGAGGCCCAAAAGAAGAAAGACCTTGAGCTAGCTGAGAAGACCAAGCTTGCTGACGAGAAGTTAGCTTCAGTCACCAGGCTTGAACAGGAAAATCACAATCTGAAAACTGCTCTGGCGATTGCCTCCAAGGATGTTGACCGACTGAAAGCTGACAAGACTACCCTGACCGAGAAGATCAACCAATTGACCGGGAAGAAGAATGACCTGGAAGGCTTCCTGGGTGGTCTTGCCAAGAAATTGTTCCTTATGCTCGAAGGTAATCTTTTTCACTCGACCAACATTTTCGACTGTGACGCTTCCATTCGACCATTGTCTTGATTCGGCGTTTTGTCCTTGCAGAATTCTGTCGGAACTTTGAAGAAGAAACTAGCCAGTTGGAGCCGAACCTCGACCCTGTCAATTCTCCGGTGAATGATGAAGTTGCTATGAATGTCTTCCGACTGGAGTCTCGCGTTGCGGCTGTTGTGGACTATCTTGCAAGGCTGAAGGCCGCCACTTCTCGTATTGACTCGGCGCTTTGGCCTGGGGCGACACTTCAGAATGACCTCGAGTCGTTGATGGCCCGACTAAATGCGGTCCCCGACCGTGTGCAAGAGTGGAAGAAGTCCTCGGCTCGGTGCGGCGCAGATGTTGCCCTGTGTCTGGCCCGAGTCCACTGCAAGGATGCGCGAGAAGAGAAGCTGGCGGCTCTCCGAGTGGCCAACACCAAGAAACACGACTTCAGATCCTTCATGGAAACCTTCATTGCTGCTGCTACCCGGATCGCAGACGGGATCGACCTCGACGAGTTTGTTGCTCCTTCCAGCCCTCCACAGGAGGGGTAAAAAACTTTCTTTAAGTCCGACACTTTAAATTTGCCTCGGTATGCCGAGTGGAATTGTAACCGGTAAACCTTAACAGGCTTAGTGCCTGAGCACTCTCGGTTCCTTTAGGTATCGACCTAAACTTGAATTTGATGTTTGGATATGATTGCTCCTGGTTCGAATTGTCCTTTGCAGGTTCATAGCAAGATGTCCACTGCAGTCGATTTATTCCTTAGGCGAGCACTGGGCTGCAGCTAAGCCTCCGAGTGAGAAGTTCGCTCTTCACTCGGTAGGATTTTTATAACTTAGGCGAGCGCTGGGCTGCAACTAAGCCTCCGAGTGAGAGGTTTGCTCTTCACTCGGTAGGATTTTTATAACTTAGGCGAGCGCTGGGCTGCAGCTAAGCCTCCGAGTGAGAGGTTTGCTCTTCACTCGGTAGGATTTTTATAACTTAGGCGAGCGTTGGGCTGCAGCTAAGCCTCCGAGTGAGAGGTTTGATCTTCACTCGGTAGGATTTTTATAACTTAGGCGAGCGCTGGGCTGCAGCTAAGCCTCCGAGTGAGAGGTTTGCTCTTCACTCGGTAGGATTTTTATAACTTAGGCGAGCGCTGGGCTACAGCTAAGCCTCCGAGTGAGAGGTTTGCTCTTCACTCGGTAGGATTTTTATAACTTAGGCGAGCGCTGGGCTGCAGCTAAGCCCCCGAGTGAGAGGTTTGCTCTTCACTCGGTAGGATTTTTTATAACTTAGGCGAGCGCTGGGCTGCAGCTAAGCCCCCGAGTGAGAGGTTTGCTCTTCACTCGGTAGGATTTTTTATAACTTAGGCGAGCGCTGGGCTGCAGCTAAGCCCCCGAGTGAGAGGTTTGCTCTTCACTCGGTAGGATTTTTTATAACTTAGGCGAGCGCTGAGCTGCAGCTAAGCCCCCGAGTGAGAGGTTTGCTCTTCACTCGGTAGGATTTTTATAACTTAGGCGAGCGCTGGGCTGCAGCTAAGCCTCCGAGTGAGAGGTTTGCTCTTCACTCGGTAGGATTTTTTATAACTTAGGCGAGCGCTGGGCTGCAGCTAAGCCTCCGAGTGAGAGGTTTGCTCTTCACTCGGTAGGATTTTTTATAACTTAGGCGAGCGCTGGGCTGCAGCTAAGCCCCCGAGTGAGAGGTTTGCTCTTCACTCGGTAGGATTTTTTTTAACTTAGGCGAGCGCTGGGCTGCAGCTAAGCCTCCGAGTGAGAGGTTTGCTCTTCACTCGGTAGGATTTTTTATAACTTAGGCGAAACGGATTCGCGGCTAAGCCTCCGAATGGAAGTCTGGCTTACCACTCGGTAGGATTTGTACAAACTTAGGCGAAACGGATTCGCGGCTAAGCCACCCGCTGGGGGAAAAAGTGATAAAAATTATGAAGGAATTATGGCGCTATTATTTCGAGATCCATGAACTACAGAAGTATTTTATTACAACTCATCCGAGTGGAAAACTTTTAAGTGTAAAACGGGCGGAGCAGATCCGCATTCCAAGCTCGGGGCTCTTCGATGTTGTGTTCGACGTTGTAGAGACGGTATGCCCCGTTGTGGAGAACTTTGGTGACGATGAAGGGTCCTTCCCAAGAAGGAGCGAGCTTATGCTGTTTCTGCTGATCCACTCGGAGAACTAGATCTCCTTCTTGGAAGGCTCGACCCCTCACATTCCTGGTGTGGAAGCGACGCAAGTCTTGTTGATAGATGGTCGATCGGATCAGAGCCATCTCCCTTTCTTCCTCGAGAAGGTCAACTGCGTCCTGACGCGCTTGCTCAGCTTCTGCTTCGTTGTAGAGTTCAACTCGAGGAGCATTGTGAAGAAGATCACTTGGTAAGACTGCTTCAGCTCCATAGACCAAAAAGAATGGAGTTCTTCCAGTCGACCGATTGGGTGTGGTCCGCAAACCCCAAAGCACCGAAGGAAGTTCGTCGACCCATGCTCCAGCCGCGTGCTTGAGATCACGCATCAGTCGGGGTTTTAAACCCTTGAGGATTAAGCCATTGGCTTGCTCTGCTTGTCCATTCGACTGGGGGTGAGCGACTGAAGCGTAGTCGACTCGTGTGCCTTGAGCGTTGCAGAAATCCTTGAATTCTTCCGAGTCAAAGTTCGACCCATTATCCGTAATGATGCTGTGCGGGACTCCATATCTGAACGTTAGCTCCCTGATGAAGGTAACTGCAGTACTGGCGTCGAGATTCTTGATAGGTTTAGCCTCGATCCACTTTGTGAACTTGTCGACTGCGACCAGTACGTGCGTGAAACCACTTCGACCTGTTCTCAAGGGACCGACCATGTCCAACCCCCATACTGCGAACGGCCAGACGAGTGGAATGGTCTTCAGAGCTGACGCAGGCTTGTGTGACATATTGGAGTAGAACTGACATCCTTCGCACTTGTCCACTATTTCCTTTGCCATCTCATTCGCCCTTGGCCAGTAAAATCCAGCTCGGTATGCTTTGGCTACAATGGTCCGAGAGGACGCATGGTGACCACAGGTCCCCGAGTGGATATCATTGAGAATGATTCGACCTTCTTCTGGCGTTATGCATTTTTGACCAACCCCAGTCGGGCTTTCTCTATACAGTTGTCCTTTGATAACGGTAAAGGCTTTGGATCGACGGACGATCTGCCGAGCCTCTTCCTCATCCTCTGGGAGCTCTTTTCTCAGGATATACGCGATATAGGGAATTGTCCAGTCGGGAGTGACCACTAACACCTCCATGACCAAGTCGACCACTGCTGGGACCTCAACCTCAGTCGGATCTGTGGCACTCTTGGGTTGTGGAGCTTCCTCTGTGAAGGGATCTTCTTTAACTGATGGAGTGTGTATATGCTCCAAAAACACACCACTCGGAATGGCTTCTCTTTTGGAACCTATCTTTGCCAGATCATCTGCTGCTTGATTTTTCAGTCGGGGGATGTGATGGAGCTCCAACCCCTCGAACTTATTTTCCAGCTTCCTCACTGCATTGCAGTATCCAGTCATGGCTGGGCTTCTCACGTCCCACTCCTTCATCACCTGGTTGACCACTAAATCTGAGTCGCCATAAACCATCAGGCGACGTACGCCGAGTGAGATGGCCATGCGCAATCCATATAAAAGGGCCTCATACTATGCCTCATTGTTGGAGGAATCAAAGTGAATCTGGAGCACATATCTAAGCTTATCTCTTCTGGGGGAAACCAAAACAACCCCAGCACCAGAACCATTCAGCATCTTAGAGCCATCGAAGAACATGGTCCAATGCTCCGAGTGAACTTCAGTCGGCTGTTGTTGTTCAATCCACTCGGCGAGGAAATCTGCTATTGCCTGGGACTTAATGGCTTTCTTTGCCTCAAACTTGATATTAAGGGGAAGAAGTTCAATCGCCCATTTTGCCACTCGACCAGTTGCATCTCTGTTGTGCAGAATCTCTGATAGTGGGGCGTCGCTGACGACTGTGATAGAATGATCAGAGAAATAATGAGCAACCTTCTTTGTGGTCATGTATATTCCATACACAAGCTTCTGATAATGAGGATATCTCTGCTTAGATGGAGTCAAGACTTCAGACAAATAATACACCGGGCGCTGAACTTTGAAGGCTTTTCCTTCTTCTTCCCGCTCGACCGTAAGTACTGAACTGACGACTTGTCCTGTGGCTGCAATATAAAGCAACAAAGGCTCTTTGCTGATTGGAGCAGCAAGCACCGGCTGGGTGGAGAGCAGAGCTTTTAGCTCGGCAAACGCTGCATCAGCTTCTGGAGTCCACTCGAACTTGTCTGCCTTCTTCATCAGTCGGTAAAGAGGCAATGCCTTTTCACCGAGTCGTGAGATGAATCGACTTAATGCGGCCAAGCATCCAGTAAGCTTCTGGACATCGTGCACTCGCATAGGGCGTTTCATTCGGAGAATAGTGCCGATCTTCTCTGGATTAGCATCGATCCCTCGCTCGGAAACGAGAAAACCGAGTAACTTTCCACCAGGAACTCCGAATGTGCACTTCGATGGGTTGAGCTTGATATCGTACCTTCTGAGGTTGGCAAATGTTTCGGCGAGGTCAGCAAGCAGGTCGGAACCTTTTCGCGACTTAACGACGATATCATCCATATACGCTTCCACATTCCGACTGATTTGAGTGAGAAGACACTTCTGAATCATACGCATAAATGTGGCTCCGGCATTCTTGAGGCCGGATGGCATGGTGATATAGTAGAAGCACCCGAATGGAGTGATGAAAGCTGTTTTTACTTCGTCGGGTCCATACAGACGGATCTGATGATACCCGGAATATGCGTCTAGAAAAGACAATCTCTCACATCCCGCGGTCGAGTCAACAATTTGATCTATGCGAGGGAGAGGAAAATGATCTTTCGGGCAGGCCCGATTGATGTGCTTGAAGTCAATGCACATGCGGAGTGATTTGTCCTTCTTGGGAACCATGACGACATTAGTGAGCCACTCGGAGTGGTATATCTCTCGGATAAATCCTGCCGCCAACAGTCGAGCCACTTCCTCACCAATAGCTTTTCTCTTCTGGACGGCGGACCGCTGAAGATGCTCTTTGACTGGTTTTGCTGATTTGTAGACTCTGAGGCGATGCTCAGCCAGTCCCCTGGGAACACCTGGCATGTCAGCTGGCTTCCATGCGAAAATGTCCCAGTTCTCACGGAGGAACTGGATGAGCGCTTCTTCCTATTTCGGGTCGAGTGTCGTGGAGATGTGGGTCGGGGCTGCATTGGGGTCGGTCGGGTGAATGTGAACAGGTTTCGTCTCCCCAGACGACTGAAATGCAGACTCTGTGGCTGGTTTCTTGGATCGCAACAAATCACTCGGATCTGCGTTTTGCTTGTACTCTTCGAACTCGACCGCTGTCACCTGGGAATCGGCAATCTTCGAGCCCTTCTGAAAGCACTCTTCTGCCTTTTTCCGATCGCCAGTGACAGTGATCACTCCTTTGGGCCCTGGCATTTTCAGTTTGAGGTACACGTAACATGGTCGAGCCATGAACCGTGTGTAGGCGGGCCTTCCCAAAATGGCGTGGTACGCGCTCTGAAAATCCACAACCTCAAAGGTCAACTTTTCCTTGCGAAAATGTTTTGAGTCGCCAAAAACCACGTCCAGGGCTATTTGACCGAGTGAGTTGGCTTTCTTCCCTGGTATGACTCCGTGGAAACTCATGTTGCTAGTGCTCAGTCGGGACATCGGGATGCCCATTCCCTTCAGTGTGTCTGCATACAACAAGTTCAGCCCACTGCCACCGTCCATCAGCACTTTCGTCAGTCGAGTGCCTTCGACAACTGGATCGACCACCAAAGCTTGCCTCCCAGGGGTGGCAATATAAGTCGGGTGATCAGATTGGTCGAATGTGATGGGTGTTTGGGACCATTTCAGATAACTTGGTTTTGCTGGGGCAACCATATTCACCTCACGGTTAATGACTTTCAGTCGACTCTTGCTTTCCACATCCGCGAAGATCATCAGAGTGGAGTTGATATGCGGATATTCTTCCTCACTGTCCTCTTTGTCTCCGGCCTTGTCTGACTCTTTCTCCTTGTCCTTAGACTGTTTTCCCTGAAACTGCTGGATCAGGAGTCGACACTGGCGAGTGGTGTGCTTTGGGTAAATAATGTTGCCCTCTTCATCTTTCTTCGTGTGGATGTGGCACGGCATATCCATCACGTCATTTCCTTCTTTATCCTTTACTTTCTTAGGATTCCAGGATCCTTTTGGCTTCCCTTTGAACTTTCCCTGAGTCACGGCCAGGGCCTCTCCAAGAGCTGCTGGCTCGGCTTTCCGCTTCTATTTCCGACTGGAATTTCCCTTCTCCGACTGACTTGGCTTATACTTGCCGCTTCGGAGTCGGTCCTCTTCCTCGCCATTGGCGTACTTGGTAGCAATCTCCATCATCCGACTCAGAGTCATGTCTCCGGTTCGACCAAACTTCAGACTCAATTCTCTGTTCTTGACGCCATCTTTGAAGGCGCAAACTGCTTGATGATTAGACACATTTTCCACAGTATGGTGCAGAGTGATCCACCTCTGAATGTACTCTCTGAGAGTCTCATTGGGTTTCTGCACACAAACTTGCAGCTCTGTCAAACCAGCTGGTCGCTTGCAGGTTCCTTCAAAAGTTCTGACGAACACTCGGAACAAATCTTCCCAAGTGTAAATACTGCTAGGAGGTAACTGATTCAACCACGCTCTGGCCGAACCTTCCAGCATGAGGTGCAAATGCTTCATGGCCACCTCGTCATTCCCACCGCCAATCTGAACAGCCACTCGGTAGTCCTCAAGCCAAGTTTCAGGCTTGGACTCCCCAATGAACTTGCTGACTCCTGTCGCCAACCTGAAATTGGGGGGAATCACTGCGGCTCTGATAGCCCTGCTAAAACACTCTGGACCAGAAACATGCACTCGACTGCTCGTGGGTGCATCTCTCTCGGGTCCTCCTCGATGGGATCTGTTCTGGTCGACCAAGCTTTGCATGATAATGGATCGCGCTTCAAAGCCTGGTCCCCTGGGGTCGACTGGAACTCTTCGCCCCGCACTGAACCGACGCCTGTCATCCTGTCGCCGAGGAGCGTAAGACCCTTCCCTCGGAGGGGAAACGGGCACTCGACGCCTGTCATCTCGGTCGAGTCGGTCTTCGTACTTATCACGCTGGTTGCCGCGCCCTTCCTGCCGCGGAGGCGATCTGGGACTGTGAGCTGACTGAACCGTATTCGCAGCGACGGATCGACTGTGAATTCTGTTGCGCGACTGCGACACGGCTGAGTTCTGGTCCCCAGCTGCTCGGAGCAAATCTCTGATCTGCATCAAGCCTCTCCCAGCTTCCGACTATGAAGGCTGGATGGACTCTGCTATACGGGTTGCAGCTGCTAAATTCTGAATCGGCGTGCGGTATACCTGAGTTGGCGGGAAGAGTCGACGTCGACTGGCTTCGGGGACTCGTTGCCGCGCGCGCTCGTCGAGTGCTCGCTGAAGGTTCTCCAGACGAGCGCGTTCAGCCACATTGGCCAAACGTGCTTCCTCCAAGGCGCGAGCCTCGGGGGTTTCTCCCGTAATGGGAGTATGCAGGGCATCCATGTTCCTGCGGCGAAGCTCTTCTCTCTGCAGAGAGTCGAGTGCCTCGGGCTGGTACTCTTCGTGGTCCTGAGCAGGGCCACCTCCACCGCCCGCTCCACCACCATGGGCGAAGCCGGGGGGACTGCGGGGTCCGTCGACCATGAGAATTTCCGCCGCTGGATCACTGCTATCACACTCGGATGCAGTCTCTACGGAGCCAGTCGACAGATCGAACAGGCCATAGAGAGATTCGTCGGGCTCGATTGCCGCAACTTGTGCGATGGCTGCCTGGCGAGCCACCGCATGTTTCACCCACCGCTGAAGCCTCGACCGACCAGAGCGCTTGCGCTGGTGAGAGACCGGACGGGCGACCGATAAAGGAGTCGACCGATAGGGGGCCGACGGTTGCCGCAGCAGAACGCCGCGGACACATGCGCGAAAATGCGTCGCACCGCGGACGGGGAGCGCATCAATGTCGAGTGGAGCTTCCTGGAGCCACGCGGAGTCGTCGGCGACGAAGGTGAGAGCGCCAAGACGGATCTCGCGTCCCTCGACCAAAACTCCAGCAGTCATCATGATGAAAGTACTCGGAAATACTGCAACTTCTCCACAAAATTGCTGAAACACCTGCCCCACGGTGGGCACCAACTGTCGTGGTTCTAAGTCTGACAGTAGAGTGGGGGGTAGGTATGGAGAGGTAAGGTCCTAGCTATGGAGAGGTTGTAAACACAAGCGATGTACGAGTTCAGGCCCTTCTCGGAGGAAGTAAAAGCCCTACGTCTCGGAGCCCTGAGGCGGTCGAGTGGATTATGTGTATAGGTGTTACAAGAGTGCGAACCCTTCTGCCTGTGGAGGGGGGTGGCTTATATAGAGTACGCCAGGACCCCAGCCAGCCCACGTAATGGAGGGTTTAAAGTGTATTAAGTCTGGGGCGTTACTGGTAACGCCCCACATAAAATGCCTTAACTATCATTAAGTCTATTCAATTACAGGCCGTTGCAGTGCAGAGTGCCTTCTGACCTTCTGATGGTCGAGTGTATCTTCATGGTCGAGTGAATCTCCATGGTCGAGTCCTTCTGACCAGTCGAGTGGGTTCCTCGTTGGTCGACTGGAAGGTGATCTCTTCTAAGGATGTCCCTGGGTAGGGCATTCAGGTCAGGCCTATGACCCTACCCTAGGTACATGAATCCATCAGCGGCGCCCTTCCCTGCCGGATCGGCGGCCTCTGGCCCCTACGGGGCCGCTACTTCATCGACGGGCCACTACGGGGTGCCGCCCTACGCGCCCGCCGCGGCTGCTTCTCCTGCCGCTGTTGCAGCGGCGCCCTACGCGCCCTACGCGCCTTCACCTGTTGCCGCGAACACTGGGTCGGACAGGGCCCCGCCGCCGCCATTGCCCTACGGCGGCTACTACCACCGGCCATGGCTGCATCTGGTGGATCATCTCACATGAACTACTACACGGTGCCTCCTCCTGCTGATCATGCCGTGGCCAGCACGTCGTTCTACTTCGCGCATCTGATCCCAGTGAAGATGACGACGGACAATTATCTGTCATGGCATGCACAGGTGCTGCCACTTCTCCGCAGTCGCTACCTGGAGGGCTACGTCGACGGTTCCTTGCCGTGTCCTCCACCACATCACCCGGCATACCATGCGTGGGTGGCTCAGGATCAGGCCATACTTTCGGCGATCCAGTCGTCGCTCACCGAGGCGGTGTCCTCCTTGGTTCTCTTCACTGCCACGTCCCAGGAGGCGTGGTCTGCCCTTCACACCAGCTTTGCATCTCAGCAGCAGGCTCGTGCTCACACTCTTCGTACGGAGCTGGGAGAGACCAAGCTTCTTGACCTCAGCATTACCGACTACTTCGGCAAGATGACGCGTCTTGCAGACACTCTGGCCTCCATTGGTCAACCGCTTCGCAAAGAGGACTTCACCACCTTCGTCATGAATGGTCTGGATGACGACTATGATAACCTTGCTGAGAACATCAATGGCCGTGATACTCCACTTGAACCCCGTGAGCTCTACGCCCGCCTCCTTGCCACGGAACAGCGCGTCAAGTCCCGCCGTACCAATCCGAGTTTCATGGCTGCCAACGCTGCCACTCGTGGAAAAGGGAAGCCCTTCAAGTCAACAGCAGCGGGCAAAACAACACCATTGACTTTGCAGGCTCCGCGGTCGCCTGCCGCAGCCCCTTTCCCCACGACCGGGGGTGGTCGTTCGTGTGCCTGCTGCCCCTCTTGTGGCGTTCAGCTCCCATGTCAACTGTGCAACATCCCAGGTCATGTTGCTTCCCGCTGTCATCGCCGCTTCAAGCAGGACTTCCTCGGCGTCGGCAACAATGGCAAAGGCAACGAGAAACAAGCTGCCTTGGCCACTCATGAGCCTGCTCGTCAAGCAGGCCACACTACATCATATCCCATTGATCCAACTTGGTATATGGACACTGGCGCTAGGAATCATCTGACGGGCGAGATGGGCAAACTCTCAGTTCAGGAGCCATACCGTGGTAATGATCAGGTTCACACCGCCAGTGGAGCAGGTATGCACATATCGCATGTTGGTCGGGCCTCTTTTTTAACTCATAAACAGAAATCTCTCCATCTTCGTAATGTCCTTAGAGTTCCTTCTGCTACTCGTAGTCTATTGTCTGTTCCTCAGCTTACTCGTGATAACAATGTTTTCACTGAGTTTCATCCTTTTTATTTTTTTTATCAAGGATCGGGCCACGAGGGACGTTCTGCTTAGAGGTTTCCTGCGCGATGGATTATATGCACTTGATCTGCCTTCTGCCCCTCGAGCACTCACCGGTGTCCGTGTGGCGCCTAGTCATTGGCATGCACGTCTTGGCCACCCTGCCACTCCCATAGTTCGTAGTGTCCTTCATCGTCATAGTCTTCCGGTTGTGTCCAATAAAGATGTTGCCACAGTCTGTGATGCCTGTCAGCAAGGCAAGAGTCATCAGCTTTCGTTTTCAGATTCGAGTCGTGTCATCAAAACTCCACTTGAGGTTATTTATTCTGATGTATGGGGGCATGCCCAAACTTCTGTGAGCGGTCATAATTATTATGTCAGTTTTATTGATGCTTATAGTCGGTTCACTTGGCTTTATCTTATCAAACGTAAATCTGATGTGTTTGATGTGTTCCTGCAATTTCAAGCTCATGTTGAGCGTCTTCTTAAGCATAAGATTATTCATGTCCAGTCAGATTGGGGGGGTGAATATCACAACCTCAATTCCTTTTTTAATAAGCTTGGGATTTCGCATCGCGTGTCTTGTCCTCATACACATCAGCAGAATGGCACGGCTGAACGTAAGCATCGTCACATTGTCGAAACCGGTCTCACCTTACTTGCTCACGCATCAGCACCTTTTCGGTTTTGGAGTGATGCTTTTTCTACTGCCTGTTTTCTCATAAATAGGCTTCCTACACGTCTCCTTGGGATGAAAACACCACTTGAACTATTGCTTAATGAGGTTCCAGATTATACTTTTCTCAAAGTTTTTGGCTGTGCATGCTGGCCTCATCTTCATCCTTATAATAAGCGCAAGCTCGAGTTTCGGTCAAAACTTTGTGTTTTTCTTGGGTATAGCTCTCTTCACAAAGGGTACAAGTGTCTTCATATTCCATCCAACCGTGTCTACATCTCGCGTGATGTTGTGTTTGACGAGAGCGTCTTCCCGTTCTCATCTTTGTCCATAACTCCCACACCTCCAGTCTCCTCCTTGCCATCCACCCCTCCACTGCCTGCTCAATTTGTTGATATTGCATATTCTCCTGCGTTGTTGCCTAATCATGCTGCAGGAACGGGTCGTGGAGTTCGCCTGGAGTTGCTAGAGGAGCCGGAGCCATCAACTGCACCCGACGTGGGGAATGGCCTTGTGCATGCGCCATGCATGCCTGGACTGGGCGCCTCAGCGTCGGCTCCGTCCGTGCCGGCCTCTTCTGAGGCTGGGTCGGCCTCGCCTGGGCCGGCCTTGCCCGGGCTGGTCTCCCCTGCGCCGGCCTCCCCCGAGCCGGTGATCCCGTCTGGGGCGGCCTCCCCCGAGCCGGTGCTCCCATCTGGGCCGGCCTCTCCCGAGCCGGCGAGCTTGCCTGGGCTGGGCTGCCGCGCCTCAGTTGGCCTTGAGCCGACTGACTCACCCACCAGTCGAGTCTGTCGCCCGGGTCGGCCTCGTCCTCGCCTGTCGCCACTGCGTCGTCACCGGCTGCATCGGATACTTCTTCATCGCCGGTGCCGTTGCCACTGGCTGCACCACCTGCGGTCGTTCCTCTTCGACCACATACTCGCAGTCGATCTGGTATTGTGTGTCCCAAGCAACGCAAAGATGGGACGGTCGCCTGGCTTGCGGCATGTGTTGCTCATGTCAAGGGAGATCCTTCGGCTGAACCGCGTCACTTCCAGGTTGCTCTCAGGATTCCTCATTGGCGTCAAGCTATGGAGCAAGAGTATCAGGCGTTGTTGACAAATGGTACTTGGCAGCTTGTTCCCCCGGTCTCTGGTGTCAATATCATTGATTCCAAGTGGGTCTTCAAGGTTAAGAAGCATTCTGATGGTTCTATTGAACGCTATAAGGCACGGTTAGTGGCGAAAGGGTTCAAGCAAAGGTATGGTCATGACTATGAGGATACGTTCAGTCCGGTGATCAAACCAACAACTATTCGACTTCTGTTGTCCTTGGCTGTTACTCGGGGCTGGTTTCTTCGTCAGCTGGATGTTCAGAATGCCTTTCTTCATGGTGTTCTGGATGGGGAGGTTTACATGCGTCAGCCCCCTGGTTTCGTTGATCCTGCTCGTCCTCATCATCTGTGTCGCCTGGTCAAGGCGCTCTATGGGTTGAAGCAGGCTCCTCGTGCTTGGCATGCCAGATTGGGCTCTGTTCTTCGGTCACTTGGTTTTGTTCCCTCTACTGCTGACACCTCGCTCTTCCTTCTGCATCGGCCTCAGGTGACGATGTATCTTCTGGTATATGTTGATGACATTATCCTCAATAGCTCCTCGGATGCTGCTGCTGATCGTCTGATATCTTCCTTGAGTGGAGATTTTGCGGTGAAGGATTTAGGAACGTTGCATTACTTCCTTGGGCTGGAAGTTTCGTTCTTCTGCTGGCTTGACACTCACACAGCAAAAGTATTCCATGGATCTGTTGCGACGGGCAAGTATGCTTAAATGCAAACATGCCATGACTCCTATGTCTGCTACTGACCGTCTGTCTGCGTTTGATGGAGATCCTCTCACCTCTGATGACACCACTGAGTATCGTAGCGTTGTTGGTGGCCTGCAGTACTTAACTATCACTCGGCCAGATATCTCATATGCAGTCAATCGTGTCTGCCAATTTCTTCATGCTCCTCGGACTTCTCATTGGACAGCGGTGAAGCGGATTCTTCGTTATGTTTGCTTTACTGCCTCATATGGTTTGCTCCTTCAGCCAGCACCATCTCCTACGCTTTCTGCTTTTTCAGATGCTGACTGGGCTGGTAATCCAGATGACAGGCGATCCACGGGGGGACATGCTGTCTTCTTTGGTCCTAACTTGATCGCCTGGGCTGCTCGCAAACAAACTACAGTGTCCAGGAGTAGCACTGAAGCAGAATATAAAGCAGTTGCAAATGCTACAGCTGAGATCATATGGGTACAGTCCTTATTGAGAGAGTTGGGAGTTCCTCAAACTCAGCCGCCTGTCCTTTGGTGTGATAACATTGGAGCTACATATCTCTCATCTAATCCAGTGTTTCATGCTCGGACAAAACACATAGAAGTTGACTATCATTTTATACGGGAACGTGTTGCACAGAAGCTACTTCACATCAAGTTCATTTCCTCCAAAGATCAACTTGCTGACATCTTCACGAAGCCTCTTCCACAACCTCAGTTTGTAGGCTGCAGGCGCAATCTTAACATACTTTGTACTTCAGGGCATAGTTAAGATTGAGGGAGGGTGTTAGACTGTATTTATATATAGCTTCTGTATATGTCTTGTATATTGTATCGTACACCTTGGTGTACCCCTTATATATATGAGATAGCCATACCCTTAACGGGTGTCGTGCAGTTTCCCAAAACCCTAAGTCTTACAATCAAGAGGTACCTAGATATTGTTGCTCCTAAAGCGGGGCAAAAGCCTATTTTAAAGAGATATCCGGGCTCTCGGATTACCAAATCAGTGGTTACACGCTACGCATAACAATAGGTAACAAAACTAGGAATTTCTGCGGTATCAGTTCGGAGATTGGGGGTCCTTGGTTCGCTTTTGGCTCGATTGCTGACAGGGAAGGGACCCTTAAATTCCGTCTCGTGCCTTTTTCTCCTATTATTCTAACCAAGAGGCCTCCGTTTCAAATTCGGACGTTGTGCTAAACTGTAACAACCCCCCTCCCCCAATACCCCTTCCCTCCATTGTCGCCCGGTTGATGTCAACCAACCCCATCCCAATGAACGAGCGTGCACCATGGACATCCCCTTGCTCCGCTTCAGCCGTGGACACCCCTTGCTCCGCGTCGGCGAAAACCACCCCAAACACACCCCGTGACATCACCTAAACCCTAGAATACCGAACCTCCAGGGCCGGTCATGCGCGAGAAAAACAACAGGGGGGAAGGGGAGGGATGGGGATTGCCTCTGCATGTCACCAACAATGCGCGCCCGCGAACAGCCTGCCGGGTCGGCGAATCTACGACGAACCCACGCCCGAATCACCACGCAAGCCGTCGTGAATGGAGGGGGAGGGGAAATCATGAGCAGCGGTGTGTGAGAGCAACAGGCGTTTCAAAAAATGGTTTGAACCAGGTGGCCGGAGTGGGGACGGTTTCGCCTAAATTTATAACCGGGCTAATGCTCATCGGGGCCTCTCTCTCTCTCTCTCACCAGACGTTTTTTTTGCGGCGGTGTTTAGAGGAGGGCATACATTGGTGCCTGAAACATTCATACATTTGTCAACTTTCTATTGACTGTAAAATTTGAATGATGCCCAATCTCTTTCTAATGCAATATAGATACCCCCTAGATAAAAACAAGTTTCAAGGAAAAAATATTCCGAAGAATGTTAGTACTCCGTCCTAAAATTTTCTCTTAAACTTATCTAAATACGAATGTATCAAGTCACATTTTAGCATTAGATACATCCATATCTAGACGAATCCATATCTAGACGAATCTAAGACAAGAATTTCGAGACAGAGGGACTAATACTCAATGGCGATGTCAAGAAGAATTGAAACATGTCGATGTCGCAATGCCAAGCTGGACGAATCGATCATGTCTGACACCCATCGCTCGTCACGTAGCATCTCCTCCTCGAGCTTCCTGACGCGCACGCCCCTCCCATGCCTCCCCCCTCCTTCTCGCCGAATATGGTGAATCCTAACCAGTTGAGCGCGTAACGCGTATCACGCCCGTCGCTGCTACCTATGGATCCGCGCCCCACTGGGTCCCAGCCAAAGGTTCACTTGCTTTCAGTTCCCACCGCTATACGGATGAAATACAGTCACATCGTATCTGTGCAAATCCCATACAGCCGTACATATCCACCCATGAGATCCGCACCTACACTACACCCCCACCCAGCGCCACCACCACTCCATCAGATTTCAAATTTTGAATCCCCTCAGCCAGACTCAGCGGCTTCTCTCCCCTGTGACCCACTTGCGACGCCCCATCGCACAAACGCCGCCGGGACTGACTTCGTCGCCGGTCTCAAGTTTGCCGGCATCCAAAACAATCAATCCTCACAGGGAATCTCTCACAGATCTGTTATTCAGGTACATACTCTCAAAAGTTTGGATCTTTTTCCGTTGGTTTCTCTCGCATCTGACTGAAGAACTCAATCGCCATGAACATCTTGAGTCAAATTCGGTGCTCCTTCCCCGTCAAGCGACGGACAAGTGCCTGAGTCAAATTCAGATTTCTCCGACGGCCCAAATGTTGACGGCAAGGACGATGCCGACAGCCACCAGACACCCTTCTATCGAATGCCAAACTCTTCTACACCGTGGATCCGTGGATTGCAAGGTACGGTTCTTGTTAGTACTCGAATTTTTCCAATCTCGGTGGATGCCCAGTAGAGATTTAGGGGGGGCTCTTATTTTTCTGTTATCCGTCCCACTGTCCCGGATGTCTAATATCGAGTTAGGAAAATTTCGTTAAGCCACATACCAGTCAAGAGTTTGATTCTCTTGCAAGAGCTTACAACTTATACTCTTCAGAAATAGGATTTGGAATTAAGTACGGTGAATGTGGAAGAAACGTCCACAAATGCAAACTGCCCAGGACATAAGTTGCAAATGCGCGTGAGTCTAGTTTCATACAAGACCAACATCACAGAGAACCGTCATCTGAATCGCAACGCACTCCAGCTCCGTGGTAGGCAAGGTACCATCTCCCCGTCGAATTCCTGGTTGTCCTCGTGAATGCGTTCTTTCTCCCTGCAAATAGATGTGTCACATTCAGTGAACTAGGCGTGTGCTTTCAGTAAAATAGTTGGCTGGACCAGGATTTTTCAAGCTTTTTTAGTTCGAAATTAGCATGGTCATTGACAAGTTCAGAAATTAAGATAATAGTTGGCTGGCTGGTGTTGTATGTAAAATAATAGTCTAGATTAAGATTATTTAAGCATTGTCAGTTGAATCTTATCATGGGCATTGACATGTAAATTAAGAAAATTTTAATCGTGATCAGTTATTGCTGTCAAAAGTTTGATACTTTGGAGCAGATTGTTGTTATTGCGGAGTAGTCGGATGAAATTCATGATCATTGGCAGCAACATATGCATAGCATGTGCCCATTATGTTACAATATCTGCCATTTACCACTGATCATAAATCTATACTTTGTAAACAGTACATGATTCGTATCTCTAATTATGTCCAGGAATCATTTAACTAGTCTCTTGGTTACAGTCAAACATATACAGTGAGACATTGACATGTAGGCATTTATATAGTCAATTTGATGTAGGCATTTATATAGTCATTTAACTAGGCTCTTGGTTACAGTCTAATTGATGTAGACATTGACATGTACAGTAAGACAAATTTAAGAGCCTCCAGGAGCTCTCCCATCTATGTATTCATTTTATCTTGCTTTTTCTCGATATAGGCCATGATGAATTGATGATGCGTTCCTTTGCTGATATGTTTCTCTGGTGCCATCTATCTGCACTGTATCTTCTTCCTTCTTCTTTTTTGTCCAGTGAGATACCCTGACGAGAGGACTCTGTTTGTTGATAAATGTTCTTATTAATTTTCTGAATAAATGTCTCATTTCTGTTTTGCTATAGGTCATACCCATGTGCTGGAGACAATGGGTTTAAGAAAGTCCCCGTCTTGCTGCTGCTCAAGCAAACAGCACGCTTGCCGGAGCTGTTGGAAGAGCACCTGACCAAGACCGTTCTCCCTTCTCTGTTCTTCTTTGTCCTTTTTGTGTGTATTTTGCTCTTTGTTTTGATTTGTATGGTTCTGAATTAAAAGTGAGCTTTTTTGTTGTAAATCGTGAGGTGTATAACTTCGGGCCGGTTATAGTACTTTACACCCGCACGTCCGGTGCTCATGTCATTCTGAATGAAGGACTTTAGCAGTAGATATCGATGACACATAAGCATAGTTGTGCCGGTAATGTGGCTAGTACTAATGAGATTTTAAGAAAATGCATCTTTAGTTGGTGTTGTGGCATATATCTTTTTCCTGCCCCGTTAATGTTGCAGGGCCCAAAAATAGTACTTCAGTAACCGGTCATTGGTGCTCATGCGATTCGGGATGAAGGACTTTACCATGTGATTAAAGGAAAATGCACGATACATTTACTAAAGTCTCGGCAATAGTACTTTACCCACCGATGAATAGTGCTCATGTGATTCAAGGAAACACATGACCCTTTCACTTTGCCCCGGCTATAGTACTTCACACACTCATCTGTGGTGTTCGTGTTATTCAAAATTAAAGACTTTAGCAAATGATATCAATGCATATGTATTTTAACTTCGGGCGGCGATAGTACTTTACACACGCATGACCGGTGCTTGTTTCAACCAAAACGAAGGACTTTAGCAATTGATGGCAATGCACATGTATTTTAACTCCGGCCCGGTTTTAGTAATTTACACACACATGAACCCGTGCTCGTGTCATTCAAGATGAAGGACTTTAGGAATTCATATCAATGACGCCTAAGCACAGTTTGCCGATAATGTGACTAGTACTCATGTAGTTTACGGAAATGCACGTCTCCATTGGTGTTCCAACATATATTTATCACCACCCTATTAATGTTACAAGGCTCGAATATGTAGTTCTTTACTCATAGATGAATAGTTCTCATGTGAATCGAGATGAAGAACTTTGGCATGTGTTTCAAGAAAACGCACGAGTTTGTTTTACTCCGTCCCAATTATAGTACTTTACGCACGCATTACCGGTGCGCGTGAAACTTGTACTGAAGGACTTTATAACATGATACCAATGCACGTGCATGTTAACTTCGGGCCGGATATAGCACTTTACACACGCACAAACGTTGCTCGTTTCATTAAAAAGGAAGGACTATAGCGATGGATATCAATGCGCGTCCTCGGCCCGGCTATAGTACTTTACACACGCACGGCCGATGCTCGTTTCATTAGAAAGGAAGGACTTTAGTAATCGATACCGATGCACGTGTATCTTAACTTCGCTCCCGACAATAGTACTTCACACACGCATGACCGGTGCTCGTTTCCTTCGAAATGAAGGACTTCAGCAAATGATATCAATGCACACGTATGATAACTTCGGGCCGGCTATAGTACTTTACACCCGCATGACCGGTGCTCGTTTCATTAAAAAGGAAGGACTTTAGTAATCGATACCGATGCAAGTGTATCTTAACTTCGCCCCCGACAATAGTACTTCACACACGCATGACCGGTGCTCGTTTTCTTCAAAATGAAGGACTTCATCAAATGATATCAATGCACACATATGATAACTTTGAGCCGGTTATAGTACTTTACACCCGCATGACTGGTGCTCATGTCATTCTGAATGAAGGACTTTAGCAATAGATATCGATGACACATAAGCATAGTTGTGATGGTAATGTGGCTAGTACTAATGAGATTTCAAGGTAATGCATGCTTTAGTTGGTTAAACGAGCATGGGTATTGCACGTCGCTGCGCACGGGAAGAATATAAAGAAAGTAGCCTAGCTGTATTAGTTGGCAGGAGAATCTATAGACAGCTGGCCCACAACAGATGCAATACATCTCCATATACGTACATAAAAAGAATAACATGCTCAGGAATACGCTGCATGGCTGATGAGTAAAGCAAATTAAGAAATAAGGGGAATAATAAATATCAGAAGTAGTGGTACTATGTAGTTATGCACATCGGTTCATATCCTTAGCATGTCGGCGGTATAGCAGTATCGAGGTGATAACTCTTTGCTTGTAAAGATCTTCGGTTTTATCCAGTACAGTTCTATGAATCCATCATGGGTTTATACCATGGATTGATCACTTCACAGAAACAATTTCGATACTTTATAATTATTAAGCATTTTGTAGAAAATGGTACGACACTTTTTTACAGGCGACCCATTTATATGGATGCCTTTTTCATTTCAACAAGTGGCATTTTTTTATTTGTCCCTGATTACATGAAAGTTTTCTTTGATTCCTTTGGACATAAAATCCAAGAGCACACGACCTAGCCCACCAATCAAAGACCTTTAAATATGTATACCACAGGACTTAGTTTTTTTTTTTGCTGGGTGGTGCTTTCGCGAGGTGATCATACATGAACATCTTCTTTACTAGCTGGTTTCATGTGCTTGGCTGCTTGCTGGTTATGACAACACACTGTGGCCTGCTGCGTCCTATAGAACCTGCGTTGCAGGGTCATGTGCGCACTTTGGTCTCCAACGCGGTCCTTCTTAACTTCGCCGCGGCGGCCTCCAACGCGGTCTCCAACGCCCATTGTTCGCCATCACGTAGCACTAACATCTCCCTCTCGAGCTCCCTGATGCGCGCGTCCGTCGCCACGCTCTGCTCCGTCTTCTCCCGCACTTCCGCCGCGGCAAGCTCGCCGGCCCTCGCAGCGGCCTCGACGGCAGCCTCGGCCTCCTCCGCGTGCCGCTGGGCCTGGTGCATCAGTGCCACGGCCACGTTACGCTGCAGCACCGCCGATTCGAGGGCGCGCTGGAGGGAGGCCACGCGCACGTTGACTGCCCAGAGTGCCTCGCCGTCGGAGACCGCCTCCTCGTTGGCATCCCACAGCCGGCGACGGGGCGACTCCGTGCTGTCCGTCTCGTATCCCACGAACGACAGCAGTCTCCTCCAGCACGGACACGCCATTGCTAGCGCAGCCAGGTGCAATTATTCCGAGTTCGAAGGGTTCTTTCGATCCGATCGTGCCAAGGTAGCAGGAAGATAGTAGGAAAAGAGTTAGCGTCCTAGTACGGCACGGGCCACGTACAAAGAGTACGAATATGACGCGAACGATCACGGCCCTTCCAACCGGAGTCGGCCGTGCCTCCCTTCAATAAAGGGTGCGAACCCCACGTCTCCACCTCACCACAACACCAACGCAAAACAGCGCTCGGCAACATCCATCGAAAGTAATACACGAGAGACCACGCAGCAAGTCGATCAACGAGAGTTGAACGCGATGGCGAGCGCAGCGGCGTCGAAGAAGGCGGCAAACCGGCTGGTGGTGGAGGAGGCCGCCACCAACGACGACAACTCCGTCTGCAACCTCCACCCGGCCACAATGGAGAAGCTCTCCATATTCCAGGGCGACATCGTGCTGCTCAAGGGCAAACGCCGCCACAACACGGTCTGCATGGCACTGGCCGACGACACCTGCGAGGGGTACAAGCTCAGGATCAACAAGGTGGCCCGCTCCAACCTGCGCGTGCGCATCGCCGACGTCGTGTCCGTGCACCTGTGCCACGACGCCAAGTTCGGCAAGCGCGTGCACATCCTCCCTCTGGACGACACCGTCGAGGGCATCACGGGCAACCTCTTCGACGCCTACCTCAAGCCCTACTTCGTGGACGCCTTCCGCCCGGTCCACAAGGGCGACCTCTTCCTCGTGCGCGGCGGCATGCGGAGCGTCGAGTTCAAGGTCATGGAGATCGACCCCGCGGCGGACTACTGCGTCATGGCGCCTGACACGGAGATATTCTGCGAGGGCGAGCCCGTCAAGCGGGAGGACGAGGAGAGGCTGGACGATGTCGGCTACGACGACGTGGGTGGCATGGGGAAACCGTTGACTCTGATCAGGGAGCTCGTCGAGTTGCCACTCAGGCATCCGCAGCTTTTCAAGTCCATTGGCGTCAAGCCTCCCAAGGGCATCCTCCTCTACGGCCCTCCCGGGTCAGGCAAGACTTTGATCGCCCGTGCGGTGGCCAACGAGACCGGGGCCTTCTTCTTCCTCATCAACGGCCCGGAGATAATGTCCAAGATGGCCGGAGAGAGCGAGAACAACCTGAGGAAGGCCTTCGAGGAGGCCGAGAAGAACGCGCCCTCCATCATCTTCATCGACGAGATAGACTCCATCGCTCCCAACAGAGATAAGACTCACGGCGAGGTCGAGAGGCGTATCGTCTCCCAGCTGCTGACGCTCATGGACGGCATGAAGGCCCGCGCGCACGTCATCGTCATGGGTGCCACGAACCGTCCCAACAGCATCGACCCTGCCTTGAGGCGCTTCGGAAGGTTTGATCGCGAGATCGACATCGGCGTGCCGGACGAGGTCGGGCGTCTCGAAGTGCTCCGCATCCACACCAAGAACATGAAGCTGGACGAGGACGTCAACCTTGAGCTGATTGCCAAGGATACGCACGGCTACGTCGGCGCCGACTTGGCCGCGCTCTGCACGGAGGCGGCGCTGCAGTGCATCAGGGAGAAGATGGACGTCATTGACCTAGAAGACGACACCATCGATGCCGAGATCTTGAACTCCATGGCCGTCACCAATGACCACCTTAAGACGGCTCTCGTCGGCACGAACCCGTCCGCTCTTCGTGAGACCGTCGTCGAGGTGCCAAACATCAGCTGGACCGATATCGGTGGCCTCCACGGCGTCAAGAGGGAGCTGCAAGAGACCGTCCAGTACCCGGTCGAGCACCCAGAGAAATTCGAGAAGTTCGGCATGTCGCCGTCCAAGGGCGTCCTCTTCTACGGGCCACCAGGCTGCGGCAAGACCTTGCTAGCAAAGGCTATCGCCAACGAGTGCCAGGCCAACTTCATCAGCATCAAGGGGCCAGAGCTACTCACCATGTGGTTCGGCGAGAGCGAGGCCAACGTGCGCGAGATCTTCGACAAGGCACGTCAGTCTGCGCCGTGCGTGCTGTTCTTCGACGAGCTTGACTCCATCGCTACCCAAAGGGGCGGCAGAGTGGGCGACGCCGGCGGCGCGGCGGACAGGGTCCTGAACCAGCTGCTCACCGAGATGGACGGCATGAACGCCAAGAAGACGGTCTTCATCATCGGCGCCACAAATAGGCCCGACATTATTGACTCTGCCTTGCTCCGTCCTGGCCGCCTGGACCAGCTCATCTACATCCCCTTGCCGGACGAGGCCTCGCGGCACAAGATCTTCAAGGCCTGCCTCAGGAAGTCTCCAGTGGCCAAGGATGTCGACCTCGGAGCGCTCGCAAGGTTCACCTCCGGCTTCAGCGGCGCCGACATCACAGAGATCTGCCAGAGGGCGTGCAAGTACGCCATCAGGGAGGACATTGAGAAGGACATAGAGAGGCAGAGGATGGGGAAAGACACCATGGAGGTAGACGGCGGGCTGGAACACGAGGTGGCTGAGATAAAGGCGGCTCACTTCGAGGAGTCGATGAAGTATGCGAGGCGGAGCGTGAGCGATGCCGCCATCAGGAAGTACCAGGCGTTCGCGCAGACGCTGCAGCAGTCTAGGGGTTTTGGCATGGAGTTCCGCTTCCCGGCGCAGCCACAGGCGGCAGAAGCTGCTGTCCACACCTCCGCGGCAGCTGACGAGGATGAAGACGATCTATACAAGTGATCCAGTAACCATTATTAGAACATTGAACTAGGAGTACCAGAATTTTATAGACTATGTTTTTGTTCTCGTCGATCACTTCTTTCCATGTATATAATTTTCGTTAGTAAGAATTTATTTACATGCATTACAGACTTACAGTTGATACAGAGATAAGAAGCTCTTGTGCTTTCCGTTCATTTGTAGGCAGGGATAAAACTCTGAAAACTAGACTAAGCCGTGAACTGGACCGTGGATTGCACGCAATTAGCACGCTTCTCTCTCAACCCCCCTCTGCTCCTGCACAAGATTCAGAAGGTCACTGCATATGTCTGATACGTGAACCTGTAAGAACATGAGTTTCTTATTATTGAACATGTAAGAACTAGAGTTGAAGGCAAATATTTCATGCGGGTTTGTGTCTGATACGTGTGGCTCCCAACATGAGTTTCTTATTATTGAACCTGTAAGAACTACGTAGAGTTGAAGGCAAATATTTCATGCCGGTGCTTAGCAACCTGTGTGGCCTACTGCCGTGATGCTCGGTTAGTCCGGCTTGTCGTAGCCAGCCGGACAAATGGTCATAGAGGCGAACAAATCTCTTACATCGCTTCCTACTTTGGGGCAATTATTAATTTTTGAAAAGAGCATGGTGGGCTGGAACTTAAGGCTTAACCCGTTATCAGTTTCATGAACATGAAATTGGGGTCCTGGTGCTCCTTTTCTCTAAAAAAACTTAAGGCTTAACTGCTTGTCCAAACAAAGTTTGACTTTCATGCTCTTTCCTTCTGTCATTGAAATGCTTTAAAGATTCAGTCACGATTTTCGGAAAATGTGTCATGTAGTAATACATTAACGTTCTGCAATGTTGATTCACTGAAAGAAAAGTAAATAGCAAGAAGGTCAAGAAGTCGTAAATTACAAACAGTGTCTACATTATTTTATACTAGTCAGATGTGTCTAAATTATTTGTAATGTTTACTTAGATACATCCTCTTTTATTCATTTTCATGACAAGCATTTTCGGACGGAGGGAGTATGTACTACAGCAAATAGTGGCTTTTGTTGTATCATGTTACTTCAGTTCTTACTATATAGTACAACAAACGGTGGCTTTTGGTGTAAACTGTTATGTGCGATATAGTGCCGTCCTAGTTCAGCTATGAACTGGCTGTCTGGTTGGAGTTCATAGAAGAACTTGGTAGATGTGGCTGTCCTGGATGAAACTTGCTATTTTCTCTTATGTCCTGTCAGACTTGCTTGTCTGAGATAACTTGACATCTCTTCGAGTTCATGTACTGAACCTAAGCTATGAGTGAGACCTAAGTTCATTAATTATGTGCCATTTTCAGATATTTTCGTCTTTTCTACATATGAAGTGTCCATGATGGTCTAATGCTAGCTAAATGCCTAAATGGTGTCAACAAAATTTGCCCAAAAAATGAAAAATGCCCTTATATTCAATCTGGGAAAGTTTCAAAACTTTTTGACAAACATAAAAAAAACTAGAAAGGAAATACACATTCAGAGACATTTTGAGTCAAAATTTGGCCAAAAATGAAAGTTTCCAGAAAATTCTGAAAAAGTTTAAAAAAATGAACACTCCCATTATATTTAATTTGGGAAAATTTCAAAACGTTTTGCAACATAGAAAAGAAACTAGAAGGAAAATACACATTCAGGACCATTTCGTGTCAAAATTTGGCCAAAAAAAAGTTTCCAACAAAAAATGAAACAATTCTAAAAAATGCATAGCACCATTATATTTAATCTGGGAAATTTTCAAAATGTTTTCCCACATAGAAAACAAATTAGAAAAAAACTACACATTCAGGGTCGTTTGCCAAACGTTTTGGCTTTTTTTTTAGAACGAAGACACTAGAAACGTCCGGCTTTAAATTAATAAAGCCCACAACGGAACAGGCAGAGTAGCGATCATAAGTTCATTACACGGTCATAACCAAAAGCCCACGGCCATCACAAATACTAGAAACTGGGAGGGTTCAAAGCCGGAAAGCAAGCGGGTTACAAGGCCATGGCCTGGAGATGAGCACGCAGGCTCGCTAGACAAAAGCAAAGCTCCCACCCTTAGGTGGGCTGGATCGGCTCCCTAGCCGCCACATAGACCTGACGGAGGCGTTTTTGTGCATGCTTGAAGATGTCAAAGTCCTTCTGCTTCGCCAACGGAGTCCATTGCTGCAGGAGAATCTGCCAGAGAAAGACTTTTATCTTTAACGGAACGCGGGCAGGTCACAGTCCCTTGACCTCACACTGGGCCTCCCCTTGGCACATCTTGTGGTATAAGGACTTGACGGAGAATTTCCCAGAGGCGTTAAGATGCCAGGACACCCGGTCTGGCTCCTCAGAGAGCGTCACTGGGGAAATCAGGTCAAGCAAGGTATCCCACCTTGCTGACTCTTGGGCTGTCAAGTTGCGGCGAAACGCAATGGCCTGTGGGGAGGCCAGAGCCTCGGCCACGCTTTGGTTGGGCTGGACTGCGAGCGAGTACAACTCGGCGAACACTTCCCAAAGGGGGCCCGAACCCACCCAGAAATCAAGCCAGAAGCGGGCGGATCGGCCGTTGCCGATGCTAAATTTGGCTCCAAGGTTTTGGCTTCTTTGTTTCTACTTCTCTCTTTTTGTATGGACACACTTTGTATTTTGCAGCAAAGAAGTAAGAACGGAAAAGGAGGATAAGGAATGGGAAGTCGTGGAGAAAACAAAAACACAGCAAAATCTTACAATTTTTTCATGATTGTTCTGACTAATGAGCACATCAAACACCAATTTTGTGACCAAAATTGTACGATGTAAAAATCAACATCACACAACAGGAACAACATTGCACTGGTACACAAAAGATCTAAACTGTATTCTGGCAATAATTTATTCACAACATAACAACTTTCACTTCTACCGACCAACATTCAAACGAATCCAATACCGAGCAAACCCACTACAGCATACATGACTGGAACAGCACAAAACTCAAACACACAAAATAGTTTCATTCAATTCGTTTTCTTGTTCTGCTGCTTCTCTTCCTCTCTTCCTATCACATGATATACAAAGACCCATAGACAATATGTAGGTTCTGTCATTTGCGTCAAAACTTTCTATCACATAATGGTCGATCTGCGAGCATTGTATCACATCTAAATTTAATGTTGCAAGCACAGCGATTTCATTGGTAAACAAAGCATGTGAATCGAAACACATGCATACATACCAATGTCCTAAGTGCTTGGATGTTTGAGGGAGAAAAACACTAGATTTTATTCAATCTAAGGACCATATTATGTTATTCCTACACAATTTTGCTTAAAGTTGAAGGGGGGGGGGGGGGGGGGCAGTGCCCCCCTCCCCACACATCAAGGCAATATATAGGTGAACACTCAACTCATCAAGTTGGTGGGCAGCGCACGAACAATGTCCTAGTTATATATAGGTGAATACTCAACACTTCAAGCCAATGACTAAATATTAGAATATGAATACCACTGAACAGATCAAGTCGGTGACTAAATCTTAAATATTCATAAGAGCCTAAGGTATGAAAATATTCGCGATCCTCATCTCCTAGGCTCTTAGAGATCTGACTAAATATTAGAATATGAAGACCACTGAACAGATCAAGTCGGTGATCAAGTTGGTGGGCAGCGCACGGACAATGTCCTAGTTATATATAGGTGAATACTCAACACTTCAAGCCAATGACTAAATATTAGAATATGAATACCACTGAACAGATCAAGTCGGTGACTAAATCTTAAATATTCATAAGAGCCTAAGGTATGAAAATATTCGCGATCCTCATCTCCTAGGCTCTTAGAGATCTGGATGTCGGACTCCCGTTGTTGAAGAAGACCAGGTGTGAATTTTGGCCTTCTACCTGTGTTGGGTAGACCCTAGACAATATGTAGGTTCTACCGCTTGCGCCAAAACTTTCTATGACAGAATGATCGATCAGCGAGGATTGTATTACATCTAAAGTTGATGTTGCAATCATAGTGATTTCATTGGTAAGCAGAGCATGTGAATGGAAACACATGCATACATACAAATGTCTGAAGTGCTTGGATGTTTGAGGGAGCGGAACACTAGATTTTCTTCTATTGAAGGACATATTATTATCTTTCCTTCACAATTTTGGTTAAAGTTGCGGGGCAACCCTCCCATCAAGCAAATATATAGGTGAACACTCAACACATCAAGTTGGGGTCCAGCGCATGAACAATTTCCTAATTATATATAGATGAACACTCAACACATCAAGCCAATGAATAAATATTAAAATGTGAAGACCACCGAATAGATCAAGTCGATGACTAAATCTTAAATATTCATATAAGAGCATAAAATACGGAAATATTCACGGTCCTCATCTCCCAGGCTCTCAATGATGTGATCTGGATGTCAGACCCCCCCCCCCCCCCGGTTGTTCAAGACGAACAGGTGTGCCTTTTGGTCTTCTGCCTATGTTTGGTAGACCCTAGACAATATGTTGGTTCAATTGTTTGCGCCAAAACTTTCTATGACAGAATGGTCGATCTGTGAGCATTGTATCACATATAAATTTAGTTTTTCAATAACAGCGGTTTCACTAGTAAACAGAGCATGTGAATGAAAACACATGCATACATACCAATGTCTGAGGTGCTTGGATGTTTGAGCGAGCAAAGCACTAGATTTTCTTCAATCTAAGGACCATATTATGGTTGTCCTTCACAATTTTGGTTAAACTTGGGGAACAGCTCCCCCCTCCCCCCAAAAAACCGAACTAAGATCCTCTAGTGCTTCATAATAAAGATGACATATAGGGTGGGGTGGGGGGGGGGGGGCAGCCCCCCCCCCCCCCCCTCTCCCCACACATCAAGGCAATATATAGGTGAACACTCAACTCATCAAGTTGGTGGGCAGCGCACGGACAATGTCCTAGTTATATATAGGTGAATACTCAACTCTTAAAGCCAGTGACTAAATATTAGAATATGAAGACCACTGAACAGATCAAGTTGGTGACTAAATCGAAATATTCATAAGAGCCTAAAGTACTAAAATATTCGCGATCCCCATATCCTAGGCTCTTAGAGATCTGGATGTCGGACTCCCCGTTATTGAAGAAGACCAGGTGTGAATTTCGGCCTTCTGTCTGTGTTGGGTAGAGCCTAGACAATATGTAGGTTCTACAGTTTGTGCCAAAACTTTCTATGACAAAATGATGAATCTGCGAGGATTGTATAACATCTAAATTTGATGTTGCAATCATAGTGATTTCATTGGTAAGCAGAGCATGTGAATGGAAACACATGCATACATACAAATGTACGAAGTGCATGGATGTTTGAGGGAGCGGAACACTAGATTTTCTTCTATTGAAGGACATATTATTATTTTTCCTTCACAATTTTGGTTAAAGTTGCGGGGCAGCCCTCCCATCAAGCCAATATATAGGTGAACACTAAATACATCAAGTTGGGGTCCAGTGCATGAACAATTTCCTAATTATATATATATGAACACTCAACACATCAAGCCAATGAATAAATATTAAAATGTGAAGACCACCGAATAGATCAAGTCGATGACTAAATCTTAAATATTCATATAAGAGCGTAAAATACGGAAATATTCACGGTCCTCATCTCCCAGGCACTCAATGATGTGATCTGGATGTCGGACTCCCCATTGTTCAAGACGAATAGGTGTGCCTTTTGGTCTTCTGCCTGTGTTTGTAGACCCTAGACAATATGTTGGTTCTATTGTTTGCGCCAAAACTTTCTATGACAGAATGGTCGATCTGTGAGCATTGTATCACACATAAATTTAGTTCTTCAATAACAGCAGTTTCACTAGTAAACAGAGCATGTGAATGAAAACACATGCATACATACCAATGTCTGAGGTGCTTGGATGTTTGAGCCAGCAAAGCACTAGATTTTCTTCAATCTAAGGACCATATTATGGTTGTCCTTCACAATTTTGGTTCAACATGGGGAGCAGCTCCCCCCTCCCCCCAAAAAACCTACTAAGATCCTCTAGTGCTTGATAGTAAAGATGACCTCGACATCACACTACATGGAACATCACGCAATAATGTATGGGAGGCGCTAGGGATCAGACTACTGATCCCTTGCGTTGTATAGTATCAGACTACTCATCAACCATGGTATGAGAACCATGATGACCATCGGGTCCAACACGTATACCCCACGTGTGGCCCCATAGTTTGCATGTAGCGTGTGTGATTCCACACTAATTGCAGCAATTTATTTCATAAAAACTGCTATAAATCAAGGCATATCAAATTGAGCAGGCGCCATGCTTTTCATGCATACGATTTGCTTCCATACAATTTGTTTCCAATGCTTATTTCGGACGACACGTGACCCGTTTTTTCCGGCTAGCCTATGAAATTGTGTCCATGGAAAATAAAGATATGCTTCCATCGGGTTAGAATTGGTTTGCTTCAGTCAGCCGAAATTTTTGCTTCCAGAACAACTGACAATTGCTTCGATCTAGTTCGATTGCATTTGGTGTCCAGTGTACCATATAAAAGATCTCTCGAGAAGATATTTTTTTCCAAGTCAACACTACTTTTAAAATATTAGAATTTGCTTCCAAAGCAAGAGGAGATTACTTCCCATCTGATTGAAATTTATGCTTTGGTCAATCGGACAAAGTGCTTCCATGGCAACCAGCAATCACTTTTTTTATCTAGTTAGAATTTGTCTATTTTAGTCGTCCATAAAAGGAAAAAAAATCAAAATAAACCTTAAAATTGTAGACGAAAGCTAAATCAAACCCTGAACTTTGGATCCTGGAAATTGGCACGCTGAACTTGTAATCCCGCTCTATTTTAGACCCTAGACCCGTTTGGCACACTGGGAATATTACAATCACGGCCAGGATAACTGGCTACTCTCACGGATAAGAATTGGCCGGCCCAATATAACACAACCAGAATTCGTGAAGTTTAAAAAATGTTCGCACATTTATAAAATTGTTCAGTAGTTTAAAAATGTTCTTGTTTTATATTTTTGGCACTAATTCAATTAATTTTGGGTTTTTTGAAAAATATTTGGAATTCTGAAATTCTATTTGCATTTAAAAAACTGTTCGCAATTTTAAAAAAGCACATTTGTAAAAAAAATCATCAGAATTACAACAGTTTTTCACATGCTATGAATTTTGTTTTCGGAGTTTCAATATTGTATCACATTTTTTGAAAAAGTTTTTGGAATTTCATAAATTATTTCGTAAGTAATATTTTTTAAAAATGTTCCGGATTGTTGGCTGCGGACTCGACTGGGCCGGCCCACCAGACATAAAGCGAGTTTTTTTTCCTTATCATGCACTGTAAAATTTCTTTCTTTCTTTTTCTTAACGCGCGACGTAATAATTCCAAAAGAGAAAAACATGTCATGGAGTCGAACTTTGGACCTGGCAGGGTTGACCTGATTTTGGTAGCCACGACACTAGACGACTATGAATTAATAATAAGAGGCCGACAATATTTTATCAGAAACCAAAGCGTCGAACTTTGAAAACTTTTTTTAGTGGCAAACAAGTATTGAAAACATATTTATTTCTGAATTCTTCGAACATTTTATAAAGTGTGTTGTGGAAAATTTTGAATACTTTTAAAAAACTAACAACTTTCAAAAAGAGAACACCTTTTGAAACATAAACATTTTTTAAACCTGAACAAAATTTTGAAGTGCGAACACTTTTTGAAACAATTTTTTTTTCTGAAACGTGAACAAAATTTTAAAGTGCAAACACTTTTTGAACAATGTAAAAAAAATGTTCGCATTCGCTCAACGCGTAGAAAAGACTGTAAAAATTTTAAATTATAAAAAAGCATGGATCATTCGCATTCGCTCAACGCGTAGAAATCGAGGCGCTGACAGGGAGGAATCATAAAGACTGGGCTTAGAAGTGGATGCCAGACTATCATCAATCCGCAGTATGATGAAGAACCCGCCTTGCAAAGCTGAAGACATAAATCCACATACTACATCGTCATTGAAGGCAAGTTCGGGGGCTACTGATGGAGTCCTGGTTTCGGGGGTCCTCATGTGTCCGGCTCGAGGAGACGGGCCGGACTGAATGGGCCGTGAAGATAAAGCTTAAGGCCATCACTCCGTGTCCGGGTAGGACTCCTGTGTGCGTGGACGGCAAGATTAGAGTTCGGATGTATTGTTTCCTTCCCTTGTCAACCGACTTTGTACAAACTCTAGACCCCTCCGGTGTGTATATAAACCGGAGGGGTTAGTCCGTAGAGGCTATCATCATAATATTCATAGGCTAGACAATCTAGGGTTTAGCCATTACGATCTAGAGGTAGATCAACTCTTGTAACCTCTATACTCATCAAATCCAATCAAGCAGGAGGTAGGGTTTTACCTCCTTTAAGAGGGTCCGAACCTGGGTAAATATTGTGTCCGTTTGTCCATCGTTACCATCGATCCTTAGACACACAACTTGGGCCCCCCTATCCGAGATCTGCCGGTTTTGACACAGACACATACCTGGGTACAAACGCCTCCAGGGTGTAAAGGTCCGTCGGAACGTCGAGCAGGCATGTCGGCGCTGGTTGCGGACGTCCGGCAATGCCTTTGTGGTGGTCGGAGACGAACAACAACAGCAACGAAGGTGGAGGGTGCGAATGCGAAGCAAGGTGGGAGAAGGGCGGTGTGGAAGGAAATGGGACCAGGAGCGGGATTGGGTGGGCCGAGGGTGTTGGAGTCCTATGTTTCGGGTGTCCGGACTCCCGCAAACCTCCTGCACTTTTGTCTCCAATTTGCTGAAGAAAACACGTCCGGATTGCCCCGCAAACCGATACAGGTTGACGTTGGATGACTTCCGTGGTTCGGATGGTTGCGGAAGGTTTGCGGGTCCGTCCTGGTGACGCCCTAATCACTCTTATTTATGTGTTTGTTCTCACTGTTTCGCTTCTATAGACCCTTCATGTCTACAATAAAAGTAACCAGCTGATTCATTTTGATTTTGTGTATTATTAAGATAGGTATCCTAAATATTTTTGCCACACAGAAAGTTTCCTACTGATAATTCATATTATCAACGGAGTTATAGATATTGATCTTAGGATATGTATAATGGTGACATATGAATACATATGGGAAAAGCTATCGTGCAACCGACCGATCACGCGTGCCGCGTTCGCCGGCTCCGCGTCCGTCGGATCGTCTCTTTCATCGGATGGAAGAGAGCGTCTCCGCTACCATGGCACACGCGTTCGTTTTCCTGAAACAGAGCCGTTGTTTCAGAAAAACGCCCCTGCAGCTGAAGCCGCATCATGTGCTCGATGGGTTGGGAGAGGCGACGAGGTCTGGATCTGGGAGGGCGGCGGCGCGGCCGGGGCTAACCTACCACCGTGATGACGACTTCATCTTCGGGAGCGGCGGCGGCCGCCGACAACCTAAGCAGGTACGGATCTCCCTCCGGTGATTTCTCCCCACGCGCTCGCCCTGCTCCGCCGCCTCCTGTCCCCGCCCTCCCCGCGGCTCCTCCTCCCGCTGCTCCTCTTCGTCCTCCGCCTTCGCCGCCCGCCCCACCTCTTCCTGTCCACCTTCAACATCCTCTTCGTCGTCGGCCCCATCCCCCTGTCGCTCCACCCGCAGCTTCTCCTCCGCCTCCTCTCCGCTCTCTCCTCCATCGTCGCTGGCGATGTTGTTGCAAATTTTGCAACAGGGGTCTTGTTGCAGGAATTGTTTCTACAACCCGACCGTTGTTTCAGGAATTGTTTCTGCAATCTCCAACTTTTTGCAACATGGTAGTTGTTTTTGCAACGCAGACGTTGTTTTAGGAATTGTTTCTGCAACGCGATCGTTGTTTCAGGAATTGTTTCTGCAGCGCGACCATTGTTTCTGCAACTGGTTTGTTGTTTCAGGAATTAATGTGTCGGGAAGGCGACGCGCGCGTGCGAGGAGTTAGATCGGACGGCTGCCGAGGTGGTGGATGTTTACTAGACATCTACTGGCGGACGCGTAGCGTTGCCCAATACATATGCCTCATGAGAAAAATTAGCTTGAGACAACCACAATGATTTTCTCTAGCCAACGCAAGCTACTACTAGTGGGCCTCATCAACAAATAGAAAATAGAAATTTTAATACATATGCATCTTTACTCTTCACTTCAACTTTTTCAGCTTTTTACACTGGAATGCATTTTTTTCTCCCCAAACACCTGCCTCTTGCAGAGGATCTCGATTCCTTATCTAAACCTACTTTGTCTAACATCCGATCCTACATGACACACGAGGCATCACCAAGAGCCTATGCATCGGACATGGCCTTAGTCGTTTACCCGGTCCGTGTGCATAGATCGTGCCTTGGTCCAGTCTTTGGGATATCTTGTTAAGCTGATCAGTGCCTTGTATCATACTTTCTCCGTTTTAAAATATAGTGCGTCCGTGCTTTTCGAGGTTCAATTTTGATCATAAATTTAACCAACAAGACCGACTGCGGCAGGAGCAAAAAATTATAGTTTTGAAAACTTCTTTTGAAAACGAATTCAGTGGTATAAATTTTGCTCCCGCTACAATCGGTCTCGTTGGTTAAATTTATGATCAATGTTAAAGCATGAGAACTAAGAAAACGTCTTACATTATGGAAAGGAGGGAGTAAAACGGAGGAAGTATTTCTATGTTATCTTATAATATTCGTTCTCGTGGATCTCCATAAGACTTTGTTATGCTTGACGTTTAAGCGACTTTATATATTACGGAGTACTAGTTTGAAGCTGAGCAGCGCCCTCCGTCTCAAACCTCGTAATTCCAACCGTGCGACACGCTTTTCAGTGCCACATCTCGCCGCCGGAGCAGTGTTCCACGCGCACGCGGGCTCGAGCGAGTTCCACCATCTGCCTAGCTACGCATCTCGCCCTCATCTCTCATGGCACCCCAGCAGCAGCTCCTCCTCCTGCTCCTCCTGGCCTCGCCGTTTCCGTTGCCGCGGCCGGCCGCCGCCGACGACGGGGCCGCTGCGCAGCCGCCTCCACTGGTGAAGCAGTTCTACTACTACTCTCCTCCGCCGCCCTCGGCAGCATCTCCTCCCACCGGCCCGCCGCCGGCCCCACCGACGACGCCGTGCAACTGCCAGCAGATGCCGCAGCCCACGGCTTGCAACTGCCCGAAGATGCCGCCGCCTGGGATGTACCACCGCAGCCCGCCGGCCGGGCACCACTATGGGTTCCTATCCGGGTCCCGCTTGCGAGCCGGAGGGCAGCTCCATCCCCGGATGCTCTGCGCTGTTGCCGCTGCACTTCTTCTTCTATGGTGGTGCTAGTCACTCGCTGCTGTGTCACTCAGATCCATATGTGCGTACTTACTGCTGTGCTACGACATTATTATTTTATTAGGCATGTTTACTTGGGACAGAGGAATTTCCTCAGGTTTCTGTGAGAATTTTTTTTTGAAATGTTTCGGTGAGAATTGCACTGTTTATTTTAGACAAATTCTTGTAGTGCACTCAAGAAATTCCAGAGGGCTCGATTTATCTGGCCATATATGTATGGATTTGGTTGTTGCAATCTACATTTGATGAAGTTGATGACTGGAGAGGGTTGCTAATGACATGCATGCTCTGTACTACTATCAACTTTGTGTTTGTAAAAGATGGTCTGCATTTTCGCATGCAAATGGTTACAACTTGTTTGCCTACCTTCCTTTGTATGAAGAATTCAGATTGAGTCGTATTGTTCATTGTCTGGTTCCTATAATTCTAGCTTGCATACTTGTATTGGCCTGGGAATGTGGGCTTGTTATAATGCTGTTTTTATTTTCTTAATCAGAACATCCATCAGTTCCTTCCAGCGCTAGATTTCTTTGATAGTCAACAACCAAAGAGTTGCTTTAGCATTCATGACAAGAGTACTGGCTAGATGTCAGCTTCAACTGTTGGCCTAATTATCTCATGAAAAGAATTGCTATAACTGAAATGCAATCTTGTATCCTACCATGCTTAGTTGGATGATGAAGCTGCTAGGAAATGTTAAGGTTTCTTCGTTCTGAACTTGGTGTTGCTTTGTTAACCTGTGCAACCATGCTATTGTTTCAGTCCATAAGCTAGCCCGCTGCTAACTTTGTTAAGCTAACATCATAGATTTATCTACCTCACATAAGTGTTTTGTCAGGTGTCTGATCACCAATGGGGGCAATGTGTGATAGATTCTATTGGTTCAGCAGTCAGTATTTTTGTCAAAAGCAACCAAAAGTTTATTCATCTGCTTCCAACCTCCGTGGCCGTCACTCTCCTCTAGCGCTATCACCGCCTACCTCCCGGATCCAAGTGTTTTCTGTCAAGAACAATTTCAATATTTTCTTACGTATTTTCATAAGTAGACATGTTTCAGCCCGTGAACTGTTCTAGCCTTGTAGGTCTGGACGGCTGGCTGGCCTTCTTGTAATTTGTACTGCAATTCAGTCTTTTTACTACTGCTATAGAGCTAGTTGCCTCCATGTTTTTTTTTCTTTTGGAAGCCTGAACAGTAGAACAATTGTATGAAGGCAGATGAAAATTTCTTCTCTGTAGCAGATTTCTGGAATTCACTCTATCATGAAGTAGTAAGCAAAAAAAGATTTTATGTCTAAGCATTGGAGCACTCTTCCAAATGTGGTTGAAAATGAAGTGAGCAGCAGGCTCTGTCTCATCTTGTTGCCTCCATGGGTTGAAATGGATTAGTCGTTTGGTTTGATACCACAGCGGAGTGATGGGGTGGCACTGTTTGGGGGTAGTGGACTGGTTTGATACGGGGAATGAGGTTACTTTATTTTTATTTACTTTTGAAAAGGAGGATTACCCCGGACTCTGCATCAGTATGATGCGCACAACCATCTTTACTAGATCGGGAACGTGCCTTGGCACGAGGTTGCCGGTCCCAACATTTTGATCAAGCAAGTAATGGTAAGTTAGTAGGAATCCAGATTTAGCAGATGCATTAATGCATGATAACAGTAAGGCAAGAAGAAACACTCAATTGGGATATAAGCAAGACAAAATGATGCTCAGATTATAAGGCAGGATGAAGCTCAGTGTGTTCATAAGACCACAAAAGATATCCACTCACATGAATTGAGAGTATAGAAGAGGAGGTAATAAGAGTAGGAACATAATAAAGGAGAGTCAATGACGGGGCCATAGCTACTAAACATACTAATAAGTGGCGTCATTCATCTGCCAAGGACATGGCCAATCAGGTAAAGATCAGCACTATAATAAATTAGTAGGAAAGCAAGTTTAGAACATGTATTAAAATGGTAATTTTCTAGTTTAACAGAAAGAAGGAACATTCACTATATAGCAGAAGCATAATTGTTCGGTTGATACATACGAAACCGAGTGCGCATAATTGTTCCCGCGTGGTGGTTAGGGCGTATAGGTCAACGACCAACTCAGATCAAATACCCAATCTCATTAGTGTCTTGGGAGGGCGCGGTGACGAGCAGAGACTTACGATCATGTGACCCCATCGTCCCGTCTCGTGGAATTACGGCAAGAGCCCGGAATGCTCGGGCGGGTACCCTCCAGGTCAACCCGACTACACATCAACTCGCGGGTACCCTCATGGTCAACCCGACTCGCAAGAGACTGTCAGGAACTCAGGTCCACCTCTACCGGGGTGGTATTGCCTGTCCCTTCAGTCCTGCAGTAACAATAATTCTCGCGGGTACCCCTTAGGGCTGACCTGTCTTTAACATGGCTCTGTAGTAAAGTCAAGTAACCGTGTGTCCATAACACCAAAAGGAAATCCAAGGAATCACCCTCGATGGATTCCACTTGATCTAATCATCAAGGTGAACTTAGAGGAATCACCCTCGAGGGTTCACACTTGATGTGTTGCATGACAGAGTTGTTATCGGGAGTGGTGAAGGAGGAATCACCCTCCGTAAACCACGACCGATTAACTACCCTACAGAGATCTCATCAGAAGTGTTATACGAGGTATCACCTTTGGCACTCGATAGTAATCCTGCAGTGTCATACAACTAAGGGGGGTTGTGGTGATGTGTCGGGCAATGGATGTCGATCACATTGATCGAGTCACCTGGTAATCCAGCGGGGGCAACAGGGACAAGGTGGGGGTCACTGGTGGATCACCAACCAACCTATACTAAGCATATAGGATAAGCAGGTAAGGTACCAAAGCAGGTTACCAAAAGCAGGCTATGCATCAGAATAGGAGCAATCAATTACAGTAGCAAAATCTAATGCAAGCATGAGAGAGAATGGAATGGGCGATACAGGAATGATCGGGGGGGTTGCTTGCCTGGAAGCTCCGCGACAAGTGGTTGGACGTCAGAAGCGTAGTCGTACCCGGGAGCAGCGTCGGTCTTGGTGTCTGCCGGAGAGAAGAGGGGAAGAAACAACAAATATAAAGCAAATAGAAGCATTATGATGCATGACATGAGAAAAAGTGGTGCTAGGGGTGATCTATGGCAATGCTACGCAATATTGATGAAGAGGGAAAACATTCGGGAATGTTTTCCCGATGTTAGGCATTTTTTGGACAGATGAAAGAGAGGGGACGGTTCCATGTTCATCATGCTAGGGGCATGTGACAGATGAAATGATTGCATCTTCAGATTCGTCATACTTTTCTGAGCAACTTTCACGTACAAATTATTTTCATCCGAGTTACGATTATTTTTCAAAGTTTTAAACTTTTTTTGAATTTACTTTAATTCAAATTATTAAACAGATAAATTGCTATGGGTACACAGTAGTGTACCCAGCAATGTGAGCATGTGTATGACATGTGGGGCCTTGTTGACTGCCTAGTCAGCAGTCAACTGTCAAAGCTGACATGGTTGACTGGTCCAACTGACATAAGGGGCCCACATGTAAAAGAGGGGCTCATTTGATCTGATCAACAGAGATGGTACATGGGTATCCCACCTGTCATAGGGACACATTTTTCTTTTTTAACAGATTGTTTTAAGGTTAGCTAGCAGATGGGGCCCATTTGTCATACACTAATTAGGAGGGGGGTTGAGCACTAATTAGGGTTAGTCTATTTTTTGTTAGCAACTAATTGACTAACCCGGCCCCATAGAGAGTGGCCCGAGGCCAGCAGAGGCCATGGACACGCCGGGCACACGGGGTGCCGGCGGCCATGGCAGGCGCGCCCGACGTGAGGGGAGCAGCAAGGTAGAGCCGGCGGCGCGAGGGGGACAGCAGCGGGCGCGACTGAAGCCTACGCGCGCGGGTGGGGGGAGCTCAGGCGAAGGGGGGAGTGGCCGTCGCGGGGTAGCGGTTGCAGACACAGGCCGAGCGAGCAGTGGCGGCGAGCGGACGAGCGACGACGAGCGAGGGAGCGGAGGAGGCGGGCGCGCGGCCCGGGAACAGCAGGGGACCGTGGGTGAGCGCGTGCAGGCGCGACGTGGCCATGGCGAGCGCCCGACACAGCAGCGGCGCTGCAGTCGGGCGAGCCAAGGGTGCAGGGTGCGGCCAGAGGCGAGTCCGGGCGTGCGATGCATGCAGAAGCGGCGCTGGGCAGCGGTGGCATCAGACAACAATAGGAGCAGGAAGCGGGTGATAACCCACAAGTATAGGGGATCACAACAATTTTCGAGGGTAGAGTATTCAACCCAAATTTATAGATTCGACACAAGGGGAGCCAAAGAATATTTGTAAGTATTAGCAGTTGAGTTGCCATTTCAACCACACCTAGAGGTTAAATATCTGTAGCGAGGTGATCAGTACCATAGTAATATGATAATTTACTAGCACTGGTAACAGTAGCAATAGTAACACTAACAACAGTAGTAATAACTTAGCAAGAGCAATGTGTGGAAAATTCGTAGGCATTGGATCGGTGAATTCGTTGGATGTTATTCATCATATAACAGTCATAACCTAGGGCGATACAGCAGTAGCTCCAGTTCATAAATATAATGTAGGCATGTATTCCGTAAATAGTCATACGTGCTTATGAAAAGAACTTGCATGACATCTTTTGTCCTACCCTCCCGTGGCAGTGGGGTCCAAGGAAACTAAGGTATATTAAGGCCTCCTTTTAATAGTGAACGAAACAAAGCATTAACACATAGTGAATACATGAACTCCTCAAACTACGGTCATCACCGAAAAGTATCCCGGTTACTATCACCCCGGGGTTTACGGATAATAACACGTAGCAGGTGCATATGACTAGCAAGATCGGATCTAGAACATAGATATAATGGTGAAAACATACACAGTTCAGATCTGAAATCATGGCACTCGGGCCCTAATGACAAGCACTAAGCATGGCATAATCATAGCAACATCAATCTCACAACATAGTGGATACTAGGGATCAAGCCCTAACACAACTAACTCGATTACATGATGAATCTCATCCAACTCCTCACCGACCAGCAAGCCTACGAAGGAATTACTCACTCCCGGTGGAGAGCATCATGGAATTGGTGATGAAGGAGGGTTGGTGATGACAAAGACCGAAGATTCCCCTCTCCGAAGCCCCGAACGGACTCCAGATTTGGCCTCTCGATGAAGAACAGGAGGTGGCGGCGGCTCCGTATTGTGAAACGCGATAATTCTTCCTCTCATATTTTTTCTGGAAAAATAGAATTTCATAGCATCGGAATTAGGGTCAGTGGGGCCACGAGATGGGCACAACCCACCAGGGTGTGCCTGGAGGGGGGCCGCCCTAGTGTCTTGTGCTCTACCAGCCCCCCCCTCCGGTGGTTCTTGGCTCCAGTATTTTTTCTTTATTGTAAAACAATTCTCCAAAAAGTTTTGTTCCATTCCGAGAACTTTTATTTATGCACAAAAACAACACCATGGTAGTTCTGCTGAAGACAATGTCAATCTGGGTTAGTTTCATTCAAATCATGCAAATTAGAGTCCAAAACAAGAGCAAAAGCGTTAGGAAAAATAGATACAACGGAGACGTATCAACTCCCCCAAGCTTAAACCTTTGCTTGTCCTCAAGCAATTCAGTTGATAAACTGAAAGTGATAAAGAAAAACTTTTACGAACTCTTTTGTTCTTGTTTACATAAATAAGCTTAAGTAGCACCCAGGTTTTCAGCAACGATCATGGCTAACCATGTTAGCACTAACTCTTAGAAATTATATTAACTCATATTAATGGCATAATCAACTAGAGAGCAATAATAAGATATATTGAATGCCAACACTTGTCAAAACAACCATGATATAATATGACAACAATGGTATCACGCTAGGCCTTTCTGAGACTGCAAAACATAAATGTAGAGCACCCCCAAAGTTCAAGAAGCGACTAAACATTGTAATTCATGGTAGAAAAGATCCAGTCATGATGCATTCAACATTAACTACACACAATGCATGAGGATGAAAATAGTGCTCTCAGATCTGGCTCTTATTTGAGAAGTTGATGACTCAACATAAAATTAAATAGATAGTCCCTTCATAGAGGGAAGTAGGGATTTGCAGAGGTGCCAGAGCTCGAAGTTTTAAAGACGGAGATAAATGAAATTTTGGGAAATGTACCCTTCCTATTTACGTCGCGACCAAGAATTATCAATATCTTCCATGCTAAACACATTAGTGGCGGTTCCCAAGCGATAAAAGTAAAGGTTTACTCTCCTCCACCAACAAACACATTCCATGGCTAGCCAAATCCACGGGTGCCGTGCATACCAACAACAATCCTAGGGGAGTTTTGTTTAATTATTTTCAATTTTTTAATTTGGGACTGGAAATCCCTATTACCGCCCCTCTCGTGCAAGGCCGAGTGAATAAACACTCATCATGAGAATAACCCGCTTAGCATGGAAGATACTGCCTACCCCCTGTCGCTCCATGAACAATCCAGGCACAAAAAAAAGAGATGTTCATTTGAAGTTTTAGAGGTGGCACATGCAAATTTACTTGGAATGGTAGGCTAATACCACATATAGGTGGATATGGTGGACTCATCTTGAATAGCTTTGGGTTTTAGGGTTTTGATGCACAAGCAGTATTTCCGCTTAGTACAGGCGAAGGCTAGCAAATAGGTTGAGAAGCGGCCAGCTAGAGAGCGAAAACAATCATGAACATGCATTATGAATAATGAACATTGAATTCTAGCATGAGTAGGATATGGACACCATGAACATAAATATCATAGAGGCTATGTTGGTTTTGATTCAACTACATGTGTGAACATGTGCCAAGTCAAGCCACTTGAAACATTCAGAGGAGGATACCATATCATCATACTACATCACAATCATTTTAACGCAATGTTGACATCCAAGATAAATCTTTATTCAGTCCTAGGTACTTAAGCATGGCATGAGAAACTATAATCTCTAATCATCGTCGCAAACATGTTTGAACATAATATGATAAATCATGGATACTAGGTTAAACATATTTACAAAAACAGAACAAGTTGAGTTCATACTCGTTTCTCTCTGCCACAACCAGTTCATCAAATATCGTCATTATTGCCTTTCACTTGCACGACTGAATGATATGAAAATAATAATAGGGCAAGAGTTCCATGGACTAAGCTAGAGTCTACAATCATTTTATTCAAAAAGGAGAAGACAAGGTAATATGGGCTCTTTGTTAGATCAACAATAATGCATATGGGAGCCACTCAACATTTTGATCGTGGTATTCTCCTTAGTATGACTCAATGAAAAGAAAACAATTTCAGAGAAACACACTGAAATATTTTTGGAGTTTTTAGTTTTCCCTGAAGAAAGCAAACTAAAGAAAAGAAAAAACAAAAGGAGAAAAAACTATTTAAACGGGAAAGGTCCCAACAAGCAAAAAGAAGAATCAAGAAATTTTTTTGGGTTTTCTTTTTAATACTACAACTAATTAAACTAGAAAGAAAAACCGAAATGAAGTAAGAAATATTTTTGGGTTTTCTGAAAGTTTTTCGAACACACAAGAAGAAAGCGAGAAAATAAATCTAGCATGGATAATACAATGAAAAAGTGTAAGCACCGACAACTGGAATGAAATGTGTGAACATGAATATAATGTCGGTTGAAACATGTACTCCCCCAAGCTTAGCCTTTTGGCATAGCTTGGTAATCATCATTGACGCCCTGGATAATAATCTGAGTGATAGCTCATGGAGGCTCTTGGTGCGACCACCTCAGCCTCTCTGGCTGCCTCAACCTCCGCATTGTACGCGCGAGCCTCATTCTCCAGGACATAATATCTTCTTTTATTGTGATAATCAAAAAGAACAGGCGCATGCAAAACAACCGGTACAACAGGTTTCTTATCAAATCTCAAGTTATAAGTATAATTAGTGGGTGTGCCCGTAAAGAACTTATGACATTTCATGGCATCAAAGTCTAAGTATTGAGTGGGTAGCATGGGATCATCAGGTAGAGGTGTTACACCAACCTCTTTAGCTAAACGAGAATCATAAATCCCACCATAAAAATAACCACTACCAGCGTTGTGTTGCAGTCTTCGTGCAACAATCATTCCAGGATTATAGCGTTTAATACTAGTAAGAGCAGTGTGTATGAGGCTCAAGTCAGGAGCACATAATGTGCTACAATCTTGCTTGCCTATGATGCATTTGCCATTAAACAGTGCAAAGTATTCAATTGATGGGAAATGAATACCTTTTATTCCACCTTGTGTCACCACTCTATCCTCACCGTAGCAAAGGATAGTAAAAAATGACTCATATTCAGATCTCTGTGGCTCGTCTAGCGAACCCTAATATGGAATTTTGCAGGCACCACAAAGCATCTCTAGAGGCATGGTAAATGGATGATCATAAAGACTAAATGAAACTCTAGACTCACGTGAATGAAATTTAAATTTCTTAGTGAACGTTTCTATGAGGTTGAGATGCTGAATGGACTTATCTTCGATGTAGGGACCGAGCTCGGTGTTGTGAACATATTGCTCAAATTCTTCCTTAATACCTGCGCTCCCATGAAATTGTTACACGAGCATAAGCATGATTTGATAGCGGTATCCCGCATTGAGCATGCACTTGGCTCAACATAAGACTGACGTATCGAGCCACTACTAGATGATGCCTCCATAGGCCTCCTCCTCAAAGAACTCCAAAAGAATTGAATTCTTATTTGCGTACAATTTCTGAAAAAATTTAGGACACAAAAAATTTGTCAACAACAGTTCACAAGACTGATAGCAACTACTCATAAGGATGCATAGAGGCTAGTTTAAGCATTCAAACTACTTAGAACTCTAAGAATTCAACATGCTAGCTCATCTACAGCAGCACCAAGAGTAGCTAATTATTCAAAATATGAACCACTAAAGTAAAAACTAATCGGAGCAATGGAGGAGTCACATACCAAGTAGCAATCCCCCAAAACAGTTTCGGAAATGGAGCTTCGGGCAAAGAGATCGAAATCCGCGGGTTGGAGAGCAAGAACACGAGAGAGAGAGCAATGGTAATTTTTTTTCTGGAGGTAGGAGATGACATGGGCTAAAGAAGTAAGTGAGAGGACCCACATGGGGACCACAACCCACCAGGGCGCGCCTGGGGTTCTTGGCGTGCCCTGGCATCTTGTGGTCACCAGGTGCACTCCCCTCTGATGTTATTTGCATCAGAAATTCAGAAATATTCAGAAAAAACCGTATTAAATTTTCAGGGCATTCTGAGAACTTTTATTTTTGGGTCATTTTTTATTGCACGGAAAATCCAGAAAATAGGATAAACATGGAATTTTATTTTATTTAACTAAGAAACCCAGAGAGAAAAAGGTAAGGACAGAAGGTAGTGCCTACTCAATTCATCCACTTCATACCTCTCAAAAATAATCCATTAATAAGGTTGATCAAGTCTTATTAACAACCACCTTCGATTAGCATGAAACCAAAGAACTTTCGGCAAACACTAAGTTACCTCAACGGGGATATGCATGTCCCCAACAATAGGCATTTTATATTTCTTTTTGGCAGTAGGTAGAGGTAGTTGAAAAATTCCAATAGTGAGTGTCGGAGATTTTTCAATAACATTAATACCATTCACTTGGAATTGTTTCTTCGGAAAGTGCACCGTATGTTCATTACCATTGATATGAAAAGTGACCTTGCTTTTATTGCAATCAATAACAGACCTTGTAGTGTTCAAAAAGGGTCTACCAAGGATAATCGACATGTTGTCGTCATCGGCATCTCAAGTATAACAAAGTCTGTTAAGATAGTAACATTTGCAACAACAACGGGCACATCCTCACAAATACCGATAGGTATGGAAGCTGATTTGTCAGCCATTTGAAAAGATATTTCAGTGGGTGTGATTTTATTCAAATCAAGTCTTTTATATAAGGAGAAAGGCATAACACTAACACCAGCTCCTAAATCACACAAAGCAAAGTGTTCAAATTCTTATCATCTTTTTTCAGCAAAGTGTTCGAATTCTTCATCATCTTTTTTCTTAGTTGGTTTAGGTGGAAAGGGCATGGGTTTCTGAACCCATGGTTCTGTTTCTTTACCATGTTTCCTAGCAACAAAGTCTCTTTTATCATATCTTTTATTTTTAGGATGTGGGTTATCAAGATCAACAACTAGTTCTGTTTCAACATCATTATCTAGTTCTTTATCATTGTCTAGTTGAGTGTCTTTATGAACAACATCATCATTATTTTCATTATCACTATGTGGATGTTCATTAACAGATTGAGTTTCAGCATCAGAAATAGTAACGGCATTGTTATCTTCAGATAGTTTTTCTTTCTCAGGTTCACTAGAGGTATGCAAAGTCCTATCATTCTTCTTCTTCCTTTTCTTTTTAGGAGGACTAGGTGCGTCAGTATTACTTTTTTGAGAGTCTTGCTCAATTCTTTTAGGTTGGCCTCAGGATAAAGTGGTTCCTGAGTCATTCTACCTCCTCTAGTTACTACTCTAATAGCATGGCCATTCATATTATTGTTCATTTCAATAAGCAACTCTCTTTGAGATTTAGCAACTTGTTCTAATTGGGTTTGAACCATAGAGGCATGTTTTCCTTTGTGATTCTAAATAACAAGTCACTCAAGCGAGCAATCATATCAGAATTATATTTCAATTGTTTCATAACATTGGCACTGAAGTGATCTTGTTTTCTAATGTAGTTATCAAATCCATAAAGGCATTGACTAGGATGTTTATTGTAAGGGATGTCACTTTCATCAAATTTCATTAAAGAGTTTACCTCTACCACCTATGGGGGTGGTGTATCAAGTCCATGTATCTCTTCAATAGGTGGTAAATTCTTAACATCCTTTGCTTCACTACATTTTTCCTTCATACATTTCTTTGCCTCTTTCATATCTTCGGGACTAAGAAATAAGATACCCTTGTTCTTTGGAGTGGGTTTAGGCGGTGGTTCAGGAAGAGTCCAATCATCATAATTTTTCAATATGTTATTCAATAATTCCTTAGCTTGTTCAACAATTCGTTCCCTGAAAACACAACCAGCACAACTATCTAGGAAGTCCCTAGAAGCATCGGTTAGTCCATTATAGAAGATATCAAGTATTTCATTTTTCTTAAGAGGATGATCAGGCAAAGCATTAAGCAATTGGAGAAGCCCCCCCCCAAGCTTGTGGGAGACTATCTTCTTTAATTTACACAAAGCTACATATTTCCTGTAAGGCAACTTGTTTCTTATGAGCAGGAAAATATTTTTCAAAGAAGTAGTAATTCATATCCCAGGGACTACGCACACAACCAGGAGCAAGAGTATTGTACCATATCTTAGCATCACCCTTTAATGAGAACAGAAATAATTTGAGGATGTAATAGTAGCAAATTTTCTCATCATGAGCAAATATGGTGGCTATATCATTTAATTTAGTGAAGTGTGCCATAAAAGTTTCAGTTTCATAGCCATGGAAAGGATCAGATTCAACCAAAGTAATTAACCTGGGTCGACAGAGAATTAATAATCCTTATCAGTAACAAAGATAGGTGAGGTAGCAAACTTAGGATCACATTTCATTCAAGCATTCAAAGTTTTTTCTTTCCGTTTGCATAATAATTTCTTAAGATCATCTCTATCATTGCAAGCAAGAAAGTCTTTAGTTGTCTCCTCATCCATAACATAACCTTCTGGTATTTTAGGCATTTCATATCTAGGAGAGCTGGGTCTAATATGTGTTTCAAGATTTTCAGTTTTAAGTACTTCATCAGTTTCAGCATTTTTAATATCTTTAGCTCTAGCAATTTGTTCATCAAGAATCTCACCTAGTGGCACATTATCATCAAGCAAGGTATTAGCATCATCATGAGTATCATTCATAGTAGAAGTAGCATCATCAATAACTTGCGATATATCAGCATTAATAGCATGTGGTGGTGTTGGAAGTCTACTCAAAATAGAAGGTGAATCAAGTGCAAAGCTAGATGGCAGCTCCTTATGTCCCCTCGTCTTAGAGGGAAACATCTTAGTCCTGGTATCCTTCAAATTCTTCATAGTGATAAATAGGTAATAATCCCAAGTGACTCAACAAATATAGCTATGCTCCCCGGTAATGGCGCCAGAAAAAGGTCTTGATAACCCACAAGTATAGGGGATCACAACAGTTTTCGAGGGTAGAATATTCAACCAAAATGTATAGATTTGACACAAGGGGAGCCAAAGAATATTTGTAAGTATTAGTAGTTGAGTTGTCAATTCAAGCACACCTGGAGATTAAATATCTGCAGCGAGGTGATCAGTAGCACAGTAATATGATAATTTTGATAGCAGTGGTAACAGTAGCCATAGTAACAGTAATAGCAGTAGTAATAACTTAGCAAGAGAAATATGTGGAAAATACATATGCATTGAATCGGTGAATTCGTTGGATGATATTCATCATATAACAGTCATAACCTAGGGCGATACGGCACTACCTCCAGTTCATAAATATAATGTAGGCATGTATTCCGTAAATAGTCATACGTGCTTATGAAAAGAACTTGCACTACATCTTTTGTCCTACCCTCCCGTGGCAGCGGGGTCCATAAGGAAGCTAAGGTATATTAAGTCCTCCTTTTAATAGAGAACTGGAACACAGAGCAAATATATGAACTCCTCAAACTACAGTCATCACCGGAAAGTATCCCGATTACTGTCACCCCAGGGTTTATGGATCATAACACGTAGCAGGTGCATATGACTAGCAAGATCCGATCTAGAACATAGATATAATGGTCAAAACATAAATGGTTCAGATCTGAAATCATGGCACTCAGGCCCTAGTGACAAGCATTAAGCATGGCATAATCATAGCAACATCAATCTTAGAACATAGTGGATACTAGGGATCAAGAACTAACAATACTAACTTGATTACATGATGAATCTCATCCAAATCCTCACCGACCAGCGAGCCTATGAAGGAATTACTCACTCCTGGTGGGGAGCATCATTGAATTGGTGATGAAGGAGGGTTGGTGATGACGAAGACCAAAGATTCCCTCTCCGGAGCCCCGAACAGACTCTAGATCTGGCCTCCCAATGAAGAATAGGAGGTGGCGGTGACTTCGTATCATGAAACGCGGTAATTCTTCCTCCCCTATTTTTTCTGGATAAATAGGATTTTATAGCGTCAGAATTAGGGTCAGTGGGGCACGAGGTGGGCACAGCCCACCAGGGCGCGCCTAGAGGGGGGCGCCCAGGCGCCCCGGTGTCTTGTGCTAAACTAGGGCCCCCTCTGGTTCTTGGCTTCGGTATGTTTTATTTATTGTAAAATAATTCTCCAAAAAGTTTCGTTCCATTGCGAGAAATTTTATATCTGCACAAAAACAACACCATGGTAGTTCTGCTGAAACAGTGTCAGTCCGAGTTAGTTTCATTCAAATCATGCAAATTAGAGTCCAAAACTAGAGCAAGAGCATTAGGAAAAGTAGATACGACAGAGACGTATCAGCAGGCAGCATCGTGCGCGTGTATGCGGAGCTCGGGCCGGGGAGGCAGCTACAGCGACAGATCAACATGGAGGAGAGGGGGATCGAAGGGGTTGGTCACTGCGGTGCTCGTGGAGGGCTCGGGGAAGCCAAAGGAGGTCGGCGCTTTGGAGATTGAATAGAGCAGTGGCGGCCGGAGTTGGCGAAGACGGAGTCGATTGCGAGGAATGGTGGAGATGTGGGTGGCTCCTTGCGCCAGGAGGGAGTGGGCATTGTGGTGCTTCTCTTGGTGTGCTCTTGGACGACGAGGAGGCGTATGGTCGCGATAACGACGAGGGTGAAGGTGACTGTGTCGGTTGTGGGTTCGTTCTTCGTCCAAATCGACACAAGCGGCGTAGGGGGACAACTAGAGGGCTGCTCTTATCCGCCAGGGGAATCGACAGGGAGGCACGGGATGGTTGCCACGACGGCCAGGGCGCCTGGATGACCGCCGCACCCCCTCTCTGCCTCCTCTAGCAGGAGGAAGGGAAAGATCTAGGTGGGTTGGGCCTCCTTTGCCACTGAGGCCTAGCCAACAATAGACTTAGGCCTTTTCCTTTTCCCTTTTTATTTTATGTTTTATTTATTTCTTTACTCCTTTCTTTTTATTTGAGATACTTAATAAGTTTTGTTTAATATAAAACTTGGCGCATAAATCATGCACAATAGTGTGGTGTTGTACAAAAAGCTTCAGAGCATTTGGCAAACTTTAGATATTTTTAGAAATTGAAAGCGTCAAGTATTTTGCTGCTGAACCACTTAATCAATTTTTTTGGAATTTATTTGTGAGTCAAATGAAGTCGGTTTCAACATGACAATGGTCAAGAGAATTTTTAGAATAATGTGAATATTTTAGTTTTATTGTTTGAAGAAATAATGTATTTGAGTTTAGCTTAAATTTGAAATTGGCTTTGATTTTTATCGAATGGTCATTTGGCTTAGCAAACATGATGACATGGCATCATTAGCATGAGACCACTGTAGCATGATTCTCGGGGTGTTACAAGGTGGCTGTGTTTGGTCTGGCTTCGGGCGTGGCTACTGACGGCGGTAGAGTCCGACGACCCTTCTCGGCATGGAGGCGGGACTTGGCGGTGGTGGTCATCTCCTTTGTCGCAGGTGGTCTGCCTGGGGCTGGGTGGTTGGATCTCCAGATCCGTCATCCAATCCCAATTGCGAGTCAGGGAGACATGGTTGCCAGTGAAAGCCGAGCCGAAGGCGCGCGATGGTGGCATTCTGCGCCTTTACCTTGATGAAGGTATTGTCATGTACCTACTGCCAACCCACTAGTGCTGCTCGGGAGGAAGCCCTAGGATCTGGTTTCCAGATCAGACGATAACGGCACTGGGGTGTTATTTCTCTCTTGGGAGTGTCGTTTGTGGAGCAGCGTCGAAAGACAGAGACAGGAGGTGGAGCGGCTTCGTCTTGCATGGAGCTTCGGTGGAGATGTCAACTCATTCCTGGCCGACAGGCGCTATGCTGTGTCATTCCTGTTCGGTAGGTGCTACGCACAACAAATCTTCCGGAGGCTTCAAGCTGTGTCGGATGGTGGTACTCGACAACATGGTGTTGCGGTGTACCGGCGGCGACTGTGAGGTGCTTAGAAGTTTACACGCAGGGAGGTGGTGCCATAGAGCGGAGTGATGGCGTCGAAAGATGGCCGGACTGGCAAGGGTGATGCGTATCTCTTTCCTGAAGATGAGTCAGTGGTTCGATGATGATGGCGGCTTCTAAAATGTGCCCATGTGGTGTATGCTTCAGGTTTGCTACATCGGCTATAGGTTCCGATAAGTTATGTGGATGGATCAACGACGACCCTAGTTTTAATATGGGGAGTGAGATAACTCCCCATTATTGAGTTTGTAGGTGTGAGTGGTGGCTTCGGTTGGCTTGATGTATGTTTTTGTCAGACATTTGTTGAATAATTAATAAAGATGGTCGTATGCATCAACTAATGCAGAGGCCGGGGGTCTTACCCTCCTTTTCTAAAAAAAGAGCATGACAAAATCAATATAAGGATCAACCCAAAGCCACCTTCTAGGAGAACAAAGTCGCTACAGCTACAAATATAACAGGCACAATCTAATCCAGTGGCCTTAAGACCAGCCGATCTAGGTGTCCCATAACATGCACCGCATGCGCACACTTTAGGATCCGCCGCCGCCATCTCGTCTTCAGAATGAATCACTACATAGATTTTGCCGGTCACATCTGCCATCAACGTCACCACGACACCAGATAGCGCTACCAGCCTGCGCGCGTCCATCAAACCGCGTCCAACTCTGGGACTCCACCTCTCCACACCGCTGAGACCCACCGTGTTCAATTCAATCGATGTGACATCACTCCGCCTGTTGGCCACTCCAGTGAACCTCTACTCCAAAATGATGCCCCCAGGAGGGAAAATGACACCAAACTCTCCGTCATCATCTGATCTAGGAGACTCAAATCTAGGGTTTCCCCCGGAACAGCTGCCTCCTAGAGGAAGAGGGGCACGCCATCTGAAACTTCCCACGCACCCAAGCGGTGCACACAGCGACATAGCTCTCATGGCGACGCCTTCAAGAAGGACACGACACCATAGCACCGTCACCGCCCTAGGGTTCTCACCCGAGAGACCGTGAGGTGAGAAAAGGTAAGGCTGACCCGAACGACGTCTCCATGAAGGAAAATAGCAACCTCGGGAGTCGTCACCGTTGTGGCCGGCAGGAGCTGACTAGGAAATTATCCCAGTCTGGATCCCCGACTCCCGCTCTGTCCCTACCTAGTGAGTGGCTAGTAGCGGTCACGTCCAGTAAGATGGAGCGCACACAACATGTGTTGGAGGGAGAAGTAGCTCAACGCCATTGGCCGCCGGGGAAGCAAGCCGCGGCACCAAACCTCCCGTGAATCGCCGACCATCTGATCCGATCAACAACAGCCCATCCGCCTCGCCGCTCCACCGAAGAGGGAGGCCATTGATACCTCTCCAACGTATCTATAATTTGATTTTTCCATGCTATTATATTACCCATTTTGGATGTTTATGGGCTTTACTTTACACTTTTATATCTTTTTTGGGACTAACCTACTAACCGGAGGCCCAGCCCGAATTGTTGTTTTTATGCCTATTTCAGTGTTTCGAAGAAAAGGAATATCAAACGGAGTCCAAACGGGATGAAACCTTCGGGAGCGATCTTTTTGGAACAAATGCTAACCAGGAGACTTGGAGTGGACGTCAAGCAGCAAACGAGGCAGCCACAAGGGTGCCCGGCGCGCCCTAAGGGGGTGGGCATGCTCCCCACCCTCGTGGGCCCCTCGTGGCTGAACCGACCTACTTCTTCCTCCTATATATATCCACGTACCCCGAGAACATCCAGGAGCACCACGAAAACCTAATTCCACCGCTGCAACCTTCTGCATCCGCGAGATCCCATCTTGGAGCCTTTGTCGGCGCTCCGCCGGAGGGGGGGATCGACCATGGAGGGCCTCTACATCATCTCCAAGGCCTCTCCGATGAATTGTGAGTAGTTTACCACAGACCTTCGGGTCCATAGTTATTATCTAGATGACTTCTTCTCTCTCTTTGAATCTCAATACAAAGTTCTCCTCGATCTTCTTGGAGATCTATTCGATGTAACTCTTTTTGTGGTGTGTTTGTCAAGATCCGATGAATTGTGGGTTTATGATCAAGTTTATCTATGAGAAGTATTTTAATCTCCTCTGAATTCTTTTATGTGTGATTGGTTATCTTTGCAAGTCTCTTTGAATTATCAGTTTGGCTTGGCCTACTAGATTGATCTTTCTTGCAATGGGAGAAGTGCTTAGCTTTGGGTTCAATCTTGCGTTGTCCTTTCCCAGTGACAGCTGGGGCAGCAAGGCACGTATTGTATTGTTTCCATCGAGGATAAAAAGATGGGGTGTATATCATATTGCATGAGTTTTTCCATCTACATCATGTCATCTTTCTTAATGCGTTACTCTGTTCTTCATGAACTTAATACTCTAGATGCAGGCAGGAGTCGGTCGATGTGTGGAGTAATAGTAGTAGATGCAGAATCATTTCGATCTACTTGTTGCAGACGTGATGCCTATATACATGATCATGCCTCGATAATCTCATAACTATGCACTTTTCTATCGATTGCTCGATAGTAATTTGTTCACCCACCGTAATACTTATGCTATCTTGAGAGAAGCCACTAGTGAAACCTATGGCCCCCGGGTCTATCTTTTATCATATAAGTTTCCCATCTACTTTTATTTGCATCTTTACTTTTCAATATATATCATAAAAATACCAAAAATATTTATCTTATCTTATTATCTCTATCAGATCTCACTTTTGCAAGTTACCGTGAAGGGATTGACAACCCCTTTATCATGTTGGTTGCGAGGTTCTTGTTTGTTTGTGTAGGTACGAGGGACTTTTGAGGAGCCTCCTACTGGATTGATACCTTGGTTCTCAACAACTGAGGGAAATACTTATGCTACTTTGCTGCATCACACTTTCCTCTTCAAGGGAAAACCAACGCAGTGCTCAAGAGGTAGCAAGAAGGATTTCTGGTGCCGTTTCCGGGGAGGTCTACGCTTAAGTCAAGACATACCAAGTACCCATCACAAACTCATCTCCCTCGCATTACATTATTTGCCATTTGTCTCTCGTTTTCCTCTCCCCCACTTCACCCTTGCCGTTTTATTCGCCCTTTCTTGCCCATTCTGCCTTCTCTTTCGCTTGCCTCTTGTGTGCTTGTGTGTTAGTTAGTTTATTTTGTTATGGTTAGTCCTTTGTTCGCTCCTTTGTCTCCCGAGTTTGAAGTTCTTCACTTCAAGCTTAGAGAAGAAGAAAACTTGAAAGATGCTTGGTATAGGATGATAGAATCTTATCGTAACTGCACCTTAGAGGTGAATTTCAGGATTTTACTTTGCAATTTTTATGTTGGACTAGATATGTCCCATAGACAACTCTTGGATTGTGTTGCCAAAGGTAATTTTATCGAAATTGATCCCAATAATGCGCATGGAATCATAGAGGGAATAGTGGGAACATTATCTCAAAAAGGCGGGACGCATCCTACCTAGGTAGAGACACAAGTTTTCGGAAAGATTTGCGAAGTCAATTTTTTTACAAAAGTCTCTTGAACCCCTCAAGAGCATTAGCGGACATCTTCACCGCATGAATATGAAGGGAAATGTAAAGAACCTCCCAGATTCGAGCATGACTCCGCTAAGAAATTAAAAATTAAAGATGGCAACACTTAGATCTATTCTCGCTTTTATGCCTAGCTAGGGGCGTTAAACGATAGCGCTTATTGGGAGGCAACCCAATTTTATTTTGGATTCTTGATTTTTGATTCTGTTTAGTAATAAATATTTCATCTAGCTTCTGTTTAGATGTGGTTTTTATGTTTTAATTAGTGTTTGTGCCAAGTAGAACCTATAGGATAACCTACGGTGATAGTTAATTTGATTCTGCTGAAAAATAGAAACTTTTGCATGCACGAGAATAATTTTATTAAATCACAGAAACGTGCTTTTGTGTTGATTCTTTTTGCAGTAGATCAATAGACAAATTGACCAGGACTTCCTATTTTGGTAGGAGTTTTAGAGTTCCATAAGTATTCGAAAGTTACAGATTGCTACAGATTGTTCTGTTTTTGACAGATTCTGTTTTTCGTGTGTTGTTTGCTTATTTTGATGCATCTATGGCTAGTATCGGGGGGTATGAACCATAGAGAAGTTGGAATACAGTAGCTTTAACACCAATATAAATAAAGAATGAGTTCATTACAGTACCTTATGTGGTGGTTTATCTTTCTTGCACTAACGGAGCTTATGAGATTTCCTGTTGAGTTTTGTGTTGTGAAGTTTTCAAGTTTTAGGTAAAGATTTGATGGACTATGGAATAAGGAGTGGCAAGAGCCTAAGCTTGGGGATGCCCATGGCACCCCAAGATATCCAAGGACAACCAAAAGCCTAAACTTGGGGGTGCCCCGGAAGGCATCCCCTCTTTCGTCTTTGTTTATCGGTAACTTTACTTGGAGCTATATTTTTATTCACCACATGATATGTGTTTTTCTTGGAGTGTCTTGTATAATATGGTCTTTTCTTTTTAGTTTACCACAATCATCCCTGCTGTACACACCTTTTGAGAGAGACACCCATGATTTGGAATTTATTAGAATACTTTATGTGCTTCACTTATATCTTTTGAGCTAGATAATTTTTGCTCTAGTGCTTCACTTATATCTTTTAGAGCACGGCGGTGGCTTTTTTTGTAGAAATTGTTGATATCTCATGTTTCACTTATATTATTTTGAGTGTCTTATAGAACAACATGGTATTTGCTATGGTTATAAAATTGGTCCTAGAATGATGGGCATCCAAGTTGGGTATAATAAAAACTATCATAGAAAGTGAATTGGATGCTATGATCAATTTGATGCTTGATAATTGTTTTGAGATATGAGGATGGTGGTATTAGAGTCATGCTAGTGGAGTAATTATGAATTTGAGGAATACTTGTGTTTAAGTTTGTGATTCCCGTAGCATGCACGTATGGTGAACCGCTTTTGTAACATCCCAAATTTTCTATTTGGAATGTTATACATTAGATCATCATTGCATATCATATTTTATTGCATTTTGGGTTGATCCTAGAAATTCTGCGCAACTCAAGGACCCACGGAGAGAGTTGGGGATTTCGTTATTTTCATATTTGAGTTTTCTCAAATTTTGAAAAGAGGATCGTTTGGTTTTAATTATTTTCTCTTTGAATATTTCAATATGAAAATAAAAGAGAGGGGATAAATTGACTTTCCCAAAATAAAGAAATATTGGAGGTTAAATATTAAAATCAAATAAAATTTTTATTCGGAGTTTTATTGCTATTTTATTTGAATTAGGAAAAAAATGCGTTTTTCAAAATTGTATTAGAGGCCCAAATAAATGTTCACTTTGTCCGTTATATTTTTAGAGGACATGGAAAATTTATTTCAGGATTTTTGGAGTCCATTTAGTATTTCTTTTCTTCGTTTTTATGCGCATCGGAATTTTTTATTTTAGAAAAAAATGAACCGACCTTACCGGGCCGTGTCCGCCTGGGACACCGACCTGGCCGGCCCTTTAAAGGCCGAAGGCCCGAACCGCCAGCACCCCGCCCCCGAAACCCTAGCGCCGCCTCGAAATCCGCGCCACCGCTGCTGGACTCGCCGCCACCGCGCCGTCTTGCCGCCACTGACCCCGTTGTTGCCGTCGGAGCCATCCGCCGCCAAAGACGCCCCGCCGGAGTTGCCCATCGCCGCCGCCGGAGTTCCCGCCGCAGCCACCGCCATCATGCTTGCCGAGGTAGGCGTCGTTTTTTTTGAGAAAACTGTTCGGTTTTATTTCGAAAACCTAGATTCGTTTTTTTTATTTAGATCGGTTCGATTTTTCCCGGTTTAGTTAAATAGCGGACGTTCGTCCGTACGTTCGTTTTAATGAACGAAGTTCACTCGTTAGCCGCAGACAGCGAACGTTCGTTCGTTGGCCTGTTCGTTAGTTTTTCTTTTTCCAAGGTTTTTTCGCGATTATTCTCGACCGCGATTTCTGCCCTGATCTTCATTTTAGTTTATCTTTTCACTCGTTTATCAGAATCAGGCGATTCAAGCGCCTAAATCTTCGTCTCGAAGCCCTCTTTTTGTTTAATTAACTTGAACAAGATTTTGGTACTATAAAATTTGACTTTAGTCCAGATTAGTAAATAGATCTTATTTCTTTCGTAGTTTGAGTTTCGTTGCTTCGTTTGATTTGATACTTTTTGCAAACCGGAGTTCTTAAGTTGAACTTTCTGGTTGGATCTCTTATTTGAGTTTTACCCGTGCTTCTAGTTGAGTGCTTATTGTATGCTTTGTTTTTTTGCGATAGAGTACCCGGAGTGCGAAGCGTGCTACTACGAGTCTCTAGGTTTCGCGGATCATCAGCAAGGCAAGTAACACTTTGATCATACCTCTTTACTACCCAGTTTTATTGCACTAGATGAACCCTCAAACAATTGCATTGTTAGTATCAGTTTAACATGTGGGATCTGGGAAGTAGATGATGGGGTAGAACCTATTGCCCTTTTATTATCAAACCTTTGGGAGTTACTTCTACGCTATGCTCAGGATTGCTATGCTATGCTCGTAGACGTGGATTGGGTGAGTGTATCCATGACAGATGTGAGTATTCTTAATTAATGGTTAACTTAAGGTGGCTACTTAAATACAGATCTGGGTGGATTGCTTGAGGCACCCTGGAGTACCCAGTGGTTGTTAGGGCACCTGGAGAATCCAGTGTTATCCTAGGAGATCCCGGAGTACCCGTATGATCATCCTACAGTCTGCCACCCAGGTTCAAAGGGATCATAAGATTATTCATGCTAGAAACTTCCGTGTGTAACCACAAGCCAATATGGGCTCTGGCATAGTTGAGTAAGTTGCGTGAAGCTCTTGAAGAGGTAGACTAGCAGATGTAGTGGATTGTAGGTGGTACTGTCTATCCAGAGTAGAGAGTTAATGCTTCAGAAAGACTGTGTCTCGCATCTCCGACCATGGATGTATTCTAGTCTTGTGGGGAAAAGTGCGCAAACCTCTGCAGAGTGTACAAACTAATCATGGTTAGCCGTGTCCCCGGTTATTGACATCTTGAGTATCTGGTTCTTGGATTATCATGTTGATCTCATCACTCTAAATATAATTTGATTGGGTTTAATGATGATGCTTAATTGGGATTGAGTTGGAGGAACCTTCTCAATGTTTAACAACCACCATGATAGTTAAATAAAATTTATTCCTTTGTTGTAGGGAAAAATTGGCTTTATGCAAAACTGTAACCATAGAGCTTTCCACCAGCCATATATGCATGTAGTGATATCATTTATTCTGTTCATTACTCTATGTGTTACATTGCTAGCATATTCCATGTGCTGACCCATTTTGGGCAGCAACGTTCATGTTGCAGACTTTTTAGACGATGAGCAAGGTGCCGTAGGTTGTTGTCTTTCACTCAGTGATGCCGTTGGAGTTGATGGACTCACTTTATCTTCCAAGCCTTCTGATGTTATCGTATTTAGATGGCCTTAAGCCATATTATTGTAATAAGTTCTCTTTTGAGACATTCGATGTAATAAGTGTGTGATTGAAACTCTGTTATAAATCCTCAAGTACTGAGCGTGTCAGCATTACTGATCCAGGGATGACACTGATGCACATAGATCAGACTGTTTGAGGTCTGGTCGCTACAGCTTTGTGATGAAGTTGGAGCATAATTTATTTATTGATTGTCTTCCTTATGAGTGGCGGTCAGGGACGAGCGATGGTCTTTTCCTACAAATCTATCCCCCTAGGAGCATGCGCGTAGTACTTTGTTTCAACGACTTGTAGATTTTTGCAATAAGTATATGAGTTCTTTATGACTAATGTTGAGTCCATGGATTATACGCATTCTCACCCTTCCACCATTGCTAGCCTCTCTTGTGCCGCCCAACTTCCGCCGGTACCATACACCCTGTTGGGGAACGTTGCAGAAAACAAAAATTTTCCTACTCGTTTCACCAAGATCCATCTAGGAGTTCATCTAGCAACGAGTCATTAGAGCATCTACATACCTTTGTAGATCGCGCACGGAAGCGTTCAAAAGAACGGTGATGATGTAGTCGTACTCGACGTGATCCAAATCACCGATGACCAAGCGCCGAACGGACGGCACCTCCGCGTTCAACACACGTACGGGACAGGAGACGTCTCCTCCTTCTTGATCCAGCAAGGGGGGAGGAGAGGTTGATGAAGATCCAGCAGCACGACGGCGTGGTGGTGGATGCAGGGCGTCACAGAAGCAGGGCTTCGCCAAGACTCCGAGGGAGAGACGTAACGGGGAGAGAGGGAGGCGCCAGGGGCTGGTGTGTTTCCCTCCTCTCCCCCCCACTATATATAGGGGTGCCATGGGGGGGCGCCGGCCCTAGTAGATGAGATCTACTAGGGGGGGCGGCGGCCAAGGGGAGGTTTCCCTCCCCCCCAAGGCACCTAGGGGTGCCTTCCACCACTAGGACTCCTCCTAGGTGGAAACCCTAGGCGCATGGGCCTATAGGGGCTGGTGCCCTTGGCCCATGAAGGCCAAGGCGCACCCCCTACAGCCCATGTGACCCCCCCCCCCCCGGACAGGTGGCCCCACCCGGTGGGCCCCCGGGACCCCTCCGGTGGTCCCGGTACAATACCGATAACCCCGAAACTTGTCCCGATGGCCGAAACAGCACTTCCTATATATAATTCTTTACCTCCGGACCATTCCGGAACTCCTCGTGACGTCCGGGATCTCATCCGGGACTCCGAACAACATTCGGGTTACTGCATATACACATCTTCACAACCCTAGCGTCACCGAACCTTAAGTGTGTAGACCCTACGGGTTCGGGAGACAAGCAGACATGACCGAGACGACTCTCTGGTCAATAACCAACAGCGGGATCTGGATACCCATGTTGGCTCCCACATGCTCCACGATGATCTCATCGGATGAACCACGATGTCGAGGATTCAATCAACCCCGTACGCAATTCCCTTTGTCAATCGATATGTTACTTGCCCAAGATTCGATCGTTGGTATCCTAATACCTCGTTCAATCTCATTACCGTCAAGTCACTTTACTCGTACCGTAATGCATGATCCCGTGACCAGACACTTGGTCACTCTGAGCTCATTATGATGATGCATTACCGAGTGGGCCCAGTGATACCTCTCCGTCATACGGAGTGGCAAATCCCAGTCTTGATCCATGTCAACCCAACAGACACTTTCGGAGATACCCGTAGTCTACCTTTATAGTCACCCAGTTACGTTGTGACGTTTGGTATACCCAAAGCACTCCTACGATATCCGGGAGTTACACGATCTCATGGTCTAAGGAAAAGATACTTTGACATTGGAAAACTCTAGCAAACGAACTATACGATCTTGTGCTATGTTTAGGATTGGGTCTTGTCCATCACATCATTCTCCTAATGATGTGATCTCGTTATCAATGACATCCAATGTCCATAGTCAGGAAACCATGACTATCTATTGATCAACGAGCTAGTCAACTAGAGGCTCACTAGGGACATGTTGGTGTCTGTTATTCACACATGTATTACGATTTCCGGATAACACAATTATAGCATGAATAAAGACAATTATCATGAACAAGGAAATATAATAATAATGCTTTTATTATTGCCTCTAGGGCATATTTCCAACAGTCTCCCACTTGCACTAGAGTCAATAATCTAGTTACATTGTGATGAATCAAACACCCATGGAATTCTGGTGTTGATCATGTTTTGCTCTAGGGAGAGGTTTAGTCAACGGATCTGCTACATTCAGGTCCGTATGTATTTTACAAATCTCTATGTCTCCATCTTGAACATTTTCACGAATGGAGTTGAAGCGACGCTTGATGTGCCTTGTCTTCTTGTGAAACCTGGGATCCTTGGCAAGTGCAATAGCTCCAGTGTTGTCACAGAAGAGCTTGATCGGCCCCGACGCATTGGGTATGACTCCTAGGTCGGTGATGAACTCTTTCACCCATATTGCTTCATGTGCTGCCTCCGAGGCCGCCATGTACTCCGCTTCACATGTAGATCCCGCCACGACGCTTTGCTTGCAACTGCACCAGCTTACTGCCCCACCATTCAAAATATATACGTATCCGGTCTGTGACTTAGAGTCATCCAGATCTGTGTCGAAGCTAGCGTCGACGTAACCCTTTACGACGAGCTCTTCGTCACCTCCATAAACGAGAAACATTTCCTTGGTCCTTTTCAGGTACTTCAGGATATTCTTGACCGCTGTCCAGTGCTCCTTGCCGGGATTACTTTGGTACCTTCCTACCAAACTTACGGCAAGGTTTACATCAGGTCTGGTACACAGCATGGCATACATAATAGAACCTATGGCTGATGCATAGGGGATGACGCACATCTCTTCTATATCTTCTGCCGTGGTCGGACATTGAGCTGAGCTCAATTTCATACCTTGTAACACAGGCAAGAACCCCTTCTTGGATTGATCCATATTGAACTTCTTCAATATCTTATCAAGGTATGTGCTTTGTGAAAGACCTATGAGGCGTCTCGATCTATCTCTATAGATTTTGATGCCTAATATATAAGCAGCTTCTCCAAGGTCCTTCATTGAAAAACTCTTATTCAAATAGGCCTTGATGCTGTCCAAGAGTTTTGTATCATTTCCCATCAAAAGTATGTCGTCTACATATAGTATGAGAAATGCTACAGAGCTCCCACTCACTTTCTTGTAAACGCAGGCTTCTCCATAAGTCTGCGTAAACCCAAACGCTTTGATCATCTCATCAAAGCGAATGTTCCAACTCCGAGATGCTTGCACCAGCCCATAAATCGAGCGTTGGAGCTTGCACACTTTGTCAGCATTCTTAGGATCGACAAAACCTTCCGGCTGCATCATATACAATTCTTCCTTAAGGAAACCATTAAGGAATGCCGTTTTGACGTCCATTTTCCATATTTCATAATCGTAGAATGTGGCAATTGCTAACATGATTCGGACGGACTTCAGCTTCGCTACTGGTGAGAAAGTCTCATCGTAGTCAACCCCTTGAACTTGTCGATAACCTTTAGCAACAAGCCGAGCTTTATAGATGGTCACATTACCATCCGCGTCTGTCTTCCTCTTAAAGATCCATTTATTTTCTATGGCTCGCCGCTCAACGGGCAAGTCAGTCAAAGTCCATACTTCGTTTTCATACATGGATCCTATCTCGGATTTCATGGCTTCTAGCCATTTGTCGGAATCCGGGCCCGCCATCGCTTCTTCATAGTTCGAAGGTTCACCGTTGTCTAACAACATGATTTCCAAGACAGGGTTGCCGTACCACTCTGGTGCGGAACGTGTCCTTGTGGACCTTCGAATTTCAGTAGGAGCTTGATCAGAAGTATCTTGATCATCATCATTAACTTCCTCTCTAGTCGGTGCAGGCACCTCAGGAACATTTTCTTGAGTTGCGCCATTTTCCGGTTCAAGAGGTAATACTTCATCAAGCTCTACTTTCCTTCCACTTACTTCTTTCGAGAGAAACTCTTTCTCTAGAAAGGACCCATTCTTGGCAACAAAGATCTTGCCTTCGGATCTGAGGTAGAAGGTGTACCCAATAGTTTCTTTTGGGTATCCTATGAAGACGCATTTTTCTGACTTGGGTTCGAGCTTTTCAGGTTGAAGTTTCTTGACATAAGCATCGCATCCCCAAACTTTTAGAAACGACAGCTTAGGTTTCTTCCCAAACCATAATTCATACGGTGTCGTCTCAACGGATTTTGACGGAGCCCTATTTAAAGTGAATGCAGCAGTCTCTAAAGCATAGCCCCAAAAAGATAGCAGTAAATCAGTAAGAGACATCATAGATCGCACCATATCTAATAGAGTGCGATTACGACGTTCGGACACACCATTACGCTGAGGTGTTCCAGGCGGCGTGAGTTGTGAAACTATTCCACATTTTCTTAAGTGTGTGCCAAACTCATGACTCAAGTATTCTCCTCCACGATCTGATCGTAGAAACTTGATTTTCCTGTCACGTTGATTTTCAACCTCACTCTGAAATTCCTTGAACTTTCCAAAGGTTTCAGACTTGTGTTTCATTAAGTAGATATACCCATACCTACTTAAATCATCAGTGAGGGTGAGAACATAAAGATAGCCACCGCGAGCCTCAACACTCATTGGACCGCACACATCAGTATGTATGATTTCCAATAAGTTGGTTGTTCGCTTCATTGTTCCTGAGAACGGAGTCTTGGTCATTTTTCCCATAAGGCATGGTTCGCACGTGTCAAATGATTCGTAATCAAGAGACTCTAAAAGTCCATCAGCATGGAGCTTCTTCATGCGTTTGACACCTACGTGACCAAGGCGGCAGTGCCACAAGTATGTGGGACTATCATTATCAACCTTACTTCTTTTGGTACTCACATTGTGAACATGTGTAGCATCACGTTCGAGATTCATAAAGAATAAACCATTCACCATAGGAGCATGACCATAAAACATATCTCTCATATAAATAGAACAACCATTATTCTCGGATTTAAATGAGTAGCCATCTCGAATTAAACGAGATCCTGATACAATGTTCATGCTCAAAGCTGGCACTAAATAACAATTATTAAGGTTTAAAACTAATCCCGAAGGGAGATGCAGAGGTAGCGTGCCGACGGCGATCACATTGACCTTGGAACCATTCCCGACGCGCATCGTCACCTCGTCCTTTGCCAGTTTCCGCTTATTCCACAGCCCCTGCTTTGAGTTACAAATGTGAGCAACTGCACCGGTATCAAATACCCAGGAGCTACTACGGGCACTAGTAAGGTACACATCAATTACATGTATATCACATATACCTTTTGTTTTGCCGGCCTTCTTGTCCGCTAAGTACTTAGGGCAGTTCCGCTTCCAGTGACCGCTTCCCTTGCAATAAAAGCACTCAGTCTCGGGCTTGGGTCCATTCTTTGGCTTCTTCCCGGCAACTTGCTTGCCGGGCGCGGCAACCTCCTTGCCGTCCTTCTTGAAGTTCTTTTTACCCTTGCCTTTCTTGAACTTAGTGGTTTTATTGACCATCAACACTTGATGTTCCTTCTTGACTTCTACCTCTGCTGATTTCAGCATAGCAAATACTTCAGGAATGGTCTTTTCCATCCCCTGCATATTGAAGTTCATCACAAAGCTCTTGTAGCTTGGTGGAAGCGACTGGAGGATTCTGTCAATGACCGCATCATCCAGGAGATTAACTCCCAGCTGAGTCAAGCGGTTATGTAACCCAGACATAGTGAGTATGTGCTCACTGACAGAACTATTTTCCTCCATCTTACAGCTGAAGAATTTGTCGGAGACTTCATATCTCTCGACCCGGCATGAGCTTGGAAAACCATTTTCAGCTCTTCGAACATCTCATATGCTCCATGTCTCTCAAAACGCTTTTGGAGCCCCGGCTCTAGGCTGTAAAGCATGCCACACTGAACGAGGGAGTAGTCATCGGAACGTGCCTGCCAAGTGTTCATAACATCTTGTTCTGCAGGGAGAACAGGTGCGTCACCCAGCGGTGCTTGTAGGACATAATCTTTCTTGGCAGCTATGAGGATGATCCTCAGGTTCCGGACCCAGTCCGTATAGTTGCTGCCATCGTCTTTCAGCTTAGTTTTCTCTAGGAACGCGTTGAAGTTGAGGACTACGTTGGCCATTTGATCTACAAGACATATTGTAAAATATTTAGACTAAGTTCATGATAATTAAGTTCAACTAATCAAATTATTAATGAACTCCCACTTAGATTAGACATCCCTCTAGTCATCTAAGTATTACATGATCCGAGCTAACTAGACCGTGTCCGATCATCACGTGAGACGGACTAGTCAACATCGGTGAACATCTTCATGTTGATCGTATCTTCTATACGACTCATGCTCGACCTTTCGGTCTTCTGTGTTCCGAGGCCATGTCTGTACATGCTAGGCTCGTCAAGTCAACCTAAGTGTTTGCATGTGTAAATCTGTCTTACACCCGTTGTATGTGAATGTCTGAATAAAACACCCGATCATCACGTGGTGTTTTGAAACAGCGAACTGTCGCAACGGTGCACAGTTAGGGGAAACACTTCTTGAAATTAGTATGAGGGATCATCTTATTTACTACCGTCGTTCTAAGTAAACAAGATGCAAAACATGATAAACATCACATGCAATCAAATAATAAACGTGACATAATATGGCCAATATCACATAGCTCCTTTGATCTCCATCTTGGGGCTCCATGATCATCTTGTCACCGGCTTGACACCATGATCTCCATCATCATGATCTCCATCATCGTCTCTCCATGAAGTTGCTCGCCAACTATTACTTCTACTACTATGGCTAACGCGTTTAGCAATAAAGTAAAGTAATTTACATGGCGTTTCTCAATGACACGCAGGTCATATAAAAGAATAAAGACAACTCCTATGGCTCCTGCCGGTTGTCATACTCATCGACATGCAAGTCGTGATTCCTATTACAATAGCATGAACATCTCATACATCACATATAGATCATTCATCATTCATCACAACTTTGGCCATATCATATCACAAACCACTTGCTGCAAAAACAAGTTAGACGTCCTCTAATTGTTGTTGCAAGTTTTACGTGGCTGAATTAGGGTTCTAGCAAGAACGTCTTCTTACCTACGTTAAAGCCACAACGTGATTTGTCAACTTCTATTTACCCTTCATAAGGACCCTGTTCATCGAATCCGCTCCAACTAAAGTAGGAGAGACAGACACCCGCCAGCCACCTTATGCAACTAGTGCATGTTAGTCGGTGGAACCGGTCTCACGTAAGCGTACGTGTAAGGTTGGTCCGGGCCGCTTCATCCCACAATACCGCTGAAGCAAGAAAGGACTAGTAACGGCAAGAAAGTTGACAAATCTACGCCCACAACAAATTGTGTTCTACTCGCGCAAGAAGAACTACGCATAGACCTAGCTCATGATGCCACTGTTGGGGAACGTTGCAGAAAACAAAAATTTTCCTACTCGTTTCACCAAGATCCATCTAGGAGTTCATCTAGCAACGAGTCATTAGATGCATCTACATACCTTTGTAGATCGCGCACGGAAGCGTTCAAAAGAACGGTGATGATGTAGTCGTACTCGACGTGATCCAAATCACCGATGACCAAGCGCCGAACGGACGGCACCTCCGCGTTCAACACACGTACGGGACGGGAGACGTCTCCTCCTTCTTGATCCAGCAAGGGGGGAGGAGAGGTTGATGAAGATCCAGCAGCACGACGGCGTGGTGGTGGATGCAGGGCGTCACAGAAGCAGGGCTTCGCCAAGACTCCGAGGGAGAGACGTAACGGGGAGAGAGGGAGGCGCCAGGGGCTGGTGTGTTTCCCTCCTCTCCCCCCCACTATATATAGGGGTGCCATGGGGGGGCGCCGGCCCTAGTAGATGAGATCTACTCGGGGGGGGGGGGGGGGGGGGCGGCGGCCAAGGGGAGGTTTCCCTCCCTCCCAAGGCACCTAGGGGTGCCTTCCACCACTAGGACTCCTCCTAGGTGGAAACCCTAGGCGCATGGGCCTATAGGGGCTGGTGCCCTTGGCCCACCATATACCTTCCTCAAAACAGCCACCATACCTATCTATTATGGCATTTCCATAGCCATTCTGAGATATATTGCCATGCAACTTTCCAGCATTCCGTTTATTATGACGTGCATCATCATTGTCATATTGCTTTTGCATGATCTTGTAGTTGACATCGTATTTGTGGCAAAGCCACCTTCATAATTCTTTCATACATGTCACTCTTGATTCATTGCATATCCCGGTACACCGCCGGAGGCATTCATATAGAGTCATTATTTTTCTAAGTATCGAGTTGTAATCTTGAGTTGTAAGTAAATAAAAGTGTGATGATCTTCGTTATTAGAGCATTGTCCCAAGTAAGGAAAGGATGATGGAGACTATGATTCCCCCACAAGTCGGGATGAGACTCCGGACTATATAAAAAAAAGAGAAAGGCCAAAAAAAGAGAAAGGCTGAATAAAAAAAGAGAGAAAAAAAGAAAAAAATGAGAGAAAAAGAGAGAAGGGACAATGCTACTATCCTTTTACCACACTTGTGCTTCAAAGTAGCACCATGATCTTCATGATAGAGAGTCTCCTATGATTGTCACTTTCATATACTAGTGGGAATTTTTCATTATAGAACTTGGCTTGTATATTCCAATGATGGGCTTCCTTAAAATGCCCTAGGTCTTCGTGATCAAGCAAGTTGGATGCACACCCACTTAGTTTCTTTTGTTGAGCTTTCATACATTTATAGCTCTAGTGCATCTGTTGCATGGCAATCCCTACTCACTCACATTGATATCCATTAATGGGTATCTTCATAGCCCGTTGATACGCCTAGTTGATGTGAGACTATCTTCTCCTTTTTTGTCTTCTCCACAACCACCATTCTATTCCACATATAGTGCTATGTCCATGGCTCACGCTCATGTATTGCGTGAAAGTTGAAAAAGTTTGAGAATACTAAAGTATGAAACAATTTCTTGGCTTGTCATCGGGGTTGTGCATGATTAAATACTTTGTGTGATGAAGATAGAGCACAACCAGACTATATGATTTTGTAGGGATAGCTTTCTTTAGCCATGTTATTTTGAGAAGACATGATTGCTTTGTTAGTATGCTTGAAGTATTATTGTTTTTATGTCAATATGAACTTTTATTTTGAATCATTTTGATCTGAACATTCATGCCACAATAGAGAAAATTACATTGAGAAATATGCTAGGTAGCATTCCACATCAAAAATTTTGTTTTTATCATTTACCTACTCGAGGACGAGCAGGAATTAAGCTTGGGGGTGCTTGACACGTCTCCAATGTATCTATAATTTTTGATTGTTCCATGCTATTATATAACCTGTTTTGGATGTTTATGGGCTTTACTTTACACTTTTATATCATTTTTGGGACTAACCTACTAACCGGAGGCCCAGACCGAATTGCTGTTTTTTTTGCCTATTTCAGTGTTTCGAAGAAAATGAATATCAAACGGAGTCCAAACGGGATGAAACCTTCGGGAGCGATCTTTTGGAACAAATGCAAACCAGGAGACTTGGAGTGGACGTCAAGCAGCAAACGAGGCGGCCACGAGGGTGCCCGGCGCGCCCTAAAGGGGTGGGTGCGCCCCCCACCCTCGTGGGCCCCTCGTGGCTCAACCGACCAACTTCTTCCTCCTATATATATCCACGTACCCCGAGAACATCCAGGAGCACCACGAAACCTAATTCCACCGCGGAACCTTCTACATCCGCGAGATCTTATCTTGGAGCCTTTGCCGGCGCTCCGCCGGAGGGGGAATCGACCATGGAGGGCCTCTACATCATCTCCAAGGCCTCTCCGATGAGTTGTGAGTAGTTTACCACAGACCTTCGGGTCCGTAGTTATTAGCTGGATGGCTTCTTCTCTCTCTTTGATTCTCAGTACAAAGTTCTCCTCGATCTTCTTGGAGATCTATTTGATGTAACTCTTTTTGTGGTGTGTTTGTCGATACCTGATGAACTGTGGGTTTATGATCAAGTTTATCTATGAGAAGTATTTGAATCTCCTCCGAATTCTTTTATGTGTGATTGGTTATCTTTGCAAGTCTCTTCGAATTATCAGTTTGGTTTGGCCTACTAGATTGATCTTTCTTGCAATGGGAGAAGTGCTTAGCTTTGGGTTCAATCTTGTGGTGTCCTTTCCCAGTGACAGCAGGGCAGCAAGGCACGTATTGTATTGTTGCCATCGAGGATAAAAAGATGGGGTTTATATCATATTGCATGAGTTTATCCATCATGTCATCTTTCTTAATGCGTTACTCTATTCGTCATGAACTTAATACTCTAGATGTAGGCATGAGTCAGTCGATGTGTGGAGTAATAGTAGTAGATGCAGAATCGTTTTGATCTACTTGTTGCGGACGTGATGCCTATATACATGATCATGCCTAGATAATCTCATAACTATGCACTTCTCTTTCAATTGCTCGACAGTAATTTGTTCACCCACCGTAATACTTATGCTATCTTGAGAGAAGCCACTAGTGAAACCTATGGCCCCCGGGTCTATCTTTTATCATGTAAGTTTCCCATCTACTTTTATTTGTATCTTTACTTTTCAATCTATATCATAAAAATACCAAAAGTATTTATCTTTTCTTATTATCTCTATCAGATCTCACTTTTGCAAGTTACCGTGAAGGGATTGACAACCCCTTTGTCACGTTGGTTGCAAGGTTCTTGTTTGTTTGTGTAGGTACGAGGGACTTTTGAGGAGCCTCCTACTGGATTTATACCTTGGTTCTCAACAACTGAGGGAAATACTTGCGCTACTTTGTTGCATCACCATTTCCTCTTCAAGGGAAAACCAACACAGTGATCAAGAGGTAGAAGCCATCCCAGGGCCCATCGTCCCTGATCTAGGGCCCTCCGCCCCTAACCGGGATGGGCGGTGCCAGCCCTACAACCATGGCCACCGTTGGGGCGCCAGCTAGCCGTCGTGTCACCACTGTCCAGATCAGGTCGCCTCGGTCCAAATCAGCGCCGCCGCGATCCAGATCAGGCCCACACCCTCGAGCCAGGACACCCCGCGGCACCCTATGACCCACAAGAGGGAGCAATACCTCTGGCACAAGAGGTGTGTGTGTAAGTGCATCTAGTGCCCCTTAGTGATTTTGGTGTATTGAAGACTTATAGGTTAAGGGACTGATGCGTTTGTGAGTTTACACAGGTCTATAAGTCTATGAGGAGTTTGATATTTACAAAGAAAGTCGACCCCTAAAAATGAAGTTCTTCGACTGAAGACTTTGATATTCTGAAGACTTTCTGAAGACTTTGAAAGTGAAGAAATTGGTGTGACCTTGAAGACTTGATATTCATTTGAGGAACATGAAGCGTGAAGACTTTTGTTTTCGTAGTTTCATTTTCTCTTTCTTGAGTCATAGGAAACACCGTACTGTTAAAGGGGGTCGAGGAAATACTAAGGAAAAATTTCCATGTGATGCTCAACTCAAAATCCTACATCTACCAATCCCTTTGAGTGAAGCCATTGGAAATCTCATACAGTTCAGTCAATTTCTTCAGTGACAGAGACGCAGTTCTTCTGGTCACTGAGGACTTTGCTCTGACTGAGGAGTTAGGAATTCGCCAGTGCGAATTGCCTACACAGTGAGGAACATGATAGCCCTGAGGAATTTGAGAGCCAAATTTCCGACCGTTGCTGTGCTGCATGCCGGCTATCCCAAAATATCCTATCCACCTAACGGTCATATCATTGAAGGGCATTTATGTCTTATCATGTCGGGCTGCTCCCTAGGCTATAAATAGCTGCCCCCTACAACCACTAGTTGGTTGGCTGCTCCGAGAGAACTTGACACTTGTCATTTGAGAGCAACCCATCCTCCGAGGACTTTGAGCGAAAATCATCAAGTGAGGAAAATCCCAAAACCAAACCCCCACAAACCCAAAGTGATTGAGCATCACTGAAGAAATTGATCCTGCGTGGATCCGACGCTTGTTACCTTTGAAGACCGTGCTTCTTCCAGACGGTTAGGCGTCAAGGTCTAGAGCATCCAAGAGGAATTGTGGATCGCCGACTGACCAAGTCTGTGAAGGTTTGGAAGTCACCTGAAGACTTACCACGCGTGATTGGACGAGGCCTGTGTGGTCTTAGTTCAAGGAGAATACGGTGAGGACTGGGTGTCCTGAGTTGCGGCTCAGTGACTGGGTGTCTGAGACTGCGTGTCCTCGAGTTTAAATACTCAGCCGCTCCAACCAGACGTACAACTGAGACAGCAGTTGGAACTGGTTTACCAAATCATTGTCTTCACCAACTAACTGGTTCTATTTCCTCAACCCTTTCATTTCCTCATTACTGTAATGATTGTTTGTTCATATCTGTGCTTGAAGACATTGACTGAAGACTTTCTCAATTTCCTCAGTTCAATTTCTTCAGTCTGTTTGTCTTCGTCTTGTGTTATCCTATGATTACGCTTTCAGTACTCTGTGCTTGTCTTCATTTCATCATGATGACCATGCTTGTATTCTGTTATGCTTACTTCTGAGTACTTATTCCGCTGCAAGTGGTTCTTCGCTAAGGAATTTCGTCACCAACAAATTCCTCAATGAAGAATTCATAAAAATCGCCTATTCACCCCCCTCTAGTCGATATAACGCACTTTCAATTGGTATCAGAGCAAGGTACTCCCTTGTTCTGTGCGATTTTGGTTTAACCGCCTGGAGTTTTAGTTATGTCGACCGCAGGTATGAAGAAAGTGACATGCCCTATCTTTGACGATCATGACTATCCCAAGTGGAAGGCCATGATGAGGAAGCGGCTCATGGCAATGAACAGCGAGCTGTGGACTGTCACTGAGATTGGTCTTACTGATTTATGCAAGTTGCCGGACGCTGATGATATTCGCAAGTACACTCGACTTGACATCATGGCGAATGATATCATCTGTTCCTGCCTATCCAGAGATCAATTCGGGCGCATTATGCACCTTGGCAATTCAAAGCTTATCTGGGACCGAATCTCTGATGTCTATGAAGGTCATCGAACCCGTGATGATCCCTGGTTTGAGGACTTCAAGGAATCTCTCAAAACGATGACTTTCGAGCCAGAATCATCATCTTCTGCATCATGTCTCATGGCAAACGATGCTGAGGTAACCGAATGCTCCTCATGAAGTTTTGTGACGATGAATCTGATAATGATGAATCTGATAATGATGAATCTGATGATGATATTGAATCTTGTTATACCAAACTTGTTTGTATTGCCACTAAACAACAAACGGCTTTGGAACAAGTTCAAAACATGCTAGACAAAAGTGATGATATGTTGCGTAAAGAAATGGACCAGTCAAAAGCAATGGGTGAATGTCTTCAGAGAATTCACTCCATGTTTGACGCCCTTCAAGATCAACATAATACCCTCTTAACTGATCACGAGAAGCTTTCTTCTGAATCTCTTCAAAGAAAGGAAGATCTTGAAAACCTAAGAGTGTGTTATGAAGATCTTCAGAAGGAGCGTGATTCATTACTAGCTCAACAAATCCGCGCTTCTCAGGAAGAATTTGTTCCTCCATGCTTAAAGTGCATTGAACGTGAATCTGCTAATTCTTCACCTGAATGTTCAAATGCTTCAAATGTTACAAATTCTTCATCTGCCTCTGTTATCACTAATTCCTCATCTGAGTACATTGCTAGCATCACTGACAATGCAGGGCTGAAGGAATTGTACATGACAGGCATGTACAAAAGCCTCAAAGGGCATCAGACACTTTGTGATGTGCTTAAAAAGCAGATCCTCAACAGAAACCCTAGGAAAGAGGGTATTGCCTTTGAGAGGAAACTCAATGCTGATGGAACATACTGGAAACCTGAGCAGTACCCCAAAACCTCATGGGTTGCTGCAAAGGGACCTCCAGTTGATCCATCTAACTTATCTGGCTTTACATGTGAATCTCCTCATTCTTCTGATGAGTCATTTGACTCCAACTATAAACTGTTCAAAAATCAGAATGGTGAAGTATTTGATAGATATGTTGGCACTAACTGCAGGAACGGTTCCCCTATGAAGAAAATCTGGGTTCCCAAAAGTTATGTTGAAAGTCTTCAGGTGAATGTCCTCATGACACCACCTGTGAAGAACAGGTACCCCAGATCGAATTCTTCATATGGACCAAATTCTTCATATGGATCCAAGTCCTCATACGGACCAAATTGCTCACATGGATCAAATTCCTCAAAAGGATCAAAGTCCTCATATGACTATCATCATGCTAACAACTCTGTCTCGCAGGGTAGAGCTAAGGGCTATGAATATGTGCATTATTCTTCAAACCATTATGTTCATAAGTCCTCGAAGAATTTCTCTGCTTATTCATATGCTTACCCTAACCCCTCTTATGTGAAAAGAAATGGTTTGGCATCTTTGCCACCATTCTCATATGGTGCTCACAGAGTGATGAACTCTTTGCCACCCCTTCAAATGTGGGTGGTGAAGAAAAAGAACTAATCTCTTCTGCAGGGTTAGGTCTCCAAACGTGATTTAACGTCTAAAGAATTTGCTGGGGACCTGACGAAATTGCCTGAAAGGACGCCGGCGAATCATGATGAAATGAACCTTCATTTCACACGTCCTCATACTGCTATACATGTTTACTGCTTAATTAAATTCATCTGATGAACTTGATATCATATTCTTCACTGATGAAGCATATGAGATTGTAAGCTACACTAATTCATCTGCAGGATGATCAACCCAAAACTACTGAATGGGTCCTCGATAGTGGATGTACGAATCACATGACTGGTGACAAGAATCTATTGATGGATGCTCCCTTATCACCTTCACCTCTGAAGCATATCATCTTTGCTGACAAAGGGAAAAGTCAGGTATTGGGTCTTGGTAAGGTTGCAATCTCTAAGGATACACACATGGACAAAGTCATGCTTGTTGAGTCCTTAGGATACAACCTCATGTCAGTCTCAATGCTTTGTGATCTCGATATGGTTGTTGTCTTTGGCAAGTATCGCTGTGTTGTGATTATGGAAGCTGACAATTCCAAAGTCTTCAAAGGCTTTAGGAGAGGAGATTTGTATATTGTTGATTTCTCTACAGGACCACAACCAGCCGCGTGTCTACTTGCAAAAGCTTCAGAAGGCTGGCTATGGCATCGACGACTTGGTCACGCAGGCATGAGGAATTTGCACACGCTTGCGAAGAAGAAGCATGTCATTGGCATTGAGAATGTCAAATTCCTCAAGGATCACTTATGTGGAGCCTGTGAAGCTGGAAAAATGACCAAGGCCAAGCATCCAGCAAAGACTATCATGACCACTACCCATCCATTCGAATTGCTTCAGATGGACCTCTTCGGACCTAATCATTACTCAGCAGTCACTAATGATGCATCTCTATACAGTTTTGTCATTGTTGTTGATTACTCTCGATATACATGGGTACACATTGTTACTTACAAACATGAAGTGCGGGAAGTCTTCAAACGATTTTCCTCGAGGGCTTCAACCAACTTTGGTGTGAAGATCAAGCACATCAGAAGTGACAATGGAACTGAGTTCAAGAATTCCGGTCTTGATGCCTATCTTGATGAACTTGGTATTACTCATGAGTTATCTGCTCCCTATACTCCTCAGCAAAATGGCGTCGTGGAGCGCAAGAACAGAACTCTAGTTGAGATGGCTCGTACTATGCTTGATGAATACAAAACGCCTCAGCGTTTTTGGATTGATGCAATCGATACTGTGTGCCACATCATCAACAGAGTATATCTTCACAAATTCTTCAAGAAGACGGCCTATGAACTCCTCACTGACAAGAAACCCAATGTGAGTTATTTCAAAGTCTTGGGTGCTAAATGTTGGATTAGAGATCCTCACCACAACTCTAAATTTGCACTGAAAGCACATGAAGGTTTTATGCTTGGTTACGGAAAGGACTCGCACACCTACAGAGTCTTCAACATTGTTCTTCACAAGATTGTTGACACTGTAGATGTGCGGTTCGATGAAACTAATGGCTCGCAAAGAGAGCACCTACCTTCTGTGTTAGATGAACCAGCACCTGAGGATTCTATCAATTTCAAGGCAACTGAGGATGTCATTCCTACTGAAGAATCTGCTGAAGAATTTATTCCTGTTCATGAAGAATGTTGAGCTGATGCACCTGAAGAACATGATGAGGAAAATGGTGCTGAAGAAAATGCTGATCAAATTCCTCAGCGACAACCAGCTCATCCTCGGCGTTGCAAAAGAAGTGCAAGTGGAGAAGATCATCGATGACATTAGCGCACCAGGTCCTTTCACACACTCAGAAGCTTCACATTTATCTAACTTTTGTGGGCACTATGCTTTTTGTCTCTATCACAGAGGCCACTAAAGTAGATGAAGCATTTTTGGAGCCGGAGTGGATTCAGGCTATGCAAGAAGAATTACATCAGTTCGAGCTTAACAATGTCTGGGAACTGGTCAATCGCCCAGATCCTCGCAAGCATAATATCATTGGCACAAAGTGGATCTACCGCAACAAGCAAGATGAAAATGGCCTTGTGGTGAGGAATAAGGCACGACTAGTAGCTCAAGGCTACACACAGGTTGAAGGAATTGATTTCGATGAAACTTTTGCACCTGTTGCTAGACTTGAGGCTATTCGCATATTACTTGCTTACGCTAACCATCATGATATCATCTTATATCAAATGGATGTGAAAAGTGCATTCCTCAATGGTAAGCTTGAGGAAGAAGTATATGTTGCTCAACCCCCAGGTTTTGAAGATCCAAAGAATCCTGACAAAGTCTTCAGACTTAATAAGGCCCTCTATGGCCTCAAGCAAGCCCCTCGGGCGTGGTATGATACATTGAAGGAATTCTTCGTGAAGAATGGCTTCACACCCGGTTCACTCGACCCTACTCTCTTTACTAAATCTTATGATGGTGAACTGTTTGTGTGCCAAATATATGTTGATGATATTATCTTTGGCTGTACTGACCAATGTTATAGTGATGAATTTGCCTATATGATGAGTGAAGAATATCAAATGTCTATGATGGGAGAGTTGAAATTCTTCTTAGGTCTTCAAATTCGTCAGCAGCGCAATGGCATATTCATATCTCAGGAGAAATACCTCAAAGATGTACTGAGGAAATTCGGCATGCAAGATTGCAAAGGCGTCAAAATTCCTATGCCCACAAATGGCCATCTATGCACTGATGAAAATGGTATTGACTTCGATCACAAGGTATACCGCTCCATGATTGGTTCTTTATTGTACTTATGTGCATCTAGGCCAGATATAATGCTTAGTGTTTGCATGTGTGCCCGATTTCAAGTTGCACCGAAGGAATCACACCATAAGGCTGTGAAGCATATTCTTCGATATCTAGCTCACACACCAACACTAGGATTATGGTACCCCAAGGGCTCTGCTTTTGATCTCATTGGATATTCTGACTCTGACTGTGCTGGTGATCGTGTGGACCGCAAGTTAACATCTGGCACTTGTCATTTCCTCGGACGATCTTTGGTCTGTTGGTCCTCGAAGAAACAAAACTGTGTATCACTGTCTACTGCTGAAGCTGAATACATGGCTGCTGGCTCTTGCTGTGCTCAACTGCTTTGGATGAAGCAAACCCTCAAGGACTATGGCGTCAACGTGAAGAATGTGCCTCTCCTCTACGACAATGAGAGTGCCATCAAGATTGCTCACAACCCAGTTCAGCACTCGAAGACAAAGCACATATAGATTCGTCATCATTTTCTTCGTGATCATGTGTTGAAGGGCGACATCTCCATCGAGCATGTGAAGACTGAAGAATAGCTAGCTGATATCTTCACTAAGCCCTTGGATGAGAAGAGATTTATCAAGTTGTGGCGTGAGCTAAATATCTTAGAGTCTTCGAATGTTCTTTGAAAAGGACACACATCCTAACACTTATGCAAAATTGACGACTTAGATGTGCAACGCATGAAGAAACGTTTTTCTTCAATCAATGAAGAATAACACTCTAAGTGTGAAGAAATTAATGAAGAATTTGATTCTCAGAACCCTACTACAATTGTACGCGGTGTCTGAAATCATTATTCTTGTACGGTGGGCCACGCCACCACAAAAAGTTGAAAATCTTCAATTTGAGTTTTTCCTCATTTTTGAAATTCTTCAGTTTTTCAAATTCTTCAACTTAGCAAAATCTTCACTGTTTCCGTCGTTTTTCTTCATTGGCTATACATATATATATGAATTTATGTCCTCTACAGCATTCACTTATGGTTATTTCTTCAAGTTGCTTTTTCTGCTAAGTGAATGTGATTGGACCCTTCCCCCTCTATGCTATACTCAACCCAATCTATTCACAAATTCTTCATGTGCGTTATATTTGAAACTCGTTCAAAGTCTTCACTGTGTCCTTGTCAGCTGAAGAAATTGAGAACGAAACATTAAAACAAATCTTATCCAGATTTTCGGTTTTGCCGCTCAAACCGTTCCGCATCCCATGATGCATTATTATATTCACCCACGATCTTACACGATCTCATCTGCATAGTACGTGGGTGACACATGTCGCGAGAAGGAGAAAGGGCAGGGGCATGTTCGTCCCAAAATCTTCGAGCGAACAGTTTTTCACCGTGGCTATAAATACCCCTCTCCCCTTCCTCACTTCATTTACTCCGCTTGGTCGCTGTCTCTCACTCGAGCTCCTCAAACCCTAGCGCCGCCGCTACTCCATCGTCACCGGTGAGGAAGAGCTTCGCTGCCTCGACCTCATCGCCGTCGTACTCGCGCCGGTTGCGGAAATCTTCACTCCGCCGCCGCCATAGATGTCTCCCTCTGCCAAGTTAGGGCGTGGGAGATCTAACTTGACGAACTTCACCTCTGTTCATCTCAGTTCGTCGTGTTCTTTAGTTCGGGTAATTAAAAGTTACTTTTATTACTCGCTTTGATTCTCAAGCTTTCCTGAAAATCTTCAAAGGTGTTTTATTCTTCAAATCTTCACACATATGAACACCTCACACACTGTATGCTCTTGATCCATTTCTCTAAGCAATCATTTTCTTCAAGATTCCTCAGTTGTGTGGATTTTCGATCTGTACAACTCTGGAACCTAAGGCAAAGAACGCTTAGTAAAATTCCTCAAGGCTCAACTGGTCAAATTCCTCAAAACTTGTCTTTTCGAAAAACCTTCTGAGAACACATATGACCTCTCCAAATTCCTCGCACCTACACTCTGTTCACAGGTACTCATGTCTGCTGCTGAATCACTAGGTTCTCATCAACTTAACTCATTTGCAGCATTCCTCGAAGAAAAACTGCATACTTCTTCAGAGTGTTCAATTGTTCAAATTCCTCATCTGAAGAATATGGCTGAAGGAAAGAGACCGCAGAAAGGAGGAAAGAAACCTGAGGTCTTGACTGCTTTCAAGATCCCTGATGACATATACAAGGATTATTGCACACCTGATGAAGCCAAATTTGGCAAAGAGAACAAAAATCAGCGCAAAGTGCGCATTCAGAGGATTGAACGGAGATGGGCAAGAGAATGGAGGGAGTACAGATATGTTACTCCAAAGTACATGAAGAAATTCGATTTAAATCCTCCATGCCCAAGAGCTCCATTGGAACCTGGCCAAGTAGCTGATCCCACCAGCATCAAGCATGGTGAGGACTTTCCTGAAGAATGGGCTAGGCGCCAAGATAAATTGGCAAGACAGGCCAAGGAGGTAGTGAGGAAATTCAATGAGGATTCTGCTGCTGCTGTTGCTACTGAGGCCTCGGTCAAGCCGAGGAAATCAATGCCAAAGAAGCCTGCTCGCAAGCCAAGTGCTTCACCAACAGCGCCCTCACGGCCAAGTTCCTCAGCTATGCCCTCACGGCAAATTCCTCAGACCGCTACTACTCCCTCAAAGTCCTCAACTCCTGTGCATCTGGCTACATGTCAAAGGACTACGGGTTTCTCAATTGCTTCTGGTGTCTCAGCAAGTTCCTCAGCTGCACCAATGTCCTCATCCGGCCCCACACTGTTGAAGACTAAGGCAATAGCTGGACGCGGTCCTCGGCCAAGTCCAAGGAAGAAATAGGTCGCGTTCCAAGTGCCCTCTGATGATGAAGCTTCTGATGATGAACTTGCAGAAATCATCAGAGACAGGCAAGTGAAGGCCGCTAGAGCCAAAGGCACATCGGTGCCACTGCTTTTGGATCCGAGGAAAATCCTCGACTACATTGACCTTTGGCACAAGGATCCAAACACCCCCATGCCTGATTTTCAACTGACTCCTGGTCAAAGTCACATGCTGACCCATTTCATCACTCAAGAGAAATGGTAGTTTGAAAAGGCACGTGAGATCAAGAAGGCTCAATACAGGAAGGAGAAGCTCCTGAAGAAAAATGTTGTCAGAATGACACCTGAGGAACTTCTCCAGACTCAGTCTGAGATCCAAGCCCTCAACAAAGACTTCGATGCATACTATGCTGATTGGCAAGGAGCCAAAGTGAGATTCGTCAACCTGACGAAGAAAATGACAACTGTTGCAGCCCCATCGCAACAAGAAAATCCTCAGGTTGTAGACTCTGCTCAGCCTGCTGAAGAACATGCTAGCACCGCTGATGAAAATGTAAGTTCCAGGGCTGATGACTCCATTCCAACCACTGAAAAAATTGCCAGGACATCCACTAGTGGTGCGCCTGAGGAAACTGAAGAGATTAGGGCAACTGCATCAGTTGCGCCTGAAGAAAATCAACCAGATTCCTCAGCTCCTCCCGCACCTACACCAACTCCAATTCTTCCTTCTGCCTATGAAGTGAAGAAGACCAAGGCTGCAGAGCGAGCTGCAGTGAAGAAAAGGAAAGCATCAGCTGCGTCAAATTCTTCGGCTGCGAAGAAAATGAAGCCAATGACCAGCTCACTTGAACATCCAATTGATGTTGTTCCAATTTCCTCCATGTCATCAAAGGAAATTGTTCCTTTTGGAGAAGACTACAAGATTCCAAGCGGATCTGATGAAGAACATCATTCTGCTGCTTCGTCAGAGCAGTTTGATGAAGAAATTGAAGTGGACACAATCCCCTCACCGCCAGTCATTTCCTCACCTATGCCTCAGTTCACAGCTGAAGAGGCTGGTGTTGAGGAAATAGAAGATGAAGATGTGGATATTGGATGCACCACACCTGTGATGAACGATGACTTCTGGGAAAGTCAGCATCCCAATACTCCTCTCTTCACCCCCATTCAACAGATTCCTCAGTCCCCGGCAACAACAGTTCAAATGGGCTCTGAAGAAACTCATCCCACTCCCTCTGTTCATGAAGAAATTCCAGCCACTAGTGCTGAAGAACCTGCTGCTGCTGATCCACAGATTGCACAAGAAGAGGAAACAGAAATTCCTCAGCCTGAAGTACCTGAGCTCGCGATTCCTGAGGTGGTACTGCAAATCACTGACACCCCTCTGCCAAAGCCGAAGAATCCGTTCTCAAGCAAACAGAAGTTCAAGGCTGAAGACTTCTTTTCCGAGCATGTGTTCTTCACTGACTACAACCCATATGACTCTGCTCACATAAGGAAGAGGCGTTTCTGGACTGCTAGTCAAGCAAACTTCTATTCCTCAGTGCTGTTTGACAAGGACAAAATCTTCGATCATGAACATATTCCTCACGTGGATATGGAATCTCTGCCATGCTTCAAGCCAGTCCTCAGTGTTCTTCACGATGCAGGATTACTCAATTTCTGCAATGACATCTGTGATTGGAATGAAGAACTCATTCTTCAGTTCTACGCCACACTGCATATCACTGGAGACGCTGAAGATGTCAATTCATGGGTGTTGGATTGGATGACTGAAAACACTCACTACAAGGCACCGGCAACTGAATTACTTCGTGTCCTTCCTCTCGATCCTCCCCATGACAGTGCACGTTGCATCTACAATGACCCTGAACTGACAAATCACTATATGCAAGTGATCATGAAGCCTTTGAAGCCTGGGCAGGCCCCACGAACCAAATTCCTCGTCAAGGAATTGCTCTATGCGCCTCGGACTGTCTATCGCATTCTGACGAAGACAATGAGTCCTATCAAAGGCCACGACTCAAATGATGAAGATGTCGTTGGCATCATGAAGAATATGCTTTTCAACATTCATGGTGTTCCCGTCAACTTCCATGATTTCTTCATGAGGACACTGGCAAACGTTGCTATGTCACCTTTTGAGCTGAAGCCCTATGCGCCTTGGATTATGAGATTCATAAGGGCAAGATCTTCATTGAATTATAAAGCTGATACTCTGAACCATGGCAGCTACTTGCCTCCCATTGAAGTCCTTAAACGGCCAGTTTCATCATCTGATGATAAAGGCAAGGCAACTGCTGTGATCGATGAAGGCATTCGTCCATTGGATGGTCAATTTCGCCTGGCTACATCTTATTCTACCAATGACGACTCTGCCACTCATGACACTGCCGCAAATACCTCAGCTAAGCAAAATCCTCAAGCCACAGCACCCAGGGTGCTGACTGATTGTGAGTTACTCCTCAGTCTTCATCAGAAGGTTGATCACAATCACAAATGGGTGAAGCGTCAGTTTGCTGCAATTCTTCACAATATGACCTCAACACATAATGCAGTGAAGAAAAACCACTACTACCTTCATGAAACCCTCAACCGCACCTGGGCTGTCCTCGCTCATGTCTATAGCGCTGAAGAACTGAAGACTATGGGTCTCAAGGAAGAATTTGACTGGTCTGCACCTCCTCCGAAGAAATTCAAGAGGGTCAAAGTTCCTGATCTGGTGGCCAGCTCTTATTCTTCATCGCGTGACACTGATGAGTATGAAGATTTGGACGACACTGCGGCAGGCCCTGCTACAACAAACAACCCCGACAACGCTGGCGCTCCTCCATCGACTTGAAATTCTTCAGGGGCATTAGTCCTCAGTTTCGATCCTTTTGGTCATTTGATGACAAAGGGGGAGAAATCTGAGTTAGTCTTCAAGCGGGTCTATATTATGGGCGTATTTTTAAGTTACAACTCTCGTTCTTCCAAAACCTTTTATTGGATCGAGTTGTAATCTTAAACCCGATGGTGCCCTGATACTTTTGGATGGTGCTCTGATACATTTGTTGCACTATGCTCCGATACTTTTGATGCCTTCGGCATGCTTATTCCTCGTTAATATTATTGCACGCATGCTGATTTCATCAGGCACCATATTTCATCATGCATTTCAAATTCTTCATATTATATATCAAATGCGTGTATGAATTACAAGATATAGGGGGAGATCTCCATGATTCAACTTCTCAAATGTGCATTGCCTCAAACGCAAATTCCTCACTATGCACATCTTCAGGGGGAGTTCTTCTATATCTTGCAATCAAATTCCTCAATATCAATATTTACACTCCATATGTTTATCCCCGTTGAAAACTTTACCTATGTTGTCATCAATCACCAAAAAGGGGGAGATTGTAAGTGCATCTAGTGCCCCTTAGTGATTTTGGTGTATTGAAGACTTATAGGTTAAGGGACTGATGCGTTTGTGAGTGTACACAGGTCTATAAGTCTATGAGGAGTTTGATATTTACAGAGAAAGTCGACCCCTAAAAATGAAGTTCTTCGACTGAAGACTTTGATATTCTGAAGACTTTGAAAGTGAAGAAATTGGTGTGACCTTGAAGACTTGATATTCATTTGAGGAACATGAAGCGTGAAGACTTTTGTTTTCGTAGTTTCATTTTCTCTTTCTTGAGTCATAGGAAACACCGTACTATTAAAGGGGGTCGAGGAAATACTAAGGAAAAATTTCCATGTGATGCTCAACTCAAAATCCTACATCTACCAATCCCTTCGAGTGAAGCCATTGGAAATCTCATACAGTTCAGTCAATTTCTTCAGTGACAGAGACGCAGTTCTTCTGGTCACTGAGGACTTTGCTCTAACTGAGGAGTTAGGAATTCGCCAGTGCGAATTGCCTACACAGTGAGGAACATGATAGCCCTGAGGAATTTGAGAGCCAAATTTCCGACCATTGCTGTGCTGAGCGCCGACTGTCCCAAAATATCCTATCCACCTAACGGTCATATCATTGAAGGGCATTTATGTCTTATCAAGTCGGGCTGCTCCCTAGGCTATAAATAGCCGCCCCCTACAACCACTAGTTGGTTGGATGCTCCGAGAGAACTTGACACTTGTCATTTGAGAGCAACCCATCCTCCGAGGACTTTGAGCGAAAATCATCAAGTGAGGAAAATCCCAAAACCAAACCCCCACAAACCCAAAGTGATTGAGCATCACTGAAGAAATTGATCCTGCGTGGATCCGATGCTTGTTACCTTTGAAGACTGTGCTTCTTCCAGACGGTTAGGCGTCAAGGTCTAGAGCATCCAGGAGGAATTGTGGATCGCCGAGTGACCAAGTCTGTGAAGGTTTGGAAGTCACCTGAAGACTTATCACGAGTGATTGGACGAGGCCTGCGTGTTCTTAGTTCAAGGAGAATACGGTGAGGACTGGGTGTCCTGAGTTGCGGCTCAGTGACTGGGTGTCCGGGACTGCGTGTCCTCGAGTTTAAATACTCAGCCGCTCCAACCAGACGTACAACTAAGACAGCAGTTGGAACTGGTTTACCAAATCATTGTCTTCACCAACTAACTGGTTCTATTTCCTCAACCCTTTCATTTCCTCATTACTGTGTTGATTGTTTGTTCATATCTGTGCTTGAAGACATTGACTGAAGACTTTCTTAATTTCCTCAGTTCAATTTCTTCAGTCTGTTTGTCTTCGACTTGTGTTATCCTGTGATTACGCTTTCAGTACTCTGTGCTTGTCTTCATTTCATCATGATGACCATGCTTGTATTCTGTTATGCTTACTTCTAAGTACTTATTCCGCTGCAAGTGGTTCTTCGCTAAGGAATTTCCTCACCAACAAATTCCTTAGTGAAGAATTCATAAAAATCGCCTATTCACCCCCCCTCTAGTCGATATAATGCACTTTCAGTGTGGCGACAGTTCAGTGACCAGCGAAGTGGCTGCCCATGTTATGGATTTTGATTCCCCGTCGTCGAGGTGTTTCGCAATGTGCCAACCGTGCAGTATGTTGCAACGTGATTATGTACCCCTAGGGACTGTTGTTGGCATCCTTTGTATGTTTATTGAACGCTTTATATCCCGAGCACCCCTTTGGTGAGTTTTCACCTTGTCTTCGCATGAGTTCTCGCCAAGAACCATAAGAACTAGACTACAAGGACTCTTTTCCCTATTTTAAAGATGGGATAATTAGATTTATGCCCATAGTTGTGTCCCATGCGTCTGTTTTACCCCTAATGCCCAAAAGTTACCGGTTCTGTCCAAGTCACTTTGATCCTCTTATGCTTTTGCCCTTTGACCGTTTGACCGTCAGTTTGAAAACTTCATAACTAATTCATACTAAATCAGAAAAATGCAAATAAGATACCAAAATGTTCAGAAAAACATCACCTATATGTTAGTGTCATTTGCATTCATGAAAAAAGTGTTGGAAAGTGCACATCCGAGTTTTAGCTCTTTTCATACTACCATGAATAGTAGAACTCTAAAAAAATTCAAAAAACTTCAAAAAAATATGGTGGCAAAGAATGACAAGTATTCTAAGTGCTTGCGAAGTTTCATTTGGGAACGATATTCATGGTAGTCGTGGCAAAAAAATAATGTATTTTGGAGTGCTAATTGTTTTTTTCGCCGCGGTACCCACGAATGTTATTCCCTGATGAAACTTGGCAGGCACTTAAAATACTTGTCATTCTTTGCCACCAAATTATTTTTGAATTTTTTGAACTTTTTTAGATTTTACTATTCATGGTGGTAGCATAAGAGCTAAAACTCGGATGGGCACTTTCCAACATATTTTTCATGAATGCAAATGACACTGACATATAGGTGATGTTTTTCTGAACATTTTGGTATCTTATTTGCATTTTTCTGATTTAGTATGAATTAGTTATGAAGTTTTCAAACTGACGGTCAAACGGTCAAAGGGCAAAAGCATAAGAGGAGCAAAGTGATTTGGACAGAACCGGTGACTTTTGGGAATTAGGGGTAAAACAGATGAGTGGGACACAACTAGGGGCATAAATCTAATTATCCCTTTAAAGATACCTACAAACATCCAACAGAAGCAAGTCTACAAGAATATAACAATGGAAAACAATAACTTGCATATGTAAAGTAAAAGTTAGAGAACACAAACACTTGTTGGCTCGATGGACTTTTATTCTTTCTACTTTTTGGATAATTGGCACTATCCTACTTTGCACTGATGGAGGCTTCAGACCACTAAGGTTCTAAGACACTAAAGATCTCAGTTGCGAGATCCATGAGTCCATGTAGGACTACACCCACAAAGGGCCCGCAAAGGATCACCCAACCTATGACATTATGCCATATGACCACAAAGGTCTAGCCTCACTCGGGGTAGATCTTCACAAAGTAGGTGAGCTTCAGGCCTCATGCAAAATTCTTAGTTCTTTCACACCTTGAAGGATCACAAGAACACCTAACCGATCTAGGATGGGCACACCCTCTAAAATTCACTAGCTTGTAGTTGCTTAGCAATGAATATCTTGCTCTTGAGCTTTAAAAGATAATCTCCTCCACACTCAAAACCTCTTAAGATATGGCTTTTGACTGGAGAGGTATGAGTGGAAAACAAGGAGGGAGATTAGATCTGAAAGGAGTGGCTTGAGTGTTGGTGAAGAAATCCCTTTTAACTGAGCACAAGAAGGAGAAGTTCTCTCTCGGAAAACATGATTTGAAATATAGGTGGGGCTATATATAGGATGGAAGCAAAAAATCTAATCGTTACACACTTATTAGAAATTTTTGGAGGTTCTTAAGGTTTAGTACATAATGGTTGAACAAAACTAAAGGTGGCTACTTTCAAATAGCTCATAGGATCTGACCAAAAGTACTTCAGAGGCCCATTCTGACCGAAAAAGGTTTGGAATGTTCGAGCAGTAGAAGAAGAATGGGCAAAGTGACACGGACGGCTATTTATGGAAGTGCTTCGAAGGATCCGAAGCGAAAAGGTTCGGAGGCTCTAGATAGAGTAAATGCAAAGATATAGTGGGAAAAATGAAGGAATTTTTTGGGGCTTGGAGTTTGATCTTTATAAACGTGGAGAAAGAAACTCTGCTTAGCCACCTGATCCTCTTATAGTATCGACATACCTATGGACTCGGTGAACACTGAAACTAAAATCTAAGTCCTCATCTTGGACAACACTTGTCATTGAAATAATCGGGGTCATTCATTTCCCTTGTTGTATCTTTTGGCACACAATCTGAAATAGAATTTATAAGCATTAGTCCCTTGAGATATGTGATATTAATTACCAAAACTCACCTAGGGAACTAGGATGCACTTTCAAACCTGTCCCTTTTTGTTAGTTGATGACAACAAAGTTCAAACTTCACATAAAGTATAATCATGAAGATCACGATGCTTTGAGAAACATATGATATAAAAGAGCTCCCTTGAATTTGTGCATTATTGAAAATTTACTTTTGGAATATAAATGCACATTCATTTGGATATATGAGAAACACTTCTATATCACATGAATCCTAGTGGATGTCCATCAATCAAACATAAAGCTAGTTGCTAGTTGAAAGCATGTATAAACTACGAGGGGCATTACCCTAAGGGAAAACACACACACACAGTGGATACGATTCAGGCATGATAACACTTATGGAGGGATATGTACCCACAAAGGATTAGGTAACAAGAACTATTTTCTCCTTTTATGGCATCATGTTTGCATGAGGATGAATGCACATGCAACAGATAGATGTAGTTAATCATTAGTCACATGAGATATAAACATACAAGGGAGATAAAAATAGAGTATGCTGGACATTAAGAAGACCACAATTGATCTTCAAAAGAGAAAGTCTTGGAATTCACAAAACAATGGTTATAACTCCCCCCTCTCTAAATGACTAGCTCATTAGTGCTCTCGCGAAGCTAATATAGATCTGCAACACCTTATCCCTCTTTAGCATTAACATGAAAAAATGGCAAACCTAATTCTAGAAGCTCCCACACCAGGTGGGGTCTTGGGAAGAATTATATGAGGCAAGGCTTACCCCTGCACAGTGCAATGTAGTGAGGCCGCAGCGAACCCAGAACCTGTTGGCACAAGTAGAAGGTACTTCACCACAACAACAAGCCTTTCCTTCCCCCTTTGGCATCAAGATACCTGAAAAAATAGGAGGTCTAACTAACCTACCATACTAGGCATCGCAAGCAAAAAAACAAAGAGATACATGATCTAGTGAATGGATAGGTAAGGATGAATATGACGGAAATATGCCCTAGAGGCAATAATAAAGTTGTTATTTATATTTCCTTATATCATGATAAATGTTTATTATTCATGCTAGAATTGTATTAACCAGATACTTAGTCCATGTGTGAATACATAGACAAAACAAAGTGTCCCTAGTATGCCTCTACTTGACTAGCTCGTTAATCAAAGATGGTTATGTTTCCTGACTATAGACATGTGTTGTCATTTGATGAATGGGATCACATCATTTGAGAATGATGTGATGTACAAGACCCATCCGTTAGCTTAGCATAATGATCCTTAAGTTTTATTGCTATTTCTTTCTTCATGACTTATACATGTTCCTCTTACTATGAGATTATGCAACTCCCAAATACCAGAGGAACACCTTGTGTGGTATAAAATGTCACAATGTAACTGGGTGATTATAAAGATGGTCTACAGGTGTATTCGAAGGTGTTTGTTGAGTTGCCATAGATCGAGATTAGGATTTGTCACTCCGTGTATCGGAGGGGTATCTCTGGGCCCTCTCGGCAATGCTCATCACTATAAGCCTTGCAAGCAATGTGACTAATGAGTTAGTTAAGGGATGATGCATTACAGAACGAGTAAAGATACTTGCCAGTAATGAGATTGAACTAAGTATGATGATACCGACTATCGAACCTCGAGCAAGTAACATACCAATGACAAAGGGAACAACATATGTTGTTATGCGGTTTGACCGATAAAGATCTTCGTCGAATATGTAGGAACCAATATGAGCATCCAGGTTCCGCTATTGGTTATTGATCGGAGTTGTGTCTCGATCATGTCTATATACTTCTTGAACCCATAGGGTCTGCACGCTTAACGTTCAGTGACGATTTGTATTATGAGTTATGTGTTTTGGTGACCAAAGTTTGTTTGGAGTCCCGGATGAGATCACGGACATGACGAGGAGTCTCGAAATGGTCGAGAGGTAAATATTTATATATTGGAAGGTGGTATTCGGACACCGAAAGGGTTCTGTAGTGTGTCGGGTACAAACTGGAGTACCAGAGGGGTTACCGGAACCCCCCGGTGGAAGATATGGGCCATAGGAAGGAGGCTAACCAGCCCACAAGGGGATGGTGTGCCCGCCACAAGGGAGGAGGCCGGATTGGATTAGGGAAAGGGGTGCCACCCCACTTTCCTTCTCCTACTCCCTCTCCTTCCCCCTTTCCACCTCCGTAAGAAGGAAAAAAGAGGGGGGGGGCGAATCCTACTAGGAGTGGAGTCCTAGTAGGACTCCCCCCCTCCCTTGGTGCGCCCCTGGTGGCTGGCCTCCTCCTCCCTCCTTTATATATGGGGGCAGGGGGCACCCCAAAGACACAACATTGTCTTAGCCATGTGCGGTGCCTCTCTCCACCGTTTACTCCTCCGATAGTATCATCATAGTGCTTAGGTGAAGCCCTGCGCAGATCACATCACCAACACCGTCATCACTCCGTCGTGCTGACGAAACTCATCGACTCCAGTGATGCTCTGCTGGATCAAGAGATAGAGGGACATCATCGAGATGAACGTGTGCAGAACTCGGAGGTGCCGTACGTTCGGTACTTGGATCGGTTGGATCATGAAGATGTTCGACTACATCAACCGTGTTAACTAACGCTTCTGCTTTCGGTATATGAGGGTACGTGGACACACTCTCCCCTTCTCGTTGCTATGCATCTCCTAGATAGATCTTGCGTGATCGTGGGATTTTTTTTGAAATTGCATGCTACATTACCCAATAATGGCATCCGAGCGAGGTCTATGCGTAGATGGTATGCACGAGTAGAACACAAAGAGTTGTGGGCGATAATAGTCATACTGCTTACCACCAACATCTTACTTTGATTCAGCGGTATTGTTGGATGAAGCGGTCCGGGCCGACATTAGATGACCGCGTTCATGAGACTGGTTCTACCGACGTGCTTTGCACACAGGTGGCTGGCGGGTGTCTGTTTCTCCAACTTCAGTTGAATCGAGTTTGACTATGGCTGGTCCTTGTTGAAGGTTAAAACAACAAACTCGATTAAAAATTGTTGTGGTTTTGATGCGTAGGTAAGAACGATTCTTGCTAGAAGCCTGTAGTAGCCACGTAAAACTTGCAACAACAAAGTAGAGGACGTCTAACTTGTTTTTGCAAGGCTTGTTGTGATGTGATATGGTCAAGACATGATGTGATATAAATTGTTGTATGAGATGATCATGTTTTGTAACAAATTTATCGGCAACTGGCAGGAGCCATATGGTTGTCGCTTTATTGTATGAAATGCAATCGCCATGTAATTGCTTTACTTTATCACTAAGCGGTACCAATAGTCGTAGAAGCAATAGTTGGCGAGACGACGACGATGCTACGATGGAGATCAAGGTGTCAAGCCAGTGACAATGGAGGTCATGACAGTGCTTTGGAGATGGAGATCAAAGGCACAAGATGATGGTGGCCATATCATGTCACATATTTTGATTGCATGTGATGTTTATCTTTTATGCATCTTATTTTGCTCAGTACGGCGGTGGAATTATAAGATGATCCCTCACTAAATTTCAAGGTATAAGTGTTCTCCCTAAGTATACACCATTGCTACAGTTCGTCATGCCGAGACACCACATGATGATCGAGTGTGATAAGCTCTACATTCACATACAACGGGTGCAAGCCAGTTTTGCACGTGCAGAATACTCGGGTTAAACTTGATGAGCCTAGCATATACAGGTATGGCCTCAAAACACTGGAGACCAAAAGGTCTAACGTGAATCATATAGTAGATATGATCAACATAGTGATGTTCACCATTGAAGACTACTCCATCTCACGTGATGATCAGACATGGTTTAGTTTATTTGGATTTCGTATCATTTAGATGACTTGAGGGGTGTCTATCTAAGTGGGAGTTCTTAACTAATATGATTAATTGAACTTTAATTTATCATGAACTTAGTCCTGATAGTATTTTGCAAATTATGTTGTAGATCAATAGCTCGCATTGTAGCTTCCCTATGTTTTTATATGTTCCTAGAGAAAACTAAGTTCAAATATGATAGTAGCAATGATGCGGACTGGGTCCGTGATCTGAGCTTTATCCTCATTGTTGCATAGAAGAATTATGTCCTTGATGCACCGCTAGGTGACAGACCTAATGCAGGAGAAGATGCAGACGTTATGAACGTTTGGCTAGCTCAATATGCTGGCTACTTGATAGCTTAGTGCGCCATGCTTTATGGCTAAAACCGGGACTTCAAAAATGTTCCAAGAGCATATGAGATGTTCCAAGAGCTGAAATTGGTATTTCAGACCCATGCCCGTGTCGAGAGGTATGAGACCTCTGACAAGTACTTCGCCTAAAAGATGCAGGAGAATTGCTCAGCTAGTGAGCATGAGCTCGGAATGTCTGGTTACTACAATCGCTTGAATCAAGTGGGAGTTAATCATCCAGATAAGATAGTGATTGATAGAGTTTTCTAGTCACCATCAAAAAATTATTGGAACTTCGTGATGAACTATAGTATGCAAGGGATGACGAAAACGATTCCCGAGCTCTTCGTGATGCTGAAATTGAAGAAGGTAGAAATCAAGAAAGAGCATCAAGTGTTGATGATTGACAAGACCACTAGTTTCAAGAAAAGGGCAAAGGGAAAGAAAGGGATCTTAAAGTAGAATGGCAAGCAAGTTGTCACTCCCGGGAAGAAGCTCAAAGAAGCCTGAAACTGAGTGCTTCTACTACAAAAGGAAATGGTCACTGGAAGCGGAACTGCCCCAAGTATTTGGCGGATAAGAAGGATGGCAAAGTGAAAGGTATATTTGATATACAGGTTATTGATGTGTACCTTACTAGTGTTCGTAGTAGCCCCTGGGTATTTAATACTTGTTCGGTTGCTATGATTAGTAAACTCGAAATAGGAGTTACAAAATAAACATAGACTAGTTGAGGGTGAAGTGACGATGTGTGTTGGAAGTGGTTCCAAGATTGATATGATCATCATCGCACACTCCTTATACTTTCAGGATTAGTGTTGAACCTAAATAAATGTTTTTGGTGTTTGTGTTAAGCATGAATATGATTAGATCATGTTTATTGCAATACGGTTATTCATTTAAGATAGAGAATAATTGTTATTCTATTTACATGAATAAAACCTTCTATGGTCATACACCCAATGTTGACAGTTTATTGAATCTCGATTGTAGTGATACACATATTCATAATATTAATGCCAAAAGATGCAAAGTTGATAATGATAGTGCAACATACTTGTGGCACCACCATTTAGGTCATATTGGTGTAAAGTGCATGAAGAAACTCCATGCCGATGGGCCTTTGGGATCACTTGATTATGAATCATTTGATACTTGCGAACCGTGCCTTATGGGCAAGATGACTAAAACTCCGTTCTCTGGAACAATGGAACAAGCTAATGACTTATTGGAAATTATACATACCGATGTATGCGGTCTGACGAGAGTTGAGGCTCGTGGCGGGTATCGTTATTTTCTGACCTTCACAGATGATTTAAGCAGATATGGGTATGTCTACTTAATGAAACACAAGTCTGAAACATTTGAAAAGTTCAAAGAATTTCAGAGTGAAGTGGAGAATCATTGTAACAAGAAAATAAAGTTTCTATGATCTGATCATGGAGGAGAATATATGAGTTACGAGTTTGGCCTTCATTTAAAACAATGTGGAATAGTTTCACAGCTCATGCCACCTGGAACACCATAGTGTAATGTTGTGTCCGAACGTCGTAACCACACTTTATTGGATATGGTGCGATCTATGATGTATCTTACCGATTTACCACTATCATTTTGGGGTTATGCATTAGAGACAGCTGCATTCACTTTAAACAGGGCACCGTCAAAATCCTTGAGACGACACCGTATGAACTATGGTTTGGTAGCAAACCTAAGCCGTCATTTCTTAAAGTTTGGGGCTGCAATGCTTATGTGAAAAAGCTCAACCAGATAAGCTTGAACCCAAGTCGGAGAAATCTTTCTTCATAGGTTACCCTAAAAAAACAATTGGGTACACCTTCTACCACAAGTTTGAAGGCAAGCTTTTTGTTGCTAAGAATGGATCCTTTCTAGAGAAGGAGTTTCTCTCGAAAAAAGTGAGTGGAAGGAAAGTAAAACTTGATGAGGTAATTGTACCTGCTCTCATTTTGGAAGGTAGCTCATCCAAGAAATCTGTTCCCGTGATGCCTACACCAATTGGAGAGGAAGCTAATGATAGAGATCATGAAACTTCAGATCAAGTTACTATAGAACCTCATAGGTCAGGCAGATCACGATCCGCACCAGAGTGGTACGGTAATCCTGTTCTGGAAGTGATGTTACTTGACCATGAAGAACCTACGAACTATGAAAAAGCTATGATGAGCCCAGATTCCGACAGATGGCTTGGGGGCATGAAATCTAAGATAGGATCCATGTATGAGAACAAAGTGTGGACTTTGGTGGACTTGCCCAATGGTCAGCAAGCCATTGAGAATAAATTGATCTTCAAGAGGAAGACCGACGCTAATGGTAGTGTCACTATCTACAAAGGTTGACTAGTCGCCAAAGTGTTTTCGACAAGTTCAAGGAGTTGTCTATGATGAGACCTTCTCACCCGTAGCGATGCTTAAGTCTGTCTGAATCATGTTAGCAATTGCCATATTTTATGAAATCTGGCAAATGGATGTTAAAATTGCATTCCTTAAATGGATATCTCTAAGGAGAGTTGTATATGATGCAACCAGAAGGTTTTGTCAATCCTAAAGGTGCTAACAAAGTGTGCGAGCTCTAGCAATCCATCTGTGGACTGGTGCAAGCATCTTGGAGTTGGAATATACGCTTTGATGAGTTGATCAAAGCATATAGTTTTATACAGACTTGTGGTGAAGCCTGTATTTACAAGAAAGTGAGTGGGAGCACTACAACCTTTCTGATAAGTATATGTGAATGACATATTTTTGATCGGAAATGATGTAGAATTTTCTGGAAAGCATAAAGGAGAGTTTGAAAGGAGATTTTCAAAGAAGGACCTCGGTGAACCTGCTTACATATTGGGTATCAAGATCTATAGAGATAGATCAAAGACGCTTGATAAGATTTTTCAATGAGTACATACCTTGACAAGATTTTGAAGTAGTTCAAAATGGAACAGTCAAAGAATGAGTTCTTGCCTGTGTTGCGAGGTGTAAAGATGAGTAAGACTCATAACCCAACCACAGCAGAAATAGAAAGAGAATGAAAGTCCATCCCTATGCCTCAACCATAGGTTCTATAAAGTATGCTATGCTGTGTACCAGACCTATTGTGTACCTTATCATAAGTTTGGCAAGCGTGTACAATAGTGATTCAGGAGTAGATCACTAGTCAGCGGTCAAAATTATCCTTAGAGGAGTAAGGAAATATTTCTCGGTTATGGAGTTTATAAAGAGTTTTCGTCGTAAAGAGTTATGTGAATGCAAGCTTTTACACTGATCCAGATGACTCTGAGTCTCAATCTGGATACATATTAAAAGTGGGAGCAATTAGCTAGAGTATCTCCATGCAGAGCATTGTAGACATAAAAAATTTGCAAGATACATACGGCTCTGAATGTTTTAGACCCATTGACTAAACTTCTCTCACGAGCAAAACATGATCACACCTTTGTACTCTTTGGGTGCTAATAACATAGCGATGTGAACTAGGTTATTGACTCTAGTAAACCCTTTGGGTGTTGGTGACATGGTGATGTGAACTATGGGTGTTAATCACATACAGATGTGATGGTGTTAAATCACTTGGCGATGTGAACTAGATTATTGACTCTAGTGCAAGTGGGAGACTGAAGGAAATATGCCCTAGAGGCAATAATAAAATTGTTATTTATATTTCCTTATATCATGATAAATGTTTATTATTCATGCTAGAATTGTATTGATCGGAAACTTAGTACATGTGTGAATACATAGACAAAAAAAGTGTCCTTAGTATGCCTCTACTTGACTAGCTCGTTAATCAAAGATGGTTATGTTTCCTGACCATAGACATGTGTTGTCATTTGATGAACGAGATCACATCATTGGAGAATGATGTGATTGATGACCCACAAGTGTATGGGGTAAATTGTAGCCCTTTTTGATAAGTAAGAGTGTCGAACCCAACGAGGAGCAGAAGAAAATAACAAGTGGTTTTCAGCAAGGTAATGTCTGCAAGTGCTAAAATTGTAAGTAGCGGAGTAGTTTGGTATAAGATAATTTGTAACGAGCAAGTAACAAAAGTAATAACAAAAGTGCAGCAAGGTAGCCAAATCCTTTTGAGGCAAAGGACAGGCCAAAACGGTTTCTTATAATAAGCAAAGTGTTCTTGAGGGTACACGGGAATTCATCTAGTCACTTTCATCATGTTGGCTTAATTCGTGTTTGGTACTTTGATATTGATATGTGGGTGGACCGGTGCTTAGCTGCTATTCTTACTTGAACAAACCTCCTACTTATGATTAACCCTCTCGCAAGCATTCGCAACTACGAGAAAAGTATTAAGAATAAATTCTAACCATAGCATTAAACTTTTGGATCCAATCGGTCCCTTATGGAATAGCGCATAAACTGGGGTTTAAGCTTCTGTCTCTCTCACAACCCACCATCTAATAACTACTCCACAATGCATTCTCTTAGGCCCAAATATGGTGAAGTGTCATGTAGTCGACGTTCACATGACACCACTAAGAGAATGACAACAAACATACCATCAAAATATCAAACACATATCAAGTTCACATGATTACTTGCAACATGATTTCTCCCGTGACCTCAAGAACGAGAGTAACTACTCAAAAATGATAAACATGCTAAAGATAAGAGGGGTATTAAATAGCATAATGGATCTGAACATATAATCTTCCACCAAATAAACCATATACTAATCAACTACAAGATGTAATCAACACTACTAGTCACCCACGGGCAGCAATCTATAGTTTTGATATAAATTCTGAATGCAAGAGATGAACTAGGGTTTGAGAGGAGTTGGTGTTGTGAAGATGTTGATGAAGATAGCCCTCCCCAAGTTGGGAGAGTTGTTGGTGATGATGATGACGATGGTTTCCCCCTCCGGGAGGGAAGTTCCCCCGGCGGAATCGCTCCACCGGAGGGAAAAAGTGATCCTGCCCAAGTTCCGCCTCAAGGAGGCAGCGCTTCATCCCGAAAGTCCTCCTCTTATTTATTTTTCTAGGTCAAAATGACTTATATACCAGAAGATGGGCACCGGAGGTGGGCCGAGGAGGGTAGCACCGACCAGGGCGCGCTTGGGCCTCCTGGCGTGCCCAGGTGGGTTCTGCCCACCTGGTGGCCCTCCTCTAGTACTTATTTGCTCCAATATTCCTTAAATATTCCATAAAAAATCATCGAAGAGTTTCAACTCATTTGGAGTTGTGCAGAATAGGTAGCTTGACATAGCTTTTTCAGGTCCAGATTTCCAGCTGCCAGAATTCCCCCCTTGGTGCATACCTTGCATATTATGAGAGAAAAGGCATTAGATTTACTCCAAAAAGCATTATTATACAATAGAACAACATAAATAATAGTAGGAAAACATTATGTAAAATGGACATATCAACTCCCCCAAGCTTAGACCTCGCTTATCCTCTAGCAAAAACCGAAATCAAAAAACATGTCCACATGCTTAGAGAGAGAGAGAGAGGTGTCGATAAAACAAAAATACGGACATAGCAGCATCATGTGACTTATTATAACAGCAACAAACTTTAATATAAAACTTTATTATAGGACTTTTATCATAGAATCCTCATGAACAGGTGACAATTCATCACAACATTGAAGTATAAAGCATAAACTCTATTCTAAACTAACAAACTATGTTCTCAGTCAACTTTGCAACTACAATTCATCAACTTTTCAGGAAGGGTCACATATCGGAGCCTTTAGGCAAGTCCACACACTCAACCAGAATTTAGTCTTCTATGATTGCTAACACTCACCGCGTACACATGAGAAAAACATTTCAACCGGACACACGGAAATATAGGGGCTTATAGTTTTGCCTCCCAACACACTCACCTCGAGGGTGATGTCAAAAATAATAACTTATGCCACGCATATTCAACTGGACATATGTGCCTAGATCTTTCCTCACCACATGATGCTTGCTAAAGGAGAAAAATAAAAGAAATATAGAGAAAAACTTTGACTCTTGCATAAAAGTAAATACATGAAAGTAAAAGATAGGCCCTTCGCAGAGGGAAGCAGAGGTTGCCATGCACTTTTTGTTTGTATGCTCATCCCCTTAGTGCAAGAGCACATCACGTTATATTGCCCCTTGTGATGGAAACCTTTATTATGTAGTCTGTCGCTTTTATTCTTCACCATCACAAGTTCGTACAACGCTCAATTTTCCCTTACACTAAAGGAACTCACATTTTTATAAGCAATTTTTATTGCCCTTTTTGCACCGATGACAACCTACTTGAAGGATCTTACTCAATCCATAGGTAGGTATGGTGGACTCTCAAACAAGATAGGGTTTAAGGGTTTTGGATGCAAAAGTGGTATCTCTACTTAGTGCCGAATTTTTGGCTAGCAAAGATAGGGGCAAGAACCACATGTTGAAGGATCTATGACAATATGATTTCTGTGTGAATATGAACAAACATAAATCATTAGGTTGTGTTCCTTGTCCAACGTCAACAATTTTGGCATATAATATTTTGATGGGTTCTCACAATCATAAAAGATTTCCATGATAGTATATTTATATGTGACTCTCCTCTTCCCTTATTAATTCTTTCATGTGTTGCATCATTGACCAATGCTATGTTTGTCAATCTACAATAAAATTTTCTACTTACACTTTTCCTTATGTAATGTCATCACTTACCATAAGATTAGCATATGCTCTTTTCTTTTTATTTCCTTTCTTTTTATTGTAACAAGAAAGTAAAGAAGACAACTCTCAAACTAAACTTTATTTATATATCTCACACACAATTACAAGGATTGATCACTAAGCAAACTCACACAAATAAAGGATCGAACTAAACTTTTATTCATCTAATAGCAAAAGAGAACCATTGATCGAACTAAGACAATAAAGGCAAAAGATAGTGGAGATTGATACGATACCGGGGCACCTCCCCCAAGCATGGCGAAAGCCAAGGGGAGTGCCCATACCCAATACTAAGTTTTATTTTGGTGGTGATGAAGAAGATGGTGGTGATGAAGTAGATGCAATCCTATCTTTAAGGATCAAGAGGCTCTCCAATCTTCGGATGACTCTTCGCAGGGAAGCAATGTACTCCATATGCAAAATATTTTCACGATTGAAATACTTATTTTGTATACGAACCGTATTAATGATCCCGAAGGCAGCAATCTCAACGGGGGTAAGATGAGCATAGTAGGGTTCAAGGATATCTTCCTCTTCCTCATCGGCGGGCAATGCTTGCTCGTCCATTGGCACTTGATCTCCGGGCGCCTCCTTGATCTTGTCCTCCTTAGCTGCTCCAACAGGGTCTTCTCTCTTGAGCTCGATCTTCATCAACCAAGCATCTTCTTCCATACAATCAGAGGGGGGAGAAGACATGATGCCTGGCTCAAAGATCTGACAAAAACAACAAGAAAAGAAAACATGAGATTTCTCTGCAATACGGAGGTTAACAGGTTCGGGAGGTATATATAGATTTTTTATCTTGGGGAACAAGCAAAACAGAAAAGATAGGAAAGTACCCGAGGTGGGCACAACCCACCTGGGCGCGCCAGGCAGGCCTAGCGCACCCTGGTGTATCGTGCCCACCAGGGTCACTTTCGTGGAAGTTTCTTATTTTCCTAATTTTCTAAATATTCCAAAACTGACAAAAAATATTTTTGCGAATTTTTCGGAGTCCGTTTACTTACTGTATCACATACCTCCTTCTTTTCATGATTCTGGAGTGTTCCGGAAGGACTCTTTTATGTGTTCTTCCGGTGTCAAAGTTTGGATAACATTGCTTTCTACATTAATGGGCATACCTGAGATATAGTGTTTTATTCGTTGCCCATTGACAACCTTCGGGTTAGTCCCTTCGGCATTATTTATTTTGATAGCTTCGGATCGATAGACCTCCTCGATGACATAGGGTCCTTCCCATCTAGAGAGGAGTTTTCCTACAAAGAATCTGAAACGAGAGTTGTATAAAAGAACATATTCTCCGACTTTGAACTCATGCTTTTTTCTGAAAGATACAGATCGGCTGGCATTCATTCATTAAGCATAGAGAGGGCGGAAAACTATTGTTGATCAAGTGATCATGGGGTGAAAAGAAGATTACATGCCTCTGTGTTCAGGTAGGAGTGCTCATATACGCGATCTCTCACGGTACATCCCCAAATGGGTGCTCCATGCATTTTGCTCTAGCGATCCTCCATTGCTCCATGTCCCGCCTGCAAGCTTCAGTGATGCTCGTCACGCATGTTGTCTTCCCTCTGAACATGCATGCATTTCGCTCGAGGCAAATCTGCCAACATACAAGGGCCAGCAGTGATTTGGTCCCTCTGCGGGTACCTGGGGAGGCGTGGTCGATGATCCTTTGAATGCGGTCGCCCATAGTCGTTCCCGCGCTCCAGCAAGCATGACCCAGGGCGTTACAGCCTTGCCATGAGGCTACCTTGTCCCGAACTTGGATGGCGGTCGGGCACTCCCAAAAGAGGTGGGAGGAGGTCTCGAGATTCCTGAAGCATAACTGTCAGAAGTAGCTGTTGGTCCAGCCGCGACGTTGCAGCCTGTCGCAGCACCATAGCCTGTCCAAGTGCAGTAGCCAGAGGAAAAACTTGGTCTTGTTGGCACCTGAATTTTCCAGATCGATCCTCTGAAGTTGATATTTGCTGTTGGTGTCAAGAACTGGATGTTGTAGGCTGAGTGCGCCGAGTACTAGCCAGAGCTATTGATGGCCCATCTGATCGTGTCCTCCACTCTGTTTTTCCAACATGATGCTGGTTGCGCGGATCTCCCTGGCAAGCTGTAACACTCTGTGCATGATGCTCGTGTGATTGCCGTGGTGTAAGTCCAGGATCCACCTGTCCTCGTGTAGCGCCTCCCTGACCGAGCGGTTTTTCCTGATGGAGTGAATGAAGACCTCTGGGAAGGCCTGCCAGAGAGGTCTTCCTCCTAGCCAGGGGGATAGCCAGAATGAAGCTGTAGCACCGTTACCGATGGTGACCACTATGCAGGCCGCGAACATGGCTTGATCTGAGGCATCACATGGAGTGCCCGAGCCGACCCAAGGACGGTCCGGCCGCGTCCACGAGAACTAGAGCCAGCACAGGCGCAGTGCCCTTGCAAATTTGTCCAGGTCGTGGATGCCCAGCCTGCTGTTGCACTCCGGTGATGTGATCGTCGCCCAGCGCACCTTGCATTTTCCTCTTGAAACTTCTTTGTCCTGCGCCCAAAGAAATCGCCTTCTTGCCTTGTCAACGACCTTGAAGAACTGCTTTGGCACCCGTAGAGCCGTGATGGCGAATGTTGGCATGGCTAAGAGGACGCACCGCATGAGTACTCTTATGCTCGTGATGTGCATGAGCCGTCCTTTCCATCCAGACAGTCGTGCTCGGATCCTATCTAATATGAACTGGAGGTGGACTAGCCTAATCTTGCCGACTGTGAATGGTAACCCTAGATATCTAGTGGGTAGAGCTGCGATGATCCCTCTGAAGTTTTGAAAACCGTGGCGATGTCTATTCCCTCGCAGGCTATGGGGATGATCGAGGATTTTTCCAAGTTAACTCGCAACCCTGTAGCCTCGCCGAAGTGGTGCACGATGTTCAGGAGCACATTGAGCTCGTGCCTGATAGGGTTGATGAATATGACGGAGTCGTCGGTGTAGAGGCTGGTGCGCATGTGCGTGCCCATCCTAGGCATCACGGACAAGAGCCCCGCGGAAGTTGCAGCCTGAAGAAGTCAGTGCAGCGGATCTATGCAGAGAATGAAGAGTAGCGGCGAGAGGGGGTTGCCCTGCCTTAGCCTGCGCAGGTGCATGAATGTGGGGCCCAGGACGCCATTGAGGAGGCATCACAAAGAGGACGTAGAGAGGAGGAGGGATACCCAATCTCTCTAGCGCGTTGGGAAGTCCATCTTGTCGAGGAGCTCAAAGAGGAACTCCCAGGAGATGCTGTCGAAGGCCTTGGCTATGTCAAGCTTCAGCAGGAGAGCATGCATTTTACGGTGATGCAGAGCGTGCACGTTGTTCTGGACAAACAAGAAGCTCTCATGGATGCATTTTGCCCTCTGGAAAGTTGACTGTGCAGGGGAAATAATCGTCCCGATGATCGCTGCCAATCTCATTGACAGCACCTTGGCGATCAGCTTGGCGATCGAGTGAATTAGACTGATCAGTCTGAAGTCACCCATGCAAGTAGCCTCGTCCTTCTTTGGCAACAAAGCGATATGGCAGAGTTCAGAGCTGAGAATTTGCCACCCACAAGGTTGTAAAAGTGGTCAACCACGACCATGATATCATGCTTAATGGTGCTCCAGCAAGCGCGGAAGAAGTTACCTGAGAATCCGTCCAGGCCTAGAGCCTTATCAGCAGGCGAAGCGATGATGGCTACCCATATCTCTGGTTCAGTGAACGGGTTATCTAGGCCGGCATTACTAACAGAAGGCAGGTCGATCACGTCCCAGTTTATGGCGCAGCCACGGTCCCGCTTGGTGCCCAGCAGGTTAACAAAGTGATCGTGGGCAATGGAAGCTTTATCTTCATGCGAGGTTCCCGTGCACGAATCCGTCTACAAAGAGTATGAAATTCTTCCTCCGCCTGGCGTTGATCTTGGCCTGGAAGAATGCAGTTTTGGCGTCCCCGGCCCAGAGCCAGGTGGTTCTAGCAGCTTGCCTCTTGCGCGCGCACTCAATCACGGCCAAGCCCACGATCCGCTGCTTGAGCTGCTTGCGAAGGTTGTGTTCTGTCGTGGTCAGCCAGCGCCTTTCTTGGGCGATGTCAAGTCTGAGAATAATCTCTGCTGCCAGGTGAAACTAAATTTTGGCGTTGCTGAATAAGGATTTGGATCAAATCTTCAGATCATGGGCTGTTCTCTGCAACTTGTTCTTCAGTCTGGCCATGGGACAGGTGCAGTCCACCGAGCACAGCCAGGCTCGCTCGACTGTCTCTCTGAAGTGCGGAAACCGTGGCCAAAAGGATTTGAATATGAATGAGGCCTTCCAGTGGGGTGCGGCCGCGTCAGCCAAGAGGAGCGGGCAATGGTCGGAGCAGGCAGTCGACGCGGCCATGAGCATGTGCGAGGGGAAGAGGTTGTCCCATTCTGTGTTGCAGAACACCTTGTCGATGCTCACCATCATCGGGTTTTCTCTCTCATTTGTCCAGCTGAACCACCTGTTCTTGCATTTGATCTCCTTCAGACCCGCGGAGTCCATAGCTCTTCTGAACTGCCCCATGATCCTTCTGTTCAGATTGAGGTTGCTCTTGTCTCGGGCTTCGTAGATGATGTTTAAATCACCATTGATCAGCCATGGTTGTCGCGGTGATGGAGCCGCATGAACCAGCTCTGCTAGGAAGGAGTCTTTGAGGGCTTCGTTGATAGGGCCGTACATCATCATCAGCCAAAACGGGCAGCTGCTTGTTCCACAAGATCGCCGCGTCGCTGCGGGTCCCCATGGCCGGCAGGACCGCGCAGCCGTCCAGGGTGCGCCCACCCAGCTCGCACACAATTTTTGCTGACCAGGATTCAAGCTTTGTCTCCTGAAGGCAGAGGATGCTGGTCCTGTGAGATTCAGCTAGTTCCTGGATAGTGGATCTTCTTGCCAGAGAACTCAGACCCCTCACGTTCCAACTCATGATGGAAATGAGCGTGGTAATCATTGGGCACAAGCAAAATCTCCAACAGCATTTGAATTTCATTGGTGCAAATTAAATGCAGGTACACTTCCGGCTTAACATGGGCGCGCCAGAGACCATCAGCATGCCCCAATAAACTCTAGCACAAGACGAACTAGCAGAACCTAAAACGAAGACTACAGAAGACTAACATTGATCCTAACTTGGATTGGCTTAAGGCCAATAGCTGGTGGCTAAAGCTAATACGATGGCGACCTAACATGACTAATCAGCTGCAGTTGCAACAACTCCATCAGGGCCGGCCATGCCGCCGGCGATGCGCAGCACCTTCGGGTCGAGGCGGGTGACCTTGGCGATGACCGGATGTCGTCATCGGTGAGGGGCTCGTCGAATCGCTTGATCAGCGCCTCGGAAACCTTGGCGGTCATGGCCTCGTTGGGCCCCAGTAGACCCATCTTCTTCACGAGTAGAAGTGAGGCGCGTTGCACCACCGACACCTTGGAGTTGGCCGCAGCCTGCCATGCGCTCTGCCTGGATGGGGTGACACCAACCCGAGCCTTGGGGGGGGGGGGAGCGGAGGAGCGCCTGGCTGGGGCAGTGGGGATGATCGGGGCTGGGGCATCCGTGAAGAGAGCGTTGCTTGGCCTTGTTGTGTCGACGTCGCTACCCAGTTGAAACTGAAGCACCTGCTGTGTGACCGCGCCGACCTAGAGCCTGGTGAAGATGGCCATTGGAGGGGCCTGACATGCTGCGGTGTTGGAGCCGAATGGGAACTCGAGCAGGGTGGCAAGCGCGTCGGTGATGGCTTGGTGGATCTCCTGTAGATCGCAGCTAGTGCTGCTAGCACGGAGAGGCGATGGGGGGCATGGTCGGCCGAGTCGAAGAAGGCCGCAATAGGATCCGCAGGCCCCGCTGGCCTACCACCGCCAGCAGGTGCCACGGGGTTGGGGGAGGCAGTGCGGTGGCCACCGCCAACGGAGGCTTGGCCGGAGAGCAGAGGCAGAGGGGGCGTGACCTTGAAGTTACAGGAGTTGCCGCGGGAGTTGCGGTGGCTCTCCATGCCCTGACGCCGGCTGGTCGGCGTGCGGCTACGTTGGCAGGGAGGGGGGCCCCCTGGACTTCGCTGGAGGCAGGTCCTTTGCGCCCTGCCCGCGGCCCAGGAGGGTAGCCTTCCACGACCTGCGCCCCTGCTCGCCGTCTTGGCCATCGTGGTCGCGGCGAGGGCCGAGCTGCAGGCCACCACAACCATACGACGAGACGACCGCTGGGTGGCGCCTGCTCTGCCCTTACCCGTCCTCTACGTGCATGGCCCAAGTCCCTGGCCAGACCATTGGGAAGGGGCGCTCATCTTCTGAGTCAGAGGAGGGTAGGCCGCTCTGGGCTGAGCAGGAATGGTGTGGCGAGGGTGGCGACCAGTCCTCGACACGGTCGACGTGGATGAGCATCTCGTGTAGCTTGACGCGGGGAGGGGGTTCAACCTCATGGCCCGGGGGGGAGTAGCCCAGCATGGCCTCGACGCGTCCGGCGCCGCTCTCCGCCTGCCAGATGGAGTGCTTGGTGGGGATGAAGGCGACGTCCCACACCCACACCCAGCAGCCAAACATGTGCGTGTGGCCGCGCTCATGTGTGCGGCTATCGAGGCGGTCGACGATGCACTTGGAGCCAAGCACCTTCTCCACCCCCTCGACGGATCACATCTGCATGGGCATCTTCTCGATGATGAGGCGCACATGGAGCAGGAAGTCCTGGTGCACGGCGTGCTCGTCCTCGTGCCACTGCTTGATGTTGCAGGCGATGCCGTCGATGTTGATGGAGCTGAGGTGGACGGCATTATCGCGGTGCGTCGGCATCTCGAACAGCACCATGAAGTCCTCCGGGTCATGGCTCGTCACCTGCAACAGGTGGGCTGGTGTGCGCAGCATGGTGTCGAGGGCGCGACCCACCGACATGGGGCTCGCTGCATGCCGCTCAACCGTCGAGGTGAGGAGGACGCGTGGCGACGCAGATGGAAGATCTGCTGCTCCATCTTCAGTGTCTCGATGATGATCTGGTGGCTGCTTCTGGGACGCCTGGATGGGTCGGTGTGGCGGCTGTGCTCCATAGCTGGCGCGGGCGGTGGCGAGGGGAACCGGAGGCAGGTGTGCACTGGGCCGTGCGCCTGACCAGCCCTTGCCGGTCGCCCGAGCGGGCAGTCTTTGGGGATGTGGCCGCGCAGCTTGCAGCGGATGCAATGGATTGGAGCTCTGCAGTCTACACGGCGATGTTTGGAGCTCAGGCATCGGAAATAGAGGCCCTTGAAGCGCTTTAAGAAGGCCTCCTGTCCAGCGGCATTGAATGGGGGCCGTTGGCCATGACACCACCGCAAGTGGCCAGGAGAGGCATGGGCACGCTTGCAGGCCCAGCGAGCGCTGCGGGATTGGACCTCGTTCCATTCATCACCATGGCCTGAAGAGGAATGGTCGGTGCGGGGGGGGGGGGGGGGACTACAATGGACTTGAGGCGTGGCTGCTCGAAATGGCGATCTCCAGCAAGATCCAGGGGGAAACGGTGGCGCTAGGCCTGGAGCACTCCCCCCGGAGCAAGATGCGCGACGGAGAACCAGGAGGCAGGCCGGGGGTGGTGGAGAGACCGGATCCGCCGATGGACCGCGGGTTAGGAGCGGATCAGGGATGGATGCAGGCCTGCCCCAACCCTCACTCCCTTGCGAGCTGGAGAGGGCGGACCCACCCGAGTGCACTGATACGTCTCCAACGTATCTATAATTTTTTATTGTTCCATGCTATTATATTACCCGTTTTGGATGTTTATGGGCTTTACTTTACACTTTTATATCATTTTTGGGACTAACCTAGTAATCGGAGGCCAGCCCGAATTGCTGTTTTTTTTGCCTATTTCAGTGTTTCGAAGAAAAGGAATATCAAACGGAGTCCAAACGGGATGAAACCTTCGGGAGCAATCTTTTTGGAACAAATGCAAACCAGGAGACTTGGAGTGGACGTCAAGCAACAAACAAGGCGGCCACGAGGGCACCCGGCGCGCCCCCTGGGGGTGGGCGTGCCCCCACCCTCGTGGGCCCCTCGAGCGTCCACTGACCTACTTTTTCCTCCTGTATATACTCCCGTACCCTGAAACCATCGAGGAGCACCAGAAAACATAATTCCACCGCCGCAACCTTCTATATCCGCGAGATCCCATCTTGGAGCCTTCGTCGGCGCTCTACCAGAGGGGGAATCGACCATGGAGGGCCTCTACATCATCTCCAAGGCCTCTTCTATGAGTTGTGAGTAGTTTACCACAGACCTTCGGGTGCATAGTAATTAGCTAGATGGCTTCTTCTCTCTCTTTGAATCTCAATACAAAGTTCTCCTCGATCTTCTTGGAGATCTATTCAATGTAACTCTTTTTGCAGTGTGTTTGTCGAGATCCGATGAATTGTGGGTTTATGATCAAGTTTATCTATGAGAAATATTTGAATCTCCTCTGAATTCTTTTATGTGTGATTAAGTTATCTTTGCAAGTCTCTTTGAATTATCAGTTTGGTTTGGCCTACTAGATTGATCTTTCTTGCAATGGGAGAAGTGCTTAGCTTTGGGTTCAATCTTGTGGTGTCCTTTCCCAGTGACAGCAGGGGCAGCAAGGCATGTATTGTATTGTTTCCATCAAGGATAAAAAGATGGGGTTTATATCATATTGCATGAGTTTATCCCTCTACATCATGTCATCTTTCTTAATGCGTTACTCTGTTCTTCATGAACTTAGTACTCTAGATGCAGGCAGGAGTCGGTCGATGTGTGGAGTAATAGTAGTAGATGCAGAATCGTTTCGATCTACTTGTCACGGATGTGATGCCTATATAGCTGATCATGCCTAGATAATCTCATAACTATGCGCTTTTCTATCAATTGCTCGACAGTAATTTGTTCACCCACCATAATACTTATGCTATCTTGAGAGAATCCTCTAGTGAAACCTATGGCCCCGGGTCTATCTTTTATCATATAAGTTTTCCATCTACTTTCATTTGCATCTTTTACTTTCCAATCTATATCATAAAAATACCAAAAATATTTATCTTATCTTATTATCTCTATCAGATCTCACTTTCGCAAGTGGCCGTGAAGGGATTGAAAACCCCTTTATTGCGTTGGTTGCGAGGTTCTTGTTTGTTTGTGTAGGTGCGGGGGACTTTTGAGGAGCCTCCTACTGGATTGATACCTCGGTTCTCAAAAACCGAGGGAAATACTTACGCTACTTTGCTGCATCACCCTTTCCTCTTCAAGGAAAACCAACGCAACCTCAAGACATAGCACGCACGGAGCAGGCACGGCCCATGCGAGCCGGAGAGGTGGCGCGCCTGGCCGACCGACCGGGGACGAAGGGGGCTGGCCTCCATGGCCGGAGTGGTCGACGACGCAGGGACGGAGCGGTGGCGAGCGCTAGAGCTCAGGTTCGTGCTCCCACTGCGCACAAACCTTTTTGTGAACTCATGCTTTTGGATTCTTTTGTCATGCCATCTTTTAACTTTTTCTTTGAATAACTTAGCATTTTCATAAGCCTGGGTTCTCCATTCTTCTAATGAGCTAATATCAAATAACCTCTTTTCTCCAGCAAGTTTGAAATCATAATTAAGTTCTTTTATTGCCCATAGTGTGTTGTGTTCTAACTCAAGAGGTAAATGACAAGCCTTTCCATAAACCATTTTATATGGAGACATACCCATAGGTTTTTTGCATGCTATTCTATAAGCCCAAAGTGCATCATCTAATTTCTTAGACCAATTCTTCCGGTACCTATTAACAGTCTTTTGTAAGATTAGTTTTATTTCTCTATTGCTAAGTTCAACTTGACCACTAGACTGAGGATGATAAGGTGACGCAATTCTATGGTTAACATCATACTTAGCAAACATCTTACGGTAAGCACCATGAATAAAGTGTGAACCACCATCAGTCATTAAATATCTAGGGACTCCAAACCTTGGGAAAATAATTTCCTTAAGCATTTTAATAGAGGTGTTGTGATCAGCACTACTGGTTGGAATAGGTTCTACCCACTTAGTAACATAATCAACAACAACCAAAATATGTGTATACCCATTAGAGGAAGGAAAAGGTCCCATAAAGTCAAATCCCCAAACATCAAATGGTTCAACAGCAAGTGAATAATTCATAGTCGTTTCTTGACGCTTACCGATATTACCTATTCTTTGGCATTCATCATAAGATGAGACAAACTTACGGGCATCCTTGAAGAGAGTAGGACAATAAAAACCAGATTGCAATACCTTATGAGCGGTTCTGTCTCCCGTGTGATGTCCCCCATAAGCTTCGGAGTGACATTTCCGTAGGATTTGTCCTGTTCATTTTTAGGTACACAACGTCTAATAATACCATATACTCCTTCTTTATAAAGATGTGGGTCATCCCAAAAGTAATGTCTTAAATCATAGAAGAATTTTTTCTTTTGTTGGTATGTGAAGCTAGGTGGTATGTATTTATCAACAATGTAATTAGCATAGTCAGCATATCAAGGTGTACTATGAGAAAAATTTATTGCAGCTAGTTGTTCATCAGGGAAGCTATCATTAATTGGTTGTGGGCCATCAAGAATATTTTCAAGTCTAGACAAGTTATCAGCTACGGGGTTCTCTGCTCCTTTCCTATCAGTGATATGCAAATCAAATTCTTGTAGTAGAAGAACCCACCTAATGACTCTAGGTTGAGCATCTTTATTTTCCATAAGTTATTTAATAGCAGCATGATCGGTGTGAACAATTACTTTAGAATCAACAATGTAAGATCTGAATTTATCACAAGCAAACACCACTACTAAGAATTCTTTTTCGATAATAGCATAGTTTCGTTGAGCATTGTCTAGAGTTTTACTAGCATAATGAGTAACATTTAGTTTCTTATCAACTCTTTGTCCTAGAACAACACCAACAACATAATCACTAGCATCACACAAAATCTCAGAAGGCAAGTTCCAATCAGGTGGTTGAACAACAGGTGCAGTGATTAAGGCTTTCTTTAGTGTTTCAAAGGCTTCCATACAATCATCATCAAACACAAAGGGAATATCCTTTTGAAAAAAGATTAGTGAGAGGCCTAGAAATTTTAGAAAAGTCTTTGATAAACCTCCTATAGAAACCAGCATGACCAAGGAAACTACGAATACCTTTGATATCTTTAGGACATGGCATTTTCTCAATTGCATCAACCTTGGCTTTGTCCACCTCAATGCCTCTTTGAGAAATTTTATGGCCCAAGACAATACCTTCATTAACCATAAAGTGGCACTTCTCTCAATTCAAGACAAGATTTGTTTGTTCACATCTCGGCAAAACTCGATCAAGATTGCTTAAACAATCATCAAAAGACTTTCCATAAACAGAAAAGTCATCCATGAAAACCTCAACAATCTTTTCACAAAATTCAGAGAATATAGCAGTCATACGTCTTTGAAAGGTAGCAGGTGCATTACATAAACCAAAAGGCATACGTCTATAAGCAAATGTTAAAAAGGACAAGTAAAAGTGGTCTTTTCTTGATCAGATTGTAAAACAGGTATTTGTGAAAAGCCAGAGTATCCATCAAGGAAGCAAAGATGTGTGTCCTTAGATAATCTTTCTAACATTTGATCAATAAAAGGCAGAGGGTAATGATCTTTTCTAGTAGCTTTATTTAGTTTTCTATAATCAATTATCACTCTATAGCCGGTGACAATTCTTTGTGGAATAAGCTCATTCTTATCATTAGGAACAACAGTAATACCTCCCTTCTTAGGGAAACAATGAATAGGACTTACCCATCTGCTTCAGCTATTGGATAGATTATACCTCACTACTAGGGAAAAGCCTAGCAGCAGCGCGGGTACCCGCGCTACTAATAAGGCGCTACAGCTAACTTATAGCAGTAGCGCGGGTGCAACCCGCGCTACAGCTAACGTGTAGCAGTAGCGTGGGTAGAAACCCGCGCTACTACTAATCTGTAATCTCTGAATTTTTTTTGAATTTTTTCGAATTTTTTTTGAATTTTTTTCCCTAATTTTCAAATTTCTGAATTATTTTAACCTCAAATCTCTAATCACCCCTCATCGCTGCTCAATTTAATCTCTAATCACCCCTCATCATTCCAAATCATCTAACTTCCCGGACGGTCACCCATCCTCTCACTACTCCAGCCTGAGCATGCTTAACTTCCGGGTTCTATTCTCCCCCGTTTCCAAGTCTGCACTTGTTGTTTTCCTGACAATAGTAAGATGTCAATCCTATTAACCTCAGGAATTTAGCTTGAGCATGAACTCACACATTTCACTGTTTGAGTTTGAAACTATTGTTCTAAAAAATTAGTAACACTAATATTTCTTGAATAATTAGTTTGACCATAGTTTGACCACAGTTTGACCAGATTTGACCACAGTTTGACCATGGATTGACCAGATTTGACCAAAATTCAAAAAAACTAAAATAATTATTTAGTAACACTAATATTCTTGAATAATTAGTTTGACAAATCTTAAAAAAAACTAATTTTTTTAAATTTTTTTGCCTCCAGATCTTAAAAGCCCCGTAACTTTTTGTCTGTTAGGCTTTTGAGGATTTTAAAAATGTTTAACGAGGTTCCCCCGTTAAATTTGGATGTAACTTTTCGAGTAGATGATTTTTCATATAAAAAACTTTTTCATCCGAGTTCGTATGCAAAAGTTATGGCCATTTTACAAATTTCCAGAGAGATTTTGCAAATAAAGTCGAAATTCATATTTGTAAATTTTCCCAACAACTAGACCACATATCACATGGGAAACTTATTTTCTTTTATTTTTTTGACATTTTTATCATTTTCTTTTATTATTTTTTTAAACTGAAAAGGCGGTCCACGGGGGGGGGGGGGGGGGGGGGCGGGTAGACTTTGACAAATAGGCCATACCCCGCGGTACTACTATGACAGACGATTAGTAGTAGCGCGGGTTTTTAACCCTCGCTACTACTAAGTTGATAGCAGTAGCGCGGGTTTTTAACCCTCGCTACTACTAGGCGGGCTAGTAGTAGCGAGGGTTAAAAACCCGCGCTACTGCTATCAACTTAGTAGTAGCGAGGTTTAAAAACCTGCGCTGCTAGTAAGTAGCAGTAGCGAGGGTTTTTAACCCTCGCTGCTGCTAAGATTCTGTGTATAGCCTTTTCCCTAGTAGTGCCTGCTTCCAGAAGTTTCAATATTTCTGTTCTTGCCACTTCTTTCATTTTCGGATTTAACTGACGTTGGTGATCAACAACGGGTTTATCATCAGGTTCCATATTAATCTTGTACTGACAGAGAGTGGGACTAATGCCCTTAAGATCATCAAGAGTATATCCAATAGCAACCCCATGCTTCCTTAGAACTTTCAATAATCTTTCTTCTTCATGTTTTGAAAGGTTAGCACTAATAATAATAGGATATATCTTCTTTTCATCAAGATAAGAATATTTCAAAGTGTCTGGTAATTGTTTTAGTTCAAACACATGATCACTTTTAGGTGGAGGAGGACCTCCTAGAGTTTCAATAGGAAAATTGTGTTTAAGCAAAGGTTGTTGTTTGAAAAAGATTCTATCTATTTCATTTCTTTCACGCATATGCAAATCATTTTCATGATCTAGAAAATGTTGTTCCAAAGGATCAGTAGGAGGCACAGCAATAGAAGCAAGACCAATAATCTCATCCTTATTAGGCAAATCTTTCTTATGAGGTTGTTTACTAAACTTGGAAAAATTGAACTCATGAGATTCGTCACCAAAGCTAACACCGGCAGTTTGTTTCTCACAATCTATTTTAGCATTAACGGTGTTGAAGAAAGGTCTACCAAATATAATGGGACAAAAGTCATCTTGTGGGGTGCTAAGAACAAGAAAATTAGTAGGGTATTTTATTTTCCCACACAAGACTTCAACATCTCTAAGAATCCCAGTTGGTGATATGGTATCTCTATTAGCAAGTTTAATAGTAACATCTATGTCTTCTATTTTAGCAGGTGCTATTTCATCTTTAATTTCTTCATATAATGAGAAAGGAATAACACTCAGACTAGCACCTAGGTCACGTAACCCATGATAATAGTGATCTCCTATCTTAACTGAGATAACATGCATGCCAACGACTGGTCTATGTTTATCTTTTCCTTCTGGTTTAGCAATTCTAGAAGCCTCATCACAGAAGTAAATAACATGCCCATCAATATTATCAACTAAGAGATCTTTAATCATAGCAGCACTATTGTGACGCCCGGATAATTAAGCTACAGTAATACCCTGCTAATGATGCTGCACCATCATGATTATTATTGTTAAACTCGCGTTGGTTCGAATCCGGTCCAAATTCAAATTTAAATTAAAGTCAAAGTTTAAAGTTTTCAAATGTCTAAAATAAAATGTTCTTCATGTGGAAAATATTCATCATTTGTTAATATTCATGGTGAACCAACATTTTGCAAAATGGTTTAATGCCCTAATCTATATAAATCAGAAATATAAAAGTTTTTGAATAAAAAAACCTTGTTCCCCCCAGTGCCTCGACCCACCAGAGCCAACCCACGCCGCTGGTGGGATAAGACCAAGCCCCCCCTCTCGGCCTCATGAGCACCCAGATATTTCCCTCTCCCCCCCAATCTCGTCCGCACTCGAGCGCACCATGGCTACGTTGTAGCCGTTGACCCCTCCCTCGCCACACCGACGTGACCGGGAGCTCCGCCGCACCGTCGCTCGCTGTTCCCGCCCACCAGCACGAGGCCGTCGAGCCCCCACCAGCGGATCGATGCCACTCCTCCGCGTCGGCCAACGCCACGACCGCCGCGTCGTCCCGCCTCCCTGTGGCCCGCCCTCGCGTCCCCGACTCCTCCCCGACTGGCCTTCCCAAGCGCGCCCCCGACCTCCCCAGGGTGAGACACTCCCGTCTACCCCTTCTCCCCTCCTCACCGTCGCCGTAGGACGACCGTCCCACCATGGCGAGCTCTTTGTGAGCTCGTGCTCGCCATGGGCCATGGCTGCACCCTTACCTCGTAGCGCGCCCGCGCTTCGCCGCTCCTTGCATCTCGCGCCCGCTGCCGCCCACCACGCCCCGCCTTTGCTCACTTGCTCGCCGGCCGCCACCACTGTTGTCACCTCGTGCTGTGTTGCCCCGCGTTAGAACACCCCTAGCCCTACGTGTTACCCCGTCATACATCTGTGTTGCATCTATTGCATTATATTTACTGTTTCTTCCCCCTCTTCTCTTCGGTAGACCTCGAGACTGCTGCTGATGCCCCTGTGATCGACCACGTCAATGACGACACTTCTTCCCTTTCAGCGGAGCTTCCAGGCAAGCCCCCCCTTTGATCATCCCAATATCGCCCATTCCATTCTCTCCTGCTTGCATTAGATTTTGCTACTGTATTTGATTGGTCCTATTCTGATGCATAGCCTACTTTTGTACCTGCTGTTGTACCTTACCTGCTTATCCTAAACTGCTTAGTAAAGGTTGGTTAGTGATCCATCAGTGACCCCACACCTTGTCCTTGTTACCCCTGCTTCATCATCGATGACTCGATCAACATGATCGATGACCAGAGCCCGACACCTGACATCACATCACACCCCTATTGTTGCTCGACTCTGCAGATTTACCATCGAGTGCCGAGGGTGGAATCTCATACGTCAGTCCTGATGAGATCTTTGTAGTGTAGCTATTCGGTCGTGGTCATTGACGGTGATTCCTCCTTAACCACTTCCGATATGACTCTGTCGTGCAACACCTCAAGTGTGGACCTCCAGGGTGGTTCCTCTTACGTTCATCTTGATGATTACATCGAGGGTGATTCCTTGCATTTTCCCCTTGATGTTTGGACACACGGTTACCTTGACTTTACTTGAGACCTTGGTGAAAGTCGGCGGGCCCAGAGAGCACCCGCAAGATGGTTACGTGGCACGGCCGGGCATTCTGGGCCCTTGCCGTAAGTCCACGAGACGGGGCGACAGGGTCACATTATCGTGAGTCTCTGCTCGTCTCCACAAGCTAATAATACACTATGGTTTGGGTATTTGTTATGAGTTGGCCTCTGGCCTTTACGCACTAACCACACATGAGAATAGTTATGGGCCTCGACGTCGTACTATTAGCCGAAGCTTTGTTAGACATCCAGTTCAGCATGGCGGCACGGCTGGGCCGGCACCATCCTATAGTGGTGGAGCCTGGACCCGCCCTGTGCACAATGACCCGGAGTGCACTAGGCGAGGGTCCCAAGAACCCGAAGTGGTTAGGATGTAGACCAGCGGGGACCTCTCTGCTGACCCTAGGTAGGGCTACGACGTGTTGATCTTCCGAGGCCGAGCATGGCCCAGGAAAGTGTGTCCGGCCAGAGTAATCAAGTGTGTTGGAAAACGTGGTGCACCCCTACAGGGAAGATTATCTGTTAATAGTCGTGTCCACGGTAACGGACGTTCAGACTTATATCCTGATCTTATACAACTACAAATGGATACTTGAGATATGTGGCTCCGAGATTGCTTTCTCGTAGGGAGTCACGGAAGAATCTCTGGGTGTTGTTTCTACAACATGTTTGTTAATTATAAACTGCTATTCTTTACTCTTCTACATGCTGCAAGATGCTTGGAGTTGCTTGAAGATGCTAGTCTTCGATAGGCTAGGCCTTCCCCCTCTATTCTGGCATTCTGCAGTTTAGTCCACAGATACAAACCTTCCTTTTGATACCAATACATACTTAGTATAGATCTAATGCTTGCGAGTACTCTGGATGAGTACTCACGGTTGCTTTACTACCCCTCTTCCCCCTTCTTTCTTCTTTCCGGTTGATGCAACCAGATGGTGGATCCCTAGAGCCAGATGCCACCGCCGACGGATACTGCTACGTGGAGGGAGCCAACAACCAGGAGTAGTTAGGAGGTCCCAGGCAGGAGGCCTTCCCTCTTCGATCGTTGTTGCTTTTGTACTAGCCTTCTTAAGGCACCCTTGTTTAACTTATGTCCGTACTCAGATATTGTTGCTTCCGCTGACTCTTGTGTATCGAGCTATGTATTCGAGCCCTCGAGTCCCCTGGCTTGTAATATAAAGCTTGTAATATTTTGTTCGTGTCTAGAGTTGTGTTGTGATATCTTCCCGTGAGTCCCTGATCTTGATCGTACACATTTGCGTGTATGATTAGTGTACAATTGAATCGGGGGCGTCACAACTAGGTTCAACTTTGATTTGTTCAGATGGTTTGGATGTTCTAACATAACTTTTGTTAACCACAGTTGAAGCTTTAGCATGTTCCTTCATCCTAACAGGAAAAGGTGGTTTTTCAATATAAGCAGTGGGAACAACTGGATCAACATTGTAAATGATAGTTTCTTCTTTAGATTGTACCGGTTCTTTAACTTCTTCTTTAATTGGTGGGTGATATTTAAACCACTTCACCTTAGGGAGATCAACATGAGTAGCAAAAGATTCACAAAAGGAGGCTACTATCTCAGAGTCAAGTCCATATTTAGTGCTAAACTTTTGAAAGGCATCGGTATTCAAAAAAGATTTAACACAATCAAAGTTAGGTTCAATACCTCACTCTTTACCTTCGTCGAGTTCCCAATCTTCAGAGTTGCATTTAATTCTTTCTAAAAGATCCCACCGGAATTCAATAGTCTTCTCCATAAAAGAATCAGTACAAGAAGTATTGAGCATGGATTGATCATTACGAGAAAGCCAAGCATAAAAAATCTGAATAATAATTTCTCTCGAGAGCTCATGATTGGGGCATGAATATAACATTGACTTAAGCCTCCCCCAAGCTAGAGTGATACTTTCTCCTTCATGAGGCCAAAAATTATATGTATAATTCCGATCACGATGAACTAGATGCATAGGATAAAATTTCTAATGAAACTCCAATTTCAAACGGTTTCAGTTCCAAGATCCAATATCATCACATAGCCTATACCATGTCAATGCTTTTCCCTTCAAAGATAAAGGGAAAACCTTCTTAGCTTCATCTACGGGCAAACCTGCAAGCTTAAATAATCTACAAATTTCATCCACATATATCAAGTGCATATCAGGATGTTCGGTTCCATCTCCTGCATAAGGATTAGCTAACAGTTGTTCTAACATACCCAAAGGAATTTCATATTCAATATTTTTAGTAGGTGCAGTAGGTTGAGGGGTAACTAATTGTGGTTCCGGTCGAGGTGAAGATACTCCGAACAAACCCCTCAAAGCATTGTTTTCCATAGTAGCAAGTGACAATAAATTTCAGCATGTAGTAATAATGTTTCCTTACCAATTTCCACTTACCAAGAGTGCTTCACTCCCCTGGAACGGCGCCATAAAATTGCCTTGATGACCCACAAGTGAATGGGGGTCAATTGTAGCCCTTTTCGATAAGTAAGAGTGTCAAACCCAATGAGGAGTAGAAGGAAATGACAAGTGGTTTTCAGCAAGGTGATGTGTGCAAGTGCTAAAATTGTAAGTAGCGGAGTAGTTTGGTAGCAAGATAATTTGTAACGAGCAAGTAACAAAAGTAGTAACAAAAGTGCAGCAAGGTAGCCCAATCCTTTTGAGGCAAAGGACAGGCCAAAATGGTTTCTTATGATAAGAAAAGTGTTCTTGAGGGTACATGGGAATTCATCTAGTCACTTTCATCATGTTGGCTTAATTCGTGTTCGGTACTTTGATAATTTGATATGTGGGTGGACCCGTGCTTAGGTGTTGTTCTTACTTGAACAAACCTCCTACTTATGATTAACCCTCTCGCAAGCATCCGCAACTACGAGAAAAGTATTAAGAATAAATTCTAACCATAGCATTAAACTTTTGGATCCAATCGGTCCCTTATGGAATAGCACATAAACTGGGGTATAAGCTTCTGTCACTCTCGCAACCCACCATCTAATAACTACACCACAATGCATTCCCTTAGGCCCAAATATGGTGAAGTGTCATGTAGTCGACGTTCACATGACACCACTAAGAGAATGGCAACATACATAGCATCAAAATATCGAACACATATCAAGTTCACATGATTACTTGCAACATGATTTCTCCTGTAACCTCAAGAACGAGAGTAACTACTCACAAATGATAAACATGCTAAAGATTAGAGGGGTATTAAATAGCATAATGGATCTTAAGATATAATCTTCCACCAAATAAACCATATAGTAATCAACTACAAGATGTAATCAACACTACTAGTCACCCACGGGCACCTATCTATAGTTTTGATACAAAGATTGAACGCAAGAGATGAACTAGGGTTTGATAGGAGTTGGTGATGTGAATATGTTGATGAATATAGCCCTCCCCGAGATGGGAGAGTTGTTGGTGATGATGATGACAATGATTTACCCCTCCGGGAGGGAAGTTCCCCCGGCGGAATCGCTCCGCCGGAGGGCAAAAGTGCTCCTGCCCAAGTTCCGCCTCGAGGCGGTGGTGCTTCGTCCCGAATGTCCTCCTCTTATTTTTTTAGGTCAAAATGACTTATATACCAGAAGATGGGAACTGGAGGTGGGCCGAGGAGGGCAGCACCCACCAGGGCACGCCTGGGCCTCCTGGCGCGCCCAGGTGGGTTGTGCCCACCTGGTGGCCCTCCTCTAGTACTTATTTGCTCCAATATTCCTTAAATATTCCATAAAAATTCCTCGGGGAGTTTCAGCTCATTTGGAGTTGTGCAGAATAGGTAGCTTGACGTAGCTTTTTCAGGTCCAGATTTCCAGCTGCCAGAATTCTCCCCCTTGGTGCATACCTTGCATATTATGAGAGAAAAGGCATTAGAATTACTCCAAAAAGCATTATTATACAAGAAAACAACATAAATAACAGTAGGAAAACATGATGCAAAATGGACGTATCAGTGATGTACAAGACCCATCCGTTAGCTCAGCATAATGATCGTTAAGTTTTATTGCTATTGCTTTCTTCGTGACTTATACATGTTCCTCTGACTATGAGATTATGCAACTCCCGAATGCCGGCGGAACACCTTATGTGCTATCAAACGTCACAACGTAACTGGGTGATTATAAAGATGTTCTACAGGTGTCTCCGAAGGTGTTTGCTGAGTTGGTATAGATCGAGATTAGGATGTGTCACTCCGTGTATCAGAGAGGTATCTCTGGGCCCTCTCGGTAATGCTCATCACTATAAGCCTTGCAAGCAATGTGACTAATGAGTTAGTTACAGGATGATGCATTACGGAACGAGTAAAGAGACTTGCCAGTAATGAGATTGAACTAGGTATGATGATACCAACGATCGAATCTTGGGAAAGTAACATACCGATGACAAAGGGAACAATGTATGTTGTTATGAGGTTTGACTAATAAAGATCTTCGTAAAATATGTAGGAACCAATATGAGCATCCAGGTTCCGCTATTGGTTATTGACCGGAGATGTGTCTCGATCATGTCTACATAGTTCTCGAACCCGTAGGGTCCGCATGCTTAACGTTCGATGACGATTTGTATTACGAGTTATGTGTTTTGGTTACCGAAGTTTGTTCGGAGTCCCATATGAGATCATGAACATGACGAGGAGTCTCGAAATGGTCGAGAGGTAAAGACTGATATATTGGAAGGTGGTATTCGGACACCGAAGGGTTCCGGAGTGTATCAGGTACAAACCGGAGTACCAAAGGGGTTACCAACCCCCCCCCCCCCCCCGGTGGAAGATATGGGCCATATGGGCCATAGGAGGGAGGCTAACCAACCCACAAGGGGCTGGTGCGCGCCCCACAAGGGAGGAGGCCGAATTGGACTAGGGAAAGGGGGCGCCACCCCCTTTCCTTCTCCTACTCCCTTTCCTTCCCCCTTTCCACCTCCGTAAGAAGGAAAAAAGACGGGGGGGGGGGGGGGCGAATCCTACTAGGAGTGGAGTCCTAGTAGGAATCCCCCCTCCCTTGGCGCGCCCCTGGTGGCCGTCCTCCTCCTCCCTCCTTTATATACGGGGGCAGGGGGGCACCCGAAAGACACAACATTGTCTTAGCCATGTGCGGTGCCCCTCTCCACCGTTTACTCCTCCAATAGTATCATCATAGTGCTTAGGCGAAGCCCAACGCGGATCACATCACCAACACGTCATCACGCCGTCGTGCTGACGGAACACATCGACTCCATCAACACTCTGCTGGATCAAGAGATCGAGGGACGTCATCGAGTTGAACGTGTGCAGAACTCGGAGGTGTTGTACATTTAGTACTTGGATCGGTTGGATCGTGAAGACGTTGGAGTACATCAACCGCGTTAACTAACGCTTCCGCTTTCTGTCTACGAGGGTACGTGGACACACTCTCCCCCTCTCGTTGATATGCATCTCCTAGATAGATCTTGCGTGATCGTAGGAATTTTTTTGAAATTGCATGCTATGTTCCCCAACAGAATAGACTAGATCATGAGAATCTGAAGGTCTTGAAAAAGTTTGCATAAAATTCCTCAATATATGTTTTGACCATGCAACGCTCGGAGATTCCATACATTTTTCACACTGAAATTTTGAAGTTGATCAGAGGCACGCACGATGCATTCTATTATGATCAAAGGAGTGAAGTTAGGAGCCTCCAACCATCCTCAGGATTTAAGAGTGAATGCCTCAGAGATTCCTAACTTCAAGTGTCGATGAGTTCTTCCACCACAAGCAATTGTACATATTGCTTGTGCTGGTGGTGACGCAACCACTTTTACCAAAAGTGAAACATAAGCTCTAGGCCCCATTATAGTGACGTAGTTCAGTCCATTTGTCCTCGACAAGAAAAGATGGTGAAATTTAAATGTAATTCTTATCACAATAGCTTTGAGACACGGTAAAAATGGCATAAGTAGAGCATGTGCACCCCTATTGGTTCTAGTAACAGGGGAACCTTCCCCTCTTTCTTCATGTAGCAGCGTGAGCTCATACATGCAGTCAAGATCTCCAGGCTTCTGATTCACAACCAACATGCGTACTGTAGGCTTAAAACCATAGATGAAACACGTAGTAGACCTCATAGGATAAGGATAATATTCATGCATGCACTATTAGATAAACTGTCGACAGAATCCATTTTCGATGAACTTTGCAAGGTGTAAAGAACCATATGATCAATATCGGCCATCCTATGTTGATTACGACCCAATAATGGTATCTTGGGAAAGAATTGACAACGAAGACTGGTCGGATAGGCGGTCCGCGACTTGGGAACTAGAACAAAAGGTGCATGCTATCCGCCAATGCTTGTTAGCCCTTTGGCATCAAATCTTTGCGTGAGTTAATCCATTGACTCACCTCGCCTCATGGAGTCATGGGGAGATAATTTTTTTTTTTTTGAGAAATGCATGACCGGTCAATTGATGGATTCGCTTTTGGCCTTTGCCTTGCGGTTGTACGGGTCTTGTTGCTTTTTGCTGCGGGCGAGTCTATGTCTCGCTTTATGCGAGAGAGTAGAACGCACCGCCAACAGGGTCGGGGAGTAGACCGGCCAAGTAACCAAGTGTTTTATCACATTGACATTGTACACGTACTTTTTTTCTTTTTTCTTTTGTTTATTTTTTGAAAAGTACTAAATACATATTATGAAAAAACTAGTTAACTTTTTAAAATTGTTCATCACACATTTAAAAATGTTCATGTAGTGTAAAGAATGTTCGCTCAACTTTTAGAAAGTGTATGTATCATTCAAAAAATTGCATGTGGCATTTAAAAAAATCACATGTTTAAAAAAATGCACATGCCATTTAAAAAGAATTATACAATGTTAAAAAAGTGTCAGCATAGTTCAAAGAAATGTTTCAAACCATTCAAATATAAGTATGTTACATTTACAAAATATTAACATATCTCCAAAAAATTGTGAATGTGTTAAAAAGTTATCAAATAGAAAAACATATTCGCATAGTTTAAACAAGTTTCATATCATAGAAAAAATGTTTTAACATGTATTGAAAATGTTTAACCCGTAGTCGAAAAATTCTTCGAAACAAGTACTTGAAAAAATGTTAAAAAGAATATACAAGAAAAATTATATGTATCCGAAAAATATACAATCATGAAAAAGGGAATCAAAACATATATTTGAAAAATACCATGTATTTAAAAATGTAAAACGTGTATAAAAGCATGTAGTTAATGTTTATGGAAACTGTACAATGTGTATGAAAAGCTTAGACATGCGTTGAAAAAAAACCCGGATAAAGAAACAAAGAAACAAAATAAAAAATAAAAGTCGAAATCCTTAGAAAAACAAAAGGAAGCCAGAAAAAAAGTAAAAATCGATAAAATAAACATAGGAAAAATCCTCAGCTACAGTATCAAGCCAGAAATATAGCTCTCGCGCTGTGGTTCGGCAAATCTGAATTGACCCTGATTGTGTCAATTTGACGCACAAAGGGGCACGTCTATATTTCCCTCGTTGCAAGTGCTATTTTTTAGAGTGAACATAGGATCATGCGGAGATCCTAACCAAACATGGCTAACCTGATCCCATAACACACCATACCTAGCCAATTTTTTAGCTTCTAAGTTCATGAGTAAAATTACAATAAGTAAAAGAAGTTGCCCAAGCTTTAATTTCTTTGATGACACCCCGATGAGTAAAAGAAGCCTCCAAGCTAAGGTTGCGTCACCTGCAGTTCACCCCACCTGGACCGGGTCCAAAATAGCAGAGGGGTGTTCTTTTCATGCATTTTTTTTTCCTTTTCTCGATTCTTTTTTTGCTATTTAATCTTACATTGTTTTTGCTAAAATAGTCTAGTATTTTCATGAAAAAAATGTACTTTTGAAAAGTCTCCAAGTATTTTCCAAATTTGTTAATCAGTTTTATCGAATGCAGTTTTTGGAAACATGATCATCGAGTATTTCGAGTGTAACGAGTATTTTTTTTAAAACGACAGTGTATATGAAAATTCATTCACTGCATATTTGAAAATATTCATCACATATTCCAGAAATTATTCGTCGCGTATTCCAGAAATGTTCATAGCATATATAAAAAGGCCGCATTTGAAAATAATTCATCACTTTATTTAAAAAATGTTTTTCATAAACTATTATTACGTATTTAAAATGTTCATAACGTATTCAGAAAAAATAATTACATATTTGAAAAAATGTGAATCACATATTTAAAAAAGATTCATCAGATATTGATTTTTGTAATAAATATTTAAACATAATAATCTTCGCATATTTGATCTAATTTTCAACGTGCTGATAAATATATCATCGCTTATTTAAAATTTCACCGCATAACTGAATTTTTTAGTTTAAAATCTATTGAAGTTATTTGCCAAATATTTGAAAAAGAATCATTCTGTATACCAAAAATCTTAATAAATTCTTTAGAAAATAAATTATGCTCGTCATTTATTTAAAAAGTTTTAATGTAATACAAATTTTTTATTTGAAAATTAAAAATAATTTGCTTATGTAAGTAAATAATATTCTTTGTGCATTTTAAATTTTTTTAATGTATTTGGTAAAAATCATAATGCATTTCAATATGTTCACATTATTTTTCTGAATGATGTGTATTTTAAAAATGTTCTTTTATAAGACAAACTATGAGTGGTGATCAGGATTTTGTGTCACCAAAGTGCTTACATTTATTCACAAACATAATATTATAATATAAGAGTAAAAAAAGGAAAAATAAATATAAGGATACACATAATAGTAAGAAATATAAGAAAATGAAAACATAACAAAAATAGAAAAACAATGTGAAAAAATATTTTTTGATAAACTGAGAAACAAAAGAGAACAGCCATTTGGGCTGTCCATGTTGGTGAATCGAAGAGCACCTATTTGTAGAAACCAAAAGAAAACGTTAGACTAAGCAGGTAAGACTGCAGCGATTTCTCAAAAAAAAAAAAGAGGTAAAACTGCGGTGATAGTTCAACCGAGGCCGCTCGATTCAATACAAACTGATCGTCTTCCCGCAGCTGATGGCCTTCAGATTCTAAAAAAAAAAAAAAAAAAAAAAAAAAACTAGCTGATGGTGTCGGTGAAGGGCATGGAGCTTTTTTGGCCATCGACCGATAGCTACGATTTACCTAACCTCCTACATGGCTCTATCCATCCACCTCACATTACTGCCGCTCGGTCGCGTAGTCGCGTGCAGGTCGTCGGCCAGATTCATGCACCGGCCGCCCGGCGTCGCATGCGTCGCCGCGCTGCGTCTGCTAGCAAAGCTAATGCGCGCATGCCCCCACTGTCGCCATTGTTGACTTGCGCGCGCCCATGCATGTTAGCTGGAGCACTACGCTAACGTCAGCTCGATCTCGCGTGGCTTGTAGCCTAGCCACTGTATGTGTATGTGTAGGGGCTCTGTTTGGATCCATGGATTAGAGTTAGTTTGGGTTAGTCTGGACTCAACTAATTCAAAAATATCCAAACAGAAAGGTTAGTTTGGGTTAGATGCCATTCAAAAAATCTAACCCACCTAAGAGGTGGTTATTTGGGTAGTTCTTTTAGGGACCATTAGAAAAACACATTTTTCTCTCGCTCTCCCCACAACAGATCTCTTCCCACTTCCTCAAAGCTTCTCGTCCTCTCGCTCCCTCCCTCTCGCACTGCGTGTGAAGGCGCCTCGCCGTTTTCACGCTCCATCTATCCCTGCTATCCAAACACTTCTTTGGCTACAGTTAGTTGAGTGTTAGAATCTAACTCTAACCTCTAACTAAGTTAGAGTATTCAAACAGGGTCATGGTTTAGGTGACAGCACGTGGGTCACTAACGGTAGCTCGCAACGTCACAATTAAAGCTGTCAAAACATGAGCACGCATTTTTTGTTAGTGGACGTGTAGGTACGTACAGGTATATCCACTTGCGAGAGATCGGCACCACTCCAAAGCTGGCTACAGCACGTCCATGTAGAACGGGAGTGGGCAGTGTTGTCACTGTATGTCGGCAAACGAAGAGCACCGTGGATTCATGCAAGAATCTGAGGGCTCAAACTAACGGGGCACGATAGGCGCCGGCGGACCGGCTGAAATTTCGGCCGGTCCCCGCGCGTCCGTTCGATTAATCCAATAATACCCGTTAGATCTGTAGCCCCACGACATCTCTACGCCTGCAAAAAACGCTTCGTCCTCGCGTCTCCTTCTACATCTCGCATCCATTGACCAGTAGCTCGCGGCCATGTCGTTGACTGTGCTCTCCCCCGTCCACGCTTGCTGGCCATCGATGACACCCGTTCTTGTCTCCCCCAGCAGCCAGCATTCCCCGGCGACTCGTGCTCGTCCAAAAAAGAGTGTCTCCGTCTCCACCAGCCCTGGCTGTGTTCGATGCAGCACGGACCACAGAGTCGTCGCCATCCCCAGCATCTTATGTCGTCGTAGCATCGTCGCGCATGGCCGTGGAACCACGGTGGCCATTTGCAGCATCCTCAGCTGCCCGTGTTAGCAACTATGGGAGGCGTCGTGTGGCCGTCCGACGCACATGTTGGTTCCAAAAAAAAGCATATGCCCGTCGTAGCAGAAAATATTGTGGATGCAGCTTTGCCTCGCCGCCATTGCCAGCGCTTGACTGGTTCCAGCAAAAGCACATGCCGGCCGGTCGTAGCAATTTTTGTTGTGGATGTAGCTCCGCCTCGCCATCGTCGCCGGCGCTCGATTGGTTCCAGCAAAACCACAAGCTGGTTGTAGCAAATTTTTGTTGTGAATGCAGCTACGCCTCATCATCGCTCGGCTGGTTCCAGCAAAAAGACATGCTGGTCGTAGCAAATTTTTGTTATGGATGCAGCTCGGCCTTGCCATGGTCGCCGCGCTCGACTGGTTCCAGCAAAAAGACATGTCGGTCGTAGCAAATTTTTGTTATGGATGCAGCTCGGCCTTGCCATGGTCGCCGCGCTCGACTGGTTCTAGCAAAAAGGTATGTTGGATGTAGCATTTTTGTACGCCGATCGTATCATTTTTTGCCGTGGTTTGCAGCTCTGCCGCATCGACTCTCGCAGCCGACGCTTGGGTTCGAGCAAAAAAAATGCTGGTCGAAGCATTTTTGCCATGCCGGCCGTAGCATCTCTGCGTCGTGGATGCAGCTTTGGCGCGTGCAGCCGCTCGTTGTAGGAGACTTCCCCGTCACTCGCATCGGTGGTAGCAAAAAAATCCCCATGAAGCATATTCAGCCGGCCGCCCCATGGTCACAGCTTCGCGTGCGGGCTCACAGCATGGCCGGTCGCGTTTGCAGCTAGTCCCGGCAAGTGCAGGGGCAGCATGGAGCACATGGTGGCCGCCCCATTGCAAAGGAGATGGCAAACGAGGCGTGTGGTGTGGTAGAGTCGGGCACCAACAGCAGCGCGCGGCGCGGTATGTGTGGAGGTGCTCTAGCTGGACAGCTGTTTGTGGTGAAGAGAAAGGAGGATTGGAAGGAAAGAGAACAGAGGAGCTGCGGGAATGGATGGACGAGAATACTTGGGAAGAGGAAGGAGATAAGGGACAGGAAAGAGGGCCGTGCGTGGAACCAGTAGAATGCGTGGACAAGGCGCGACCGGCTTAAGTTTCCGCCGGTTCGACCGGGTACAAACATTACCCCAAACTAAAGCCCACTATTCCGAATAGGATCAAATTAGGTTTAGATAGCAGGAAGTAGGTAAGTGCTGTCGACTTACTGGGCCGGGCTGGGGCTTGTGCTGGCTAGTGGCCGGGCTCGCTGCTTGTGCATGATTGGCCCTTTGTCCTTTTTTCTTTTGCATGGTTGGCCCTTTGTCGCTAGTGCCAAAGCATCTAGTAGCGTACTATTCTCTCCGTTTGAACTAAAACCACGACGAGTAATTTGGAACAGAGGAAGTAGTATGTATTTATCGTGATGCAAAGAGGCTTTGGCATTCAGTTTTGCTACAGAACATCTAAATGTGTCATAAGTATGGTACATCTAAAGTCCTATATCAATGATTTTACGCAGAGATTTGTGTTGGTATTTTTTTTGTGCTTCATTGAGTCACTTAGATGTGCAATAATTAGGACACATCTGCCCTAGACATTAGCTACGGATCTACACCTCGACCCATTGTGCATTGCTTCCGATTGCCTGAAACTGGTGGCTATCATTGCATTTGATACTCCATGCATGTCGGTATGCTACTATTCTGCGAGAGATCAACACTTATAGAACAAATAAGACCATCTAGGAGTAGCCCATGAAAGCATATTTTTATAGAAGTATAAACAACACAGGTCACTCGAGTCTCGAACCTGGGTGGGCTACCACGTTCAATGCGGGCCTAGCCAACAGGATGACACCCTGTTCTTAAAAACGAGATATCAACTTTCAACGTAGTTCGTTTCAAGACGTCAAATTTATCCACGAGAAACAACGGTTTGATGTAAAGGGTCATAACCTCGCCAAATCAGCATCCTCTCTTTCTACCGGGCGCCATGTGTTGCTCTTAGACTTGCCCGATATTATTCCTATTCCTTTGAATATTTGCACTTATTAAAGGATGCCATTACTAAAAAAAACATAGTGTGTATCGCTCTGTAAAAAATATGTCATGTGCATCGACCCCTCAATCACCATCAAAAAAGAAAAAAATGTAGTGTGTGTCGTTTCGCGAAGATAGACCATACGCTAGAATGCTAGATGACTGCCACTTTATTCGACGCCATATGATAAAATCAACGTTGTGCATGGCGCCTCCACCCAGAACAAATCTTTCCCCGTAGCGCCATACGCTCATACATGCACGCATTATCAATGTATGCCGGCCCAAAAATGACGAAGAAGTTTTTGGTGGTGAGATGCATATGGTGCACACACATGCTATCACCGAAAGCAAGGCAAAAGGTAAAACTAGTGCAGTAGTCCAGTCGACAAGTATCAATCGAACAAAGACAATATAGCCTGTGCACTCCAATTATATGAAGCACGGTCATGAACTCATGCATGATGAGTCCTATGTATGGTAGAGTACTAGTGTTTTTTTTTTTTTTTTGCATGGGGAAGGGGTTTGGCTCCCGAGCTCATGTTCACCCGGATGGATAATGAATTGTTTTTTGACAACAAACATGTTTTTTTGCGAGCGTAAAAGTATTTTATTCCAGAATTGTAGAGTTACATTCTAGAACTAGAAGTAAGAATTCCTCAGTACATGACACTCGGTATGGTTGTATCTCGCCAAACAATCTACTACTTTATTCTGACTATGATGAAGCTTTTTTGACAACAAACATGTTAGTGTGTTTTAATTGTGTGCAATGACTTCTTCTCTGGTTGCACAGGTATCATGTGCAGCTCTAGCTAATGATCATGCAACATGAATGATCACTAGTACTTGAGTTGCTCTCAGTTCCCTATTGAGGTTTTGTCTGGAAGGTTTGGGCTATTAGTCGGTCTAGCTATACCCTTTTCAAACCAGACCGAAAATCAAACTGTCGGCGTTCTGGGAACGGGGGTTCCCAGACTTGCCTGCCTGCGGCCTGCGGCGTGGCTCAAGTGGTGGCCCAGTACGGCCCATCTTCATCAACTCATGCTCAAGACCCTCGCGAGGGGCCAAGCCTCGCGGGGGGAGGGGGGGGGACGACGCAAGGCTTCCTTAGGAACGGCCTCACCAGGCAGGCTCGCGAGGAGGCGGAGAGATCAAGACAAGGGTACCTCGTGAGGTGCTCGTGACGCAAACCATGACGATCGGTGCCAGGCGGGCGCCAGGCCTACGCAGTGTCCTTATTTCCTCTTTGGTGCAAAGGGGGCAAGCGCAGGCGCGGAGTACCGAGGCATCAAGCAAAGGTTACCATTTCGGTGCAACGTGACCAAGACCAGCAGAGCGGCAGGACGGAGGTCACCGTGGAGCCTAAGACGGCGTCATCGCCAGTGCCTTTGGCAGCCGAAGACCAACTTTAGTGAGGATAATCTGTACTAGATGTTCCCCTTCAAAATGGCCGTTGTTGGTGCCCTTCCTACTCAATATTTGGGAAGAGGACCAGGGCCCTATAAATAGGGCTAGCCACCACAGTAGAGGGCATCTCATCAAGAGCAGATCGAATCCTTCTCAAGCAACCACCACCACAAGAACACCCCTCGCGAGGCTGTTCTTCCCTTGTACTGTTCATCATCAGCCCCCGAGGCAATCCACCACACCACACACTGGAGTAGGGTATTACACCACAACGGTGGCCAGAACCAGTATAAATCTCGTGTCCCTCGTGTTGTTCATCGTTTAGCTTAGATTCTCAGCGAGGCGTTGGGACGTGGATCGATAGGGGGAAGACCTTCGCTCGCACCGCAGAGTTCGAACTTTAAGGGTTTTGCCGGAACCCGATATCCGACATTTGGCGTGCCAGGTAGGGGTTCGGCGGAGCTCTCCCTTCCGTCGACCTTCGTCAACACCGCGCTTCGCCCCCATGGCGGACAACGCGCCGCCCGCTCCGGCTACCGATGCCGGCACTGGGGCCAGGAGGCTCCGAGCCTTGGCCCCTGCCTTGCGACTGGTGCAGTGGCCGAACAAGTTCAAGCCAGACATGCCGCCGCGCGACGGCGCGGCGGATCCGCTAGCTTTCCTGCTGGCGTATGACGAGGCCGTCCTCAAGGCCGGGGGCGATGACAGGGTCATGGTTAACTGGCTGCCCATGTCCCTCACCGGCGTCCCGCGCATGTGGCTGCTCCACCTGCCAGCGGCTTCGGTGGCCTCCTGGGAGGAGCTGCACCGCCTCTTCCTCGCCCATTATGCTGCGCCGGCGCCCCCGGTCGTCGCAACGCTCCTGGGCGGCTCGCAAGCCCCACCCAAGGCCAACTTGACCTTCAGCTCGGACGATCACTGAGGGAGTCCTGGACTAGGGGGTGTCCGGACAGCCGGACTATCATTATCCGCCGGACTCCAAGACTACGAAGATACAAGATTGAAGACTCCGTCCCGTGTCCGGATGGGACTTTCCTTGGCGTGGAAGGCAAGCTTGGCAATACGGATATGTAGATCTCCTACCATTGTAACCGACTCTGTGTAACCCTAGCCTCCTCCGGTGTCTATATAAACCGGAGGGCTTTAGTCCGTAGGACAACATACATTACAACAATCATACCATAGGCTAGCTTCTAGGGTTTTAGCCTCCTTGATCTCATGGTAGATCCACTCTTGTACTACCCATATCATCAATATTAATCAAGCAGGACGTAGGGTTTTACCTCCATTGAGAGGGCCCGAACCTGGATAAAAACATCGTGTCCCTCGTCTCTTGTTACCATCCGCCTAGACGCACAGTTCGGGACCCCCTACCCGAGATCCGCCGGTTTTGACACCGACATTGGTGCTTTCATTGAGAGTTCCTCTGTGTCGTCACCGATAGGCTTGATGGCATCTTCAACCAGCAACGCTGTCCAGGGTGAGACTTTTCTCCCCGGACAGATCTTCGTATTCGGCGGCTTCGCCCTGCGGGCCAATTCACTTGGCCATCTGGAGCAGATCGAAAGCTACGCCCCTGGCCGTCAGGTCAGATTTGGAAGCTTAAACTTCACGGCCGATGTCCACGGAGACTTGATCTTCGACGGACTCGAGCCATAGCCAAGCGCGCCGCACTGTGATGACGGGCATGATCTAGCTCTGCCACCGAACAGTGCCTTGGTGGCCGCACACGGATCCGCTTCGGCCATTAACCCGGAGCCGATCGCCCAGATCGAGGGCCGGTGGATAGACGCCGCCCTGGAGGCTTCAACATCCACGACGATGGAGCCGAACACTAATCTTGTCCCCTGCGAAACTCGTGATTCCGAGGTGCCGGACTCCTCGCCGGACTCCGAACCTCCCGCGCCCCTACCTATCGATCCGGATTGGGCGCCGGTTATGGAATTCACCGCCGCAGACATCTTCCAATACTCGCCTTCTGACGATATCCGGAATTCACTAAAGCATCTCTCGTTATCAGGAGAGTCCGGGCCGGACTATGGCCAGGATGGTTGGGGTACGGACGACGGAGAAATTCAGTTCCCACCCACCACCCACTTTGTAGCCACTGTCGACGACCTAACCGACATGCTAGACTATGACTCCGAAGACATTGACGGAATAGACGACAATGCTGGAGACGAACAAGAAACAGAGCCTATAAGGCATGGGAGGACTACCTCGTCACATGACATATATATGGTGGACACCCCAAAGGAGAGCGATAACGAGGACCAACGGGCCGCGGCAGAAGATGACCCCGCCAATAAACAACCAAAACGGCGGCGAAGACGCCGCCCTAAGTCCCGCCTCGACGACAACAACACTCCAAAGGAGCCCGCAATACGGCAGGGCCCGCAAGTGGACGACGAACATGCTAATAAGCAACCGTCCGAACATGACGAGCCACATAATTAGTCCAGGCCCGGTGAAAATAACAGTCCGGACGACCTCAGGCCGGACACGCCGCCGGAAAGCAAGAACCTTCGGAAAAAACTCGTCAGTACTGCAATAAGCCTGAAAAAGGAAAAACGGAGGCTCAAAACGGCGGAAGACACACTCAGAAGGAGATGGAGCAAAGTGCTCAAAACCGCAGATAAGTACGGCAATGGCCACCAATCAAAGAGCTACCCGAAGCGCAAGCTGCTACCGGAATTCGACGAGGAGGCCATAGAGCCTCCAACGTCCAAAAATAAAAGGGCTGCCTGGTTGGATAGACGACCAGATGACAGGCCAAATTCTGACAGCGGCGCCACACATAAATCAACTAACGAACTTGGAAGGATTGATGGCCCAGCCAGGTCCATCTACGGGCCAAAGGAGAAGGCCCCAAGAAGCAAGGCAACACGTCAAGTGTCCGATGATAGCGGCACACACAAGTACAGGGGCGCTGCACACCCACTATGTTTCACCGATGAGGTGCTGGACCATGAATTCCCAGCAGGATTTAAACCCATAAACATAGAGGCCTACGATGGAACAACAGACCCTGGAGTCTGGATAAAAGATTATATACTACATATACACATGGCCAGAGGAGACGATCTCCACACCATAAAATATCTACCCCTCAAGCTCAAAAGGCCAGCCCGTCATTGGCTCAAAAGCCTCCCAGAAAACACTGTTGGAAGTTGGGAAGAGCTCGAGGACGCGTTTAGAGCAAATTTTCAAGGGACTTATGTCCGTCCTCCGGATGCAGATGATCTAAGTCATATAACTCAACAGCCCGGAGAGTCAGCGCGGAAATTCTGGAACAGGTTTCTTACCAAAAAGAACCAAATAGTCGACTGTCCGGACGCCGAAGCCTTAGCAGCTTTCAAGCATAATGTCCGAGACGAATGGCTCGCCAGGCACCTCGGTCAAGAGAAACCGAGGACAATGTCCGCACTAACAAGCCTCATGACCTGCTTCTATGCGGGAGAGGATAGCTGGCTAGAAAGAAGCAGCACCAGCGACCCAAGTACATCCGAGATAAGAGATGGAAACGGAAAATCACGGCGCAGAAAAGAGCAGCGCCGGAATAAAGAGAAAAGCCCAAAGAGCACGGCAGTCAACGCCGGATTCAAAAGCTCGCGGCCCAACAACAAAACACAGCCTATAAAGGATGACAGCGACGAATAGTCCAACTTAAACAAGATTTTGGGTCGGATATGTCAAATCCACAGTACCCCCGGAAGGCCTGCAAATCACACCCACCGGAATTGTTGGGTTTTTAAACAATCCGGCCGACTAAACGCCGAACACAAGGGGCTCGACGCGTCAAGCGAAGAAGATAAACCCCACCAGCAGAGCACCGGAAAACAAAAGACTTTCCCACAAGAGGTCAAAACAGTAAACTCACTTCATGTGATAATACGGAAAAACAATGCGGCGCTTCCTAAAAAGAGCTTCGCGCGGTCCAACCCAGCAAACCATAGAGATTGGATATCAAAGCCAATCACGTTCGACCACCTGGACTACTCCAGAAGCGTCCGAAACGCGGGACGGACTCCCCTGATATTGAATCCCATAATAGACGGATTACAATTTACTAACGTCCTAATGGACGGAGGCAGCGACTTAAACCTGCTATATTCAAACACAATCCGTAGGATGGGGATAGACCCTACCAAAATCCGACACAGCCGCACTTCCTTCAAAGGAGTGACGCCAGGCCCTTACGCCAAGTGCACAGGCTCTATATTACTAGAAGTCATGTTCGGATCACCGAACAATTTTCGACGCGAAAAATTAATTTTTCACATCGTCCCATTTGAAAGTGAATATCAAGCACTCTTCGGACGAAAGGCTTTTGTCCGCTTCAGTGCCATACCGCATTACGCGTCTCTTACACTCAAGATGCCCGGTCCGCGTGGCGTCATTTCAGTGCGAGGGTCACTTAAAGACCCCGGACTCGGATAGACAAATCCGGCTTCAGCAGGCTAGGGGCTCCCTAGCCGCATACCTCTTCACAGGGGGCTGTGCGCACAAACAACCGCGGGTTCATACAAACCCCGCTTTAATTATTTATATTTCTTCTTTTACACATATTTTTCGCACGATTTATTTTCAAACTAAACGTTCCCCTCTTTTTACAGATGAACAACGTGCATGCCCGTCCAGAATAAACGGCACAACGGAGACACAGGCGCAGACGTGCAGTAGGGACCCGTTGTGAGGATTCTTTTCAGATTAAGACCCTGCGTAAACCTTTTTTACTGTCTCTTGTTGTTATTCTCCCTTGGTTTCTTCCTATAGCCAAAGCGGAGCCTGACGTTTTGGCATCGGCCGCGTCAGAAGACCATGCCCGTACCTGGACACTAGGGGCTTAGGGCATCTCTGCCCATTATTATAAAGACCAAACAGCTTAGGGAGTGTTCGACGTCTCGAGTTAGGCATTATATGCATCAGCTCCGAATCATGTCTTTGGTCAAATGTTGGGTTTGCCCGGCTCCTGTGTTTTGCTGCCTTACGTTCCGTATCACCGGCTAACGCGGCACCAGGAGAACTACTGCGATTGTGCCCCAGTTCGGCTGGGCGAGCACCTCAGTAGAGAAAGCCGAAAACTGACTGTCATGATACAGCGAGAGACTGGTCAACCACTCGATCGACTACCGGAATGTTTAGAATTCCCCGCTTTGACGAAGGACCGTTTCCCGGTCAGGCACATACGCACCCCGAATTCGGATATGTGCGGTGCCACCAGGGGCTATATCGTAGCCCCACCCTCGAGCTCCACTGGCTAAGTGAAAGTGATAAAGCATTATAGTCCGGATTGCCTCATTCGCTACGCTACCACCTCCTTAAACAGGACCGAGACATCGGATTAAGTGTGGAAACACGCTATTTTTGCGAACACCCCCGCACCCTGTGCGTGGGGGCTGAAGCCGAAGACTACAATCTTTCAAGTTATACAAATGTATACGTAAACGGCCGCACAGGAGAAGTTTTACTACTTGGGACGCACAAGTATAAAAAGCAGTTATAACATAATCATCGTTTTACAAGCTAATACGTTCATTTGAACGTGACATTTTTCGAGCACTGTGCCTCTATTACACGAGCGCCACGCATAACTTCCCCGAAATAGTGCTCGGCGGGGAGCCGGTTTTCATCCGAATCCCGGGCGGCAATAGCGGTGGCATCCATCTCCGGACAGTGCGCCTTCATACGGGCAAGAGCCATCCGCGCGCCCTCGATGCAGGCCGACCGCTTCATCTCCTTTATATGCGGCACCGCTCCAAGGAATTGCTGCAGTAAGCCGAAGTAGCTCGTCGCCTTGGGCCTCTCTGGCCAGACATGAGCCACGATGTCAGTCATGGCAAGTCCAGACAATCTATTTAGTTCGGCCCATTCGGCCAACCGGTCTGTCAACGAAAGTGTGCGGCCCGGACTATAGAATTGAGACCAGTATAGCTCTTCCATCTTGTGATCCTCCTGGCTCCGGAAGTGCTCAACGGCATCAGCCGCACTTGCAGCTAAGTCCATATACGGATCCTCCGGACTCCACAGCCGCTCAAATTGAGCATACTTTCCATCCATAAACCGGCGACGCAGCAGAAAAGGCTTGCCAGCCACGATATCTCTGGCTTGGCGCAGTTCCTCCCTCATAGCCCGCATTGCAGAGCGGGCATCCTTGGCTTCGGTAGTGGCCTTCTTCAGGTCTTTCCGCTCCGATAAGCACTCCTTTTTAAGAGCCTCATTGCGGTCGGCAGCATCCTTTACTTTCATTGCCAATTCGGCCACCTCCGCCCTGCTTAGGCAGTGCGCAGCCTTTTCGGCTTTCAACTCTTTGGCCGCCCTCGAGGCAGCCGCGTCACTCCTTCGGGCTTGCTCCTTAGCTCGAGCAAGTTCGGCCCGAAGGCTCTCCACAGCAGCAGCACCGTCTGTACAACAGCATATAATTTATCAGAGGAGGGCTTCGGCCCCCTTAATAAAGCGACTGCGAAGAACTCTTTTACCTTGCGACTCGTCAAGTCGCCTGTTGACAAGTGCGATGTCCGCATCTGCCAAGTCAAGTTGCCGATTTAATTCGGCAAACTCACTAGTCCGGCTAGCCCCCGGACTATCCGCCACCTGCATAGGAATGACGGAATTCATTACTTTAGATTTCGATCCTCGGTACGCTGTCGTTTTCGACAACCTACCGAGTCTCAGGGGCTACTATCTATACAGGGCGCATTTTTATGTGCGAAACTGTTAAAAGACAAAAGGGTGTCATTCTCGCATACCTCAAATCCCGCCAGCAAACTCATGGCGGCAGTGCGCAATCCGCTCTCGGCGGACGAAATCCTTCCAATCACCATACGCATCAACGCACGGTGATCTTCTGAAATGGACGCCCTCTCAAGCAGATTCTTCAGTTCCCCGGCCGGATACTAGTGGGTGCCGAAATCTCTGGCCCCTCCGGACTCGGGGATACCCTCCATGACGACACTTCGGGCTCGCCTGCCTCATCTGGCGGCGCTGCAGACGGAGGCGTTTCGCTCTCCATCATCTTCGGAAGAAGGTCCCCCGAAGATGAACTCATCTGAGAAGGCTGTAGATCCGAACTGCAATATAAATATTTCGATTACCCACAGAAGCACAAATGAAGGTATTTCCTTACTAATTAACTCCCTCTTTCATACTCACGGCTCGCTAGAGGGCTGATTCTTTGGCGATAATTGAGCGTCCGGATTCCCTTCGGACGCCGGACCCCCTGGTGAGGATCTCTTCTCACGCTTAGGGGCTTTGGCCTCCGGATCTTCGGAGGCGGTCCTCTTCTCCCCTTGAAGGGAGGGGTTCTTGATTCCCCCCTCTTCGGACGCCCCTTTGGGCGAAATATTAGCTCCTCTATCTTCCCCTTCGCCACCTTCTGCGGGCGCGACCTCCAACGTTCTGATCAGCACGGGCTCCAGTGCGGTCTCTGGGAGGGGGGCCGGACACCTTATCAGCCTTGATTGCGCCACCATTCCTGTGAAGAGTAATGGGTCAGGAGGCGAACTCTAGAAGGGCATATAAACAGAATGCCCGGATTCGGAGCTATTTACCTGAGTATCCGGGCGATTGCGGCTTAGACCTGCGTCCTCGGCTAATTCCGGACACGCCACCTGCGGTCCGAAGAACAACTTGTACATCTCCACGGGTGTCGCACCCATAAAGTGTTGGAGAATCCGAGGTCCCTCCGGGTTGAACTCCCATAGACGGAGAGGACGGTGTTTGCAGGGCAAAAGATGCCTGATTAGCATAACCTGCATCACCTTGATCAGGTCGATCTCCCTCGCTTGGAGATCTCGAATCCGGCCCTGCGGTGAGGGCACGTCTTCGGACGGCCCCCAATTGAGCCCTTGGTTGACCCACGACATTAGCTGGCGTGGAGGTCCCGGGCGGAATGAAGGCGGCGGCTTTTGCCTGCTGCCCTTCGGAGCGGTGATATAGAACCACTCCTGCTGCCACAGTCCGAGTTCCTCTTGGAAGGAACCCTCGGGCCACGGGGCATCGGCCTTTTTGCTTATCGTCGCCCCGTCGCACTCTGCTTGACACCCCCCGATCATCTTCGGCTCCACCTTGAAGGTCTTCAGCCACAGGCCGAAGTGGGGAGTGACGCGGAGGAAGGCTTCGCAGATGATAATGAATGCGGAGATATGGAGGATGGACTCCGGAGCCAAGTCGTAAAAGTCCAGCCCATAGTAGAACAGGAGCCCTCTCACGAAGGGGTCCGTCGGGAAGCCTAAACCCCGACGGAGGTGGGATACGAAGACGACGTATTCACCGGGCTCGGGGGTGGGCACGGCCTGCCCTTGGGCAGGCAACCTGTGCGAGACCTCGTAGGCCAGGTACTTGGCTTCACGTAACTTCAATATGTCCTCCTCCGTGACGGAGGAGGGCATCCACCGGCCCTGGAGGTCGGAGCCGGACATGGTTGAGGATCCGAAGCGCTCGAATCTGAGGCTCTGGGTGTTGGAACTGGGAGCGGGGAAGAGATTCGATGCGAGATTGAAGAACAAGGACGAGCCTTGGTCCTCTTATAAAGGGGACGAAATACCAAGGGCCGTCTCCGTGACCGTTTGGGATTCACCTTCGATAGAGGAGGCGTGGCGACGGGAGCGGTTGGGTTACCCACGCACGTATTGATGAGAATCCCGGAATAAGGGGAACACGATCTCTGCTTCGACAAGACGTGCCAAGGAAACCGCTTCGTTAAACGTGCCGAGGTGATGTAGTAAAAAACGATTCAAACAAAGGCTTGGTAGCGGTGTGATGTCATGCCGCATAATACGTCAGCAGATTGAACTAAGTGTACATTATATTCTCTCTACGGTGGAATGTGGAATTTATTTTGCAGAGCCGGACACTATCCTGGTGTTCATGATCTTCTCTGGATTATTCAAGGGAGGAACCCGCCTTGCAATGCCAAACATTATGCGCGCCGGACTTATCGTCATTGAAGCCTGGTTCAGGGGCTACTGAGGGAGTCCTGGACTAAGGGGTGTCTGGACAGCCGGACTATCATTATCCGCCGGACTCCAAGACTACGAAGATACAAGATTGAAGACTCCGTCCCGTGTCCGAATGGGACTTTCCTTGGCGTGGAAGGCAAGCTTGGCAATACGGATATGTAGATCTCCTACCATTGTAACCGACTCTGTGTAACCCTAGCCTCCTTCGGTGTCTATATAAACCGGAGGGCTTTAGTCCGTAGGACAACATACATTACAACAATCATACCATAGGCTAGCTTCTAGGGTTTAGCCTCCTTGATCTCGTGGTAGATCCACTCTTGTACTACCCATATCATCAATATTAATCAAGCAGGACGTAGGGTTTTACCTCCATCGAGAGGGCCCGAACCTGGGTAAAAACATCGTGTCCCTCGTCTCTTGTTACCATCCGCCTAGACGCACAGTTCGGGACCCCCTACCCGAGATCCGCCGGTTTTGACACCGACAATCACCCCTCCAACACCGCCTGCTCGGGCGCGCTCCCGATGCTATGCACCCCCACCATCTGCCAGGTGGCCGTCACCAGGACCGTCATCGACGGTGTTGTCAGCCTCATCGTGCTCTCGGTGGAGGCCTTTAGCCTCCTCCACGTGCCGCTGGAGCGACTCCAACCCAACAAGCCCTTCTCGGGCGTCGGAGGCAGTTCCACCGGCTCCCTGGGGTAGATCCACCTCCCGGTTACCTTTGGCACCCACGACAACTTCCGCACAAAGCTGGTCGACTTTGACATCGCCCCATCGGCCTCCCGTACAATGCCATCCTCGGCTACCCTGCCTTGGCCCAGTTCATGGCAGAGACTCACCCGGCCTACAACCTCATGAAGGTGCCCAGGAGCAGCGGCGTCCTCACCGTGTCTGGAGATACAAAAGATGCCCTGCAGGCGCTTAGGCTCGCCTTCAAGGCGGCCGCCGTGGCGCAGCCCGCTAGCGCTGGCACCCTCGAGGCCAAGGGGGCTACGCCAACCAAGAAGAAGCAGCTATTCACCCAAGACATGGCGGAGACCAAGCAAGTGCCAGTCGATGAGGATGGATCCTCCGGCGCCACCTTCACCATAGGCGCCAATCTCAACCCCGAACAAGAAGAGGCCTTGGTGAAGTTCCTGCGCGCGAACAAGGAGGTGTTCGCGTGGGAACCCAAGCAACTAGCGGGGGTTCCAAGGGAGGTGATTGAGCATCATCTAAACGTGTGCCCCAACGTGCGCCCCGTGAAGCAGAAGGCAAGGCGATAGTCCATCGAGAAGCAGGCCTTCATCGTCCAAGAAACCCGTAAGCTTGAAGCTGTGAGTGTCATTCGCGAAGTTTGCTATCCTGAATGGCTGGCCAACCCTGTTGTTGTGCCAAAGAAGGGGGGAAAGGAGCGCATGTGCGTCGACTTCACCAACCTCAACAAAGCCTGCCCTCAAGACCCGTTCCCGCTCCCCCGCATTGACCAGATCGTCGATTCCACCGCCGAGTGTGACCTGCTGTGCTTCCTGGATGCCTTCTTTGGCTATCACCAAATCAAGATGGCGGTAGAAGACGTGGAGAAAATGGCCTTCCTGACCCCGTGCGGGGTGTACTGCTACACCTGCATGCCGTTCAGGTTGTGCAACGCAGGAGCAACCTTTCAGCGACTAATGTATATCACCTTGGGCCGGCAGCTCGGGAGAAACACCGAGGCCTACGTTGACGACATCTTGGTGAAGTCTCGGGAGGCCAAAACCCAGATACAGGACCTGGAAGAAACCTATGCGAGCCTTCGCAAGGTGGACCTATGGCTCAACCCGGAGAAGTGCGTGTTCGGTGTTCCTTCTGGCAAGCTTCTGGGCTTCCTTGTGTCCCACAGAGGTATTGAGGCTAACCCGGAGAAGGTCAAGGCAGTCGAAGACATGAGTCCACCGCAAACCCTCAAGGAAATGCAGAAGCTCACTGGGCGAGTAACCGCGTTACGACGCTTCATCTCCAAGCTGGGGAACGTGCCCTGCCCTTTTTCAAGCTGATGAAGAAGAAGGGTCCGTTCGAATGGACTCAAGAGGCTGACAAAGCGTTCCAAGACCTCAAGAAGTACCTGACCAGCCCTCCGGTGATGGTGGCTCCACGTCCTCGGGAGCCCTTGGTGCTCTACCTCGCCGCCACACCCTACTCAGCCAGTGCAGCTCTAGTGGCAGTATGGGAGGAGCGCCAGGTCAAAGCTGCGCCACGACCGGCCACGGCCCCGGCAGCGGCAGCGCAAGACCAAGAAGGCCTCGCGAAGACCACGGCTGCAGCAGATGGAGGCCATCCTCAACAGGGGGACGCCCCAGGGCAGAAGAGGCCGCACCAGGCAGCTAGGGGCTGGGGGCTCCGTTGTCTCAGGAGGCGCCTGACCCCTCAGAGGGCACCGACCTCGCCAGCACACCTACCCTCGTCGAGCATCCAGTGTATTTCGTTAGCACGGTGCTGCGGGATGCAAAAGGCACGATACCCCATGCCTCAGAAGCTCTTGCTCGCACTATTAGTGGCCTCGCGCAAGCTCACTACTTCCAAGGTCACCCCATCAAGGTCGTCTCGGCATATCCATTGGAAAGGGTACTCAGGAGTCCCAACTTAGTGGGAAGGGTTGCCGAATGGAACATCGAGTTGCAAGTGTTTCAGTTGGAATTCAGCACGACGAGGGTCGTCAAGGGAGCCGCACTTGCAGATTTTGTGGCAGAATGGACAGAGGCGCCAGGGCTCGAAGTAGGCGAAGATCGTTCACTTCCCCCAGGAAGTGAGACGCCGGACGGCTAGGTCATGTACTTTGACGGAGCATTCTCGCGACATGGCACGGGGGCTGGCGCAGTGCTTATATCTCCCACTCAGGACAAGCTCTACTACGTCGTACAGCTCTATTTCCAGCATGGAGAGAAGGTCTCCAACAACATAGCAGAATACGAGGGCCTGATAGCAGGCTTGAAGGCCGCAGCGGCCTTGGGGGTAAAGCGCCTCATCATCAAGGGTGATTCACAGCTCCTCGTCAACTTCTCCAACAAGGTGTACGAGCCGAAGGATGAGCACATGGAAGCGTATCTTGCGGAGGTCCGTAGAATGGAAAAGTAGTTTTAGGGGTTGGAGTTGCAACATGTGCCCCGCGGCACCAATCAAGAGGCTGATGACATCGCCAGGAGGGCGTCCAGGCGGCTGCCTCAAGAGCTCGACATCTTCGAGGAACGACTCTTCAAGCCCTCAGCAGCGCCGTCACTATCAAGTACAGTGCAACCTCGGGAGGAACTCCCTCAACCACCTGCCTCGGGAGCTCCGACCCGTGGCCCGACCTCAGGAGCACGCTTGCTCCTGGCATTGGAGCCTCAGGAGGGATGTTGGACTGCGGAACTCAAAGATTACCTAATGCAAGGGACTCTGCCGGAGAAGGAGGAGGACGCGGAACGCGTGGCGCGGCAGGCCACGGCCTACTGCATCCAAGACAGAGAGCTCTACCGGAAGCGGCCAAGTGATGTTTCCCTGCGTTGCATCTCCAGGAGCAGGGAAAAGAGTTGTTGGCAGACATTCATGGTGGATACTGTGGGCACCACTCGTCATCATGGACCCTCGTCGGCTAGGCGTTTCGCAGCGGGTTCTATTGGCCTACAACACTCAACGACGCAGTCGAGCTAGTGAAGGCTTGTGAAGCATGCAATTCCACGTCAAGCAGATTCATCAGCCGGCTCAAGGCCTGCAGACCATTCCACTCTCATGGCCATTCGTGGTTTGGGGGCTGGACATTTTGGGCCCGTTTCCCCGGGCGCCAGGGGGCTATCGCTACCTCTACATCGCCATTGACAAGTTCACCAAGTGGGCAGAGGTGGAAGCTGTCCGCACCATCCCAGCTGGTTCAACAGTCAAGTTCATCAAGGGCCTCGTGAACCGGTTTGGGGTGCCTAATCGCATCATCACCGACAAAGGTTCGCAGTTCACCACCAGTCTCTTCAAAACATATTGTGCTAACCTTGGAACGCAGATATGCTACGCTTCGGTGGCACACCCTTGGAGCAATGGCCAGGTTGAACGTGCCAACATAGAGGTCCTGAAAGGCCTCAAAACCAGGACCTTCAAGAAGAAGCTGGAGGCCTGCGGCAGGGGCTGGTACGACGAGCTCCAGTCCGTGCTATGGTCCATCCACACAACCGCTACCAAGTCAACCGGTGAAACCCCATTCTTCCTCGTCTACGGAGCAGAGGCGGTCCTCCCTCACGAGGTCAGGCGTCGCTCCACGCGGGTCCTAGCGTTTGACGAAGCGCAGCAGGACGCCATGCGGGGGATGGATCTCGTGCTGGGGGAGGAACACCGGAGGCCGCACTTTGAGCGGCAAGATACCAGCAGGCGCTGCGGCGGTACCATTGCCGCAACATCTGCCCCAGGACTCTCGAGGTAGGTGACCTCGTGCTCAGGCGGGTGCTCTCCAGAGAAGGGCTGCACAAGCTCTCTCCCATGTGGGAGGGCCCGTTCAAGGTTGTTCATGTTTCCAGACCTTGCGCCGCGTGCTTGGAGACCCAGGAGGGGGTGCCCATCCCGAACGCGTGGAACATTCAGCACCTCCGGAGATTTTACCCTTGAAGTAAGGCCCAGTGCCTGTAAGGAAGGCCCAGCGCCTGTGAAGCTCGTCGTCCCAAGGAAAGGCCCGGTGCCTGTGAAGAAGGCCCAGTGCCTGTGAAGCTCATCGCCCCAAGAAAAGGCCCGGTGCCTGTGAAGAAGGCCAATGCCTGTGAAGCTCGCCGCCCGTGACACTCTCACATAATAATGAGTTGGGTCTGTACACGCCCCGGAGTCTCCGGAGTGACGCCCTCGGGCCTTGGGGGCTCCCTCCCATGCCCAGTGGCAGCACTTAGCTCCGCGCTGGTGAGAAGACGTTGAAGACTAGATTAGGCGCCGGACGCGGCTTTTCATTTGCTTTCTACAGTTGGCTTGTTCACCCTTGTTCGAAACTTTATTGGAGTTGCCTTTAGTGTTGTTTGTCATCCCCGACCCGTAATTCTCTGTCTTTGTTGCTCGCCTGACTCGTCTTCTCTTTCACAAGCCTCGCGAGGGGGCTGCGTGGGCGCCCTCGCGAGCATCTTCTGACCTAATTTCATGAGGCTTCCCTACTCAAGTTCACAGCGGGAGCACTCCTCCCGGTCCATGCCCCACAGGCATCGCGACACGAACACAGGACCTGAGCCGGTCATCCTCACGACTAGGGTTTGAAAGCTATCCCTCCGGCTAATTTTTGCAGACCTCAAGACGCTTGACGAGGCCTCAGGCAGGAGCCTCGCGAGGCGAAGACTGCAGCGAGTCCCCCCGAGCTAAGCTGTTCCTACGCATGAGCACGCAATACCGTAACACGGCATGGGAATAATGGAAATAGCATAATAATTAAAGGCAACAGCCCAGCACGCCCCTGCGGGGCTCCACACTTCTCTCTCTCTATGCAGGAAAAGGAGAAAAACAAAATAAACGCGGCTTGCCCAGCGACGGCTCGTGGAGGGGGATTTGCACCGCCCTCTGGAGCTCAATCAGACCCCTCCTCACGCTTCACCGAGGCACGGCGGCGGGATGACCCGCTACTCCCCCTCGAAGCGAGCACGACGGCGCAGTGGTTGATCACGGCCACCGCTAGAGGAGCTGTCATCAAAGAGGGAGCCGCTAAAGCTTGGCGAGCTGCGGACGCCTCCAGGCGCGGGCCCGCCTTCGTCTTCGTCACGGCCGTCGCCGAGGCTAAGCACTCGGTCGCCGTCTTCATCTTCAGGGGAGCGCTCGACACGGCGGCCATCCTCTACAAACACCCTCACGTAGAGGGTGGCGTCGCCATCAAACTTGAAATGCAGGGTGCACCGCCGGCCCAAGCCACGCGCGTGGGCAAACGTCTGCCAGCTGCGGGCCAAGGCCACGTTTCCGGCGATGGAGACCTCCACCGCGACCTAGGAGGCTCTGCTGCAGCAGTCGTCCTCCTAAAGCCAGAGCCCACCAGTGGCACCGGCCGGCAGTTCGCTGGCGAAGAAGCGGAGGAGCTGAAGTCAGTTGCCGACCGGATCCGCCGACCGAACGACAAACTCCGGCAACACCTCTGCCGAGTGAAAGCGCGGGCGAGGAGGCCGCGCAGCCACGGCGCGTCTTGCCCCACCAATCGAGCGACCTTCACCGCGCAAAGGACCTCCGCCGCGACCACGGGCGGCCACTACGGGAGTCGCGGGGTGCTTGCGGGGACGACCTCGGCCGCGCTTGGGCGGAGGAGAGCCAGGCCCTTCCCGGCGAGCCTCCCCCTTCTCTACGGCCGAGAACCTCTTCGTAGGCGCCATGGGACACAACAAGCAGATGGGGGAGGAGCAAGGAAGAAGGAGCGGAGCAGGAAGAGATGGACTGGGGGGCTCGTGCCCCCCTCGCATTTATAGCCCAAAGGAGGCCAACCGTCGGCCTCCACGATCGTAGGTAATCATGACACATTTTTGCATGCAGGGACTTGTCAAGTGGGGCAGGTGCCGAGGCAGCATGGGGAAGCAGAGACGCCCACGTCCAATCAACCACCACGTGGCGCCCAAGGCCACAGGCTGTAGGGGCCTGCGGCGCTCCGCACTTGCCCTTTCGCTTCTCTGCTAAGCCAAGTCCGAGCGCGCCTTGAGCCCTGGGGCTACTGTCGGCTTTCTGGGAACAGGGGTCCCCAGACTTGCCTACCTGCGGTCTGCGGCGTGGCTCAAGTGGTGGCCCAGTACGGCCCATCTTCATCAACTCAGGCTCAAGACCCTCGCGAGGGGCCAAGCCTCGCGGGGGGGGGGGGGGGGGGGGGACGACGTAAGGCTTCCTCAGAAACGGCCTCACCAGGAAGGCTCACGAGGAGGCGAAGAGATCAAGGCAAGGGTACCTCGCGAGGTGCTCTTGACGCAAGCCATGACGATCGGTGCCAGGCGGGCGCCGGCCTGCGCAGTGTCCTTGTTTCCTCTTTGGTGCAAAGGGGGCAAGCGTAGGCGCGGAGTACCGAGGCATCAAGCAAAGGTTACCATTCCGGTGCAACGAGACCAAGACCAGTAGAGCGGCAGGACGGAGGTCACCGTGGAGCCCAAGACGGCGTCATCGCCAGTGCCTTTGGCAGCCGAAGACCAACTTTAGTCAGGATAACTTGTACTAGATGTTCCCCTTCGAAATGACCATTGTTGGCGCCCTTCCCGCTCAATATTTGGGAAGAGGACCAGGGCCCCTATAAATAGGGCTAGCCACCACAGTAGAGGGCATCTCATCGAGAGCGGATCGAATCCTTCTCAAGCAACCACCACCACAGGAACACCCCTCGCGAGGCTGTTCTTCCCTTGTACTGTTCATCATCAGCCCCCGAGGCAATCCACCACACCACACACTGGAGTAGGGTATTACACCACAACGGTGGCTCGAACCAGTATAAATCTCGTGTCCCTTGTGTTGTTCATCGTTTAGCTTAGATTCTCAGTGAGACGTTGGGACGTGGATCGGTAGGGGGAAGACCTTTGCGCGCACCCCAGAGTTTGAACCTTAAGGGTTTTGCCGGAACCCGATATCCGACATAAACCGGTGAGGCTATAAGTTTAGGTTTTTATCGGTCAGACTACCGGTTCAGCCGATTCCATGTATAGTGAAGAAAATAGGACTATTAAACCTTTTTCTATAAAAACAACCTATGATCAAATGAATACACTTAATACCAGATGTAGTCCATCAATACATCACAACTCGGGGCTAGGCCAGTTCGTGAAGTTCTTTTGGGCATGATTTGGCTCAACATTGAAGGTTTGAATCCCAGTTGACACACCGGTTTCCGGATGTGTCACATTTTTTTTTCTAGAAGACAAACACACCTTAATAACCGAACGAGGCCTCGACTCCGGTATTATTTGGTCAGACCGCCGGCCTGGCTTGGTTTTTAAAAACTATGATCCCTTCTAAGACGTGTATCTCTTGAACCGGATGGTTGTAAGGGATCTCAGGGGATCCCTACCTTTTCCCCGAGTGGGTAAACCACAGGCTGAGTTGGCCCTGGGCAAGCAAACATCCCTATTTGGTTGCACGCGAGGGATGAAGATCCCTGACCTTTCCACAGCCCACCTTCGGTTAGATCTCCCTATCTCGATACGTCAGGGAAAAAACCCTCGACTCCCTCGCTCACTCTCCCTCGCGACCCTCCCAGCCCCCTCCATTCTTGGAGGGCAGATGCTCACCGTATTAGCGAGTAGTACTTGTAACAATTGTTTTTTTGTTGTTGTTGAGCAATTAATGGGAATATAGTTAGCTGGTTGGAAGAGAAAAATAGGTATGCCAGGTTGTCACAGTTTGGGAAGTAGGTGGACAGGCTTACAAGTGATTTTGAAAAGGCTCCACGATTTCAAACGGAGCATGAGATTTAAAATACTCCCTCCGTCTGAAAATACTTGTCATCAAAATGGATAAAAAGGGATGTATATAGAACTAAAATACGTCTAGATACATTTCTTTTTATTCATTTTGATGACAAGTATTTCCGGACACACCGAATAGCAAGGCCTAGGCACAAACAAGCACGTGCCTGCTTCTTGCGTGCAAGCTGTTTTCAGGAGTTGAGGCCGTACGCCTGCATGCATTCATGGCCACAGTCCACAGAGTTTGTTGCCGTGGAGGCATCCATCCATGGAACGACAAAGGGAGAGGCGCCAACAAAGTCTTTCTCTTGGCTCAGCGTAGGACCCCGGAAATGACCCGAAAGTTGGATGGAAGCAGGCAGCGTAGCGAGCATGTGATGCCCCGGCGGGAAACCAGCCCCCCACAGCTCCGACGACCTTTCGCTGGACGGCAGGTGTCCAACACGTACACGTGGGCCTCATCAATGGCCGGGGCCGGCCCGGCGTCCATCACTTGTCGTACACTGGCTAGCTAGGCAGTACGTACGTTGCCTCAAAGCCAAACTCAATAACTCGTGGAGTGATATGATGAGGTCTTGGGCACTGCAGATGGTTTCCAAACAACAACGTCGGTACAAAGAGATCAGACGTGCTCTCTCCCCACTGTTTCAAAGGTCGTGTCGCGGACTAATTAAACTCATTAGGCTGCAGCCTCCAGCAGTCTACGAAGTGACACAGCGCAAAAAATATACTCCCTCCATTCCACAATGTAGTGCTTCCTCTATCTACGTGCTTCAACTTTGACCGTAAATTTAACTATCAAGACCGATTGCGGCGGGAGCAAAAATTATATCAGTGAATTCGTATTCGAAAGAAGTTTTCAATTATATAATTTTTTCTTCCGCCGCAGTTGGTCTTGTTGGTTAAATTTACGGTCAAAGTTGGACCTCGGGAAGCGCGGGCGCACTATATTTTGGAATGGAAGAAGTATATAATATGTGCACTCAAAGCTTTGATTGCCTTGCATACATCCGAGGATGCAATGACCCTACTTCCAGAAAAAAGGGTACAAGACAAGCTTAGCATGCATGGTATAAATGTAACCTGTCGTGCATGCATGCATGCATTCATGCATGATCAGCGACTCGGTCACGTTTCTGGAGATGCAAACATACAAACAAGTGTACAGCATTACCAAAAATGTGCATGCATGGGCGTTTTTTTTCAAACTATGATGATTTTTATAGCAAATTCGGAAACTATACATCCTAATGGAGAAAAATCAAAAGTATCACCCCGTCGGCCTCCTATTGGCCGAAAAGGGACTTTTCGGCCTACCGTTGGCCAAAAAGTACTTTTCGGCCAACAGTTGGCCAAAGAGTCCCTCTTCAGCCCTCTACTTTTTAAAAAATTTCATATCAAATAGGATTTTTAGTATTTTAATTTGATTCTTTTTGCATTAGATTAGAAATTTTATGAAGTTTCTGTAGATATCAGGTTTGACTAGATTTGAAACTTTGAATTTGAATTTTTATGAATTTTCTCAAATCACTAAATTGCCTATAATTTGAGCTAGGAGTATTCTTTTTAGATGATTCTTTTTGCTACTGGTTCTTTGTGACTTTGTTTATCAGTAGTAATTAATTGGTGAATTTTAGGATTATTTAAAATTAGGTTTTTATGAAAACAGTTCTATTTTAGTGTTTTATAGGTTTTATGCGATTTCTTTTAATTTTAATTGCTTTAAAAAAAATTCTTTAGTTTTTTTGACATATTCTTTTTGTTTCTGTTTAGTTATTAGTAGCTATTTTATTTGTAGTATTTTTTGTATTTTATTTCTTTTATCCTACTAGAAAACTTGTTTTGAGCTTCATAGGAGTTTATATTTAAAAGTGCCTTGTAAATCCTGTACGACCATTGCCGTTTTATACATGAAAAAAAATACTTTCCCATAATCTTTTTCCCTGCATTTTTTTGCCACCATTTTCTTTCCCGCCACACTAAGGAGTGCTGCATCGACGAAGGATGACGATGATGCCTTCATGTGGAGTGTGAAACACATTGTGAGAGAAGTCATAAGTGTGAAACACTCTCCGATGATGATGACGAAGCTGCCAACACTTATGACTTCTCTCAGACAGTGCTTCACACTCCACCAGCAGCACCGACGCAGGAGACACAGACCGTGTCAGACGATGTTATCTACGATCGTGGACACCATGAGGCTCGTTTTATAAGTTGAGAAGTGAAGATGGCGAGAAAGAAGATGGCGGGAAAGAAGATGGCGGGAGAGAATGGCGGGAAAGAAAATGGAGGGAGAGAATGGCGGGAAATAAAATGGCGGGAGAAAATGAAAGGAGAGAATGTCGTAAAAACCTAATTTTAAATAATCCTAAAATTCACCAATTAATTACTACTGATAAACAAAGTCACAAAGAACCAGTATCAAAAAGAATCATCTAAAAGGAATACTCCTAGCTCAAATTATAGGCAATTTAGTGATTTGAGAAAATTCATGAAAATTCAAATTCAAAGTTTCAAATCTAGTCAAACTTGATATCTACAGAAACTTCATAAAATTTCTAATCTAATGCAAAAAGAATCAAATTAAAATACTAAAAATCCTATTTGATATGAATTTTTTAAAAAGTAGAGGGCTGAAGAGGGACTCTTTGGCCAACTGTTGGCCGAAAAATACTTTTTGGCCAACGGTAGGCCGAAAAGTACTTTTTGGCCAACGGTAGGCCGAAAAGTCTCTTTTCGGCCTACGGGAGACCGACGGGGTGATAGTTTTGATTAGGATGTATAGTTTCCGAATTTGCTACAAAAATCATCATAGTTTCAAAAAAACAGCTAGCTCGATCTCGGCCCCTCGCCGAGATCCTTGCCGGCCAGTGCCGTCCTTGCGCCGGATCCGATCCGTCCGGGCCCTCTCCTCTCCTCTCGCTCTGGCCATGCACGCAGCAGCCGGGCGGCAGCCAGCTCTGCGTCGCATGCATGCATGCACGCGGACGTACGTACTGCGAGCCAGTCTGCGAGCTGCCCGCTCTGCTCACAACCCATCCCATCCGGATCTGGTACTGACCAGCACCAGCTGCGATGACATGCATGCGTACAATCCGGCCAGTCTCCAGCCTCTCTCTCTCTCTCTCTCTCTCTCTGAGTCCCAGGTGCAGCGCAGAGATCTCGAGTCCTTGACCTCTTCCAGCTCTGTGCGAGATTCCATGCTACGTACACATCCACTGCGCCTGCATGCAGGCCTGCGTCACCATCCCATGCGCCCTCCCGTCTGCCCAACCATCAAAGACATTCTATTGGATATTGCTCATGAGCCATACAAAAATGTGTATGTATATACTCTATCTTCTCCAGCAATCCAACTGCAACCCACATATAATACACATGCTCACGCACCCTCCACAGTACCTGCAGCAAGCTGGCTATATGGACAAGTAAGGGTTGGTTAACTAGTGGCTGGACGTACGCATATGCATGTGCGTGCGCTTTTTATAGGCGAGATTCCCTTGACCAAGTTCAAGCCGGCCTAAGCTAGCGCAGTTGGCTGCATGTTTGTTAGTTGCGTCGCGCTTTCGCTAATTTGACTAATCACTCTAGATCTAGGCTAATCTGGACACAGTAAGAAAGCCTGCCGGTACAAGCTACCTAGCTCCCTCCCGGCCGGTGACATGATCGGCATGTGACCACCTCCTCTCCCCCGGCTATAAATAGCGGCCCGTAGCAATGATATGGAGCCAAGCCAAGCAAGCACTTGCTCTCTCTCTCTCTCTCTCTCTCTCTCTCTCTCTCTCTCTCTCATATCATTAGTCATTACCCGCACTGAAAACCTTAGTACTGCTAGCTACTAGCTTCCTGTGTAGCTCGAGGAAGAGAGAATCCAACTGAGTGCGAGCAATGGCGAAGCCGCAGCAGGAGGTGTACTTCGTGTTCATGAACTTCGACCCTGTCTACGAGCGCCTGAGGGCCGATCGGTCTGCATACCTTGCACATAAATATAATGGCTTGCATCTTTGTATGCAATATATGTGCGCGGTTTTGATGGATGGTTTGTTGGGTGCAGGACGAAGCAGGGGTCGGCGACGCTGGACGCGTACCTGAGCCAGAAGCACGACAAGCTCCTCGCCAAGCTCCTCCAGCCCGACACCTACTGGAAGAAGTCCTCACTCGCCATCGTCGACGGGTTCGCCGTCGAGATCACCGACGCTCAGGTCACCGCCCGGCCTATAACCTCACATGCATGGATGTACATGGATCCATCATACATGCTCACCTCTAGTGCACATGAAATTTCCCTTACACCCTGATGGCATATATGATCGATTCAACTATATACTGATGCAGGCGAGCGTGCTGAGGTCGGCGAAGGAGGTGAGGGTGGTGGAGAAGAACCAGGAGCTTGCTTGACCAGCCAAACACGCATCCAGGCAGTTATAAGCTAATAAGCATAATCATTTAGATGCTTTGAGCATCTGCCATAGCTATGGAAGCTTGGTTTATTATAAGCTAAGGCCGGAGTACGTTGATCAGTTGCTACTAGTCAAGCTTTTACGGCGTAAGTGTATCGATCGATGTGTGTTTTTGTGTGATCTCCCATGGCTTTGTTGACTCTAATGTCAAGCTCAAGCTTAGCTGCTATCTTTATGTACCACGTCCTACTACTTAATTAGCACTACCTGCCGTTATATAGATATATAAAGTTCTTCATCCATCGATCTTACTACGTAGCTAGGGTCTACTGATATTCAGAGGATGACTTTGAAGATTGAACCCTGCAATGTAATGATGATTATAGATGAATGAACGATAGATTAGTCAAAAAACTATCTGCGTAGCGGTAGGAGTATTTTATAAGCTCATGCATGTACTCTCTTTCGGTGTCCAACATGCATGGCAGTGTGTGTCTGACTTTTAGGTCATGTTTCTATACGCATGGGTAGATTTTTTTTTCTTCTTTTTCTTCTTTTTTTCTTTTCGAAAAGGAGGAATACCCCCGGCCTCTGCATCTGGACGATGCATACGGCCAATGTATTAATTATTAACACAAGACCTTACAAAGTCATACAACAGTAAGACCAAAGCCACCATCTTCGCAACCTCTGTCGCTACTCCTATTTAACTGATGAAGGGGCGCTGATGGTCTGGGCCTAATACCGAACAGACCTCGCAGCCAAACCTAACATCTAAGACCTGAGGTCCCAACCAGGACGCCTGCCGGGTATGGGCACCCACCAGTCCGGCGTGCTCTTCAACCAGGACCCCTGCCGGGTATGAGGCCGCCGCAGCCACGTACCATCAATCCATCTTCAAAGTTGTACTGTTGCATGAACCGTGTCAGGTCTCTCTGCCATCGACGCCACCACGACGCCAGACAGCGCCACCATCCTGCGCTCGTCCATCATCACACGCCCACCGGCGAAACCCCCACTGCTCCATGCCGCTGAGACTCGCCGTTGTCAACGTGCCAGATGCCACGCCGCTCCTCCGACGCGAATACCAAAAACAGGAAACGCCCTAAAGATACAAGGGGCACTCTGCACAACATGAAAGCCACCGCGAGCAGCTGCAGAGAGCCAGCCGGCGGCCAAAGCCCCCACCTTCACTCGAGTCTTAGCTCCCCAGGCAACGCCTCCAAGGAGGAGATGACGTCCATGGCGCCACCACTGCCCAATCCAGGCCGGATTTTGGGTTTTCACCCGGGAGAGGACCGGAGGTGGCAAGAATAAGGACCACGATACCGCCTTCAGGAAGGATGCGTCGCCCGAAGCCGACGCCGCTGTCGAGCCGAACAAGCCGGCCTAGGGTTTCCCCCGGTCCCAATCTGCACCACCATCCCCAAAAGCACCAGAACGCATGGGTAGATGGCTAGATGCATGCTTTGGGTGCCTAATGTGAGTGGTTTAAGGTCTTGGGTTGACTTGTGAAAACTACAAGACAAGGAGGTTTTGTTGATGAGTGGACTCGGCCTCTCGAACCGCTGATCATGATATGATTCATATACTTGCGAGTTTCCGAGATGAGGAAACCTCTCGTGGAAACCTGTAATGATAACACAAATAATTGCACTGATTTGTGCGTGAACGTGGTTCTGTGCGTGCCCGGAGAGATGATCGATGCAGTGCGTGTGGAAGCACTTTGATTCCAGTTTTCAGGCCTAGAGAACCGTAGGCAGAACAGCAGCATGCACGCTTGTTCGACTGTACGTGTGCCTATCATTTCCCGACACGTATCGCTCTGCCTGACAAAGCTGCCACCTGGCGGTGCACTGTAGGATCCCCGCGAATAGCGAAAACATATAAACTAAAAAGTGCGTGTCTAGTGCTCATCTAGATGTGACATATTATGTCACATCTAATTTCTGTTTAGTGACCCCATTGTTTGTTTTTATACGTTGTTGTGTTTATTCATGTACTGTAGTTCGCTTGCGAGAAGTTTTTTTTAGAAGGAGGATTATCTTCGGCCTCTGCAATGCATGCAGCCATATTATTAAAAAGCGTAACAAAGTCTTAAGTTTCAAGAAAGCTCAAAATCTGAGCAATAATGAAAAATAATCTGCAAAGCGCCACATCCGGCAAGAAAACGCCACATCCGGCGATAAAGAACAGGCTACAATGCTTACACACCTAGCCTATTATTAGCTCGCCATCCAAATCGGCTAAAGATAGCCCCCGTCTCCCAGTGGTTGCACCAAATAACCAAAAGCTTCATGTAGTCCGCATGAGTGAGTAACGACCACATACGGATCTAGGCTGTAGCTCTGTACACTAGTAGAAAAGGGGGCAAAGGTCCAGGCCGGATCAGCCCATTAGTCCCGGTTCAGTCCAGAACCGGGACCCATGGGGGCATTGGACCCGGTTCGTGAGCCCCGGGGGTCGGCCGGGCCACGTGGGCCATTGGTCCCGGTTCGTCTGGACCTTTTGGTCCCGGTTGGTGGGACGAACCGGGACCAATGGGCCTCGCTCCTGGCCCACCACCATTGGTCCCGGTTGGTGGCATGAACCGGGACCAAAGGCTGCCCTTTGGTCCCGGTTCATGCCACCAACCGGAACCAATGATGTGCCTATATATACCCCCTCACATAAGAGCAGAGCACACTGCTCTGTTTTTTCTGGCCGACGAGGGGGAGAGGGCTTGGTGGTGCTCTAGCTCACCTCCTATGCACACAAGGCGTTCGATGGAATGCCCGAGCCACACTACTTAAGCTTTCTCCATTTTCCTCAATATTTGTCTAGGTTTAGCGGTCCGTCACGCCCCGTCCCTGTCTTCACCGCCGTCGATCACTCGCGCCGCTCATCGCCGACACCACCGTGGTGAGCCTCTTGTTCTTATCTTCTTTCTGAAAGGAAAAATATTCTTACTTGTATGTTTTGATAGATACTTGTATTATTTTCTTACTTTTATTATTGCATCTTATATAGTGCGATGGTTCTGGTATCCGCCTCGTCGGCCCTCGTCCTGTCTATGATTCGGATGTGGTATATATTATCTTTTCATAACTATTGGTTCATTTATTGTTTATGACAATTATGCCGACCAACGTGACATAGATTTTATTTATCTAGGAGGTTGTTGAACCGGAAATTCCAACCGACCCTATTGTCGAGAGGTTAAATTTAGTTGAAGAAGAAAACAATTTCTTGAAGGAAAAAATAAGAAAAATTGAGGAGATGAAGATGATATTGGAGTTGCATGTTGCGGATGTCGTCGATAATCACAAGATCAAGATGGATGCAATGCGCTTGAAGATTAGAAAGATTAGAAAATATGCAATTCATACCGAGGCTTGGTATCATTATGTGTTGGATCAGTTGTTACCTTGGTTGTGATTATGATCGCATTTGTTTTTGCATTAAAATGTTTTACATAGTTTTAATGTATGGTTTAATTAATTTAGATGCTCTGTAGAGCTTTATGTTGTTAGATGAGAACTATGTATGAATTTGGTTTTAATGTGATGATGAACTTCTATTAATTTGGTCACTTAATTATCTATTCATGTGTAATGGTTTTTGACACACTTAATTATATATAATGCACGCAGATGAACCGGCAATGGATGTACGGTGACAGACACACCTCCAAGTACATTAAGGGCGTGCATGATTTTCTCGAAGTGGCTGAGGCAAACAAGCAGAATGGTTTTATGTGTTGTCCATGCTCTATATGTGGGAATACAAAGTCTTACTCTGACCGGAAAATCCTTCACACACACCTGCTTTACAAGGGTTTCATGCCACACTATAATGTTTGGACAAGGCATGGAGAAATAGGGGTTATGATGGAAGACGGAGAAGAAGAAGAGTACGATGACAACTATGTGCCCCCTGAATACGGTGATGCTACTGAACATCAAGAGGAACCAGACGATGTGCACGATGATGCTGCAATGGGCGAAGCTGCTGAAGATCAAGAGGAACCAGACGATGTGCCCGATGATGATGATCTCCGCCGGGTCATTGTCGATGCAAGGACGCAATGCGAAAGTCAAAAGGAGAAGCTGAAGTTCGATCGCATGTTAGAGGATCACAAAAAAGGGTTGTACCCCAATTGCGAAGATGGCAACACAAAGCTCAGTACCGTACTGGAATTGCTGCAGTGGAAGGCAGAGAATGTTGTGCCTGACAAAGGATTTGAGAAGCTACTAAAAATATTGAAGAAGAAGCTTCCAAAGGATAACGAATTGCCCGACAGTACATATGCAGCAAAGAAGGTCGTATGCCCTCTAGGATTGGAGGTGCAGAAGATACATGCATGCCCTAATGACTGCATCCTCTACCGCGGTGCGTACAAGGATCTTAACGCATGCCCGGTATGCGGTGCATTACGGTATAAGATCAGACGAGATGACCCTGGTGATGTTGACGGCGAGCCCCCCAGGAAGAGGGTTCCTGCGAAGGTGATGTGGTATGCTCCTATAATACCACGGTTGAAACGTCTATTCAGAAACGAAGAGCATGCCAAGTTGATGCGATGGCACAGTGAGGACCGTAAGAAAGATGGGAAGTTGAGAGCACCCGCTGACGGGTCGCAGTGGAGAAAAATCGAGAGACAGTACTGGGATGAGTTTGCAAGTGACCAAGGAACGTATGGTTTGCTTTAAGCGCGGATGGCATTAATCCTTTCGGGGAGCAGAGCAGCAATCACAACACCTGGCCCGTGACTCTATGTATGTATAACCTTCCTCCTTGGATGTGCATGAAGCGGAAGTTCATTATGATGCCAGTTCTCATCCAAGGCCCTAAGCAACCCGGCAACGACATTGATGTGTACCTAAGGCCATTAGTTGAAGAACTTTTACAGCTGTGGAATGGAAACGGTGTATGTACGTGGGATGAGCACAAACAGGAGGAATTTGACCTAAAGGCGTTGCTATTCGTGACCATCAACGATTGGCCCGCTCTCAGTAACCTTTCAGGACAGACAAACAAGGGATACCACGCATGCACGCACTGTTTACTTGACACCGATAGTATATACCTGGGAAGCTGCATGAAGAATGTGTACCTGGGCCATCATCAATTTCTTCCGACCAACCACCAATGTCGAAAGAAAGGCAAGCATTTCAAAGGCGAGGCAGATCACCGGAAGAAGCCCGCCATGCGTACTGGTGATCACGTACTTGCTATGGTCAATGATTTACATGTAATCTTTGGAAAGGGTCCCGGCGCACTAGCTGTTCCAAATGACGGTGAGGGACACGCACCCATGTGGAAGAAGAAATCTATATTTTGGGACCTACCCTACTGGAAAGACCTAGAGGTCCGCTCTTTAATCGACATGATGCACGTGAAGAAGAACCTTTGCGTGAACCTGCTAGGCTTCTTGGGCATGTATTGAAAGACAAAAGATACACCTGAGGCACGGGAGGACCTGCAACGTTTGCATGAAAAAGACGGCATGCCTCCGAAGCAGTATGAAGGTCCTGCCAGCTACGCTCTTACGAAAGAAGAGAAAGAAATCTTCTTTGAATGCCTGCTCAGTATGAAGGTCCCAACTGACTTCTCGTCGAATATAAAGGGAATAATAAATATGCCAGAGAAAAAGTTCTAGAACCTAAAGTCTCATGACTGCCACGTGATTATGACGCAACTGCTTCCGGTTGCATTGAGGGGGCTTCTACCGGAAAACGTCCGATTAGCCATTGTGAAGCTATGTGCATTCCTCAATGCAATCTCTCAGAAGGTGATCGATCCATAAATCGTACCAAGGCTAAGGAGTGATGTGGCACAATGTCTTGTCAGTTTCGAGCCGGTGTTCCCACCATCCTTCTTCAATATTATGACGCACGTCCTAGTTCATCTAGTCGACAAGATTGTCATTCTGGGGCCCGTATTTCTACACAATATGTTCCCCTTTGAGAGGTTCATGGGAGTCCTAAAGAAATATGTCTGTAACTATGCTAGGCCAGAAGGAAGCATCTCCATGGGCCATCAAACAGAGGATGTCATCGGGTTTTGTGTTGACTTCATTCCTGGCCTTAAGAAGATAGGTCTCCCTAAATCGCGGTATGAGGGGAGACTGACTGGAAAAGGCATGCTTGGAAGGGACTCAATAATATGCAGGGACGAATATTCTTGGTCTCAAGCACACTACACAGCTCTACAGAACTCTACCTTGGTGACCCCATATGTCGATGAACACAAGAACAGTCTGCGCTCCAAACACCCGGAGCAGTGCGACGACTGGATTACATGTGAACACATCAGGACTTTCAGCAGTTGGTTGGAAACACGTCTTAGGGGTGACAACACTGTTTGTGATGAGTTGTACTTGTTGTCCAGGGGACCATCTTTGACTGTATTGATTTACAAAGGATACGAGATAAATGGGAATACATTTTACACGATTGACCAAGATCAAAAGAGCACCAACCAAAACAGCGGTGTCCGCTTTGATGCAACAACAAAGAGGGGAAAGGACACATATTATGGTTACATAGTGGACATATGGGAACTTGATTACGGACATGATTTTAAGGTCCCTTTGTTTAAGTGCAAATGGGTCAATCTGTCAGGAGGCGGGGTGCAGGTAGACCCACAGTACGAAATGACAACAGTGGATCTGAAAAATCTTGGGTACACTGACGAACCGTTTGTCCTAGCCAATGATGTGGCACAGGTTATCTATGTGAAGGACATGTCTACCAGACCGAGAAAAAGAAAAGATAAGGAAGAGAATACATCATACGATGAGCCAAAGCGCCACATAGTTCTTTCAGGAAAAAGGGACATCGTGGGAGTGGAGGGCAAGACAGACATGTCCGAAGATTATGAAAAGTTTCATGAAATTCCTCCCTTCAAAGTCAAGACTGACCCAAGCATCCTGATAAACGATGAAGATTATTCATGGTTACGGCGCAATAAGCAAATGACACAAGCGAAGAAAAAGTGAAGACTTTCTCCCGCAACTATTATGATGATACCATGCCAACTTTGTAACAGACGAGTATGATACCATTATCCGTTTTGTACACGCACATGATATGTGGGTGAAATTATGATACCATGCCAACTTTCAACTTTTTCAGAGTTTATTTGAAATGCTTTAATATCTTATGGTTCGGCCCTCGTAATACCATTAATCCCGGTTCACTCCTTGTCAACTATGTTCTCACCAAGAACACTCTCAAGAGGGCAGCCACGTGGGCCATTGGTCCCGGTTCGTCTGGACCTTTTGGTCCCGGTTCCACGCACGAACCGGGACCAATGCGCCTCGCCCCTGGCCCATGACCATTAGTCCCGGTTTGTGCCACAAACCAGGACTAAAGGGTTGGTCCTCGTTGCGCTAAGAGTTTAGTCCCACCTCGCCAACCGAAGGGCGCTCACACCGGTTTATAAGCCCGTCCCTCTCTGCCTTGTTGAGCTCCTCTCGAAGTGAAAATAGATGCACCTATATAGGGAATTTGACCTAAATTCATAGTGAATTTCTCTAAAATTCATAGAAATTTATTATGAATTTAGGTTGAATTCTCTCTATAGGCGCATCTATGTTCATTTTTTTAATAAAATTAATCACAAACTTGTGATTCACACAAATTCCAAAGAATTCAAATTTTAACTATTGAAATTTGAAAACTAATGGCACTAACAGAAAGTTTATAATTTTTCTAAAACTAATGGCACTAACAGAAAGTTTATAATTTTGCTGACCTAAAAGCAAAAAGAATTAAAAAATAAAGCAAAAAACAAAAGAAAATAAATAATGTAGAAAACAAAACAAAAAACTGGAAACAAAATAAAATAGCAACAATAAGTATTTTGTTGTAAGTACAAACAAAATAAAATAAATAAAGAAACAAAGAAAACAAAAAAAAAGTGTTTTCAAATTTGAAAACTAATGGCACTAACGGAAAGTTTATAATTTTTCTAAAACTAAAAGCAAAAAAGAATTGAAAAATAAAGCAAAAAACAAAAGAAAAAAATAATGTAGAAAACAAAACAAAAAATCTGGAAAAAAATAAAAATAGCAACAATAAGTATTTTGTTGTAAGTAGAAACAAAATAAAATAAATAAAGCAAGAAAGAAAACAAAAAAACAAAAAAAGTGTTTTCAAATTTGAATACTAATCGCACTAACAGAAAGTTTATAACTTTTCTAAAACTAAAAGCAAAAAGAATTAAAAAATAAAGCAAAAAACTGCAGAAAACAAAACAAAAAACTGGAAAAAAAATAGCAACAATAAGTAAAGAAAACAAAAAACAAAAAAAAGTGCCTCCTACTGGGCCCCCACGACCTGAATACGACTAGAAACCCTACCATGGGACAGGATTCAGGCCCGCAGAAGGCCCAGCAGGCCCACAGGCAAAGCAGTGTCAGATTAGGCCCATAGGCCTGCAGTTCAGAGGAGTTCGAGAGAGAGGAGGCAGCAGTGCTTATAAGCAGGTGTTCGACGCTCTCAACTAGCGAGGTGGGACTAAACTCCCACCACCACGCCGCTGTGCAAGGCCATTGGTCCCGGTTGGTGGCACGAACCGGAACCAATGCCACCCTTTGGTCCTGGTTCATGGCACCAACCGGGACCAATGCCCCCCCTTTAGTCCCGGTTGGTGCCACCAACGGGGACTAAAGGCCGCCGCTTCCCGCCCTTTCTGCTGCTGAAAAGAGGCCTTTGGTCCCGGTTGGTGGCACCAACCGGGACTAAAGGGGGGCATTGGTCCCGGTTCGTGCCACGAACCGGGACCAATGGCTTTGCTATACAAGCAAAGACTTAGCGTTTTTATTTTCATCTCCGCAGTTGCCTGCGCCGACGCGGCCGCCAGGCTGCCCGATTCACACCCCGCCGACGCCGTTGATGAAGCCATGTACCTAGGGTAGGGTCATGGACCTGTCCAAGATACCCTCCCCAAGGACATCTCTAGAAGAAACTACCTTTCAGTCGACCTGGAAGGATTTCACTCGACGGACTCGAATACACTCGACCATGAAGCCACTCACTCGACCACCAGGAGATCTAGAGTCACTCTGCACACAAATGGTCTGTCATTAAGTAGTTTTTATGGTCATGATAGCACTTTATGTATGGCGTTACCAATAATGCCAGACCTTAATGTACCTTAAACCCTGCATAACCGAGGGCCGGAGGGGTCTGGCGGAGTCTATATAAGCCACCCCCCTCCTTAGTGTAAAGGGTTCGCACCCCTGTAACTTATACGCACATAATCTAGTCGACCGCCTCCGGGCTCCGAGACGTAGGGCTGTTACTTCCTCCGAGAAGGGCCTGAACTCGTAAACACCTTGCGTACACAACTACTACATAGCTAGGATCTTGCCTCTCCATTCCTACCCCCTATTCTACTGTCAGACTTAGAACCACGACAGTTGGCGCCCACCGTGGGGCAGGTGTCTTAGCTACTTATTGGAGAAGTTGCGATTGTTCCGATCACCTTAATCATGGTTTCTAGCGGAGTTTTGGTTGAGGGCCGTGAGATCCATCTCGGTGCGCTCACATTCATCGCCGACGACTCCGCTTGGCTTCAGGAAGCTCCACTCGACATTGACGCGCTCCCCGTCCGCGGGGCAACGCACTTTCGCGCGTGCGTCCGCGGCGTCCTCCTGCGGCAACTGTCGGCCCCGTATCGGTCGACCCCTGTGTCGTCCTCCTTCCCTGTCTCCCGCCAGCGCAAGCGCTCCGGTCGGTCGAGACTTCAGCGGTGGGCGAGGCACGCGGTGGCCCGCCAGTCGGCCACTCCCCAAGTCACGGCGATCGAGCCCGGCGAATCTCTCTACGGCATGTTCGACCTGTCGACTGGCTCCGTAGAGACTGCATCCGAGTGCGACAGCAGTGATCCAGCGGTGGAGGTTCTGATGGTCAATGGACCACGCAGTCCTCCCGGCTTCCCCCGCGTCGACAGAGGTGACGGTGGAGGCGACCCAACGCAGGTCCACAAAGAGTATCAACCCGAGCCACTCACTTCGCTGCAAAGGGAAGATCTTCGCCGCCGGAACATGGATGCGCTGCATACTCCTATCGTTGGAGAAACCCCCGAGGCCCGTGCCTTAGAGGACGTGCGTTTGGCCAACCTAGTTGAGCGCACTCGACTAGAGAACCTCCAGCGAGCACTTGACGAGCGTGCACGACAACAGGTCCCAGACTCCAGTCGACGTCAACTCTTTCCACCACCGACTCAGGTATATCGAACTCCGATTCAGAATCTAGCAGTTGCAGCCCGTATAGCAGAGTCAATCCAGCCTTCCCAGTCAGAGGATGGCAGAGGCTTGATGCAGATCAAAGATTTACTCCGGGCAGCAGGAGATCAAAATTCAGCTGTATCGCAATCGTGAAACAGGATTCGCAGCAGATCCGTCGCTGCCAATACAGTCCAGTCGGCCCATAGCCTGAGATTGGCCCCGAGGCGTGAGGGACGTGGAGGTCGGCGTGATCAGTATGATGACCGATTCGATCGCGATGATTGACGTCGAGTGCCCACTCCTCCCCCAAGGGGTGGGTCATACGCCCCTCGATAGCAAGATGACAGACGCCAGCACAGAGTTGGGCGAAGGGTTCCAGTCAACCCCAGAGAACCAGGCTTTGATGCAAGATCCATTATTGTTCAAGGTTTGGTCGATCGGAACAGAGCTCACCGAGAGGGCCATGACAAAGATGTGCCCACCAGCAGCAGAGTTCACGTCTCAGGACCAGAGTGTTTTAGCAGAGCCATCAGGGCCGCGGTGATTCCTCCCAACTTCAGGTTGGCGACTGGAGTCAGTAAGTTCACCAGCGAGTCCAAGCCCGATACTTGGCTTGAGGACTACCAAGTGGCTATTCAGATTGGTGGCGGCAATGATGAGGTGGCCATGAAACACCTACCTCTTATGTTGGAGGGCTCGGCCAGAGCATGGCTGAATCAGTTGGCACCTAGCAGCATTTACACTTGGGAAGATCTTGCCCGAGTGTTTGTCAGAACATTTGAAGGAACTTGCAAGCGACCAACAGGGTTGACAGAGCTGCAGGTTTGTGTGCAAAAGTCGAATGAGACTCTGAGAGATTATATCCAGAGGTGGATCACATTGCATCACACAGTGGAAAATGTATCTGATCACCAAACAGTCTGTGCCTTTAAGGAAGGCGTTAAGAACAAAGAGCTAAGTTTGAAATTCGGTCGGACCGGAGACATGACTCTGAGTCGGATGATGGAGATTGCCACCAAGTATTCTAATGGTGAAGAAGAGGATCAGCTCCGTAGTGGCAAGTACAAGCCAACCGCTCATGAAACCGGGAAGGGAACTCCAGTTGGAAGCAGAAGCGGAAAGCCGAGCCAGCTGCTCCTGGAGAAGCCTTGGCTGTGACACAAGGAAAGTTTAAAGGAAAGCCCAAAGGATCTTGGAACCCTAAGAAGGTAAAAGACAAGGAAGGAAATGACGTGATGGATTTGCCGTGCCACATCCACACGAAGAAAGATGAGGAGGGTAACTTCATTTACCCGAAACATACCACTCGACAGTGTCGGCTCTTGATCCAGCAATTTCAGGGGAAACAACCCAAAGATAAGGAAAAGGAGTCGGACAAAGTTGAGGACAAAGAGGACAGTGATGAAGGATATCCCCATGTTAATTCCACCCTGATGATTTTTGCTGATGTTGAAAGCAAAAGTCGATTGAAAGTTATCAACCGTGAGGTGAATATGGTTGCTCCGGTGACACCCAGTTATCTGAAATGGTCTCAGACTGCCATCACATTCGACCAATCCGATCATCCAACACACATAGCCACCCCTAGGAGGCAAGCTTTGGTGGTCGACCCAGTCGTCGAAGGCACTCGACTGACTAAAGTTCTGATGGATGGTGGCAGTGGCCTGAATATTTTGTATGTAGAGACATTGAAAGGGATGGGCATTTCGATGTCCAGACTCAGTACCAGCAACATGAGTTTCCATGGAGTCATTCCTGGGAAGAAAGCTGAGTCACTCGGCCAAATTGCTCTTGATGTGGTTTTCGGGATTCCAAGAATTTCCGAAAAGAAAAGTTGACGTCTGAAGTTGTGGATTTCCAGAGTGCTTATCACGCTATTTTGGCAGGCCAGCTTATGCACGTTTCATGGCTCGACCATGTTATGTGTATCTCAAAATGAAGATGCCAGGTCCCAAAGGTGTGATCACTATTAGTGGCAATCGGAAGAAGGCGGAAGAGTGCTTTCAGAAGGGCTCAAAGATCGCCGATGCTCAGATGGCAGTGGTAGAGCTGCAGGAATACTAGAAAACTGCAGATCCGAGTGATTTGTTGCAAGCCAAGAAGCCCACTACAAAGTCAGCGTTTTAGTCGTCCGGTGAGACGAAGCCCGTTCACATTCACCCGACCGACCCCAGTGTTGCTCCGACTCATATCTCTACAACACTCGACTCCAAATAGGAAGAAGCGCTCATCCAGTTGCTCTGTGAGAACTGGGACATCTTCGCATGGAAGCCTGCTGACATGCCGGGTGTTCCCAGGGGGCTGGCTGAGCATCTCCTGAGAGTCGACTCAAAAGTAAAACCTGTCAAGGAACATCTTCGATGGTCCGTCGTCCAGAAGAGAAAGGCCATTGGCAAGGAGGGGGCTCGGCTCTTAGCAGCGGAGTTTATCCGAGAGATTTACCACTCCGAGTGGCTCGCCAATGTTGTCATGGTCCCCAAGAAGGACAAGTCACTTTGTATGTGCATTGACTTCAAACATATCAATCAGGCCTGCCCGAAAGATCATTTTCCTCTCCCCCGCATCGACCAAATGGTCGACTCAACTGCGGGATGTGAGCGCCTGTCTTTTTTAGACGCCTATTCTGGTTACCATCAGATCCGTCTGTATGGACCCGACGTGATTAAAACAGCTTTTATCACTCCATTCGGGTGCTTCTGCTATGTCACCATGCCATTCGGCCTCAAGAATTCATGAGGATGATTCAAAAGTGTTTACTCACTCAAATCAGTCGGAATGTGGAAGCATACATGGATGACATTGTGGTCAAATCACGGAAGGGTTCCGACCTGTTGACTGACCTTGCTGAAACATTTGCCAACCACAAGAGGTATGATATCAAGCTTAATCCATCAAAGTGCACATTCGGAGTTCCTAGCGGAAAGTTGCTCGGTTTCTCGTTTCCGAACGAGGAATCGACGCTAACCCAGAAAAAGTAGGCACTATACTCCGAATGAAACGCCCTGTGCGTGTGCACGATGTCCAGAAGCTTACTGGATGCTTGGCCGCTTTAAGTTGATTCATCTCTCGCCTCGGTGAAAAGGCATTGCCTCTTTACCGACTAATGAAGAAGTCAGACAAGTTTGAGTGGACTCCCGAAGCTGATGCAACGTTTGCAGAGCTAAAAACCCTGCTCTCCACCCAGCCGGTGCTTGCTGCCCCAATCAGCGAAGAGCCTTTGCTACTTTACATTGCAGCCACAGGACAAGTCGTCAGTACATTACTTACGGTCGAGCGGGAAGAAGAAGGAAAAGCCTTCAAAGTTCAGCGCCCAGTGTATTATCTTTCTGAAGTTTTGACCCCATCAAAGCAAAGATACCCACATTATCAGAAGCTTGTATATGGGATTTATATGACCACGAAGAAGGTTGCTCATTACTTCTCTGACCATTCCATTACAGTCGTCAGCGACGCCCCATTGTTAGAGATTCTGCACAACAGAGATGCAACTGGTCGAGTGGCAAAATGGGCGATAGAACTCCTTCCCCTTGATATCAAGTTTGAGGCAAAGAAAGCCATTAAGTCCCAAGCAGTAGCAGATTTCATCGCCGAGTGGATTGAACAGCAACTACCGACTCAAGTTCACTCGGAGCACTGGACCATGTTCTTTGATGGTTCTAAGATGCTGAATGGTTCCGGTGCTGGGGTAGTATTGGTTCCGATAAGCTCAGATATGTGCTCCAAATCCACTTTGATTCCTCCAACAATGAAGCAGAATACGAAGCACTTTTGTATGGGTTGCGTATGGCCATTTCACTCGGCGTTCGTCGCCTTATGGTCTATGGCGACCCAGATTTGGTGGTCAATCAAGTGATGAAGGAGTGGGACGTCAGAAGTCCAGCCATGACTGGTTAATGCAATGCGGTGAGAAAGCTGGAGAAGAAATTCGAGGGGTTAGAGCTTCATCATATACCCCGACTGAAAAATCAAGCAGCTGATGATTTGGCAAAAATAGGTTCCAAGAGAGAAGCCATTCCCAGTAATGTGTTTTTGGAACACATCCATACACCGTCAGTTCAAGAGGATCCTTTCACCGAAGAAGCTCCACAGCCAAAAAGTGTCATAGATCCGACTGAAGTTGAAGTCCCAGCTATGGTCGACCTGATCATAGAAGTTTTGGTCATCACTCCCGACTGGACAGAGCCGTACATCGCGTATATCCTAAGGAAAGAGCTCCCAGAGAATGAAGAAGAGGCTCGACAGATCGTCCGTCGATCCAAAGCCTTTACTGTGATAAAGGGACAATTGTACAGAGAAAGCGCGACTGGAGTCGGTCAGAAATGTATAACGCCAGAAGAAGGTCGGATAATCCTCGACGATATCCACTCGGGGACCTGTGGCCATCATGCGTCCTCTCGGACCATTGTGGCTAAAGCATACCGAGCAGGATTTTACTGGCCAAGAGCAAATGAAATGGCAAAGGAGATAGTCGACAAGTGTGAAGGATGTCAGTTTTATTCCAATCTATCGCACAAACCCGCCTCAGCCTTGAAGACCATTCCACTCGTCTGGCCCTTCGCTGTTTGGGGGTTAGATATGGTTGGACCACTAAGAATTGGCAGGAGCGGCTTCACTCACTTGCTAGTAGCAGTCGACAAGTTTACCAAATGGATTGAAGCTAAGCCTATCAAGAATCTGGATGCTGGCACTGCTATCAGCTTCATCAGAGAGTTGGTATTCAGATATGGAGTTCCACATAGCATCATCACTGATAATGGGTCAAACTTCGATTCCGACGAATTCAGAGCCTTTTGCGCATCTCAAGACACACGAGTCGACTATGCTTCAGTCGCTCACCCCCAGTCGAATGGACAAGCAGAACGAGCAAATGGTCTAATTCTCAAAGGACTGAAACGCCGACTGATGCGCGATCTCAAGCACACAACAGGCACATGGGTCGACGAACTTCCGTCAGTTCTTTGGGGATTAAGGACCAATCCTAATCGGTCGACTGGGAGAACTCTGTTCTTCCTGGTCTATGGAGCTGAAGCAGTCCTGCCGAGTGACCTGCTTCACAATGCACCCCGAGTCGAACTCTACACTGAAGATGAAGCAGAGCAAGCCCGACAGGACGCAGTCGACCTTCTAGAAGAAGAAAGAGAGATGGCCATGATCCGATCGACTATCTATCAGCAGGACTTGCGTCGATTCCATGCCAGAAACGTGAAGAGTCGAGCCTTCCAAGAAGGAGATTTGGTTCTCCGAGTGGATCAGTAGAAGCCACACAAACTCGCTCCTACTTGGGAAGGCCCCTTCATCGTCACCAAAGTTCTCCACAATGGAGCCTACGTATTTCCAATGTCGATCGCCAGATTGATGAGCCACGAGCTTGGAATGCGGAGTTGCTCCGCCCATTTTATACTTAAGTACTCACTCGGGTGAGATGTAATAAAAAGTACTTCTGTAGTTTGTTTTTCAAAGACAAGAGTGTTATATTTTCCCAATGATTGTTGTTACTTTTGTTTACTTAAAAAAACTCCCCAGTGGGTGGCTTAGCTGCGAATCCATTTCGCCTAAGTTTGTAAAAAAAATCCCTGCCGAGTGGTGAGCCAACCTCCCACTCGGGGGCTTAGCTGCGAATCCGTTTCGCCTAAGTTTAAGAAAAAATCCTACCGAGTGGTGAACCAGCCTCCCACTCGGGGGCTTAGCTGCAGTCCAAGTACTCGCCTAAGTGTTTGAAATCCTACCGAGTGATGAGTCAGTCTCTCACTCGGGGGCTTAGCTGCAGTCCAAGTACTCGCCTAAGTTTAAAAGAAAATCCCACCGAGTGGAGAGCAATCCTCCCACTCGGGGGCTTAGCTGCAGTCCAAGTACTCGCCTAATTATCTGAAAATCCTACCGAGTGGAGAGCAAACCTCCCACTCGGGGGCTTAGTTGCAGTCCAGTACTCGCCTAAGTATTTAATACAATGTGCGCTCTGCAAGGACGGCGAGGTACAGGTCGACTGCTACCTTCTCCTTCCGAGCTACGCCACAAATACAATGTGCGCTCTGCAAGGACGACGAGGTGCAGGTCGACTGCTATGTTCTCATTCCGGGCTACGCCACAAATACAATGTGCACTCTGCAAGGACGACAAGGTACAGGTCGACTGTTACCTTCTCCTTGGGAGCTACGCCATCAAAAACCCTACCGAGTGGAGAGCAAACCTCCCACTCGGGGGCTTAGCTGCAGCCCAATGCTCGCCTAAGTATCTGAAAATCCTACCGAGTGGAGAGCAAACCTCCCACTCGGGGGTTTAGCTGTAGCCCAGTGCTCGCCTAAGTATCTGAAAATCCTACCGAGTGGAGAGCAAACCTCCCACTCGGGGGCTTAGCTGCAGTCCAGTACTCGCCTAAGTATCTGAAAATCCTACCGAGTGGAGAGCAAACCTCCCACTCGGAGGCTTAGCTGCAGTCCAGTACTCGCCTAAGTACTTAATACAACACGCGCTCTGCAAGGACGATGGGGTGCAGGTCGACTGCTACCTTCTCCTTCTGAGCTACGCCACAAATACAATGTGCGACCCACAAGGACGACGAGGTACCGGTCGACTGCAATCTGTGCTCCATCCCTACCTGCAAGAGCGATGAAGTGCAGGTTGACTGGACTTTCCACCTCAGAGCTGTGTCTCAAGCATTAAAGTTTATTCCGAGTGAAGAACAAAGTTCGCTCGAAGGCAAATGCAAGCATATTCAACGATAAGCAAAGTTCAAATAACGGATTCAGAAGTGCTCAGGCGTCAAGCCTGTAAAAGTTTATCGGTTACAAAACCACTCGGCATTCCGAGGCAAATTTAAGGTGAGACATAATTTTTTTTTCTTACTCCTCCGATGGAGGACTGGAGGGCGCGACAAACTGGTCCAGGTCGATTCCGTCAGCAATCCGAGTGGTAGCAGCAATGAAGGTCTCCATGAAAGATTGGAAGTCATGCTTCTTGGTATTGGCCACCCTGATGGACGCCAGCTTCTCCTCTCGAGCATCCTTGCAGTGAACACGTACCAAGGACAGAGCAACATCAGCACCACACCTGGCGGAAGACTTCTTCCATTCCTGCACTCGACCTGGAACGTCATTCAGTCGAGTCATTAAAGACTCGAGGTTATTTTGAAGCGTCTCTCTTGGCCAGTGTGTCGTGTCAATCCGTGACACAGCAACCTTCAGTCGAGCGAGGTAGTCGACGACACCAGCAACGCGAGACTCCAGTCGGAGCACGTTCATAGCAGCTTCATCCTTCACAGGAGAGTTAATGGGGTCCAGGCTTGTCTCCAATCGACTGGTTTCCTCCTCAAAGTTCTGGCAGAATTCTGTAAACGCAATTCGGAGTTAAGCCAGCAGTTTTATGATTAGTCGATAATAACAAGTCAGTCGGATAGAAGAGATTACCTTCAAGTATGAGGAATAACTTCTTGGCAAGCCCTCCCAGATAAGCCTCCAGATCGTTCTTCTTCCCCGCCAGTTCGCTAGCTTTGTCACTCGGAGCTATCTTGTCATTCTTCAGTCGGCTGACCTCCTTGTTGGCCGCGTCGAGAGTAGCTTTCAGATTGGCGTTCTCCTCTTCAAGTTTACCAATTGAAGTCAACTTTTCTTCCGCGAGCTTCGTCTTGTCTAAAGCCGCTTTCTGCGCCTCGGCGAGGTCAAGGTCCTTCTTCTTCAGAGCCTCCTTCAGTTTATCTGCAAAGTGACAATGAGATCAGAATCGAGAATGGACAAAAAGATAAAGACAGTCGTCAAGATTCTCACCAAACATACCTTTTGCTTCCTCCTTCGCCTTCGTGAAGTTCTCCTGGACAAGCTTCAAGTCAAGTTCGAGCTGGATATGTTTGTTCTCCAACTCAGTATAACGAGCCACAAGCTCGCAAGATTTCTGCGAAAGGTCAGTCGACAGACATCAAAGATAGGTCACTTCCGAGTGACTAAGAGAAAAATCATAGCATTTCTAAGACTACAGCCGAATCAAAATATTCAACAGTAGTCTCGGGGACTACACCCAATGGGTGCACTCAGCGTGCCCCCACTGGTTCTACCGACTCGGTTCGATCAGTCGACTGAAAGAGACAGAAAGTTATGATCCTAAACCGTAGCTAACTGCCGGCAGTCAGCCACGGTATCATCAAAAAAAAGAGGTGATGTTCTTCAAACCATAGTCGACTGCCAGTAGTCGACCATGGTCTCGGGGACTACACCCAGTGGGTGCACTCAGCGTGCCCCCACTGGTTCCAAGATTCCATTCGACCAAACCGAGTGGAGAAGTTAGAGTGAAAAAGTTCAAAGTATGAAGACTACAGTCGACTGCCAGCAGTCCACCATAGCCTCGGGGACTACACCCAATGGGTGCCCTCAGCGTGCCCCCACCAATCCAAAAATTCAATCGACACACCCAGTGGGTGTACAGATACAAAGAATGGATCAAGGCCACTGAAAAAGAAGTTGGTGCCATCACCTAAGGTCATTGATCCAGAACAAGACATACTCATAGCACGAAAAATGGGTCAAAAGAATTCTCAACTCCTTCCTCACTCAAACCTCGATCCATTCGGGGGCTAATGATGAAGCCATGTACCTAGGGTAGGGTCATGGACCTGTCCAAGATACCCTCCCCAAGGACATCTCTAGAAGAAACTACCTTTCAGTCGACCTGGAAGGATTTCACTCGACGGACTCGAAGACACTCGACCATGAAGCCACTCACTCGACCACCAGGAGATCTAGAGTCACTCTGCACAAAAACGGTCTGTCATTAAGTAGTCTTTATGGTCATGATAGCACTTTATGTATGGCGTTACCAGTAACGCCAGACCTTAATGTACCTTAAACCCTACATAACTGAGGGCCGAAGGGGTCTGGCGGAGTCTATATAAGCCACCCCCCTCCTCAGTGTAAAGGGTTCGCACCCCTGTAACTTATACGCACATAATCTAGTCGACCGCCTCCGGGCTCCGAGACGTAGGGCTGTTACTTCCTCCGAGAAGGGCCTGAACTCGTAAACACCTTGTGTACACAACTACTCCATAGCTAGGATCTTGCCTCTCCATTCCTACCCCCCTATTCTACTATCATACTTAGAACCACGACAGCCGTCGCTGCCCCCGTCGCCGCCCGCGCCGCGCGCCGCCCCGACGCCGTCGCCGCGCGCCACCCCGCGCCACCCCGACGCCGTCGCCGCCCCGCGTCACGCCCCGACGCCATCGCCGCCCCGCCGACACCGTCGCCGCCACTCCCCGCGCCCCTGGTCGCCCCGACGCCGCTCGCCGCTCGCCCCTGCTCGCCCCGACGCCGCCCGCCGCTCGCCCCTGCCCGCCCCAATGCCGCCCTTGTGAGCACCGCGCGCCCCTGTCGGCCCCGCCGCTGCCGCCGTTGTTTTTAGTTATATATATATGCTATTTCTTTACATGTTTTTAGATGTTTTTATATTTTCATATATGTATGTATGTATTTTTTTAGATATATGTATTTCTTATGTATGTTCATATATGTATGTATGTATTTTTTACATGTTTTTTGTATGAATGTATGTATTTTTTCAATTGTAATATGCATGGTGTTTTAAAAATACATTAATTTTGGTACATTAATGTTCTTTGATTTAGTACATTAATTTTAGGTTAGTTTTATTTTTGGAATTTTTTTATATATTTAGGAAGAAGGAAGAGAAGGAAGGAGGAAGAAGAAGAAAAAGTTTTATATATGCAAAAGTTACATTTTTCGAAAAGTTTTATATATCTAGCTAGAAAGAAGGAAGAAGAAAAAAAAAGAAGGAGATGAAAAAGGAAAATAAGAAGAGGAAGAAAGGAGAAGAAGAGGAGAGGAAGAAGAGGAGAAATAAATAAGAAGAGGAAAAAAGAAGAAAAAGAAGAGGAGAAGAAGAAAGGAATAGAGGAGAAGAAGAAAAAATAGAATAATATCGACAACGACGACATACATACATACATATCGAAGAAAAAAAAGAGGAGAAGAAGAAAGGAATAGAGGAGAAGAAGAAAAAAATAGATATGTATGTATGTATGTCGTCGTTGTCGATATTACCCCCTCTCGACTGTGATAACTTATACCAAAACTCTCGAAGACACCCAAACCCTAGAAAAAAGATGTCGGTCTCCTACCCCCTCCCGCCGCGCCCCTACCCGATAAAATCTCTCGAGGCTACCCCCTCTCGCTCGACCAAAACTCTCGAGGACACCCAAACCCTAGAAAAAAACGATGTCGGTCTCCTACCCCTCCCGCTGCGCCCCTACCCTTGAAGCGTTGCCGAGGCCACCCCAAACCCGGAATAAGCTCGGTCTACATTTGCCACTAATATATCCACGTGCTGTCATGTTTGTGTAATAATTGCCATGTTGTAATATTTGCAGAAACAATGGAGCACATATGAGACGAGGAAGCAGAGGCCATTCCCGGCCCATGCATACGAGACGAGGAAGCAGAAGAGGTGTTGGGGGACATAATCTTAGCCGAAGGTGATATCTTGTCATATCTTAATGACAATGATGGTCTGGAAGAACAGGGTGAAGAAGCAGGCTACGGTGATCGAAGAATGGAGGAGGAAAGACATGATTATGATGGCTCGGTGACACAATGACGGTGCAAGAAGGAGACCGTGATGACGGCTCCGGTGACCGAACCGAGTCTGGCCAGGTATATATATTAGTTAAGCCTGTGCTGACTAGCTAATTGATGCATTCATTGTTTTGGTATATGTACACATATTAATTAACTCTCGTCTTTCTTCTTTTTTCTAGCCCTCCGGATCGAGCACAACTTCGGTAAGGAGACGAGGCCCGAAGAAAAAGTTGAGCTCGGATGAAAGGTTTGAGATCACAGCAATCGCGCGCGATAGCGAACTGATTGAACCCATCCAGACAAAGAACGCATTCGCTGCTCAGTGCGGGGTTCTTGTTAGGGACAAGATCCCGATCAGCATCCACCAATGGTATAAGCCTAAGAACGAAGACCCTGAGGTGTCTTATGTCAATGATATGCAGAAAGATTATCTTTGGACTGAGCTGAAGGCAAATTTTACCCTACCGCAAGAGAAGGATTCGGAGAAGCCAGTTACAGAGCAATTAATCAAGTCTTTTGCTCTTAAGAAGATGGCTGGCCTATTCAGGAGGTGGAGGAAAGAGCTGAAAAAGTTTGTAGACAAAGAAGAGACACCAGAATTCATCGGCAAATATGAGAAGATCAGAGATCACTGGCCCGCATTTGTGGCCCACATGACATCGGAAAAGAGTAAGAAGATGTCGGCGAAAAACAAGCAAAATGCTGCGAAGAAGCAGTTTCACCATCGCACGGGGTCAGGTGGCTACCTCAAAGCCCGGCCTAAGTGGGCCAAGGCTGAGAATGCTCTGCTTGATAAAGGGATCGAACCAGAGACAATGAACTGGCCAGACCGTTGCCGGACTAGGTTCTTCGGGGCTGGGGGAACCTTGGACCCTGTATCAGGGAAGTGCCATTGGACGGACGAGCAACTGAAAATACCAGTCAAGAGGCTTCGGCACTATATCAATGCAGCGCAGCAAGGGACGTTTGTTCCAGACAGGGAGAACGACGAGCTCACAATGGCCCTCAGGAATCCTGAGCACCCTGGACGGACACGAGGCACGCCAGGCTCCATTCTGTGGAAGGTTGGTTTTCCGGACGCAGGGGGTTACAAAACCCAGGAGAGGAGGAAGAATGTGGAGCATAGGCAACTGCAGGCGCTGCACGAAAGGGTAATGGGGCTAGAGGAACGAGAAGCAGATCGCAGCAAACAACCTGCCGAAGCTACCCCGCCATCTCCACGGAGAAGCAGCGTGGCTTCCACCGAGCTGCTTTAGCCGGAGCATGTCTTGACGGCTCCTGCTAGCTACCCCGTGAATTTTATCACGGAGTCTCAAAATTGCCACCTTATGGCGCAATGGCAGAACTTAAAAGTCAAGGCGGCTGTCGGCCAAGTTCGACCTTCTGAACCCGGCGCAACTTTTCACTGTCGTCCGATTCCAGAAGGATATGCTAGGGTGACGATGGACGAAATAACGGAGGGATTTGAGGACCTCCAGCTTGACCACCCTACCGGTGAAGGGGAGACTCGGCTAGGTTATGCTCTGAAGACTCCATGCCTATGGCGGAAGGAGTTCATCAAGCTTCCGAACTGGACGCCTCCTCCTCCTCCTCCGGCGAGTCAGGGCACTCCGCCTCCTCCACCGCCTCCTCCTCCGGCGAGTGAAGATCACACTCGGCCTCCTTCTCCGGCGCGTGGCGGCACTCCGCCTCCTTCTCCGCCTGCGCCGGCACACCCGAGCAGCCAGCAGCCTCCTCCTTCTCCGCCTCGCCAGCAAGGGCGGAAGAGACCCGCTGCCGCCCCGGCTGCTCCGGCGCGTCTTAGTCCTTCTCCTCCGCCTCGTAAGCAAGCACGAAAGAAGACAGACGCCGCAACCGCTCCATCTGCTCCGGCGTCTAGCAGTACAGCCAGAGGCGGGAGGCAATACAGATACGGTCCTTCTCTCAAGCCTCTAGAGAAGTTACCGTACCAGAGGACCAAGGAGGAAAACACGAAGATCGTGCGGGCCGAAGTGGACGACTTCTTTAAAGGGTTGAAAGCAAAGAGACATCCACCTCCGGAGGAGAAGGTAGATCCGGTGAAAGCAAAGCGCACTATCGATGCCCTGAGGAAACCACCAAAGTCTCCGCTGAGAACCAACTATGAGCGCATTACTGAATAGACATATCTTGAAGCAGAGCGGTCAGGAAGTACTGTCAGACATCAAAGGTCAAAAGAATGAGCAGCTACGAAAAAAATTGCCCAGCTCGGTGAACAAGCAAATCAATCGTGCCCCCCGCTCAATGTGTCTAGCGGCGACATCGTCGCTAATGCTCCGGGGACGGTGGCCGGTTATGGCAATCTTGCAGATTACCTGCCTAACGATCAACTTCCTGATTTCATGGAGGTGGACGAACACAGATACGAGTACGGGAAGCCTCTCGTCAAAGATGAAAAATCTCTAACAACGATGATGCGAAGATTCCATAATTGGTACATGAAAACCTGCAGAGAGTCTGGGGGGACGAATAGTTTGTATCTGAGAATTAAAGAGGAGCACGACCTCGTTGGAACTGATCTATTGCCTGTTCCATTTGAGGAGTTCTTCGAGTTCTTCAATCAAAAGGCCCTCGATAAATTAACGGTCTTTTGCTACTGTTTGTAAGCACTATTTCTGTCATTAAGTCTCTATATATAGCTCGGCTCTTTCATTGCATGTATTTATAATTAATTATCCTCACTATATTATGCAGATTGAAGATCGTCGAGTGCAGAAAACAAGAAATGTATGATATTTGGTTCATTAACACAAATATCATAGATGAAATTCAGGTTAAAAAGCACGCCGAAGAGGCTGAGGCCAACTTGCTACAATCGTTGATCAGAAATCAAAACAAAGATACCATACTCTTTCCTTACAACTTCAAGTGAGTGTTACTGTCGTGTGCATATTTGGTTTCCCTTATTACTCGAGCGAGGTTATAGTAATGTAATTGATGAGTTATGCATGCGTGCGCAGCTAGCACTATGTTCTTCTGGAGATTAAGCTTGAGCGGGGACTAGTAACCGTCTTAGACTCGAGACGAAAAGATCCCGAAACCTATGCGGACATGACTAAAATACTCAACAAGTAAGTTCAATCGATCATTATCGCACCATATATCGGCAACTTTTTGTTCATTTCCTGTTGTCTCAAGTAATAATAATTATTTTCTTTGTCTTACAGGGTTTGGAAACAGTTCACCGCAGAAGCTCCGGGACTGCCGAAGGAGCTGCGATATACATACCCGAAAGTAAGTACTACTAGCTAGCTAGTTGCGCGCATCTCCCGTTGATTCTATAGCTATACTTTCATCAATGCCATTTATAATGCTTCATTATCAGTTTGATTGACCTCTATTTCTCGTAAAGTGCTTGTGGCAGGAACAAGGGAATGATTTCTGTGGATACTACGTGTGCGAGTTCATCTACAACGCGACTTTGAAAAATAAGCGGGGCTACTCTAAAAGACAATATGAAGTGCATAAGCTGTAATATTCACAATTTCATTTTATTACACCATCATTTCCATTGAGTTTCATTCATATATATGTATTAACCCCCTTCTTCAAATTAGACGAGGCAGATGCGGAATGAACTCCTACCACAAGATCGCATGAAATCAATTCAAGAGGAATTGGCGGGATTCTTTCTTGAACACCTCATCAATAAAGCCGGAGAATACCATGTGAAGTTGATTTCAATTGCTAGGGGATTGTAAGAGATCTTACATATTGTATATGTATATAGCCAGTAGCATCGGATAGATAATACGAAAATTGTTGTTCGACCAATCTCTTAGAGAAGGAGAGGTCGATCGATCACTTCTCTCGGTATGCATGACGAACTTCTGTACTTAATGTTGGAAATATGCCCTAGAGGCAATAATAAAAGGATTATTATTAAATTTCCTTGTTCATGATAATTGTCTTTATTCATGCTATAACTGTATTATCCGGAAATCGTAATACACGTGTGAATACATAGACCATAATATGTCCCTAGTAAGCCTCTAGTTGACTAGCTTGTTGATCAACAGATAGTCATGGTTTCCTGGCTATGGACATTGGATGTCGTTGATAACAGGATCACATCATTAGGAGAATGATGTGATGGACAAGACCCAATCCTAAGCATAGCACAAGATCGTGTAGTTCGTTTGCTAGAGCTTTTCCAATGTCAAGTATCCTTTCCTTAGACCATGAGATCGTGTAACTCCCGGATACCGTAGGAGTGCTTTGGGTGTACCAAACATCACAACGTAACTGGGTGACTATAAAGGTGCACTACAGGTATCTCCGAAAGTGTCTGTTGGGTTGACACGGATCGAGACTGGGATTTGTCATTCCGTATGACGGAGAGGTATCTCTGGGCCCACTCGGTAATGCATCATCATAATGAGCTCAAAGTGACCAAGTGTTTGGTCACGGGATCATGCATTATGGTACGAGTAAAGTGACTTGCCGGTAACGAGACTGAACGAGGTATTGGGATACCGACGATCGAGTCTCGGGCAAGTAACGTACCGATTGACAAAGGGAATTGTATATGGGGTTGTTTAATCCTCGACATCGTGGTTCATTCGATGAGATCATCGAGGAGCACGTGGGAGCCAACATGGGTATCCAGATCCCGTTGTTGGTTATTGCCCGAGAGTCGTCTCGGTCATGTCTACGTGTCTCCCGAACCCGTAGGGTCTACACACTTAAGGTTCGGTGACACTAGGGTTGTATGAATATGAGTATGCAGCATACCGAATGTTGTTCGAAGTCCCGGATGAGATCCCAGACGTCACGAGGAGTTCCGGAATGGTCCGGAGGTAAAGAATTATATATAGGAAGTGTTTTTTCGGCCATTGGGAAAGTTTCGGGGTCACCCGGTATTGTACCGGGACCACCGGAAGGGTCCCGGGGGTCCACAGGGTGGGGCCACCCATCCCGGAGGGCCCCAAGGGCTGAAGTGGGGAGGGGAACTAGCCCATAGTGGGCTGGTGCACCCCCCTAGGCCCACCCCCTAGGCCTAGGGTTGAAACCCTAGGGTGGGGGGGGCGCCCCACTTGCCTTGGGGGGGCACTCCAACCCCCTGGCCGCCGCCCCCTTGGGAGATCAAATCTCCAAGGGCCGGCGCCCCCCCTGGGGGTCTATATAAAGGGAGGGGTGGGAGGGGAAGCTGCACCCTGAAGTTCTGGCGCCTCCCTCCCCCTACTACACCTCGTCCTCCTCCCGCAGCAGCTTGGCGAAGCCCTGCCGGAGTTCTGCTGCATCCACCACCACGCCGTCGTGCTGCTGGATCATCATCAACCTCTCCTTCCCCTTGCTGGATCAAGAAGGAGGAGACGTCATCCGCTCCGTACGTGTGTTGAACGCGGAGGTGCTGTCCGTTCGGCACTTGGTCATCGGTGATTTGAATCACGGCGAGTACGACTCCATCATCACCGTTCTCTTGAACGCTTCCACATGCGATCTACAAGTGGTATGTAGATGCAATCTCTCTCCCATGACTCGTTGCTTAGATGAACTCATAGATGGATCTTGGTGAAACCGTAGGAAATTTTTTAATTTTCTGCAACGTTCCCCAACAGTGGCATCATGAGCTAGGTCTATGCGTAGTTCTCTATTGCACGAGTAGAACACAATTTTGTTGTGGGCATAGATCTTGTCAACTTGCTTGCCGCTACTAGTCTTTTCTTGCTTCAGCGGTATTGTGGGATGAAGCGGCCCGGACCGGCCTTACACGTACGCTTACGTGAGACAGGTTCCACCGACTGACATGCACTAGTTGCATAAGGTGGCTAGCGGGTGTCTGTCTCTCCTACTTTAGTTGGAGCGGATTCGATGAAAATGGTCCTTATGAAGGGTAAATAGAAGTTGACAAATCACGTTGTGGCTTTAACGTAGGTAAGAAAACGTTCTTGCTAGATCACCTATAGAAGCCACGTAAAACTTGCAACAAAAATTAGAGGACGTCTAACTTGTTTTTGCAGCAAGTGTCTTGTGATGTGATATGGCTAAAAGTTGTGATGAATGATGAATGATATATTGTGATGTATGAGAACATGTTCTTGTAATAGGAATCACGACTTGCATGTCGATGAGTATGACAACCGACAGGAGCCATAGGAGTTGTCTTTATTTTTTGTATGACCTGCGTGTCATTGAAGAACGCCATGTAAATTACTTTACTTTATTGCTAAACGTGTTAGCCATAGAAGTAGAAGTAGTCGTTGGCGTGACAACTTCATGAAGACACGATGATGGAGATCATGGTGTCATGCCGGTGACAAAGATGATCATGGAGCCCCGAAGATGGAGATCAAAGGAGCTATATGATATTGGCCATATCATGTCACTACTATATAATTGCATGTGATGTTTATTATGTTTATGCATCTTGTTTACTTAGAACGATGGTAGTAAATAAGATGATCCCTTATAACAATTTCAAGAAGTGTTCTCCCCTAACTGTGCACCGTTGCTAAAGTTCGTCGTTTTGAAGCACCACGTGATGATCGGGTGTGATAGATTCTTACGTTCACATACAACGGGTGTAAGACAGTTTTACACATGCAAAACACTTAGGGTTAACTTGACGAGCCTAGCATGTACAGACATGGCCTCGGAACACAGAGACCAAAAGGTCGAACACGAGTCGTATAGAAGATACGATCAACATGGAGATGTTCACCGACGATGACTAGTCCGTCTCACGTGATGATCGGACACAGCCTAGTCGACTCGGATCGTGTAACACTTAGATGACTAGAGGGATGTCTAATCTGAGTGGGAGTTCATTATAATAATTTGATTAGATGAACTTAATTATCATGAACTTAGTCTAAAACCTTTGCAAATATGTCTTGTAGATCAAATGGCCAACGCTCATTTCAACATGAACTTCAACGTGTTCCTAGAGAAAACCAAGCTGAAAGATGACGGCATCAACTATACGGACTGGGTCCGGAACCTGAGGATCATCCTCATAGCTGCCAGGAAACAATATGTCCTAGAAGGACCGTTAGGTTACGCTCCCGTCCCAGAGAACCAAGATGTTATGAACGCTTGGCAGTCTCGCACTGATGATTACTCCCTCGTTCAGTGCGGCATGCTTTACAGCTTAGAACCGGGGCTCCAAAAGCGTTTTGAGCAACACGGAGCATATGAGATGTTCGAGGAGCTGAAACTAGTTTTCCAAGCTCATGCCCGGGTCGAGAGATATGATGTCTCTGACAAGTTCTATAGTTGTAAGATGGAGGAAAATAGTTCTATCAGTGAGCACATACTCAAAATGTCTGGGTTGCACAACCGCCTGTCCCAGCTGGACATTAACCTCCCGGACGAGGCGGTCACTGACGGAATCCTTCAGTCGCTCCCACCAAGCTACAAGAGCTTTGTGATGAACTACAATATGCAGGGGATGATGAAGACCATTCCTGAAGTATTTTCAATGCTGAAGTCAACAGAGGTTGAGATCAAGAAAGAACATCAAGTGTTGATGGTCAATAAGACCACTAAGTTCAAGAAGGGCAAGGGCAAGAAGAACTTAAAGAAGGACGGCAAGGATGTTTCCGCGCCCAGTAAGCCAGTTACCGGGAAGAAGTCAAAGAATGGACCCAAGCCTGAGACTGAGTGCTTTTATTGCAAAGGGAAGGGTCACTGGAAGCGGAACTGCCCCAAATACTTAGCGGACAAGAAGGTCGGCAACACCAAAGGTATATCTGATATACATGTAATTGATGTGTACCTTACCAGTACTCGTAGTAACTCCTAGGTATTTGATACCGGTGCCGTTGCTCATATTTGTAACTCACAACAGGAGCTGCGGAATAAGAGGAGACTGGCGAAGGACGAGGTGACGATGCGCGTCGGGAATGGTTCCAAGGTCGATGTGATCGCCGTCGGCACGCTACCTCTACATTTACCTACGGGATTAGTTTTAAACCTCAATAATTGTTATTTAGTGCCAAGTTTGAGCATGAACATTGTATTTGGGTCTCGTTTGATACGAGATGGCTACTCATTTAAATCCGAGAATAATGGTTATTCTATTTATATGAGAGATATGTTTTATGGTCATGCTCCGATGGTCAATGGTTTATTCTTAATGAATCTCGAGCGTAATATTACACATATTCATAGTGTGAATACCAAAAGATGTAAAGTTGATAACGATAGTCCCACATACTTGTGGCACTGCCCCCTTGGTCACATTGGTGTCAAGCGCATGAAGAAGCTCCATGCCGATGGACTTTTAGAGTCTCTTGATTATGAACCATTTGACACATGCGAACCATGCCTCATGGTCAAAATGACCAAGACTCCGTTCTCCGGAACAATGGAGCGAGCAACCAACTTATTGGAAATCATACATACCGATGTGTGCGGTCCAATGAGCGTTGAGGCTCGCGGAGGATATTGTTATGTTCTCACTCTCACTGATGACTTGAGTAGATATGGGTATGTCTACTTAATGAAACACAAGTCTGAGACCTTTGAAAAGTTCATGGAATTTCAGAATGAGGTAGAGAATCAATGTGACTGAAAGATAAAGTTCCTACGATCAGATCATGGAGGAGAATATTTAAGTCACGAGTTTGGTACACACTTAAGGAAATGTGGAATCGTTTCACAACTCACGCCGCCTGGAACACCTCAGCGTAATGGTGTGTCCGAACGTCGTAATCGCACTCTATTGGATATGGTGCGGTCTATGATGTCTCTTACCGATTTACCGCTATCATTTTGGGGATACGCTCTAGAGACAGCTACATTCACTTTAAATAGGGCACCGTCTAAATCCGTTGAGACGACACTGTATGAATTATGGTTTGGGAAGAAACCTAAGCTATCGTTTCTAAAAGTTTGGGGATGCGATGCTTATGTCAAGAAACTTCAACCTGAAAAGCTCGAATCCAAGTCGGAAAAATGCGTCTTCATAGGATACCCTAAGGAAACCATTGGGTATACCTTCTACTTAAGATCCGAGGGCAAGATCTTTGTTGCCAAGAACGGGTCCTTTCTGGAAAAGAGTTTCTCTCAAAAGAAGTAAGTGGGAGGAAAGTAGAACTCGATGAAGTACTACCTCTCGAACAGGAAAGTAGTGCAGCTCAGGAAAATGTTCCTGTGATGCTTACACCAACTGAAGAGGAAAATAATGATGATGATCAAGGTACTTCGGATCAAGTTGCTACTGAACTTCGTAGGTCCACAAGGACACGTTCCGCACCAGAGTGGTACGACAACCCTGTCCTGGAAATCATGTTGTTAGACAACGGTGAACCTTCGAACTATGAAGAAGCGATGGCGGGCCCAGATTCCAACAAATGGCTTGAAGCCATGAAATCCGAGATAGAATCCATGTATGAAACAAAGTATGGACTTTGATAGACTTGCTCGATGATCGGCGAGCGATAGAAAACAAATGGATCTTTAAGAAGAAGACGGACGCGGATGGAAATGTTACCATCTATAAAGCTCGACTTGTCGCTAAGGGTTATCGACAAGTTCAAGGGGTTGATTACGATGAGACATTCTCTCCCGTAGTGAAGGACCGTCCGAATCATGTTAGCAATTGCCGCATACTATGATTATGAGATATGGCAAATGGACGTCAAAACGGCATTCCTTAACGGACATCTTAAGGAAGAACTGTATATGATGCAGCCGGAAGGTTTCGTCGATCCCAAGAATGCTAACAAAGTATGCAAGCTCCAGCGATCCATTTATGGGCTGGTGCAAGCATCTCGGAGTTGGAACATTCGCTTTGATGAGATGATCAAAGCGTTTGGGTTTATGCAGACTTATGGAGAAGCCTGTGTTTACAAGAAAGTGAGTGGTAGCTCTGTAGCATTTCTCATATTATATGTAGATGACATGCTCTTGATGGGAAATGATATAGAACTTTTGGACAGCATTAAGGCCTACTTGAATAAGTGTTTTTCAATGAAGGACCTTGGAGAAGCTGCTTATATATTAGGCATCAAGATCTATAGAGATAGATCGAGACGCCTCATAGGTCTTTCACAAAGCACATACCTTGATAAGATCTTGAAGAAGTTCAAAATGGATCAGTCCAAGAAGGGGTTCTTGCCTGTATTGCAAGGTGTGATATTGAGCTCGGCTCAATGCCCGACCACGTCAAAAGATAAAGAAGAGATGAGTGTCATCCCCTATGCTTCAGCCATAGGATCTATTATGTATGCCATGCTGTGTACCAGACCTGATGTAAACCTTGCCGTAAGTTTGGTAGGAAGGTACCAAAGTAATCCCGGCAAGGAACACTGGACAGCGGTCAAGAATATCCTGAAGTACCTGAAAAGGACAAAGGACATGTTTATCTTTTATGGAGGTGACGAAGAGCTCGTCATAAAGGGTTACGTCGACGCTTGCTTTGACACAGATCTGGATGACTCTAAGTCACAAACCGGATACGTGTATATGTTGAATGGTGGAGCAGTGAGCTGGTGCAGCTGCAAGCAGAGCGTCATGGCGGGATCTACATGTGAAGCGGAGTACATGGCAGCCTCGGAGGCAGCGCATGAAGCAATTTGGGTGAAGGAGTTCATCACCGACCTAGGAGTCATACCCAATGCGTCGGGGCCAATCAAACTCTTCTGTGACAACACTGGAGCTATTGCACTTGCCAAGGAGCCCAGGTTCACAAGAAGACCAGGCACATCAAGCGTCGCTTCAACTCCATTCGTGAAAATGTTCAAGATGGAGACATAGATATTTGCAAAGTACATACGGATCTGAATGTCGCAGATCCGTTGACTAAACCTCTCTCGTGAGCAAAACATGATCAACACCAGAACTCTATGGGTGTTCGATTCATCACAATGTAACTAGATTATTGACTCTAGTGCAAGTGGGAGACTGTTGGAAATATGCCCTAGAGGCAATAATAAAAGGATTATTATTATATTTCCTTGTTCATGATAATTGTCTTTATTCATGCTATAACTGTATTATCCGGAAATCGTAATACACGTGTGAATACATAGACCATAATATGTCCCTAGTAAGCCTCTAGTTGACTAGCTCGTTGATCAACAGATAGTCATGGTTTCCTGGCTATGGACATTGGATGTCGTTGATAACGGGATCACATCATTAGGAGAATGATGTGATGGACAAGACCCAATCCTAAGCATAGCACAAGATCGTGTAGTTCGTTTGCTAGAGCTTTTCCAATGTCAAGTATCCTTTCCTTAGACCATGAGATCGTGTAACTCCCGGATACCGTAGGAGTGCTTTGGTTGTACCAAATGTCACAACGTAACTTGGTGACTATAAAGGTGCACTACAGGTATCTCCGAAAGTGTCTGTTGGGTTGACACGGATCGAGACTGGGATTTGTCATTCCGTATGACGGAGAGGTATCTCTGGGCCCACTCGGTAATGCATCATCATAATGAGCTCAAAGTGACCAAGTGTTTGGTCACGGGATCATGCATTATGGTACGAGTAAAGTGACTTGCCGGTAACGAGACTGAACGAGGTATTGGGATACCGACGATCGAGTCTCGGGCAAGTAACGTACCGATTGACAAAGGGAATTGTATATGGGGTTGTTTAATCCTCGACATCGTGGTTCATTCGATGAGATCATCGAGGAGCACGTGGGAGCCAACATGGGTATCCAGATCCCGCTGTTGGTTATTGCCCGAGAGTCGTCTCGGTCATGTCTACGTGTCTCCCGAATCCGTAGGGTCTACACACTTAAGGTTCGGTGACACTAGGGTTGTATGAATATGAGTATGCAGCATAATGAATGTTGTTCGGAGTCCCGGATGAGATCCCGGACGTCACGAGGAGTTCCGGCATGGTCCGGAGGTAAAGAATTATATATAGGAAGTGTTGTTTCGGCCATCGGGAAAGTTTCGGGGTCACCCGGTATTTTACCGGGACCACCGGAAGGGTCTCGGGGGTCCACCGAGTGGGGCCACCCATCCCGGAGGGCCCCAAGGGCTAAAGTGGGGAGAGGAACCAGCCCATAGTGGGCTGGTGTGCCCCCCTAGGCCCACCCTCTGCGCCTAGGGTTGAAACCCTAGGGTGGGGGGGGGGGGGGCGCCCCACTTGCCTTGGGGGGGCACTCTAACCCCCTGGCCGCCGCCCCCTTGGGAGATCAGATCTCCAAGGGCCGGCGCCCCCCCGGGGGCCTATATAAAGGGAGGGGAGGGAGGGGAATCCGCACCCTGAAGTTCTGGCGCCTCTCTCCCCCTGCTACACCTCGTCCTTCTCCCGCAGCAGCTTGGCGAAGCCCTGCCGGAGTTCTGCTGCTTCCACCACCACGCCGTCGTGCTGCTGGATCATCATCAACCTCTCCTTCCCCTTGCTGGATCAAGAAGGAGGAGACGTCATCCGCTCCGTACGTGTGTTGAACGCAGAGGTGCTGTCCGTTCGGCACTTGGTCATCGGTGATTTGAATCACGGCGAGTACGACTCCATCATCACCGTTCTCTTGAACGCTTCCGCACGCAATCTACAAGTAGTATGTAGATGCAATCTCTCTCCCATGACTCGTTGCTTAGATGAACTCATAGATGGATCTTGGTGAAACCGTACGACAGGGGGACCAACTCACAAGCAGGATCACGAACGAACGATTTAATCCGACGGCTATTGCTCAAAGCGTGTTATAATCAAACGGCTAAGTTTACCTTTCCGCAATATATGTCCAACTATCGCAGCCCGCATCCGAGCGTCCGACGGCTACTATTGTTGCAGGCAGAACTAGGGTTCAGATAAAAAAGATCGCCCCTCTTGTCGACTCACCCGATTATCGATGGCGTGCGACGCGTGCGGCTGCGCTTGCAGCGCCGGCGGCGAAGCACCCAGGGTGGAGCTGAAAGCGCCACTGCTGGTGGATATCGAGACCGGACCCAGCCCCATCACGGCGGCGCCGGCGGACAGCGAGGTCGACGACGGGATGGAGAAGGGCCGCATGATAGTCACCTCCATTGCCCGGGTACGTATTGATGGATGAAGTAGCGCCGGTGAACTTACATACAAAAAAAGTACGCCATTCTTCGATTTGTATTTGTGTAGTTCATCTACTAGATTGGATCGAGCGTGTCATCAGATTCCTTGAATTGTTCATATGTACGCATTGGTACAGTGAAATCGTATCTGGCTGAACTTTGTGCGTTTTGCAGGGATTGTTGCTTTTGCTGTGGTTGTATCTGGTCGATTTAATGAGAAGACCTTTGATCAATGACGGCGATAGTGAATTTAGCCCGATACACATAGTTTGTGTCGGTTTCCCGGCCGTACTCGTGGGTATGGTCTTCTGCCAGATATGTGTGTCCATATCCGTTCCCACGGATGCCTCTGGAGTTCCTATAGGGTTTGAACTTTGAAGTAACTGAGTTTTGCGCCTTTACATGAAAACCCATATGAATTGCACTCAAACTTCTTCAAAATACTGTGTAAATGTTATGCTCATTAAGGCCTTTCCAGTTTGAACTTTGTTGAATCATCTCAATGTGCCTGATCATTATTTATACAAACATAGTACTTAACAAATTCAGACTCTGTTTGTTTGCAGTTGTTGTGCTTATTTTATTAATTTGCAACAGTGAATTAGACATAAATGTAGGCACAAGTGGGTCAAACAAAACACCAAAATAGGGGAAAGAGCAAACAGTATTATATATCGTAATCCACCACAATGCCAAAATAGCTCCGCCTTTGGTGCCAATAAATACTCCCTCTGTTTCATAACTTAGTGCATTTAGATTTTTTGAAAAGTTAAACTTTATAAACTTTGACGGAGTTTATAGATAAAATTATTTATATCTACAATATCAAATACATAAAATATGAAGCAACATCTTATGATGAAGCTAATGATATACGTTTGGAAATCTAGATGTAAATGTTTTTATCCCCATATTTGGTCAAAGTTTGTGAGATTTACTTTTAAAAAATCTATATGCACTACATTATGAAACGGAGAGAGGACATCTTCTCTATATATGTACGTTCATCTTTATAAGCCTACTTGATCCTTGGTTGCTCTTATAACACCTATGTGGCCTTTGGGGGGGGGGGGGGGGGGGACCCCGGTGTGGCTCTGCTGGGCGGTGCCCTTCGGTGGGGGTGCTCTGCTTCGGCCGACGACATGTGGTGTGGTGGCTGGACCCGTGCTTGCGGCACGGGCAGTGGTGCGGACCGGGGGCGGCGGGTGGGGCCGAGGGCTGCGGTTGGCCTGGGCCACAGTCAGCTGGCTCTGCTGTCGTAGGATGCAGCCGCGCATTGGCGGTGCAGATGGGGGCTGCCTCGGGAGGCTTGCTTTGGGGCTTATTCATTTTCACCGGGCTCCGCGTACCTTTGGTACTTCTAGAGGGCAAGTAGTTTTATAGTGATCATCCATCGGGTGGCGTGGGCTGCGCGACGGGTTGGGCCGCGATCGGCAGCCGCCTACATGCTTCTGGGATGGGGTGGTTATGGCGTGGTGGTGGTGGTGCTTACCCGACGAGGCCGGGTGACGGTGACAATCTTTGACCATGGGCGTGTGGCGGCTAGGTGCTATAGGTTGCAGGGGCGGCCCTTGGTGCAGAGGGGGCGGAGAGTGTCGCGAGGAGCCGACGAAGTTGGGTGCTTGGCGACCGAAGGTACCGGCTACCACCGGGTGGCCGGAGGTGCCGGATGCCATGGGGTCCCCCTATCTGGATGTGGAGTTGCCAGATCTGATGGGGCGACCCCCTTCTCTCCCGGTAGCGCTAGTTTGGCAGTTGGCCGACGACGCGGGCTGGCCGTCGGTGTTGGGGTTTGACTTGGTCCCCTGCCGTGGGTTTGTCGCTCCCGTGCGCTTGCCTCGGTCTTTTCTCTGTCCATGTCGAGGTGGAGGCTCTTGCTTGGTGGGGAGGTTGCCTCGTGTTTTGGCGTCGATGTTGAGTTGTCGGAGGATGCCAGGGCGGCGGCTCAGGATGGTGGGATCCACGGTGGGCTTTCATACAGATCTCGTGGTGACGATGGTGCCTGCACTGGCAGGGGCGCCTCCTAGTGGTATTATGAGTTCTCGAGCGAAAGGTTGCCGGCGCTCGTGGGTGTTGTTCCTTTCTTGAACGTGTAGCCGTGGGGTCTTGTTCCTGTGCCAGGGCTCCGGGTGAAAATCCTTGTTTGTTATCAGACTCGGCATCAGCGACGCTTCATGTCGTTCCCTTCTGGGGGCGTTGTCGTGGAGTTTTGATGTTGTCGGTTGGTCCTAGGCGAGATGTTTGTCTAGCTCTAGTTTCTTGTTGTATCTTATCACATTATATCATTCGATCGTGTGTTATTCGGTGTTGTTGCTTTATATATAAAGTGGATCGAAAGCCTATTTCGAGAATAACATGAAGACGCGTCCGAAGACGTACTCTAGAAGTCCAGATATCAATATGACCATGTTTTCCTTGCAAAAAAATGACCATGTTTTTGGTGCCGTGTGTGCTTGTCGGAACAAATATCTGAACCATGGTGACGATGGCTTGGTGGTCGTACCTTCTAGCCGCGGTGGTCGTACACTTGTACTTGACGGCGACCAGCTCGCCGGAGGCGCGGCTGCGCATGAGGCGGGCGACGCCAAGTTGCCCGGACCAACTCACAAGCAGGATCACGATAGAACGATTTAATCAGACGCCTATTGCTCAAAGCGTGTTATAACCAGACGGCTAAGTTTACCTCCGCGATATATGTCCTCGATAACCACCCGAGCGTACTATTATAAAGCATCTACAGTTCTACACCGCCCTAGACCTGTCTCAAACGCCGCGAGCAGGCTGACCGGTCACAAAAAATCGACCCACCCGGGCGTCTCAAACAGGTATCAAACGTCCGGACTGACCGACACCCCTCATATTCAGACCAAATATGAGACGGATATTGGGCGGTCCGGGCGCGCTCGCCACGTCGGCTTGGCCCAGCCTGCCCCACACCCGCCCCACAAATATCCTCATCCGGAAAACCTTAGACCATAGTCAATCCAAACTCCACTTCAATCCCTTCTCCATCCACTCCACTTCCGATCCCCTCCGAACACATCCGATGGTCGATGACCGAAGCACGCTGCCTCCGGTGGGGACTCCCGCTTCAAAGACGACTGGGCTAGCCTTCTGCGTGAAGCGGAGCCCGACGATGTGGAGGAAGTCGTCATCCGCATTGCGTTGAGGCGTTCGATGGTCGACCAAGGTAGATCCGACAGCGGCTGATCCACTTCGTCAACGCCCGTCGACGTAACGCTGGCGACGTCTTCGACCCTTCCCTCCTGGCGCGCAACTCCGGCCGTTCCGCTCCTTCAGGTACGCCGGCCACCACCACTACCCCCTGCTCCGGAGGTGGTACCCGGCCATCGCTGGGTCCTCATGCCCGCACCGGGGCCGGCATGCACTCGGACGCTCGAGTCCGAGACACGAGCAGCCCGACACGAGCGGCAGCGAGCAAGGGAGAGGGCAGTGGTGTGTCATCCATGCGCGAGCGCGCCGGTCGATCCTAAGACAGCACTCCTCGCGTCGGTCCTTCGCCGCTCTTTCACGACGGCGGAGAAGAATCCGCGGCGCCTCTGCCGCAAGAATGTCAAGGCGCTCTGACTCGCCATCGAGTTGTCAGAGCGCGAGGCCAACCAACGAGGCGGCAGCGGCAACGAAGGCGAAGTCGGCCCGCCATGCGAAGGAGCAGGACCGCCTACACCGCAGGCTGTCGGGCGTGAGATGCAGCTCCGAGTCGGACCTGACGGACGGCTCCACCTCCAGCTCCGATGACGACGCGCCTCCGCACGCCGACGCCTACATGGAGGAGGGGCACAGCCGCGCTGACGACCGGAAGGGGAAGGGGTCGGCAAGGAAGTGGTGATTTCCTTCGCCCTTCCCCGTTCTGTTTATATTTTATCTATGTTTTATAAGTAGTTTGTAGTATGGATTTGCATTTTCCGCGGTTGAACTCCGATGAATTATGTTCGTTTTGTCTGACGGATATTGGCTGATACGATGAACTCCGCTTTAATCATGGGTTACATAATGTTGCATGGATTACATGGGTTTGATGTTTCGGATACGATGAACGCGAATATGAAAGGGCAAATATAAGGCAATCCCGATCAGTACCCGCGTCCGTGGTCGTTTGAGGGTTCGGATATCACGGATGTAGATGCTCTTATTGCAGGCTGCAGCGCCCCTCTTGTCGACTCACCCGATCATCGATGTCGTGTGACACGTGCGGCTGCGCCTGCAGAGCCGCCGGCGAGGCGCCACCGCTGGTGGATATCGAGACCGGACCTAGCCCCATTACCGACGATGGCTTGATGATCGTACCTTCTCGCCGCGGTGGTTGTACACTTGTCTTGACGGCGACGAGCTCGCCGGAGGCGCGGTTGCGCATGAAGCGCGCGGGCGACGCCAAGTTGCGGGACCAACACACAAGTAGAATCACGAACGAACGATTTAATCCGATGGCTATTGTTCAAAGCGTGTTATAATCAAACGGCTAAGTTTACCTCTCCGCAATATATGTCCCTGATAACAATCGCCAGCAGCCCGCACCCGAGCGCCCGACGGATAGGATTATTGCAGGCAGAATTAGGGTAAAGCTAAAAACGATCGCCCTCTCGTTGACGAGCAATGCTAGACTCACGGGGGTGTTTTTTACAGGTTTTACGGAGCTGTTAACGTGGGCGTTTGAGACTGGATTAAACGAGTGAGAAGGGGCTCACCCCCTGAAAATCAGGTGGGAGAGAGTTATGGTTTTGGAAAATTATAAGTAAAACGCCCGTATTAGACTCTGTTTGGTTCATAAGTCCTAGGATTTTTTTTAGGCCCTGTTTGTTTCATAAGTCGTAGGACTTTTTTAAGTCCCAACTTATAAGTCATAAGTCCCTACCTGTTTGCTTACAGGGACTTATAAGTCCCGAGTCCCTACCTCTTTGTTTACAGGGACTTATAAGTCCATGTTGCACCGCTGCAACGAGGCTCAGGAGAGGGCCTGTCCGGCGATTGGAGGCACCGCTACAACGAACCGAGGTAGAACGAACCGAGGCGGGGCGGCGACGGGGCGGCGAACCGAGGCAGAACGAACCGAGGCGGGGCGGCGACGGGGCGAGAGGCGGGGCGGCAACGGGGCGAGAGGCGGGGCGGCGATGGGGCGGCGATGGGGCGGCGACGGGGCGAGAGGCGGGGCGAGAGGCGGGGCGGCGACGGGGCGAGAGGCGGGGCGGCGGCGGCTATTGGACCGAGAGGCAGGCGGCGTGCGGGGAACGAGCCTGGAGCAACGCGGGATAGGTCCGGCTCGGGATAAGTCCCAATAAGCTCCTCCCTGAGAGTCTTATTTGATAAGTTCCAAATCACCACAATAAGTCCCAATAAGTCCCTTGTGTTTGGTTTAGGTGGGACTTATAGGGACTTTTTTAAGTCCCTAAACCAATAAGGCCCTGTTTGATTCATAAGTCCTAAGACTTTTTTTAGTCCCAACTTATAAGTCCCAAGTTCCTAAAAAGTCCCTACATGTTTGGTTCCTGGGACTTATAAGTTCCTATAAGACCATATTACAACTATAAGTCCCTATAAGTCCCTCCTTGAGAGTCTTATTTCATAAGTCCCAAATGCCCACTTTAAGTCCCTATAAGTCCCTCCTGTTTGGTTTAGATGGGACTTATAGGGACTTTTTTAAGTCCCTAAACCAATAAGTCACTGAAAACAAACACCCTCTTAGTCCCAACTTATAAGTCCTTGTTTCAAAAACAAAAATACATGACAAACGCGGAAATAAATTATGGGAACTCTATATTTTATTCATCATCGTACGACTACAAATACATGAATGCTACATGGAGTTTGCCTATTTTGCCTTCTGTGACTATGCTTAAGGAGTATCTGACTTGGAAAGATTGCGTGTAGTCCGCTGATTCCCGGTGCTTTTGCAAAGAGTCCAGTTAATTACATCTGCAGGTCAAGCCTACAGAAAACCTCCGATTAAGCTGCGCGCGGTCGTCGTCGTGAAATTCTCTCATCCATGAAGCATGTGTGATGTTTGGAGAAAAGATGTAGACGGTGGTGATACGTAGGTGCGGGTGACTTTGTTTTGCCTGAACCAGTCACGATACGCCATCGCCATGTCGGTATTTAGAACGGAATTTGTTGATGAAGATGGTGACCTTTGCCTTGTCGGTGCCCAGTCATGTACCCAAAAATTCATCAAACATGGACATGTGTATGTTGCTTTCGCCTCGTCGGTGCCCAGCAACAAAGTGTCCGATCCCGTTTGGGATTGTGACATGTTAATGGAACATAGTAACCTGGCCGTGTTGGCACTTGGACATGATTTTGTCTAGCCTTATCGGCACTAGACATGAGATGGGTATGATGGATTTGACCATAACCTCATGGAGATTAGGCCATAGATTTGAGATAGACCATTGATAGAGCATGTCTTTTCTCCTTTATTTTAAGAATCAGGGGTTGCACACAGCCGATATAGATGAAGCAATCGACGATGTATTTTTGTGAGGATTTTTATCTACTTCGCATGGGCAACGTTGATGAAGCGATCATGCCATGGTCGTAGGTTTCCGCATGGGCGACGCTGGTGAGGCGGTCGTGCCATGGTTGTATATTTTTACATGGGCGACTTTGATGAGGCGGTCGTGCCATGGATGTAAATTTTCGGATGGGCGATGTTGATGAGGCGGTCGTACCATGGTTGTATATTTTACACGGGCGACTTTGATGAGGCGGTCGTGCCATGGTTGTATATTTTTACATGGACGACTTTGATGAGGCGGTCGTGCCATGATAAAGATTTATGGAATAGCCAAGTAGACATCATTCTTCTTCCATCACACAAAGCTCATTGATGCGGTCAGATCTTATAACTTACCATCAAGGCCAGCGGTTTTTGCAAAGATCAGCATGTTGATGAAGCTTCGGCGTCGTCCGCGGTCGACGAAACTTTTACGGTGAAGATTGAGAAGGGGAAAAAAGGAGCGTGGAGTTGGCGGCGTGCTTGAGGGCGAGAGCTTTGGCTGGTGTGCGTGGAGCCTGTCGGCGTGGATGCGTTTTGTACGTGCGTCTTCCCCCCGAACGAGGGCTGGCCTCTCGCTTTATATAGGCGCTGGCCGAGGCTTCGGTTGGTTGTGTATTTTTGTTTAAACCGAGGTAAACTCTATCCAGATAGGCTCACCTGCGTGCGCAGCAATTCTTTGGTATAACTCATACGTATCGCAACTGACTGCTTCAGAAAAAAGGTGCTAACCCGATCCGGCAGCTAGCTCTTAATTTTTAAACCAGTACGGGAACTAAACAATGACGCGTGGGCCCTAGGCTACCATACTGCGACCATGTGTAGAACTCAAAGTGCATTAATACTTCGTCTCCTGTGCAGATAGAATATTGAAAGGAAATAATATGCCTCCGACGTGGTGCACATCAACTATCAACTTGGCTAGCTTTGTAGATGCATATTTCTCTCTTCTGATGATCTTTTCTCTTAAATCAAAATGCAAACCATCAAACTATTTGCATCATTGTAATCTACATAATGAACTCTACAAATAGAGTATAATATTTGATATGTTCCCTTTTTTTGAATTTATTGGCACGCGGGACCCACACGTCATAGGGTGGCACTTCCATAAATCAAAGTTATATCTATCTTTTCACATATACGCTCGTATTTATTTGTATGCCGGTCCACCCTGGCTTATACAAATAATATAGTCTTAGTGCGTACAAAAATCTATCAAACAGTCCTAAGTCCCTAGAAAGTCTTTACATGTTTGGTTCTGAGATTTATAAGTCCTTATAAGACCATATTACAACTATAAGTCCCTTTTGAAAATCTTATTTCACAAGTCCCAAATGCCCACTTTAAGTCTCTATAAGTCCCTCCTGTTTGGTTTAAATGAGATTTATAAAGACTTTTTTAAGTCCCTAAGTCAATAAGTCCCTAGAAACAACACCCTCTTAGTCCGTGTGTGTGTAGTATTATTGCTTGTCGACTCACCCGATCATCGATGTCGTGCGACGCGTGCGGCTGCGCCTGCAGCGCCGGCGGCGAGGCACCCAGGGAGGAGCTGAAGGCGCCACTGCTGGTGGATATAGAGACCGGACCCAGCCCCATCACGGTGGCGCCGGCGGACAGCGAGGTCGACGACGGGATGGAGAAGGGCCGCATGATCGTCGCCTCCATTGCCCGGGTACGTATTTATGGATGCACTAGCGCCGGTGAACTTACATACAAAAAAGAAGTACGCCATTCTTTGATTTGTATTTGCACAGTTCATCTAGATTGGATCGAGCTGTCATCAGATTCCGTGAATTGTTCATATGTACGCATTGGTAGAGTGAAATCGTAACTGGCTGAACTTTGTGCGTTTTGCAGGGATTGTTGCTTTTGATGTGGTTGTATCTAGTCGACTTGATGAGAAGACCTTTGATGGACGACGATAATGAATTCCATCCGTTACACGTAACTTTTGCCGTTTTCTTGGCCGCACTCGTGGGTATGGTTTTCTTGCAAATCTGTGTGTCCATATCCTTTCCTACGGATGCCTCTGGAGTTCCTATAGGGTTTGAACTTTGAAGCAAACGGAGCTTTGCGCCTTTACAGGAAAAAATCATATGAATTGCGCTCGAACTTCTTCGTAAACATGCATAAATGCTATGCTCACTAGGGCATTCCCAATTTGTACTTCTGTGTATCATGTCAGCATGCTTGATCATTATACGAATACCTAACAATTTCAGATTATGCTTGCGGTTGTTGTGCTTATTTGATTAATTTGCAATGCAGATTTAGACGTAAATAGAAGCACACCTGGGTCACATAATAAACACTAAAATAGGCAAAAGCTGGTTAAGCATACAGGATTATAATAAGGGGCGTGCTACGCGCCGGGCAAAGTTCCGCCGCCTCGCGAGCCATCCGATCTAGGTTGCTCAGCGTATGATCCCTCTTTGCAACAAGAGTATTGTTTCATAACCAATGGTGACTATTGCAACAAGAGCTTTGTTTCAGAACCACACTGGTGACTACTGTAACAAGAGTTTTATTTCAGAAACATTGTGACGTTGCAAAAGCATCTCTGTATATGATCCTTCTTTGCAACAAGAGTTTTGTTTCAGAAACAACTATTGCAACAAAAGCTTAGTTTCCGAAACATGTCGCGCATGGCTGGGACGGATCAGCGGGGAGAGCTCCCCCTGTAGAATGATAATATTTGCATGATGATTGTATTGCTCATATGCCAAAGCATATATAGAGTACAAGGGCCGCGAGATCTCAACCGTATCTGCTATACAAGGAAAGGATTGGGAGATATCGTTAAGCTAGGTAAATACTCCCTCCGTTCCTTTATATAAGGTGTATTTGTTTTTTGATAAAATTCCAGAATGTAAGGTGCATTTCTTCTAATTCCTCATAATTCTCTTGTTATCCCTCTAGAAAAATAGAAAGTATCCCTCTCCTGATTGTCTGTATCTCTCCTTTAGCAAAAGAAGGAAAGTATCTCTCTGTCGATTGCATGCATCTCTTACTTTCCTGGACTAATTGATTTACTTACCAGTAATCAACAAATTTGCCAAGGGTAATTCAGTCCTAACATGTTTATAATTTCGTGCCTTGGTCACCGTGCTGAAAATAATACACCTTACATAATGGAATGGAGGGAGTACAAGAGATCCTAGCCGCCAGATTACATGCAATAACAACCATGCTCAACACCTCCCCTCCCCCCGCGCAGTCAATACGTCACCGACGACGCATGGACTGGACCGGAACTCCTCGAACGTAGTCGTCGGTAACCCCGTCGCATGACATCAGCAAACTGTTGGGCGGTGGGTACATGCAAGACACGGACATGCCCGAGAGCCACCTGCTCACGCACGAAGTGGATATCAAGCTCGATGTGCTTTGTGCGGCGATGATGAACGGGGTTGGCGAAGAGGTAGACGGCGGAGACGTTGTCGCAATACACCAAGGTAGCGCGACGCACGTCGTGATGTAGCTCCTGAAGAAGTTGCCGAAGCCAAGAGCACTCGGCAACGGCGTTGGCCACAGCACGATACTCAATCTCAGTGCTAGAATGCGACACCGTCGGTTGTCGCTTAGACAACCACGAGATGAGCGAGGGGCCAAGATAGACACAATAGCCAGAGGTGAGCGACGAGTGTCCGGACAGCCTGCCCAGTCAACATCAGAGTAAGCAACCATGTCGATGGAGGATGATGTTGCTCAGGGTGAGACCAAGAGCCATTGTGCCACCGATATACCAAAGAATCCGCTTCACCATGTTCCAGTGATTGTCGCGAGGGGCATGCATTTGAAGGCACACCTGCTGTACTGCACACTGCAAATCCGGTCTGGTGAGGGTCAAGTACTGGAGTGTCCCCACAATGGACAGATAGAACGGCCCGTCCGGAGCGGGAGAGCCATCAAGCGCAGATAGCCTAGCCTTCGTATCAACAGGAGTAGCAACAGGCTTGCAATTAAGCATGCCGACGCGCTCGAGTAGCTCATGCGCGTACTTATGTTGATGAAGGAAAAAGCGGTCAAGACGCCGAAACACCTCGATGCCAAGGAAGTAGTGCAGCGGCCCCAAGTCCTTCAGGGCGAACTTAGCGCTGAGACGAACTATAAGCTTTCCAAGAAGCTCAGCCGAGGAGGCCATGAAGATGATGTCGTCGACGTAGAGGAGAAGGTATGCAGATGCATCACCGTGATGATACACAAATAGGGAGGCATCAGAGCGAGTAGCTCGGAACCCCATCTGCTGGAGATAGGTGGCGATGCGCTCGTACCAGGCCCTCGGCTCCTGCTTCAACCCGTACAGAGAGCGGGAGAGCATGGCACACATGATCCGGATGAGTGGCATCGACGAATCCGATGGGCTGCTCGCAATAGACCTCTTTGGAAAGATGGCCATGAAGGAAGGTATTCGAGACGTCAAGCTGATGTACCGGCCAGGAACGAGAGACCGCAAGCTGCAGGACAGTACGGATCGTGCCCGACTTGACAACCGGGTCGAAGGTGTCGGTGAAGTCCACGTCGGCGCATTGCCGGAAGCCACGGACAACCCAACGAGCCTTGTACCGCTCAAGCGTACCGTCGGAGCGCGTCTTGTGGTGGAAGACCCAGTTCCCGCTAATGATATTAGCATGGCGGGGACGCAGGACCAACTGCCACGTACGGTTGCGTTGCAACACGTCGAACTCCTCCTGCATAGCGGCGAGCCAGTTAGGGTCGCAAAGGGTGGCGTAGGCGGACGACGGAACCGGGCATGGCAAGGACGTCAAAGCAGCACACATGTACTGCTCTGAGGGGTACCGACTGCTCGAACGGAGGACCCCAATGCGGGCCCGATTCATGACCCCAACAAGCGGAGGCGCCGGGACAGACGGCGGTGCGGCAGACGCGGAAGGCGGCGCAGAGGGCGCGGTGGTCGGTGATGGCGGCACGGAGGGCGCCGCAGTCGGTGACGGCGTGTCCGGGCCCGACGAGGTTGATGAAGACGGACACGGGGAGACGGCTCGGGAGGCCGCACCAGAGGCATCCGAGGCAGTGTATGAGGCCTCATTCGAGGCCACCAAGGCTGCATCCAAGCCAGCAGAGCTCGGCGGGGCAGCCGTGGAGGGGTCGGCCGTGGCAATGGAGTCCGGAGGGGACGCCGGAGAGCCAAGGGCGGGCCACGAGTGACCTCGAAGTGGCTGCTGGGGCGTCGGAGAAGACCTACCAAAGAGAGGCGGTGATGACGAGGATGGCTCGTCAGCGGGCGGTACCGGCTGGAAGGGAAACATTTTCTCATCAAATTACACATGCCTCGAGGTGAGCACTCGGTGGGAGACCGAATCACAGCACCGGTAGCCCTTGGTGTTGGGAGGGTAACCGAGGAAGATGCATGCGAGAGACCGCGGAGCGAGCTTATGCGGGGCGGTGGATGCGATGCTGGGATAACAAAGACACCCAAAGACTCGAAGTCCATCATAAGATGGGGGTGTGCCGAAGAGCAGGTGATGCGGTGCATAATTCCAGCGAGTGCGGCTTGGTCGGATGTTGATCAAGAGGGATGTCGTGGCAAGTGCATCCGGCCAGAAACGGGGCGGGACGTTGGCATGAAATAAGAGGGTACGGACGCAATCACTTAGAGTGCAAAGAACTCGTTTGGCCTGCCCGTTTTGTTGCGAGGTGTAGGGGAATGTTAGACGAAAGATGGTACCATATGTGGTAAGTAAATGGCGAACGACAAGGTTATCGAACTCTTTACTATTGTCAGTTTGCAATGCAAGAATGAGACCCACGAAGTGCGTGCTGACATAGGAGTAAAAAACTGAAAGAGTGGCATAACATTAGATTTCTGTCAAAGAGGAAAAGTCCACACATAATGAGAAAATTCATCTAAAATGACAAGATAATAAAGATAGGCTGTGTTGCTCGCAATAGGACATGTCCAAACATCGCTATGAATTAACTGAAAAGGGTATGAGGCGATACTCGCTAAAGGGAAGGCGAACGTGTTTGCCGACACGACAAGCATGACAAGTGTGGTCGGTAACTTAATTACAAGTGAAAGAAAAACTCCGAAGAATATGATGAAGCGTGGTTGGGGTTGGATGACCCAAACAATCATGCCAGAGGTCCACACCGGCGGAAAGGGTAACATGAGCGGTGGCGGTGGAGGATGGCGGGTGAACCGGGTAGAGGTCGTCAGGGCTGTCACATTGGTGGAGTACCATACGAGTACGGGCGTCCTTCACAAAAAAAACCACACCCTTCAAATTCAACAGTGATAGGATTTTCACGAGTAAGAGAACGAACAGAGACAGGATTTTTAATGAGATCAGGAAAGGCTAAAACATTAGACATGTTAATAGGAGTAGAACAAAAAGGAAACGATGCATGACCAATTTGAGTAATCGGAAGGGAAGGGAAGAGCCATCTCGTACGGTTATGCGGGTGGAGGTATTGGTGGGAAAAGAAGCGACGAGGTTACCGGGATGGGCGGTCGTCCTGTTGTCCATGTATCAGTCGCTGCCGCCGGTGTAGGTGTTTGGCGTGGGGGCGGAGTGCAGCGCCGGGTCCCATGGTGCGCGCGGTAGGGGCGCCGCCATAGTGAGGGCAGGGGCACCAGGCTAGTGGTGAGGCGCCGGGAGGACCGGGTAGGTGCCGAACTGGTGGGGAGCGGCGAGATGAGCCTGGTGCTGTGCGGAACGCAGACCGAGGGTGCCTGGCGCCGGCGCGCAGGGCAGTGGCATCGAGTACGCATGGACTACCCCAGTCAACGGGTTATGCCCGAAGGCCCACGGATACTTGGGCTGCTGCTGCTGGTGCGGGGCGCCCCGCCTGGATGAGCCCCCCGCTGCTGGCCCTTGCGCCGCTAGTTCCCATTCGGCGCCCTCAGCGCCGAATATAGTGTTAATCGTACAGGGCGCATACCCCCCTCTCGACGCGGGCCGGCCCAAATTCTTTCTTTCTTTCTAAACTGATGCATAAAAAGAAGTACGAGCGAGGACTTGAACCCGTGCCATAAAGGTTCAGCATGGCACGTGATAACCACCCGACCACACACCGTTTTGTGATCAAGTATATTTTCTTACCTCTTTTGTTCCTTCTTTCCTTTTTCTTTCTTATTTCCTTTTTCTTTCTTCTTTTCTTTTCTTTTTTTCTTTTTTTCTTTTTTTACTTTTTCTAATTCGTAATGTTCACCGGATTTCATGAACTTTGTTTCAACTTCGATGAACTTTTTCCAAAATTTGATGAACTATTTTTCAAGTTCGATGAACTTTTTTCAAATGTAGTGAACTTTTCTTCAAATTGGATGAACTTTTTTTAATTCGGTGAACTTTTTTTTGCAAACGCGATGAACTTTTTTAAATTCGATGAACTCATTTTTAAGTCAATGAACTTTTTCAAATTGATGAACTTTTTTCAAATTCGATGAACTATCCAGATTCGGTGAACTTTTTCGAATTATGATGAACTTTTCTCAAATTCGATGAACTTTTATTATATTTCGATGAACTTTTTTCAATTATCAATTCCCAGGGATTCTGGCTCTTCAAGTAATTCATTTTTTCCATCTGACAAATATGAAGGTCGCAATAACTTTTTTGCGAAGTTCTGAATATGGAAACTTAGTTCCCGTACAAAAATGGTTCATCATTTTAGTTCAACAGGACCATCATGTCAATTCTTTTGCTCAAGCATCAATCCCAATGTTATGTAATATAAGACATAGCAACTATGTGTTCAAAGATTAAGTTTTCTTTTTACTTATCCATTAAAGTTGATAATTTCAGGAGAATGTACTACTCATTTTGAATTTTTCTTTACTTTGAATTAAACGCATATTATTTTCTAAAATATTATTCAAACACAAAAGCAATAATTCATACAGGAAAAAAATGAGAGAGAAAACAGAATTTTGTTATTGTTCTTCAACAAACAAATAAGAAATAGTAAAAAAACACCCGTCTTCCTGTTTTTACCACGGGCGAAATCCATATAACAATCAGCGTGATTCAGCGACTAACAGCTTGAACAACTGGCAACAGGCTTCCAACGATGTAATAAGCGAAACAGTTAGAACGAAATAGCGAAACAGTTTAGAAGGGACGAGTGGGCTTCCAACAATACAGCCCACGAAGAAACGACGTAGGCGCCGAAACTCGTTACGGGCGCCGAAGGCGCCGACGAGGAGGACTCCCTTGCGCCCGCCCTTACCGCGACGTCCACCGCGATCAGCGGCAGGAGCGAGCATCGGGGTCCCCTGCTGTGGGAACGGGAACGACGCCGGCGGGTGGAAGGGAGCCGGCAGCGGCTGCGGAGTGGGTGGACCGCACGAGGTGCCTGCGGCGAGGGCGGTGTGGATGGCCCGCGCCTTGAGCCGCTTCATCCGGCGCTCCTCCAAGCACAGGTAAGCGATGACCCTCGGGAAGGTAGGATTGGGGATGAGCGTGATGTTCGCAGTGACGTTGCTGAACTCCTCGTTGAGGCCGGCCACGAGTGTGCCGAGGAGAAGTTCATTGGAGACCTTCTCGCCAATGTCGCGGAGCTCATCGCAGATGCGCTTCAGGCGCATGCAGAAGTCGTGCACGGAGGAGTTGTTCTGGTGGCACCCGAAGAACTCCTGTTGGAGAAAGACGAGCCGCTGGAGCCGGTTGTCGGTCAAGAGGCCGGTGAGCTTCGTCCAGACGGAGTGGGCATCGTCCTCGTCCAGCACCACCGTGTAGAAGAGGTCCCGCGATATGGTTAGATAAAACCAGCGAATAGGGGTAGCATCGACGGCCGAGCACTTGGGATCGAATTGCATGTCCTTGGCGTCGACGGAGCCATCGACGTGCTCCTGGAGATGATACTCACGGAAGACAAGGTTGAAGTAGTAGGATGGATGGAAGTTGGGCGGTAAAGGCATGCCTCGTCGGCGAACAACAGTTGGCAGAGCGGGCTAGTAGCGAGCACGGGTGTGCACATGACTTAGGCGAGCGTCTCCCTTGTGGTGCTGATTCGAGATGATAGGACTGAGGGAGATGGGGATAAGGTATGAGACAGATGCGTGTGGTTTTGGAAGACGTGACGGTGGGACCCACAAAGGAAGGAGATGCTGAAAGTGCGTTATATTGACTAGAGGGGGGTGAATAGGCGATTTTTATGAATTCTTCACTGAGGAATTTGCTGGTGAGGAAATTCCTTAGCGAAGAACTACTTGCAGCAGAATAAGTACTCAGAAGTAAGCATAACAGGATACAAGCATGGCCATCATGATGAAATGAAGACTAGCACAGAGTACAGAAAGCGTAATCACAGGATAACACAAGATGAAGACAAACAAACTGAAGAAATTGAACTGAGGAATTTGAGAAAGTCTTCAGTCAAAGTCTTCAAGCACAGATATGAACAAACACTCAACAGAGTAATAAGGAAATGAAAGGGTTGAGGAAATAGAACCAGTTAGTTGGTGAAGACAATGATTTGATAAACCAGTTCCAACTGCTGTCTCAGTTGTACGTCTGGTTGGAGCGGCTGAGTATTTAAACTCGAGGACACGCAGTCCCGGACACCCAGTCACTGAGCACGCAGCTCAGGACACCCAGTCCTCACCGTATTCTCCTTGAACTAAGGCCATGCAGACCTCGTCCAATCACTCGTGGTAAGTCTTCAGGTGACTTCCAAACCTTCACAGACTTGGTCACTCGGCGATCCACAATTCCTCTTGGATGCTCTAGACCATGACGCCTAACCGTCTGGAAGAAGCACAGTCTTCAAAGGTAACAAGCGTCAGATCCACGCAGGATCAATTTCTTCAGTGATGCTCAATCACTTTGGGTTTGTGGGGGTTTGGTTTTGGATTTTCCTCACTTGATGATTTTCGCTCAAAGTCCTCGGAGGATGGGTTTCTCTCAAATGACGAGTGTCAAGTTCTCTCGGAGCAGCCAACCAACTAGTGGTTGTAGGGGGCGGCTATTTATAGCCTAGGGAGCAGCCCGACATGATAAGACATAAATGCCCTTCAATGATATGACTGTTAGGTGGATAGGATATTTTGGGACAGCTGGCGCGCAGCACAGCAACGGTCGGAAATTTGGCTCTCAAATTCCTCAGGGCTATCATGTTCCTCACTGTGTAGGCAATTCGCACTGGCGAATTCCTAACTCCTCAGTCAGAGCAAATTCCTCAGTGACCAGAAGAACTGCGTCTCTGTCACTGAAGAAATTGACTGAACTGTATGAGATTTCTAATGGCTTCACTCGAAGGGATTGGTAGGTGTAAGATTTTGAGTTGAGCATCACATGGAAATTTTTCCTTAGTATTTCCTCGACCCCCTTTAACAGTACGGTGATTCCTATGACTCAAGAAAGAGAAAATGAAACTACGAAAACAAAAGTCTTCTCGCTTCATGTTCCTCAAATGAATATCAAGTCTTCAAGGTCACACCAATTTCTTCACTTTCAAAGTCTTCAGAAAGTCTTCAGAATATCAAAGTCTTCAGTCGAAGAACTTCATTTTTAGGGGTCGACTTTCTCTGTAAATATCAAACTCCTCATAGACTTATAGACCTGTGTACACTCAGACACGCATCAGTCCCTTAACCTATAAGTCTTCAATACACCAAAATCACTAAGGGGCACTAGATGCACTTACAATCTCCCCCTTTTTGGTGATTGATGACAACATAGGTTAAGTTTTCAAGGGGGATAAACATATGAAGTGTAAATACTGATATTGAGGAATTTGATTGCAAGATATAGAAGAACACCCCCTGAAGATGTGCATAGTGAGGAATTTGCGTTTGAGGCAATGCACATTTGAAGAATTTAATCATGGAGATCTCCCCCTATATCTTGTAATTCATACACGCATTTGATATATATAATATGAAGAATTTGAAATGCATGATGAAATATGGTGCCTGATGAAATTCAGCATGCGTGCAATAATATTAACGAGGAATAAGCATGCAGAATAGCACATCAAAAGTATCAAAGCACAGTGCATCAAAAGTATCAGAGCACCATCCAAAAGTATCAGAGCACCATCGGGTTTAAGATTACAACTCGATCCAATAAAAGTTTCGGAAGAACGAGAGTTGTAACTTAAAAAAACGCCCTTAATATAGACCCGCTTGAAGACTAACTCAGATTTCTCCCCCTTTGTCATCAAATGACCAAAAGGATTGAAACTGAGGACTAACACCCCTGATGAATTTCATGTCGATGGAGGAGCGCCAGCGTTGTCGGGGTTGTTTGTTGTAGCAGGGCCTGCCGCAGTGTTGTCCAAATCTTCATACTCATCAGTGTCACGTGATGAAGAATAAGAGCTGGCCACCAGATCAGGAACTTTGACCCTCTTGAATTTCTTTGGAGGAGGTTTAGACCAGTCAAATTCTTCTTTGAGACCCATAGTCTTCAGTTCTTCAGCGCTATAGACATGAGTGAGGACAGCCCAGGTGCGGTTGAGGGTTTCATGAAGGTAGTAGTGGTTCTTCTTCACTGCATTGTGTGTTGAGGTCATGTTGTGAAGAATTGCACCAAACTGACGCTTTACCCATTTGTGATTGCGATCAACCTTCTGATGAAGACTGAGGAGTAACTCACGGCCAGTCGTCACCCTGGGTGCTGTGGCTTGAGGATTTTGCTTGGCTGAGGTATTTGTGGCAGTGTCATGTGTGGCAGAGTCGTCATTGGTAGAGTACGATGTAGCCAGGCGAAATTGACCATCCAATGGACGAATGCCTTCATCGATCACAGCAGCTGCCTTGCCTTTTATCATCAGATGATAAAACTGGTCGTTTGAGGACTTCAATGGGAGGCAAGTAGCTACCGTGGTTCAGAGTGTCAGCTTTGTAATTCAGTGAAGATCTTGCCCTTATGAATCTCATAATCCAAGGCGCATAGGGCTTCAGCTCGAATGGTGACATAGCAACATTTGCCAGAGTCCTCATGAAGAAATCATGGAAGTTGACGGGAACACCATGAATGATGTTGAAAAGCATATTCTTCATGATGCCAATGACATCTTCATCATTTGAGTCGTGGCCTTTGATAGGACTCATTGTCTTCGTCAGAATGCGATAGACAGTCCGAGGCACATAGAGCAATTCCTTGACGAGGAATTTGGTTCGTGGGGCCTGCCCAGGCTTCAAAGGCTTCATGAGCACTTGCATATAGTGATTTGTTAGTTCAGGGTCATTGTAGATGCAACGTGCACTGTCATGGGGAGGATCGAGAGGAAGGACACGAAGCAATTCAGTTGCCGGTGCCTTGTAGTGAGTGTTTTCAGTCATCCAATCCAACACCCATGAATTGACATCTTCAGCGTCTCCAGTGATATGCAGTGTAGCGTAGAACTGAAGAATGAGTTATTCATTCCAATCACAGATGTCAGTGCAGAAATTGAGTAATCCTGCATCGTGAAGAACACTGAGGACTGACTCGAAGCATGGCAGAGATTCCATATCCACGTGAGGAATATGTTCATGATCGAAGATTTTGTCTTTGTCAAACATCACTGAGGAATAGAAGTTGGCTTGACTGGCAGTCCAGAAACGCCTTTTCCTTATGCGAGCAGAGTCATAGGGGTTGTAATCAGTGAAGAATACATGCTCGGAAAAGAAGTCTTCAGCCTTGAACTTCTGTTTACTTGAGAACGGATTCTTCGGCTTTGGCAGAGCGGTGTCAGTAAGTTGCAGTACCACCTCAGGAATCGCGAGCTCAGGTTCTTCAGGCTGAGGAATTTCTGGTTCCTCTTCTTGTGCAACCTTAAGATCAACAGCAGTAGATTCTTCAGCACTAGTGGCTGGAATTTCTTCATGAACAGAGGGAGTGGGATGAGTTTCTTCAGAGCCCATTTGAACTGTTGTTGCCGGAGACTGAGGAATCTGTTGGATAGGTGTGAATAGAGGAGTATTGGGATGCTGACTTTCCCAAAAGTCATCATTCATCACTGGTGTGGTGCATCCTATATCCACATCTTCATCTTCAATTTCCTCAACACCAGCCTCTTCAACTGTGAACTGAGGCATAGGTGAGGAAATGACTGGCGTTGAAGGGATTGTATCCACTTCAATTTCTTCATCAATCTGCTCTGATGAAGAAGCAGAATGATTTTCTTCATCAGATCCGCTTGGGATCTTATAGTCTTCTCCAAAAGGAACAATTTCCTTTGATGACATGGAGGAAATTGGAACATCATCAATTGGATTTTCAAGTGAGCTGGTCATTGGCTTCATTTTCTTCGCAGCCGAAGAATTTGACGCAGCTGATGCCTTCCTTTTCTTCACTGCAGCTCGCTCTGCAGCCTTGGTCTTCTTCACCTCATAGGCAGATGGAAGAATTGGAGTTCGTGTAGGCGCGGGAGGAGCTGAGGAATCTGGTTGATTTTCTTCAGGCGCAACTGATGCAGTTGCCCTAATCTCTTCAGTTTCTTCGGGCGCACCATTAGTGGATGCCCTGGCAATTTCTTCGGCGGCTGGAATGGAGTCATCAGCCCTGGAACTAGCATTTTCTTCAGCAGGCTGAAAGTCATCAGCGGTGCTGGCATGTTCTTCAGCAGGCTGAGCAGAGTCTGCAGCCTGAAGATTTTCTTGTTGCGATGAAGCTGCAACATTTGTCATTTTCTTCGTCAGGTTAACGAATCTCACTTTGGCTCCTTGCCAATCAGCGTAGTAGGCATCAAAGTCTTTGCTGAGGGCTTGAATTTCAGACTGAGCCTTGAGAAGTTCATCAGGTGTCATTCTGACAACATTTTTCTTCAGGAGCTTCTCCTTTCTGTATTGAGCCTTCTTGATCTCTCTTGCCTTTTCAAATTTCCATTTCTCTTGAGTGATGAAATGGGTCAGCATGTGACTTTGACCAGGAGTCAGATGAAAATCAGGCATGGGGGTGTTTGGATCCTTGTGCCAGAGGTCAATGTAATCAAGGATTTTCCTCAGATCCAAAAGCAGTGGCACAGATGTGCCTTTGGCTCTAGCGGCCTTCACTTGTCTGTCTCTGATGATTTCTGCAAGTTCATCATCAGAAGCTTCATCATCAGAAGCTTCATCATCAGAGGATACTTGGAATGCGACCTGTTTCTTCCTTGGACTTGGCCGAGGACCGCGTACAGCTGTTGCTTTAGTCTTCAACAGTGTGGGGCCTAATGAGGACATTGGTGCAACTGAGGAACTTGCTGAGACACCAAAGCAATTGAGAAACCCGTAGTCCTTTGACATGTAGCCAGATGCACAGGGGATGAGGACTTTGATGGAGCTGCTGAGGACTTTGGTGGAGCAGTAGCAGTCTGAGGAATTTGCCGTGAGGGCATTGCTGAGGAACTTGGCCGTGAGGGCGCTGTTGGTGAAGCACTTGGCTTACGAGCAGGCTTCTTTGGCATGGATTTCTTCGGTCTGACCGAGGTCTCAGCAGCAGCAGCGGCGGCAGAATCCTCATTGAATTTCTTCACTGCCTCCTTGGCTTGTCTTGTCAATTTTGCTTGGCGCTTAGCCCATTCTTCAGGAAAGTCCTCACCACGCTTGATGCTGGTGGGATCAGCTACTTGGCCAGGTGCCAATGGAGCTCTTGGGCATGGAGGATTGAGGGCGAATTTCTTCATGTACTTTGGAGTAACATATCTGTATTCCCTCCATTCCCTTGCCCGTCTCCGTTCAATCCTCTAAATGCGCACCTTGCGCTGATTTTTGTTCTCTTTGCCGAACTTGGCTTCATCAGGTGTGCAATAGTCCTTATATATGTCATCAGGGATCTCGAAAGCAGTCATGACCTCAGGCTTCTTTCCTCCTTTCTGCGGTCTCTTACCTTCAGCCATATTCTTCAGATGAGGAATTTGAACAATTGAACTGAAGAAGTATGCAATTTTTCTTCGAGGAACACTGCAAATGAGTTAAGTTGATGAGAACCTAGTGATTCAGCAGCGGACATGAGTACCTGTGAATAGAGTGTAGGTGCGAGGAATTTGGAGAGGTCGTATGCGTTCTCATAAGATTTTTCGAAAAGACAAGTTTTGAGGAATTTGACCAGATGAGCCTTGAGGAATTTCACTAAGCGTTCTTTGTCTTAGGCTCCAGAGTTGTACAGATCGAAAATCCACACAATTGAGGAATCTTGAAGAAAATGATTGCTTAGAGAAATGGATCAAGAGCATATAATGAGTGAGGTGTTCATATGTGAAGATTAGAAGAATAAAATACCTTTGAAGATTTTCAGGAAAGTTTGAAAATCAAAGCGAGTAATAAAAGTAACTTTTAATTACCCGAAGTGAATAACACGACGAACTGAGATGAACGGATGTGAAGTTCGTCAGGTTAGATCTCCCACGCCCTAACTTGGCAGAGGGAAACAGCTACGGCGACGGCGGAGTGAAGATTTCCACAACCGGCGCGAGTACGACGGCGACGAGGTCAAGGCAGCGAAGCTCTTCCTCACTGGCGACGATGGAGTAGCGGCGGCGCTAGGGTTTGAGGAGCTCGAGCGAGAGAGAGAGCGGTCGAGCGGAGTAAATGAAGTGAGGAAGGGGAGAGGGGTATTTATAGACACGGTGAAAAACTGTTCGCCCGAAGATTTTGGGACGAACATGCCCCTGCCCTTTCTCCTTCACGCGACATGTGTCACCCACGTACTGTGTAGATGAGATCGTGTAAGATCGTGGGTGAATATAATAATGCATCATGGGATGCGGAATGGTTTGAGCGGCAAAACCAAAAATCTGGATAAGATTTGTTTTTAAAGTTTCGTTCGCAATTTCTTCAGCTGACAAGGACACAGTGAATATTTTGAACGAGTTTCAATTAGAACGCACATGAAGAATTTGTGAATAGATTGGGTTGAGTATAGCATAGAGGGGGAAGGGTCCGATCACATTCACTTAGCAGAGAAAGCAACTTGAAGAAATAGCTATAAGTGAATGCTGTAGAGGACATAAACTCATATACATACATACATATATATACATCCAATGAAGAAAAACGACGGAACTAGTGAAGATTTTGCAAAGCTGAAGAATTTGAAAAACTGAAGAATTTCAAAACTGAGGAAAAACTCAAATTGAAGATTTTCAACTTTTTGTGGTGGCGTGACCTACCGTACAAGAATGATGATTTCAGACACCGCGTACAATTGTCGTAGGGTTCTGAGAATCAAATTCTTCATTGATTTCTTCACACTTAGAGTGTTATTCTTCATTGATTGAAGAAAAGCATTTCTTCATGTGTTGCACATCTAAGTCATCAATTTTGCATAAGTGTTAGGATGTGTGTCCTTTTCAAAGAACATTCGAAGATTCTAAGATATTTAGCTCACACTGCAACTTGCTAAATCTCTTCTCATCCAAGGGCTTAGTGAAGATATCAGCTAGCTGTTCTTCAATCTTCACGTGCTCGATGGAGATGTCGCCCTTCAACACATGATCACGAAGAAAATGATGACGAATCTGAATGTGCTTTGTCTTCGAGTGCTGAACTGGGTTGTGAGCAATCTTGATGGCACTCTCATTGTCGCAGAGGAGAGGCACATTCTTCACGTTGACGCCATAGTCCTTGAGGGTTTGCTTCATCCAAAGCAGTTGAGCACAGCAAGAGCCAGCAGCAATGTATTCAGCTTCAGCAGTAGATAGTGATACGCAGTTCTGTTTCTTCGAGGACCAACAGACCAAATTTCGTCCGAGGAAATGACAAGTGACAGATGTTGACTTGCGGTCCACACGATCACCAGCATAGTCAGAGTCAGAATATCCAATGAGATCAAAAGCAGAGCCCTTGGGGTACCATAATCCTAGTGTTGGTGTGTGAGCTAGATATCGAAGAATATGCTTCACAGCCTTATGGTGTGATTCCTTCGGTGCAGCTTGAAATCGGGCACACATGCAAACACTAAGCATTATATCTGGCCTAGATGCACATAAGTACAATAAAGAACCAATCATGGAGCGGTATACCTTGTGATCGAAGTCAATACCATTTTCATCAGTGCATAGATGGCCATTTGTGGGCATAGGAATTTTGACGCCTTTGCAATCTTGCATGCCGAATTTCCTCAGTACATCTTTGAGGTATTTCTCCTGAGATATGAATATGCCATTGCACTGCTGACGAATTTGAAGACCTAAGAAGAATTTCAACTCTCCCATCATAGACATTTGATATTCTTCACTCATCATATAGGAAAATTCATCACTATAACGTTGGTCAGTACAGCCAGAGATAATATCATCAACATATATTTGGCACACAAACAGTTCACCATCATAAGATTTAGTAAAGAGAGTAGGGTCGAGTGAACCGGGTGTGAAGCCATTCTTCACGAAGAATTCCTTCAATGTATCATACCACGCCCGAGGGGCTTGCTTGAGGCCATAGAGGGCCTTATTAAGTCTGAAGACTTTGTCAGGATTCTTTGGATCTTCAAAACCTGGGGGTTGAGCAACATATACTTCTTCCTCAAGCTTACCATTGAGGAATGCACTTTTCACATCCATTTGATATAAGATGATATTATGATGGTTAGCATAAGCAAGTAATATGCGAATAGCCTCAAGTCTAGCAACAGGTGCAAAAGTTTCATCGAAATCAATTCCTTCAACCTGTGTGTAGCCTTGAGCTACTAGTCGTGCCTTATTCCTCACCACAAGGCCATTTTCATCTTGCTTGTTGCGGTAGATCCACTTTGTGCCAATGATATTATGCTTGCGAGGATCTGGACGATTGACCAGTTCCCAGACATTGTTAAGCTCGAACTGATGTAATTCTTCTTGCATAGCCTGAATCCACTCCGGCTCCATAAATGCTTCATCTACCTTAGTGGGCTCTGTGATAGAGACAAAAGCATAGTGCCCACAAAAGTTAGATAAATGTGAAGCTTTTGAGCGTGTGAGAGGACCTGGTGCACTAATGTCATCGATGATCTTCTCCACTTGCACTTCTTTTGCAACGCGAGGATGAGCTGGTTGTCGATGAGGATTTTGATCAGCATTTTCTTCAGCACCATTTTCCTCAGCATTTTCTTCAGGTGCATCATCTCGACGTTCTTCATGAACTGGAATGAATTCTTCAGAAGATCTTCAGTAGGAATGACATCCTCAGTTGCCTTGAACTTGATAGAATCCTCAGGTGCTGGTTCATCTAACACAGAAGGTAGGTGCTCTCTTTGCGAGCCATTAGTTTCATCGAACCGCACATCTACAGTGTCAACAATCTTGTGAAGAACAATGTTGAAGACTCTGTAGGTGTGCGAGTCCTTTCTATAACCAAGCATAAAACCTTCATGTGCTTTCGGTGCAAATTTTGTGGTGAGGATCTCTAATCCAACATTTAGCACCGAAGACTTTGAAATAACTCACATTGGGTTTCTTGTCAGTGAGGAGTTCATAGGCCGTCTTCTTGAAGAATTTGTGAAGATATACTCTGTTGATGATGTGGCACGCAGTATCAATTGCATCAATCCAAAAACGCTGAGGCGTTTTGTATTCATCAAGCATAGTGTGAGCCATCTCAACAAGAGTTCTGTTCTTGCGCTCCACGACGCCATTTTGCTGAGGAGTATAGGGAGCAGATAACTCATGAGTAATACCAAGTTCATCAAGATAATCATCAAGACCAGAATTCTTGAACTCAGTTCCATTGTCACTTCTGATGTGCTTGATCTTCACACCAAAGTTGGTTGAAGCCCTCGAGGAAAATCGTTTGAAGACTTCCTGCACTTCATGTTTGTAAGTAACAATGTGTACCCAAGTATATCGAGAGTAATCATCAACAATGAAAAAACCATATAGAGATGCATCATTAGTGACTGAGGAGTAATGATTAGGTCCGAAGAGGTCCATGTGAAGCAATTCGAATGGACGAGTAGTGGTCATGATAGTCTTCGCTGGATGCTTGGCCTTGGTCATTTTTCCAGCTTCACAAGCTCCGCATAAGTGATCCTTGAGGAATTTGACATTCTCAATGCCAATGACATGCTTCTTCTTCGCAAGCGTGTGCAGATTCCTCATGCCCGCGTGACCAAGTCGTCAATGCCATAGCCAGCCTTCAGAAGCTTTTGCAAGTAGACACACGGCTGGTTGTGGTCCTGTAGAGAAATCAACAATATACAAATCTCCTCTCCTAAAGCCTTTGAAGACTTTGGAATTGTCAGATTCCATAATCACAACAAAGCGATATTTGCCAAAGACAACAACCATATCAAGATCACAAAGCATTGAGATTGACATGAGATTGTATCCTAAGGACTCAACAAGCATGACTTTGTCCATGTGTTTATCCTTAGAGATTGCAACCTTACCAAGACCCAATACCTGACTTTTGCCTTTGTCAGCAAAGATGATATGCTTCAGATGTGACGGTGATAAAGGAGCATCCATCAATAGATTCTTGTCACCAGTCATGTGATTCGTACATCCACTATCGAGGACCCATTCAGTAGTTTTGGGTTGATCATCCTGTAGATGAATTAGTGTAGATTACAATCTCATATGCTTCATCAGTGAAGAATATGATATCAAGTTCATCAGATGAATTTCATCAAGCAGTAAACAGATACAGCAGTATGAGGACGTGTGAAATGAAGGTTCATTTCATCATGATTCGCCTGCGTCCTTTCAGGCAATTTTGTCAGGTCCCCAGCAAATTCTTCAGACGTTAAAGTACGTCTGGAGACCTGACCCTGTAGAAGAGATTAGTTCTTTTTCTTCACCACCCACATCTGAAGGGATGGCAAAGAGTTCATCACTCTGCGAGCACCATATGAGAAAGGTGGCAAAGATGCCAAACCATTTCGTTTCACATAAGAGGGGTTAGGGTAAGCATATGAATAAGCAGAGAAATTCTTCGAGGACTTATGAACATAATGGTTTGAAGAATAATGCACATATTCATAGCCCTTAGCTCTACCCTGCGAGACAGAGTTGTTAGCACAATGATAATCATATGAGGACTTTGATCCTTTTGAGGAATTTGATCCACGTGAGGAATTTGGTCCATATGAAGAATTTGATCTGGGGTTCCTGTTCTTCACAGGTGGTGTCATGAGGACATTCACCTGAAGACTTTCAAGGCACTTTTTGGGAACCCAGATTTTCTTCATAGGGGAACCGTTCCTGCAGTTAGTGCCAACATATCTAGCAAATACTTCACCATTCTGATTTTTGAACAGTTTATAGTTGGAGTCAAATGACTCATCAGAAGAATGAGGAGATTCACATGTAAAGCCAGATAAGTTAGATGGATCAACTAGAGGTCCCTTTGCAGCAACCCATGAGGTTCTGGGGTACTGCTCAGGCTTCCAGTATGTTCCATCAGCATTGAGTTTCCTCTCAAAGGCAATACCCTCTTTCCTAGGGTTTTTGTTGAGGATCTACTTTTTAAGCACATCACAAAGAGTCTGATGCCCTTTGAGGCTTTTGTACATGCCTGCCATGTACAATTCCTTCAGCCCTGCATTGTCAGTGATACTAGCAATGTCCTCAGATGAGGAATTAGTGATAGCAGAGGCAGGTGAAGAATTTGTAACAGTTGAAGCATTTGAACATTCAGGTGAAGAATTAGCAGATTCACGTTCAATGCACTTTAAGCATGGAGGAACAAATTCTTCCTGAGAAGCGCTGATTTGTTGAGCTAGTAACGAATCGCGCTCCTTCTGAAGATCTTCATAACACACTCTTAACTTTTCAAGATCTTCCTTTCTTTGAAGAGATTCAGAAGAAAGCTTCTCGTGATCTTGCTTTTCTTGAAGAAATTCATAAGAAAGTTTCTCATGATCAGATAAGAGAGTGTTATGATGACTTTGAAGGTTATCAAACCTAGACTGAAGTCTCTGAAGATTTTCAGTTAGGGCTTTAGTGCGATCCATTTCTTCACCCAACATATCATCACTTTTGTCTAGCATGTTTTGAACCTTTTCAAAAGCCCGTTGTTGTTTTACAGCAATCTTAGCAAGTTTAGAGTAGCTGGGCTTGAGATCTTCATCAAATTCATTTTCACTAGATTCAGAGGAGTTGTATTTGAGTACCTTCGCACCTTTCGCCATGAAGCAATAGGTGGGAGCGTAGCCATCATTATCTTCATTAGGCTTGTCGGTGGGGTCAGTTTCTTCAGTGTTGAAGATGGACTTGCTGACGAAAGCAGTAGCGAAGGCCAGACTCGCCACACCAGATTCAGATTCTTCAGACGCCTCCTCTTCCTCATTTTCCTCAGATTCAGCTTCAGAATCCATTTCCTTTCCAATGAATGCCCGAGCCTTCTTGGAACTGCTCTTCTTGTGAGATGAAGACTCTGAGGATTTTGATGACGAAGATTTTGACGTTTTCTTCTTCTTCTTCGCATCATCAGAACTGTAATCCTTGTATTTCTTCTTCTTCATTTCCTTTTCGCACTGAGGACAATCTTGAATATAGTGACCAGGTTTCTTGCATTTGTGGCACAGCCTTCTCTTATAGTCACTTGATGAGGAATCACTGCTTCTTGAGGATTTTCCAAAGCGACCACGTCTTGAGAACTTATGGAATTTCTTCACGAGCAGTGCTAGCTCCTGGCTCAATTCTTCAGGATCACCAAGGCTACTACCAGAATCCTCACATTCAGAGTCAGACACAGCCTTGGCCTTCAGGGCACGTGGTTTGCCATAGTTTGAACCATAGAGATCTCTCTTTTCAGCAAGCTGGAATTCGTGAGTATTTAGCCTTTCGAGGATATCGGAAGGATCAAGAGACTTGTAGTCAGCACGTTCTTGTATCATCAGTCGCAGAGTATCAAATGATGAATCAAGCGATCTCAACAGTTTCTTCACCACTTCATGATCAGTGATGTCAGTGGCACCGAGGGATTGAAGCTCATTTGAGATGTCAGTGAGGCGATCAAAGCTTTGTTGGACATTTTCATTGTCGAGTCTTTTGAAGCGGTTGAAGAGATTCCGAAGAACATCAACTCGAGAGTCATGCTGAGTTGAGACTCCTTCATTCACTTTGGACAGCCTATCCCAGATAAGCTTAGTAGTTTCCAAAGCACTCACTCTTCCATACTGTCCTTTGCTCAGATGGCCACATATGATATTCTTCGCTTGAGAATCGAGTTGCTTGAATCTCTTCACATCGGTAGCGTTCAGTGAGGGTGAGACAGAGGGAACACCATTTTCCACAACATACCAGAGATCATTATCAATTGCCTCAAGATGCATTCGCATCTTGTTCCTCCAGTAGGGGTAGTCTGTCCCATCAAAGGTAGGACACCCAGCCGAGACCTTCATCATACCTGCGGTCGACATAACTAAAACTCCAGGCGGTTAAACCAAAATCACACAGAACAAGGGAGTACCTTGCTCTGATACCAATTGAAAGTGCGTTATATCGACTAGAGGGGGGTGAATAGGCGATTTTTATGAATTCTTCACTGAGGAATTTGCTGGTGAGGAAATTCCTTAGCGAAGAACTACTTGCAGCGGAATAAGTACTCAGAAGTAAACATAACAGGATACAAGAATGGTCATCATGATGAAATGAAGACTAGCACAGAGTACAGAAAGCGTAATCACAGGATAACACAAGATGAAGACAAACAGACTGAAGAAATTGAGCTGAGGAATTTGAGAAAGTCTTCAGTCAAAGTCTTCAAGCACAGATATGAACAAACACTCAACACAGTAATGAGGAAATGAAAGGGTTGAGGAAATAGAACCAGTTAGTTGGTGAAGACAATGATTTGATAAACCAGTTCCAACTGCTGTCTCAGTTGTACTTCTGGTTGGAGCGGCTGAGTATTTAAACTCGAGGACACGCAGTCCCGGACACCCAGTCACTGAGCACGCAGCTCAGGACACCCAGTCCTCACCGTATTCTCCTTGAACTAAGGCCATGAAGACCTCGTCCAATCACTCGTGGTAAGTCTTCAGGTGACTTCCAAACCTTCACAGACTTGGTCACTCGGTGATCCACAATTCCTCTTGGATGCTCTAGACCATGACGCCTAACCGTCTGGAAGAAGCACAGTCTTCAAAGGTAACAAGCGTCAGATCCACGCAGGATCAATTTCTTCAGTGATGCTCAATCACTTTGGGTTTGTGGGGGTTTGGTTTTGGATATTCCTCACTTGATGATTTTCGCTCAAAGTCCTTGGAGGATGGGTTGCTCTCAAATGACAAGTGTCAAGTTTTCTCGGAGCAGCCAACCAACTAGTGGTTGTAGGGGGCGGCTATTTATAGCCTAGGGAGCAGCCCGACATGATAAGACATAAATGCCCTTCAATGATATGACCGTTAGGTGGATAGGATATTTTGGGACAGCTGGCGCGCAGCACAGCAACGGTCGGAAATTTGGCTCTCAAATTCCTCAGGGCTATCATGTTCCTCACTGTGTAGGCAATTCGCACTGGCGAATTCCTAACTCCTCAGTCAGAGCAAAGTCCTCAGTGACCAGAAGAACTGCGTCTCTGTCATCGAAGAAATTGACTGAACTGTATGAGATTTCCAATGGCTCCACTCGAAGGGATTGGTAGGTGTAGGATTTTGAGTTGAGCATCACATGGAAATTTTTCCTTAGTATTCCTCGACCCCCTTTAACAGTACGGTGATTCCTATGACTCAAGAAAGAGAAAATGAAACTACGAAAACAAAAGTCTTCACGCTTCATGTTCCTCAAATGAATATCAAGTCTTCAAGGTCACACCAATTTCTTCACTTTCAAAGTCTTCAGAAAGTCTTCAAAATATCAAAGTCTTCAGTCGAAGAACTTCATTTTTAGGGGTCGACTTTCTCTGTAAATATCAAACTCTTCATAGACTTATAGACCTGTGTACACTCAGACACGCATCAGTCCCTTAACCTATAAGTCTTCAATACACCAAAATCACTAAGGGGCACTAGACGCACTTACAGATGCACACAACCAAGGCGGTGGACGCGCGCATGATTATCAATTGCCGATGAGAATCGTTTCCCTTATAATAATCCAATGCAATGCCAAACATAGCCAAAGTTAATGATGTGTTAAATACATCTTTTCGCTATAAGTAAGCACATTCATCTTTGTGGCCCAATTTGGTTGCTCGCGTAACACCCGTGCATGCTTTTGGGAGACAAATCTGGGTTGTTTGGTTACCTCGAATCCATGGAGAAAATGGTCCGCGTGAAATTCAAAGCATCCCTCGGCGTGGTTCGGTGGAATTCTTGAATCTACCACTTTCAGCAAGCCAGGCCAAAAAAGGCCTCGCCTTCCGGGGTGGTGGCTCACGTGATCTGTTCTTCTCACCTTCAATCTCCTTCACCTAATCGCTTTTAATTTATACAATGATGCTTCGACTTAACATAAGTTCTACATAAAAAAAGATGCACATCGATGATGTGAATCCATTCCCGCAATTGGTTCATAGTTTAGTTGACTCTTAATCTTCAATTTCGTGTTTTTGTTTAGAGCCTTTTCAGATGATTTTTATCAAATTCACCCATGATCGAGTGTTAAAAAATTTCTATGACCACTAGCTTCATTTTGTTGTTACAACTTTCATGTTGTAAATTTTCTGTTTGAGGACATAGACGATCATACACTACTGCAAGAATGCCTAGCAGTGGCGGGTGCAAAAAGGACAGCAATGGGCAGGCCAGGCTCTCAGGGCCGCCCGCCACTGACCTTCCGCCACTGCTATGACCGCATCAGTGACGGATGCCCGCCCGCCATTGATCATGTACTAGTTGTGGTGGGCGTCTGCGTGCACCCGCCGCTTTTATGATTCTTACATGTGGCGAGCGACACGCCACGCCCGCCATAGTTGTTTTATGCATGCGAAAAATTTAAAAAACGGTCGTGGCAATTTAATACAATAAAGTTCATACACAGTACAATAAATGCATACGAAATATGTATATTCAATAAAGTGCTAACTAGTATCATAAAGTATCTATAATACCTAAATAGTTCGTCCCCACTAACCTATTTCTCTTAACATGCAGCCTATCCACCTCAGCAATCCTCCCACATCAGCAGCTCTAATGCCACGTCATTTTTATTAGAGAAAAGTATGTTTTTCGTCCCTCAAGTTTCGAAAAAGTACGGACTTGGTCCCTCAAGATTTTTTGGTATACATTTGGTCCCTCAAGTCTTAAAACCGGACAAGTTTGGTCCTAAACCAGATTTTGACCCCGTTGACCGGGTTTGACCGCCACAAAACCGCCCGATGAACAGTAAATTCGAGTTTATTTCAAAAAAAAATCTTCAAAAAAACTGAATTTTTTTGGGGCCCAATATGCTTATATGCGTAAGGTGCGACCAAATTTTCGTGGTCCTTCGATACTCGAGGAGCTCGTGACAAAAAGAAAATATCTGTCCGATGAATAGTAAATTCAAAAAAAAATAAAAAATTTCTGAATATTTTTGGGGTCCAATATGGTTAACACGACGACGACGGAGCCCAAGACGTGCACCACCAGGTGGATGGCGACGCCGACGAAGAACTGCAACAATACGATGTCGCATCTCAAACTCGTGTTCTCTAAGTAGTCCAACAATTGCTCATCTCATCGCGGTCCGCGTACGGTTTTCGACGGAACAGCGGCTGCAAAAATGGTGCGTGCATGCATGTAAGTGGGTTGTGTGTGTGTTAATTAAATAACGGTAACGTTGATCCTCCAAAAAGAAATAACGGTAACGCTCTACGGATTTAACACAAAATTGTGTGGGACTGAGCCGCAGAGGTTAGCGTACGTGGGCTTGGGCAGCGTCATTATATTCTCCTGCGACCCTTATTTTTTCTTTCCCACTAACAAGTGGGACCCGCATAGGTAGAGAGAGGGTGTTGTGTTGTTTGACCAGTCAACAGAGAATACGATGTTATACGACAAGCCAGTGACCGTATAATCACCTCAAGTTGTATATAATGACCGTATTGATCGTATTCTTAAGCACAATGACCAAAATAAACTTTCGACATAAGTTCAATGACCGCGGATGCATTTTACTTGATTAATCACCACGAAAAAGAACAATCGGCCTCTGATTTATGGGACGCACAGTTCGATGCATCACATGCCCGCTGCTTCCCGTTCCTGAAACTGGCTACTCAATATTGCCACCCCTTCCAATTCCTTCTCTTTTCACTTAAATAGACAGCAATGGCCACCGTTTCCTTCTCCATCTCCAACGGCCGTCCCTAGTTGCTCCAATCACAGGTGTGCGTATTGCCATCAATCGCTGGTGAAGCATCCATTTTCTGCGGGGTCTTGGTGAGCATAAACACGAATAGGCATGGCCGTCTCACAAGTGTTGATCTGTTGATTGATGGTGCCCTAGCAGTCCTCCTACCTCCCATCTCCGGTACTTGCGATCATATTCGCCATATTCAGCGCCTCATGTTAGGTTGCCCATATGCATGTCTGGTGATCTATTCTTTTTTCCCCGAATAGTCAGGTGATCAATTCTATCCAAAAGCGTTGATTCACAGATAGGGAACCCATCTGAACGCCCGTCAGGTAATCTGTACACAAACGCCGATTCGTCTCGAACATACTGTAATTTTTGTTTTAGTTCTATCGTGTTCTCTCATATCTATTACTAATCTTAGCCTTTATCTTTCTTTCATATTCTTTGATTATGTTTGGGCAACTAATTTTTTTTTCAAAAAGGGGATCTCCCCGGCCTCTGCATCAGAACGATGCATACGGCCATACTTATTAATAAGCAAATAAGTTCAACACAAGACTCTAACATTTAAGAATTTCAGATCTTGGGATATTATTTAAACATCAAGCAAAGCAAAATAAAATAAAATGACGCTCCAAGCAAAACACATATCATGTGGGGAATAAAAATATAGCTCCAAGTAAAGTTATCGATGAATGAAGACGAAAGAGGGGATGCCTTCCGGGGCATCCCTAAGCTTAGGCTCTTGGTTATCCTTGAATATTACCTTGGGATGCCTTGGGCATCCCCAAGCTTAGGCTCTTGCCACTTCTTATTCCATAGTCCATCGAAACTTCACCCAAAACTTGAAAACTTCACAACACAAAACTCAACAGAAAACATGTAAGCTCCATTAGTATAAGAAAATAAAACCACCACTTAGGTATTATTGTGAACTCATTCTAAACTCATATTGGTGTAATATCTACTGTATTCCAACTTCTCTATGGTTCATACCCTCCGATACTACTCATAGATTCATCGAAATAAGCAAACAACACAAAAAAAACAGAATCTGTCAAAAATAGAACAGTCTGTAGTAATCTGTATCAAACGTATACTTCTGGAACCAAAAAAAATCTACCAAATTAGGAAGTCCCAGATAATTTGTTTTTTGATCTACTGCAAAAAGAATCAACTGAAAATCACGTTTATGTGAATTATGAAAACTAATCTCGTGCATGCAAAGTTTCTGTTTTTTACAGCAAGATCAAATTGACTATCACCGTAGGCTATCCTAAAGGTCTTACTTGGCACTTTATTGAAACAAAAACTATAAAACATGATTAATACAGTAGCATAATCATGTGAACACACAAAAATAGTAAGGGTAAATATTGGGTTGTCTCCCAACAAGCGCTTTTCTTTATTACCTTTTTAGCTAGGCATTATGATTTCAATGATGCTCACATAAAAAATAAGAATTGAAACATAACAGGAGCATCATGAAGCATATGACTAGCACAATTAAGCCTAACCCACTTCCTATGCATAGGGATTTTGTGAGCAAACAATTTATGGGAACAAGAATCAACTTGCATAGGAAGGCAAAACAAGTGCAACTTCAAAAATTTCAACACATAGAGAGGAAACTTGATATTATTGCAATTCCTACAAGAATATATTCCTCCCTCATAATAATTTTCAGTAGCATCATGAATTAATTCAACAATATAACCAGCACCTAAATCATTCTTTTCATGATCTACTTGCATAGAAATTTTATTACTCTCCACATAAGCAAATTTCTTCTCTTTCGGAATAGTGGGAGTACCATAAGAAACTCGAATACTATAAATTGTTTCCACATTAAAAGAGTAATGTTCAGAAAAAGGGTAATCATAATCATGATAAGTTTTATAAATATAATCATCACTACTCTTTATACATAGGTGTCATCACAATAGTCATCATAAATAGGAGACATGCTATCATTATAATAAATTTGCTCATCAAAACTTGGGAGGCTAAAAATATCATCTTCATTGGACATAGGATCCCCAAGCTTGGGATAAACATTAATTGCAGCAAATATATTCTCAAACATGTCATTCTCATCAAACATAGCATCCCCAAGCTTGGGCCTTTTCATATCATAAGCATAATCACTCTCATCGTTAACAGTATGGATAGCACCAATAGTATAGCAATTATCATCATCACAATGAGTAGTAGGAGCAACATCATTTGAGAGGGATACCTTTCTACCTTTGCTTCTCCATTTTTTCTTTTTCTTCTTCACATCATGTGTGGGTTTAACCCTCTTTTTTGAGCTCCTTATTGATGAGATTGATTGAATAGAAGGCTCCTCCTCGTTACCTAATTAATCATAAGAAATAATAGGAGGACGTTGGGAAGTCTCTTCCCTTTCATTAGTATTCTCTTCATCTTCTATTTGTTTTCTTTTCTTTATGTAATTGGCAATGTAAGGATTTTCAATGCAATTCACCACACAATACATATAAATTTCCTCTAGATCAAAATCAAGAAGTTTATCATGGGCAAATACTGGAAGATAGTTAGTTATATGTTTCATTTCTTCATAGCCCATAAGCAAGCTAAGTTCATTATGATGTGCAAGGGAAATACAGTCATCACAATTTTTGGAAACGATTAGATCATGAAACAATTTGCATCAGATAGTTAAATGACCATGTTCATTGCAAAGTTCACAAGTACGGCTAAGAAAATTTAAATTTTCAGCACAAACATCTAGCCTTTCTTGCAACCATTTAGTTTCTAAGTACTTATGCTTCTTACAAAATCTATATTCCCTTTTTGGTATGTATTTGCAAACTCTATGCACTCCACAAAAATTGACATGCTTATAAGAGACATTTTCATCGTGACTAGTGTAATCATCATTAGTACTATGGATATTCAAAGAGTTCATACTAAAAACATTGCAATCATGCTCATCATTCAAAGATCTAGTGACAAACATTTTATAGATTTCTTCTCCAAGCACTTGAGCACAATTTTCCTTTCCATCATTCTCACGAAAGATATTAAAAAGATGAAGCGTATGAGACAAACTCAATTCGATTTTTTAATTTTCTTTTATAAACGAAACTAGTGATAAAACATGAAACAAAAAGATTTGATTGCAAGATCTAAAGATATACCTTCAAGCACTCACCTTCCAGGCAACGGCGCCAGAAAAGAGCTTGATGTCTACTACGCAACCTTCTCCTTGTAGACCTTGTTGAGCCTCCAAGTGCAGAGGTTTGTAGGACAGTAGCAAATTTCCCTCGAGTGGATGACCTAAGGTTTATCAATCCGTGGGAGGTGTAGGATGAAGATGGTCTCTCTCAATACCCTGCAACCAAATAACAAAGTGTCTCTTGTGTCCCCAACACACCCAATACAATGGTAAATTGTATAGGTGCACTGGTTCGGCGAAGAGATGGTGATACAAGTGCAATATGGATGGTAGATATAGGCATTTCTAATCTGAAAATATAAAAACATCAAGGTAACTAATGATAAAAGTGAGCACAAACGGTATTGCAATGCTAGGAAACAAGTCCTAGGGTTCATACTTTCACTAGTGCAAGTTCTCTCAACAATAATAACATAACTGGATCATATAACTATCCCTCAACATGCAACAAAGAGTCACTCCAAAGTCACTAATAGCGGAGAACAAACGAAGAGATTATGGTAGGGTACGAAACCACCTCAAAGTTATCCTTTATGATCTATCTATTCAAGAGTCCATAGTAAAATAACACGAAGCTATTCTTTCCGTTCAATCTATCATAGAGTTCGTACTAGAATAACACCTTAAGACACAAATCAACCAAAACCATAATGTCACCTAGATACTCCAATGTTACCTCAAGTATCCGTGGGTATGATTATACGATATGCATCACACAATCTTGGATTCATCTATTCAACCAACACAAAGTACTTCAAAGAGTGCCCCAGAGTTTCTACCGGAGAGTCAAGACAAAAACGTGTGCCAACCCCCATGCATAGGTTCATGGGCGGAACCCGCAAGTTGATCACCAAAACATACATTAAGTGGATCATGTGATATCCCATTGTCACCACAGATAAGCACGGCAAGACATACATCAAGTATTCTCAAATCCTTAAAGACTCAATCCGATAAGATAACTTCAAAGGGAAAACTCAATCCATTACAAGAGAGTAGAGGGGGAGAAACATCAAAAGATCCAACTATAATAGCAAAGCTTGCGATACATCAAGATCGTACCACCTCAAGAACACGAGAGAGAGAGATCAAACACATAGCTACTGGTACATACCCTCAGCCCCGAGGGTGAACTACTCCCTCCTCGTCATGGAGAGCGCCAGGATGATGAAGATGGCCACCAGAAAGGGTTACCCCCTCCGGCAAGGTGCCGGAACGGGTCTAGATTGGTTTTTCGTGGCTCTGGAGGCTTGCGGCGGCAGAACTCCCGATCTAGGTTTCTTTCTGGAAGTTTGGGTATATATGAGAGGTATTGGCGTCGGGAACAAGTCAGGGGGTCTCCGGGCTGTCCACGAGGCAGGGGGCGCGCCCAGGGGGGTGGGCGCGCCCCCTACCCTCGTGGGCAGCCCGGGGCCCTTCTGGTCCATCTCTGATGCTCTGTGGGCTTCTTCTAGTCAAAAATAAGCTTCGTGAAATTTTAGGTCAATTGGACTCCGTTTGATTTTCCTTTTCTGCGATACTCAAAAAACAAGGAAAAAACAGAAACTGGCACTGGGCTCTGGGTTAATAAGTTAGTCCCAAAAATCATATAAAACAGCATATAAATGCATATAAAACATCCTAGATGGATAATATAATAGCATGGAACAATCGAAAATTATAGATACGTTGGAGACGTATCAAATGCCTCCAGTAATATGAATCAATGACACTTTTTTCATGTCCTGCTAAATTTCCCATTAAGATAAGTTGCTTCTTTTCGTTAGAAATGCAACTGTCCTGGTCCGCCTACTCTCCCATGCCCAAATACCGACTCTGTAGCAGCTGTTAATGTAATGTTGCTGGTAAAATGAAGCAATGGCACCATTAAAGTAATGTTGTATTTAACGATTGTCATAGTTAATCCTAATGCCCACACTAATATCTAGCAATGCTGCCACTTTAGAAATTGCTACTGTCCTTGTAGGATTGCTATTCAGATAAGGAACATGCTTCTTTTCATTTGATGTATGTTTCATCACTTGTTTGTCACCCTCCTTTCCACCTTTTTTGTGCAAACAGAGACATACATTTCATGCTTGATCTTAGTTGAACTGCACAAATGATATCCAAATTATAGTTGAACATTCCAGGAGCTTCGCAACCAACCTTGATGTTACTCAATTTTATTGCAACTAATGAAGAAGAAGCTATGTGGGTTTCATTTTCTCATGGAAATGGAACCAGGGCTGGAACCCTTTTTAAAAAAAATGAAGAAGAAGCTGCTAGCTCATGGGACATTGCTTCATTTTAGGTGAACTGCACCAAAAGGTCCCATGAATTGAATCATCCATGTTGGTGACTGGTGTCATCCCTTCTATGATGGCGTTGACTGAAGATATGGTTCCCATCACGAGGTATGTTCCTTTTTGGTCTGACCGTTTGCCAAACATCCTGCATGTTGAGTCTGCTCTGGTGCTACTGTTTTGGCACTGCCATGATAAATCAATAATGTTATTATTGTGCACCTTAATCTAGTGGCACTATTAATTTGAGGCAATATTTTGGCACCGCTAGTGCCATAGATTTTTTTATATATCGAAAGAGGGGGTTTCCTCCGATTTCATTAAATAAACCCTACCATAGAGAACCATTATCCGACAACATCTCAGTGTAAACGGTCAGTTATGCAACTACTACTAGACCGGACTGAGTACTAGCAGGAGACAAGTTCGCCACATAAGATAGGCAGGTAGGGGGACGCAGCACCAGCTCGACCAAGTTTGGATTACAACCCAAATGCTATCACAGAAACATCAGGGGGAAAAACAGAGCCAGCTTCAGCATCCCAGTCTAAGCACCCCCGGCCTCCATCCTTGCGACGCACGGTACACCTCGTTTGCCACCTGCTCGACCCTAGTGCCACTGATAAAATGAAGTAATAATACAATTAAAATAGAGCGAGTGTCCTCTCTATCATTTCATTTCCAATGTAGATAAAGGAAGTGCTTCTCTTTGTTAGTATATGTTTCATCAACTAGTCCCATTGTTAATGTTTCAGCGTTTTTGCAAACTGGGGTGCTTAATTTTAGTTGATCTGCACAAAAATAGAGATTGGAATGTCTCAAGGCCCCTCCTTGTACCACCGCTGTACACTGATGTTCATCACTAGCAGAAGGTGTATCGGGGAGACTTGGGTCGATTTCCAGTATGAGGCGTACCGTATGAGGCGTCGCAGGGCCCATCTCGCCCTCGCAGCATGGCTTACTATGATACTATCGCAATATTTGCTTCTATTTATTAGTGTATGTTTCATCAACTAGTGCCACTATAATGTAATCACGCTTTTTCATTATTTATGTAAACAGGGTTATTCAGCTGCATTTTGGTGGAACTCCACAAATGTACGAATGGAACCGTCATATATGCAGAGTGCGAGGTGCCAAGTAAAAATTACCGACACCAACCCTGCTCCATCTAAGAATTGGAATCCACCACCACCAGTGGGATGTGTGGCGCTCACTATGGACGGATCTTTCTCGACAGCAAATCCTCTAACCAAATACTAGTAGCTTAGACTTCAAAATAATACTAGTAGCTTATATTGGCAGTTTTCTAGGGAGTACTCTTTTCTGAAAGAAGCACCAATTTTTCTTTATTTGTACACAGTGTCACAACTTTGACCCAAAGGTCCAGAGCTATTTTAGGGTGATTGGCGTAGTACTCGGAGACTGATAGTAAGCATGATTTTTATTAGCTGTCACACTGATTGTAAGCATGAGTAGATGGAAGATTAGGTTAGTGCGAAGCTTACCTTAAACCCTACCGACGTCGTTGAAACGAGGCGAGCATCGAGGGAACCGTGCAGAACGGCGGGGAAGCAACGTCGCGCCATCCGGACTCCTCTTGCGGTGGTAGAATGAATACTCATGTGGCTCCGGCTGGCTCTGCACCCTCACGAACGGCACACCGTACTCGATCGATTCGTTATCCTCTGGGTGCTCGACCTTCGACTTGTACGCCCACCACCTCCGCCTGACTTTCGTCTCGACCGAATCTGTCTACTTCATCGCAAAGTGGAGATACTCAATGAAATTGAAGGACTGCGGCGTGACTGCCGCCGAGGAGTACATCGCCGCCCTCATCGCCGCCGTCTTGCTCTTTCGCATACATTGCCACATGGCCCTCACCGTCCCCGAAATCTCCCACTCATTGTCAAACCAAGTAAGGATCTCCTTCAACTTGGCTATCTTTGCCTGGTCACCACCGGCGATCTGCCTGATTCGCTACTGCATTCTCTCCATAGATGTCCTTCTGAGTGGTCCGGTGCTAGCTTTGGAAGATGGGAGGAGAGACGATGGTCTTGCAATAGAGAAGAGGGAGAGACGAGATGGTGTTTTGGAATGAAGATGATGGAGAGGAGAGGGGGTGGTTTTGCAATGAAGAAGAGGGAGAGGCGATACGGTGGTTTTGGAATGGAGATGATGGATGTCACGCCCAATATGCGATACTATCCTAAAGAGACTCGAAGGTCCCACCAAGGATAGAACCGCATATTGAAACGCTTTTGCAAGGTGTATATCATTACATCAACATTACATAATAGATGGGGATACATACAAAAGGCATACAATGCCACACGAATACAACATCATCTTACATAAGAGCACCATCCGACTACGGATGAAACACAAACAGAAACTCAAACGACAACCACCCTGCTAGCCCAGGCTGCCGACCTGGAACCTACCCCCTGATCAAAGAAGAAGCAGAAGAAGAACTCCAAAACAAGTAACATCGCTCTCGCGTCAAGATCATCGCATAACCTGTACCTGCAACTGTTGTTGTAGTAATCTGTGAGCCACGAGGACTCAGCAATCCCATTACCATGGGTATCAAGACTAGCAAAGCTTAATGGGTAAGAAATGGATAAGTGGTGAGGTTGCAGCAGCGAATAAGCATGATATGGTGGCTAACATATGCAAATAAGAGCGAGAAGAGAAGCAACGGAACGGTCGTGAAGCTAGCAATGATCAAGAGGTGATCCTGAACTCCTACTTACGTCAAACATAACCCAAAACCGTGTTCACTTCCCGGACTCCGCCGAAAAGAGACCATCACGGCTACACACACGGTTGATGCGTTTTAATTCGAATCAGGTGTCAAGTTATCTACAACTGGACATTAACAAATTCCCGTCTGCCATATAACCGCGGGCACGGCTCTCGAAAGTTTATACCCTGCAGGGGTGTCCCAACTTAGCCCATCACAAGCTCTCACGGTCAATGAAGGATATTCCTTCTCCCAGGAAGACCCGGTCAGTCTTGGAATCTCGGTTTACAAGACATTTCGACAATGGTAAAACAAGACTAGCAAAGCCGCCCGGATGTGCCGACAAATCCCGATAGGAGCTGCACATATCTCGTTCTCAGGGCACACCGGATGAGCCAGACGTCGGGTTGGCATAGACCCTGGTTGCCCAGGGGGTGCCGGACATCGCTCGGTTCGGACCAGCACTTAGAGAAGCACTGTCCCGGGGGGGGGGGGGGGCTAAAATAAAGATGACCCTCGGGTTGGCCGACCCAAGGGAAAGGTATAGGTCACTACTAGGGAAAAGCCTATACACAGAATCTTAGCAGCAGCGAGGTTCAAAATGGGGCGCTACTGCTAACTAGTTGTAGCGCGTGTAATGTAAACTCGCTGTTGACAATGATTTAGCAGTAGCGCGCTCGGCCAAAAACACGCTGCTACAAATATTGACCGGCGGTGTTCACCTAACTCTAAGTAGCAGTAGCGTGGTCGCAAGAACAGCGCTACTGCTATGTATGTAGTAGTAGCGCGCTTTTTCCGAGATCGCTGCTGGTAAGTTTCAAATTGCCACAATTTTTTGTCCCAGTTAGCAGTAGCACTGTATCGCAAAGCGCGCTGCTGCTAAATCCTTAGCAGCAGCGCGTTTTAGGTCACGCGCTACTGCTAACCCGCACCAACCCAACACCTTTCCCCACCCGTCCCTCCCCTCCCCCTCCTCTTTTCCCTTCCCCCTACCTCCCCCTCCTCTCTTCCCTTCCCCCTACCTCCTCCACATGCTCCCACTCTCACTCTTCTTCTTCTCCTCAATACTTCTCCCCCATTACTCTCTCTCTCCTATCCACCTTTCTCTCTCTTCATTACTCCTACATAACTACACCACCTCCATTAATGTATCTCCTTTCTCTTTTTTCTTCCCCCTCCACTAGTTGAAGTTGTCTCCTCCCAAATTAGGTAGCTAGGTAGATGTAGGATTTAGTTAAGTGACCTATTTGCCCCCTAACTAGATCTATCTTTGTCAAGAAGAGCTTTGTGCACTTTTGATCTCCCTACAACATCATCTCCACCGTGTGCTCGATCTCGATCGAGATAGAGGTGATGAAAATTTCATGCTTTTGCAAAATGGAAATGTGTATATGTGTATGATATGTTTGTGGAAATTGTGTGTGTGGCATGAGTTGACGCCGCCAAATTGTGCTTTTGAGTTGCCTATGTTTTGCCGAATTGTCGATTTATTTCCGTTTCGGCGAATTTCGGGCAAACTCTAGATCCATATATGTCCTATTTTTAGGGAAGGTCATGCCAAATTTTTTTATGACTTTGATGCATGCATGCATTTTTATAATCAATTTTTTTATTATTACCGTGCAGAGTTGATGATGGTTAGTGGAACGATGGTGGACAGGTGGTTGCGGTCGGCGGTGCAGGACATGAAAGAAAATAACCGGACAGAGGTTTTATGTCCGTGTCGAAAATGCAAAGGAATAGTTTGGCTCGACCCCCATGACGATGGTCGTGTCGAAGCGCACCTGCTCATGACTGGTTTCATGGATGGCTATACTCGGTGGATAATTGAAGATGAGGATGACGATGTTGAGGATGCCGACGGGGCAGGCAATGATGACACGGGGCAAGACGAAGAGATGATCGATAATGGCGGCGGGGAAGAGGCCAGACATGGCGGCGGAGAAGGGGCCGGACATGGCGGAGGAGAAGCGTCCGGACATGGCGGCGGAGAGAACGACATGGACTCCACGCAGCAGAGTTCGTTGGTACTAAGTTCAATTGTGCGGGACCCTCATGTTCAAGCATTGCTTCGCAAGGACACGAGTACTGAGAGAGCTGCTTCTAGACAGGAGGCTAAGCTGGAGCAACTGGTGGTAGACTCAAACACTCCATTGCATGATGGTTGCAATCCTGAGGTGACCCGCTTGAGTTTCACGCTCCAACTCCTGAAGACGAAGGCTAAAAACAAATGGACCGACACTAGCCTCGATGAGCATCTCAAGTACCTAAAGGATGTTCTTCCCGCGGGTAATCTATGTCCTACTAGTGTTGATGAGGCCAAGAAAATCGTGTGCCCTCTTGATCTGCCACACGTTAGATACCATGCATGCATCAACGATTGCATAATTTATCGGAAGGAGCACGCGGAAAAAACAAGCTGTCCGGTGTGCAATGCTTCTCGATACAAGAAGGCCGGGAAGAAATGTCCCCAGAAAGTTGTATGGTACTTACCGATCACTCCCCGTTTCCAGAGGTATTTTGTAGATCCCAAGGAAGCAAAGCTAATGCGCTGGCACGCGGAGAGGAAGAAGCCCGACGATGGAGATGATCCGAAGCTGAGACACGTGAAGGATGGAAGCCAGTGGAGAGCGTTGAACAGCTTCTATCGGTATTTTGAATGTGATGCAAGGAACATCGTGCTCGGCGCGTGTACCGATGGCATGAATCCGTTTGGCAACCAGAACACCAACCATAGCACATGGCCCGTGTTTGTATGGATGTACAACCTCCCCCCTGGTTGTGCATGAAATCGAAGTACATTCACATGAGCATGCTTATTCAAGGGCCGAAACATCCAGGAAATAATATTAATTTGTATCTGGGGCTACTTCAAGAGGAGTTAGACACGTTATGGAAAACACCGGCCAAGACATGGGACGCCAGCAAAGGTGAGTATTTCAACATGAGAGCCGCGCTGATCACGACAGTGCAGGACTATCTCGGTTACGGATATGTGGCAGGCAAGGTGTGCCATGGATATTGCGGATGCACGCGGTGCATGGATGATACAACGTCTCAGCAGCTAACGTCAAGGAAAGATGGCGGGTCTGGGAAAATCGTGTACATGGGGCATCGAAGATGGCTTGAACAGGACGACCCGTGGAGAAACCATGGAGATCTATTCAATGGTCACGCTGAGCATCGAGGACCTCCACATAAGCGGAGCGGTGCCGAAATCGATGAGCTGTTGAAAAATTGGAAGGAGTGCCCCGCACTGGGAAAGACGATGAGAAAGGCGCCGGAGCCGCTACTGAAGGTATGGAAGACGAGGTCTATGTTCTGGGACTTGGAGTACTGGCACAAACTCGATACACCTCATTGCCTTGATCAAATGCATATCTGTAAGAATGTCCTTGAGAGCTTGCTCGCAACACTGATGAACATGCCGGATAAGACCAAGGATGGGCCGAAGGCAAGAAAAGACTTGCAAGATTTCAAAATCAGGGAAGATCTGCACATGCCGCCCCATAAAATGTCAGACGAGACAGAGACGGAGACAGAGGCACGGGAGAAGAACGGCAAGAAAATAAAGAAAGAGGATTATTGCCCCCCTTCTTGCTTCACCTTAAGTCAGGCTGAGATCAATCAATTCTTTAAGTGCCTTATCGGAGTGAAAGTTAGTTCCGGTTACTGTGGCAAGATAAGCAGATATCTAGACATGGACAAGAAAAGGTTCAGCGGGATGAAGTCTCATGACTGTCATGTGATGATGACGCAGATACTACCTGTTGCCCTTAGAGGGATAATGGACAAGCACGTCCGTGACACGCTTATTGGTCTCTGCAACTTTTTCGACGTCATCTCTCGAAAGTCGATCAGTGTGAAGTAGCTCCAAAGGCTACATGAAGAGATCGTTGTGATACTGAATGAGCTTGAGATGTACTTCCCGCCCGCATTCTTCGACATGATGGTGCATCTGTGTGTCCATATTGTGGATGACTTAATAGACCTGGGGCCGTCATTCCTGCACAACATGATGCCGTTTGAGAGGATGAATGGGATCATCAAAGGATTCGTTCGTAACATGTCCCATCCGGATGGAAGCATCGTCCAGGGCTATTTGGCACAAGAGTGCATCTCTTTCTGTGAGAATTTTCTATATGGCGCTGACCAGCCACCTGGTGTTAGTGTTGGTTTGCCCGTTAACAAGCACGATGGGAGGCTCGAAGGAGATGGTCACTGCAACGGTCGCAGGGAACTGCACGTGGCATACTCAGATCGACGTAGCGACTTTGACAGAGCAAACTTGGTAGTGCTACAACACCTAGACGAGGTAGATCCTTTCGTGGCACTACACAAAGAAATTATCGCAAAGAAGTATCGTGACCGGGGGGTATGCAGGACGGACGCCGAAGTTACTAGAGAGCACAACTCCACTTTCCTACATTGGTTCAAAGAGCATATTATTGCTAATCCCCCGGAGGAGGGCTCTAAGGACGGATTGCTCATATACGCCTTAGCACATGGCCCCTCGCCCAACCTCGTAACCTATCAGGCATATGATATCAAGGATACACATTCTACACGGAGGCAAAAGATATGGACAGTGATGATCAGAACTCAGGGGTGACGATGGAATGCATGACCGGCTGCGACAACGGCACAACTGAAAGATTTTATGGAAGGGTCGAGGAGATCTGGGAGCTTGACTACTCTGGACTGCACAACACGACGATGTTCCGTGTCAGATGGGCTAAGAATGTCGAAAGAGAAAACCGGATGTTCACTACCATGACTATACCCGACGCCAAGAGCGCTACCGCGAATGCTATCGCAAAAAACGAGCCATGGGTACACGCTAAGCACGTGACACAATGCTTCTTCATAACTGACCCGCGCAATCCCAGTCGTGTTGTCGTGAGGAGAGGCAAAAGGAACATCATTGGAATGGATGGAGTCGCCAACGAGGAAGACTATGATCAGTACGGCAACCCAATGAGGGAAGATGACGATGATGATGAAGTATACGTCAAAAGAAGAATCAATACTACATTACCTAAGAAAAATCGTACTCCATGGAAAAGGCAAAGTCACAATGAGGGGCTCAATTATTCTTCGACGAACAAGAAGGGAAAGAAGCTGACTCAAAAACGAAAACGTCAGCACTGAGGAAACGTATGTTATGGGTCCAATGATGTGTAATATATATATGTTCCTATTTTGTATACACACTTAGCCATTATTATGCATGGGTCCAATGATGTGTAATATATATGTTCCTATTTTGCATACATATTTAACCGTCAAATGATGCAATATATATCGCCCTCCCTTCGTTCACTACCCTCGGGAAATAAAAGTGGGATAAAATAAAGGAAAAGAAAAAGGAAAACTGGCAGTAGCAACGGCAGTAGCAGCGCGTTTCTCATAAACCGCTGCAGCTACAGAATTTAGTACTAGCGCATTTCTCCTAAACCGCTGCAGCTACTGATGTTAGTAGCAGCGCGTTTTGACATAACGCGCTGGAGACGGCGCCACGTGGAAGGTGTTTTACAATGACGGCCCGGAGGCCAAGAAGCAGAAAAAGAAGTTTAGTCAGGCGGACATCGACGCAAAGGTGAAGCTTGCGGTCGAGAAAAAAGCAGCTGAGGATGCGAAAAAAGCAGCCAAGGACAAATATGAGTTGCTATAGCAGGCAGTCAATGCAGCTGTAACTGCCTGCAGAAATGATTTCGCTACTAACTTGGTTCCAGTTATCATCAACTGGGCGAAGGAAAATCCAGACAAGACGGTACATGATTTCCCGATGCCCAGTTTCGTTGCGAGCAACTCCATGAACAACAACACCATCGCACCATCACTTGCTCAAGCAACCGGGCGTCCTCTCGCAGCCGCTCCCGCTCATAGCAGCCCGTCCTCAGTCTCAGGCGCGCTAGGTGGGCCTTCGTCTTTGGCTGAGCTCGACGCCGTCACGGTAATTACATGTCGCACCAACATATATATATATATAGATAATATTCCATTTTTGTTGCCTTTCGGTTGTTTTACGCCACAGACATACGTGTTTGCAGGCGAAAGAAACCCCGTGCACCATACTCTACTTGTTCAAAGGCCAGAAGGTGGACGTGGGAAAGGGGATGATAATGGACCCCTCTCAACGCACATTCCACAACCAGCCGATCCCCGCTGGGCACTTCAGGGTTAGCTTGACCAGTATGAAATCGGGGCACGAGGATTTGCCTCCTCCAGTACAGCATGTGGGAACGGACGATGAGACCCCGCCGCGGATTGGAAGCTGCAAGGGTTGGGTGCTGCTATGGCCGAAGAATCTTATTCGTCTGGAGCCGGCCGAGAGCACACCAATAACTACCACACATCAACAAGCATGTGCAGAGACCACCACCCCGCCTACGCAATTACCAGCTCCTGTAGTGCCGGGTGAGAGCGGCGGACGACATGATGAAGGGGGTGCAATAGTACTGGCTGATGTAATTTCTCCTGTAGAACAGAGAATGGATGATGAGACGGAGGTCGACCCTATGGATTACCTCAATACAAACGCGTATGACTGTGACATAGATATGATGAGTCAACCATATGACGAATCGGGCTATCAGCTTGCTAATGAGGATATGGATGATATGCCCGGGCAGGGTCGTACCATGGATTGCAAAAAGTCTCTCTTCATGAAATCCTCACAGGACACGCCTGAAGATGCCGCCTCAACATAGGCTCAACTAGCCGGGCGCGAGGGTCATACAGTACTTAGCCCGGGAACACTTGGGCAGGGGTTAAGGAAGGGTCTGGAAGGTGTGCCCAAGAAAAAGGAGAGGAAGAGATCGGGGAAGGTAACTGCCTCCAAACAAGCCAGAGCACACAGCAGCTAGACGATGCATTCTGAAGAGCGTGTACCCGTGAAAGGTGCGGTCATGTTCCATCTCACGGGCGAGCCGATGCTATCGCCGAAACCGCTGGAGGCACTATCAAGGGATCTCAGGAGACTGCACGACCATGTGCTGTCGACTGAGAAAAGCCTACTAGCCTCAAAGGATCCAGGATATCCGACATACGCGGCTCGTGTGCCTGAGGGGAAGTGCTACGTCGACACACGGCCCGCGGAGGTGTTCTTCCTGCGGTTTGACCATATCTTTGAGATGTTTCTAACAAGGCGGCTTGATTTTACTATCGTCCGCCTTTTTGCGCTACATATGAGCTCCGTCATGAAGAGTGAAGAAGTCTCGCAAATCTATGTGGCGGATCCGTACTACATGCACGAGTCTTTCTTGAGTCTCGGCGACTTTGAGCGTGAAACTGCTAGGGAGTACCTCCAAAACTTCATGGTACAGAATAATGATTGAGAAATTGTCCTCGTGCCTTATCATCCAAAGTAAGTCAGTTTCGGACAACCCTTTCGTACATTTCAATCATTCCTTCTCTCTCATATGGGGAATAATTTGAGGTGTCTTTTCCCCGCAGCAACGGGCGCGCTGTCCTTAGCGTTCTTTACCCGCAAGTCTCCCACGCCGTGTATTTTGACCCTTCCAGAGACTACGAGAAAAAGGACTACACCCACATAATGAATATTCTAGATGATGCTCTCCAGGGCTTCAGCTTTAGAGGTGGCCACGTGCATATCAAGAAACAAAGGAACAAGAAGATGGGTTTCGCGCATAAAACTAACTTCTCCTGCATCCATGTCCCAAAACCAAGCAAGAAGGATGGATTCTACATCGTCCATCTCATGATTTAGTTCAACACGGATCACCAAAAGCTTCACATTAATAGCAGAAATGATGATCATATCCACAAGTGGCTAGAATCTCATGGAGAAGCGAATTATAAACTTAGAGATGACTTCTTTCGCATCCAAAGCGACATTGCGACGATCATCATGAAAGAAGTCGTCGATGAGAAGGGGATGTTCCACCACGGCCCTATATCACGAACTGACGTCCGAACTCGCATAGGCATGCAACGTCTAGACCTCACGCCGTTCAAGAAGCTAGGGTTCGTCCTCGATGATATGGAAGGATGGAACTTCTAGTGATTTATGATGCCGATGATGATGATATGTGTCGGTTGAACTTGTATACTTTTTGTAGCGATGAAACTTTGTGATGTCCACGGTCCCTGCCGAACTTGCGTAACGCTACTTTGTTAGTTTGCGTACGATGACCTGCGTACCTCTAGTTAATTAATTTGCATACTGTATATGTTGCATCTAGTTGCTAACCCTTTCTTTTTTGGTGTTGCTCTAGTATATTTTGTTGCATATATATGATTGTACATCCTCTTCATGAACATGCATCTCTAACAGGTACCTAGTTTCTTGATGGCGAGATGGAAATGCTATGTCGTGTACAAAGGGAAGGTTCCAGGGGTGTACAACGAGTGGCATGAGTGTCAGGCGCAAGTGAATGGGTTCACGGGCGCCAGCCATAAAGGCTTCAAAAGCAGACAAGAAGGAGAAGCTAGTTACTTGAGGTTCACGCTAGCGCGAGAGAGGACTCGTAACCGCCACCTCATGTACTGCATAGTTCCGCTCTCACTCATAGTGATAGCACTTCTTGCGTATACCTTTGTTTAGATGGATGATGTTGTTGTAGTTGCAAGTATTCGAGACTTGCATGTATTGCTATTTTCGAGATGATGACAAGATATCACTTTGTGTTGGATGATGATTATGATGAGACTATTTGTATGTACATGCTATGATTACATTTGTGGTCTCGTAGGCATTTGTATGTGTATCATGATGACATTTATATGTGCTAAAGATTCTTCTACAAAGCCGGTTCAAATACAAAACAAATATGCCAAAAAAAACTACTTAAATTAGCAGTAGCGAGTGTATAAAAGTTAGCAGCAGCGCCTCAATAGCAGTAGCGCGTCCAGCCAAAGAGCGCTAGCGCTACTAGCGGTAGCGAGCTTCCTCTAACCGCGCTGCTGCTACACTTGTGTAGCAGTAGCGCGGGTGCGCACGCGCTACTGCTATGAGTTAGCTGTAGCGCCTTATTAGTAGCGCCGGTGCCCGCGCTACTAATACATCTAAAACCCGCGATGCTGCTAGCCTTTTCCCTAGTAGTGGGTGGTGGTGAAGCAAATGGTAAAACCAAGGTTGGGCCTTGCTGGAGGAGTTTTATTCAAAGCGAACTGCCAAGGGGGTCCCATAAATCACCCAACCGCGTAAGGAACACAAAATCCGGGAACATAATACTGATATGACAGAAACTAGGGCGGCAAGAGTTGAACAAAACACTAGGCATAAGGCCGAGCCTTCCACCCTTTACCAAGTATATAGATGCATTAATTAAATAAGAGATATTGTGATATCCCAACATAATCCTGTCCACCATGGAGAAATGTTCAACTTCACCTGCAACTAACAACACTATAAGAGGGGCTGAGCAACGCGGTAACATAGCCAAGTAACGGTTTGCTAGGAAGAGTGAAAAGGTTAGAGGCTGACATGGCAATTTTGGGAGGCTTGAAGAGCAATTGATAGGTAGCGCAGCATAGCGGAAGAACGAAGCAACTAGCATAGCAATGATAGTAATGAGATCCAAGGTGACGGTCATCTTGCCTGAAATCCCGCAAGGAAGAAGAACGAGTCCATGAAGAAGATGAAGCCATGAAGATGAACCAAGCGTAGACGAACGAATCCTCACGATCGCAACGAAACGGAAAATATCGAGAAGAAGCACACAACATAGTAAACACACCACACATATACATGACATGATGCTCAACCAAGTATAATGCATGACAAAGCTAGATGAGGCTACTCATGGCAAGAGATGATGCATATAAGAGCAACACATCAAAGCAAGTTTAAATGAGGCCGGAAACAACATATAACAATTCCGGTAAGTCGTCATATGCAAGTTTCAAAGTTGGTACAGATCTGAACAAACATTAAGTTGAAGTTATTAAACAGCAAGTTAAAGAGCACCAAGAGGAACTACACGAAATTCTAGACAAGTTACATATAAAGTTCATTAGATTCGGAGCTACGGCCTAGAAAATATGAGCAAAACAAGATAAGCATGGCATTGATGCAAAGTGCATACAAACATCAAGCAAACACTCTCAAACATGGATGCAACATGGAAATATGAAACTTCATGCAAAATCAAACAAGTTTCATATAGAGCACACTCAAAACGGAGCAACGGTTCAACACACTCAATACAAGTTTAAAGGACAAGTTGTCCAAAACAGCAACTAGGCATCTAACAAGCATCAAAACAATATGCTACAGCAATCCAACATAAGAACAAAAGGCATGAGCATGAAGTACAGGTAAAGCATGACAAAACATGAACACTGAGCTATCTCCAGAAACAACTAGAACATGCTCAAAAGGACATGGCAAGATTGCAAATTATAACAGTTTCGGACTTAGCAGAAATAACATCAGGTTGCAATGTTTAGAGCTATCAATCAACGTGTTACAGGAACTTATCATGGAAAACAAAGGCATGGCATGTTAATACTCAAGACAAAGAGCAAAACTCCCTTACTGAACTAATTCTAAAGATCAACAGAAAAGATGGTAGGATCCATGCAAACATGGCAAATGATATGGCAGATTCATACATGGCAGGAACAACAATAAGTAGGCATGTTGGTGAGCTTGTACCACTCACCACAGAGCAATACATGGCATGGAAAGGTGACCAATAGTAAGAAGACATGTTTATGAAGCTAGGAATGGCAATAACAAGTTCATAGAGTGCATGGATCACTAACAACAAGCATGGCAACATTGAACTTAATGTTAACAGGCTGACAACAGCATTATTTAGCAAGTTTGGAGCAATACAACAACATGTTACAGCAGGCTATAAATTAAACCAGGGGCATAAATGGATAGAACATGACATGTGTAACAAAAACTCCTTAGTGAACATCTCCAGATTATGCATATAATGACTTGTAGTAGCAGGTTTACATAGCATCAGGATATAGCAGATTCAGACTAGGAAAACAGCAACAGCAAGTACCCTACTTCACGAGCTCAATGCACTCACTACAAGGCTCACAAAAATACATGGATTGCACCACAGTAAAGATGACATGATGTTCCTCAAAACTCATGTAGACATCAAGCTCATAGGATGCACACACAAAATGCAACAAAAAAGACAAATCATCAAGTTCTGTTAACAGACAGCAGTTAACATCGTATAGCACTCTTGCAACGATGATTAGGGCATCAAGATGGACTCAAACAAGCATGGCACAATGGAACAAAATGAGGAGCATCTCCTGATAAACATTTTGATATATCATGCACGCAAAGCGGAGTTATATGCATGAAGTTATGATGCAATGAACTGGGCACCAGAATGCAATAATTTCAGGACACCTCGGGGGAAAACTCAACAGGGCACGGCGGGATCCGGGACGGCGAGATCCAGGCGGCTCGGGGGCGCGTTTGGATCGCGGGACGGGTGGATCTCATCCACCCACCCGGATCTGGCGAGGCGGCGGCCTCCGGCGAGGTGCGCGACGCCGGGGAGGCGCGGGGAGCGGCGGCGGGTCGCGGGCGAAGGAGCACCGCTCTGGCGGCGGGGTCGGCGAGTCGGCGGCGAGGAACCCAGGCGGCGGCCGGCGAGGGTTGTGCGGCGGCGGAGGACGCTGGATCGGGGGCGGAGATCCCGGCGGGGAGGCGCGATCGTCGGTGACGGTGGTGGAGACGGGCGGCGCCGGCGATGCCGGGGGGTGGCCGGCGACGAAGGCGCGGCGGCGGCCGACGAGGCGACTCGAGCGGCGCGGAGCTCGGGCAGGAGCGGAGGGCGCTCGGGCCCGGCGCGGCTCGGGCGGGCCGGCCTCGGGCCTCGCGGGCCCGCGGCGGCCCGGGAGAGGCTGGGAGCGGCGGCGCGGGGACGGGCGGACATGTCCGGACGGCGGGGGATTTTGTCCGGCGGGCAGAGGGAAGAAGGCTAGGGTTGGATCCGTGATTTTCGGGGGAGATGCCCTTTTATAGGTAGAGGGAGCTAGGAGGCTTCAAATGGAGTGCGGTTTTCGCCCACACGATCGCGATCGAACGACCGAGAGCATGGAGGGGGTTTGGATGGGTTATTGGTCTGTTTTGGAGGGGTGTTGGCTGCAACCCAAAAGAGGCCTTGCGGTTACCCAGATAACCGTTGGAGCATCAAACGACCTTCAAATGGAACGAAACTTGACAGACGGTCTACCGGTGGTGTACCAAGGCCATTTGGCAAGACTCGGTCCATTCCGAGTACGTTTAACACCCGCTCACAATGAGAGACAAAAAGAGGGACGCCGGAGGACATAGGAGTGCCGGATTGCAAACGGACAACGGGGAAAATGCTCGGATGCATGAGACGAACATGTATGCAAAAAAAGATGCACATGATGACATGACAAAATGCAACATGCAAGAAAATGACATGGCAATTGTTGACATCAGATTTTGGCATGGTCAAAAACGTAATTAAGAAGGTCTCAAATGGAAAAATGATCAAAGCGAGAAAGTTCCATATCGTCAAAAGGAGAAATTTTGATATTTGGGCCATAGCCATCCGATCTCATCTCTAAGGCCGAAGTTGTATTCGAAGTATTGAGATTTTGTGTTCAGAATAGTATTCGGCTGATTACGCCCCCAAGATGGCCTCTGATGGAAACGGTTACAACTGCAAAGTTCTTTGTCTCGTCGAAACGGACGATTATGATATAAGAACCGTCCCCATCCAAGTTCGTATGCAAAAGTTACAGCCAAAACTGTGCGCTGCAGCACTGTATGGCCAGATCATCCGGACCGGGGTCCAGATCATCCGGCCGAGGGCCGAAAAATTGATCAAAACAACATAAGCTAAAAGTTGAAGCCGGATGATCTGGAACAACTCCCGGATGATCCGGGTAAAGGCCGGACAATCCGGGCAATCGTCCGGGTGTCCGGACACGTTTTTCTGCTGCAGACTTTAGAAAACGGCCCGAAACACCCTCAAGATGGCCTCGGATGAAACAGTGTTCAACATGAAAGTTGTGAGTCTCGTCGAGAAGGTTGATTTGGATATAAAGAACGTCCAAATCCGAGGTCGTATGAGGATTCTAGAGCGAAAACAGTGAGCTGCTGTCAAAAAACTGCGCTAGGCCGGATCATCCGGGCCTTGAGCCGGACATCCGGGCCGGGGTCGTGAATAGTCTGTGTTTTATTAGGTTTTGATGATTTGGACGGCTAGGCAAGTCCTTTTCTTGTACGAGAAGTCCACCCGCCTCTTATATAGACAAGAGGTGACGGCCGATTGAACAACAACACACAATCGCAAAACTCATCTACTTTTTACCCTAGTTTTACATCCCTCCCTTGTTCTTTCTATCTCGTTCTTCGTTCGTTCTTCGTGTTGAAGGGCAGCGATCCTCGAGGCTCTAGGGGCGGGCGAACCGACCTAGGGCAGCCCATAGCCGCCGCGCGTCCAGACGGGGTCCCTCCCGGGCGAGTGGGGTTTCGTGTCCTGAAAAGCACCCGCCGGATTTTCTTGCGTACCGCGCTTCCGGCGGGTCTCCTTCGACGTGAGCTGAGGTGCATCACCCTCGGCGTTGGAGGTACACGGTGACATGTTCGTGTGCGAACAGCAATGATGGCGAATAACTGGCGGACACCTAGCGCATCGAATCCGGGGCGTTACAATGGAGAGGAGAGGTTTCCCTGCCTTTCGGTCGCTGACAGGTTGGCCCTGCGCTTGGTGGGACCCATGCGTCAATGTCTCAATGGCAGGATGGGCTACATCAGGGGATCCTCGTCTGAGGAGAGAAGAGGTAGTTTTGCACTGGAGAAGAGGGAGAGGCGAGGCGGTGGTTTTAGAATGGAGATGATGGAGAGGAGAGGAGGTGGTTTTGCAATGGAGAAGAGGGAGAGGAGCGTGCGACAACAATTTAGTATTGGACGAAAGGGCCGGCGCGCTGTGACTGGATCAAAATCAAAATCGATTTACCCTTCAATTAAGAAAGCAACCCCACATTAACTACTCTCCCTTTTATTCTGGGTCATAATTGACCATGATTTTCACAAATAAAATATATGTTATACATTGCAGAAATAATATAATTTGAAAGTACATTCAGATACGAACCAAAGGATACAATTTTTGATGACATGCATTCACATTTTGCTTGTCAAATACAATACGTGGTCAAACTTTGACCCAAAATATGCAAAAAAAAAGACTTCCAAGACCAGCGCCGCTCCTCTCCTGTTCCAATCTTAATCCAGCGCCGCTCCTCTCCTCTTCCATTTCAAAACCACCGCCCCTCCTCTCCTGTTCCAATCCAAAACCAGCATCGCTCCTCTCCCGTTCTAATCCAAAACCAGCACTGCTCCTCTCCTCTTCCATCCAAAAACCACCGTCGGTGAGTCAAGGTGCTGTGGAGAAGTAGATCGATGGAGGAGTAGAACCGATACATGAGGATCGCAGACGGCGACCCTGTGAAGCTAGCTAGGATGTTGGAGACACAGTCTTGGTTTGACAACAAGGACCAACTAGCGGCGATGGCGACATCCATGGCCAAATATCTGCAATAGAGTGAAAAGGCGGTGATACTCGCGAAGGGAGTCGCGCGGGAGTACATAGAGCTGCTCCTCTGGGCCATGGAGCAAACAGATTCATCGAATCCGATCTTGAGGGAGCGATGGTGGGAGTATCAATCCCAGATGGAGCATCCACCAGAGATTGAAGGATCGAGCATCTACAGGGTGCCGTTTGTGAGGGTGTCGTGCCAGAGCGAGCCGGTGGAGTCTTCGTCGACCGAACCCAACTACAAGAGAAGAAAAGCAGTTGGCCCGACGACGCCTCACGGGGCGGCTGTCTGCCGCCGAGGAATAGGAGGGGACTGCCCCCCCCCCCCAGCCCAATAGTCGGGCAGGTTGTGAATTGTCAGGAGGAGCTTAGGGTTGTCAGTATTTGCAGGTTGTGAATGTGTTTTGTGTTGTGTATTCTGAGAGTACTTTCAGATATAAGTGTCTTTTGAATTTCAGATTTGCAGTACTGAGCATATGAAGTATTTTATGAATTCTAGAGATCTATTTTTAGCACTTAAAAATGTAGTTTCATAGGAGTATAAAAGTGCAGACAATGTGATTCTCAGAGAAGAAACTGCAAGTTTCGGTTTCAGATAAGAAACTGCAAGTTCAGTTTCACATAAGAAACTGCAACTTTCAGAGGCAGAGCATTTATATTAACACGGCCTTTTCAAACAGGGTTAACATCATGTTGGAATTTTTATTCATGGTCGAAAATGAAACTACCATCCAATTAACATCATGCTGCTCAACATTCATGCATAGCACATCTCCATATGATGTACAGTCAAAAAGGTATGCTATTTTCAGAATGCCCACCCAATGTCGAGTGTGCGAAAAATAGAGAAAACAAGGGACAAAGTTTTGGCAAGTGTTGGACGTGGTGTGCGTAGATGACAATGGGGACCCACATGTTAATAATGGCAGAGGCAAAAAATTTGGAGATATTTTCCCTGCAACAGGTGGAATCGAATCCGGGCAGAACAGCTGTCGGGTAGTGTCACTTGGCCACTGGGCTAGTTCAGTACTTTCGTTACAAATAAGGCACTGCCTCAGGTGGTCCGATCTCCTCCTGCGGCTTTGTGCGCTCACCGCGGCGCCGCTGTTTGCCGTTATGAACATGCTGAACAAACGAGAGGAATCTGGAGAGGACTGTACGTGGAGAGGCGGACAGTCGGGATCCACCAGGTCTATGGCCGTACGCAAGCAAGTTCCTCATCGAACAAATACTTCCTCCTAATGCTATACTGACGTTGGGGCCCACGGGTTTATCAACATAGTTACATTTTTTAGGTGCTTCAACGTAGTTACTATAGGAGATAAATTCACAACGAAGCCGGGGAGCTGGCCGGTATCATTTATTATCACTGGGGCAACAAGTATCAGCTGGGTTTTGGGCTGCCCCGTCTAGGATTTCTTTTTTAACATGCGCAGCCCACGACATGCCGGTTTGTATTTTTTTCAGGGCCGTCATGTATCGACCGGCCTATGGACCTCCCATCCGAGGTTTTATTTTTCCTGAAACATCGGCAGCCCAATTTATGTATTTTTTTGAAGAAAACGCAAAGGTTGTTCTATTTTTCTATATAAGAATAGGTAAGCCTGGTCCAACTTATATTTCTGTTCTAACTATATTATATATATTTAAATTATTTTATATGTTATTATATATTATTGTTATTGTCATCATATATTTAACAGATACTTACATATGTAAGAAAACAATATCCCACATCTTATTAACTTATAAAAATAATTTCTTAACAATAAAATCCTGAATTTTTTTGGCAATGAAAATCCTGGTGATTGTGTACAAAAGCTTGGTAAGATTTAAGGACCAATGTAATAATAAATCTCTTATTATTTAAATATATTTATAACAAAATGCTCAGCCTTTGTTTATTTTTTGATAACATTGTTGCGCCCAACCCAACATTATAATTAGAATCAGCCCAGCAAAATCGTGTAGTTCAAGAAAGTGCAAATGGCCTGTAACTTTTTATAAAAAAAATTAATGGGCCGCATGGACGCTACATTATTTGTTCACCCAGCCCAGCAAATGGACTGTAATTCTAAAAAAAGAGATCAAGTTGACTGTAAATTCTAAAAAATGGGTTGAATATGTGCCACATTTTTGGAGGCTGAAATGTGGGCCAATAGGTCAAAGCCAACGCAAGTCGTTGTCAACTTAGTCAACAAATGATTCTGACATCGTTAGCCGTTGGATTTACATCCAACGACTGGCATCCATCTTCAATCTCTCGTCTTCTTCCTCCAGCGCCGCCGGGACCACCTGCTCCCGCCTCCTGCTGCTAGCAGCTCTGCTTAGCACGCTTCGTTGTGAAGCGCTACCCCACCGTTGGTCAGGCCATCCCTCCTTCCCTCCACACCTCCTGTTCTTCTCCACCGACTGCCAAACCACACCGCACCAGAACCAGTTAACCCTCGTACACCTCTCTGTCTGCGACTCTACTCCTGCGTCTTCCCATCTCCGGCCCGTTGCTGTCCGGGGCCTCGCCGTCGTCCACCACCTTGGATGCGCTCGACGCGGAGTGGTGAACGTGGTCAACGAACGGCATCCATCGCAAGTAGACTGTGCGTGGAGAGGCTGACAGTTGGGTCCACGACCGCACGCAAGGAAATGCCTCCTTATTACACGCAAAGTAATGATTCCTCCACCTGACAGCTGGGACCCACCAAAAGGGCCTCTGTATTTTGCGAAAAAAACGTCCCCCCCACCGCTGACAGGTCGGACCACCAGCTATATCTTCGCACGCAAGGAAGTGTCTCCATATTACGCACAAAAAAATGAATACCCCTTGCTAGCTGGTACCCACCATAGTGGGAGGCTGACTTCTGGGCCTGCTAAGTTGACGGGGACGGAGGGCTTTGTCAACATAGTCAATATGAACGATTCTAGCTCCTATGACCGTATGATGTCCATCCGATGGCCGTAGTGCTTCTTCAACCTCTGGTCTTCTTGCTCCAGCCACCCAAACCAGCGTCGGTCGTGCCGCGTGCTCCTGCCTCCCGTGGCCGGCTGTGATGCCGTGGAGGCCTCACCGCCCCTACTACTCCCACCGCTGGCCAGGACATCCCTCTACTCACCCACACCCCCTGCTATTCTGTGGCGACGACAGCCTCACACCACAGTCAAACCAGTGAACCCTCGTACTCCTCTGCGTGTGGGCATACACTCCCGCGTCTTCCCCGGCTCCGCGTCGTCCCCTTCCTAGGCCTCTCCGTCGTCCACCGCCCTGGTGCTCTCGGCGCGGCGTGGTCAATGTGGTCCAGGAACGACTTGCATCGGAAGAGTACTGTACGTGGAGAGGCTGACAGCTGGGTCCATGGCCGCAGCAAGGAAGTGCCTCCTTATTACACGCAAAATAATTATTCCTCCACCTGACAGCAGGGACCCACCCGACGGGCCACCGTATTTCGCAAAAAAAAAACGTTTCCCTCCCGACTGCTGGGACCCACCAGCTACATCTTCGCACGCAAGGAAGTGCCTGGCAGTCAGGAGCGTACGTAGCGTTGTCATTCTGGTCGCGAACGTGTACGTACATACGATCGATCTGTCTGCAGGCTGCAGCGATGAACCGTGGCCGTGTAAGGAAGGGCATGTGTTGTAGTAGAGGCGCGCACATGTCATAGTAGAGGCGCGCACGTAGCATGTACACGTACGTATAACGGCCAGGGTGCAAGAAAGTAAATACGGCCATGTACATACATACGGGCGGGGTCTCGAACGCCTACTCGCGCATACGTACGTCTAGGGTTCGTGTACATGGATGGATCAGAACGGAGAAACGACGTCGTCGTCGTGTTCGTGGGGAGCCAACCGACTGGGTCGGAACGGAATGCGTCATCGTGTTCATCGGGAGCCAACCGGCTTGGACGGAACAGCTGATGGAACCGAGGCCTGGCGTACCGCAGAACGGAGGAAACGGCCTTGTGTTCGACCGTCCACGGTCAAAACGGGATCCTGTTCATCGGGAGGGGTCTGGCATAACGCAAAACGGAGGAAATGGACCTCCTACGGTCGAAACGGGGTCCTGTTGATTGGGAGGTGTGTGGCATACCATGAAACGGAGGAAACAGACTTGTGTTGGAGCGCTACGGTCGAAACGGGGGTCTTATTCATCAAGAGGGGTGTGGCGTACCACAAAACGGGACTCCACGGGATACTGTTCATCTCCACCATTGACCTCCTCCAGCCTCCACGGGCTACTGTTCATCCATCGTCGACCTCGTCGAGCCTCCACCTACGACTGTTCATCCACGGGCTCCTGTTCATCTAGCCTCCACCGCGCGCTCCTCCACCGGCTACTGTTCAACCAGCCCTCTCCATGGGGTCCTGTTCAACCACCCCTCCATGGGCTACTGTTCATCCATCCCTCCACGGGGTCCTGCTCAACCAGCCCTCCACGGGGTCCTGTTCATCCACCCCTCCACGGGGTCCTGTTCATTGCTACCTCTTGAGCACTACGTTGGTTTTCCCTTGAAGAGGAAAGGGTGATGCAGTAAAGCAGCATAAGTATTTCCCTCAGTTTTTGAGAACCAAGGTATCAATCCAGTAGGAGGCCACGCACGAGTCCCTCGCACCTACACAAACAAACAAGAACCTCGCAACCAACGCGATAAAGGGGTTGTCAATCCCTTCATGTTCTCTTACGAGAGTGAGATCTGATAGAGATGAGAGATAATATTATTGGTATTTTTGTGATAAAGATGCAAAGTAAATAAAGCAAAGTAAACGACAACGTAAATAGCAAAGTATAGGAAGAGTAATATGATGGAAAATAGACCCGGGGACCATAGGTTTCACTAGTGGCTTCTCTCAAGATAGCATAAGTATTTGCGATGGGTAAACGAATTACTGTCGAGCAATTGATAGAATTGAGCATAGTTATGAGAATATCTAGGTATGATCATGTATATAGGCATCATGTCCGAAATAAGTAGACCGAAATGATTCTGCATCTACTACTATTACTCCACACATCGACCGCTATCCAGCATGCATCTAGAGTATTAAGTTCATGAAGAACAGAGTAATGCATTAAGAAAGATGACATGATGTTGAGGGATAAACTCATGCAATATGATATAAACCCCATCTTTTTATCCTCGATGGATACAATACAATACATGCCTTGTTGCCCCTACTGTCACTGGGAAAGGACACCGCAAGATTGAACCCAAAGCTAAGCACTTCTCCCATTGCAAGAAAGATCAATCTAGTAGGCCAAACCAAACTGATAATTCGAAGAGACTTGCAAAGATAACCAATCATACATAAAAGAATTCAGACTTGACTCAAATATTGTTCATAGATAATCTTGATCATAAACCCACAATTCACCGGATCTCGACAAACACACCGCAAAAGAAGATTACATCGAATAGATCTCCACAAGAGTGGGTGAGAACATTGTATTGAGATCCAAAAAGAGAGAAGAATCCATCTAGCTAATAACTATGGACCCGAAGGTCTGAGGTAAACTAATCACACTTCATTGGAGAGGCCTTGGAGATGATGTAGAGGCCCTCCAAGATCAATGCCCCTTCCGATGGAGCTCCGGAACAGGCCACGAGGTGGGATGTCCCAAGTACAGAAAGTTGCGGCGGTGGAATTAGGTTTTTGGCTCCGTATCTGATTGTTTGGGGTTACGTATGTATATATAGGAGGAAGGAATACGTCGGTGGAGCAATAGGGGGCCCACGAGGGTGGAGGGCGCGCCTGGGGGGGTAGGCGCGCCCCCCTACCTTGTGGCCTCCTCTTTTGTTTCTTGACGTAGGGTCCAAGTCCTCTAGATCACGTTCGTTCTAAAAATCACGTTCCCGAAGGTTTCATTCCGTTTGGACTCTGTTTGACATTCTTTTTCTTTAGAACTGTGAAATAAGCAAAAAACAGCAATTCTGGGCTGGGCCTCCGGTTAGTAGGTTAGTCCCAAAAGTAATATAAAAGTGTATAATAAATCCAAATAATGTCCAAAACAGAATATAATATAGCATGAAGCAATCAAAAATTATAGATACGTTGGAGACGCATCAAGCATCCCCAAGCTTAATTTTTGCTCGTCCTCGAGTAGGTAAATGATAAAAACAGAATTTTTGATGCGGAATGCTACTTGGCATGGTTTTTTATTGTAATCCTATTAATTGTGGTATGAATATTCAGATCCGAAAGATTCAAGATAAAAGTTTAATATTGACACAAAAGTAATAATACTTCAAGCATACTAACTAAGCAATCATGTCTTCTCAAAATAACATGGCTAAATAAAGGTATCCCTACAAAATCATATAGTCTGGCTATGCTCTATCTTCATCACACAAAATATTTAAATCATGCACAACCCCGGTTTCAGCCAAGCAATTGTTTCATACTTTAGAATTTTCAAACCTTTTCAATTTTCACGCAATACATGAGCGTGAGCCATGGACATAACACTATATGTGGAATAGAATATGGTGGTTGTGGAGAAGACAAAAAAGGAGAAGATAGTCTCACATCAACTAGGCGTATCAACGGGCTATGGAGATGCCCATCAATAGATATCAATGTGAGGAGTAGGGATTGCCATGCAACGGATGCACTAGAGCTATAAGTGTATGAAAGCTCAAAAGAAACTAAGTGGGTGTGCATCCAACTTGCTTGCTCACGAAGACCTAGGGCAATTTGAGGAAGCCCATCATTGGAATATACAAGCCAAGTTCTATAATGAAAAATAGCCACTAGTATATGAAAGTGATAAAACAAGAGACTCTCTATCATGAAGAACATGGTGCTACTTTGAAGCACAAGTGTGGTAAAAGGGTAGCAACATTGTCCCTTCTCTCTTTTTCTCTAGTTTTTCTTATTTGGGCCTTTTCTCTTTTTTATGGCCTCTTTTTTTTCGTCCAGAGTCTCATCGCGACTTGTGGGGGAATCATAGTCTCCATCATCCTTTCCTCACATGGGACAATGCTCTAATAATGATGATCATCACACTTCTATTTACTTTACAACTCAAGAATTACAACTCGATACTTAGAACAAAATATGACTCTATGTGTATGCTTCCGGAGGTGTACGGGATATGCAATGAATCATGAGTGACATGTATGAAAGAATTATGAGCGGTGGCTTTGCCACAAATACGATGTCAACTACATGATCATGCTAAGCAATATGACAATGATGGAGCGTGTCATAATAAACGGAACGGTGGAAAGTTGCACGGCAATATATCTCGGAATGGCTATGGAAATGCCATAATAGGTAGGGATGGTGGCTGTTTTGAGGAAGGTATATGGTGGGTGTATTGCACCGACGAAAGTTGCATGGTACTAGAGAGGCTAGCAATGGTGGAAGGGTGAGAGTACGTATAATCCATGGACTAAACATTAGTCATAAAGAACTCACATACTTATTGCAAAAATTTAGAAGTCATCAAAAAAAGTACTACACGCATGCTCCTAGGGGAAGGGTTGGTAGGAGTTAACCATCGCGCGATCCCGACCTCCACACATAAGGAAGACAATCAATGAATATATCGTGCTCCGACTTCATCACATAACGGTTCACTATATGTGCTTGCTACGGGAATCACAAACTTCAACACAAGTATTTTTCAAATTCACAACTACTCAACTAGCATGACTCTAATATTACTACCTCCATATCTCAAAACAATCATCAAGCATCCAACTTTTCTTAGTATTCAACGCACTCATAAGAAAATTTTATTTTTATGATTAGGACAAATTACCATGATGTTTTGTGAGACTCTCAAAATGATATAAGTGAAGCATGAGAGAACAATAGTTTCTACAAAACAAATCCACCACCGTGCTCTAAAAGATTTAAGTGAAGCACTAGAGCAAAAACTATATAGCTCAAAAGATATAAGTGAAGCACATAGAGTATTCTAATAAATTCTTAATCATGTATGACTCTCTCAAAACGGTGTGTACAGCAAGGATGATTGTGTTAAACTAAAAAGAAAAGACTCAAATAATACAAGACGCTCCAAGCAAAACACATATCATGTGGTGAATAAAAATATAGCTCCAAGTAAAGTTACCGATGGAAGTAGACGAAAGAGGGGATGCCTTCCGGGGCATCCCCAAGCTTTGGCTTTTAGGTGTCCTTAGATTATCTTGGGGTGCCATGGGCATCCCCAAGCTTTGTCTCTTTCCACTCCTTGTTCCATAATCCATCAAATCTTTCACCCAAAACATGAAAACTTCACAACACAAAACTCAACAGAAAATCTCATAAGCTCCGTTAGCGAAAGAAAACAAAACACCACTTCAAGGTACTGTAATGAACTCATTCTTTATTTATATTGGTATTAAACTTACTGTATTAAAACTTCCCTATGGTTCATAAACTATTTTACTAGCCATAGAATCATCAAAATAAGCAAACAACACACGAAAAACAGAATCTGTCAAAAACAGAACAGTCTGTAGTAATCTGTAACTAACGCCAATTTATGGAACGTGAAAAATTTAGCCAAATTAGGAAGTTCTAGATAATTTATTTATTGATCTACAGAAAAAAGAACCAACTAAAAAGCACATCCTATGATTTATTAAAACTAATTTCATGCGCGCAAAGTTTCTGTTTTCTGCAGCAGAATCAAAATAACGATTACCGTAGGTTGTCCTAACGGTTTTACTTGGCACAAACACTAATTAAAACACAAAAACGAATCTAACCAGAGGCTAGAAAAATTATTTATTCCTAAACAGAAGAAAAAAGCAAAAAAACTAAAATAAAATTGGGTTGCCTCCCAACAAGCGCTATCGTTTAACGCCCCTAGGTAGGGATAATAGCAAGGATAGATCTAGGTATTGCCTTCTTTGGTGGGCAAACCATAAGTGGCTCTCATGATAGATTCATATGGTAAGGGAAGTGTTCCATGCCCAATGGAAATTGGAATCTAATATTCCCTTCTTTCATATCAATAATTGCACCAATCGTTCTAAGAAAAGGTCTACCAAGAATAATAGGACATGAAGGATTGCAATCTATATCAAGAACGATAAAATCTACGGGCACATAGTTCCTATTTGCAACAATAATAACATCATTGATTCTTCCCATAGGTTTTTTAATAGTGGAGTCCGCAAGGTGCAAATTTAAAGAGCAATCATCAAGTTCATGGAAACCTAGCAAATCGCACAAAGCTTTTGGAATCGTGGAAACACTAGCACCCAAATCACACAAAGCATAACACTCATGATCTTTAATTTTAATTTTAATAGTTGGTTTCCACTCATCATAAAGTTTTCTAGGGATAGAAACTTCCAACTCTAGTTTTTCTTCATAAGATTGTATCAAAGCATCAACGATATGTTTAGTAAAAGCCTTATTTTGACTATAAGCATGGGGAGAATTTAGCACGGATTGCGACAAGGAAATACAATCTATTAAAGAGCAATTATCATAATTAAATTCCTTGAAATCCAAAATAGTGGGTTCATTGATATCTAAAGTTTTAACTTCTTCAATCCCACTTCTATCAATTTTTGCATCAAGATCTAAAAACTCCGAATTTTTGGAATGTCTTCTAGGTAAAGGTAAATCATCTTCAGTCATATTATTATCAAGATTCATATTGCAAAACAAAGATTTAATAGGGGACACATCAATAACTTTTAGATCTTCATCTTTATTCTCGTAGAAATTAGAAGAACACGCTTTCATAAAGCACTCTTTCTTAGCACGCATCCTAGCGGTTCTTTATTTGCACTCATCAATGGAAATTCTCATGGCTTTGAGAGACTCATTGATATCATGCTTAGGTGGAATAGATCTAAGTTTCAAAGAATCAACATCGAGAGAAATTCTATCAACGTTCCTAGCCAATTCATCAACTTTAAGCAATTTTTTCTTCAAGCAAAGCATTGAAATTCTTTTGCGAAATCATAAACTCTTTAACACTATTCTCAAATTCAGAGGGCATCTTATTGAAATTTCCATAGGAATTGTTGTAGGAATTACCATAATTATTAGAGAAATTACTAGGAAACATCCTAGGATTAAAATTTCCTCTATCAGCGTTGTTGCCAAAATTATTCCGACCAACAAAATTCACATCCATAGATTCATTATTATTCTCAATCAAAGTAGACAAGGGCATATCATTAGGATCCGAAGAAACACTTTTAGTAGCAAATAATCTCATAAGTTCATCCATCTTTCCACTCAAACATTAATTTCTTCTATCGCATGCACTTTTTTATTAGTAGATCTTTCGGTGTGCCATTGATAATAATTAACCATAATATTATCTAGGAGTTTAGTAGCTTCTACTAAAGTGATTTCCATAAAAGTGCCTCCCACGGCCGAATCTAAAAGATTTCTAGAAGCAAAATTCAATCCGGCATAAAATTTTTGTATGATCATCCACAAATTCAAACCATGAGTGGGCAATTACGTATCATTAATTTCATCCTCTCCCAAGCTTGTGCAACATGTTCATGATCAAGTTGATTAAAATTCATAATAACGTTTCTAAGAGAGATGATTTTAGCGGGAGGAAAATACTTAGAGATAAAAGCATCTTTGCACTTATTCCATGAATCAATACTATTTTTAGGCAAAGACGAAAACCACACTTTAGCACGATCTCTAAGCGAAAAAGGAAATAGCTTCAGTTTAATAATATCATTATCAACATCCCTCTTCTTTTGCATATCACAAATCAACAAAGCTATTTAGATGGGTAGCGGCATCTTCACTACGAAGGCCGGCGAATTGATCTTTCATAACAAGATTCAAGAAAGCAGCATTAATCTCACAAGGTTCAACATCATTAAGAGGAGCAATCGGAGTGCTAAGAAAATCATTATTGTTGGTATTGGTAAAGTCACACAATTTGGTATTATCTTGAGCCATTGTGACAAACAAGCAATCCAACAAGCAAGCAAACAAACAAAGAGCAAAAAGAGGCGAACGGAAAAGAGAGGGCGAATAAAACGGCAAGGGTGAAGTGGGGGAGAGGAAAACGAGAGGCAAATGGCAAATAATGTAGTGCGAGGGAGATGAGTTTGTGATGGGTACTTGGTATGGCTTGACTTGAGCGTAGACTCCCCGGCAACGGCGCCAGAAATCCTTCTTGTTACCTCTTGAGCACTGCGTTGGTTTCCCTTGAAGAGGAAAGGGTGATGCAGTAAAGCAGCATAAGTATTTCCCTCAGTTTTTGAGAACCAAGGTATCAATCCAGTAGGAGGCCACGCACGAGTCCCTCGCACTTACACAAACAAACAAGAACCTCGCAACCAACACGACAAAGGGGTTGTCAATCCCTTCACGGTCTCTTACGAGAGTGAGATCTGATAGAGATGATAGATAATATTTTTGGTATTTTTGTGATAAAGATGCAAAGTAAATAAAGCAAAGTAAACGACAACGGAAATAGAAAAGTATAGGAAGATTAATATGATGGAAAATAGACCCGGGGACCATAGGTTTCACTAGTGGCTTCTCTCAAGATAGCATAAGTATTTGCGATGGGTAAACGAATTACTGTCGAGCAATTGATAGACTTGAGCATAGTTATGAGAATATCTAGGTATGATCATGTATATAGGCATCACGTCCGAAACAAGTAGACCGAAACAATTCTGCATCTACTACTATTACTCCACACATCGACCGCTATCCAACATGCATCTAGAGTATTAAGTTCATGAAGAACAGAGTAATGCATTAAGAAAGATGACATGATGTAGATGGATAAACTCATGCAATATGATATAAACCCCATCTTTTTATCCTCGATGGGAATAATACAATACGTGCCTTGCTGCCCCTACTGTCACTGGGAAAGGACACCGCAAGATTGAACCCAAAGCTAAGCACTTCTCCCATTGCAAGAAAGATCAATCTAGTAGGCCAAACCAAACTGATAATTCGAAGAGACTTGCAAAGGTAACCAATCATACATAAAAGAATTCAGATTTGACTCAAATATTGTTCATAGATAATCTTGATCATAAACCCACAATTCATCGGATCTCGACAAACACACCACAAAAGAAGATTACATCGAATAGATCTCCACAAGAGAGGGGGAGAACATTGTATTGAGATCCAAAAAGAGAGAAGAATCCATCTAGCTAATAACTATGGACCCGAAGGTCTGAGGTAAACTACTCACACTTCATCGGAGAGGCCTTGGAGATGATGTAGAGGCCGTCCGTGATCAATGCCCCTTCCGGCGGAGCTCCGGAACAGGCCACGAGGTGGGATCTCCCAAGTACGGAAAGTTGCAGCGGTGGAATTAGGTTTTTGGCTCTGTATTTGATCATTTGGGGGTACGTAGGTATATATAGGAGGAAGGAGTATGTCGGTGGAGCAACAGGGGGCCCACAAGGGTGGAGGGCGCGCCTGGGAGGGTAGGCGCGCCCCTACCTCATGGCCTCCTCCTTTGTTTCTTGACATAGGGTCCAAGTCCTCTGGATCACGTTCGTTCCGAAAATCACGTTCCCGAAGGTTTCATTCCGTTTGGACTCCGTTTGATATTCTTTTTCTGTGAAACTCTGAAATAGGCAAAAAACAACAATTCTGGGTTGGGCCTCCGGTTAGTAGGTTAGTCCCAAAAGTAATATAAAAGTGTGTAATAAAGCCCAATAATGTCCAAAACAGAATATAATATAGCATGAAGCAATAAAAAATTATAGATACGTTGGAGACGTATCATTCATCCACCCCCAACCGACTCGATCGATCGGGGTCTTGTTCATCCAGTGGCAACACCACGGGGTCCTGTTCATCCAACCCCCCACCGGGAACTATTCATCCAAACCCCCCAACAACACTCACTGTTCATCCAAAGGCAGCATCGATCGGCTTCAGTTAGCAGCAGTAGCGAAGGAATCACTCGGGTTCAGTTAACAGCAAGGGATCAATCGATCGCTCGGGTTCAATAACGCGTAGCCTGCAGTGCAATCGCTCGGGTTCAGTTAGAGCCCAATGCCTCGCTCGGGTTCAGTTAGAGCCCAACGCCTCGCACACAGACGCGTACATACGAGAGAAACGCGCATCACTCAGCCCCCGACCACCCACCGTAACCGGGAACTCCCCGATATTTTCCTCGCCCTCGCTTCTACCACGGTTTTTTTCGTCATGGACGGCCCAAAGAATGTCATGCAGCTGCGTCTCCGACCCGCCCAGGACGAAAAGCCCATTTTCTATCATGATTTTTTGTCATAGAAGTAGGACCCCACCACTTCTATGATGATACCAGGTTTTGTCACAATTATCGTCATAGAAGTGTCATAAGTATGACAAAAAAATTTCGTTCGGCCCTAAATGTCACGGATGTGTCTTTTTTTGTAGTGCATAGCTCTGTCCTCGGCTCGGCTCATTCATGCGGCACGGCGCGATGTGGTGAGGCGAGCGAGGAGGAGGAGCGCGCGTGTGGGTCTCCTCTTCTCATGCTCATACAAGTGGTAGAAGAACTCACCTTATAAAGATGTGCAAGTCTCTCCCAACTTCCGGGGTGGGACTAAACTTTAGTCTCACTCACACCACTCACATGTGTGCATGTATGGGCCAAGAGAATTTCAGAATTTTTAGTTAGGCTTTAGGCCAAAGGCCCACTAGCAAATTCGAACAATCCCCCACAAATTCTCATTGGCATATCTCATCATTTATTTCCAAATCATTGTTTATATACTGGTGCTCAGTGGAGACTGTAAAGTTGAACTTTAACTTAGAAGTTTGTGCTAGACTAGATCACAACTTGAATAGTGGACAATGCCTTGAACTACAAGTTTTCTGCGAGATTAGTTTCACACAAGTTTTGACCGATACTGGGCTGCCGCAAGGCTTCCCCGCGGGTGGAGCATATACGTCATACTCTAGGGCCTTTCATGAATTTATTAGAGAACACCCAATTCTCATAGACTGCGACGTTAGCAGTCAAATTCATATAGGTGTGTTCCTCAGGAGATGCTCTGCAGGACAACATCTCTGCTTACTCAAATGAGCCACTTGGAACACGTTAAGATAACTATCAACCTGCCATGCAGATTAGGAGAATATTGCATCTTCATGGAGTGGGATAATTAAAATAGGGATTCTCTCCTCTCAGCTGACCAACAGCATGTCTCCCACTTCTACTTCACGTGATCTCCGATCACATAGAGTGGGTTACCACTATGGAAAACTCATGCAGTGGGTCTCAAACCCATCTCCATCGATGCATTATCTATCACATTACGTGATAAACCCTTTGTGAATGGATCTGCCAAGTTTTTCGATGTTTGGATATAATCCAACATAATAACTCCGAAGGTCCTCAATTTTCTGACAGATTTTAGTCTCCTCTTCACATGCCTTGAGGACTTCATATTATCCTTAGAACTGTTTATCTTGATGATCACAGTTTGATTATCACAGTTCATTAGGATAGGGGGTATTGGTTTTTCAACCATAGGTAGGTCCATCAAGAGCTCTTGAAGCCACTCTGCTTCAACAGTGGCAGTGTCTAATGCTATGAGTTCTGCTTCCATAGTTGACCTCGTAAAGATGGTCTGCTTGCAAGACTTTCAGGAAACAATGCCACCATCAAGTGTAAAAACATAACCACATGTGGCCTTAATCCTATCAACATCAGATATCCAGTTTGAGTCACTATAACCCTCCAGTACCCTTGGATACCCGGCGTAGTGAATCCCATAGCTTGCAGTGCCTTCAAGTAGCGCATAACTCTCTCAAGCGCATGCCAATGATCAACTCCCAGTTTTGACACAAACCAACTCAGCTTGCTCATAGCAAAAGAGATGTCAGGCCTCGTGGCACTCGCCAAATACATAAACGAGCCAATAATCTGAGAAAACCTCAGTTGATCTCTAGCAATCCGTTGATTCTTTCTAAGCAACACACTAGCATCATATGGAGTTGGAGAAGGCGTGCAGTCACTATACCCAAAATGACTCAAGATCTTTTGCACATAGTAAGACTGAAGCAGTGTAATCCCACCATTCTCATCTCTCAACTGCTTGATGTTTAAGATAACATCAGCTACTCCTAGATCCTTCATCTCAAAATAGCGAGATAAGAAATCCTTAACCTCCTTGATTAGATCAAGTTTGGTTCCAAAGATCAGTATGTCATTGACACACAGACAAAAAATCTCTACTAGGGAAAACCTTATACACATAACTTTAGCAGTAGCGCTTGTTTAAAAAACGGCGTTAGTGCTATATAGCAGTAGTGCGTGCAGGATGACCGCGCTACAGATATATATGTAGCAGTAGCGCGTATCACGCTAAAAGCGCTACTAGTAAAATTCCCACTACTAAGCTGATAGGCTACACATAGTAGTAGCGGTCTTATAAAAACCGTGCTACTGCTAAAATTGTTGTAGCAGGGCGTTTACGGAGAAGGGCGCTACTGCTAATGGAAAGAAAATAAAATGAAAAACAAATAGAAAAGTATAGCTATAGCGTGTTTTCAGTAACGCGCTACCGCTATGTTTGACTTAACCTGCGGTTTCCCTCCCCGCCACCACTTCTCCCCCAAATCCCTCGCCCCACTTCGCCGCTGCTGCCCCACTTTGCCGCCGTCGATGCCCCCAGAGCCACCAGAGCCACACGTCGTCGATGCCACCGAAGCCGCCCCGAATGCTACCGGAGCCGCGCTTGACGCCCCTGCCTCCCTCGCCGTCACCGAAGACGCCCCTCCCTCGCCACCACTGCCTCTCTCGCCACCACCGGAGCCATCCTCTGTAAGCACCCCCTCCTCTCTCTCTTTCTCTCTCTCTCTCTCATGCATAGCACAAACATTGGACTGAGTACTAACTAGCTAGGTTAACTAGTTTAATTAGGTTAATTATCTAGGTTAGTGCAAAATTTTAGTTAGGGCTTTGACAGAGAACTAGCTAGGTTAACTTGTTTAATTAGCTTAATTATCTAGGTTAGTGCAAAAATTTAGTTAGGGCTTTGACAGAGAACTAGTTAGGTTAACTAGTTTAATTAGGTTAATTATCTAGGTTAAGAAAAATTTATTTAGGGCTTTGACAAAGAACTAGCTAGGTTAACTAGTTTAATTAGGTTAATTATCTAGGTAAACTAGGTTAACTAGCTAGGTTAACTAACTAGGTTAAATAGCTAGGTTAATTAGGTTAGTTAGGTTAACAAGCTAGGTTAACTAAGTTTGCTAGGTTAGAGCAAAAATATATTTTAGAGCATTAGGTTAGAAGGGTTAGAGAAATGGAGTTCCTTTGCAACTTAATTGGGTTCTGTCCTAGGCAGAGAAGGGTTAGAGAAGTGTTTAGTGAGGTCACTTTGCAAAGTTTTTTTGATTTTTGAAAAGACCACTATTTTTCTAGGAAAAGTATTTAGGCAAGTTTTATTTTAAATATGATCCCTTCCTAGACTTTTATTGTTGATTATATCTTTTCATTGACGTGGTCATGTTATATCTTTTCATTGAAGTGGTTCGATTGTGCCCAAGTGGCCTTTTGTTGTTTCCAGGGAATGAAGCCGAGTGGCCTATGTTTTGCCGGAATGTTGATTCATTTTCGTTCTGGCAAATTTCAGGTTCTCGATTTGTCCACTTTTTAGCAAAGGTCATGCCGAAATTTTCCGTGAAATTCGGCATGACTTGTGCTACAAACTAGGACATATCGAGTGCCGGGGATTTGCCGCACCGGGAAGGAGTCAAAGTTCCTGTAAAACATAGGCCTTTTATGTCATTATTCATTTTATTAGGTCTAGAATTAATTGACTAGATTTAATCGTAGGAAACATGGCTGGCAACGATAAAGGACAGTGTTCTGGTGATTGCGACAACGTCTACCTGGCGGCAGATTTTTGAGCTTTGTCAACGATCAACGGTTGATGTTGTTGGGCCCACCTGTCACATCGGAGACAGATGCCGACATCGAGACCGGCGCTGAGACTGGCACTGAGAGTGAGACCGATATTGAGACCGGCGCTGAGACTGAGACCGGCGCCGAAACTAGCGGAGCCGGTACAGAACCGAAAGCAAAGAGGCAATGGCGCCCAAGCCAGCTCATGACTACTAGAATGGTGGTCACGGAGGTGGAAGACGGCATTTTTGTGCCAAAAGCGCCCGCAGAAAAGCACGCGAAATACGACAATCAAATAGGCTGCATCATATGGACAACCGCCACCATCAACGGTGAGAAACTACAGAAGATAGATAATATGAGGCCCTCCCTCCTAAAGAAGACGCACCAGATATTCTTGTTCCCAGGCCGGGATCAAAAGGAATATAAAAATCCAGATAAAGACCCGACAATTAAGAAAATAAACAAACACGCCATGACCAAGTTTAGCGACGCGTTGGCTGCCTAGAAAGCAAGGAAGAAACATCTGATCGTCAAGAAAAAGGAACCCTACTCCGAGATTGTGAAGGGTAATCCGACAATCACGGAAGAGCAGTTTCAAATATTCAAGGCGGCTTGTGAGGCCGAAGCTGTCAAAAAGAAGTCGAAGTACATGAAGGGGCTTCAAGAGAGGAACATGGGGTCACACCACCTCGAAAGTCGTGGTTACGGTGGAAAGAGGTCCATATGGGCCAAGGAGGACGCTGAACGCGGAAGTTTGGGCATCCCAGACCCCTTGGCGGACTTCACCGTCCCGCAGGGCACTACTAGGAAAAGGGCTATAGATGATATGGCCACTAATGGCGCACCAGACATGTGGTGCCCCACTACTATATAGTAATGGCGCACCATGAGCTGGTGCGCCATTAGTGTGGTAGACACTAATGGCGCACCATACCCACGGTGCGCCATTAGTAACAATTTTTTTTCCAAAAATACTAATGGCGCACCAGGGAAGAGTGCGCCATTACTAGTTTAACTAGTAATGGCGCACCTCCAACACAGTGCACCACTACTTTTTTTTGCAAAACTACTAATGGCGCACCTCAAGCTGGTGCGCCATTAGTAACAAGGGTTACTAATGGAGCATTTGTGGGTGGTGCGCCATTAGTAACCTGGGACCAACTAGATATTTTGGACAGCCACACCTACACACTCACTTTCCCCACTTCATTCTCGCCACCTCCTCCTCAAAGCTTGTGTCGGCTGCCTCCTCCTCCTGACCTCATTTGCACCATAGATTCATCAAAATTAAGTGGTTAAATTACCTTTTTTGATACGTAAGTAAGGGGAAAGCTATCTTTATGTTCTAGATCGACTTTTTTTTCTCCCTAGCTCGCTCCAACAACGTGCACATGCACTTTTTATGGTCTTGCTAGATCTATGTATGTTTGTGGTGTTGCATATGTTTGTGGTGTTGCATATATGTTTGTGTTTGCAGGTACCAGTATTTGAAATGTGATAGTTGCCAATATTTTGCCAGAATGTTGATTCATTTCCGTTTCGGCGAGAATTTTGGCACTATGCATTCTTTTTGGTCCTATTTTTAGGGAAAGTCATGCCAAATATTTTCTTGGTTCTAAAATATCATTTTGCTCTACCCCGCAGGCGACCATGGTCCGCATGATGACCGAAGGCATCATGAATAGGTTTTTGAGCTCCGCGAAGGCCGTGATGCTTCAAAAGAACGAGACGGAGATAAGATGTCCGTGTCGAAGATGCAAGCTGAAGAGCCTTATTGCGGACCCGGATTCTGGGAAGGTGCGGGACCACCTGCTCTTGCGTGGTTTCATGGATGGCTATCGGTGGCAAGGTGATGAAGATGACTATGAAGTCGTCCATGGGGGGCGGGTAAGAAATGAGGAAGGGCAGCAAGACAACCACCGCGGCGAGGGCGGGCAAGAAGACGAAGAATCTCCAGGACATGATCACGATGGTGATGCTGTACACAGTCATCATGTAGAAGATGCCGGACATGATGATGAGGAAGATCAAGAGGAAGGGCATGATCATGAAGATGAAGATGCCGGAGCAGACGGCAATGGAGGCTGGGTGCAGGACCCTCATATTCAAGAGCTGCTTCTCAAGCAGACGGATAACGCAAGAGCTGCCGCCCGAGAGAAAGCCAAGCTGGATCAACTGGAGATAGACGCGGTTACTCCATTGTATGAAGGATTCAGGCCCGAGGATACCCGCCTGAAAGTAACGCTCATGGCTCTGGAGATGAAGGTAAAAGACAAAATGACCGACGCATGCTTTGACGAGAACATGTCATTCTGGCACGAACGTCTTCCCAAGGGGAACAAGTGCCCGACCAGTTTTGAGGAGGCGAAGAAAATCGTGTGTCCTCTGGATTTACCGCACGTGAAATACCATGTGTGCATGAACAATTGCATCATTTATTGGGACGAGCACGCAGAGTCTACCATATGTCCAGTGTACGGCGTCACTCGATACAAGAAGAGGAAGAAAGCTCCTCGAAAAGTGGTGTGGTACTTTCCGATCACTCCTCGTCTGCAGCGGTATTTCACGGACCCTAAGGTAGAAAAGCTCCTGCGTTGGCATGCGGATAGGGAGGAGAAGAAGCGAGAAGATGACGGAAATGATCCGGAGATAAATAAAAAATACAAGATGCTGAGTCACCCTAAGGATGCAACCCAGTGGCAAGCGTTGAACTTCGAAGACCCAGAATTTGGGAATGATCCAAGGAACATCGTGCTGGGTGCGAGCACCGATGGATTCAATCCGTTTGGCAGCCAGAGAAGCACACATAGCACCTGACCTGTGTTTGTGTGGATGTACAACCTTCCCCCTAGTTGTGCATGAAGAGGAAGTACATTCACATGAGTATGCTAATTGAAGGGCCGAAACAACCAGGGAACGACATCAATCTGTATCTGGGGCTGCTGAAAGAGGAGCTAGACACACTGTGGAAAACGCCAGCCAATACGTGGGACGCTGCAGAGAAAGAATATTTCCCTATGAGAGTCGCACTGCTCACGATGGTGCATGACTATCTCGGTTACGGATATCTCGCGGGGCAGGTGGTCCACAGATTTTCTGGATGCGTCAGGTGCATGGCTGACACAACGTATCGCCAGCTAGATAGAGATCCCAGGTCTCCGAAAACCGTGTTCATGGGACATCGAAGGTGGCTTCGCGACAATGACCCGTGGAGAAAACGCAAGGATCCGTTCGATGGTGAAACCGAACCCCGAAGACGCCCGCGTACGAGGAGCGGCGAGGAAATAGACGAGCTGTTAAAAAATTGGAAAGATTGCCCACTGCCGGGAAAGAAGCAAAAGGCGCCAGAGCCAGGAAAGAAGCGAAAGGCGCCAGAGCCACTGCTGAAGGTATGTAAAATGAGGTCTATTTTCTGGGACTTGCCGTACTGGAAGATCCACCGTGTGCCTCACAGCCTTGATGTCATGCATATCATGAAGAACGTGTGCGAGAGTCTGCTTGGTACCCTGCTCAACATGCCAGAGAGGACAAAAGATGGGCCGAAAGCAAGGGCAGACTTGAAATCAATGGGCATCAGGGAGGAGCTTCACGCTAATGATGATGATGAGGCGAAGCAGGACACAGAAAGTCGTCGCAAAGGCAAAAAGGCCAAGAAGACCGGAAATGACTACCCTCCCGCATGCTTCACTCTAAGTCAAGAGGAGATCAAGCAGTTTTTCACCTGCCTCGTAGGAGTAAAACTTCCTTACGGTTACGCGGGGAAGATACGCAGATACCTAGACCCAGCGAAGCAGAAGTTCAGCGGGATGAAGTCTCACGACTGTCACATGCTGATGATGTAGATACTTCCAGTTGCAATCCGTGGGATCATGGACGTGCACGTCCGTGAAATGCTATTTGGCCTATGCAACTTTTTCGACGTCATCTCTCAGAAGTCGGTTGGCGTGAGGCAACTCAGAAGGCTACAGGAAGAGATCGTGGTGATACTATACGAGCTTGAGATGTACTTACCGCCCACATTCTTCGACGTTATGGTGCATCTGCTGGTCCATATCGTGGAGGATATCATCCAACTCGGGCCGACGTTCCTGCACAGCATGATGCTGTTCGAAAGGATGAATGGTGTCATCAAAGGATACGTTCGCAACATGTCACGTCTAGAGGGAAGCATAGCTAGGGGCTTTCTGACCGAAGAGTGCATCTCCTACTGCATGAATTATCTAGGCATCGAGAACCCCGTTGGTCTGCCCGTCAACAGGCACCTCGGCAGGCTCGCTGGATGGGGTCACCGTGAGGGTCGCCGCGAAATGCATGTCGACTTCGAGGGTCGACTCGCCGACTTTGAAAGAGCAAACCTAGTCGCGCTACAACACAGAGACGTGGTCGATCCTTGGGTGGTAGAGCACAAAACCTTTATTGAGAAGATGTACAATGACCGAGGCCAACAGAGGACGGACGGAGATATAATCAAAGAGCACAACTCATGTTTCACGCGTTGGTTCAAGCAGAAGCTTCTGTCGTACCCTATACATGAGGATTCTTTCGCGGAAGAACAACTCATATTCGCCTTGTCACAGGGCGCCGAGCACAACCTGATGACCTATGAGGCGTACGATATCAACGGCTACACATTCTACACCGAGGACAAGGACATGAAGAGCGATGGTTATCAGAACTCCGGGGTAACGATGGAATCCTACACCGGTAACGACAAGGACAGATACTACGGAAGGATCGAGGAGATCTGGGAGCTGAGCTACGCTGGAGAGAAGGTCCCGATGTTCCGTGTCAGATGGGCCAAGAGCGTCCTAAAAGAAGACCGGTATTTCACCACCATGGTTATACCCGAAGCCAAATCCAAGACCGCGGGCGCAAACGTCACCGCGAAAAATGAGCCATGGGTACTGGCTTCCCAAGTGGACCAATGCTTCTTCATTACCGACCCGTCAAAGCCCAGTCGTGTTGTCGTGAGGAGAGGCAAAAGGAAGATCATCGGAATTGATGGAGTAGCCAATGAGCAAGACTTCGACAAGTACAGCGACCCAAAGATCAAACATGACGACGACGATGAAGTAGCAGCATACACCACAAGAAGAAGCAGGACCACCCTACCTAAAGGACGTTCGTTCCATAGAAGAACTCCATTTGCGAAAAAGAAGGGCAAGAAGATTGTGAACAGATAGCTAGCTAAGACCGATTGTATTTAAATCGTAGTCTTCATTTCTCGATTGTATTTCATGGGCACTTTTTGATATCATGAATATTTTATATTTCATGGGCACTTTTTGAATTCATGAATATTTTTTCAAATTTGATGATATTTTTATATTTCTCGATTGCTATCCCACCTCGCCAGATCCCCCTCGCTGTCGAGCACCCCCCGCACCCTTTCCCCCGCTCCACCGCCGCCGACGACCCACCGCACCCTCCCCCGCTCCACCGCCGCCGCCGACCCCCCGCACCCTCCCCCGCTCCACCGCCGCCGCCGACCCCCCGCACCCTCCCCCGCTCCACAGTCACAAATGAATGCAACTACAAATCCAAAAAAACAAATTTGATTATATTTTCAAATAACAAATTTGATGATATTTTCAAATAATAAATTTGATGATATTTTTCGATTCATAAATATTTTCAAATAACAAATTTGATGATATTTTTTAAAAAATCATTACTATTTTTTATAAAAAATTATTACTGTTTCATATTCATATTCATTTTCTAAAAAATTATTAGATGCAACAAAAAATAATAAAAAAATTACTTATGGCGCACCTCTGGCTGGTGCGCCATTGCTATTAAAAAAAGTTACTTATGGCGCACCGCTGGTTGGTGCGCCATTGCTATCTAAAAAAAAGATTACTAATGGCGCACCACTCGGGGGTGCGCCATTGCTATCTAAAAAACATACTAATGGCGCACTGATACGTCTCCAACGTATATATAATTTTTGATTGCTCCATGCTATATTATCTACTGTTTTAGACTATATTGGGCTTTATTATTCACTTTTATATTGCTTTTGGGACTAACCTTTTAACCGGAGGCCCAACCCAGAATTGTTGTTTTTTGCCTATTTTAGTGTTTCGAAGAAACGGAATATCAAACGGAGTCCAAACGGAATGAAACCTTCGGGAACGTGATTTTCTCACCGAACGTGATCCAGGAGACTTAAACCCTGCTCCAAGGAACAAAAGAGGCGGTCACGAGGGTGGGGGGTGCGCCCCCCTAGGGCGCTCCCCTGCCTCGTGGGCCCCTCGGAGCTCCACCGATGTACTCCTTCCTCCTACATATACCTACGTACCCCCAAACCAATAGTAGGGGAGCCAAAAACCTAATTCCACCGCCCCACCTTTCTGTATCCATGAGATCCCATCTTGGGTCCTGTTCCGGAGCTCCGCCAGAAGAGGGCCATCATCACGGAGGGCTTCTACATCATCATAGCCTCTCCAATGAAGTGTGAGTAGTTTACCTCAGACCTTCGGGTCCATAGTTATTAGCTAGATGGCTTCTTCTCTCTTTTGGGATCTCAATACAATGTTCCCCCCCTCTCTTGTGGAGATCTATTCGATATAATCTTCTTTTTGCGGTGTGTTTGTTGAGACCGATGAATTGTGGGTTTATGATCAAATCCATCTATGAATAATTTTTGAATCTTCTCTGAATTCTTTTATGTATGATTGGTTATCTTTGAAAGTCTCTTCGAATTATCTGTTTTGTTTGGCCAACGAGATTGGTAGTTCTTGCAATGGGAGAAGTGCTTAGCTTTGGGTTGGGTCTTGCGGTGTCCTTTCCCAGTGACAGAAGGGGCAGCAAGGCACGTATTGTATCATTGCCATCGAGGATAACAAGATGGGGTTTTTATCATATTGCATGAATTTATTCCTCTACATCATGTCATCTTGCTTAAGGTGTTACTCTGTTTTTAACTTAATACTCTAGATGCATGCTGGATAGCGGTCGATGAGTGGAGTAATAGTAGTAGATGCAGGCAGGAGTCGGTCTACTTGTCTCAGACGTGATGCCTATATACATGATCATACCTAGATATTCTCATAACTATGCTCAATTCTGTCAATTGCTCAACAGTAATTTGTTCACCCACCGTAGAAATACTTATGCTCTTGAGAGAAGCCACTAGTGAAACCTATGGCCCCCAGGTCTATTCTCATCATATCAATCTCCATCACTTTATTATTTCTTTACTTTTTACTTTGCATTTTACTTTTTACTTTGCGTCTTTATATCAAAAATACCAAAAATATTATCTATCCTATCTATCAGATCTCACTTACCGAGAAGGGACTGACAACCCCTAATCGCGTTGGTTGCGTTGAGCTATTGTTTTGTGTAGGTACGAGGGACTTGTGCGTAGCCTCCTACTGGATTGATACCTTGGTTCTCAAAAACTGAGGGAAATACTTACGCTACTCTGCTGCATCATCCTCTCCTCTTCGGGGAAATCCAACGCAAGCTCAAGACGTAGCAAGAAGAATTTCTGGCGCCGTTGCCGGGGAGGTCTTCGCCAAAGTCAACATACCAAGTACCCATCATAATCCCTATCTCTCGCACTACATTATTTGCCATTTTCCTCTCGTTTTCCTCTCCCCCACTTCACCCTTGCCGTTTTATTCGCCCTCTCTTTTTCGTTTGCCTTTTTCTCGCTTGCCTTGTCATCATGGCTAGTCTTATATCTTCCCCTTTATCTCCCGAAAATGAACTCCTAAATTTTAAACAAAGGGAGGGAGAAAATTTGAAAGACGCTTGGTATAGAATTTGCAATGCTCAAAATAGATCTACCAGGAAGAAATCTACTTCAGTTCTTCTTCGCAATTTTTATGTAGGTGCTAGTCCTTGGTATAGATATATCCTTGATACCATTACCGGGGGGAATTTCTTGGGTAGCCATACTTTTGATTCTTATAATGCCATGATAGATTTATTTGGCTCACCACCTCTTTGGGTTAATGGAACTATGTTAACTTTGGAGCATGTTATGCAAAGGCTTGAAATTATTGAAAACAAAGTTGCTACCATTGAATCAATTGAAAATCTAGATAAAAATATCCATAATCAAATTACCCAATATGGATCTAAGGTAGGAATGACTTTGAAAAATATCAAGGAGAAGGAACCCATGGTTAATGAGAAAATAAATCTAGACTCCACTAGAATCGATAAACTTGAGGGTATCATTACCAACTTGGGAACCACTTTTTCTTCCGTAAAAAATACTCCAAGTCCTCCCACTAAAATTGCCAAGCTTATGTATGTTCCTAATAATAAGGGTGAATCATCTAGTAAGGAAACTGCGGATCTTAAATCTATAAGTATTCATCCCAATCTTTTTGCTATCATTAAGGAACCATTTGCTACAAATGAATTTTTTGATCTTGTGCCTAAAAGTTTGATAATTGCTAGAAACAAAGAAAAATCTAAAGATAGATGCCTCATTGAAAAATTGCCTACCAAAGATGGCAAAACCTAGATCTATCCTTGCTTTTATGCCTAGCTAGGGGCGTTAAACGATAGCGCTTGTTGGGAGGCAACCCAATTTTATTTTATTTTTTGCTTTTTGCTTCTGTTTAGGAATAAATATTTGTTCTAGCCTCTGGTTAGATTTGTTTTTTGTGTTTTAATTAGTGTTTGTGCCAAGTAAGACCGCTAGGATAACCTACGGTGATAGTGATTTGATTCTGCTGCAGAAAACTGAAACTTCGCATGCACGAGAATAATTCTAATAAATCACAGGAACGTGCATTTTAGTTGATTCTTTCTTCTGTAGATCAATAAACAAATTATCTAGAACTTCATATTTTTGCTGAATTTTTTACGTTCCATAAATTGGCGTTAGTTACAGATTACTACAGACTGTTCTGTTTTTGACAGATTCTGTTTTTCGTGTGTTGTTTGCTTATTTTGATGAATCTATGGCTAGTAAAATAGTTTATAATCCATACAGAAGTTGGAATAAAGTAGGTTAAACACCAATATAAATAAAGAATGAGTTCATTGCAGTACCTTGAAGTGGTCTTTTGTTTTCTTTTGCTAACGGAGCTCACGAGATTTCTGTTGAGTTTTGTGTTGTGAAGTTTTCAAGTTTTGGGTGAAATCTTTTGATGGATTATGGAACAAGGAGTGGCAAGAGCCTAAGATTGGGGATTCCCATGGCACCCCCAAGATTATCCAAGGACACCAAAAAGTCAAAGCTTGGGGATGCCCCAAAAGGCATCCCCTCTTTCGTCTACTTACATCAGTAATTTTACTTGGAGCTATATTTTTATTCACCACATGATACGTGTTTTGCTTGGAGCGTCTTGTATTATTTGTGTATTTCTTTGTTAGTGTGCCACAATCATACTTGCTGTACACACCTTTTGAGAGAGCCATACATGAATTGAAATTTGATAGAATACTCTATGTGCTTCACTTATATCTTTTGAGCCTTATAGTTTTGCTCTATGTGCTTCACTTATATATTTTTGAGCGTTGTAGTTTTTGCTGTAGTGCTTCACTTATATCTTTTAGAGCACGGTGGTGGATTTGTTTTAAAGAAACTATTGATCTCTCATGCTTCACTTAGATTATTTTAAGTCCTAATAGCATGGTAAATTGCTTAACGATAATATGCTTGGTATTCAAGATTTGTAAAACTTTCTTTTGAGTGCGTTGAATACTAAGAAAAGTTTGATGCTTGATAATTGTTTTGAGATATGGAGGTAGTAATATTAGAGTCATGCTTGTTGAGTAGTTGTGAATTTGAGAAATACTTGTGTTAAAGTTTGTGATTCCCGTAGCATGCACGTATAGTGAAGCGTTATGTGATGAAGTTGGAGCATGATGTATTTATTGATTGTCTTTCTTATGTGTGGAGGTCGGGATCGCGCGATGGTTAACTCCTACCAACCCTTCCCCTAGGAGCATGCGCGTAATACTTTGCTTTGATCACTTCTAGATTTTTGCAATAGGTATATGAGTTCTTTGTGACTAATGTTGAGTCCATGGATTATACGCACTTTTCTCCCTTCCACCATTGCTAGCCTCTCTAATACCGCGCACCTTTCGCCGGTATCATACACCCTCCATTTACCTTCCTCAAAACAGCCACCATACCTACCTATCATGGAATTCCCATAGCCATTCCGAGATATATTGACATGCAACTTTCCACCGTTCCGTTTATTATGACACGCTCCATCATTGTCATATTGCTAGCATGATCATGTAGTTGATATCGTATTTGTGGCAAAGCCACCGTTCATAACTCTTTCATACATGTCACTCATGAATCATAGCATATCCCGGTACACTGCCGGAGGCATACACATAAAGTCATATTTGTTCTAAGTATTGAGTTGTAATTGTTGAGTTGTAAAGTAAATAGAAGTGTGATGATCTTCATTTTTTTAGAGCATTGTCCCAAGTGAGGAAAGGATGATGGAGACTATGATTCCCCCACAAGTTGGGATGAGACTCTGGACGAAAAAAAGAGGCCATAAAAAGAAAGAAGAAAAGGCCCAAATAAAAAAAATGAGAGAAAAAGAGAGAAGGGACAATGTTACTATCCTTTGACCACACTTGTGCTTCAAAGTAGCACAATGATCTTCATGATAGAGAGTCTCTCGTTTTGTCACTTTCATATACTAGTGGGAATCTTTCATTATAGAACTTGGCTTGTATATTCCAATGATGGGCTTCCTCAAATTGCCCTAGGTCTTCTGAGCAAGCAAGTTGGATGCACACCCACTTAGTTTCTTTTGTTGGGCTTTCATATACTTATAGCTCTAGTGCATCCGTTGCATGGCAATCCCTACTCACTCACATTGATATCTATTGATGGGCATCTCCATAGCCTGTTGATATGCCTAGTTGATGTGAGACTATCTTCTTCTTTTTGTCTTCTCCACAACCACCATTCTATTCCACATATAGTGCTATATCCATGGCTCACGCTCATGTATTGGGTGAAGATTGAAAAAGTTTGAAAATTCTAAAGTGTGAAACAATTGCTAGGCTGAAACCGGGGTTGTGCATGACTTAAATATTTTGTGTGATGAAGATAGAGCATAGCCAGACTATATGATTTTGTAGGGATAGTTTCCTTTGGCCATGTTATTTTGAGAAGACATAATTGCTTTGTTAGTATGCTTGAAGTATTATTATTTTCTATGTCAATATGAACTTTTGTCTTGAATCTTTCGGATCTGAATATTTATACCACAATTAAGAAGATTTACATTGAAATTATGCCAAGTCGCACTCCGCATCAACAATTCTCTTTTTATCATTTACCTACTCGAGGACGAGCAGGAATTAAGCTTGGGGATGCCTGATACGTCTCCAACGTATCTATAATTTTTGATTGCTCCATGCTATATTATCTACTGTTTTGGACTATATTGGGCTTTATTATTCACTTTTATATTACTTTTGGGACTAACCTATTAACCGGAGGCCCAACCCAGAATTGTTGTTTTTTGCCTATTTCAGTGTTTCGACGAAACGGAATCTCAAACGGAGTCCGAACGGAATGAAACCTTCGGGAACGTGATTTTCTCACCGAACTTGATCCAGGATACTTGGACCCTACTCCAAGGAACAAAAGAGGCGGTCACGAGGGTGGGGGGCGCGCCCCCCTGCCTCGTGGGCCGCTCGGAGCTCCACCGATGTACTCCTTTCTCCTACATATACCTACGTACCCCCAAACCAACAGAAGGGGAGCCAAAAACCTAATTCCACCGCCGCAACTTTCTGTATCCACGAGATCCCATCTTGGGGCCTGTTTTGGAGCTCCGCTGGAAGAGGGCCGTCATCACGGAGGGCTTCTACATCATCATAGCCTCTCCGATGAAGTGTGAGTAGTTTACCTCAGACCTTCGGGTCCATAGTTATTAGCTAGATGGCTTCTTCTCTCTTTTTGGATCTCAATACAATGTTCTCCCCCTCTCTTGTGGATATCTATTCGATGTAATCTTCTTTTTGCGGTGTGTTTGTTGAGACCGATGAATTGTGGGTTTATGATCAAGTCTATCTATGAATAATATTTGAAAATCTTCTCTGAATTCTTTTATGTATGATTGGTTATCTTTGCAAGTCTCTTCAAATTATCTGTTTTGTTTGGCCAACGAGATTGGTAGTTCTTGCAATGGGAGAAGTGCTTAGCTTTGGGTTCGATCTTGCGGTGTCCTTTCCCAGTGACAGAAGGGGCAGCAAGGCACGTATTGTATCATTGCCATCGAGGATAACAATATGGGTTTTTTATCATATTGCATGAATTTATTCCTCTACATCATGTCATCTTGCTTAAGGCGTTACTCTGTTTTTAACTTAATACTCTAGATGCATGCTGGATAGCGGTCGATGAGTGGAGTAATAGTAGTAGATGCAGGCAGGAGTCGGTCTACTTGTCTCGGACGTGATGCCTATATACCTGATCATACCTAGATATTCTCATAACTATGCTCAATTCTGTCAATTGCTCAACAATAATTTGTTCACCCACCGTAGAAATACTTATGCTCTTGAGAGAAGCCACTAGAGAAACCTATGGCCCCCAGGTCTATTCTCATCATATCAATCTCCATCATTTTATTATTTCTTTACTTTTTACTTTGCATTTTACTTTTTACTTTGCGTCTTTATATCAAAAATACCAAAAATATTATCTATCCTATCTATCAGATTGCACTTACCGAGAAGGGATTGACAACCCCTAATCTCCTTGGTTGCGTTGAGCTATTGTTTTGTGTAGGTACGAGGGACTTGTGCGTAGCCTCCTACTAGATTGATACCTTGGTTCTCAAAAACTGAGGGAAATACTTACGCTAGTCTGCTGCATCATCCTCTCCTCTTTGGGGAAATCCAATGCAAGCTCAAGACGTAGCACGCACCGCTAGGTGGTGCGCCATTGCTAAGCCTTCCCCCACACTAAAATCCCCAATCTCTCACATTTCTCTCTAATCCCTCCCCTGCCTCATCTCACCCGCGCTCGACCACCACTGCCCCCGTGCTCGCCGTCCCCGACCGTGATCGCTGCCCCCGCCGCACCCGACCACCACCGCCCCCGAGCCGAGCGCCGCCTCCCTCGCCGTCCCTCCTCTGCCCGCGCCCGCACCCTCGACGTCCTCCCGCCCAAGCGCCCCCTCCCCACACGACCCCACCTACGTAAACCTTGTGCTCGCCGTCCAACACCACGCGGCCTGCCCAGGAGGACCACTGCCGTCTTCCTCTTCGACTACGAGGACCCGGACGAGCTCGGATGCCCTCGAGCCATCCCTTCGACGCTCGCGGATTTCCTCCGCCTCGGCCACCATTGCCACCGCTCGACGCCAAATTCGCGCCGCCTCGACTAGCTCTATCTACCCCGAGTCGCCCTCGACCTCCCCAGTGAGCACCCAAGCCGCTTCCCCCTCTTCCCCCTCTTGATTTCCTTCTGATGTGTTCTATAGGGTTGGGGTTGGAGAATTTTGGATAAGGAAAGGGGGTTGGAGAATTAAGTAGCTAGGGTTGGAGAATTTCCTTCTCATAACTATACTCACTGTTCAACGTGTTGTGTGACCTGACAAAATATAAATGTGTTGTGTGCCATGTGTTGGTAATTCAGTAAAGTCAAACAAGCACTGGATTTAGGCATGTTGCTTGCTGAAATTGTAGCAGCAACAACAACTATGCATGAATGATGAACAGGTTATAGTGGTCAGATTAGTTCAGCAACAACAACTATTTTCAGTTTGTCTTATGGGTCATTTATAGTGGTCAGATTAGTTCTGCATTTAAACGAGTCCCAATGGACCTACTGCCAGCTTATTTGTTCTAGGACAATTTATCTAATTTTGTTTACTATGGGGTCAATTAGCATGTAAACATTCTTTCAATCCCTAAGGGCATCACAGACAATTTATGCCAAATTTGTAGTTTCACAGTTTCACATTCACTAAGTGTGTGTAGAACAGCAATAACTTACACTAGTTTTGTAGCCTCCAGCAAGTTTACGAGCAAACAGAATTTTCCTTCTCTTTTAGAAATATGCAGGCAGCTCCCTGATCAGTGTTGTTGTTGGTTGCTGTAAAAAACTAGTTACCAGTGTACAAATGAGTCTGAGACATGCCAAGCTAAGCTACGCACCATTTGAACTTCAAAGTATAGTTTTACAAGCTTCTGCAACTTTTTCTTAACTGTTGCTGCTGCTGTTATGCCTGTATTCACTGTTGCTGCTGCTATACTTGTGATGATGTTGTACTTGTGATGATGCTACTTGTGATCTTCTGAAATGACCCATTGGCGACTTCATGATTTTTCAGGTACCCCAAGAGGCCCTTGAGTTTGCCGGAATGTCGATTAACTTCCGTTCCGGCAAATTCGGGTACTCCATATGTCCTATTTTCAGCAAAGGTCATGCTGAAATTTTCCGTGAATTTTAGCATGACTTTGCTAAAAATTGGACATATGGGGTACTTGCGACTAATGCATGGGCCGGGGTATCTTAGTACTTAATTAAGTAGGATCAACTACCTCTTGTGTTATGCATGGGCCTCAGCGTCGACAAACCCTAAATGATAAAACCTTGGCTTTTAGGGTGCCTCGGTGTCAATAAGAACCTAAATGATGAAAGCTTAGGCTTTTAGGGTGTCTCGGCGTCGACAAACCCTAAATGATAAAAGCTAGATTTTAGGATGCCTCGGTGTCGACAAACCCTAAATGATGAGACCATGATCTTGTTCCTTGAAAATAACCAACTTTTTGACCAAACTTTTTTCCTATTTAGAGCGAAACATGGCCCACAACAATGAGGCCGGCGGTTCGGGCAGCAAGCAATTCTGGGAGCTGTCCCAGGAGATGGTCGAACAACCTCACCGCTATGAGGACGCCGCGGAAGACACCGATCCTGACTACACAACCCCTAGTGGCGTCGGGGATGACACCACTGATGGTGCCGCCGAGGATGCCACCACTGATGGTGCCGCCGAGGATGCGACCACTGATGATGCCAGCGCACACACAGATGGCAGCCAACCGAAGAGGCAACGGAAGGACCGGCGCCCGAACATGCTCCGCACCGTCAAGGAGGAATTTACTCAAGTGAACTCCGACGGGCATCCAACGGCGCCCAAAGAATTAGTCAAGGGGTACTCGCTTCAGCTCGGGTGCATTCTCTGGAGCACCGTCTCGATCAACACCGAGAACCTAAGGCATAAGGACCGAGGGAATTTGCGCAACCTCCTCTTCACAAAGCTGCACGAACGATACAAGTTCCCCGCTGAATTTGAAAACACACGCCTCTCAGGGAATAAAGTGAATAGTGCCGCCCTCACGACGATGAGCACGGCCCTATCTACTTGGAGAAGCGCAGTGAAGAGAATGATTGACAAAGGTGATAGTTATGAGAAGATCAAGGCGAAAAATCCTTCGATCAGCGAAGATGATTACAAGGAGTTCAAGATCAAGTGCGAGAGCAGCGCTACCTCCGAATCAAGTCAATGGGGGAAAGAAATGCGGGGGTTGAACTTAGGGGAACACAAACTCGGTCCAGGCGGTTACAGAGTGGCAGAGCCTATATGGGACAAGGAGGACGCGGAGCGTGCCGAGCAAGGCCTACCGCCCCGCTTTGAGAAATACCGTGACAAGCAGACCAGGAACTATGTCAGGGCACGGTACAAGGAGGACCCGGTAACAAAGGAGCTTACCACGGATCCGAAGACCAGGGCGCTTGAGCTTGTTCTGGGGAACGAGACTGAAAGCAGTAGCGCGGGGTCGTCTCAGAGCACCCCTTGGGACAGCACTCTAAATAGGGCATTGAACGTAATGAAAAACAAGGATAAGCTCAGTAAGCCATCGTCAGCTGGTCGTGTGGCCGGCAAAGGCTTGTCCATAAAATGGTCGTCATACTATAACGCTGGTGGGTGAAAGGAGAGAAAGACCAGCTTGGAAAGCCAGTCGCGCGAGGTTCAAGAACTCAAGGCAAAAGTGGCGCGGATTCCGGAGATTGTCCAAGAGCAAGTGCAACAACAACTGGGATCGACGCTCACCGGCATTATGCCTACCTTGATTCATGGGCTGACGACGTGGATTGCGGGCGGCCAACAGGGGCCGCCCCCGATTCCGAGCTTCACCGCCAGCAACTCGCACAACGCACAGGCGGCGCCATTGGTGTCTTCGGCGGAGGCGGTATTGGTGTCTCCGTCGCCGGGGCGGGCATTGGAGCTTAATGCACCCGGGTGTACGCCGGCCGGCACCTCGGCATCAAGCGGCCCCTCCGTCAGTTGCACGCCCGCCGTTGGTGGTGCCTCGACATTAGCCGAGCTTGACGCCATCATCACAGTAACTAATTAAGACTCTCGGCCAAGGACTTCATCTCCTTGCCTTTGACTGGGCATCCCTGACACCCTACATGTTTTTGCAGGGCGCCGCCGATGTTCTATGCACTCTCCTGCACTTCATGAACGACGAGTTGGTCGATGCCGCCAAGGGCAAAATCGTTCAACCAGGAAACCGTGTGTTCCACGGTAATCCGATGCCACCCACCGTGTATAGGGTTCAACTGGTTCGGGTGCTGCCAGGCTGCGATGAGTTGTTACCTCCGATTCGACCCGCCGGGGCCGACGAAGATGATCTAATGACCCTCAGCGCCTGCCTAAGCTGGCCCCTGCTTTGGCCGAAGAGCCAGATTCGTTTGGGGGCGGGGTACACCACCCCAAAGACAACACCGCCATTCGTGTTGGCGCCAAGCCATTGCAAGACCGCCGCAACGCTACCGGACATGCCGGACATCCCTATGGCACAGGATCCGAACATGCATATGGCACAGGATCCGGACAACGACGACAACGATGACGATACATTTAGCAGCGTCGATAAGTACTTTGCCGAACATGGGTACGATGACGAATTCTTGGGGCCTCCTTCTCAAGAACCCAACCCTACAAAAGACGATCGCGATCTAGCTGGTACCGCGGAGAAACCCAATTGCAACAGGCGTCGTCTGGCGTTTAGTTCTCAGGAGATGCGTCCAGCTGCCGACTTCACCAAGCCTCGGATAGCTGAGGTGCGAAATATTATCGGCCCCAACACACTCAAGAAGGCGGTCTGTGAGCAGAACTCGGTCCCATTACAGCAGAAGAAGAAGGGACGGAAAAGAAAGAGTAACAAGGGTGCGAGCCAGCCGGCACCGAGTATGATCCGTGCTCAGGACGGGCCACCTTCACCTAAGGATATCTCGAGGAGGGTGCATGTGGCGGGTAGGCCGATGCTACCGACTAATATGCTCAATGCGAATCATTAGAGACAAGACCCCGGACATCATGATATTCGACCCCTTCTACATGCGTGCCAAGATCTTGGGTAGCGCTGGGGACTGGCAAGTCGCGAGTTCTTACCTCGAAGGCGTCATTCTGGCAAACCTAGATAAGGATAACTTCCTCGTGCCTTACTTTTCCGAGTAAGTCGTCCCTTCAACCGCCCCGTAACATATTATTTCTTAGATTTCGATAGTTTTTTTCTAACATTCCGTGTTTTGTGTTCTCATCCTCTTAAGACCGAAATATTGCACACACACATTGCACACTCATCCTCTTAAGACCAAAATATTCCATGGCCACGTATTTCGACACGGACCGTCAGTCGAAGAAAGACTACACAAATATCAAGAAAGTTCTTAATGATGTTCTCCCGGCTATGCCAAATCTGGAGGCACCTTCACCAGGCCAGTTCGTAAGTACGGCAAGCATGTGTTCGCCCACAATACGACGTTCTGCTGCGTCAAGCAGCCGCCTGGCGGTCAGAAGGATGCCTACTACGCCCTCCATCACATGCGGCCGATCATACGGGACCATAATCACCTTCTGCTACCAAATAATCTCAAAGATTGGGCCGCGAGCTTGTCGGCAATCCAGGACGCGGACATCAGACAAGAATTCTTTTGCATCCAGTCGGAGTTTGCGGAAATCATCCATCAAGATGTCCTTCGTACCTCGGGGCAGTTCAACCTCAGAAATCAACCGTCCAACAGTGAGATAGACACAACGCTACAAATGCAGGCTGACAACGCCCGCGATTTCATGACCATCACGAGAGACGGCGGCTTCATCCACGCTCCGGTCCCTTGAGTCGATTCAAAAGTAGTGATGCTATGTGTAGTTCTGAAACATCGATTGGCTCATGTTGTAATTAAACTTTAATGAACTTGTATGTCTCTTTGGTTTGGACAGTCGTTCAACTTAGATGTAATCGATGCTATTAATGTGTTGCTTTTCTCTTCTGATCCTTTTGTTGCATACTTATATATTGCTTATGTATTGTCTGTGAATTGCTAGTAACGTTTTGTTTGGCTAGTGCATAGAGATGTCGTCGTATGTCGTGTACAAGGGTAAGGTTCCCGGAGTCTACGACGACTGGGAGGAGTGTCAGAGATAGTTTCACCGTTTCAACGGTAATAGTTACAAAGGGTACACCACTAGGGCGGAGGTGGAAGTTAGATACGTGCGCTATCTAGTGGGAGAGAGGAGGGAGCGTTGGAGGAACCGGATGAAGACCAGTTTCATCACGATTATGCTCATCGTGATGACCGCAACTTTCTTCTATGTGATGGTAGTTTAGATGATCGATATCGACTTGTAATGTGAAGAAAAACTAGCTACTCGCGGTTTTGAGACTTGTAATGTTCTAAGTTTGTTTGGTATTTTAAATTCGAAGACTAATATGATGAATTGTATTCGGAGACTAATCTTCTATTGTATTTGATGAATCTGATGTTGCTGTGTGGTGCTAGCTATATTCTGTCCAATAATATATTTTGTAACATGTGAAAATATCAAAAAAGAAAAAAAATCCCTAATATTCATACTAGTGGCGCACCAGCACATAGTGCGTCATTAGTAAGCCAGAGCACGCTAATGGCGCATCATCCACTAGTGGGCCATTAGTATGCCAAAGCACATGGGTAAATATGGCCCCCTGGGAGGCATACTAATGGCGCACCATGGGCTATACTAATGACGCACTGCGTGGTGCTGAAAGCACAAGTGCTCCCTAGGTAGTTTTGGTAATTAATGTCAACATATCTCTTGTTGGACTAACACTTTTATCTAGCATGTTTCAGATAAGTTCAACAATGGAGTGGCATGGACTAAAGGATGTGGGAACTCCTTCAAGATGCTAAGGACAAAGGATTGGCTTCAGCTTCAAGCTCAAGACTCTTCATTTTACATTTTAGTGGTCCAAGATCACATTGAGTCTACAGGAAAAGCCAATACTATCAGGGAGGGATGAGGTGTTGTTTAATGAGCCTCTTGCTTCATGTGCTCAGTGATATGCTCCAAAACCCTCAGCTACTTTCCCACTTCCACAAATGACCTAAACCTAATGCCAAAATCGGTCACACCAATTCTTCCTATCCGGCGCCACCGATTCCAAAAGTCATAGCCACTGCCACAAACCCTAAGCAAATTGGTCTTACCGATAGGGATCTCGGTCTCACCGAGATGGGATTGTAATCTCTCTGTGTATGTCCATTATCAAAATCGGTCTCACCGAGTTTGAGCAATCGGTACTACCGAGATTACAATGCAAACTCTCTGGTCAACTTATTACCAAAACCGGTCCCACCGAGTTTGTGTAATCGGTCGAACCAAGTTTTCCTGACAAACTCTCTGGAAAGCTTATTACCAAAATCGGTCTCACCGAGTTTGTGTAATCGGTCCTACCGAGATTATGTTATGCCCTAACCCTAACCATATCGGTCTCACCGAGTTGCATTTCGGTCCCACCGAAAACCCTAACGGTCACATTATTTGCTAAATCGGTCTGACCGAGTCTGTTGAATCGGTCCCACCGAGTTTGGTAAATTGTGTGTAACGGTTAGATTTTGTGTGGAGGCTATATATACCCCTCCACCTCCTCTTCATTTGAGAAGAGAGCCATCAAACTGAACCTACACTTCCAGCATACATTTTCTGAGAGAGAACTACCTACTCATGTGTTGAGGCCAAGATATTCCATTCCTACCATATGAATCTTGATCTCTAGCCTTCCCCAATTTGCTTTCCACTCAAATCTTCTTTCCACCAGAACCAAAATCTATGAGAGAGAGTTGAGTGTTGGGGAGACTATCATTTGAAGCATAAGATCAAGGAGTTCATCATCAACGCACCATTTGTTACTTCTTGGAGAGTGGTGTCTCCTAGATTGGCTAGGTGTCACTTGGGAGCCTCCGACAAGATTGTGGAGTTGAACCAAGGAGTTTGTAAGGGCAAGGAGATCGCCTACTTCGTGAAGATCTACTGCTAGTGAGGCAAGTCCTTCATGGGCGACGGCCATGGTGGGATAGACAAGGTTGCTTCTTCATGGACCCTTCGTGGGTGGAGCCCTCCATGGACTCGCGCAACCGTTACCCTTCGTGGGTTGAAGTCTCCATCAACGTGGATGTACGATAGCACCACCTATCGGAACCATGCCAAAAACATCTGTGTCTCCAATTGCGTTTGAATCCTCCAAACCCTTCCCTTTAATTTCTTGCAAGTCGCATGCTTTACTTTCCGCTGCTCATATACTCTTTGCATGCTTGCTTGATATGTATTGTGAGTGTTAAACTTGTGCCTAAACTCCACTTAAACTTGAAGAATCTTAAAAACTGCAACTTTGGTACTTAGTGTCTAATCACCCCCCCCCCCTCTAGACACCTCTTCTCAAGGTCCTACAAGTGGTATCAGAGCATTGGTCTCCATTGTTTTGGTTTAATCACCATTGGAGGAAGATGGATGAGTCTACTATTGGGCGTCTTAGACATAGAGTGCCTATTCTTGATGGAGAGTATTTTCATGAGTAGAAAAATGAGATGCTTGTTATTTTCAATCAATATCATTTGAACAAGTACATTGCTAGCCCTTGTGCACCTTATGTTGATCCTATGCATCCTACCCATGATGAGTCAATTGAAATCATTACACTACTAGGGAAAAGCCTATACACAGAATCTTACCAGCAGCGCTCTTCAAAATACCACGCTACTGCTATTTAGCAGCAGCGTGTGTCGCCAAAACGCGCTGCTGACAGGAAAATAGCAGTAGCACGTCCGCCTCATACAGCGCTACTGCTACAGTTGCCATGACCTCGCCCCCCCCCCCCCCGCTAGTTATAGTAGTAGCACACTTTACTAAACAGCGCTACTGCTATTCAGGTTAGCTGTAGCGCGTTTTGGCAAACGCGCTACAACTATCCCTACCTTATCCCCACGCGCACGACCGGCCCTCTCACTCACACTCTCACTCTCGCCCGCGTAGCCGTCGTCGTGCGTCGCCGCCGCCGCCGCCTTCGTCCGTCCGCCGCCGAGGTACTCCCCTCCTTCCGTCCCTCCTCCATCCTCCTCGCACATCCTCCCTCCGCCTGCGGCCGCCCCTCCCTCCTCCGCCGCCTCCCTCCTCCCTCCACCTGCGGCCGCCCTCCTCCCTCCTCCGCCGGCAGCCCTCCTCCCACCGCCCTCGACCTCGCCGCCCCTAGCTACCTCTCCGTCGCCCCACCCCCTGCCACTAGTTAGTACTAGATTTAGTAGTAGTAGATGTTAATTTAGGGTTAGCTAGTACTAGATGTTGCTTAGTTAGTACTAGATTTTTAGTAGTAGTAGTGGTAGTTGAACTACTTTAGTTGTAGTTGAACTAGTTTAGTAGGTAAATTAATAAACTAGTTGAACTAGTTGAATTAACAGAACTAATCTATTTTTAGTAAGATAATTAATATAACTAGTTGAACTACTTTATTTTTAGAAAGAACTAGTTTTTTTCTATTTATAGTAAGTTTATATTTAGTAAGAACTAGTTGAATTAATAAAACCAGTTGACCATGTCATATTTGTTGTTATTTTTTAGTTTAAGCAATTATTCGGGATGTATTAGTGATAACTTATATGGTTTCAGGTGACCTCCGTCGTCCCCGTCACCGACTCCCTCCGACATCCCCGCCGTCGTCCCAGTCACCGCCCCTTCGACATCGAGGTGAGTCCAGCCAAATATCCTTGTATATCTTGTGTTGTTGCTCAAATAGGATATGTGGTTGCCCAAGTGGTCGTTCATGTTCAGTTTACATCTCCGAGTGGCCTATGTTTTGCCGGAGTGTTGATTAATTTCCGTTCCGGCAAATTTCAGGCGCTCGATATGTCCTTTTTTAGCAAAGGTCATGCCGGATTTTGTCGTGAATTCTGGCATGACTTGTGCTAGAATATGTACAAGTTTAATCTTTGAATTATGATTGTAGGAAATGTCGTACTCGGACGACGATGGTCTCCCGGGGGAGTGTAGCTGGTGTCACGACGATCGAGGTATGTGCGACAGGTTCGTTCGGCTGGACGAAGATCGGCGCTTCAGCATTAAGCTCAAGGAGACCTTAGATTGTGAAACAGTACGCAACAACGACAAGTGTTTTTTCGTAATTAAGCATGACTTCAACTATTTCAATGTCTAATTTTCATATTTTACAATTCGACTAGCTTATCCCATGCCATGCAAGACGCTATGTCTTGGAGAGGATGGGTTTTGAAGACCATGAAAATTTCGAAACAAAGAAAATACACCTAAGGACCCATCATGATATGGATTTTGAAGTAAATCTGTGCAATGCTCAGAGCTTAACCCATTTTGGTTGCCAAAATTGGGAAGCACTTTGCAAAATGTATGGTTTTTATGAGGGTATGATTGTCACCATGGATCTTGGTGATCCTGACAGCGAGGAAGACAATACGGACATTTGGGTCCTTGTTGATACGCTTCCGATTGTACCGCTATGTGAGTTTCTCAAACATAGTTATTAACTAATTTATATTGTTTATTTCAAAATAGTTGATAGCTTATTTCCATTGACAGCTTATTTTGATTCTTCAAAGACTGTGCGGAAGATGGTAGATAAAACCCACTACACCGATGGCACCGAATTAACGTATAAGGAGAAAAATCATCTGATCGCATTTTGTACTCTTCTTGAGAATTACAATGACTATTATCGAACTCCTCCAAATTATGGTGAATACGTGCCACTAGTGCATGTGTTGAACCACGATAACTTCTCTGGAGATACCCTGGTAAGATTTTTTACTATTACGACATCCGTGCATCTTTTGCATACTTCTAAAACTAGTACATCATTGCTAACTACGAAGTTATTATTATGTTTTTCAACAGAAACTCCCGATGGATTGTGTGCCTCATCTGATGTCTCTGCATGGTCGCCTCTTAGTTCTGAACATACCGCCAGGTAAATCTACGGAGCTCACTGTGCATATCAGATTTCTAAAACCCGTGAACACATGATCATCAAAGAATGGAAGAAATGTATGGACATTCGCAAGGAGGTTCTTGGAAGTAACATTCAGCAAAAGGCAAGAATTGGAGATAGGCTAATCTCCATTCTCCATAATGGAGAGTCAGGGGCTATCTTGTTTTTTGCTATTTTACCTTAGAAAATGTAGTATGTCTTAATCAAATGTAATAGGTCCTATGAGGTACAATATGTTTATTATGTGGTAATGTGTTAGAGTTGATAATGATGATCTTGAGGAGGTGTTATGTGATGTCAATGATGAAAACGATGATCTTGAGGAGGTGTTATATGACAATGATGTATGATGATGCTAAGTTGTTAATGATATGATGATGATGATGATATTATTATATCATTGGGTGAAAGAACCGCGGATTAGTTTCAAGTGGATGGACATCCACTTGAAACTAGTCCACGGTTCTTTCACCCCATGATGTAATAACTCATTATGATGTAAAAACAATCTCTAAATTCCTGTTGTATGAAAACTTGTGTAAAGGTGTATGAATACAACATGAAAAAGAAAAGGAATAAAATACTAAATAATAGTAGTAGCGCGGGCGAGGAGAAGCGCTACTACTAATTACCAGTAGCGATGTTCTGAAGAAGCGCTGCTACTAAGTCAATTTAGCAGTAGCGTGGGTCAAGACGCGCTATTGCTAAGCATTAGCTGTAGCGCCTTATCAGTAGTGCTCCTGCCCGCGCTACTGATAGGGCCAAAACCCGCGCTGCTGCTAGGCTTTTCCCTAGTAGTGTTAGGAATCTTAGAACTGCCGAACTTATCATTAGAGGATTGCCTAAAAATCTGATTGGATGCTTGCCTACTTTCAAATGTGCCTACACTATATGGAAATTTCTTGAGGAACGATTTCCAGATTATTCCCTGAAAAATCTTGATGAAATTCTTCACAAGTCCATTGCTTTGAGTAAAATGATTACTAGTGATCCAATGTTTGGTGATCGTCTGTTTGAGCTTACAAACCTTATGCATGCCAAAGGAAATGTTGGGATTATTAGTGATATTATTTCCGAAGCTATAAAAATTCATAAGCAAGATCACTGTCAAACTCATTCTAATGAATCACCCTCTCTAGGACTTGATCCACCACATGATGATGTTGAACATGGATACTATGATGAGGATGATGATAGTGACTTCGATCTTGATGATGCAATGAGACACTTTGGTCTTATGGCAAATCTTTGGGGATATATGTCAGGAGGAAAGGAATGGGTTCTTGATAGTGGATGTACCGCTCACATGACCAGAGATAAAGACATGTTTTGCGAGCTTGCTGATAATGATAGTCCTCGAAAGTATGTCTCTTTTGGTGACAACTCAAAGGGTAAGGTGGTTGGCCTCGGTAAGGTGGCCATATCACATGACAGCTCCATACAAAATGTTATGCTCGTTGAATCTCTTGGATACAACCTACTTTCAGTATCTAGACTTGCTGATTTCGGTTTCAATGTTCTATTTACTGAAGTAGATTGCCAAGTGTTTCATCGAGACAATCATAAAATGGTCTTTACCGGGGTGCGTAGAGGTGATCTATACATTGTTGATTTCACTAAAAAGGCTCAACCTAAAACTTGCTTCATTGCTAAATCCTCAAAAGGTTGGTTATGGCATAGACGATTAGGTCATGTTGGTATGCGAAACCTTGACAAGCTTATTAAAGGAAATCATATCCTTGGAGTTAACAATGTCATATTTGATAAGGATAGACTTTGCAGCGCTTGTCAGGCAGGTAAACAGGTTGGAGGAAGGCATCCCGTGAAGAACATCATGACCACAAGGAGGCCACTCGAGCTACTTCACATGGATCTCTTTGGTCCCAATTCCTACAAGTCTCGGTGGAAATTCATTTGGTCTAGTTATAGTTGATGATTTTTCAAGATTTACGTGGGTGTTCTTTCTCGATGATAAATCGCAGGTCCAAAAGATCTTCAAAAACTTCGCTAGGAAGGCCCAAAATCAATTTGAAGTGAAGATCAAGAAGGTTCGCAGCGACAACGAAACGGAGTTCAAGAACGCAAATGTGGACATCTTTCTTGACGAAGAAGGGATTTCACACGAGTTCTCGGCTACGTACACACCTCAACAAAACGGAGTTGTTGAGAGGAAGAACCGGACGCTCATTGAAATGGCGAGAACGATGCTTGATGAGTACAAGACGCCGAAGCACTTTTGGGCAGAAGCGGTTGAGACAGCTTGTCATGTAACAAATTGCTTGTATCTTCACAATCTACTCGGCAAGACGGCATACGAGCTCCTCACCGGTAACAAACCCCAAGTTGGATACTTTCGAGCATTCGGCTCATAGTGCAACATTTTGATAAGCATCATCGTCCTAAATTTGCTCCTAAGTCTCATGAAGTTTCCTACTAGGTTATGGCTCAAACTCTCACACTTACCGTGTCTACAACAATTTCACCCGAAAGGTTGAGGAGACGGTAGATGTGAAGTTTGATGAATCTAACGGCTCGCAAGTAGAGCAATTGCCAATTTATGTAGGAGACAAAGATCCTTCAGAAGCAATCCAAGACTTGTCTATTGGCAAGGTTCGTCCAACGGAGGTGAAGTAGAGTACCTCGTCCGTCCAAGTGGAAGCTTCTACTTCACGACAAGGTGAACCAAGAGTTGATACGGAAGCATCCACAAGTGGGACACACCAAGATGAAGAAAACGAGGAAGTGCATCAAGATGAACGTCAACAACCTCCTCCACCACGACAAGAGAACGACAAGGCCAACAATGAAGAAGGCCAAGAAGAAGAAGAACAAGATGAAGAAGAAGTTCAACGAAGATCCAAGCAAAAGCTTTCACGAGTTGAGCAAGAGTTGCTAAAGATCATCCCGTCAAGCAAATCTACAATGACATTCAAACCGGGAGAATCACTCGCTCTAAAACTCGTTTAGCTAACTTTTGTGAAAACTATTTTTTCATCTCTAGCATTGATCCTATGAAGGTTGAAGAAGCATTGGAAGATCCGGATTGGATAAATGCCATGCATGAAGAGCTACATAACTTTGAGAGGAACCAAGTTTGGACATTGGTTGAGAAGCCCGACAACAACCACAACGTCATCGGTACCAAATGGGTGTTTCGCAACAAGCAAGATGAAGATGGACAAGTAGTTCGCAACAAAGCACGTCTCGTCGCCCAAGGCTACACACAAGTCGAAGGTATGGACTATGGTGAGACTTATGCCCCCGTTGCTTGACTTGAGTCCATTCGCATCTTACTTGCCTATGCTAATCATCATGATATCACATTGTACCAAATGGACATTAAAAGTGCTTTTCTAAACGGTGAGATAGAGGAGGAAGTTTATGTTAAGCAACCCCCCGGCTTTGTCAATCCTAAGAAACCCAATCATGTTTACAAACTTCACAAAGCTCTTTATGCTCTTAAACAAGCTCCTAGAGCATGGTATAAATGCTTGACCAAGTTCCTTATTGAAAAAGGCTTTGAAATTGGGAAAATTGATTCTACTCTTTTTACTAAAAGGGTTAATGGAGAACTATTTGTGTGCCAAATCTATGTTGATGATATTATATTTGGTTCAACTAACCCTCATTTTAGTGAAAAGTTTGGGAAGCTAATGTCGGAGAAGTTTGAGGTGTCTATGATGAGTGAACTCAAATTCTTCCTTGGGTTGCAAATCAAGCAAACTAAGGAAGGTACCTTTGTTTCTCAAACGAAGTACACCAAGGACTTATTCAAGAAGTTCAATATGCAAGAATGCAAAGGTATGTCTACACCCATGCCTACTAGTGGACATAATGACTTGACCAAAGATGGTGAACCGGTTGATCAAAAGGTTTATCGCTCTATGATCGGTTCATTGTTATATCTATGTGCTTCACGCCCCGATATCATGCTAAGTGTGTGCATGTGTGCACGATATCAAGCTGCTCCTAAAGAATGTCATCTCAAGGCCGTGAAAAGGATAGTGAGATACTTAATCCATACACCAAACTTTGGCATTTGGTATCCTAAGAGGGCCTCTTTCGATCTTGTTGGCTATTCCGACTCGGACTATGCCGGAGACAAGGTTGATAGAAAGTCCACTTCGGGTACGTGTCAATTTCTTGGTAGATCTCTTGTGTCTTAGTCCTCCAAGAAACAAAACTCGGTATCCTTATCCATTGCCGAAGCTGAATATATTGCTGTTGGTTCATGTTGTGCTCAATTACTTTGGATGACCCAAACTCTTAAAGATTATGGGATATATGTGAGACATGTTCCATTGCTTTGTGACAATGAAAGTGCTATCAAAATTGGTCATAATCCTATGCAACATTCTCGAACTAAGCATATTGAAGTTCGTCATCATTTCATTCGAGATCATGTTGCTAAGGGTGACATTAATCTTAAGCATGTTCGCACCGAAAAGCAATTAGCGGATATATTCACTAAACCTCTTGACGAGAAAGTGTTTTTCAGGTTAAGAGGAGAATTGAACATCATTGATGCTTCAAACTTGGAGTAGAAACTCCATTGGATACATGCAAGACATGAGCTTATGACTAATCCTTAATACTTCTCTTATGGTGAAAATCTTATGTCTTGGATATATTTGTATCTTGCATGTTATCTAACCTATGTAGGTACTTGGTGGAATCAAACTCCATGAGATTGCAATCTACTCACATCTTGAGCAATCTCTACATCACCAAGTCTCTACACTATGGTGGTTGAAGACAAGGAAGCACGAAACCACTCAAACATATCCTTTGAAAAATTCTATGTTGAGCTTCATGATTGTCATTCTTAGATACACAAGTGCTCTTCCTTGCAAGAACTAACCCATGTAGGTAGATGGACTAAAATTCCAAGTGGTGATCCAAATTCTTGATGAGCTACATCAACCTTGAGCAACCCACACAAGTTCAACTACATGGACAACACCACCAACCAAGGTATGTTGTTTCATCTTAGAGAAGCTTTACTCCAAGTCATGAGCTAAAGCAACTCGACAAGATGTGAATACATCAAGATGCTTAAACGAAAAATGGCAACCCCATTTTGAGCTTAAACGAGGAGTATGACCTATGATCAAGTGATCTCATTTGACTCCTAAGTCAATATACTCTAACATAGGTGACTTTGTCGCCGACCATCTCTAGATGAAGTTCTCTTGTGTTCTTTTCTGTGTTTTTGCATTTGACTCATGCATATTTGTTTCCCCTTTCAAAAAAAAAAGATTTCTTTCTGTTTGCTCTGCATCTTCTGCATTCCAATTCATTGCACATATTTCAATAAATTCCTTACAAATCTTTGTGAGATCTTACTAGTCTAGTGAGCTGAGGTGACAAGTGTTTTCTCTGCGATGAACTTGGTTTCACCGATTTGTTATTTTCGGCCCAACTGAATCCTTTCGGTCCAACCGAAGCATACCACTCGGTGCCACCAATTTCATAACAGGAAAAACAGTTTGCCACATAATTCTGTGTTTCTTCTGATCCAGCTCCACTCAATGAATCTTGTCCTCTACAAGCATCACATTTTTATCTTTGCTTTATGCTGTGTCTCAAGGACCAAACCCATTCGATGGATTCCAGAAGACCCTTCTTGGAAATTGATGTCAAAGGGGGAGAGAGAGAACATCAAAGCTTATCATTTAGAAAGAGATCACATCAAAGAAGAAAGAGTTTATCACCTTCTTAAGGGGGAGAGAGATATCATCTCCTAAGGGGGGAGAGAGACCTTCTAGAGGGAGAGACCCTCAAAAGGAGAGAGAGATCTCTAGGGGGAGAGAATACTTCAGTAGAAAGTATTTCTCAAGGATCCCAGATGCTTGGTGTTCAAGAGGAGATATGCCCACATGTCTTCTTAAGGGGGAGAGACATGTTCATATGATCTGTTGTGCCTATTTGCATTAGCATACATTAGCTCTGATCATCATTCATATCTTTCAGCTCTGATCCCTATCTTCTCCCAATATCCCATGTTAGATTCAGGGGGAGCAAGACATCTAAGGGAAAGAGATCATTTAAATTCATTGCATATCTTTACTCTTGGGGACATGTCTAATTCAAAGTACTCACTCTCTACATGTCATCCCAGTCTTGGTATTCTTGTGGTTTCTTTTTGTTTTCTCTGGCTAGTAGATGTATGTGTTATCTAACCTTGTTTACATAGGTTCATTTCAACCTAAGCCAACTCAAGACTACAAGGTAAGTATATGCATCACAATCAAGTGTATGAGAAATTCTTGCTGATGTACATATTGTTTGCAAGAAAGACTCATGAGCATGAAGGTATTTTCTTCAACATTCTTTGCTCTGATGCATATGGCCAAGATACATGTAACACATTGCCTTCTCTATCATGTTTATGCTCTCACATGCTTCTATATTCCATATTCACATGACTGCATACAAGTAGGGGGAGCCTATGTTTGTTACATGTCTTTTCAAAGCTTTACTTGCTACTCTTTATATCTTTATCTAAAGCTTTGATGTAGGTTGCCATCAATTACCAAAAAGGGGGAGATTGAAAGCACAAGTGCTTCCTAGGTGGTTTTGGTAATTAATGTCAACATATCTCTTGTTGGACTTACACTTTTATCTAGCATGTTTCAGATAAGTTCAACAATGGAGTGGCATGGACTAAAGGATGTGGGAACTCCTTCAAGATGCTAAGGACAAAGGATTGGCTTCAGCTTCAAGCTCAAGACTCTTCATTTTACATTTTAGTGGTCCAAGATCACATTGAGTCTATAGGAAAAGCCAATACTATCAAGGAGGGATGAGGTGTTGTTTAATGAGCCTCTTACTTCATGTGCTTAGTGATATGCTCCAAGACCCTCAGATACTTTCCCACTTCCACAGATGACCTAAACCTAATGCCAAAATCGGTCACACCGATTCTTCCTATCCGGCGCCACTGATTCCAAAAGTCATAGCCACTGCCACAAACCCTAAGCAAATCGGTCTTACCAATAGGGATCTCGGTCTCACCGAGATGGGATTGTAATCTCTCTGTGTATGTCCATTATCAAAATCGGTCTCACCGAGTTTGAGCAATCGGTACTACCGAGATTACAATGCAAACTCTCTGGTCAACTTATTACCAAAATCGGTCCCATCGAGTTTGTGTAATCGGTCGAACCGAGTTTGCCTGACCAACTCTCTGGAAAGCTTATTACCAAAATCGGTCTCACCGAGTTTGTGTAATCGGTCCTACCGAGATTATGTTATGCCCTAACCCTAACCATATCGGTCTCACCGAGTTGCATTTCGGTCCCACCGAAAACCCTAACGGTCACATTATTTGCTAAATCGGTCCGACCGAGTCTGTTGAATCGGTCCCATTGAGTTTTTTAAATTGTGTGTAACGGTTAGAATTTGTGTGGAGGCTATATATACCCCTCCACCTCCTCTTCATTTGAGAAGAGAGCCATTAGACTGAACCTACACTTCCAGCATACATTTTCTGAGAGAGAACTATCTACTCATGTGTTGAGGCCAAGATATTCCATTCCTACCATATGAATCTTGATCTCTAGCCTTCCCCAAGTTGCTTTCCACTCAAATCTTCTTTCCACCAGATCCAAAACCTATGAGAGAGAGTTGAGTGTTGGGGAGACTATCATTTGAAGCACAAGAGCAAGGAGTTCATCATCAATGCACCATTTGTTACTTCTTGGAGAGTGGTGTCTCCTAGATTGGCTAGGTGTCACTTGGGAGCCTCCGACAAGATTGTGGAGTTGAACCAAGGAGTTTGTAAGGGCAAGGAGATCGCCTACTTCGTGAAGATCTACCGCTAGTGAGGCAAGTCCTTCGTGGGCGACGGCCATGGTGGGATAGACAAGGTTGCTTCTTCGCGGACCCTTCGTGGGTGGAGCCCTCCGTGGACTCGCGCAATCGTTACCCTTCGTGGGTTGAAGTCTCCATCAACGTGGATGTACGATAGCACCACCTATCGGAACCACGCCAAAAACATTTGTGTCTCCAATTGCATTTGAATCCTCCAAACCCTTCCCTTTACTTTCTTGCAAGTTGCATGCTTTACTTTCCGCTGCTCATATACTCTTTGCATGCTTGCTTGATATGTATTGTGAGTGTTAAACTTGTGCCTAAACTCCACTTAAACTTGAAGAATCTTAAAAATTGCAACTTTGGTACTTAGTGTCTAATCAACCCCCCCCCCTCTAGACACCTCTTCTCAAGGTCCTACAGGTGCACCATTAGTATACCAGATACTAATGGCACACCACAGGTGCGCCATTAGTAAAAAATACTAATGGCGTGCTACTAGTGGCGCACCTGTAGTGTGCCGTTAGTAGGCAAGACAGGTGCGCCACTAGTAGGCCTTTTCCTAGTAGTGGGAGTGTGACGTCCTCAGGACCCGACACCATTGGGACCCAGTCAAGAAGGTTTTCGAGACGGACCTGGTCACGACGGAATTCATGAGGCTGCTGGTAATTTTAGTTTCTGATCAATTTGACTGCAAATTTAGTCATATTTGTAAATGATCCTTGTTCCTTTTGCAGAGAGAGCAGCACATGATTGCGGCCGAAAGCGACTCACCGTCTGAGGCGTTGGCGAGGCCCAAGTGGGACTCCATTCAACCAGGCGTTGAACATATTGAAAGGACTCCCGGTGAACACTCGGCCGTCGTATGGACACATGCACGGTGTCGGAGACGGCGCCACGTGGAAGAAGTACTACCGTGAGACCACGGAGGAGAGAAAGGAAAGACGGAGATTAACTGAAGAAAACATCGACAAGAAGGTTGAGATTGCGGTTGAGAAGAAATCAGCTGAGACAGTCGCAACAGCGGTAGCTGCCGCAAAACAGGCGGTTGCAGATTTGTCTGGTGTCTTGGTTCCGGCCGTTTTCAATTGGTGTAGGCAAAATCCAGAAAAAAAATGCAGCAGACTTTCCCCTTGCCGACTTATTCGGGAGCAGCTCGACTCGCGTTGCACCAGCACCTAACCTGCTCCCGCACCTGCTCCTGCATCGGCTCCTGCACCGGCTCCCGCACCTGCTCATAGCAGCCCGTCCTCCATCTTGGACGTGCTCGGCGGTGCTTCATCTTTGGCTGAGCTCGACGCCCTCATAGTATCTGTCACACCGGCCCTCTTCAATAAATGTATAATCTCCCGTTTCCGTTGCATTTCAGATGTCTCACGTCGCAGACATGTCTTTGCAGGCCGACGTAACCCCGTGCACCATATTGTACACCATCGGCGACCAGAAGGTGGACATGGGGAAGGCGGCGATAATGAAAGCGAAGGAACCATTGTTCCACAGCCGGCCGATCATCCCTGACGTCTTCAAGGTTTTCGTGGTCAGTGTCAAACCAGGCCACGAGAATTTGGCTCCTCCGTTACTAGGGGGGATGACGACGAGACCCGTGATGGCTTGGTGGTTGCAATGGGTGGGTCCTATTGTGGCCAAAGAGTCTGCTTCGTCTGGAGGCGGTTGGGAGCACACCCACTAGTACGCAGCCTCAGCAAGGTATGAACATCAACACCCCACCTACCCAATTAGCGTCGGCTGTCGTGCTGGGTGATAGCGGACGGGGTGAGGAAAAGGCTCCATTAGTCGCTGATGACGTCGCCATAGATGAGGATGAGGATGATGATGACACTCAACGGTATTTCATTACTGGCGCCTATGAGTACTCAGGGTTTGAGCGTCATGAGTCATTGCCTGAATTGCCGCCTCCAGAGGCTGAACGTATTATAGACGACTTTCCAGTACCAAAGAAGCATAGGAAGAGAACGAGGAAAGGCAACAAAGCTCCTTCTATGATCCAGCCGCCTCAGCAGCCTCGGGTTCAAGATCGTATACCTAACCCCGGTGCGGCAAAATGGCATATCGTCGGTGAACCAATCCTACCTAAGGCAGCGTTAGAGGCCACACACGGCGATCTAAGGAGACTTCATGACGATGTGCTGCTGAGAGAGAAAAGCCTCATCGCCTCAGAAAATCCAGGATACCCGGCAAAGTTCGTACGTCCACACATGCGCCGCAGACAAGTTCTTCCTTCGATTCGATTACACCTTTGACATGTTTCACTTCAAGAAGCTGGATTTTACGTTTGCCCGCCTTTATGCCTTGTACATGAACTACATCATCGAGATTGAGCAGATACTTTATATCTGTGTTGCTGACCCATACTTCATGCACGATGCCTTCTTGGCAGTCTGCGCAGAGCACCGTGAATACGCGAGGGACTACGTCGCTAATTTCATGGTCGCCAGTAAGGACAAGGAGGCGATTCTCGTGCCTTATCATCCTGTGTAAGTCATCCGTGCAGATATCCTTCCTTCGATTTCAATCATTCATTTGCATGGTGGATGCTAATTAATTTGAGGTGTACTTATTTTGCGCAGCAGCGGGCGTGCCGTCCTCATCATCCTCTACCCCCGATACTCCCACGCTCTTTACTTGGACTCGTCGAAGAACATGAACAAAAAGGATTACACCCACATCAAGTATGTTCTCGACAATGCTATGTTTTACTATGACAAACGGGGTGGAGAGGTCAAGGATAAGAAGAAAAGGGACGGCAGGCCCGCCTTCGGCCATAAGACCAACTTCTGCTACATCCAGCAACCGAGTGATACTCTTAGTGATGGATTCTATGTCCTACACCACATGCTGGAGTACAGACGGGATCATCAGAACCTTCGCATGTCACCTAAATCTGGCGATGCCCATATTCTGCAATGGGCAAAGAATGTAGGAGATATCCCGGATCATCGACTTCGAGGTGAGTTCTATCACATCCAGCGTGAACTTGCCCAAGTCATCGTGAAGGAGGTCCTCGACAAAGAAGGTGTGTTCTATGAGCAAGGGAAAATGTCGCGGGAAGACGTGCGAACACGCGTAGCCGCTCAGCATCTCGACCTGAAGCCTTTCCCTAAGCTCGGGGACTATCTCCCTGACTTGGATGGATGGAACGACATGTTGGAGTGATTGACAATGTGTCCGTTTAGTCCATACTTTCTAAATGACGAAACTTTGAGTTATGCACGACGAAACTTTATTTGTGATGTAATTAAGCCGTCCTCCTCAACAAGCGAAGATCACTCTGGTTAGGGCATTTTGGGTATGATGAACTTTGTTATTTATGCTTATGATATGTTGCTTTTATTTTTGCCAAGTCTGTCTCTTTCTGTTGCTCAACTATGTATGTTGCATATCATCGACTCATGTGATGATGCAGGTGCATAGATCATCGATGACAAAGAAGTGCAACGCCAGAAGTATACGATGAGTGGCCGGAGTGTTAGACCCAGGTGTACTGGTTTCCGGTTTTCGAGCGACAACTAGTAGTTAGTTTAGGTTCACGCTAATGCGAGAGAGGGATACAAAATCATGTACTGCATAGTTCTGCTCTCACTCATAGTGATAGCTCTTCTCGCGTATATCATTGTTTAGATGGATGACGATGTAGTTGCAAGTAATCGAGACTTGTATCGCTATTTTCGAGATGATGACGAGAGACCAGTTTGTGTTGGAGTATGATTATGATGATGACATGATTTGATGCTATGATTACATTTGTATGTGTATAATATGCTAAAGATTATTGTATAAAGCCTGTTCAAATACAAAACAAATATGCAGAAAAAAGCTAATAAAACTAACAGTAGCGAGGGGGAAAAAGTTAGCAGTAGCGTGCTCTTACCAGTAGCGCGCCCAAGCTAAAAGCACTGCAGCTATTAGCAGTAGCGCGTTGAACTAAAGATTGCTACTGCTAGCCATGTATAGCAATAGCGTGGGGCAACACGCGCTACTGATAAATGTTAGTTGTAGCACCGTATCAGTAGCGCGGGACCCCGCGGTACAGATACCCCAAATACCCGCGCTACTGCTAGGCTTTTTCCTAGTACTGAATAACTCCTTCGCCCCCACCATGGTGATAGTACACACACTTGTAACCATCATTTATTACAAAGCCGGCAGCAGTTAATGTTCTTTCGAACTTATCATGCCACTCCTTAGGGGCTTGTTTAAGGCCATATAAAGACTTTAATAACTTGCACACCTTTCCTTCCTGACCAGGTACTACAAAACCATCTGGCTGGTCCATGTAAATTTCCTCCTTCAACTCTCCATTGAGGAAAGCCGTCTTAACGTCCACTTGATGAACGAGAAGACCGTGTGAGGCAGCCAGTGATAGTAGCACCCGAATAGTGGTCAGTCTAGCCATGGGTGAGTAAGTATCAAAGTAGTCTTCACCTTCTTTCTAGGTATAACCCTTGGCCACAAGCTGTGCTTTTTACTTTTCAATCATATCATCAGGTCTAAGCTTTTTCTTGAACACCCACTTACATCCTACAGGTTTGCACCCATAAGGATCCATCTCATTGGGGACAGCTTCCTTCTAGTAGTCAGCATCAGAAGATGCATAGGCTTCTGAAATAGTCCTGGGTGTGGCATCCACGAGGTACACAATGAAATCATCACCAAAGGACTTTGCGGTCCTCCGTCTCTTACTCCTTATAGGAGTTTCATTGTCATCCTCAATAGGATTCTCAATGTGTTCCATCGCAATGGTGGGTTCAGGAATTACACCGAATTCCTCACTAGATGGAGTAGGTATCTCCTGATTTGATGAACTAGACATATCCTTCATAGAAATATTTTCTCAAACAAAGTTGCATCATTCGACTCCATAATCATACCAACATGCATGTCGGATACCTCAGATTTTATTATCAAAAATCAATAGCCAATGCTATGAAAAGCATAGCCCAGAAAAACACAATCTACGGTTTTTGGTCCCAGTTTGCGCTTCTTGGGAATCAATATATTGACTTTCACCAAACAACCCCAAGTATGTAGGTAGGAGAGTTTCAATCTTTTCCTTTCCCATTCCTCAAAACGATTCATGGTCTTATGCTTTGTGGGAACTCGGTTTAGGACATGACATGCAGTCATTAGCGCCTCCCCCCACCATGCCTTGGAGAGACCCGATGTGTCTAACATGGCGTTAACCAAATCAGTTAGAGTTTGGTTCTTTCTTTTGGCTACCCCATTTGATTGAGGTGAGTAAGGAGGCGCTCTCTCATGGATTATACCATGTTACACACAAAAAAAATCAAATTCATTGGGAAAATACTCTGCACCACGATCAGACCTAAGCCGTTTAATTTTTCGATCAAGTTGGTTCTCTGCTTCAGCTTTATAGTTTTTGAAGAAATTTAAAGCCACATATTTTGATTTCAGAAGATACACATGACAATATCTAGTGGAGTCGTCAATCAATGTCATGAAGTATTTATTTCCACCTTTTGTCAACACGCCATTCATCTCACAAAGATCAGGATGTATAAGCTCTAGCGGCGCCAAGTCTCTTGCCTCTGCAGTCTTATGGGACTTGCGAGGTTGCTTAGCTTGCATGCACACTTGGCACTTGGAGCCCTTGATAGTGGTGAATTTCGGAATGAAACTCATATTGGCTAGCCACGTCATGCAACCAAATTTAATATGACAAAGTCGTGAATGCAAAATATTAGACTCATTATCGTGGCAAACATTATTGATAACTTTAGTGCAAATATCTGACAAAGACAGGCGGAACAAGCCTCCGCACTCATAGCCTTTTCCAACAAATTGTCCACACTTAGAAATTACAACTTTATTGGACTCAAAAACCAACTTAAAACCATCTCGACATAAACGGGATCCGCTGATGATATTCTTATTGATGGACGACACATGATGAACGTTCTTCAGACGCACGATCTTCCTCGAAGTAAACTTTGGATCGACCGTATCGACACCTCGAACAATGGCATGTGACTCGTTCCCCATCAGCACGGGAGAAGTCCCTGTGACCTGGTAAGAAGAAAACATGGAGGCATCAGCACAAACATGTACATTGGCACCGGTGTCAATTAACCAATCAGGAGATCGAAATACTGAAAGGATGTTAGGAAGAATACCGTACCCAGATTCCTTCATATCAGTATCACCAATGACAACATTAGCGGACTTGCTGCTCTTCTCATGTTCGCGCTCCTTAAAGCGGATAGGACACTTCGGAGCCTAGTGATTAGGATCACCGTAGACATGGCAAAGTCCCTTTCCCTTCTTATGAGAATTCTTCTTGAAGTTGGTAGGATGTGACGGCTTGTTCTTTGCATCAAACTCGCCTTTGCCCTGAGTTTTGTTCTTGTTGTTTTTGAACTTGTTGGGCTGAAAGTTCTTCTTCTGTACCATGTGGGCACTAGAAGCTCCCTCAGCAACTCGAGCACGTGTGTCTTTTGCTCTCGCCTTCTCTTCAGCATCAAGAGTACCAATGAGATCCGAAATGGAAAACTTCTGTCTATTGTGTTTCAGGGAAGTAGCAAAATTGTTCCATGAAGGTGGAAGCTTGGCAGTGATGCCTCCGGCAACAAATTTGTTCGGCAACACACACTTGAAGTACTCAAGTTCCTTTGCGAGGGACTGTATCTCATGAGCCTGCTGGACAACAGAGTGCTCATCAGTCATCTTGTAGTCATATAATTGCTCCATGATGTACAACTCGCTACCGGCGTCTGAGGCCCCAAACTTAGCCTCGAGCACAGCCCACATGTCCTTGCTATTGTCAAATGACATATATGAATCCACAATGGAATCATCAAGAACACTCAGAAGCACACCTTTAAAGAGGGTATCGATCTTCTCAAAAGCTTCCTGTTATGCGGGATTAAGAATGCCCTCAGGCTTGCCCTTGGAACCAGTAAACTTCTCTCGTGCGCCACCTTTTATATTGCACCCCCTTAAAGGTAGGCGGCTTCAGATGTGCAGCAAAACCACTCGGAGTAAATTGCCTATAATCAGGTTTTTGGATTGTTGAATATATGAGCAAATTACTAAAGATTAAATCCATATAAACAGTAAATAAATCATGATGATGAAAACAGAGATTAAACTAATCATGCGGACTAGCATAGTAGATGAACGATCATATCTAGGGCATAGACTTGAACTAAGAATTCTAGCACGATCTTGAACAAGGAGGACAAGATCACATACGGTGCAACGGGAGCAGGAATGCCGGCATTGATGTTGTCTCCCATGTCATCGATGAGGAGGTTGCCAAGGTCGGGGAAGAAGTTGTCGTTGGCGATGTCGTCGCTGCCAGCAGTCGCGTGAGTGCGCTCCCCAAAAACTTGATCACCCCTCTCCCGTACAGGATCACGAGAGGCGGGGTTTCGGAGGCCTGTTGTCCCTTCTCGCGATGCACGCCAGAAGGAGGGATGGAGAAGACTTGCATGGCAGCGCAATGATCTGGAACAGTGTGAAACCATACGTTGTGGCGGTGGCTAGTGTAGACATCTGCCTGACTATATTATGCGGGCCGGTCAGGTCGTGCAGAAAAACCCGAGCAGCAAAAATATAGACAACGCATAGCTCTGTCCTCGGCTCGGCTCATTCCCGCAACCCGCGGCGCATCGTGACGAGGCATGGGGTGGCGAGGCGAGCGAGGTGGAGGAGCACGTGTGTAGGTCTCCTCTTCTCATGCTCATACAAGTGGTAGAAGAACTCACCTTATAAAGAGGTGCAAGTCTCTCTCAACTTCCGGGGTGGGACTAAACTTTAGTCTCACTCACACCACTCACATGTGTGCATGAATGGGCCAAGAGAATTTCAGAATTTTAGTTGGACTTTGGGCCAAAGGCCCACTAACAAATTCCAACACGTCGTGTTCACATACAAGGGAATAAGGGCAGCATTGACCTTTAAATTGGCCACTGCATCCGTCTACGGACCGGTGGAGATCAATCCGCAGACATTGATGCGGGAGCTTGCCATCCAACCATAGCCACATACATTCTAAACCGGATTTCAACAAACATGATGAATTGCATGCAAACCAAATGATTTTCATTTAAGCCTGAGCACATTCATTGCATTTCGTCATTTTTCATTAAAAAGGCGATCGAACCTAATCCTAGCCTACCGCGGCGCCCCTCCCCCGTGTCCTTGTTTACCTTCCGACGATCGTTGGGTTCATCTCGCCGTCTACATGAGCGACGGGGATAAGACCCATGTGTAGTCGCCGGCGTGGAAAGTTGAACATGGGAGATAGACAGGCCCACTTGGGACTCGAGGGCCCCCCACCTCCCATTCTCTACTCCTCGTCAGTGTCCATGACTTGTCCGTTGCGGGTGGACTTGAGGTTGATGATGGACGTCAATGGGCTAGCACTCTCCTCGTGCCACCGGCACACCCAAAAGTGTGTTGACATCGCATAGGACGCGCAACTGGCGACGTTCTCGACCTTGACCGCATGCGCCGCAAGGCTGCTTCCGCGTTCGGTTGTGCCATCTCTGCGTTGTTAGCGGCGGCGTGTGTGCACACAGCCTCGTAGAGCGCCCACTGCTCAACAACGAAGTTGTGGTTCACTGCAGCCATAGTCGCCATGGCTTCCTTGCTCTCGTGCAAGTCATAGACTTGACCCTCCGCCAGCCAGTGCTGCTCGAGGAGGAAGTTGTACCTCCTGCGTTTGCCAGAACACTAACATAGACGCCGGAGCCGTTTGCTCCTCCGCATGGCGGATTTGAAGTGCGTCTGCGCTTACTCCATGGTCAAGCCAGCATGCATCAACGCGGGTTGTGGCCTGTAGTTGTCGTTGGAGCCCGCCTCCATCGTGGGGTCATCGTCGGAGACCTCAGGGAAGCTAGCCGACATCTCTGCCAAGGCGGCCGCAAGAGCAGCCACCTCGTGCGCTCCGACGAGGGGCTCTCCCACAACGCATTCACGCTCACGGTCATGGAGGATGTGGAGCGGACGTGTTATGGTGTGGTTTGAACCGGATGTGGATGCCTTTAAATAGCGGACGCCGGTGAGACCAAGCGTCCGGGTGCGTCAATGTGCGGGCGCCGGAGTTGGTTTCACGACCGACAAGCCTGTTTAATGACGATAAACGGATTAGATTAACTTTTGTGTACCACTTAGATTGTGGAACAGGGGTACCATTCAAGGAAGTCTCCCTTCTGCTTCTCATTGTTGGTCAATTAGACATTTTCATGCCATTTGAATTGCACATAGATAATTTCACCACCACGAATAAGAAACAAATATCATGGAAAGTACTTTCTAATTCCATAGAGACATCTCACTTCTTTATGAAATCCAAGGTAAAATAGGGATGTCGAACTACTCTACATAAGAGTTTAGTCATTGGTAAGGTATAACTTGCAAGTAACTCAACCGCCAAATATTAAAAAGAGGTCAGTCATTGGTAAGGCCATAAGAATCACAGCAAACAGACTAAACTTTGTATCCCCCTCCACTACACCACGGTGGATATTACGAGGCGTTTTAAATCGCCTCTAAAAGACATAGGAATGCTTTCAAATGTCAAGTGTGGCGTTTCTCGAAAACGCTAGAAATGGTCGCGACGAGATATGTCATCGAAGGCATTTTCCAACAACGCCTCGAAAGGTCGGTCGTTCAGCGGCATTCTGAAAATGCCTCGAATGCTCCATCATATTGGGAGCGTTTTCAGAAAACGCGGAAGCTGAGAGAGAAGCTGGATTCCTATTTCAGCGTATTCCGCCGCGAACCCTCCTCCATGGCCACGCGCGTCCTACGTATTAATCGGGGGGATTGCAGGGTAAGCCAGCCAAATCAAATCTGTCTATTCTAATTTCTAATCTAATCTAATTCATCTTCGGTACTGATCCATTCCAGGCCCATTAGCGAGTCGTTGTGATATCTGAAAGAGTGGACATGTTTCCTATTATAAGTTGGTCCAACTTTCATTCGTTAAGCGGTATGGGACTAAACTGGTTGAAGTGTGAGCTCTCGCACGGGAAGGACTTGAACACAGTCACGCCGGCTCGGTAATCAACTCACGCATCGCCGGCGGCCGGTAAGCACGTCAGCTACGCATCACTAAGATGGCGAGGGAAACTAGAGTTTGAGCCACGCTCGTCAGTGCATTTCTCATACATGGCCGCAGCTGCTCGTCGCCTACTCTCGCCTGAGCGACCGTCCTGCACCGTCGAGTCCCTTTTTGCGCAGCGGACAGCCCTGCAGTCAACCGTGAAAACATGCGCCATAGCAGCTCGGCAATACATGCAGCTTGCACCTGCTCGCTCAATCTGCCGCACCGGCTCTATACGCGTGGACGGCATCGAGGCAATTTTAAGAAAACGCCTCCAAAGGGTATCGATCAGGAGGCATTTTTCAGAAATGCCTCGAAATCTAGTTGGTGGCATTTTCTGAAACACCTCAGTATGTCGGTTTTGTGGCAATTTCAAAAGATGCCCTGAAAGCTTCATCCAATCGGAGGCATTTTCCAGATACGCCTTCTTATACGCAGTTTGGAGGCATTTGTAGAAACGCCCTCACCAAAATGCCTCCAATTGACAACCGTGTTGTAGTGCTCGGTGTATTTAATCGCATATCTTCTCATCAAATCAAATAAATACACCCACAGAAAGACCGATAGTACCTGCAATCAATCAAAGTGTATATTAGAGAAGGAAAAGTACAAGAACACATGAATTTATTCAATTATGTACTTAATATATACGAGAATTCTTCAAAACTGTTATTTGGATGGTTCAGTAGATAAAAGGCAGAAAGGTTTAAGCTAATATCGGCCTTTCTTACGGAATTGATGATGTTAACATTTTTTTTTCTCCTGAAAAAGGGTCATTCTTTCCTAGGAATTCTAGATAGTTTTCCCCCTTTTTTGGAACATGTGTTTACCATCAAATAAAGAAGACCCTCATAAATAGTCATATTCCATCCACTCCAAATTAATTGAAGTTCTAGGTTTTTCCTAAATCAAATTTGTTTACAGTTTGATCAAGTCCATCCGAAAGTGCTAAGATTTACAATATCAAATATATACTGCAGACATTTTTTTGAAGAAACTAAGAAAACAAATTTGGTATTCTAAATGTTGATATATTTTTAGTAGAGTAGTCAAACTTTCTAAAGTTTGACTTAGAACAAACCTAAACCTTCAATTGACTTGGAATGGAGGTACTTGAATTAAATATTTGTATCGGTCCAGTTAAATTTCAGTTTCACTCTACGTACATGTCATTAAGCCAAAGTAAATAATAGGGCAACCGAAGAATAGTAGAAAGGATTCTCCGTAATAAAGGGAAGTAAATCGGGTTTAAGGAACTAGATGGAGCAGTGTAACAACTAAATTATAGCTAGTGCACAAAAGATTTATCGAGTGTATTGTTTGGATGACCGCTTTAAGATAGAATTAGAGCGTATAAATGAGTTTTGTCCTACAAGAATCTTTTTGCGTTAAGCAACCTATGTGGGAAACTTATCAAACTTATAAGGTGAGTCAGTAATCCAAGCAATGAAACTCATCTGCCCTAAGCAACCATATAGCCGCAACAGAGCACAATGATTAGTTATCTGTACATGCTCTGTTCTTTTATGCTAATATAGAAACTGCAGTGGGGTTTACCCCCACTGTTCTTTTATGCGCTAGTAGCAATATCTTCTATTTTACGTGTAGGATATTCATTGTTCACATCGATCTAAGGGCTATGTGTTTTTTTATTTATGCTGGAGCATCTTAATAGTGGTACCGGTACCCGAAAGATGAACGTGGCGATCCTCCCCGTCTTGCCGTCCGGCGGCGTCGTGGTGTGGCCGGGTCCAGTCTCGATGTCCGTCAACAGCGGCGACTCCAACTCCTCCTTGGATGCCTCACCGCCGGCGCTGCATGCATAACCGCACGCTTCGCACGGCATCGATGCTCCCATGGTGAGCGAGGACGAGGACAAGGACGAGCGAGCGATAACCCTAATCTTTTTTTATTCCTTCCCCTACAACAAACGTGGAACGCTCTGCTGTTTTTCGCGTTCCGGAAAAAGAACGCTCGGTTTGACGTGCTCTTGTTCTGCCCTTTATCTATGCGTAGGATACTAGGATTTTTTTTTTTTTGAGGATCGCGTAGGATACTAGGATAGGAGGCAAACCCCGCACCCGTCCGCCTATTTTGTAGCAGGTGCGGCCCTCTAAGATCGTTATATGGGCTGGCACAGAAGCGGCCTAATAACAACATCTATTTACTTTCTTTAATATATTCCAGAAAAATAATTCTTTTATGTAAATGTGATAAAATGAGAAAATCAGCATATATATAAACAGAAATTATATCAGATAATGTTTTTTTTCATGTTTGTAAAAATGTTCATATCGTGCTTACAAAATGCATGTATTTAGGAAAATATTCACGTAAAATAATTTGGACTTTCAAAATAATAATTATTAGGAAAAATGGTCTTACTTGTTAAACATATGTTCACGCATTTTCTAGAAAAATTATGATTTTTGGAAATATTGTTCATTAGGAAAAATGATTATGTGTTATAAAAGTTCAAGTATTTTAAATAACTTTCACAGGTTTCTAAATGTAGTTTATGTGGTTTGAAAAATAAAATCATATATTTCAAAATGTTGTGGTACCGCCCCTCTCCCCCAAAAAGAACAAAGAAATCAAAAAGGAAGAAACATTGAAAAACTGGGTTCAAATTTTGGTTAAAAGCGAATGAAGAAACCAAAAATCTAAACTACTGAAAAAACAAGTACGAAACCAGAAAAGGAAACCCGCTGGAAAAAACATGAGGAGAATCACCGAAGCCAATGGGTCGAGCCATTATGCGACCCCCATGCGCGATTTGCCCCTATATTCTTCGCACCAAGCATAGAATAGGGTATTTCTGTGATGTCTTTTACGCTCCCAACTACGTACAACGGATGAGGCCCAGACCGAAAACTGTCCATCTAGGCACAAAAAAGCCCTATCCAACCCAAATATGGGGCAGGTATGGGGACGTCAGGGCACGCCTGCCACGTCGGACCCGACAGCTCGACCCCACCGTCAATTGCATCAAATCCACCAAATCATCCCTCCTTCTCCCGTCGTCCCTCCAAGCTTTCCCGCGCCCGAGCCCTCGCGGTCCTTCACCCTTGCTCCCTATCCTCACCACATGTCCCGATCCACCGTCGGAGATGTTGGCGGCCGAAACCCTCTTGGATGAGCATGCAAAGAAGTGGCTTGCGGACAAGAAGAAGGGGATCAACGACCGAAGGGAGTACGAGGCAGCAAGAGCGGCAACGGCAGCGGATCATGTAGCCCGGATGCAGGCGGAGCAGCCAACCCAGATGCAGGCGGAGCAGGACGAGCAGGACGCATTCCTCTCGGAGCAGGTGTTGGGAAACGCAGTAATTTCAAAAAATATCCTACGCACACGCAAGATCTATCATGATGATGCATAGCAACGAGAGGGGAGAGTGTACTCCACATACCCTCGTAGACCGTAAGCGGAAGCGTTATGAAAACGTGGTTGATGTAGTTGTACGTCTTCACGACCCGACCGATCCTAGTACCGAAAATACGGCACCTCCACGATCTGCACGCGTTCAGCTCGGTGACGTCCCACGAACTCTCGATCCAACTGAGTGTCGAGGAAGAGCTTCGTCAGCACGACAACGTGATGACAGTGATGATGAAGCTACTGGCGCAGGGCTTTGCCTAAGCACTACGACGATATGACCGAGGTGGATTATGGTGGAGGGGGGCACCGCACACGGCTAAGACAATGATCAATTTGTGTGTCTATGGGGCGTCCCCTCCCCTGTATATAAAGGAGTGGAGGAGGGGGAGGGCCGGCCCTCTCTATGGCGCGCCCTAGGGGAGTCTTACTCCCACTGGGAGTAGGATCCCCCCGCTTCCTAGTAGGAGTAGGAGAGGAAGGAAGGAGGAGAGAGGGAGGGAGGAAAGGGGTGCCGGCCCCCCTCCCAATTCGGATTGGGCTTGGGGGGCGCGCCCCCTCCTAGGCCGCCTCCTCCTCTCTCCCACTAAGGCCCAATAAGGCCCATACACTCCCCGGGGGGTTCCGGTAACCTCCCGGTACTTCGGTAAATGCCCGAAGTCACCTGGAACCATTCCGATGTCCAAACATAGCCATCCAATATATCGATCTTTATGTCTGGACCATTTCGAGACTCCTCGTCATGTCCGTGATCACATCCGGGACTCTGAACAACCTTCGATACATCAAAACACATAAACTCATAATACCGATCGTCACAGAACGTTAAGCGTGCGGACCCTACGGGTTCGAGAACTATGTAGACATGACCGAAACTCATCTACGTTCAATAACCAATAGCGGAACCTGGATGCTCATATTGGTTCCTACATATTCTACGAAGATCTTTATCGGTCAAACCACATAACAACATACGTTGTTTCCTTTGTCATCGGTATGTTACTTGCCCGAGATTCGATCGTCGGTATCTCAATACCTAGTTCAATCTCGTTACCGGTAAGTCTCTTTACTCGTTCTGTAATACATCATCTCGCAACTAACTCATTAGTCACATTGTTTGCAAGGCTTATTGTGATGTGCGTTACCGAGAGGGCCTAGAGATACCTATCCGACAATCGGAGTGACAAATCCTAATCTTGATATATGCCAACTCAACAAGTACCATTGGAGACACCTGTAGAGCACCTTTATAATCATCCAGTTACGTTGTGACGTTTGATAGCACACTAAGTGTTCCTCTGGTATTCGGGAGTTGCATAATCTCATAGTCATAGGAACATGTATAAGTCATGAAGAAAGCAATAGCAACGTACTAAACGATCAAGTGCTAAGCTAACGGAATGGGTCAAGTCAATCACATCATTCTCTAATGATGTGATCCCGTTAATCAAATGACAATTCATGTCTATGGCTAGGAAACTTAACCATCTTTGATTCAACGAGCTAGTCAAGTAGAGGCATCCTAGTGACACTCTGTTTGTCTATGTATTCACATATGTACTAAGTTTCTGGTTAATACAATTCTAGCATGAATAATAAACATTTATCATGGTATAAGGAATATAAATAATAACTTTATTATTGCCTCTAGGGCATATTTACTTCAGCAGGTGCCCGACAAGTGATCCGAAGCCATCATTTTGGGTTGTCCGGTTTGTTAAACTATGATTTTCTTTGGCTTTGTTTCGAACTGTTGAATTTGGATAATTTGTATCATATGATCGATGTGCATGGTTTGCATAGATTTGATGATTGTAATTTGATGTATATGGATCTGCGGCGCAACATATGAGGGGCCGACGAGCGCTGTCCGTGGACACGCTCGAACAAACCCACGGGCATATAGGGGGATGGATTTGTCAAATCCGGCTCTAGATGCTCTTAGTAGTCGTGACAATCTTCGTTGGGTGGCAGACTTTGTTGGATCAACAAATATATGTCGAAATTGATGCAGAAATTGTGCCATTTCTTTAGAGGTTGTAGGTAACTACTAGAAAGCGTTTTATCGCTGACCCCTCATCACTGACATACCCAGTGCCACCCATTAGTGGAGAGTCGTTCATGATCCACTGAGAGATCGGTTAGAGGAATATCACTAACCGATGTAAAACTGATCGGTAAGTGATGATGTGTTGGCGCCAACCTCGAAGCCCAAGATCAGCTCGTAATCATCATCAGCCGGCACATATATTTAGCCCGTCCGTAATTGATACGCCTCAAATGTATCATGATTTTTAAAATACTAATGATTCAGATCATTTATATATGGTTTTGACACCTTTTTATATCAATTTTATATTTTTATTGAACTGACATATTAAAGCAGTATATTACCCGCAGACCATCCGTCATGGACCCCCGAGGCGGGTCGTCCAGGTGCGCGTCGTCCAGTTAGATTGGACAGTGTGGAGTGGCCCTCGTGGCACGCCACCTAAACTCGGGTGACGTGGAGGGCACTCTCGCCCGCGAAGGCGCCCGGGAGGCAGGTACTCCATCATCCTTTATAGGAGTAATTGACATACTTTTGGAAGTAATTTAGATCATTTTTCTTGACTAATATATTAACTCGGTTCCCAATGTCGATTGTTATTTTTTTGCTGTGTTTGGACTTTGCAAAAAAAATCAGGAATTATTTTGCACCAGAAGACTCCATTAGCCATAAGTTGAAGGTCGGGGGAGCTAGCAGGTGGGCACGTGGCACCCCCCCCCCCCCGACGTGTGGTCCTACCACGGGCCTCATGTGTATGTTGGTTGGAGCTCTTCTTCAGCCTCAAGAAATATCCTAACATAATTAAAAAAATAGCTCAATCAAAGTTACGGATCTCAGGATATTTAAAAAACAGTGGTCTGCGTCTGAAAGTATCAAAAACATAAGACAAAAAATAGAGATCTAATCTACGGGAGAGCTCCTTCTCCAACCGAAGGGCCAAGAAAGAAGAAGGAGGAGGGGGCCTTCCCCGTCTCCTCCTGTGTTGCTGGAACGCCGACGAGGACATCTCCGCCATCTCCATCACCATTACCAACAAGTCTTCCTCTCTCTCATGGTGATGCATGAGTAGTTCATCCTCGGGAGTACTAGGTGTGAGCTAGGGTTCGGAGCTGGAAGCCGGATTGGGGATTTTGTGGGACCGATGTGTGGTTGGTGGTGGGTTGGACCTATCAGGTGGGCGCGCCCGTCCCGCCCCATATCCGTCCTAGATTTGGTGCTAGATATGAGGGGTGTCAGATAGCCCAGGAGTTCGAGGCCGGTTTGAGGCGCTTGGATGGGTTGATTTTTTGTGACTGACCGGTCCGTTCGCCCGGGCGTTTGAGATATGTTTAGGGCGTCCGGCTGTGGATGCTCTTATGCCACTCACATCCTTTATAACACTATGCTCCCTAGTTTCAAAGAAGCCGCATTCAATTGAGGCTTCAATTAAAATTGGATCATCCGATTTTGACCGGATCAACAATTTTGCAAAGCTCTGTCATTAAATTGTCTTATACTATACACTGTGCCCTTTAATTTTTAAGGCCTCACAATTAATTAAAGTAATCAATTGGAATTGTGCCATCTAATTTTGACCGAGTCAACAATTTCTCAAGCTCTCCCATTCAATTCTTTTAATTCACTATGTTTCCTAATTTTGAAGTTCCTTCATTCAATTAAGGTATTCAATTTGTGATTTGGTTTACGATTTTGACCGGGCCAACAATTTTTCATATCAATTAGCCACAACCGTCCTATAAAAACATATCAATTCCATGCACCCTCCAATGACCAAGGAAAAAAGAAAAACCACCATGTGATATTGTAGGACCAATATAGTATACGCAACCACCGACACAGAAATTTCTCCACATAAATATAGATTTGTTAGCAGATAACACCGAAACACACCACGAAAGGCCCACCAAATGAACGCATTATAAATACTAGTAAGGTACACGTGCATTGCACGCATGATATTTGGCAACCAAATTATGAATAAATACCACATTATAGCAATGCAAGCTTTGAGTCATTTATGCATGATGTAGATGTTCGTTTAATTCTTATAGTTCATCTCATTTAAAATCAATTAGTTTTTATAAAAAAACTAATCTATTTTAAGACTCATGAAATTGTGCGTTGTAAAGCATAAAGTAACAACAAATAATGGCCATTCATGTAGAAACTTTTTTGGGCAATTATGATACGAAAGATTCTAGAAGGATAAGTGCTTGTGTTTTGAGGTTTGTGCATTATGCTTAAGTTCAACCATGGAGTCTTCTAAATTGTACATGTGACAAAATCTGATGGAATGTAGTGCTCGGATTTGCCATCTCTGCACCGTCGAATTGGCTTCATCCAACGATCATCATTCAAAGTTATTCGCACACTATATAGGGGTATACGAAAAATAAAACACACTCTATCATCTCCCCTACCCGCCAAACTAAATATTCCATCAGTTTCAAAATATAAGGGGTATAATTTGTTTAGAAAGTCAAATTTCTTTTACTTTGATCGAGTTCATAGCAAAGATATCAACATCGACAATATTAAACAAAAAAAAATATGGAACTTCAATTCATGATGAACCTAAAAATACCGATATGATATGATGAATTTTGATATATTTCTCTACGAATTTTATCAAACTTAAAAAAATACATTTTCAGAAAAGTAATACACCTTATATTTTGAAACAGAGTAATTTTTTCTTAAGAGACCCAACAACACAAACGGCGCAACAAAGCGCGCCAACCTTTCTAGTCTAATACAAAGCTGAAAATCATGGAATGAAGGAACTGAATGTGAAGAACAGAGAAGGCAAACAATGGAAATCAGGAAAAGTAAGCCTAAAGTCGATATCTATTGCATTCAAATCTGCAACAGAACGGCTCCCTTCCGCTCTCCGTCTTTCGTCCATTTGCGCCCGCGTCCGGAGGCGTTGTGGCGGTGTCTCGGACCTCGCCCATCTGCACCGTCGACTCCAACCCGCGTCCGGGGGCGTCATCGCGGCGTCTCCGACCTCGTGGCATTGGCGTCGTTGACTCCAGCCGCTGACGGTCAGTGAGCTTAGAATTCCATACCTACGAACCTACGACTTGTGTGGAGAGAGGGAGGGAGGGAGCACCATCGGACAATGAATTGAGAGCAGAGAAAGCTGGTCGGCGAGGGAGGGTGAGCGCACCACGCGCCATGATCAAGCATTCGCGTCGGCGGAGGAACCGCGGCAGCGACGCCTCCCCGAGTGGAAGGGCGGGCATGGCGTCACGCCGAGTTTGGCGCCCGTATTACAGCCATCGCGGCGCATCTGGCTCCAGAGGTGTCAGCGGCGGTAGCATCGGAGGTGTCGGCTACCGTTGCAGCAGCGCTACAGGCTGTGCGCGCGGGGCACCACCAGTACGTCGACCTTGAGCCGGGGACCACATCAACCCCAACCGCGTCGGTGGTGGATGACAACGCCTCTGTTCCTGATACATCCGTGTGACCATATGTCAGCCCGGCATCGCGAATCTGTTTTGGAAAGACACTATCTTAGAGTTCAAGGACATGAAGGCTAAAGATGATCCTCTTATTATCTACTACATGACGGGTTTCATCATATCCTTGCTCCTCATTGTCATGGGAACGGTCGTATCTCAGTTTCGAACACTTCACCCTTTCTCTGTTTTACCTTCGGCGTGGGTGGCCTAGCTGCGATTCTAAGCATGTTCTGCTCCTACTATCTTGACCTATCCAAAGGCCAGTTCAAACAATTTTGGACCCAGGGCGTAGTAAAAGATATATATCTTTATAATAAACTTTTATACTTATTTAAACTGATTGTATAATACTATATCTTTAATTATTACACTTTTATATTACTTGTCAACAACATAAAAAGTCATTAAATAATACTTATAGTGTTCTCTGTTTGATATGCAGTTTAAATGGGTATCGCAAATTTTTTGCTTCTCCTAAATTTAAATTGTACAAAATAGAAAGTTCTATTTGAATTATTTTTAAAATTTTATTAACTATATAGTGTATAAATATACATTCCATGATATATCATGATAGAGATTTGTAAAGCATACAATTTAACAAAAACATTAATATTGGTTTCTAGTGCATAATTAGGTAAGCTTATATAAACGTGTATGCCAAAGATGTCTTGCAACTTGGGTTCATTAACAAATTGGTAACATATGCATGATTTGGACTTGTACTTCAAATAACACCGTTATTGAAATTATCAAAGGACATAGAAAATTGCAGACTCTACTTACACACATACTATTTGATATTTGATAAGCTCATCTAGATGTTACTAGTTTAATTTGGGGTATACCAAAGCTTCCCCTAGTTTATAAAATAAAAGGTTATGCATTAATTTGAATATAGAAATCTATTTTCTTTTCTAAATTGAATATAGAAATCTAGTTAATATATATTTCATTATGGCATGCATGACGTGTGAATTTGCTCCCGGATTATATACACTATTAGTATGCAGTGTGAATTTGCTCCCATGAAAATTGAATCTTCTTAGGTATTCAAAAATCTTTCGGATATAATGTATAATACTATGGTCATTACAAGCATAATCTCCCCCCCCCCCCCCCCCCCAAAAAAAGATACAAGCATAATTTAGTAATTTAGGGCCCTGTCGCTCTCGGGGGCCCGGGGCGGTTGCCCTTTTTGCACGGCCTATGGACCAGCCCAGTAGAGAGCAAATGCAAGGCCCATCAAGATCATGGAGGCAGAGCAATTCGATCTGGAACTGTGTCTGGAAGGATGGAGTCTCCCGCTAGCCGGAGAGCATCAAGGTGTGGTTGGAGAAGAGGAAGGAAAGAAATGAGTCACTGCTCAGCTCCAGGGTCATTTGAGCTCCATCAACATGAAGACCAGTGGTTAGCTAGTTTTTTTTTACGCAAAGCTTGCGTATCATTGCATTGATAGAAGAAGTAAGAATGATTACAGAGTTGGTACAACACATGACACGGACGCAAGGGGCATGAACACGATGCCCGAAGCAAAGAGATGAAAGATGCACGACCCAAACAAAGAAGAACATGGCTAAACTCTCCGACCAGAGAAGCAAACCAATCTACAACTAGACAACCAAAACTCCGAAGCCCGCACCGAGGACGCCGTGAGCAACCAAGACAACGCCTTCAAGAAGGAGAACGACACCGAGATGTCGTCGTCGTCCGATCCGGAAACCCGGACCTAGGGTTTCCCCTGATGCTCGAAGAGGGGCACAAAACGGCCATGACAACGCCTCCAGAAAGGTGACGGCACCAGCGGGTGTCGCCGCTGCCAGCAAAAGATGCAAGGCTTTCTGGACAAATCCAAGCAATCCCAAGCCGTCGGAATACGAGTCGAAGAGGAGGACATCGGGTGTAGGTTGGTGGTGCGACTGCAGGAAGGGGAGCTGCGCGCGGTGCCAAACAAATTACATGTATACAACATGACATGTGCGTCGTGTGTTTGCAATATTTTGCTCGTGATTTGAGAAATTACGGTCCAGCTCCGGTATACAACACGTGCATTGTACGTTTGCAATATTTTGCTCGGGTTTCAAGAAATTACTGTCAAGCTCCGGTATACAACATGTGCGTTGCGTGTTTGCGATTTTTCTTCTTGTTTTGAGAAATTACAATCAAGCTCCGGTATACAACATGTGCGTTGCGTGTTTGCAATTTTTTTTTCTTGTTTTGAGAAATTACAATCAAGCTCCGGTATACAAGCGAATCAACCAGTGGTTGGATGATTAGAGGGGCAGTGGTATCCCCAGCCACCTGAGTTCAAATTCTGATGCTCGCATTATTACTGAATTTATTTCAGAATTTCCGGCGATGCGCTTTCAGTGGGAGGAGACGTTCATGTTGACAACGAGGCACCTACGGTGACTTCGTAAATCTCAAGATGATATGACGGCTAAGTCTCTCAAAGGTGCTCATAGGGGTAGGGTGTCGTGTGTGCGTTCATAGGGGTGAGTGTATGCGCGTATTATGAGCGATTGCGTCTGTACCGTGCTAAAAAAAGCTCCAGTATACAACATGTGCGTCGTGTGTTTGCAAAAAATTCTCGTGTTTCGAGAAAAAAATGTGTTGCGTGTTTGCAATATTTTTCCCTCGTGTTTTGAGAACAAATGTTAGAAAAACATTGCAGCATTTTCTTGGAATCTCATGGATCTGAAATATGACACCATCATTCTTAGGGCATCTCTAGCTAGGGTATAACTGGAGCAAAAACCAACAAAACAGAGTGTTACCGCATTTGTTTTCAACTTTTCATTATGTTTTCCGAAAGTGGAAACGACCCTAAACATATTATCAAAAACAAACACGAAGTGAATACGGAGAGGATGTGAATATAAAATGGGTGTTAGTCCAACAAATATTTAAATTTATATGACTATAATATCTTTCGATGATCCCCCAGACAAGTCACACCACGTGGAGGCGTCTGGACACTCACTAGTGCAGAAATGTTTACACACAATCTTAAGTAGTGGCGCGCCATTTTGAATCCACGTCACAAGTATTATTATTTTTTAAATGTGGGCCAATTTCACACAGCATCAATATTGTCTTATTGGTGGCATGTGGCGTGGTTTTGTCACGGCAGATGTCCTCGTGAAAGGACTAAGTCTGGAGGCCATCGCAACTAGGTGGTTGCTTGAACGGGGTTGGTCGGAAACGAATGACACAAGTTTACCCAGATTCGGCCCCTCACGATGGAGGTAGACCTACTTCCTGTTTGATTGATATTGATGATGATCTCGATTATAAGGATGCAGACTCGCTAATCTAGATTTCGAGAGATTGCAACTTAGTATTTTCGTCCCAGGGGATCCCCTTTATATAATAGGTTGAGTCCCTTGGTTTACAGGAGATTCCGGGTTGAACTATCAACCTGTATCCTACTCTAATTCTATATCCATCTTGCCATCCAAGTTAGCAAAAACTCTCTCTCTCTCTCTCTCTCTTCTTGGGCCTTCCTCATGAGCCGGCCCATTGGGCTCCTTCATGAGCCGGCCCGTAGCCGGGTCTTACTTTGGGCTCTTAGCCCTCGTATTCACTTTTGCCATGACCCGGTAGTGACGTGACTCACTGAGACCCAAGGCCCAAAGTCGGGTCACGCTCATGCTGAGTCTCCACCGTGGGGAACATCCCCAACATTAGCCTTCATTTCAATTTGGATTTACCCATGTTGAACTCCATTCTAGAAATAGGACGAAGGAAAAACATGAAGGATTAAGCCTCGGGATTAAATTTCTTTCTGAGTCGGCATCTGTTCATCCTTCCAGTCCTTGTCAGTTCCTTTCTTCAAGCCACTTTGTCCAGGTCAAGTTTGTTTGCCGGGTCTCGTGGTCTCCCCGCACTTAGTGATTTTTGTTACTTCTTATCATGACATCACATCCACTTTCTTCCGATATCCATGCGTGACATCATAGTGGATCTTTATGTAGATATACCTTGTATTGTCAGGCGTGAAAATCGAGGAGCCATTTTAGCCAAAGTTTATTGTGCCTCTAGGATTACGCCCCTACCGCTTCAGACTCCCTTCCTTTATAAATAATGCTACGAACCCCTAAGTTCATTCTTCTACCTTCTCTGCTCCTTGATCTTCTTCTTCCTCTTGCCTCCGATGCACAACACTGCCTCGAGCTCGCCGCCTATTCGAGATAGCAAAGCACCAGCGAGAACATCGTTGCCAGAGCTCACCGGAGGGCCGCGGCCGCACCTCCGACCTTCAACATCTTCAAACCTTGCTTCGTAGATCTATAAGTAATTTGCTCCTCGTCCAGGCCGCTGTAGTTCATCCTGAGTTCATCAGAGTTCATCTCAAAACGAGGCAGTAGATTTAATCCATCAACAAACTGCCGCTCGTAAGGCATTTAACCACTAACGCAATGTAGTTCATCACATCTTAGATCCCTTCTGTTGCGTTCAATAGACTCCACTACTGTCTCTTTACCTAGTAACTCCACCATGACTAGGGTTTTTCTTTTCTTATTCAGACACTTTCGAGATCTATGTTGAAATCGGGCCTGCATGAAAGTTGTTTGTACTCCGTAAATTACTTCACAACTTGGTGAATCACAAATTTTACCATCATCTTTTGCCGGCTTAAACCATTACTGGCTCTCATATCGTAGCAGTTTGTAGATGTTTTGATACTTCTGTAGACCTTTGCTCATTTGGATAATCGCAACCCGGGCGCTCATAGCCGGCTCTGTAGTTTAACTTGCCATTGTTGTAACCCGGAATGCCTCCATTATATTGCCGACTCTCACCATAGATGACCAAAAAAACACTTTCATTGTTGTCTTATGAATATCAATGTTATTATACCGTCTTATGCTTCTGAAGCCCCTTTTAATCATCATTGTTACTTGTTTCATATGTATTAGTTGGCTTATGCTTGTTTTTCATACTTTGTAGTTGAACTTTTATTGCAACCGAGCTCGTGGCTCCTAAGACCAACAAAGTTGTCAACTGGGCCAAATCGAGCATGACTACACTTATGCTGAGTAATTTGGTGAACTCCAAATTGCTTGCAGCCCAGGCTGAGATAGAATGGTGTGTACCTGATGAAGAGATCCATCCACAACCGGGTCAGAATGAGGTTGTCATATTCGGTGACCACTTGGACAGGGGCTTCTGTCCTTCGAGTTCAAAGTTCTTTCATGACATACTTCATCATTTTGGCATCAGGCCTCAAGATCTTGGCCCTAACTCAATTTTGAATTTGAGTCCATTTCAAGTGTTCTGCGAAGTATATCTTCAAATTGAGCCGTCTGTTAGTTTCTTCCAAGAATTTTTCTATCTCAATCACTAGACAGAGTGCAAAGGAGGACCGAGTATAGAACTTGGAGGAGTGACCATCCAAAGGAGGAGGACCTCAGCCTTCCCTGAAATAACACTAGTGAGTCATCCTAAAGGATGGCATAAGACCTGGTTTTACTGCAAAGACACTTCTCCAGAACAGCAATGTCCCTTGTTGGGTTATAGACTGGATGAACTTGACGCCTCAACAGTTTTTCTGGGTTTCACCTCCTAGACAGAAAGGAAGGCATTGAAAACCTTATATTCAAAGACAAACATTTTAATAGCTCACGGCCTCACCAGAGTCGACTTGACCCAGTGTTGGATGAGCTGGCGGATTCCACCCCTCAGCCTAAGGGGCTATTGATGACCCACAAGTATAGGGGATCAATCGTAGTCCTTTCGATAAGTAAGAGTGTCGAACCCAATAAGGAGTAGAAGGAAATGACAAGTGGTTTTCAGCAAGGTATTTTTTGCAAGCACTAAAATAGTCGGTAACAAGTAGTTTGGTAGCAAGATAATTTGTAACGGGTAAGTAACGGTAACGGTAAATAAAGTGCAGCAAGGTAGCCCAGTCCTTTTGTGGCAAAGGACAGGCCAAGACGGTCTCTTATGATAAGCAAAGCGTTCTTGATGGTACACGGGAATTTCATCTAGTCACTTTCATCATGTTGGTTTGATTTGCGTTCGCTACTTTGATAATTTGATATGTGGGTGGACCGGTGCTTAGGTGTTGTTCTTCCTTGAACAAACCTCCTGCTTATGATTAACCATCTCACAAGCATCCGCAACTATGGAAAAAGTATTAAGATAAAATCTAACCATAACATTAAACTTTTGGATCCAAATCGGTCCCTTGCAAAATAGCGCATAAACTAGGATTTAAGCTTTTATCACTCTAGCAACCCATCATCTAATAACTACTCCATAATGCATTCCCTTAGGCCCAAATATGGTGAAGTGCCATGTAGTCAACGTTCACATCACACCAACTAAGGGAATCACAACATACATATCATCAAAATATCCAACACATATCAAATTCACATGATTACTTGCAACATGACTTCTTCCGTGACCTTAAGAACAAAAGTAACTACTCACAAATCATAATCATGCTCGATCAGAGGGGTATTAAATAGCATAGTGGATCTGAACATATAATCTTCCACCAAATAAATCATATAGTAATCAACTACAAGATGTAATCAACACTACTAGTCACCCACAAGTACCAATCTGAGGTTCCGGTACAAAGATTGAACACAAGAGATGAAGTAGGGTTTGAGAGGAGATGGTGTTATTGAAGATGTTGATGAAGATTGCCCTCCCAAAGATGAGAGGGTTGTTGGTGATGACGATGGCGATGGTTTCCCCCTCCGGGAGGGAAGTTCCCTCAGCGGAATCGCTCCGCCGGAGGGCAAAAATGCTCCTGCCCAAGTTCCGCCTCGAGACGGAGCCGTTTCATCCCAAAAGTCCCCCTCTGATTTCTTCTAGGTCAGAATGACCTATATACCAGAAGATGGGCACCGGAGGTGGACCAAGAAGGGCACAACCCACCAGGGCGCGCCTAGGGTGGCCCCCTTCGGTAATTGTTAGCTCCAGAATTTTTCATATATTCCAAAACAATTCTCCGTAAATTTTCAGCTCATTTGGAGACGTGCAGAATAGGTAACTCTGACATAGCTTTTTCAGGTCCAGAATTCCAACTACTGGCATTCTCCCTCTTTGTGTAAACCTTGCATATTATAAGAGAAAAGGCATTGGAATTACTCCATAAAGCATTATTATGCATAAAAACATTATAAATAACAGTATGAAAACATGATGCAAAATAGACGTATCAGCCGTCTTATGCATGATTATACAGGTGAGCCGGAGGATGCTTTGCGCTTCAGTCAGGTTGGCTTAACAACTGCTGATCTCATAAAGGCTACCAAGAAGCTGCTGGACCAGACCCGAGAGAAAATCGGCCTTGTAAGCTTGGCTCCCTTCTTTGCAGGCAACCCGGCGCCTCCGGTGAGTCGCCTTTTCATTTATATTGTTTACATAAATCTATCTTTTTCGCTTTACCTTATATGTCGGCTTCTTGTTTCGCGCAGGAGAATTCTGAGTGGTGGAAAACTGGACCTCAAAATCCTACTTCGCCCAGCGATGGCAATATTGAAGAGCCGAAAGCAGAAGAGGAAATTGAGGTGGAATAAGTTGACTCTCTTCGCCACCTCTTTAATGAACTTGTTGATGCCACCACATCACAGGAAAATACTGGTACTAGCCGAGCCAGCGAGACTGAAGTAAACCTCTCTTTTTCTGACTTGGAAACACTTGGGCAAAGAAGAACCCGGAATGCGGTTCGTACGGTACCATTTTCGCACCCAGAAGCTTATTTAGATAAACACTGATCTTTGAAGAAAATGCAGCACGAGGCCTGCTTGAAGAGGAAGACACGGGCCAGTTCTGGCGAGTTGTCAAATGGTCTATCATACCAGCCTTCTCCATGCCATGCACAGACTCAAGAGAATCACAACCCGACGCCATCCTGCCCGAGGGCGGGTCAAATCAAGATACCGTTGCGTCGCTCTGACCCGGACTACCAGACGACTTCACCATCTTCCAATGAATCTTGCGCCAGCCAAGTGCCGCCTTTTAATATCAACCATGGGTATAGTACTCTCAAATATTCTGTTATTTCACATCTCATTCTTTTTTGCTGACCCATTTCTGTGTAAATCCAGGGCTAAGGCTTTTGTGAAAAATAAAGCTGCTGAGTCTTCTGCCACTATGACGGTGAATGAGGAAATTTCTTCTCATGATCATTTGTTGCACAACTCGGAGATCCAGGGCAACCCGTATGGTAAAGATGAGTTGGCTCATCAGGATAACCCGGCAAGCTCTACTCGTGCCTCCACTCTTGTAGTGGAGGAAAAAGAAAGATCCAATTCCTAAGCCGCCATTGGAGATGACTCACGCTAAGGTGACAATAACTGCTGAGAAACATGGTGTTCCTCATGAAGCATCGACGGCTTTGGCTAAGATCACGGCCAAAGACGCCAAGTAAGGAGAGGGGAAAAGCTAGTCTTCATTTTTCAGTCTTTTGAAGATCTGGACGTCAGCTCCCTCCACCAAGGGTACTATCCCGGCTATTTGAGAGTCGGGATACTGAAATCGCCATGGTCAACACCTTGAAGAGGAAATATGAGGTATGCCTTATTATTTTCTCCCTTGTGTACATATATATGTAGCCTCCAAGTCTTAAGTAGATAAAATAGTGATATGCTTAAGACTTGCATGGATAAAAAACTCTGGATAGTTCCGGGTTGACACCTTGACCTGATTGTGTAGACATCTTTTAACCGTACTGTGGTGTATCCCACAATGAGCGGGTCATTATGTAATAATGAATGGGCCTTCGTAGAACTAAACTTGTGAAAATATGAGCAATGGGTAGTCCCCAAGGGTCGGCTTATCAACATGTGATGAGTTGGGTCTTCAAATGTATGCTTACTTGAAAATGACAATGCATTAGCCCCCAAGTGCCATGTTGAGTATTTGTAGCTGCATGGGACTTGACATAAGATAGGCCAGAATTGACTAATGTAGCCCCCAAGTGTCGGGTCGATCATCAGCGGCGGCTTGGGACTTCATAAATTTAAATAATATAGCCCTCAAGTGCCGGGTCGATCGCCGGCGGTAACTCGGGACTACCAATAATATGCCTGATTTTGTTAATCCTTATATGCAGGATATGTTGAACCAAACCGAGCCACCGGTGGCCGGCTTAAAGAAAGATCTGAAAACAGAAAAGAAACTTCGAGAAGAGGCAGAAAGTTTGTCTTCAGATTTCTAGAGGTCCCTTCTGTATGTCACAAACACGTTGGAAAAGAACAAAGCTGCCTTTGAGGCCTCATTCGTTTCGTAGGATTTGCATGTCATAGGAATAGGAAATGCACAGGAATAGGTGCCCAGTCTAGCTCAATCCTGTGAAGAGAAAAATCCTGAGGAATAAGGAATACAGAGCATTCGGTTTACCTCATAAGAAAAGTACAGGAATCTAGTAGTCATTAGCTCATTTATTTATTACTATGTGCTCAACTAGCCGCTGACAGCCCGTATGTTGTTTTTCTGCCGCCCGACAGAGAGGGCTGCTCGCCGCTTATCACGCTCAGGATTTTTTTAAGAGGTCCGACTGGATGCAACCAATCCTCTGGAATATGGCAGTCAGGAATAAAATCCTCAGGATTTTGTGATCTCAATTCCTATAAACCGAATGACCCCTGCAGGAAAAAATCATGAGATCTAAAATCCTTTAAAAATCCTCTAAGAATCCTACAAAACGAATGAGGCCTGAAGAAGAAAAAGTCACTTTATCGAAGCGCGTAGAGGAGGTCAAGTCAAAGCTTGAGCCAGTGACCCAAGAATTGGAAACACTGAAGGGTCACATTACTGACATGTGCATAGCCATCTTTGGTAAGGACAGTTTCTTCGTGTTTGTAAGCCACCATTTATTTTTGAGTTGAGATCTTAGCTGGGTTACTGAGTTGTATTGGTTGTCTGAACAGGCAAAACAAATCATAATGTGTTGGAACTCCCTCTTGTGAAGCTGACGGCCATCTACAAATATCTTGAGAAGCTATATGTAGGTGGTGCTAAGTGCGTAATGGAAATGAAGAATACCAAGGCACCCCCTTTCAATATCATGGACATGCTGAATGAGCTCTCTACTCTTCCATAATGGATCAAGGAGGTGAAGAAGGCAGCTTGGATGTACATGACGGTTTGCATCAGCTGGTGACTCGGGACTCTCTCGCCCCCGTCGCTCTCGCGAGTGGCGGCTGGCGAGCCCCCATCCCCGGCCGCCCCCGTTCCCCTACCTCCTCCCTCCTCCTCGCCGCCGCCACTAGGCGCCGCTAGGCGAAGCCTGGCCTGCGTAGGTGACGGCGGGGCTTCCTCTCCCCTCGGTTCGTGGCGGCTCACGCGGGCAGCCGGTCCAAGCTGGTGGCGGCGCGCTGACGGCAGGGCGTGGCGGCACGGCGACGGGTGGCAGCGACGGGTGCTCGTGCGTGCTGCGCGGCAGCGGCTGCGTAGTGGGCTGCGGGAGGCTCCCCCGGGGCTGCCTTGGGGGCTCGATCTGGCGTGGCCAGATCTGGCGGTCGATCTGCGGCTGGCGGCGGGCTTCGCTCGCGGTCGGTGGTGTTGGGGTGGAGGGAGGCTCGGCCATGGGGTCTTGCGGCGTGACTACGGCGGGCCGGCGGCTGGAGTACCCCGATGACCTCGCCGGCGACCTCCAGCGGGACGGCGCTCGTGCGGCTGTGTGGCAGGACGCCCCATTTGGTCCTGGCGGTGGCTGTATCGGGCGGATCTGGAGCTGGAGCTCGTGTGGCAGCTTCGGGTGGATCTGGTGGTGACAGCTCGTGGTGGCATCTTCATGCGGCTGGATCCGGAGCTTCGGGGTGGCAGCATGTGCTCCTCGCCTGGTGATTTTGGTCTGGTGGTGCGCGTCGCGTCGGATGCGGCTCTTTGTGGGAGGTGTTGCGACAGCACGGTTCGATCCCCCCGCCTTCAGTCTGCACTGTGGGCGCTTCGGTTCTGGCCTCCTGCAGGTGCGCGGTGGTGCGCGTCAGTGTGCCTGATGTATGGCTGTAGCCCGGAACCATGGTGGTTCTTGGCCTCGGGCAGCGCCCCTCTGCTCCTTGCCGGCATGGTGATTGGTGGGGCACGGTGGCTCGTGTTGCGTCCGGTGGCTCTGCGTCCGGCCGGCCATTGGTGGATCTGGCGTCTAGTGTTGAGTTTGGCCCTCGGTGGTCTCCGCGAGGTGCGGCTGGCTGAGACGGATCGTCGTGCTTCTTCATCGTTGGAGGGTTCGACGGCGGTGGTGGTCGGCTGTCGTATTGCTGTAGGGATGTGCTCAAACTCCGGGTGAGAATCCTGCATCGACTATGCTGATGCCGGCGGCAGCAGCGTCTACGGACGTCATTTTCCTCGTAGGAGGTGCCGTCGTGGAGCTACATCACCTACACTTCTTTGTTTGTGGTCTCCGGGTAAAAACTCAAGATTGGGCTTGTCGGATCGGATGACGGTGTTGTGTGCTCGATGATACGTCTCCAACGTATCTATAATTTTTGATTGCTCCATGCTACTTTATCTACTGTTTTGGACTATATTGGGCTTTATTTTCCACTTTTATATTATTTTTGGGACTAACCTATTAACCGGAGGCCCAGCCCAGAATTGCTTTTTTTGCCTATTTCAGTGTTTCGAAGAAACGGAATATCAAACGGAGTCCAAACGGAATAAAACCTTCGGGAACGTGATTTTCTCACCGAACGTGATCCAGGAGACTTGGACCCTGCTCCAAGGAACAAAAGAGGCGGTCAAGAGGGTGGGGGCGCCCCCCCTGGGCGCGCCCCTACCTCATGGGCCCCCTGCTGCTCCACCGCGTACTCCTTCCTCCTATATATACCTACGTATCCCCAAACGATCAGAACATGAGCCAAAAACCTAATTCCACCGCCGCAACCTTCTGTATCCACGAGATCCCATCTTGGGGCCTGTTCCGGAGCTCCGCAGGAGGGGGCATCCACCATGGAGGGCTTCTACATCAACACCATAGCCCCTCCGATGAAGTGTGAGTAGTTTACTTCAGACCTTCGGGTCCATAGCTAGTAGCTAGATGGCTTCTTCTCTCTTTTTGGATCTCAATACAATGTTCTCCCCTTCTCTTGTGGAGATCTATTTGATGTAATCTTCTTCTTTTTGCGGTGTGTTTGTTGAGACCGATGAATTGTGGGTTTATGATCCAACTTATCTATGGAAAATATTTGAATCTTCTCTGAATTCTTTTATGTATGATTGAGTTATCTTTGCAAGTCTCTTCGAATTATCCTTTTGGTTTGGCCAACTAGATTGGTAGTTCTTGCAACGGAAGAAATGCTTAGCTTTGGGTTCAATCTTGCGGTGTCCTTTCCCAGTGACAGCAGGGGCAGCAAGGCACGTATTGTATTGTTGCCATCGAGGATAACAAGATGGGGTTTTTTTATCATATTGCATGAATTTATCCCTCTACATCATGTCATCTTGCTTAAGGTGTTACTCTGTTTTTAACTTAATACTCTAGATGCATGCTGGATAGCGGTCGATGAGTGGAGTAATAGTAGTAGATGCAGAATCGTTTTGATCTACTTGTCTTGGACGTGATGCCTATATACATGATCATTACCTAGATATACTCATAATTATGCTCAATTCTGTCAATTGCTCAACAGTAATTTGTTCACCCACCGTAGAATATTTATGCTCTTGAGAGAAGCCACTAGTGAAACCTATGGCCCCTGGGTCTATTCTCATCATATCAATCTCTATCGCTTTATTACTTGCTTTGTTTTTACTTTGCCTTTTACTTTTTTACTTTGCATCTATCTATCAAAAATACCAAAAATATTATTTATCATTTCTATCAGATCTCACTCTCGTAAGTGACCGTGAAGGGATTGACAACCCCTAATCGCGTTGGTTGCGAGTAGCTATTGTTTTGTGTAGGTACGAGGGACTTGTGCGTGGTCTCCTACTGGATTGATACCTTGGTTTTCAAAAACTGAGGGAAATACTTATGCTACTTTGTTGCATCATCCTGTCCTCTTCGGGGAAATCCAATGCAGTGCTCAAGAGGTAGCAAGAAGAATTTCTGGCGCTGTTGCTGGGGAATCTCACGCAAGCAAGTCAACAATACCAAGTACCCATCACAATCCCTATCTCTCGCATTAAATTATTTGCCATTTGCCTCTCGTTTTCCTCTCTCCCACTTCACCCTTGCCGTTTTATTCGCCCTCTCTTTCCCAATCTCCTCCTCTCTTTCCCGTTCGCCTTTTTCTCGTTGCCTTTCTGTTTGCTTGTGTGTTGGATTACTTGTTGCCATGGCGCAAGATAATACCAAATTGTGTGACTTCTCGAATACCAATAATAATGATTTCCTTAGTACTCCGATTGCTCCTCTTAATAATGATGAGTCTTGTGAAATCAATACCGCTTTGCTGAATCTTGTTATGAAAGATCAATTCGCCGGCCTTCCTAGTGAAGATGCCGCTACTCATCTAAATAATTTTGTTGATTTGTGTGATATGCAAAAGAAGAAAGATACGGATAACAATATTGTCAAGTTGAAGTTATTTTCGTTTTCGCTTAGAGATCGTGCTAAAGTTTGGTTTTCGTCTTTGCCTAAAAATAGTATTGATTCTTGGAACAAGTGCAAAGATGCTTTTATCTCTAAGTATTTTCCTCCCGCTAAGATCATCACTCTTAGGAACGATATCATGAATTTTAAACAACTTGATCGTGAGCATGTTGCCCAATCTTGGGAAAAAATGAAATTGATGCTTCGCAATTGCCCTACTCATGGTTTGAATTTATGGATGATCATACAAAAAATTTATGCCGGATTGAATTTTGCTTCTAGAAATCTTTTAGATTCGACCACGGGAGGCACGTTTATGGAAATTACGTTAGGAGATGCTACAAAATTGCTTGATAATATTATGGCTAATTATTCCCAATGGCACACCGAAAGATCTTCTAGTAAAAACGTGCATGCTATAGAAGAAATCAATATTTTGAGTGAAAAGATGGATGAACTTATGAAGATGTTTGCTCCTAAAAATACTCCTCTTGATCCCAATGATATGCCTTTGTCTACCTTGCTTGAGAAAAATAATGAATCTATGGATGTGAATTTTGTTGGTAGGAATAGTTTTGGAAACAACGCGTATAGAGGGAATTTTAATCCTAGGCCTTATCCTAGCAATCCTTCTAATAATTATGGAAATTCCTACAACAACTCTTATGGAAATTTTAATAAGATGCCCTCTGAATTTAAGAGTAGTGTTAAAGAGTTTATGAATTCACAAAAGAATTTTAATGCTTTGCTTGAAGAGAAATTGCTTAAAGTTGATGATTTGGCTAGGAACGTTGATAGAATTTCTCTTGAAATTGATTCTTTAAAGCTTAGATCTATTCCTCCTAAGCATGATATCAATGAGTCTCTCAAAGCCATGAGAATTTCCATTGATGAGTGCAAAGAAAGAACCGCTAGGATGCGTGCTGCCAAAGATGCCTTTATTAAAGCGTGTTCTTCCAATTCCTATGAAAATCAAGATGAAGATCTAAAAGTTATTGATGTGTCCCCCATTAAATCTTTGTTTTGCAATATGAATCTTGATGAAACTGAATATGATCTTCCTTTACTTAGAAGGCGTTCTAAGAATTCGGAGTTTCTAGATCTTGATGATGAAATTGATGAAAGTGGGATTGAAAGAAATAAAAACCTAGATGTTGCTAAACCCACTATTTTGGATCTCAAGGAATTTAATTATGAAAATTTCTCTTTGATTGGTTGTATTTCCTTGTTGCAATCCGTGCTAGATTCTCCTCATGCTTATAGTCAAAATAAGGCCTTTACCAAACACATTGTTGATGCCTTGATGCAATCTTATGAAGAAAAACTTGAGTTGAAAGTTTCTATCCCTAGAAAACTCTATGATGAGTGGGAACCTACAATTAAAATTAAAATTAAAGATTATGAGTTTCATGATTTATGTGATTTGGGTGCTAGTGTCTCTACTATTCCCAAAACTTTATGTGATTTGCTAGATTTCCGTGATTTTGATGATTGCTCTCTAAACTTGCATCTTGCGGATTCCAATATTAAAAAGCGTATGGGAAGAATTAATGATTTTCTTATTGTTGCAAATAGGAATTATGTGCCCGTAGATTTTATCGTTCTTGATATAGATTGCAATCCTTCATGTCCTATTATTCTTGGTAGACCTTTCCTTAGAACGATTGGTGCAATTATTGATATGAAGGAAGGGAATATTAGATTCCAATTTCCCTTAAAGAAGGGTATGGAACACTTCCCTAGAAAGAAAATAAAATTACCATATGAATCTATCATGAGAGCCACTTATGGATTGCCTACCAAAGATGGCAATACCTAGATCTATCCTTGCTTTTATGCCTAGCGAGGGGCGTTAAACGATAGCGCTTGTTGGGAGGCAACCCAATTTTATTTGTGTTTTTTTTTGTTTTTGCTTCTGTTTAGTAATAAATAATCCATCTAGACTATGTTTGGATGTGGTTTTATCTCTTAATTAGTGTTTGTGCCAAGTAGAACCTATAGGATAACCTACGATGATAGTTGATTTGATTCTGCTGAAAAACAGAAATTTTGCGCGCACGAATATGATTTTGTTAAATCACAGGAACGTGCTTTTGCGTTGATTCTTTCTTATGCTGTTCAATAAACAAATTTTCCAGGACTTCCTATTTTTGTAGAATTTTTAGAGTTCCAGAAGTTTGCGTTAGTTACAGATTGCTACAGACTGTTCTGTTTTTGACAGATTCTGTTTTGCAGGTGTTGTTTGCTTATTTTGATGAATCTATGGCTAGTAAAATAGTTTATAATCCATACAGAAGTTGGAATACAGTAGGTTTAACACCAATATAAATAAAGAATGAGTTCATTACAGTACCTTAAGTAGTACTTTGTTTTCTTTCTCTAACGGAGCTCACAAGATTTCTGTTGAGTTTTGTGTTGTGAAGTTTTCAAGTTTTGGGTGAATTCTTTTGATGGATTATGGAACAAGGAGTGGAAAGAGCCTAAGCTTGGGGATGCCCATGGCACCCCCAAGATAATCCAAGGACACCAAAAAGTCAAAGCTTGGGGATGCCTTCCGAGGCATCCCCTCTTTCGTCCACTTCCATCGGTAATTTACTTGGAGCTATATTTTTATTCACCACATGATATGTGTTTTCTTGGAGCGTCTTGTATTATTTGCATCTTTGCTTATTTGTTTAACACAATCATCCTTGCTGTACACATCTTTTGAGAGAGCCATACATGAATTGGAATTTGCTAGAATACTCTATGTGCTTCACTTATATCTTTTGAGCTTGATAGTTTTGCTCATAGTGCTTCACTTATATCTTTTGAGTGTGATAATTTTTGCTCTAGTGCTTCACTTAGATCTTTTAGAGCACGGTGGTGGATTTGTTTTAAAGAAACTATTGATCTCTCATGCTTCACTTAGATTATTTTGAGAGTCATTAATAGCATGGTAATTCGCTTAATGTTAATATACTTGGTGTTCAAGATATGTAAAACTTTCTTTTGAGTGCGTTGAATACTAAGATAAGTTTGATGCTTGATAATTGTTTTGAGATATGAAGATGGTGATATTAGAGTCATGCTAGTTAAGTAGTTGTGAATTCAAAGAATACTTGTGTTGAAGTTTGTGATTCCCGTAGAATGCACGTATGGTGAACCGTTATGTGATGAACTGGGAGCATGATTTATTTATTGATTGTCTTCCTTATGACTGGCGGTCGGGGACGAGCGATGGTCTTTTCCTACCAATCTATCCCCCTAGGAGCATGCGCGTAATACTTTGCTTTGATAACTTCTAGATTTTTGCAATAAGTATATGAGTTCTTTATGACTAATGTTGAGTCCATGGATTATATGCACTTTTTCCCATCCTTCCACCTTTGCTAGCCTCTCTAATACCGCGCACTTTTCACTGGTATCATACACCCACCATATACCTTCCTCAAAACAGCCACCATACCTACCTATCATGGCATTTCCATAGCCATTCCGAGATATATTGCCATGCAACTTTCCACCATTCCGTTTATTATGACACGCTCCATCATTGTCATATTGCTAGCATGATCATGTAGTTGACATCGTATTTGTGGCAAAGCCACCGTTCATAATTCTTTCATACATGTCACTCATGATTCATTGCATATCCCGGTATACCGCCGGAGGCATTCATATAGAGTCATACTTTGTTCTAAGTATCGAGTTGTAATTGTTGAGTTGTAAGAAAAATAAAGTGTGATGATCATCATTATTAGAGCATTATCCCAAGTGTGGAAAGGATGATGGAGACTATGATTCCCCCATAAGTCGGGATGAGACTCCGGACGAAAAATAAAAAAAAAAGAGGCCAAAAAAAAGGAGAAAGACCCAAATAAAAAAATGAGAGAAAAAGAGAGAAGGGACAATACTACTATCCTTTTACCACACTTGTGCTTCAAAGTAGCACCAAGATCTTCATGATAGAGAGTCTCTCATTTTGTCACTTTCATATACTAGTGGGAATTTTTCATTATAGAACTTGGCTTGTATATTCCAATGATGGGCTTCCTCAAAATGCCCTACGTCTTCGTGAGCAAGAAAGTTGGATGCACACCCACTTAGTTTATTTTGTAGAGCTTTCATATGCTTATAGCTCTAGTGCATCCGTTGCATGGTAATCCCTACTCACTCACATTGATATCTATTGATGGGCATCTCCATAGCCCGTTGATACGCCTAGTTGATGTGAGACTACCTTCCCTCTTTTTGTCTTCTCCACAACCACCATTCTATTCCACATAGTGCTATATCCATGGCTCACGCTCATGTATTGTGTGAAGATTGAAAAAGTTTTGAGAATGTCATAAGTATGAAACAATTTCTTGGTTGTCATCGGGGTTGTGCATGATTTAAATATTTTATGTGGGGAAGATGGAGCATAGCCAAACTATATGATTTTGTACGGATAACATTATTTGGCCATGTTATTTTGAGAAGACATGATTGCTTTGATTAGTATGCTTGAAGTATTATTATTTTTTATGTCAATATGAACTTTTCTCTTGAATCTTTCGGACCTGAATATTCATATCACAATTAAGAAGATTTACATTGAAATTATGCCAAAGTATCACTCCGCATCAAAAATTCTTTTTTATCATTTACCTACTCGAGGACGAGCAGGAATTAAGCTTGGGGATGCCTGATACTTCTCCAACGTATCTATAATTTTTGATTGCTCCATGCTACTTTATCTACTGTTTTGGACTATATTGGGCTTTATTTTCCACTTTTATATTATTTTTGAGACTAACCTATTAACCGGAGGCCTAGCCCAGAATTGTTGTTTTTTGCCTATTTCAGTGTTTTGAAGAAACGGAATATCAAACGGAGTCCAAACGGAATAAAATCTTCGGGAACGTGATTTTCTAACCGAACGTGATCCAGGAGACTTGGACCCTGCTCCAAGGAACAAAAGAGGCGGTCATGAGGGTGGGGGCGCCCCCCTGGGCGCGCCCCCCTACCTCGTGGGCCCCCTGCTGCTCCCCCGACGTACTCCTTCCTCCTATATATACCTACGTATCCCCAAACGATCAGAACAGGAGCCAAAAACCTAATTCCACCACCGCAAGCTTCTGTATCCACGAGATCCCATCTTGGGGCCTGTTCCGGAGCTCCTCTGGAGGGGGCATCTGAAGGAAATATGCCCTAGAGGCAATAATGAAGTTATTTTTTATTTCCTTATTTCATGATAAATGTTTATTATTCATGCTAGAATTGTATTAACCGGAAACATAATACATGTGTGAATACATAGACAAACATAGTGTCACTAGTATGCCTCTACCTGACTAGCTCGTGAATCAAAGATGGTTAAGTTTCCTAGCCATAGACATGAGTTGTCATTTGATTAACAGGATCACATCATTAGGAGAATGATGTGATTGACATGACCCATTCCGTTAGCCTAGCACTTGATCGTTTAGTATGTTGCTATTGCTTTCTTCATGACTTATACATGTTCCTGTAACTATGAGATTATGCAACTCCCGTTTGCCGGAGGAACACTTTGGGTGCTACCAAACGTCACAACGTAACTGGGTGATTATAAAGGAGTACTACAGGTGTCTCCAAAGGTACATGTTGGGTTGGCGTATTTCGAGATTAGGTTTTTTCACTCCGATTGTCGGAGAGGTATCTCTGGGCCCTCTCGGTAATGCACATCACTATAAGCCTTGCAAGCAATATAGCTAATGAGTTAGTTACAGAATGATGCATTACGTAACGAGTAAAGAGACTTGCCGGTAACGAGATTGAACTAGGTATTGGATACCGACGATTGAATCTCGGGCAAGTAACATACCGATGACAAAGGGAACAAAGTATATTGTTATGCGGTTTGACCGATAAAGATCTTCGTAGAATATGTAGGAGCCAATTTGGGCATCCAGGTTCCGCTATTGGTTATTGACCAAGAATAGTTCTAGGTCATGTCTACATAGTTCTCAAACCTGTAGGGTCCGCACGCTTAAGGTTTCGATGACAATTATATTATGAGTTTATGAGTTTTGATGTACCGAAGGAGTTCGGAGTCCCGAATGAGATCGGGGACATGACGAGGAGTCTCGAAATGGACGAGACGTAAAGATCGATATATTCGACGACTATATTCGGAGTTCAGAAAGGTTCCGAGTGATTCGGGTATTTTTTGGAGTACCGGAGAGTTACGGGAATTCGCCGGGGAGTATATGGGCCTTATTGGGCTTTAGGGGAAAGAGAGAGGAGAGGTTGGGCGCCCCCCCCAAGGCCTAGTCCGAATTGGACTAGGGGGAGGGGCTGCGCCCCCTCCTTCCTTCTCTTCTCTTCCCCCTTTCCTTGACTCCTACTCCTACTACTTGTAAGGGGGGAATCCTACTCCCGGTGGGAGTAGGACTCCTCCTTGGTGCGCCTCCTCCTAGGCCGGCCACCCCCTCCCTTGCTCCTTTATATACGGGGGCAGGGGGCACCCTAGGACACACAAGTTGATCTACGGATCGTTCCTTAGCCGTGTGCGGTGCCCCCCTCCACCATATTCCCCCTCGGTCATATCGTCGCGGAGTTTAGGCGAAGCCCTGCGCCGGTAGAACATCATCATCGTCACCACGCCGTCGTGCTGACGGAACTCATTCCCGACACTTTGCTGGATCAGAGTCCGGGAATCGTCTTCGAGCTGAACATGTGCTGAACTCGGAGGTGCCGTATGTTCGGTACTTGGATCAGTCGGATCGTGAAGACGTACGACTACATCAACTGCGTTGTCATAACGCTTCCGCTTACGGTCTACGAGGGTACATGGACAATACTCTCCCCTCTCGTTGCTATGCCATCACCATGATCTTTAGTGTGCGTAGGAAATTTTTTGAAATTACTACATTCCCCAACAGTGGCATCTAAGCCTAGTTTTATGCGTAGATGTTATATGCACGAGTAGAACACAAGTGAGTTGTGGGCGATACAAGTCATACTGCTTACCAGCATGTCATACTTTGGTTCGGCGGTATTGTGAGATGAAGCGGCCCGGACCGACATTACGCGTACGCTTACGCGAGACTGGTTTCACAGTTATGAGCACTCGTGCTTAAAGGTGGTTGACGGGTGTCTGTCTCTCTCACTTTAGCTGAATCGAGTGTGGCTACGCCCGGTCCTTGCGAAGGTTAAAACAGCACTAACTTGACGAAGTATCGTTGTGGTTTTGATGCGTAGGTAAGAACGGTTCTTGCTAAGCCCGTAGCAGCCACGTAAAATTTGCAACAACAAAGTAGAGGACGTCTAACTTGTTTTTGCAGGGCATGTTGTGATGTGATATGGTCAAGACGTGATGCTATATTTTATTGTATGAGATGATCATGTTTTGTAACCGAAGTTATCGGCAACTGGCAGGAGCCATATGGTTGTCGCTTTATTGTATGAAATGCAAACGCCTTGTAATTGCTTTACTTTATCACTAAGCGGTAGCGATAGTCGTAGAAGCAATAGATGGCGTAACGACAACGATGCTACGATGGAGATCAAGGTGTCGCGCCAGTGACGATGGTGATCACGACGGTGCTTCGGAGATGGAGATCACAAGCACAAGATGATGATGGCCATATCATATCACTTATATTGGTTACATGTGATGTTTATCCTTTATGCATCTTATCTTGCTTTGATTGATGGTAGCATTTTAAGATGATCTCTCACTAATTATCAAGAAGTGTTCTCCCTGAGTATGCACCGTTGCGAAAGTTCTTCGTGCTGAGACACCACGTGATGATCGGGTGTGATAGGCTCTACGTTCAAATACAACGGGTGCAAAACAGTTGCACACGCAGAATACTCATGTTAAACTTGACGAGCCTAGCATATACAGATATGGCCTCGGAACACGGAGACCGAAAGGTCGAGCGTGAATCATATAGTAGATATGATGAACATAGTGATGTTCACCATTGAAACTACTCCATCTCACGTGATGATCGGACATGGTTTAGTTGATTTGGATCACGTGATCACTTAGATGACTAGAGAGATGTCTGTCTAAGTGGGAGTTCTTAAGTAATATGATTAATTGAACTTAAATTTATCATGAACTTAGTCCTGGTAGTATTTTGCAAATTATGTTTTAGATCAATAGCTTGCGTTGTTGCTTTCATATGTTTATTTTGATATGTTCCTAGAGAAAATTGTGTTGAAAGATGTTAGTAGCAATGATGCGGATTGGATCCGTGATCCGAGGTTTATCCTTATTGCTGCACAGAAGAATTATGTCCTTAATCCACCGCTAGGTGATAGACCTATTGCAGGAGCAGATGCAGACGTTATGAACGTTTGGCTAGCTCAATATGATGACTATTTGATAGTTTAGTGCACCATGCTTAACGGCTTAGAATCGGGACTTCAATGACGTTTTGAACGTCATGGACCATATGAGATGTTCCAGAAATTGAAGTTGATATTTCAAGCAAATACCCAAGTTGAGAGATATGAAGTCTCCAACAAGTTCTATAGCTAAAAGATGGAGGAGAATCGCTCAACTAGTGAGCATGTGCTCAGATTGTCTGTGTACTTCAATCGCTTGAATCAAGTGGGAGTTAATCTTCCAGATAAGATAGTGATTGACAGAATTCTCTAGTCACCATCACTAAGTTACTAGAACTTCGTGATGAACTATATTATGCAAGGGATGACGTAAACGATTCCCAAGCTCTTCGTGGTGTTGAAATCGATGAAGGTAGAAATCAAGAAAGAGCATCAAGTGTTGATGATTGACAAAGATCACTAGTTTCAAGAAACGGGCAAAGGGAAAGAAAGGGAAACTTCAAGTAGAATGGCAAACAAGTTGTCACTCCTGTGAAGAAGACCAAAGCTGGACCAGAGCCTGAAATTGAGTGCTTACACTGCAAAAGAAATGGTCACTGGAAGCGGAAATGCCCTGAATATTTGGTGGATAAGAAGGATGGTGAACAAGGGTATATTTGATATACAGGTTATTGATGTATGCCTTACTAGTGTTTATAGTAGCCCCTGAGTATTTGATACTTGTTCGGTTGCTAATATTAGTAACTCGAAACAGGAGTTACAGAATAAACAGAGACTAGGTGAGGGTGAAGTGACGATGAGTGTTGGAAGTAGTTCCAAGATTGATATGATCATCATCACACACTCCCTATACTTTCGGGATTAGTGTTAAACCTAAATAAATGTTATTTGGTGTTTGCGTTGAGCATGAATATGATTTGATCAGGTTTATCGCGATACGGTTATTCATTTAAAGTTAGAGAATAAATTGTTATTCTGTTTACATGAATAAGACCTTCGGTGGTCATACACCCAATGAAAAATAGTTTGTTGGATCTCGATCGTAGTGATACACATATTTATAATATTGATGCCAAAAGATGCAAAGTTAATAATGATAGTGCAACTTATTTGTGGCACTGTCGTTTGGGTCATATCGGTGTAAAGCGCATGAAGAAACTCCATAAAGATGGATTTTCGGAATCACTTGGTTATGAATCATTTGATGCTTGCGAACCGTGCCTTTTGGGCAAGATGACTAAAACTCCGTTCTCCGGAGCAATGGAACAAGCTACTGACTTATTGGAAATAATACATACCGATGTATGCGATCCAATGAGTGTTGATGCTCGTGGCAAGTATCGTTATTTTCTGACCTTCACAAGATGATTTGAGCAGATATGGGTATACCTACTTGATGAAACATAAGTCTGAAATAGTTGAAAGGTTCAAAGAATTTTAGAGTGAAGTGGAAAAATCATCGTAACAAGAAAATAAAGTTTCTGCAATCTGATCGCGGAGACGAATATTTGAGTTACGAGTTTGGTCTTCAATTAAAACAATGTGGAATGGTTTCACAGCTCACGCCACCTGGAACACCACAATGTTATGGTGTGTCCGAACGTCGTAACCGCACTTTATTGATATGGTGCGATCTATGATGTCTCTTACTGATTTACCACTATTGTTTTGGGGTTATGCATTAGAGACAGTTGCATTCACGTTAAAAGGGCACCATCTAAATCCATTGAGACGACACCATATGAACTGTAGTTTAGCAACAAACCCAAGTTGTCGTTTCTTAAAGTTTGGGGCTGTGATGCTTATGTGAAAAAGTTTCATCCTGATAAGCTCAAACCCAAATCGGAGAAGTGCGTCTTCATAGAATACCCAAAGGAAACTGTTGGGTACACCTTCTATCACAGATCCGAAGGCAAGATATTCGTTGCTAAGAATGGATCCTTTCTAGAGAAGGAGTTTCTCTCGAAAGAAGTGAGTGGGAGGAAAGTAGAACTTGATGAGGTAATTGTACCTGCTCCCTTATTGGAAAGTAGTTCATCACAAGAACCGGTTCCTGTGACAACTACACCAATCAGCGAGGAAGCTAATGATAATGATCATGAAACTTCAGATCAAGTTACTACCGAACCTCGTAGGTCTACCAGAGTAAGGTCTGCACCAGAGTGGTACGGTAATCCTATTCTAGAAGTCATGTTACTTGACCATGGCGAACCTACGAACTATGAGGAAGCGATGATGAGCCCAGATTCCGCAAAATGGCTTGAGGCCATGAAATCTGAGATGGGATCCATGTATGAGAACAATGTGTGGACTTTGGTGGAGTTTCCCGATGATCGGCAAGCCATACTGTATAAATGGATCTTCAAGAGGAAGACAGATGTTGATAGTAGTGTTACTATCTACAAAGCTAGACTTGTCGGAAAAAGGTTTTTGACAAAGTTCAAGGTGTTGAATACAATGAGATTTTCTCACTCGTATCGATGTTTAAAAGTTTGTCCGAATCATGTTAGCAATTTCCACATTTTATGAAATTTGGCAAATGGATGTCAAAACTATATTAATTAATGGATTTATTAAAGAAGAGTTGTATATGATACAACCAGAAGGTTATGTCAATCCTAAAGGTGCTAACAAAATGTGCAAGCTCCAGCGATCCATCTATGGACTGGTGCAAGCATCTCAGAGTTGGAATATACGCTTTGATAAGTTGATCAAAGCATATAGTATTATACAGACTTACGGTGAAGCCTGTATTTACAAGAAAGTGAGTGGGAGCTCTGTAGCATTTCTGATACTATATGTAGATGACATATTGTTGATCGGAAATGATATAGAATTTCTGGATAGCATAAAGTGATACTTGAATAAAAGTTTTTCAATGAAAGACATCGGTGAAGCTGCTTACACATTGAGCGTCAAGATCTATATAGATAGATCAAGACGCTTGATAAGTTTTTTCAATAAGTACATACCTTGATAAATTTTTGAAATAGTTCAAAATAGAACAGTCAAAGAAGGAGTTCTGGCCTGTGATGCAAAGGTGTGAAGTTGAGTCAGACTCAAGACCCAACCATGGCAGAAAATAGAAAGAGAATGAAAAGTCATTCCCTATGCCTCAGTAATAGGTTCTATAAAGTATGCTATGCTATGTACCAGACCTATTGTATACCTTGCTCTTTATTTGGCAAGGGAGTACAATAGTGATCTAGGAGCAGATCATTGGACATTGGTCAAGAATATCCTTAGTGAGGACTAAGGAAATATTTCTCGATTATGGAGGTGATAAAAGAGCCCATTGTAAAGAGTTATATCGGTGCAAGTTTTCACACCGATCCAGATGACTCTAAGTCTCAATCTGGATACATACTAAAAGTGGGAGCAATTAGCTAGAGTAGCTCCGTACAGAGCATTGTAGACATAGAATATTTGCAAAATACATGCGGCTCTGAATGTGACAGAACCGTTGACTAAGCTTCTCTCACGAGCAAAAAATGATCACACCTTAGTACTCTTGGGTGTTAATCACATAGCGATGTGAACTAGATTATTGATTCTAGTAAACCCTTTGGGTGTGGTCACATGAAGATGTGAACTATGGCTGTTAATCATATACAGATATGAATATTGATGTTAAATCACATGGTGATGTGAACTAGATTATTGATTCTAGTGCAAGTGGGAGACTGAAGGAAATATGCCCTAGAGGCAATAATAAAGTTATTATTTATTTCCTTATTTCATGATAAATGTTTATTATTCATGCTAGAATTGTATTAACCGGAAACATAATACATGTGTGAATACATAGACAAACATAGTGTCACTAGTATGCCTATACCTGACTAGCTCGTGAATCAAAGATGGTTAAGTTTCCTAGCCATAGACATGAGTTGTCATTTGATTAACGGGATCACATCATTAGGAGAATGATGTGATTGACATGACCCATTCCGTTAGCCTAGCACTTGATCGTTTAGTATGTTGCTATTGCTTTCTTCATGACTTATACATGTTCCTGTAACTATGAGATTATGCAACTCCCGTTTGCCGGAGGAACACTTTGGGTGCTACCAAACGTCACAACGTAACTGGGTGATTATAAAGGAGTACTACATGTGTCTCCAAAGGTACATGTTGGGTTGGCGTATTTCGAGATTAGGTTTTGTCACTCCGATTGTCGGAGAGGTATCTCTGGGCCCTCTCGGTAATTCACATCACTATAAGCCTTGCAAGCAATGTAGCTAATGAGTTAGTTACGGAATGATGCATTACGTAACGAGTAAAGAGACTTGCCGGTAATGAGATTGAACTAGGTATTGGATACCGACGATCGAATCTCGGGCAAGTAACATACCGATGACAAAGGGAACAAAGTATGTTGTTATGTGGTTTGACCGATAAAGATCTTCGTAGAATATGTAGGAGCCAATATGGGCATCCAGGTTCCGCTATTGGTTATTGACCAAGAATAGTTCTAGGTCATGTATACATAGTTCTCGAACCCGTAGAGTCCGCACGCTTAAGGTTTCGATGACAATTATATTATGAGTTTATGAGTTTTGATGTACCGAAGGAGTTCGGAGTCCCGGATGAGATCGGGGACATGACGAGGAGTCTCGAAATGGTCGAGACGTAAAGCTCGATATATTGGACGACTATATTCGGAGTTCGGAAAGGTTCCGAGTGATTCGGGTATTTTTCGGAGTACTGGAGAGTTACGGGAATTCGCCGGGGAGTATATGGGCCTTATTGGGCTTTAGGGGAAAGAGAGAGGAGAGGTTGGGCGCCCCCCCAAGGCCTAGTCCGAATTGGACTAGGGGGAGGGGTTGCGCCCCCTCCTTCCTTCTCTTCTCTTCCCCCTTTCCTTGACTCCTACTCCTACTAATTGGAAGGGGGGGGAATCCTACTCCCGGTGGGAGTAGGACTCCTCCTTGGTGCGCCTCCTCCTAGGCCGGCCACCCCCTCCCTTGCTCCTTTATATACGGGGGTAGGGGGCACCCTAGGACACACAAGTTGATCTACGGATCGTTCCTTAGCCGTGTGCGGTGCCCCCCTCCACCATATTCCACCTCGGTCATATCGTCGCGGAGTTTAGGCGAAGCCCTGCGCCGGTAGAACATCGTCACCACGCCGTCGTGCTGACGAAACTCATCCCCGACACTTTGCTGGATCGGAGTCGGGGATCGTCATCGAGCTGAACGTGTGCTGAACTCAGAGGTGTCGTACGTTCGGTACTTGGATCGGTCGGATCGTGAAGATGTATGACTACATCAACCGCGTTGTCATAACGCTTCCGCTTACGGTTTACGAGGGTACGTGGACAATACTCTCCCCTCTCGTTGCTATGCCATCACCTTGATCTTGCGTGTGCGTAGGAATTTTTTTGAAATTACTACGTTCCCCAACAGCATCCACCATGGAGGGCTTCTACATCAACACCATAGCCCCTCCAATGAAGTGTGAGTAGTTTACTTCAGACCTTCGGGTCCATAGCTAGTAGGTAGATGCCTTCTTCTCTATTTTTGGATCTCAATACAATGTTCTCCCCCTGAGGGAGTCCTGGACTAGGGGGTGTTCGGACAGCCGGACTATCAATGTCCGCCGGACTCCAAGACTACGAAGATACAAGATTGAAGACTCCGGCTCGTGTCCGGAAGGTACTTTACTTGGCGTGGAAGGCAAGCTTGGCGATACGGATACGTAGATCTCCTACTATTGTAACCGACTCTGTGTAACCCTAGCCCTCTCCGGTATCTATATAAACCGGAGGGCTTTAGTCCGTAGGACAACATACACATACAATCATACCATAGGCTAGCTTCTAGGGTTTAGCCTCCTTGATCTCGTGGTAGATCTACTCTTGTACTACCCATATCATCAATATTAATCAAGCAGGAGTAGGGTTTTACCTCCATCGAGAGGGCCCGAACCTGGGTAAAAAACATCGTGTCCCTTGTCTCCTGTTACCATCCGCCTAGACGCACAGTTCGGGACCCCCTACCCGAGATCCGCCGGTTTTGACACCGACATTGGTGCTTTCATTTAGAGTTCCTCTGTGTCGTCACCGATAGGCTTGATGGCATCTTCAACCCGCAACGCTGTCCAAGGTGAGACTTTTCTCCCCGGACAGATCTTCGTATTCGGCGGCTTCGCACTGCGGGCCAATTCACTTGGCCATCTGGAGCAGATCGAAAGCTACGCCCCTGGCCGTCAGGTCAGATTTGGAAGCTTAAACTTCACGGCCGATGTCCGAGGAGATTTGATCCTCGATGGACTCGAGTCACAGCCAAGCGCGCCGCACTGTGACGATGGGCATGATCTAGCTCTGCCGCCGAACAGTGCTTTGGTGGCCACACACGAATCCGCTCCGGCCATTAGCCCGGAGCCGATCGCCCAGATCGAGGCCTGGTGGATAGACGCCGCCACGGGGGCTTCAACATCCACGGCTATGGAGCCGAACACCAATCTTGTCCCCTGCGAAACTCGTGATTCCGAGGCGCCGGACTCCTCACCAGACTCCGAACCTCCCGCGCCCCTACCAATCGATACAGATTGGGCGCCGGTTATGGAATTCACCGCCGTGGACATCTTTCAATGCTCGCCTTTCGGCGATATCTTAAATTCACTAAAGCATCTCTCATTATCAGGAGAGTCCTGGCCGGATTATGGCCAGGATGGTTGGGATGCGGACGACGAAGAAATTCAGAGCCCACCCACCACCCACTTTGTAGCCACTGTCGACGATTTAACCGACATGCTAGACTACGACTCCGAAGACATCGACGCTATGGAAGACGATGCCGGAGACGAACAGGAACTAGCGCCCACAGGGCACTGGAAGGCCACCTCGTCATATGACGTATACATGGTGGATACCCCAAAAGATGGGGACGGCGAAGGAACAGTGGAGGCAGATTCCTTAAAGAAACAGCCCAAGCGCCAGCGTCAGTGGCGCCGCTCTAAATCTCGCCACAGCAAAAACGGAGATTCCGGCACAGGAGATAATAACACTCCAGAGAGTGCCAAAGACAATCCCCTCCCGCAAGACTCAGCGCAGGAGGATGCAGAAGCAAGCCCTCATGAGGGGGCGGCAGATGAAGAGGTTGAGGATCATGATTATATGCCTCCCTCCGAAGACGAAGCAAGCCTCAACGATGACGAATTCGTCGTACCCGAGGATCCCGTCGAACAAGAGCGCTTCAAGCGCAGGCTTATCGCCACAGCAAAAAGCCTGAAGAAGGAAAAACGGAGGCTCAAAACAGCGGAAAATACACTCAGAATAAGGTGGAGCACAATGCTCAAAACCGCAGATAAGTACGGCAATGGCCACCAACCAAAGAGCTACCCGAAGCGCAAGCTGCTACCAGAATTCGACGAAGAGGCCATAGAGCCCCCACCGTCCAAAAATAAAGAGGCTGCCTGGCCGGATAGACGGCCATATGATAGGCCAAATTCTGACAGCGGCGCCCCACATAAATCAACCAACGAACTTGGAAGGATAGATGGCCCAGCCAGATCCATCTACGGGCCTAAGGAGAAGGCCCCAGGAAGCAAGACAACACGTCAAGTGTCCGATGATAGCGGCACACACAAATACAGGGGCGCCGCACACCCACTATGTTTCAGTGATGAGGTGCTGGACCATGAATTCCCAGCAGGATTTAAACCCATAAACATAGAAGCATACGATGGGACAACAGACCCTGGAGTCTGGATAGAAGATTACATACTACATATACATATGGCCAGAGGAGATGATCTCCACGCCATAAAATACCTACCCCTCAAGCTCAAAGGGCCAGCTCGTCATTGGCTTAAAAGCCTCCCAGAAAATACTGTTGGAAGTTGGGAAGAGCTCGAGGATGCGTTTAGAACAAATTTTCAAGGGACTTATGTCCGCCCTCCGGATGCAGATGACCTAATTCATATAACTCAACAGCCCGGAGAGTCAGCGCGGAAATTCTGGAACAGGTTCCTCACCAAAAAGAACCAAATAGTCGACTGTCCGGACACCGAAGCCTTAGCAGCTTTCAAGCACAATGTCCGAGACGAATGGCTCGCCAGGCACCTCGGTCAAGAGAAACCGAGGACAATGTCCGCACTGACAAGCCTCATGACCCGCTTCTGTGCGGGCGAGGATAGCTGGTTAGCACGATGCAGCACCAGCGACCCAAGTACATCAGAGATAAGAGATGGAAACGGAAAATCGCGGCGCAGAAAAGAACAGCGCCGGAATAAAGAGAAAAGCCCAAAGAGCGCGGCAGTCAACGCCGGATTCAAAAGCTCGCGGCCCTATAATAAAACACAGCCTCTTAAGGATGACAGTGACGAATTGTCCAACTTAAACAAAATTTTGGGTCGGATATGTCAAATCCACAGTACCCCCAGAAGGCCTGCAAATCACACCCACAGGGATTGTTGGGTTTTTAACAGTCCGGCCGACTAAACGCCGAACACAAGGGGCTCGACGCGTCAAGCGAAGAAGATAAACCCCACCAGCAGAGCACCGGAAAACAAAAGACTTTCCCACAAGGGGTCAAAACAGTAAACTCACTTCATGTGATAATACGGAAAAATAGTGCGGCACTTTCTAAAAAGAGCTTCGCACGGTCCAACCCAGCAGACCGTAGAGATTGGATATCAAAACCAATCACTTTCGACCACCTGGACTATTCCAGAAGCATTCGAAATGCGGGATGGACTCCCCTGGTATTGAATCCCATAATAGACGAATTGCAATTTACTAACGTCCTAATGGACGGAGGCAGTGACTTAAACCTGCTATATTCAAACACAATCCGGAGGATGGGGATAGACCCTACCAAAATTCGACACAGCCGCACTTCCTTCAAAGGAGTGACGCCAGGCCATTACGCCAAGTGCACAGGCTCCATATTACTAGAAGTCGTGTTCGGATCGCCGAACAATTCTCGACGCGAAAAATTAATTTTTCATATCGTCCCGTTCGAAAGTGAATATCAAGCACTCTTGTGACGACAGGCTTTTGTCCGCTTCAACGCCATACCGCATTATGCATCTCTTACACTCAGATGCCCGGACCGCATGGCGTAATTTTAGTGCGAGGGTCACTTAAAGACCCCGGACTTGGATAGACGAATCCGGCGTCAGTGGGCTAGGGGCTCCCTAGCCGCATACCCCTTTACAGGGGGCTGCGCGCACAAATCACCGCGGGTTTATACGAACCCCGCTTTAATTATTTATATTTCTAATATTTTTCGCACAATTCTTTTTTAAAACTAACGTTCCTCTCTTTTTACAGATGAACAACGTGCATACCCGTCCAGGATAACGGCGCAACGGGGACACAGGCGCAGACGTGCAGTAGGGACCCGTTGTGAGGATTCTTTTCAGATTAAGACCCTGCGTAGACCTTTTTCACTGTCTTTCGTTGTTATTCTCCCTTGGTTTCTTCCTATAGCCAAAGCGGAGCCTGACGCTTTGGCATCGGCCGCGTCAGAAGACCATGCCCGTACCTGGACACTAGGGGCTTAGGGCATCGTTCTGCCCATTATTATAAAGACCGAACACCTTAGGGAGTGTTCGGCGTCTCGAGTTAGGCATTATATGCATTAGCTCCGAATCATGTCTTTGGTCAAATGTTGGGTTTGCCCGGCTCCTGTGTTTTGCTGCCTTATGTTCCATATCATCGGCTAACGCGGCACCAGGAGAACTACTGCGATTGTGCCCCAGTTCGGCTGGGCGAGCACCTCAGTAGAGAAAGTCGAAAACTGACTGTCATGATGCAGCGAGAGACTGGTCAGCCCTCGATCGACTATCGGAATGTTTAGAATTCCCCGCTTTGACGAAGGTCCGTTTCCCGGTCAGGCACACGCACTCCGACTTCGGAGAAGGGCGATGCCACCAGGGGCTATATCGTAGCCCCACCCTCGAGCTCCACTGGCTAAGTGAAAGTGATAAAGCATTATAGTCCGGATTGCCTCGTTTGCTATGCTACCACCTCCTTATAATAGGACCGAGACGTCGGACTAAGTGTGAAAACGCGCTATTTTTGCGAACACCCCAGCACCTTGTGCGTGGGGGCTGAAGCCGAAGACTGCATCTTTCAGGTTATACACACGTATACGTAAACGGCCGAAAAGGAGAAGTTTTACTACTTGGACGCACAAGTATAAAAAGCAGTTATAACATAATCATCAATTTATAAGCTAATGCGTTCATTTGAACGTTACATTCTTCGAGCACTGCGACTCTATTACATGAGCGCCACGCATAACTTCCCCGAAATAGTGCTCGGCAGGGAGCCGGTTTTCATCCGAACCCTGGGCAGCAACAGCGGTGGCGTCCATCTCTGGACAATACGCCTTTACACGGGCAAGAGCCATCCGCGCGCCCTCTATACAGGCCGACCGCTTCATCTCCTTTATACGCGGCACCGCTCCAAGGAATTGCTGTAATAAACCAAAGTAGCTCGTCGCCTTGGACCTCTCTGGCCAGACATGGGCCACGATGTCAGTCATGGCAAGTCTGGACAATCTATTTAGCTCGGCCCATTCGGCCAACCGGTCTGTCAATGGAAGTGGGTGATCCGGACTGTGGAATTGAGACCAATATAGCTCTTTCGTCTTATGATCCTTCTGGCTCCGGAAGTGCTTAACGGCGTCAGCCGCACTTGCAGCTAAGTCCATATACGGATCCTCCGGACTCCACAGCCGCTCAAGTTGAGCATACTTTCCATCCATAAATCGGCGACACAATAGAAAAGGCTTGCCAGCCACGATCTCTCCGGCCTGGCACAGCTCCTCCTTCATAGCCCGCATTGCAGAGCGGGCATCCTTGGCTTCGGCGGTGGCCTTCTTCAGGTCTTCCCGCTCTGATAAGCGCTCCTTTTCAAGAGCCTCATTGCGGTCGGCAGCATCCTTTACTTTCATGGCCAATTCGGCCACCTCGGCCCTGCTTAGGCAGTGCGCAGCCTTTTCGGCTTTCAACTCCTCGGCCGCCCTCGAGGCAGCCGCTTCACTCCTTCGGGCTTGCTCCTTAGCTCGAGCAAGTTCGGCCCGAAAGTCCTCCACAGCAGCAGCACCGTCTGTATAAACATCATATAATTTATCAGAGGAGGGCTTTGACCCCCCTAATAAAGCGACTGCGGAGAACTCTTTTACCTTGCGACTCGTCAAGTCGCCTGTTGACAAGTGCGATGTTCGCATTTGCCAAGTCTAGTTTCCGATTTAACTCGGCAAACTCACTAGTCCGGCTAGCCCCCGGACTATCCGCCACCTGCATAGGAACGATGGAATTCATTTCTTTAGATTTCGATCCTCGGTACGCTATCGTTTCCGACAACCTACCGAGTCTCAGGGGCTACTATCTATACAGGGCGCATTTTTTATATGCAAAACTGGTAAAAGACAAAGGGGTGCGTTATTCTCGCATACCTCAAATCCCGCCAGCAAACTCATGGCGGCACTATGCAATCCGCTCTCGCCGGACGAAATCCTTCCAACCACCATACGCATTAATGCACGGTGATCTTCTGAAATAGACGCCCTCTCGAGCAAATTCTTCAGTTCTCCCGGCCGGACACTAGTAGGCGCCGAACTCTCTGGCCCCTCCGGACTCGGGGATACCCTCCGTGATGACACTTCGGGTTCGCCTGCCTCATCTGGCGGCGCTGCGGATGGAGGCGTATCGCTCTCCATCATCTCCGGAAGAAGGTCCCCCGAAGATGAACTCATCTGAGAAGGCTGCAGGTCCGAACTGCAATATAAATATTTTGGTTATCTACAGAAGCACAAATGAAGGTATTTCCTTACTAATCAACTCTCTCTTTCATACTCACGGCTCGCTGGAGGGACGATCCTTTGATGATGGTTGTGCGTCCGGATTCTTTCCGGGCGCCGGACCCCCCGGGGAAGATCTCTTCCCACGCTTAGGGGCTTTGGCCTCCGGATCTTTGAAGGTGGTCCTCTTCTCTCCCTGAAGGGAGGGGTTCTTGCTTCCTCCTTCTTCAGTCGCCCCTTTGGGCGAAATATTAGCTCCTCTATTGCCCCCGTCGCCCCCTTCTGTGGGCGCAACCTCCAACATTCTGACCAGCACGAGCTCCTGTGCGGTCTCTGGGAGGGCGGTCGGACACCTTATCAGCCTTGATCGCGCCACCCATTCCTGTAAAGAACAAAGGGTCAGAAGGCGAACTCTGGAAAGGCACATAAACGGAATGTCCGGACTCTGAGCTACTTACCTGAGTATCCGGGCGATTGCGGCTTAGACCTGCATCCTCGGTTAAATCCGGACACGCCACCCGCGGTCCGAAGAACAACTTGTACATCTCCACGGGTGTCGCACCCATGAAGTGTTGGAGAATCCGAGGTCCCTCCGGGTTGAATTCCCATAAACGGAGAGGATGGCGCTTGCAGGGCAGAAGATGCCTGATTAGCATGACCTGCATCACCTTGATCAGGTCGATCTCCCTCGCTTGGAGATCTCGAATCCGGCCCTGCAGTGAAGGCACGTCTTCGGACGGCCCCCAATTGAGCCCTTGGTTGACCCACGACATCAGTTGGCGTGGAGGTCCCGGGCGGAACAAGGGCGGCGGCTTTTGCTTGCTGCCCCTTGGAGCGGTGATATAGAACCACTCCTGCTGCCACAATCCAAGTTCCTCTTGGAAGGAACCCTCGAGCCACGGGGCATCAACCTTTTTGCTTATGGTCGCCCCGCCGCACTCCGCTTGACGCGCCTCGATCATCTTCGGCTCCACCTTGAAGGTCTTCAGCCATAAGCCGAAGTGGGGAATGACGCGGAGGAAGGCTTCGCAGACGATGATGAATGCGGAGATATGGAGGATGGACTCCGGAGCCAAGTCGTGAAAATCCAGCCCGTAGTAGAACAGGAGCCCTCTCACGAAGGGATCCGTCGGGAAGCCTAAACCCCGACGGAGGTGGGATATGAAAATGACGTATTCACCGGGCTCGGGGGCTGGCACAACCTGCCCTTGAGCAGGCAACCTGTGCAAAATCTCGTAGGCCAGGTACTTGGCCTCACGCAGCTTCAATATGTCTTCCTCCGTGACGGAGGAGGGCATCCACCGGCCCTGGAGGTCGGAGCCGGACATGGTTAAGGATCCGAAGCGCTCGAATCCGAGGCTCTGGGTGTTGGAACCGGGAGCGGGAAAGAGATTCGATGCGAGATTGAAGAACAATGGCGAGCCTTGGTCCTCTTATGAAGGGGAAAAAATACCAAGGGCCGTCTCCATGACCGTTTGGGATTCCCCTTCGATAGAGGAGGCGTGGCGACGGGAGCGGTTGGGTTACCCACGCACGTATTGATGAGAATCCCAGAATAAGGGGAACACGATCTCTGCTTCGATAAGACGTGCCGAGGAAACCGCTTTGCTAATGCTGAGGTGGTATAATGATTCAAACAAAGGCCTGGTGGCGGTGTGATGTCACGCCACATAATACGTCAGCAGATTGAACTAAGTGTACATTTTATTCTCTCTACGGTGGAATGTGGAATTTATTTTGCAGAGCCGGACACTATCCTGGTGTTCATTATCTTCTCTGGGTTATTCAAGGGAGGAACCTGCCTTGCAATGCCGAACATTATGCACGCCGGACTTATCGTCATTGAAGACTGGTTCAGGGGCTACTGAGGGAGTCCTGGACTAGGGGGTGTTCGGACAGCCGGATTATCAATGTCCGCCGGACTCCAAGACTACGAAGATACAAGATTGAAGACTCCGGCTCGTGTCCGGAAGGTACTTTACTTGGCGTGGAAGGCAAGCTTGGCGATACGGATACGTAGATCTCCTACTATTGTAACCGACTCTGTGTAACCCTAGCCCTCTCCGGTATCTATATAAACCGGAGGGCTTTAGTCCGTAGGACAACATACACAACATACAATCATACCATAGGCTAGCTTCTAGGGTTTAGCCTCCTTGATCTCGTGGTAGATCTACTCTTGTACTACCCATATCATCAATATTAATCAAGCAGGAGTAGGATTTTACCTCCATCGAGAGGGCCCGAACCTGGGTAAAAAACATCGTGTCCCTTGTCTCCTGTTACCATCCGCCTAGACGCACAGTTCGGGACCCCCTACCCGGGATCCGCCGGTTTTGACACCGACACCCCCTCTCTCGTGGAGATCTATTCGATGTAATCTTCTTCTTTTGCGGTGTGTTTGTTGAGACCGATGAATTGTGGGTTTATGATCCAACTTATCTATGGAAAATATTTGAATCCTCTCTGAATTCTTTTATGTATGATTGAGTTATCTTTGCAAGTCTCTTCGAATTATCCTTTTGGTTTGGCCAACTAGATTGGTAGTTCTTGCAATGGAAGAAATGCTTAGCTTTGGGTTCAATCTTGCGGTGTCCTTTCCCAGTGACAGCAGGGGCAGCAAGGCACGTATTGTATTGTTGCCATCGAGGATAACAAGATGGTTTTTTTTATTATATTGCATGAATTTATCCCTCTACATCATGTCATCTTGCTTAAGGTGTTACTCTGTTTTTAACTTAATACTCTAGATGCATGCTGGATAGCGGTCGATGAGTGGAGTAATAGTAGTAGATGCAGAATCGTTTTGATCTACTTGTCTTGGACGTGATGCCTATATACATGATCATTACCTAGATATACTCATAATTATGCTCAATTCTGTCAATTGCTCAACAGTAATTTGTTCACCCACCGTAGAATATTTATGCTCTTGAGAGAAGCCTTTAGTGAAACCTATGGCCCCTGGGTCTATTCTCATCATATCAATCTCTATCGCTTTATTGCTTGCTTTGTTTTTACTTTGCCTTTTACTTTTTTACTTTGCATCTATCTATCAAAAATACCAAAAATAGTATTTATCATCTCTATCAGATCTCACTCTCGTAAGTGACTGTGAAGGGATTGACAACCCCTAATCGCATTGGTTGCGAGTAGCTATCGTTTTGTGTAGGTACGAGGGACTTGTGCGTGGTCTCCTACTGGATTGATACCTTGGTTCTCAAAAACTGAGGGAAATACTTACACTACTTTGCTGCATCATCCTCTCCTCTTCGGGGAAATCCAACGCAGTGCTCAAGAGGTAGCACTCGACAACACTACCTCCTTGGAGGCGTCGTCTTGGAGACCCAAACAACAGCGTCTGTTGCTGTGTGTGGTTGTGGATGGTGCGTTTGGTGGTGGTGGTGCAGCCTGCTTAGGACCGAGGGTGGTGTTTCTTCTTCAGGTGTTTCTCTTCGGCTGTCCTACGTGTGGTCTCCGGCCTGCATCTATGCATGCTCATGACCCTCTTTTGTTGAGGCGAGCCTCGGGCTCTTGGTCTCGTCTTGGTTCACCTTTGCTCAATGACGAAGCAATGACGCCTCCCCGCTTTGCTAATCGTCTTGAACTTCCGTGGCGGAGCACTCAGTCAAAGGTTCGTGTTAAGTTTTGCCACTCGTTGATTGTGGATGCTCCTTTGTTGTGCTGTGGGGTTTGATACTCACGCCGGTGCGGTGCGTTAGGCTGTTTGTAGAGTCTTGGTATTGTGATCCCTCGATGCACCCCTCGTCTACCTAGTCTTGTTAGTATGCTAGCTAGGTCTTTCCTTATGTTGGGCGTCTTGTTCTTCTCCTTTCCTTGTAACACTTGTTACTTGTCTGGTTTTCGGCTCGGTTTTCCTCATAAACGGGGTCAATTTGTTAAGGTTTTCGATCCGGTTTTCTTATAAACTGGATCACTCTCCTGGCATTATGGCCACTTTGAGTAATATATTCAGGTGGAGGGACTCCTCCCCCGGTGATTCTCAAAAAAGAAAAAAAGGCAGCTTGCCGACAAGGGGCCATGTATTCTCTGACGCGTGCAAAAACGTATCACCCCCAAGATAAAGCCAGCTCTACTAGCTGACGGGCTCCCTGAATTCAACGCAAATAACACACCTTTTACTGAAAAGGACTATCTGCGTTGTGTGAAGGAAACCTGGGTAGAGGCAATGAAGATTGCGAAAGAGCTATATTTAACAAAGTTTTAAGTCGGCTATTCTGAAGCCGAGAAACGCATGGATCTGCCCAAGCCAAAACCCATCGAGCTAATAGCTCCACGTAAGCAATTTTTTCCCTCTGTAGTAGGCACTTCAACTTTGATCAAGCAAGACATGGTGTTTGAAGCTCTGTCGTCAATTCAGCTGGTGGCAGACGACCCCCAGACCGGAGCAGAAGAGGCAGCCCCTGAAGGCCCAGAAGAGCCGGCATGTGCTAACCCGGCCGCAACTGGCACGGAGGAGAGGCAAAGGGAATGTAAACCCAGAGAGCTCCACTATTGGCTTACAACAATGAACTTCGCCAATTGTGATATTTGTTTGAAAAACTTGGTGAAAATAGCCTGGATGTGGCTTTGTAATATTTTGGTGTGATAAAAACTCCCATGTCCTTGCAATGCCATCGTGTATTGAGTACTTCACCTTTGAATACATGGCAAGCATAGCTGTTGCTCAACCCGGTAGTATAATACTTTATGTTTTTTAATTGAATCCTTGGTCGTGGTTGCAGTGCAACCCAGCAAATATATGTTAAGAAATCCTTGAGTGTTGTGGATTAATACAGAGCACACTTTTAATTTCCCAAGACCCGGTCAAGTTTGTGACCCGGCATTATTTGTGACCCGGTTTTATTTGTAACCAAGAGACTTATTGATAAAAACCAGTACATGCAAAGAAAAACATTGATCTATATACACAGAATAAAAAAACATGACATAAAAATAACTGTAACGTAAAAGGCCGGCTTTCGAGGCACGACATGAAAGACCGGCTTTCGAGGCTCAAGTCTGAGATTTGCTACAATGAAGCAGGCCTTGTAGCCTCTTTTGGTTTAACTCTCTGAAAGCCGGCTCTCACGTGACTTAAGCCGGTGTTTTAACTTTGAGAAGTTCAGGATCAACACAGTCCATGATAGGCATCAGTATGATTGACTTATCAAAAGTACAGTCAGGTCACCTTTTTGGAGTAGCATCAAGCTAATAGGCAAGCTTAACCAAGTATTATAGTGGCATACGCCGGGTCAAGAGGGATGTTAGTAGCTAAGTATGTACAGAAACTAAAGCCAATGCCTTTAAGTGTAATAAGGCCGAATATGTGCAATATTCCAGGGCCTGGTACTCTCCTCTTCAGAGGTATGTGACTTATTTGCTTCACGTATTTCAATTTATATGACTACAATGTCTTTCGATGATCTCCCAGACAAGTCACACCACATGGAGGCGTCTGAACACTCACTAGTGTAGAAATGTTTACACACAATATTAAGTAGTGGTGCGCCACCACGTCACAAGTATTATTAAATATGGGCCAATTTCACACGCCATCAATATTGTCTTACTGGTGGCATGTCTCCTAAATGCTACGTCACTAGTATGTGGGGCCCAGTAGTCTAGCCAGCCGCAAGTTAACGGTGGCATGTGATTTTTTTACCATGCGACAGACATTGAGCCGACTGGTGGAGTGTTACTTTTCACCACACTACCAATATATTTTGTGATGTCTGCTTTTTGGGCCTCACATGGTAGTGCCATGCCTATAAGTGGATTACCACCAGGAAGTCATGCCACTAATAGCATCACTCGAACAATCTAGCTCACAATTATATAAACCTGCTTCTCTCACACCTATAGCTACAACTTCCTCCCTCCAAATCCTCTCTCTAGATCACACTCTGATCCCCACATGTCCATGACCTACATATGTACGACCGGCCTCTCTTTCCCGATCTATCTACGACTAGCTCAGCCATCTCCGTCTCTCTATGAGAGAACTAGCTTCTTGTTAATTATGTGATGGATGCATGTGATTGGTATACACATGTGTGTGTGTGTTGCGGTGTCAGCTATGCTAGAATTTCCGTTTCGTCAAATTTCTGGCACTCAATATGTCCATTTTTTAACAAAGATCGTGCTGAAATTTTCAATGATCCTTGTTGTTTATATATAATTCTTTTTCTTATACCCTTGTAGGAAGCTCGATCGATTGAACGATTCCATGGATCAAACTATAAATGGATTTATCAAGGTGACATTGGAAGATATGATTTAGAAGGGTAAAACAGAGATAGTATGTCTGTGTAAGAAGTGCCAAACATGAAGTTTTGATCGATGCTTTTACTCCGTATGTGAAGATGCCCTTACTCAAACATGATTTCATGTCTGGTTATACACCATGGACTAGGCACGATGAGGACAAGGGTGATGTTTCCGACATCGAAGGGGTGGTAGATGAAGAAGCGGGTAACTATTTCGATGAAGAACCAAAAGGAGGGAGCGACCAAGAGGCAATCGAACATGAAGAAGATCATCTGGATGGACATGAAGGAGAGTTCGCTCAATGATTCTATGTAACCGACCCGACAAAGTCGAACTGTGTTGTCGTTGACCCATCGGAAGACTTTGACAAATTTGGCAGAGACCCAAAGGAAGAAGATGAGTACTACAAGGAAGAAGAGTACACTACCAAAAGGAGCGGAACTATGTTGTCTGAGACCAAAATTATCCTTGAGAAGAAAACGACATCGCCGTACTTGATTTATGTATCTCTTTATTAACTAGATGACTTGTTACACCATTGGCGCAAAGTCCAACTGGAGACCGGAAGCAAAGCAACTTGGAAACAACATGTTTTCCATATGATTCACCAAGGAGTGAAAAACAAGTGCAACCGAGAGCTTAGGCGAACTATCATTCTACACGTGCATATGGATTTTCCTTTGAATTGCAGATTCAAGAACCATATCAGTTATAGCATGGAATATAAACTCTTAATTATAAACATGTAAATAAGTAATACAAATATTATTTCCTCTAGGGCATATTTCCAACATATAGATCTATAGGATGAGAGAGAGAGGGAGTATTTGATTTTGCTGGTTTTTATCCTTGATACTTCGTTTGATTCTTGTTGGATGTAAACTTTATCTCGTGTGTTTGACCGTACTAAGCTTGTTTACCTTATCATGCTACTTATCATTTGCTTATGCATTTTATCATGGTCATTCACATGTGTGCTTGGTTATGTGTGCAATTTAAAATCCCATTCACATTCTTTTGTGCACTCCACCAAGATGTATGTGACATGGAAGAGTTACCTCACAAACCTAATCGATTGTGCATTTGCATTCCAACACCAATTCAAATAATGCACCAATTTAGGGGGAGCTCTTGCTTATCACATGCTTCTCAAAGCGACGATGTTATTCATGATTATATCTTATGTTGAATCCTTGATCTATATGTTGTCATCAATTACCAAAAAGGAGATTGAAAGTGCATCTATTCACTGAGTGGTTTTGGTAATTCATCACAACATATATAGCATTGAACTAATGCCTACTCAAAGAACATTGCAAGAAAGTTCAATTTAGGTATAACAATTGGGATGTGAAAAGTGGACCCCTCAAAATGCTAAGGACAGGTGTTGGCCAAGCCTCAAGATTCTCCATTTACTAGTAAGGTCCATGTGCTACACTATGGAGCCACATGAAATAAGGTTGAATATATAGAACCAACAATAGTACTTAGTCAAGAGTCTTTGTATTAGTAACATCACCAACACAACCGGATTTACGTGGAAGCAAACATCCAACATTATCTAACACGTGTGAATAAAGTATTTGCAGTTCTACACGCACAAACAACATGACATGCTCTAAAGTTGTTGCATCTCCTTGTCAGATAGAAATCATATAATGGGCTTTGGAGTTAAGTGATGAAATAAATATGTGACCTAATTAGTTTAAATACATAAATGCAAACTTCCTTAACTTAAGCCAGGTATGTAATGGGGATCTGCTTTTGTTATAGTAACATATATTCAAAAGCACCTAAAATGAAGTGAGTAACACTCAATAATACATTGTGCAAAATTAAATCTTAGTGGCATCTCAAATAGAAAGAGATATCATCCACACTTTCATTTCATAATGTATCTTAATTCTAGTATAAAACACATACCTCAAGCTCTCAAGCATCTTAAATAATTACTCCCTCTATAAACAAATATAAGTCCTCTTAGATCACTAGACTATTAATCCTGCATTATTTCTAGAAAAATGTTAGCATAACATAATCTCAGTACTATGGCTATCTGCGTGTGTAGTCCCAAAATTTACAGATATATCAAGGTTTATCTTTTAGATGCATCAAGTTCACCATATAATATCATGTTGGATTGAAAAAAGATACATGGATGGACTATAACAAATGTTTCAAGGAAATAACCCATTGCAGATGGCATGTTTTTCTGAGAGCCATTTGTAATCAAATGCTCAACTTGTTGGACACAATACTAATTTTACTTCCACGTCATGAAACAACTCCTCTTTACTGGAAAATAACTTCATCCAAGTGATGCATTGCTCCATCAATTGCTCGAACTACAAGATAACTGGCATCATTCTCTTATGTATATAATAAAAATGCATAGTGAAACATATTAAAAAACCAACCACAATGGAGAGAAGCATGCACATTGTTCTATAGAGACCATTCATGTGAGGAAATAGTGTTAAGTGAATCTGCACTCGTATATGAAATATTTTATATTGCAAATCCATAGACGAAATCATATTAGAAAAACTTTAGCCAATGCAAAGAACTATTATCATGACGCACATGAAGCTTATGTATACTCATCATAAAAAACATTCTCGTTCTTGTAGGCTATAGCTTCATCCTGTGCTCGACACCTACATCACTGATGGTGCTCATGAACAAATAATTTGTAACACATCAATGGAGACATAAAAATTGCACTGAAAAGTAGACTTAAAAATGTAAAATAAAATTAGAAAAGCTATTGGAAAATTTGGTAGTCATGTGATCCAGGACAACACTGCCAAAAATTTCAATGAAATCGATCAATATATGAAAGCACAATGACACAACACAATCCTCTCTTTTGTAAACTTCCCTTGATAGGTTTGTATTTCTGTTGAACTTCTAAAAAATCAATATGTGCATCACTCCCTTTCTATCTCGCTGGGAAAAACTGCAGTAGCTTCCTCTGTTGTATATAGAATCATTGCTCCAATCCCCAACCGCTCTATCCCAAATCCACCTTCAACCTCTTCCCCCTCCCCCCCCCCCAGCAAAAATAGTACACGAGGGGAGGAAAAGTGCGGGGCTTAGCAAAAACTTACGGCCACAATCCCAGTTGACACAACATCCTCTCCTTATAGCAACCTACTCACATGTCCCCTCTTCCCAGTGATGCCCTATCACTCACACACACCATTAGTTGCCCCCACTTCTCCTCCCCGCATCTTCAACCAACCACCTCGCAATGAATCTTCCTCGCCGCAACGACCTCCACCATCACGCCATCCTCCTCGCTCTCCGGCGATGGCTCATGACCCTCCCAATGACCAGGGACTCCCTCGCCTCTGACTCCCCTCTCCGCTTCATGCCTTCACTTAAGAGAAGAGGAGAGGTTCTCGTTTTCGTCCTTACCTGAGTCGCTTTGAAGGAAGCTTCCGAGGAATAGAAGTGAAGACGATGGGCGCGGGCATATGGCGGAGGTGCAGATTAGAAGCGGGGGAGGCGGGCGTGGTCGGTGGGTGGTGGGCATTGGGAGGTGGGAAGGGAGATGTCTATGGGATGCAACGTCCATGAGGGAGATGAGGATTCAAAATTTGCAATGCCAATGGATATCAATTGGTGAGGAGAGGGACCTAGAGAATGATGGTTGGGGAATAGCGGCGGCGCACAAGATGGGCTAACAAAACCGAGCGCATTACGGGACGGGGCAGGAACGAGGCATTTTTTATTTCAGGGTAAGTATTACAGTAGGTACCACATGTAATAGAAGGAGGGTGGGTGAACTCACAACCAACTCAAAAATTTATAAATAGAAATGATATTTAAGTGGTACAAGATCACATTGAGTCCATAGAAAAGCCAATACTATTAGAAAGGGGGTGTGGTTATGGATTCACTGCTTAGGTGCTTAAAGATATTGCTCCAAAAACCTTAGTCAAACTCACACATTTCACTATGTACAAAATCATAAAGTTCATCTCGGTCCCACCGAAACATCATACCCGGACACACCGAGATACACATGACATAGTCGCTTCCTAAACCCTAGAACCTTATCACTCCAAATTGACCCTTCGGTCCCACCAAAGAGCGCCGGCCAACCTTTTGTTGCCAACTGAAATTCAATCAATATTGTTGAGTGGTTTCAGTAAGTGACATCAAAGTGTGGGAAGTGCTTAGGTCAGCATGACTCGGTCCCACCAATTGGTTTCATCTTGTCTCACAGAGTGGTTTCACCCGGTCCCATCGAGTAGTGCATAAAGGTGTGTATCGTTTGGATTTTGGTGTTGCCTATATATAACCCCACCCATTCCACCAACACTCAGAGGGCAACCAGAGTGAAGCATATAATTCCCATATCCATTTTTCTGAGAGAGAGCTCCAAATTCTTGTGTTGAGATCAAAGGGATCCCACTCCAACCATAGAACTTTGATCTCTAGCCACCTTAATTGCTTTCCGCCTAAATCCCTCTCCTAACGCATAGCCAAAATCTGTGAGAGAGTATTCGAGTATTGAAGAGGCTATCTTTTATAGTACAAGAGCAATGAGTCCATCATCAACAAAAACATCTATTACCTTTTGGAGGGTGGTGCCCCCTAAATTGGTTAGGTGTGCTTGGGAGCCTCCAAATCGTGTGGAGTGAACCAAGAAGTTTGTAAGGGCAAGGAGATCACCTACTTCGTGAAGATCTACCCCGAGTGAAACTAATCCTTCGTGGACATAAGCCATGGTGGAATAGGTAAGGTTACTTCTTCGTGGACCCTTCGTGTGTGGAGCCCTTTGTGGACTGTCACAATCGTTATCCTAGGGATTGAAGCCTCCATCAATGTGGACGTACGATAGCACCACTTATAGGAACCACAGATCAAAATCTTCTGTGTCACCATAGCGTTTGCATATCTTCAAACCCTCCCTCTGCTTACTATCACTTGCAAAGTATTTACCTTCCGTTGCCCTACTATTAGACTTGCATGTGTAGGGTGTTTGTAGACTTGCTCGAATTGCTAAAATCTGCCAAGAACTAAAACAGGAAAATGTTAAGTTTTTATTTGGCAAGTAGTCTAACCCCCCCCCCCCGCCCCCCGCTCTAGACCTACTTATGATCCTACAGGGAGAACAATGACATATGTACGGTTCAGGTGAAGACCCCCCCCCCCCCCCCCGCCCCGCGCGAAAAGAAGAAAGAAATTAAAAAACTAGTAAGTAATAATGTGGTGGAAATGGAAAAATAGACAACATCTTTGTCAAAGGATGCATTAAGGTTGCAGGCACAGGAAAACCTATGTTACCTTACTCTTTTCATAGCACCTCTTATTATGGGCGATATTGGTTCTCAATCAATGTGATACTGTATACTTTCTATGTTAAGATTGGTGATGAAATCTATTTTAATGAACTCCAAACCACCGACATGGACATTAGTCTTGCAAATGGTGCTTTTAGAAAACCTTATGGTTTTTTGCCTGATGTTTATGTTGTCCCTTTTAGAAAACCTTATAGTATTTTGCCTGTTGTTTATGTTGTCCTCGGTACTTTCACTTACCCTGTTGATTTTGTTGTCATGCAAGTTTCAGATGATGATTTTTGTTCAATTATCTTTGGAAGACCTTTCTTGAACACTGCAGTGGCTAAAATTGATTGCAAGAGAGAGGTGGTTTCTCTTCGTTTTGGAATAGAAGAAAGAGAAATTTACTTCTTTAGGTTTAAGAATCATCATCAATCACGTGAATACGATAACGGTGAGGATAAAACAATACAATAACTCGCTGCCATTTACTTCAGGACACCAGAAGATGAGCTCGAAAGAAGTCTCACCGAATATGAACTAAACCCCAAAGATCCTAGTAAGATGGAAATAGATCAACATCTAAATACAAGAGTCCACAATTGACGAGAAATTTGAGGTGCCTAAAAAGAAGGGAGATGAAGGACTCCCTCCTCCGGAACTCAAGCCTTTACCAAAAGAAATGAGGTATGACATTTTTTATGAACACAATACTGTAGGGTCTGGGTACTACGGGCGTGCGTTGCGTGGTAAAGATGATCAGATTGTTATGGTCCTTTGCATTAGACGGCATGCAACGCCTAGCATCCGCCATCCAGTGCTGTTGAGTATGCAGCGTCTCCCATATTTTTGCAATGCTATTTCACAACGGAGACTGACAAAGCAAATAAGTACCACATCATAAACCTAGTGATGATAATGTACCAATCAGATCATGGGTTCCTTATTGGAAGCTTACATGGGAAAAACATGCAGAGTCAGATTTCAAGTGCGCTAGGTTCTTTCGAAAAACAGCAAAGTCCAATGGCTCTAATTTTTGCCCTACTTTATAGTCAACAATATTGGGAAGACAACACATAGAGTTTGTGAGAGATCTTGAGACACCAGTCTACTCTTCCTTGACATCGTACTCGTCATCGTCGTCGTCGTCGTCGTCATATTCATCAACATCCTCGTCATCTTGAGTACTACTACTTTTACGACGGAAACTGTCCATCTCGTACCTCCCGTCATCCTCGTTGATGAACTCCAGACCATACACCGCATCTCTGTGCTTCACCACCAACCAGCGAAGCAGACGGTCCTCCTTGTTTAGATAGTGCAGTTCTTGAGTAAAGGAAGGTGGAACCATCATGGTCATTTGCAAAAGTTGACCCTGAAAACGCAACAGCAACTTCAGCAAATCAGGAAAGCAGGACACCACATCCACAATACTAGTGGCAATGTAAGATGGCAATGACCAACAGTTGGAATATAACATTATTTAACCAGGAGTGCATAGGAACAATCCTCAAATACACTGAGATGCATTCTGTGTGCCGCCCAGCTGCTTTGGTCAACTCTTTTCTAGGGGTGCTGTGCTTTACTTTTCTCAGTGTTTGATTGAAGGTTTTATCAAAGAGTAGCGGCGAAAAGGAATATTCACACTTGCATTCTCAGGGTGCTGCATTTCAGTTTCTGACTGTTTGATTGAAGTGGAGAAAAACATTTTTACACCGACACTGCTACTGAGTCGATCACAATTCGGTACTGGTGGAAAGCTACAACCTTAGTCAGACTGATGTAACACTCACTGCGTGGTCGAAGTTGACGAGTTATTTCAAAACAAAGGCTGAACTACAAACTTCAAAAGACGACAACGTGATAATACGAAATACACTGGAGACGTGTGTTCACAATTTGTCAAACTTACATTTACTAAACACACACCAACCAACCAACCAACCACTGTCAATTATTCAGTAACTCACAAACTAATCTCCCATAAAGAAGTGGCGAGGAAATCGTAGAAGGTAATGACTCGCTGTTGGATTCAATTTTAAGAAGTACGGTTGCATCAAAAGATACACTTAACACAAATACATGGTGTATAAAAGAGAAAGGATAGCCTGTAGACGAAAGAAAAATCATAACCTCAATAACAGTCACTCGGAAGACTGTAGCGAAAGGAACTCGGGAAAGGTATGATAGCTCTAAAGTTTTGTTCAAGGAAGTAACAATATATTGTTTTGTTACACTCAGCAATAGTCTTTGTGACATTGATCAGACCTTCTCTGCTTAGATGCTTGTGGTGAACATGTTGCCGGGTCTCAACCTGAAGATCAACAAAGCAGCCTCCCCGCGATCAAGAATTTTAGGGGTTGAGGCCTCGCAACATGTTCCAGGTGAGCATCTGTCTGAGACAGACTGACCACACTGCGAAGATTGTAACGATGGCAGGTGTGCTCAAGCAATGGGAAGAGTGAAACTTGTTTTCGATGTAGAATAAAGCCCTTGAGCGTGGTATTCAAGGATCTGCAAGGATATGGAGTAGAAAAAAAAAATAGGTGCTGAAACCTTCTTCTGTACAAAGAGTGTTCTCATGGTCAGGCTCAGAAACATCAATATGATAAGTAAGCTCAAACTTGCCGAGAATAACCTTGAACAAGCAACATCACTTCCAGTGATTTGGGATCCAGGAAAACAGGGACATGAGTGCTTATGTGAGCGATCTGAATCGCCTAAGAAATTAATACCACTGATTGGGACAAAGAACCATGTCTGGTAGTGGAGGTTGGAGAAGCAGAGGCGTCAGCTAAGCTGAAGCTTATGGCTTATGGACACAGTGGTATGTAAGCAAGCCCGGTCGGTGAGCCCGCCGGAACTGTGGTTGGTGGTAACGTGTAGCAGCCAGAAGGATCGTACAAAGGGGTGAGCAGAAGGATCGTAGTGCGGTTTTGGATGACATCAGGTTTTCGCCCCATGGTCTGTTGTTCCTGATGACAGGCACAGACAGTGGGTTTCCTGATGTTTGCTCCGAACTCGCTTCTTCTCTTTCCCTAGCCTTGCTAGTTTCGGTTATCTGAGACTTTGTATTTCCATTATGCTAAGTAATGGAAAGGGGGGAAGCCCGGTTCAAAAAAATATATATGAATCACTTACCGACTGACCATTTTCCCCAAGAATACTTCTAAACCCCAGAACGTGAAAGATCCAAGTGCTATACCCTTCTACTCAGTACTCAGAGCAAACAGATAACAGCATGCAGCATATGTCTGCAAGCCACCCGGCCAGTGGAATCCTGAGTTCCTGAGTCATGTAATAACACTAACTACGATCAATAGAATGATCTGAACATACACAATTTATCCGCTAGAGCATTTTATCGAGCAAGCAGAGGCCAATGCCCACAAACATTCTAACAGCCGACGGCCAACCCTATTTGGGCATTTCGTCGAACACGTCAAAGGCACCACACACACACACCATCAAGAACCAACACGCCAAAGGCCGAACCACTCATACCAACTTAGACATTTCGTCCTGCACGCACCAATCTAGCCAGACGACTCAGATCGTCACCGGTCCGCTCTGCCACAAGGCACATCGCAGGGGGGATACAAGGCTTCGACTGAGGTGTACAAAGAAAGAGCGGCGGATCGGGGCGGACCTGGAAGTGGCGGCCGTCGAGCTTCCTAATGCCGTAGCCGAGGTGCACTTTGCCGAAGGATTTGAGCTCGGTGACGACGCCGTTGCGCTGGTAGGCGCGCGCCGCCACCCGCACCACGAGCTCCGCGATGGCCTCCTTGGTCACCAGCGGCTTGACCATGAGCATGCAGTCGTACAGCGGCATCTTGCCCGGAGCTCCTCTTTTCCTCTCCCTCGGCGAGCCTGTACCTCGCGCTCGCTGGCTCTTCTCCCACCACGCCGCCGCCGCGCCGCCGCTCTGTTCGACGATCTCGGGGACCCGGACTTGGGGGGAGGGCAGGCGGTTGTTTGGGCCTTTCTACCTCTGGCCTACAAGTGTCAACTCAGCGCCTATACTGGACCGGAAAGTGCAGACAGGTGCAGTGCCATAGACAAATGGCCCAGCGCGGAACCAAAATGGACCGAGACAGCCTATACGGCGCTCGGGCCTACGTCGGCGGTGGCCCAATAACGAGCGAACCTCGCTCGCTTCACTTGATAGAGTTACACTATAGCCAGGTAAAAAACAGCAGATTCTTTCTTCCTAGCGAAGAAAGAGGCGATCTCGCCTGCGCCGCTGCCAGGGAGTTCCTCCACGGCCGTCCTCCGGCGGCTCCTTCCGGTCGTCGGATTCACGCGTGTGGATAGTTTTAGACCAAAGTAGCTTAGTTTTTTAGGTTGTTCATCGTCTTGGCTTCGGCGGCGGCGATGGTGGCGCAGAATAAAATTCCTATTCTGATGAGGTGATTGGTCCTATGGTTGGGGATGGGTCTGGAGGCGACGGCATCCTTGTGGTGGACCTGTGTCTTCGGGCTCCGCCGTTGTGACGGCGTCCGCTCCAGCGCCGGCGCGGAGCTTAAGAGGTAGTCCAGGAGCGATGCAGATTGTGGTCTACATCGACGGCATCTGGAAGATGGTGGATCGTGTGCTGGGTTCGTGGTACGTGGATGGCAGATATGGTTTCCTCCTCTGACGTTTTAGTCATGTGGGTGGCCAGATCCGGAGATCGACAGCGTGTCCTGGGTGTTACCCCAGTCTGATTCATTCAACGATAATGGTTTCATTTTTGACGAGCCACCTTGAAGGTCTGTAAAGTTGTTTATCAGCGATGGAGCCGCGTCAAGTTTGGTGTGGAGCTAATCCGTCATTATTCCCTTTCGTGGTTGTTGTGGTGATGCCAGAGGCAGGTGACGGGCATTGGCGTCAAGCTCAAAGGTTTTTTCGGTCTTGTTTGTAATTTTACTTCTTGGATGTTGTTTCTTTGTGTAAAGGCTAGCGTTCTGCTATTTGTTCAGTTCTGCCAGGTCGGTATGTACGTGGCTTGTACTATGATCCTTATTATGTTATAAATGAGACACATATTACCATGAAAAAAACACGTGTTGACTTAGCAAAAAAAAAAGCTGACTTGCAAATTCTAACAGATAAAAAAATGTATATCTAGACAATGTTCCCATATTTTTAAAAACTTTATATATTTTTAAAAATTGTGAAGAATTCGAAAATAATGTTCATGAATTTGAAATTTGTTTGTGGCCTCCAAAATTAGTTCATGATTGGAAATCACTCGTGAATTAAAGAAATTGTTAAATAATTTTAAAAATGTACGTTAATTTCAGAATTGGTTGCGAAATTTGCAAATTATTTGTGAATTTGGAAAAATGTTCTGGACTTTGCAAATTTTGCTAATTCAAAAATTGGTTACAGATATCAAAAAAATTGTTCGTGAATTTGAAAAATTTCATAAATTTGAAAAAATACTCACGAATTTAAAAACAATCATGAATTTCAAAAAAGTTCACAAATTCATAGAACGTCATGGGTTTTAAAAATATGAAAAATATTGTGAATTTTTTAAAAATATATGAATTTGAAAACGTTCACGGATATGAAAAATGTACATGAATTTAAAAATATTCATGAATTTGAAAGGTTCACAAGTTTCTAAAAAATCAAGAATTTTTAAAGAGTATTCACATTTTTTAGATGATAAAGAATAAATAAAAATAAAAACAATAAAGGAAAAAAAAGGAAAGGAAAACTAACCAAAATATTATAGATGCTTCCTAAAACCGGTGCAAGGTCCTACACAGTGCAGTCTCATGGGCCGGTCCATTACGCTTAGTGGGGGGACTGCGTCCTGTACTATTCACACCATATTTGGTGCCTTAAGCGCCAAATAGGGAGTACTAAAAAAAAGCGCCAAATAGGGCTTGGCAAACGGACATACCAAATGTCCGTGGATATGTCCGAATGTGTTTGTCGATAGAGCTGGATTGAAGATCATCCAATCGAGGTCATCAAATGTTTGCCTCTCTCCGACCTCCTTCATTTAATATGCATATCTAGATCAATATCAATTTAAGCATACGTTTAATAGTTGCATACACATACGATCACACCTAAAAAGCATCGAATGTTCAATCAGTTTTACATCCATCCCGAGTGTTCCTAGCTTGGTGGTCAAATATCAAATACCTCCTTCTTTGACTCCGAGCCCATTGCTTTTTTTAAAATGCAAGGACCCAATTGCTTACTAAATTTATTTGTAGGGACCTGATTGCTTTCTAAAAATATTTGTAGGGGTTGTTCTATAAAAAGGTTAGCACATGGGGCCCACCTGCCATAACAGTTGAAGCGAACGGTGTTGACTTTTATGCCTCGTGAGACCTGACGAGTGGACACGATCTGTCATGATCACGATTAAAATTAACCAACATAATCTTCAGTGCAACATGGTGGTTTTTTTGAAATAGCCAACCAAAGTTGTGGTAGACTTTTGGAAAGTTTCAAAAAAATGCTAGTTTTGTGGAACCCTAACCCAAGTTTGTGGTGCTTTTATGCTATTTACTCGCTTCTTCATCTTGTGTGGCGGCGGGCAGCGTGTTCCACGGATGCGGCCTTGTGGGCAACCACCACCCTCGGTTCCTATGGCTCAGCGGGATGACAGTTATCTTCGTCAGGTCCTCCGGCGGCTGCTCCTTCGTGGTGGCGGACGACGGAACAATGAGGTAGTGGGGAAGGGCACCTCTCACGCAAAAACAAATGATGGGAGTGTGTCGTAATGTGCGGGCTCCAAATGATTTTTCTGATGGGCCAGGCGTGTCGGAGTCCGACATGACGGATGTCCGGATGGCCATGGGCCTTCCTTATGTTTAGTTCTAGTTTGCATTATTTTGGACATCTCGATTCAAACACTTAGGATGATATCCGTGTTGGAGTTGTCCTTAAAGAGTATGTGGGCATGCGAGCATAAGGTCACAAATGTACACATGTTCATAGCCCGGAAAAACGTTTGGAAATGTTTGGTTTTCACTAAAAGCCTAAAATATGTACGCATGCTCGTGTTATGGACATTCTTCGGCTACGACAGGGGAAAAGATAAAAGTATGGTCCGGTGCGTAGTATTCATCATGCCTCTGCCTTGAGGTCATTATTAAGGGCATCTCCAACGCTGATCATCAAATCGAACACCGTATCCATCCACGTATTGGTAGGGAGCAGTCCGCGGATAGTGATGCGTGAGCCAGCCAACCAAAGTTGGCCGCAAACATCCAATCACTTTCGATGCAAATTTAAACAAACTAGACAAGTTTCATTCAAACTTGAAAAGTTTTAACATTAACTGGATGATTTTTATTTAAACCGGTTGTGAGGCGGATAGGGGTACCGCATTGGATGATAAAAACACATCCGAATCGCATGGCCTAGACAGAAGCGGGCGGTTTGAGGTCAGCTTTGGAGATGCCCTAAGCGTGAAACAACAACTTAGCTGAGTGCTCGGTTTATTGCGGCAATTGTGACACACTATGTTCCCAGACCCTACGAATTGCATCCCTCGCTTGTCAATATATGAGCCTTTGCTTGTCAGCTGGCTTTGGACTTCCTTGTGGTTTATTTCTTCCAACTCAAAAAAAAAAAAAGACTTTGGACTTCCTTGTGATGGACTGATGGTACTACCATGGGTGTAGGTGTAGGCGTGCCCCTAAAAAAAAGGACATGGTTGTAGGCGTGTGGGGTCAGTGCTGTTTCTTGCACCACAACGGGCCAAGCGCGCGCCCCTCGAATCCCTATCGGCAGAGATCGCGACGAGCACGTATATATTTCCCGGGACCCCACGGCCCGGGTCCGTCCATTCCCGGGATGAATGACTCCCGTGGTGGCCACGCTCGCCCGCCGCGCACGCGCCACGGAGCCACGCGAGGCTGCCGCTCCCGTGGGGCGGTACGACGATATCCTCCTGTCACGCTCCTCAATCTCCCCTTTGTTTTCGCGTCGCAAATTGGCCGGGGAAAGAGACGCCCACGGAGGAATCTCCCGGCCCTGTTTCACCGCATCGGATGGATGACCGGACGTCGCGTACGTACGTCTCTGTCCGGCGAGGAAGAGAAGATGCCCGTCGATCCTGCTGGCTGAGGCAAACCATGGGCCGGCTCGCGTCGCGTTCGTGCGGTGTGTCGCCGGGACGGCAGGGAAATCGCCCCGCGAATCACCGCCGGATACCCGCCATGCGCGCCTGACACGGACGGGTGGGGTCGCCCGACAATGAAGGAAGAGAGAGATGGTCCGTCGACCTCAGCGTCGCTTTGCTCTTCGCAATTGGCTTCACGAGTTCTCTTGAATGTATCGTCTGAATTTATTGCCCCAGCAAGGTTAACCCTGTCACGTGTTGGTACGCGAAGAAACGCCGCCTGCTCCGTGCGCGGTGACTGTGCACCACGTCCGCGTGCATGCATGGGGGTGGTGGTGGCCCGCTTCAACGGCGCCACGTCCGCAAGGCAAGATCACGTACGTACCTATGTACTGTGATAGTGTGATGACGCCCGGTGCATATGTTGCAGTGTTGCAGGATGATCCATGACGCATCTGCTGGTATAAATAATCGAGACGTGAGACAACAAGACAGAGGTTGAAACACTGAAAAAACTTGTGTGTGCTGTACTCGTACAGAACGTGGACCTCAACCTGAGGTCTACTCTTTTTTGCTAGGGTTCGGTGTTCGCAGTTCGCTTGTCCTTGTTTCATGGACAAAAGATTGTGTACCAATCCATTCTAAACACAACGTGCACTTGCGCGTCAGGGAGATGAAAGGCACCCTTGCTCGGTGTTGCATCCTCCTGTTGGTGGTTCGGAAAGCTCGACAATGCTGCGGGTGGGAGGACAAGATGGTGGTGGCTGGAGGGAGAGGAATGGCCTCACTAAGGTTGTTGGATCCTTCATTGGGAGATAAATAGCCTGCAGTCGTTAAATCCTCGAGCACACGAATGGTGTCGTGCATGGTTGCATCCTTTCGATGGGAGAAGAATGGCATCACTGCGGGTTGCATCCTCCGTCCAGTGGGGGACGCGGATGCAAGGTTGGAAGCACGTCGAGCTTGCCGGGAGGTGCGGTTGGCCGCGGAGGCAAGGGAGTGGTTTGGTGTGTAGGCTGATCGGATCCTGAGTTCGGGCTATGCAGGTGACACTGCTGGCGAAAGTCGTACTCTGTTGTGGGTGGAGTCGTCGATGAAGGCGCCGCTCCCTTGTTGGAGGCATCGATGTAGCTGCTCTCACCTTGCCTTTTCCCGACGTGCCCCAGGGGAAACCCTTGATCTAGTTTAGATCAGACGATGGCGGCGCTATCAGGCGTCGCGTTCTCTCTTGGGGGCATCGTCTTGGAGGTGGGTTCAGTTAGAGGGACCCGTGGCTCGTGAGGATGTGTGTTTTATGACAATTGGCGTCGTCTGTATGTTTTTTGGGTTCGGTTTTCCTTATAAACTGGACCAGCCTCCTATCTGTTTAATGAATTAGCAGTTCTCCTACTAACATTCCAAAAAAATACTAGCATATACTTGGAGATGAAATCACCCAAGAGGTTTTGTTGGCCATTAACTCGAGGAAAATCCCAGCAAATTGGAACGACACCACAATTGTGATGATTCCTAAAACCGAGTCTCCAGAGCTGGTAACGCAATTCAGACCTATTAGCCTTTGTAATGTTCTTTATAAGATCATCTCGAAAATGTTAGCTCTACGCCTGGAAAATATACTCCCTGAAATCATTTCTCCTACTCAAAGCACTTTTGTTCCCGGAAGAACGATCACGGATAATATTATGATAGCATATGAATGTGTGCATAAGATAAAGACCAAAAGGGCAGGCCAATCTGGTTTATGTGCAGTAAAGCTTGATATGCACAAAGCTTATGACAGAGTAGAGTGGTCTTTCTTGCATGACATGATGATCAAATTAGGATTTCATGAACAGTGGGTAGAATTGATTATGGAGTGTGTGAAATCTATTACATATAAGGTGAGATTTAATTCACAAGAAACAGATGGCTTTAGCCCTACAAGGGGGGTTAGGCAGGGGGGTCCTCTCTCCCCTTGTCTATTCCTCATTTGTGCAGAGGGTCTTTCCAGTCTATTGCAGTAGGAAGAAGAAGCTGGCGGCATAGAAGGGATTAGAGTGTGCAGAAATGCACCGTCAGTATCACACCTTTAATGATTCTCTTGATGGGGAACGCGGTAATTTCAAACAAAAATCCTACGATCACGCAAGATCTATCTAGGTGATGCATAGCAACGGGAGGGGAGAGTGTGTCCATGTACCCTCGTAGACCGAAAGCGGAAGCGTTTCAATAACGCGGTTGATGTGGTCGAACGTCTTCGCGATCCAACCTATCCAAGTACCGAATGTACGGCACCTCCGCATTCAGCACACGTTTAGCTCGATGACGTCCCTCATACTCTTGATCCAGTTGAGACCGAGGGTGAGTTCCGTCAGCACGATGGCATGGCGACGGTGATGATGATGCTACCGGCGCAGGGATTCGCCTAAGCTCCGCAACGGTATATGATCGAGGTGTGTAACTGTGGAGGGGGCACCGCACACGGCTAAAAGATCAACTTGTGTGTTCTAGGGTGCCCCTTGCCCCCGTATACAAAGGAGGGAGGGGAGGCCGGCCAGCCCTCCTTGGTGCACCCTAAAGGGGGAATCCTACTAGGACTCCAAGTCCTAGTAGGTTTCCACCAAGAAGGAGACAGGGGGAAGGAAGGAGAGGGAGAGAGGGAGAAGGAAAGGGGGCCCCCTTCCCTTGTCCTATTCGAACTCCAGGGGGGAGGGCGGCCAGCCCTCCTGCAGCCCTCCTCTCTGTCCACTAAGGCCCATCGAGGCCCATTAGTTCCTCGGGGGTTCCGGTAACCCTCCAGCACTTCAGTTTTATCCGAAACTTCTTCGAAACACTTCCGATGTCCAAATATAGTCGTCAAATATATCAATCTTTATGTCTCGACCATTTCGAGACTCCTCGTCACGTCTGTGATCTTATTCGGGACTTCGAACAAACTTCGGTCATCAAAAACACATAACTCACAATACATATCGTCATCGAACGTTAAGCGTGCGGACCCTACGGGTTCGAGAACTATGTAGACATGACCGAGACACATCTCCGGTCAATAACCAATAGCGGAACCTGGATGCTCATATTGGTTCCTACATATTCTATGAAGGTCTTTATCGGTCAAACCGCATAACAACATACATTGTTCCCTTTATCATCGGTATGTTACTTGCCCAAGATTCGATTGTCGGTATCATCATACCTAGTTCAATCTCGTTACCGGCAAGTCTCTTTACTCGTTCCGTAATACTTCATCCCGCAACTAACTCATTAGTCACAATTCTTGCAAGGCTTTATAGTGATGAGTATTATCGAGAGGGCCCAGGGATACCTCTCCGAAACACGGAGTGACAAATCTTAATCTCGATCTATGCGAACCCAACAAACACCTTCGGAGACACCTATAGAGCACCTTTATAATCACCTATTTATGTTATGACATTTGGTAGCACACAAAGTGTTCCTCCGGTATTCGGGAGTTGCATAATCTCATAGTCTGAGGAACATGTATAAGTCATGAAGAGAGCAGTAGCAATGAAACTGTAACGATCATAATGCTAAGCTAACGGATGGGTCATGTCCATCACATCATTCTCCTAATGGTGTGATCCCGTTCATCAGATGATAACACATGTCTATGGTTAGGAAACATAACCATCTTTGATTAATGAGCTAGTCAAGTAGAGGCATACTAGGGACTATATGTTTTGTCATGTATTCACACATATACTAAGTTTCCGGTTAATACAATTCTAGCATGAATAATAAACATTTATCATGAATTGAGGAAATAAATAATAACTTTATTATTGCCTCTAGGGCATATTTCCTTCAGTCTCCCAACTTGCACTAGAGTCAATAATCTAGTTCACATCACTATGTGATTCAACACCAATATTCACATCTGTATGTGATTAACACCCATAGTTCACATCGTCATGTGACCAACACCCAAAGGGTTTACTATAGTCAATAACCTAGTTCACATCGCTATGTAATTAACACCCAAAGAGTACTAAGGTGTGATCATGCTTAGCTTGTGAGGGAAGTTTAGTCAACGGGTCTGTCACATTCAGACCCGTATGTATTTTGCAAATATTCTATGTCTACAATGCTCTGCACGGAGCTACTCTAGATAATTGCTCCCACTTTCAATATGTATCCAAATTGAGACATAGAGTCATCTGGATCGGTGTAAAAGCTTGCATCGACGTAAATCTTTACGACGAGCTCTTTTATCACCTCCATAATCGAGAAATATTTCCTTAGTCCTCACTAAGGATGATTTTGACCGATGTCCAGTGATCTACTCTTAGATCACTAATGTACCCCCTTGCAAAAACTTATGGCAAGGTACACAATAGGTTTGGTACATAGCACAGCATACTTCATAGAACCTATGACTATGGCACAGGGAATGACTTTCATTCTCTTTTTATCTTCTGCCGTGGTCGGGATTTGAGTCTTACTCAACTTTACATCTTGTAATACAGGCAAGAACTTCTTCTTTGACTGATCCATTTTGAACTCATTCAAAAAACTTGTCAAGGTATGTATTCATTGAAAAATCTTATCAAGCGTCTTGATCTATCTCTATAGATCTTGATTCCCAATATATAAGCAACTTCACCGAGGTCTTTCATTGAAAAACTCTTATTCAAGTGCTATCCAGAAATTCTATATCATTTCCAATCAACAATATGTCATCCACATATAATATTAGATATGCTACACAGCTCCCACTCACTTTCTTGTAAATACAGGCTTCTCCAAAAGTCTGTATAAAACCATATGCTTTGATCACACTATCAATGCCTTTATTCCAACTCCGAGAGGATTGCACCAGTCCATAAATGGATCGCTGGAGCTTGCACACTTTGTTAGCACCCTTTGGATCGACAAAACCTTTTGGTTGCATCATATGCAACTTTCTTCCAGAAATCCATTCAGGAATGCAGTTTTGACATCCATTTGCCAAATTTCATAATCATAAAATGCAACAATTGCTAACATGATTCGGACAGACTTAAGCATCACTACGGGTGAGAAAGTCTCATCGTAGTCAACTCCTTGAACTTGTTGAAAACCTTTTGCAACAAGTCAAGCTTTGTAAACAGTAACATTACCGTCTGCATTGGTCTTCTTCTTAAAGATCCATTTATTTAATATGGCTTGCCGATCATCGGGCAAGTCCACCAAAGTCCACACTTTGTTCTCATACATGGATCCAATCTCAGATTTCATGGCCTCAAGCCATTTCGCGGAATCTGGGCTCATCATCACTTCCTCATAGTTCGTAGTTTCATCATGGTCTAGTAACATGACTTCCAGAATAGGATTACCGTACCATTCTGGTGCGTACCATACTCTGGAAGACCTATGAGGTTCTGTAGTAACTTGATATGAAGTTTCATGATCATCATTGTTAGCTTCCTCACTAATTGGTGTAGGAATTACTGGAACTGATTTCTGTGATGAACTACTTTCCAATTCGGGAGAAGGTACAATTACCTCATCAAGTTCTACTTTCCTCCCACTCACTTCTTTCAAGAGAAACTCTTTCTCTAGAAAGGATCCATTCTTATCAACGATCTTGCCTTCAGATTTGTGATAGAAGGTGTACCCAACAGTTTCCTTTGGGTATTCTATGAAGACGCATTTCTCCTATTTGGGTTCGAGCTTATCAGGTTGAAGCCTTTTCATATAAGCATCACAGCCCCAAACTTTTAAGAAACAACAACTTTGGTTTCTTGCCAAACCCCAGTTCATAAGATGTCATCTCAACAGATTTTGATGGTGCCCTGTTTAACGTGAATGCAACTGTCTCTAATGCATAACCCCAAAACGATAGTGGTAAATCGGTAAGAGACATCATAGATCGCACCATATCCAATAAAATGTGGTTACGACGTTCGGACACACATTACACTGTGGTGTTCCAGGTGGCGTGAGCAGTGAAACTATTCCACATTGTTTTAAATGAAGGCCAAACTCGTAACTCAAATATTCTCCTCCACGATCAGATCTTAGAAACTTTATTTTCTTGTTATGATGTTTTTCCACTTCACTCTGAAATTCTTTGAACTTTTCAAATGTTTCAGACTTGTGTTTCATTAAGTAGATATACCTATATCTGCTCAAATCATCTGTGAAGGTCAGAAAAATAATGATACCCGCCACGAGCCTCAACACTCATTGGGCCGCATACATCTGTATGTATTATTTCCAATAAGTCAATAGCTCCTTCCATTGTTCCAGAAAACGGAGTTTTAGTCATCTTGCCCATAAGGCACGGTTCACAAGTATCAAATGATTCATAATCAAGTGATTCCAAAAGTCCATCTTTATGGAGTTTCTTCATGCGCTTTACACCGATATGACCCAAATGACAATGCCACAAATAAGTTGCACTATCATTATCAACTTTGCATTTTTTGGCATCAATATTATGAATATGTGTATTACCACGATCGAGATTCAGTAAACCATCAATATTGGGTGTATTACCATAGAAGGTTTTATTCATGTAAACAGAATAACAATTATTCTCTTTCTTAAATGAATAACCATATTGCAATAAACATGATCTAATCATATTCATGCTCAACGCAAACACCAAATAACATTTATTTAGGTTCAACACTAATCCCGAAAGTATAGGGAGTGTACGATGATGATCATATCAATCTTGGAACCACTTCCAACATACATCGTCACTTAATCCTTAACTAGTCTCTATTTATTCTGTAACTCCTATTTTGAGTTACTAATCTCAGCAACCGAACAAGTATCAAATACCCAGGGGTTACTATAAACACTAGTAAGGTACACATCAATAACCTGTATATCAAATATACCTTTGTTAACTTTGCCATCCCTCTTTTCCACCAAATATTTGGGGTAGATCCGCTTCAAGTGACCATTTCCTTTGCAGTAGAAGCACTCAGTTTTAGGTTTAGGTCTAGCTTTAGGCTTCTTCACGGGAGTGACAAGTTGCTTGCCATTCTATTTGAAGTTCCCGTTCTTTCCCTTTACCCTTTTCTTGAAACTAGTGGTCTTGTCAATCATCAACACTTGATGCCTTTTCTTGATTTCTACCTTCGTCAATTTCAGCATCACGAAGAGCTCGGGAATCGTTTTCGTCATCCCTTGCATACTATAGTTCATCACGAAGTTCCAGTAACTTGGTGATGGTGACTAGAGAACACTGTCAATCACTATCTTATCTGGAAGATTAACTCCCACTTGATTCAAGTGATTGTAGTACCCAGACATTCTGAGTACATGCTCACTAGCTGAGCAATTCTCCTCCATCTTTTAGGCGAAGTACTTGTCGGAGGTCTCATACCTCTCGACCCTGGCATGAGTCTGAAATACCATTTTCAGCTCTTCAAACATCTCATATGCTATATGGCGTTCAAAACGTTTTTGAAGTCCCAGTTCTAAGCCGTAAAGCATGGTGCACTAAACTATGAAGTAGTCATCATATTGAGCTAGCCAAACGTTCATAACGTCTGCGTCTGCTCCTGCTATAGGTCTGTTAGCTAGTGGTGCATCAAGGACATAATTCTTCTGTGCAGCAATGAGGATAAACCTCAGATCATGGACCCAGTCCGCATCATTGCTACTATTATTTTTCAACTTATTTTTCCTCTAGGAACATATCAAAAATAAAGGGAAGCTACAACGCGAGCTATTGATCTACAACATAATTTGCAAAATACTATCAGGGCTAAGTTCATGATAAATTAAAGTTCAATTAGTCATATTACTTAAGAACTCCCACTTAGATAGACATCCCTCTAGTCATCTAAATGATCACGTGATCCGTATCAACTAAACCATGTCCGATCATCACGTGAGATGGAGTGGTTTTTAAAGGTGAACATCACTATGTTGATCGTATCTACCATATGATTCATGCTCGTCCTTTCGGTCTCCATGTTCTAAGGCCATATCTACATATGCTAGGCTCGTCAAGTTTAACCCGAGTATTCTGCGTGTGCAAAACTGGCTTGCACCCGTTGTATGTGAATGTAGAGCCTATCACACCTGATCATCACGTGGTGTCTCAGCACGAAGAACTGTTGCAACGGTGCATACTCAGGGAGAACACTTATACCTTGAAATTTAGTAAGCGATCATCTTATAATGCTACCGCCGTACTAAGCAAAATAAGATGCATAAAAGATAAACATCACATGCAACCAAAATATGTGACATGATATGGCCATCAATCTTGTGCTTATGATCTCCATCTCCAAAGTACTATCATGATCTCCATCGTCACCGGCATGAAACCATGATCTCCATCATCTTGATCTCTATCAACGTGTCATCACATGGTCGTCTTGCCAACTATTGCTTTTGCAACTATTGCTATCGCATAGCAATAAAGTAAAGCAATTATATGGCGCTTGCATCTTATGCAATAAAGAGACAACCATAAGGCTCTTGCCAGTTGCCGATAACTTTAACAAAACATGATCATCTCATACAACAAATTATATAACATCATGTCTTGACCATATCACATCACAACATGCCCTGCAAAAACAAGTTAGAAGTCCTCTACTTTGTTGTTGCAAGTTTTACGTGGCTGCTACAGGCTTCTAGCAAGAACTATTCTTACCTACGCATCAAAACCACAACGATTTTTCGTCAAGTGTACTATTTTAACCTTCAAAAAGCATCGGGCATAATCAAACTCGATTCAACTAAAGTTGGAGAAACAGACACTCACTAGCCACCTGTGTGCTAAGCATGTTGGTAGAATCAGTCTTGCGTAAGCGTACGCGTAATGTCAGTCTGAGCCGCTTCATCCAACAATACCGCTGAATCAAAGTATGACATGCTGGTAAGCACTATGACTATTATCGCCCACAAATCTTTGTGTTCTACTCGTGCATATAACATCTACGCATAGACTGGCTCGGATGCCACTGTTGGGGAACGCGGTAATTTCAAAAAAAAAAATCCTACGATCATGCAAGATCTATCTAGGTGATGCAAAGCAACGAGAGGGGAGAGTGTATCCACGTACCCTCGTTGACCGAAAGCGGAAGTGTTTCAATAACACGGTTTATGTAGTCGAACGTCTTCGCGATCCAACCGATCCAAGTACCGAACGTACGACACCTCCGCATTCAGCACACGTTCAGCTTGATGACATCCCTTTTACTCTTGATCCAGTTGAGGCCGAGGGTGAGTTCCGTCAGCACGATGGCGTGGCGACAGTGATGATGCTACCGGCGCAGGGCTTTGCCTAAGCTCCGCAACGGTATGATCGAGGTGTGTAACTGTGGAGGGGGCACCGCACATGGCTAAAAGATCAACTTATGTGTTCTAGGGTGCCCCCTACCCCCGTATATAAAGGAGGGAGTGGAGGCCGGCCAGCCCTCCTTGGTGCGCCCCCAAAGGGGGAATCCTACTAGGACTCCAAGTCCTAGTAGGTTTCCACCAAGAAGGAGAGAGGGGGAAGGAAGGAGAGGGAGAGAGGGAGAAGGAAAGGGGGGGCCCTTCCCTTGTCCTATTCGGACACAGGGGGGGGGGGGGCGGCCAGCTCTCCTGCAGCCCTCCTCTCTCTCCATTAAGGCCCATCGAGGCCCATTATTTCCGGGGGGGGGGGGGGTCCGGTAACCCTCCGGCACTCCAGTTTTATCCGAAACTTCTCCGGAACACTTCCAGTGTCCAAATATAGTCGTACAATATATGAATCTTTATGTCTCGGCCATTTCGAGACTCCTCGTCATGTCCGTGATCTTATCCGGAACTCCAACAAACTTCGGTCATCAAAAACACATAACTCATAATACATATCGTCATCGACTGTTAAGCATGCGAACCCTACAGGTTCGACAACTATGTAGACATGACCGAGACACATCTCCGGTCAATAACCAATAGCGGAACCTGGATGCTCATATTGGTTCCTACATATTCTACGAAGATCGTTATCGGTCAAACCGCATAACAACATATGTTGTTCCCTTTTTCATCGATATGTTACTTGCCTGATATTCGATCGTCGGTATCATCATACCTAGTTCAATCTCATTACCAGCAAGTCTCTTTACTCATTCCATAATACTTCATCCCGCAACTAACTCATTAGTCACAATGCTTGCAAGTATTTATAGTGATGAGTATTACCGAGAGGGCCCAGAGATACCTCTTCGAAACACGGAGTGACAAATCCTAATCTCGATCTATGCCAACCCGACAAACACCTTCGGAGACACCTGTAGAGCACCTTTATAATCACCCATTTACATTGTGACGTTTGGTAGCACAAAGTGTTCCTCCGGTATCCAGGAGTTGCATAATCTCATAGTCTGAGGAACATGTATAAGTCATGAAGAGAGCAATAGCAATGAAACTGTAACGATCATAATGCTAAGCTAACGGACGGGTCATGTCCATCACATCATTCTCCTAATGATGTGATCCCGTTCATCAAATGACAACACATGTCTATGGTTAGGAAACATAACCATCTTTGATTAACGAGCTAGTCAAGTAGAGGTATACTAGGGACTATATGTTTTGTCTATGTATTCACACATGTACTAAGTTTTCGATTAATCCAATTCTAGCATGAATAATAAACATTTATCATGAATTAAGGAAATAAATTATAAATTTATTATTGCCTCTAGGGCATATTTCCTTCATCTCTAATTCTCATGAAGGCAGACACTCTTATTGCCGCTTCCTTACGGCATGTTCTGAAGACTTACTGTCAAAGCTCGGGGCAAATGGTGAGTTTGGCTAAATCAAGTGTTTTGTTTAGTCCTAACACTCCTGCTGTCTAGGGCTGAAATATGTCAAGAGTTACTTATTGATACAGAAGCCCTATCTGATAAATATGTTGGTATACCTTCCATGGTGGGGGCGGATAGAAGTGACTGTTTTAAACACTATGTTGAAAGAATTAAAGAGAGGCTCAAAGGATGGATGGAAAAGTAGCTATCCCGTGGTGGAAAGGAGATCCTACTAAAATCGGTGGAACGAGCTATTCCTGTGTTTGCTCTGGCAGTCTTTTGTTTACCTAAAGGAATATGCAAAGAGATTACTGACTTAATTTCCCAGTTCTGGTGGGGAGATGATGAGGAACATAAGAGAATGCATTGGTATACTTGGTGGAAAATTTGCTATCCGAAGAGTGAAGGGGGAATGGGGTTCCGAGAACTATATTCATTCATGTAGGATCGAAAGTATGTCTAGAGGGGGGGGGGTGGTGATTAGACTACTTGACCAAACAAAAACTTAACCTTTTCCCAATTTTAGTTCTTGGCAGATTTTAGCAACTTAGCACAAGTCAAGCAATCTCAATACAATTCAAGCAAGCATGCAAAGAGTATATGGGTAGTGGAAAGTAAAGCATGCAACTTGCAAGAGAGTAAACGGGAGGAGTTTGGAGGGAGCAAATGCAAGGTTGACACAGAGATTTTTGGCATGGTTCCGATAGGTGGTGCTATCGTACATCCACGTTGATGGAGACTTCAACCCACGAAGGGTAACGGTTGCGCGAGTCCGCGGAGGGCTCCACCCACGAAGGGTCCACAAAGAAGCAACCTTGTCTATCCCACCATGGCCATCGCCCACGAATGACTTGCCTCACTAGGGTAGATCTTCACAAAGTAGGCAATCTCCTTGCCCTTACAAACGCCTTGGTTCAACTCCACAATCTTGACGGAGGCTCCCAAGTGACACCTAACCAATCTAGGAGACACCACTCTCCAAAATGTAATAGATGGTGTGTTGATGATGAACTCCTTGCTCTTGTGCTTCAAATGATAGTCTCCCCAACACTCAACTCTCTCCCTGTCTCACACAGATCTGGCTATGGTGGAAAGATGATTTGAGTGGAAAGCAACTTGGGGAAGGCTAGAGATCAAGATTCTTGTGGTTGGATTGGAATATCTTGGTCTCAACACATGAGTTGGTGGTTCTCTCTCAGAAAATGAATGCTGGAAGTCTAGGTACGTTCTGATGGCTTTCCTCACGAATGAAGAGTGGGTAGAGGGGTATATATAGCCTCCACACAAAATCTAACCGTTACACACAGATTCCCATACTCGGTGAGACCGAATCATAAAACTCGGTCAGACCAATTCAGGTCAAAATATGAATTTTAGGCTTTTCGGTGGGACTAACTTAGTCATCTCGGTGAGACCGATATGCAAGGGTTAGTGCATAAAGTAATCTCGGTGTGACCAATCGCATAAACTCGATGGGGCCGATTTTAGCAATAGGTACATAGAGGGTTGGTCAGGCAAACTCGGTGGGACCGATATGCTCACTTCGGTAAGACCGAAGTGTTATGAAAAGGAAACTCTGAATTTGCATTGCAGACTCGGTGGGACCGATTTCTCATTTTGGTGTGACCAAAATGTTACAAAAAGGAAACAATGAGTTTGCAATCCCATCTTGGTGAGACCGAGATCCCTATTGGTGAGGCCAAAATAACTAGGGTTTGTGGCAGTGGCTATGTCAAATGCAACTCGGTGGCGCCCGCTAGATCAAATCGGTGGGGCCAAATTTGACTTTTAGGTTTAGGACATATGTGGAAATGAGAAAGTGGTTGAGGGTTTTGGAGCATATATCACTAAGCATTTTGAGCAAGTAAGCCATTAAGCAACACCTCATCCCCTTTTAATAGTATTGGCTTTCCTATGGACTCAATGTGATCTTGGATCACTAAAATGAAAATGTAGAGTCTTGAGCTTGTTGCCAATATGTGTCCTTAGCATTTTGAAGGGTCCACATCTCTAGTCCATGCCATGCCAATCATTGAACTTTCTGAAATGGTCATCTTGAAAGAGCATTAGTTCAATGAACTATATGTTGCTAAGAATTACCAAAACACCCAGGGATTAGTTACACTTTCAGTTCAACCTAGCAATGCTCTCAAAACAATGTTGGAGATTACTAAACAATCCGGATTCATTATGTGCAAGAGTACTAAAGGTGAAATATTTCCCTAATTGTAGCTTATTACAGGCTACTCTAAAAAATGGTGCTTCCCTGGCAGAGTATTATGAAGGGATTGGAGACATTTAAATTGGGGTACATATGGCGAATTGGGTTAGGAGAGAAGGTGAACATCTGGAGTGACCCCTGGGTTTTAAGTAGTGCAAATAGAATGGTGATTACACCATGTGGTCACACTGTTCTGACTACAGTAAATGATCTCATAGACCCTCGAAGTGGAAACTGGGACGAAGAACTGATTACATCTATTTTCATCCCCGTCGATGTTCGAAGGATCCTGGAAATTCCACTTAACTACAATGCTTTTGAGGACTTCATAGCCTGGCACCTGGATCAAAGAGGTAATTTCTCAGTCCTCTTAGCTTATCACACTCAATGTATTCAGACTTTTAGGGCACATGCAAATGTACTGGCGCAACCAGGGAGGTCAGCACACCAGCAGCGTGGAGTATACTGTGGAAGCTTCAAATTCCACGTAAAATTCAAATCTTTTGCTGGCGGGCACTACATGGAATTTTACCCCTAAAGTCCTGCTACCTCTTGAGCTTGCGTTGGTTTTCCCTTGAAGAGGAAAGGGTGATGCAGCAAAGTAGCGCAAGTATTTCCCTCAGTTTTGAGAACCAAGGTATCAATCAGTAGGAGACAACGCACAAGTCATCGAATACCTGCACAAACAATCAACAACTTGCACCAACGCGATAAAGGGCTTGTCAATCCCGTCACGGTCACTTGCAAAAGTGAGATCTGATAGAGATAGATAAATGGTAAAGTAAATATTTTTGGTATTTTTGGTTTATAGATCGGAAAGTAAAAGATTGCAAAATAGCGGAAACTAGCAAGATGTAAACGAGATTTAATAATATGGAAAAGAGACCCAGGGGCCTTAGGTTTCACTAGTGGCTTCTCTCAAGATAGCAAATATTACGGTGGGTGAACGAATTACTGCCGAGCAATTGATAGAAAAGCGCATAGTTGTGATGATATCTAAGGCAATGATCATGAACATAGGCATCACGTCCGTGTCAAATAGACCGACTCCTGCCTGCATCAACTACTATTACTTCACACATCGACCGTTATCCAGCATGCATCTAGAGTGTTAAGTTCATAAAGAACGGAATAACGCATTAAGTAAGATAACATGATGTAGAGGAATTAACTCAAGCAATATGATGAAAACACCATGTTTTTATCCTCGATGGCAACAATACAATACGTGCCTTGCTGCCACTACTGTCACTGGGAAAGGACATCGCAAGATTGAACCCAAAGCTAAGCACTTCTCCCGTTGCAAGAAAGATCAATCTAGTAGGCCAAACTAAACCGGTAATTCGAAGAGACTTGCAAAGATATCACATCATGCATATAAGAATTCAGAGAAGAACCAAATAATATTCATAGATAATCTGATCATAAATCCACAATTCATCGGATCTCAGCAAACACACCGCAAAAGAATATTACATCGAATAGATCTCCAAGAACATCAAGGAGAACATGGAATTGAAAATCAAAGAGAGAGAAGAAGCCATCTAGCTAATAACTATGGACCCGAAGGTCTGTGGTAAACTAATCACGCTTCATCGGAGAGGTAATGGTGTTGATGTAGAAGCCCTCCGTGATCGAACTCCCCCTCTGGCAGGATGCCGAAAAAGGTCCCTAGATGGGATCTCACGAGTACAGAAGGTTGCGGCGGTGGAAAAGTGTTTTCATGGCTCTCATGGATGTTTTCAGGGTATAAGAGTATATATAGGCGAAGGAACTAGGTCAGAGGAGCTACGAGGGGCCCACGAGGGTGGGGGCGCGCCCTACCCCCCTTGGGCGCGCCCTTCTGCCTCGTGGCCGCCTTGTTGCGTCTCCGACTTCATATCCAAGTATTCTTGTTTCCTTTCGGTCCTAGAAAGATCATCGTGAAGGTTTCATTCCGTTTGGACTCTGTTTGATATTCCTTTTCTACCAAACTCTAAAATAGGCACACAAAAAACAGAAACTAGCACTGGGCCCTCGGTTAATAGGTTAGTCCCAAAAATAGTATAAAATAGCATATAAATGCCTATTAAACTTCCAAAACAGATAATATAATAGCATGAACAATCGAAAATTATAGATACGATGGAGACGTATCAAGCATCCCCAAGCTTAATTCCTGCTCGTCCTCAAGTAGGCAAATGATAAAAACAGAATTTTTGATGTGGAATGCTACCTAACATATTTATCAATGTAATTTTCTTTATTGTGGCATGAATATTCAAATCCGAAAGATTCAAAAAACAAGTTTAATATTGGCATAAAAATAAGAATACTTCAAGCATACTAACAAAGCAATCATGTCTTCTCAAAATAACATGGCCAAAGAAAGCTATCCCTACAAAATCATATAGTCTAGCTATGCTCTATCTTCATCACACAAAATATTTAAATCATGCACAACCCCGATGACAAGCCAAGCAATTGTTTCATACTTTTGATGTTCTCAAACTTTTTCAATCTTCATGCAATACATGAGCGTTAGCCATGGATATAGCACTAAGGTGAAATAGAATATGGTGGCTGTGGAGAAGACAAAAAGGAAGAAGATAGTCTCACATCAACTAGGCGTGTCAACGGGCTATGTAGATGCCCATCAATAGATATCAATGTGAGTGAGTAGGGATTGCCATGCAACGGATGCACTAGAGCTATAAGTGTATGAAAGCTCAAAAAGAAACTAAGTGGGTGTGCATCCAACTTGCTTGCTCATGAAGACCTAGGGCATTTTGAGGAAGCCCATCATTGGAATATACAAGCCAAGTTCTATAATGAAAATTCTCACTAGTATATGAAAGCGACAAAATAGGAGACTCTCTATCGTGAAGATCATGGTGCTACTTTGAAGCACAAGTGTGGAAAAAGGATAGTAACATTGCCCCTTCTCTCTTTTTCTCTCATTTTTTGGTTTGGGCCTTCTTTTTTTATGGCCTCCTATTCCTTTCTTTTTTTTTGTCCGGAGTCTCATCCCGACTTGTGGGGGAATCATAGTCTCCATCATCCTTTCCTCACATGGGACAATGCTCTAATAATGAAGATCATCACACTTTTATTTACTTACAACTCAAGAATTACAACTCAATACTTAGAACAAAATATGACTCTATGTGAATGCCTCCGGTGGTGTACATGCATGTGCAATGAATCAAGAGTGACATGTATGAAAAAATTATGAATGGTGGCTTTGCCAAAAATACAATGTCAACTACATGATCATGCAAAGCAATATGACAATGATGCAGCGTGTCATAATAAACAGAACGGTGGAAAGTTGCATGGCAATATATCTCGGAATGGCTATGGAAATGCCATAGTAGGTAGGTATGGTGGCTATTTTGAGGAAGGTATATGGTGGGTGTATGGTATCGGCAAAAATTGCGCGACACAAGAGAGGCTAGCAATGATGGAAGGGTGAAAGTGCGTATAATCCATGGACTCAACATTAATCATAAAGAACTCACATAATTATTGTAAAAATCTATTAGTTATCGAAACGAAGTACTATGCACATGCTCCTAGGGGGATATATTGGTAGGAAAATACCATCGCTCGTCCCCGACCGCCACTCATAAGGAAGACAATCGATAAATAAATCATGCTCCAACTTCATCACATAACGGTTCACCATACGTGCATGCTACGGGAATCACAAACTTTAACACAAGTATCTCTCAAATTCACAACTACTCTACTAGCATGACTCTAATATCACCATCTTCATATCTCAAAACAATCATAAAGAATTAAATTTCTCATAGTATTCAATGCACTTTATATGATTTTTTATTATATCCATCTTGGATGCCCATCATATTAGGACTAGTTTTATAACCAAAGGAAAAAAATTGACCTAAAACTGACAACAATTTTATTACTCCCAAACAAAAAATACATATGTGCAGTAATTACAAGGTCAAAGAGACCCTAAAAGAGGAAAGGCAAAGGTAAAAGACTAACCTCAAGGAGGCAAAAAAGAGATCCATCTAATCAGATCATCTTTGAACTTAGGTTTAATCCTATGAACTAAAACAGAAATGTCCAAAATAAAAGAAGATCTCCACCTACGAAAGGATGGTTTGATATTCCCGAAAACCCTGTCATTTCTAACATTCCAGATATTCCAACAAGCTAGAAAAACAACTTCAGAGAAGAAAGGCCTTGCAAAATCCCTTCTAGCTTGATAAGCAATGGCAGTCATGTCATCTCCAGCAGGCCAGCTGATTTGAAGATAATTCCAGACCCTGCAACTAAAGTTACACTGAAAGAAAAGGTGATCCCTGTCCTCCTTGGTGTGTGTGGGACACAGTACACACAAATTTGAGTCAGAAACATTCCAGTGCCTTCTCTCCAGCATATCCTGAGTATTCAGCCGATCCATGATCAACATCCACGCAAAGAACTTGATCCTCAAGGTGCAACAACTAGCCCAAATCCAGGACAGAATTGGGTTGGACACTATATGCTTATGCAAGAAAGAATAATATTTCTTGGCAGAATAATCTTTTCCATCCTCTTTCCAAACCCAAACATCATTCAACTGGGGGTTATGATTGGAATTCCCAAGCAAGGATTGCAAAGACTGTAGCTCTCCAAAAGCTCTCTCTGAGAGAGGTAAATGAAATAATGAAGTGAGCTCAGACATGTCAAAAACCTCAACAGCAGAAATAAAAGGGTCAATGGCAAAGGAGAATAGTCTTGCAAATCTTTGATCAAGTGGGACACTGGAGTCCCCCAAAGACCAAGAATCAGACCAGAACAAGTCTGTGTCACCCCTATGAACATGCACAACACAGACCATCCTGAACTTATCCATTAACTTGCATATATCCCTCCACCAGAAGGAACCACAAATGGTTGTGGCATGAGGGACTCTACCATGGTAGTAAGTATTCCAAATCAAATGTACCCAGGGGACATTAACTTTATTGTAGAACTTACTAACATGTTTGAGAAGTAGAGCTTCATTCTGCAACCTCAAATTCAAAATACCCAGCCCACCTTTATTCGTTGGCCTGCAAACCAAACTCTAAGTAGCCAAAGACTGGCCAGACTCCTGTGCATACTTTCTCCAAAGGCACTGCCTCTGAATTCTCTCCAATTGCTTTAAAATACCAGGAGGTAGGTCCAGGCTGCAGAGGAAAAAAATAGGAACAAAAGAGAGGGCAGAGATCAAATATTGTAGCCTTCCTCCATGTGCAAGGAAAAAAGAGCTTACAGAAAGTTTCCTTTCCATGCTATCCACCAAAGGCATTAAATCCAGTATCTTGGGTTTGTTGATTCCCACAGGTAGCCCAAGATAGGTAAAAGGCAGAGTGCCAACCACACAACCAAAAACTGAAGCCAGCCTAGCAATCTCCACTGAATCTACATTAATAGGTAGCATAGAAGACTTATGATAGTTGACATGCAACCTAGTGGACTTGGAGAACAGAAGTAACATCTTCTTCAAAGCAACCAATTGAGATTCCTCAGCAAGCAAGATAATTAGGGTGTCATCAGCATACTGATAATGGGGTAGTCCTTGTCATGACAGGGAATGGGAAGCTCCAAAAGTCCTTTATGATGCATATCATTCACAACTGATTGCAACAAATCAGGAGCAATTGCAAACAGAAGTGGTGAGAGAGGATCACCCTGCCTAACACCTTTCTTGCAGGTAAATTGCTTACCAGGTACTCCATTAGGCAGAACAGAAGAAGTACCAGAAGCTAGGAATTGCTTTACCCAGGAAATCCATTTCTCATTGAAACCTTTGTGCCTCAAAACCTGAAAAATAGCCTCATGCTCAATAGAATCAAAAGCTTTCTCAAAATCCAACTTTAGAATAACAATAGGCCTTTTAGACTGTTGGCATTGATACAAGTATTCAAGTGTCCAAGACACACAGTCCTGAATTGTTCTGGACTTGATAAAACCATATTGGTTTTTGTGCAGACATCTCATGATATCCAACTGTAACCTGTTTGCAGCCATCTTTGAAAGAAACTTAACCCCCATACCAGTAAGAGAGATAGGTCTAAAGTCATTGACAGATTCAGGAGACCTCTTCTTGGGTACCAGGGTGATGTAGGAATAGTTGATATTCTCAAGATTAGCAGTCCCTTCATGAAAAGCAGAAGCCAATGCATAGAAGTCCTTACTGGTTATGTGCCAACACTTTTTGAAGAACAAGCCATTAAATCCATCAGGGCTAGGTGACTTGTCAATAGGCATGTTCTTAACAATGTTATCCATCTCCTCCTTGGAGAACAAGTTGGTCAAGGAATCCAGACCCTCCACCCTATCCAGAATACAGGAGAGATCAAAACACATTTCAATCCCATGACTAGTGCCCATTCTGTTTTTGAAATTAAGCCATAGAGCAGCAGCCATTTGCTCATGATCAGACACCACAGAACCATCCTCCAGCCTTAAAGAAGCAATGGAATTATGCCTATATCTTTCAGAGGCTAGAGCATGAAAAAATTTAGTGTTCTCTCACCCACTTTAATGGATCTAATAGTACACCTCTTATTCCAATAGAGAAACTGTAGGTGTAGGAGATGCTCCAGATGCAGCTTGACAAGATTTCTGAAGTTGAACTCATGCCTGTATAGGGGCCTCAACTCCTCCAAGCAATCCAAAATGAGAACCACTCTATTGCATTTAACAATTAAAATCTTCATTTTGGAGACATTCATGTGCCAACTCTTGAGATCTCTCCTCAAAGATTTGAACTTAGCAACAATATTTGCACTAATGTGTGCTTTGTTGGAAGGAATAGACCAAGAAGCAGACACACAATCAAGAAAACCCTGCAACTCCACCCAATAATTCTCAAAACGAAAGATATTACATTTTGGAATAGAGGTGTTGATAGCCACCACACAGGGCACATGATCTGAAGCAGTCCTTGCAAGTGGTAACACCTGGGTGGATGGGTAACAAGAAATCCAATTTGCAGATGTAAAAAACCAGTCCAGCTGCTCAAGGAGAGGATTATCTTGCATATTTGCCAAGTGAAAGATCTTCCCTTAATAGGTAATTCCAGCAAACCAAGATGCCCAATAATCTCATTAAAGATAAATATATCATTAGCGTCTCCACCAGGAAGGTTTCTGTTTTCAGTTGATCTAATAAAATTTAAATCCCCCAGGACCAGCCAATTAGCAGAGTCAGGGATGGAAAGATGGTAGAGCCAGTCCACAAAATCATCCCTAGCTTGACCTCTGCACGGCCCATAAACATTGACCAATGTCCAAGTTTCATTATTATGCTTGGAAGTGAATTGGACAACAATACCAAATTGCTTAACCTCAATTAAGCGACCAGAGAGAACAGAGGAGTTCCACAGCACATCTATGCCACCCGAGGCACCAACCGAAGGACTGAAAGCAAACGAATCAAAACGTCTGGGACAAAATTTTCTGACAGTCATGCAGTCAATACATTCCATTTTCGTCTCTTGTAGACAGACAACAGAAGCCATGCTTTCATCCACCTTATTACGAACAGCACGTTGGCGATCATCAGAATTAAGACCCCGAACGTTCCAACACATTACACGCCAACTTCTAGTAGATCAAGAATCCATCAAACAAATTGTTTACTGACTTTAAGAGCATGCCCGCGTAGCGGGCAGCACAGACAACAGTTCAAACCGGTGACATAGCCCAACAAAATAAACATGCCCAGACAACTATCATCAACAAATCCCCAACAAAAGAGACATAAGATAAACCTACGATAAATAGCCTGGTTATGGGTCGACCACACCCCGCATTCATAACCCGGACTAAACATCAGAAGTATTGCCCTTAGGAGAGGAAGGATCCGCCATAAGCACATCCGCAGTAAGCTTGTCAGCAGCAATACCCAGGTCTGCTCCAATTTGCTGAATATGACGAATTGGTGTTGGAGGTGGCACTGGAGTAGATCGTGGAACATGATCATCATCTGCTAGGGGTTTAGAGCGGGGCTTCTTCTTCTTGGGCTCCGTCGTTGGCAAGGCTTGCAGCACAGGCTTAAAACCATCCCTCTTCGCAGAGCTACAAGTGCAACGGCGCAGGTTAGAGTCGACAATGGGAGCACGACCACATTTGGTCACTCTCTTCGTCTTCGTGGCAGGAGCAAAGAAAGAGAACTGCTCCTAAGAAGCAGGAATAGGCTGCAAACCAGGGCCTAGCTCCAACTCCTGAGAACTGTCAGCGAACAGAGCACGAGCAGGCCCTCTGGGAGGCGATGCAGTTGACAGTGGGGCAACCATGCTAGTAGAATCATCAGGAATTAATTCCGAAACCCAGCTAACCTTCTCAAAAGCCAACGACCATGATCTCTTAGAAAGAACCAGTGGCTGAAACGAAGCCTGAAAAACCTGCTTTGGAACATGCAGAGCAGAGCAACGACCCAAAAGGGTATCAAAAGTCCTTCTCCATGCCATCTCCGGCGGCAAAGGCGGGCCGTACACCACATTCAAACGTCCAACAATAAGATCCTGCTGGGGCACTACAGGCTGCTGATATGGCCCAAGCATCAGGGTCGGCAGGCAGAGCAACATTCTGAAGATCATTTCTCAAAAAAGCGTCAGGAGGCTGAAAATCATTACCAGGATCAGCCACAACCATGCCTGGCACCAAATTCCCATCATCCAACGGAGCAATCACTGGGGGCAACTGATCAGGCTCGGCTACCACTGCAGGGGGATCATCCTCAACTGCATCAGCATCCAAATGCACGAGCACAGGTGGGGGAAGCTGAATAGAACTGTCAGACTGATTAACAGAGCCTGAAAAATCTTGCTGGTTTATGACAATAGACTCCTGATCAGGAACAACTGCAATAACTGGATCATCCGCTGGAGCTTGGTCATTGTCGTCCCATCCCCATCACCAACCTGATTAACATCCACAGGAGGCGGAGGCAGTGGCACATCGTTCCACCCAAGCGCAGGGTAAGGTGGCAGAGCAAAAATATTGTCTTCATGGATCAAGTGCCCAGGCAAGGGGTGAGGGTTTCCATCGATCGGCATGGGATCTTCATCTTGCGGCATTTGCTCCGCAAAATTAGCACCAAGTATATAGCAAGGTGCAGTACAAGATACTTTTGCACCTCCCCAATCAGCATAGTCAGAGAACACCACATCCCTGGGAACTAAGATGTCCTCAGGAAAAGAAGCAAAAACGATAGATCCGACAAGATACGGATCGTCACTGATCCAATGGTGGAATTTTCCAAAAGTATTGACTGCAGCCCTTCAGTTCTCCTCATTACGCAGATCAAGAGGGACGCCCAAAAACATTAGACAGCCCTGACGAAAACCTTGAACCCCATGAAAACCGTCACCATGATCGTGCCTCATAAAACGAACAAAACGATCCTGACCAAGATCTTGAGGAGGCATCAGAACCAAAGCGAAACTCTCCCCAGCATCTCTGATCTCAAAGAAAATTACCATGATGTTCTAAAGGACTCTCAAAATAATATAAGTGAAGCATGAGAGTTCAACAATTTCTATAAAATAAAACCACTGCCGTGCTCTGAAAAGATATAAGTGAAGCACTAGAGCGATATTGCCTAGCTCAAAAGATATAAGTGAAGCACATAGAGTATTCTAATAAATCACGATTCATATGTGTATCTCCCAAAAGGTGTGTACATCAAGGATTATTGTGGTAAACTAAAAATCAAAGACTCAAATCATACAAGACGCTCCAAGCAAAACACATATCATGTGGTGAATAAAAATATAGCCTTAAGTAAAGTTGTCGATAGACGAAGACGAAAGAGGGGATGCCTTCCGGGGCATTGATATGTGGGTGGACCGGTGCTTGGGTGCTGTCCTTTCTTGAAAAAGCATCCCACTTATGATTAACCCCTATTGCAAGCATCCGCAACTACAAAAGAAGTATTAAGGTAAACCTAACCATAGCATGAAACTAGTGGATCCAAATCAGCCCCTTACAAAGCAACTTATAAACTAGGGTTTAAGCTTCTGTCACTCTAGCAACCCCTCATCTACTTATTACTTCCCAATGCCTTCCTCTAGGCCCAAATAATGGTGAAGTGTCATGTAGTCGACGTTCACATAACACCAGTAGAGGAGAGACAACATACATCTCATCAAAATATCGAACGAATACCAAATTCACATGACTACTAATTGCAAGACTTCACCCATGTCCTCAGGAACAAACATAACTACTCACAAAGCATATTCATGTTCATGATCAGAGGTGTATTAATATGCATTAAGGATCTGAACAAATGATCTTACACCGGATAAACCAACTAGCATCAACTACAAGGAGTAATCAACACTACTAGCAACCCACAGGTACCAATCTGAGGTTTTGGTACAAAGATTGGATACAAGAGATGAACTAGGGTTTGAGAGGAGATGGTGCTGGTGAAGATGTTGAGGGAGATTGACCCCCTCCCGATGAGAGGATCGTTGGTGATGACGATGGTGATGATTTCCCCCTCCCGAAGGGAAGTTTTCCCGGCAGAACAGCTCCGCTGGAGCCCTAGATTGGTTCCGCCAAGGTTCCGCCTCGTGGCGGCGGAGTTTCATCCCATAAGCTTGCTTATGATTTTTTTTCCAGGGTAAAAGACTTCATATAGCAGAAGATGGGCACCGAAGGGCTACCAGGTGGCCCACGAGGCAGGGGGCGCGCCCTGTACTCGTGGACGGTGGGTGGCCCCCCTCAGGTATTTCTTCCGCTAAATAATTATCATTAATTCCAAAAATGACTTTCATGGAGTTTCAGGACTTTTGGAGCTGTGCAGAATAGGTCTCTAATATTTGCTCCTTTTCCAGCCTAGAATCCCAGCTGTCGACATTCTCCCTCTTCATGTTAAACCTTGTAAAATAAGCGAGAATAGCTATAAGTGTTGTGACATAACGTGAAATAACCACCCATAATGCAATAAATATCAATATAAAAGCATGATGCAAAATGGACGTATCAACTCCCCCAAGCTTAGACCTCGCTTGTCCTCAAGCGGAAGCCGATATCGAAGAATATGTCCACATGTTTAGAGATAGAGGTGTCGATAAAAATAAAGTACGGACATGAGGGAATCATGATCATTCTTATAACAGCAACATAAATATATATATATATATATTGTCATATAATTTCTTATGCTCAAGTAACAATCTATTCACAATGTCAAGTATGATTCAGAAACTTCATTGAGAACTAACAAACAATAATCTCAGTCATTGAAGCAATTGCAATTTATCATAACATCAGAAAGAGTCAATATAAGAGCTTTGCAGCAAGTCCACATACTCAACTATCATTTAGTCTTTCATAATTGCTAGCACTCATGCAATACTTATGGTTATGGAGTTGTAATCGGACACAGAGAAAGATAGGGGCTTATAGTGTTGCCTCCCAACGTTTTACCTCAAGGGTAATGTCAACCATAATAGTTCATGCTAACTTACATCCAATTGGATATATATATATCAGGATCTTTCCAACAAGAGGTGCTTGCCAAAGGATAAAATAAAAAGGGAAAGGTGAATATCACCCTGACTCTTGCATAAAGTAAAAACATAAAGTAAAAGATAGGCCCTTCACAGAGGGAAGCAGAGGTTGTCACGTGCTTTTATGGTTGGATGCACAAAATCTTAATGCAAGAGAACGTCACTTTATATTGCCACTTGTGATATGAACCTTTATTATGTAGTCCGTCGCTTTTATTACTTCCATATCACACGATCGTATAAAGCTTATTTTCTCCACACTGATAAGTCATACATATTTAGGGAGCAATTTTCATTGCCTGCAACATGACAACTTACTTGAAGGATCTTACTCAATCCATAGGTAGGTATGGTGGACTCTCATGGCAAAACTGGGTTTAAGGATATTTGGAAGCACAAGTAGTATCTCTACTTGGTGCAAGGAATTTGGCTAGCATGAGGGGGGAAGGCAAGCTCAACATGTTTGAATGATCCATGACAATATACTTTAACTGAGATGTGAGAAAACATAAACCATTATGTTGTCTTCCTTGTCCAACATCAACTCTTTAGCATGTCATACTTTAATGAGTGCTCACAATCATAAAAGATGTCCAAGATAGTATATTTATATGTGAGAACCTCTCTTTCTTTATTATTTCCTATTAATTGCAACGATGACCAAAACTATGTTTGCCAACTCTCAACAACTTTTAATCATCATACTCTTTATGTGTGAAGTCATTAATATCCATAAGATCAATATGAACTCTTTTATTCTTTTTATTATTTCTATTTCCTCAAGATCATAGCAAGATAGCGAAGCCCTTGAATCAACACTAATCTTTATTATATATAGCTCACGGACTCGATTACATAGAGGGATCACAAAGCAAAACTCAAAACTAATTCATACCAAAACTTTATTCTACTAGATCAAGATATTACCAAAAGAATCGAACTAAGTAAAACGGTAAAGATAGGAGTGTGATGGTGATACGATACCGGGGCACCTCCCCCAAGCTTGGCGGTCGCCAAGGGGAGTGCCCATTCCCATGTGATTATGTCTCCTTCTTCAGAGTTGGTGGTGTGATCTTCTTGGCGATGATGCCTCTCAGGATACAATTCTCCTCCTCGAGCTTATTAACCTGTTGCTTGAGGTTCATATTTTCGTTGCGGAGCTTACCCATGATGGCTAGAGCTCCTTTTACCCAAGGATGTTGCATAACTTCTGGAGAACAAGTGACACTCTTTTTCATATTTTCCTAAGAAATAAATTTAACATTGGAAGGGATGACCGAGTTTGGAATAGCTGAGCTCTGTAGTTCCCCCATCATGAATCCTGCTTGGAAGCGAGAGGTAACTTCTTGATCCTCCTCCATGGCATCTATCCTTTTCAAGTCGGCCTCCATCTCATCCTCTGTTGACGGCCCAAAGTGGTAAGCATCACTGCTTGCTCCTGGACCTAGCATAGGGTGACACACACGACTCTCCCCAACTGACTCTTGAGAAGACATCTTGCTCTAAATCTGCAATAGAAACAACTCGAAACAAAGATAGAAGATTTTTGCATGATACGGTGGTCAAAACCTTCGGGAGATTATATAATGATTTTTTACCGACCAAAAGAAGTATCGTGCAAGAAAACGGAGCCCGGAGAGCACACGAGGTGCCCACGAGGCAGGGGGCGCGCCCAGTAAGGTAGGGCATGCCCTCCACCCTCGTCAACGCCTCGTGTCCTTCCCGGACTACTTCTTATTTTCCCATTTTCTTAAATATTCCAAAACGGAGAAAATTGCTATTAGAACTATTTTGGAGTCGGTTTACTTACCGTACCACATACCTATTCCTTTTCGGAGTCTGAAACGTTCTGGAAAGTGCCTCTTATGTATTCCTCTGGGGTCACGGTTTCAATAATATTAAATTCAACATTTATAGGATTACCTAAGATATAATGTTTGATTCTTTGACGGTTCACCACCTTCGGATTTGTGCCTTCAAAGTTGTTGATTTTTATGGCACCGGAACGATAGACCTCCTCGATAACGTAAGGGCCTTCCCATTTATAGAGAAGTTTTCCTGCAAAAAATCTTAAACGAGAGTTGAATAGCAACACATAATCACCTACGTTAAACTCACACTTTTGTATCCTTTTGTCATGCCATCTTTTAACTTTTTCTTTAAACAGTTTGGCACTCTTGTAAGCTTGGGTTCTCCATTCATGAAGTGAGCTAATGTCAAATAACCTCTTCTCACCGGCAAGTTTGAACTCATAATTGAGTTCTTTAATGGCCCAATATGCCTTATGTTCAAGTTTGAGAGGTAAGTGACATGCTTTTCCATAAATCATTTTATACGGAGACATACCCATATGATTTTTAGATGCAGTTCTATAGGCCCATAATGCATCATCAAGTTTCTTGGACCAATGCTTTCTAGATCTATTAACAGTCTTTTGCAAAAATAATTTGAGCTCTATATTGCTAAGTTCTACTTGACCACTAGACTGTGGGTGATATGGAGATGCAATTCTATGATTAACATCATACTTAGCAAGCATTTTATGAAAAGCGCCATGAATAAAATGTGAACCACCATTAGTCATGAGATATCTAGGGACTCCAAACCTCGGAAAAATAACTTCTTTAAGCATCTTAATAGAGGTGTTATAATCAGCACTACTAGTTGGAATAGCTTCTACCCACTTAGTAACGTAATCAACAACAACTAAAATATGTGTATATCCATTAGAGGCAGGAAAAGGTCCTATATAATCAACGCCCCAAACATCAAATGGTTCAATAACTAGAGAATAATTCATAGGGATTTATTGACGTCTACTAATATTACCAATTCTTTGACATTCATCACAAGACAAGACAAACTTACGGGCATCTTTGAAGAGAGTAGGCCAATAAAAACCGGATTGCAATACCTTATGTGCAGTTCTATCTCCAGCGTAGTGTCCTCCATATGCCTCGGAGTGACACTTGCGTAGGATCTGTTCCTGTTCATGCTCAGGTACACAACGTCTAATAACACCATCTACTCCTTTATAAAGGTGTGGGTCATCCCAGAAGTAATGTCCTAAATCATAAAAGAACTTTTTGTTTTGTTGGTATGTGAAACTAGGTGGTATAAATTTAGCAACAATGTAATTAGCATAATCCGCATACCATGGATCAGTATGAGAAGCATTTATGACAGCTAATTGTTCATCAGGAAAGCTATCATCAATAGGTAGTGGGTCATCAAGAACATTCTCTAACCTAGACAAGTTGTCTGCAACGGGGTTCTTAGTTCCCTTTCTATCAATAATATGTAAATGAAATTCTTGGAGCAAGAGAACCCATCTAATAAGTCTAGGTTTAGCATATTTCTTTTCCATGAGATATTTAATAGCAGCATGATCAGTGTGAATAGTTACTTTAGAATCAACAATATAAGGTCTGAACTTATCACAAGCAAATACAACTGCTAAGAATTCTTTTTCAGTAGTAGCATAATTTCTCTGGTCAGTGTCCAGAGTTTTACTAGCATATTGAATAACATTTAGTTTATTATCAACTCTTTGTCCTAGAATAGCACCTACAGCATAATCGCTAGCATCACACATAATTTCAAAGGGTAAATTCCAATCAGGTGGCTGAACAATAGGTGCAGAAATCAAAGCTTTCTTAAGTATTTCCAATGCTTCTACACAATCATCATCAAAGACAAAAGGAATATCTTTTTGCAATAAATTAGTCATAGGCCTAGAGATTTTAGAAAAGTCCTTAATGAACCTCCTATAAAAACCGGCATGACCAAGGAAACTTCTTATACCTTTAATGTCCTTGGGACACGACATCTTTTCAATAGCATCAACTTTAGCTTTATCCACTTCAATACCTTTCTCATAAATTTTATGCCCCAAGACAATGCCTTCATTAACCATAAAGTGGCACTTCTCCCAATTCAAAGCAAGACTAGTATCTTCACATCTCCGCAAAACTCGATCAAGGTTGCTTAAGCAATCATCAAAAGAGGATCCATAAATGGAGAAATCATCCATGAATACCTCACAAATCTTTTCACAAAAGTCAGAGAATATAGCCATCATGCATCTTTGAAAGGTAGCAGGTGCATTACATAAACCAAAAGGCATACATATATAAGCAAAAGTACCGAAAGGGCAAGTAAAAGTAGTCTTTGCTTGATCGTCCGCTGACACAGGTATTTGAGAGAAACTAGAATAACCATCTAGAAAGTAGAAATGTGTATGTTTGGATAGCCTTTCTAGCATTTCATCAATAAAAGGTAACGGGTAATGATCTTTCTTAGTAGCTTTATTTAATTTACGAAAATCAGTTACCATCCTATAACCTGTAATAATTCTTTGCGGGATCAATTCATCTTTATCATTAGGAACGATAGTAATACCTCCCTTCTTAGGGACACAATGGATAGGACTTACCCACTGACTATCAGCAACGGGATAAATTATACCTGCCTCGAGGAGCTTTAGTATTTCTTTTCTTACCACTTCCTTCATCTTAGGATTTAACCGTTGTTGATGATCTCCAACTGGTTTGGCATCTTCTTCCAATTTTATTTTGTGTTGGCATAAAGTGGGACTAATGCCCTTAAGATCATCAAGAGTATATCCAATAGCAGCACGGTGCTTCTTCAGAGTTTTCAATAATCTTTCCTCTTCCTACTCTGAAAGGTTTGCACTAATAATAACAAGATATATATTCTTTTCATCAAGATAAGCATATTTAAGAGTATCAGGTAATGGTTTAAGCTCAAACACGGGATCACCCTTGGGTGGAGGGGGATCCCCTAGGATTTCAGCAGGCAAGTTGTGTTTCGGAATAGAACCCTGTTTAAAGAATACTTCATCTATCTCCCTTCTTTCATTCATAAACATATCATTTTCACGGTCTAGCAAATATTGTTACGGATCAGTAGGAGGCACGGCAATAGAAGCAAGACCAATAATTTCATCCTTACTAGGCAATTCTTTATCATGGGGTTGTCTACGAAATTTAGCAAAATTAAACTCATGAGACATATCTCCTAAGCCAATCGTAACAACATCCTTTTCACATTCTATCCTAGCATTAACAATATTCAAGAAGGGTCTACCAAATATGATGGGACAAAAGTCATCTTGTGGGGAACCAAGAACAAGGAAATCAGCAGGGTATTTAACTTTCTCACACAAGACTTCAACATCTCTAACAATTCCAATTGGTGAAATAGTATCTCTATTGGCAAGCTTAATTGTAACAACAGTATCTTCTATCTCAGCAGGTGCAATGTCATGCATAATTTATTTATATAAGGAATGAGGTATTGCACTGGCACTAGCACCCATATCACATAAGCCATGATAACAATGATCTCCTATTTTAACAGAAATAACAGGCATGCCTACACCAGGTCTATGTATCTTAGCATCACTACAAAAAAAAGACATATTCGTGACATTTTGGGCCGAACGAATTTTTTTTCTGTCATACATATGCCACTTCTATGACGATAATTGTGACAAAACCCGGAATCATCATAGATGTGGTGGGCTCCTACTTCCGTGACAAAAAATCATGACAGAAAATGGGCTTTTCGTCCTGGGCGGGCCGGAGACGCAGCTGCATGACATTCTTTGGTCCGTCCATGACGGAAAAAACCATGGTAGAAGCGAGGGCGAGGAAAATTTCGGGGAGTTCCCGGTTAGGGTGGGAGGTCGGGGGTCGAGCGATGCGCGTTTCTCTCGTATACGTACGTGCGTGTGTGCGAGGTGTTGGCGATAACTGAACCCGAGCGATTGTACTGCAGGCTACATGTTACTGAACCCGAGCGATCGATCGATGGCTGTTAACTGAACCCGATTGAGCGATTCCTTCGCTACTGCTGCTAACTAAAGCCGATCGATTGGATGAACAGTGAGCATTGGGGGGGGGGGGGTTGGATGAACAGTGAGCGGTGGCGTTGCCTCTGGATGAACAGGACCCCGTGGTGTGGAGGGCTGGATGAACAGTAGACGGTGGAGGGGTACGTGCCCGTGGAGGGGTGGTTGAACAATAGCCGATGGAGTAGCGCGCGGTGGAGGCTGGATGAACAGGAGCCCGTGGAGGCTGGAGGAGGCCGATGGTAGCCCGTGGAGGCTGGAGGAGGTCGACGGTGGAGATGAACAGTATCCCGTGGAGTCCCGTTTTTTGGTACGCCACACCCCTCCCGATGAACAGGACCCCCGTTTCGACCATAGCGTACACAAGTCCGTTTCGTCCGTTTTGCGGTACGCCACACCCCTTCCGATCAACAGGACCCCCGTTTCGACCGTAGGAGGTTCGTTTCCTCCGTTTTGCGGTACGCCACACCCCTCCCAATCAACAAGACCCCCGTTTTGACCGTAGGAGGTCCGTTTCCTCTGTTTTGCGGTACGCCACGCCCCTCCCGATCAACAGGACCCCCGTTTCGACCATAGGAGGTCCGTTTCCTCCATTGTGCGGTACGCCAGGCCTCGTTTCCATCGCCTATTCTGTCCAAGCCCTCCCAATGAACACGACGACGTTTTTTGTTCTGACCCAGCCGGTTGGCTCCCACGTGTTCCGTTGCCTCTCGATGAACACGAAGCATTCTGTTGCCTCCCCATGAACACGATGGATTCCGTTGCCTCCCCATGAACACGACGCATTCCGTTGCCTCCCCATGAACACGACAACGATGTTGTTTCTCCGTTCCGACCTAGCCATGTACACGAGCCCTGGCCGTACGTATGCGCGAGTAGGCGCTCGAGTCCCCGCCCGTATGTACACATACATGGCCGTATTTTCTTTCTTGCACCCTGGCCGCTGTACATACGTGTACATGCTACGCACGCCTCTACTACTACACGTGCGCGCCTCTACATCCACCAGTATATATGTACGTACACGTTCGCGACCAGAATGACAACGCTACGTACGCTTTGACCAGGCGGGTCCCGACTGTCACGCACTTCCTTGCGTGCAAGATGTAGCTGGTGGGTCCCAGCAGCCAGGGGGGCGAATCATTTATTTGCCCGGACGCACTTCCTTGCATGCGAAGATGTAGCTGGTGGGTCCCAGCAGTCAGGGGGGAATCGTTTTTTTTTTCGGACGCACTTCCTTGCATGTGAAGATGTAGCTAGTGGGTCCCAGCAGTCAGGGGGGCAAATCATTTTTTTTGCCCGGACGCACTTCCTTGCGTGCGAATATGTAGCTGGTGGGTACCAGCAGTCAGGGGGCCGAATCGTTTTTTTGCCCGGACGCACTTCCTTGCGTGCGAAGATGTAGCTGGTGGGTCCCAGCAGTCAGGGGGGCGAATCATTTTTTTGCCCGAATGCACTTCCTTGCGTGCGAAGGCGTAGCTAGTGGGTCCCAGCAGTCAGGAGGGAAACATTTTTTTGTGAAATATGGTGGCCCGTCCGGTGGGTCCCTGCTATCAGGTGGAGGAATCATTATTTTCCACGTAATAAGGAGGCACTTCCTTGCTGCGGCTGTGGACCCAGCTGTCAGTCTCTTCACGTACAGTCCACATCCGATGGAAGTCATTCCTTGACCATGTTGACCACGCCGCGCCGAGAGCACCAGGGCGGTGGACGACAGTGAGGCCTAGGAAGGGGACGACGCGGAGCCGGTGAAGACACGACAGTGGATGCCCACGCGGAGAGGAGTATGAGGGTTCACTCGTTCGGCTGCGGTGTGAGGCTGCCGTCGCCGCAGGGCCTGGCCAACGGTGGGAATAGTAGGGGGCGGTGAGGCCTCCGCGACAGCACAGCCGGCCACGGGAGGCAGGAGCAGGCGGCACAACCAACGCTGCTTTGGGCGGCTGGAGCAAGAAGACCAAAGGTTGAAGAAGCACTACGGCCGTTGGATGGACATCGTACGGTCACTGGAGCTAGAATTGTTCATATTGACTAAGTTGACAAAGCCCTCCATCCCCGTCAACTTAGTAGACCCACAAGTCAGCTTCCCACCAAGGTGGATCCCAGCTAGCAGGGGGAGTATTCATTTTTTTGTGCGTAATAAGGACGCACTTCCGGTGGGTCCGAGCTGACAGCGGGGGAAACTTTTTTTCGTGAAATATGGTGGCCCGTCCGATGGGTCCCAGCTGTCAGGGGGGAAACATTTTTTTCCGCGAAATAAGGTGGCTCGTCCGGTGGGTCCCTGCTGTCAGGTGAATGAATAATTATTTTGCACGTAATAAGGAGGCACTTCCTTGTGGCCGCAATGGACCCAGCCGTCAGCCTCTCCACGTACATTACTCTTTTGATGGAAGTCGGTCGTTGACCACGTTGACCACGCCGCGCCGAGATCACCAGGGCGGTGGATGACGGCAAGGCCTAGGAAGGGGATGACGCGGAGCCGGGGAAGACGCATCAGTGGAAGCCCGCGCGGAGAGGAGTACGAGGGTTCACTGGTTCGCCTGCGGTGTGAGCCTGCCGTTGCCGCAGAATAACAGGGGGTGTGGGTGAGTGGAGGGATGGCCTGGCCAGCGGTGGGAGTAGTATGGGGGCGGTGAGGCCTCCGCGGCAGCACAACCGGCCATGGGAGGCAGGAGCAGGCGGCACGACCGGCTCTGCTTTGGACGGCTGGAGCAATAAGACCAAAGGTTGAAGAAGCACTACGGTCGTTGGATGGACATCGTACGGTCACTGAAGCTAGAATCGTTTATATTGACTAAGTTGACAAAGCCCTTGGTACGCTCCAACTTAGTAGGCCCATAGGCCAGCCTCCGAAACGGTGCGCCCCAGATGTCAGGGGGAGGAATCATTTTTTGGGCGACCGAAACTAAGAATATCCGAGATTGAAGAAGCAGCACGACATCCGTTGGATAGACATCCAACAGCCACTGCTGCTAGAACCGTGTGTTGTCTATAATAAGTTGACAAAGCCTTGCATACGCGTCAACTTATTTTTTTAGGGGACGCGTCACTTAGTAGGCCCACAAGTGTGTGGCAGAGAACTTATAGCCCATTTGCGTTTTGTAAGAATGTACAACCCTTTTTTGAATTCTAATGGAATTTACAACATCCCATTTACAGTTTGTTAAAAGTACATCCCATTTTCTAGCTAGGACAACGATTAATAATTTCAACCAACCGTTGAAGACAGAATTCAATAAAATTTCCCACATTTTGACGGGATCCGAAATATTTTATCCCGAAATTTCTAGTCAGGTTAAATATAAATTTGTATTACATAAAAATCGAACGAAACATTGCGCGCGCAACAATGAAAATTTAAGATTTTCAAAATCCATAAATAATATTTTACAAACTAATTTCGTGTTTGGTGCATTTTTTTATAGTTACTGCCCATTTTTTATAATTACATCCCATTTATTATTTTCTAAAGCCCATTTTCCTGTTAAGCCTAATGCATCCCTCCTAGGAAAGATTTGCAGCCCAGCGGGGCGGAGAATAACAAGTTGACCTTGCCTGGGTATTCCTCAAAAGAAACGTATAGCTGGGCTAGCCATTTTCATCTTGAAAAAATTAGTATCTGGGCTGGATATCTGGCCTGGGCTAGACGGGCCATAGCCCGCCCAGTTAATACCCTGCTCTCCTCTGAACAACAACGAAATCATCGCCAAGAAAAACTCTGCAGTGCTCACGCCTCAAAAACACAAATACTGCTCGAGCTGCTTGGTCCCAGCTGTCGGCCGCACCTTGTGCAATTCTCTCGTTTATATTGACTACATAGGTTGACAATGGTGTGGGATCGTGATATCAGGAAACCAGGAGAAAGCAAAAAAAATATAGTTGTACATAATAAGGAGGCACTTGCGTACGTATGGCTATGGCCCTAGTGGGTCCCTAGTGTCATCCTGTCAAAATAAAGTCATCTCCTGAATCCTCATGTTCTTGACGATGTTAACAATGCTCGGCGCCACGGCGAGTGCAACAACTCAAAGGACAACGGAGAGGGCCTCGCGGGCCCTACGGATGGTCTGATACAGCACTCGCTGCTCATTCAGGAAGCCATGATGATCGGACACCTATGAGCACCTTCGAGAAACTGAGACGGCATGAAACGGTAAGGCCGCGCTTGGGAGCTCTGGTTTATTTCAAACTTGTATTAACATACAGGTGTAATTTACTCGTCATCGGAAACAACGCATAAAATATAGGCGTAATGAAACCGAGGGCCCGAGGTTTGTAAGTAAAACCGGCGGGTTACGTATGTAATTTGAGAGACCAGTGTATATTTTACGAGCACTGCTATATGGACGACATTACCAGACGATACATGCACGACGTGCGTATCATGCCATCCATGGGCAAGGCCGAAACAATAGCTAACCGCGGGATTAGCAATCGTCCGAGTGTCGTTCAGCGTTTTTATCGTGTGTGAAGTACTTGTGATATTTTACTAGTCGAAATCGACCAACCAAGCTTGTTCGCCCGAGACCATCTGCTTTTATTTACAAGCATCAGTTTTACAAGCGGTTTTGGTTGGAAAACGATGATCCAATCACGGCCTAATATCATGAGTTGGTCAGAAGATCATATGGTTTCGCGTCTAACCTACCTGACTTGTCGTATAGGCTATGAATGAAACATAAGACGATGAACTTCTTAAGCACGGAAACAACAGAAGAGGATGATCTTCTTAACAAGCAAATCACTGGCATTAGATCGACATGCAAAACAATACGAAGCATTATTCTCAGGAGGCACGGTGAACAACTCGTGATGCCGCATGCCATAACATTCCAAGCTCAACTTTGCAATCAAACACAAGGCCTGGCATTACATAGACAATATTCAGAACAAACTCTTAACACAGGAATATCTCAGCAGAGTAACTATTTACTTCTAAACTGAACACAGGAATAGGAAGAAACACTCGACGCTGCTCACAGCAAGGGCGTCCCACTCAGAAATATCAAATGTCTTCTGTCTAAGATCAATGAGCAAATTTTGACAAGGTTTTCCAATTCCAGTATATTAAACTAACGTCTTCTTACTAACATCAATGATTAAACTTTGACAAGCTTTTCCCATTCAAAATATGTAATGCCTATGATCGTGGAGTCCTGTTGTAGCTTCTTGTACTTGTTTGGGCACTTTTTGCCCAGGGCACTCCACGTGTTGTTAAATTGCCAATGCTCTCTACAGACTAGTCATGTCACCGGTGTCTAATAATACTCTGTAAAGCTTCTCGGTCATTCCTTCTGTAATGTAGTGCAAACAAAGACTACTTCTTTCTGCAAAGTGGAACGACCAACTGGACCCAGTAATGCAGCAGTTTGCCTTGGACACATTGGCTCCTTTTGTGCAGTTCAACTAAAATCAAAGTCGGAATAAAACCGAGCTTTAATTTTGATATCCCTGTAAGTAACAATAGGTATAAGGGAAACAATTACTGAGAAATAACGGTTGATGACTTGTACTCCCAGAAGAAAAGCATCTACTGATCTACTTTATCTTAATGGGAAACAAAGCAGGAGAGTAGCAATTCTCCATCAGTGTGATTCATTCATATTGACTGAGCCATTATCTTAACAATGCCTTGTTTCAACATGTATAAAGAACGACCAAGCAAAAAATTACCATTCCTAAAACAATGCAACTGATTCATTTTAACAGAGACATTATCTTAACAATACCTTGGTTAAACATGTAGAAAGAACTACAAAGCAGGATAGTACCATTCCTAACAAGTGTTGCAGTTTTGAACTAAGATTCAGTAGTTAATTAATTCTAAGAGTGGCATTGCTTAATTTTACCAGTGGCATTAGATTAACGAAAAGCATAAATAGTTCCAGGGGAGAGTGGGCGCAACAATAGTATGTGCTTCCATCTACTTATAAAGGGGGTGATGCAGAGTTTGTTGTAACAAAGCAACAAGCATCATGTCTGGGTTGGTCCCATTTTTGTTCACTACTTAATGGGAAAAGACAGCAATACAATAGCTTCAATTCAACATTTATTTAAAACAGTACCAATACAAGTAGCACAACATCTCAAAGCACACTACACAATCATGTGGATGAAGGCCTGTACTGACCTTTCATGAGACGGACAAGATAAAATACGAATCTGCCAACACGAATAGGAAATCCAATCTCGTTTTGTGCAGTTGCACTAAAATCAAGCAAAGTGTTTCGCGTAGCGAAGTAAAATGTCGCAATAGCAACAAGTTGAATAGATATCCCTGTTTAAACAGAGGCAAAAAAAGAATCAATTACTGGCTAATAAAGGAGGATGAAACATGCGGCCACAAAAATGGTAATCCCGCCAATCCCTAACAAGTGTTGTAGTTTTGAAATAAGATTCAGTAGTTAATTCTGAGAGTGGCATCAATTACTGGCTTATAAAGGGGGTGATGCTGAATTCGTTGTAACAAAGCAACAAGCATCATGTCTGGATTGGTCCCATTTTTGTTCACTACTTAATGGGAAAAGACAGCAATACAATAGTTTCAATTCAACATTTATTTAAAACAGTACCAAAACAAGTAGCACAACATCTCAAAGCACACTGCACATCTTGTGGAGGAGACCAAGATTTGAAACAACTCGCCACAAAAACTGGAAACAAATCTCGATCTCCTTTTGTGTAGTTCCACCAAAATTAAGCAAAGTCACCGGTGTGACATTCAAGTTGAACTGCACAAAACACTCTTAAAACACAAGTGTTTCGAGTAGCGAAGCAAAATGCCGCAATAGCAACAAGTTGAATCGATACCCCTGTTTTAATAGAGGCAAAAAAGTAAACAATTACTTGCCGATAAAGGAGGATGAAACAAACGATGACAGAAAGAAGCATCTAACTTATCTTGGATGGAAAACAAAGTAGGATAGTAGCATTTCTAAAACAATTGCATTGATTCATATTAACAGAGACATTCTCTTGAAACAACATTCGTTAAAAAATGTAATTTAATTTTAACAGTGGCATTGCTTCAATTTTTCGGCGGCATTCTTAGATTAACAACAACAAAATAGCTGTATGGGACATGCTAGCACCATGTGCGTCCACACGTATAAATGGGTGATGCAGAGTATGTAGCCAAGCAGGATATATGTGTTGGTCCCATACTTGTTCTCTTTGAACCTTTTTCCTATGTGAGGGCAGCAAATATAGTCCTGCACAAACTAGCTGACCCCCCAATTTCTTTCCCTTTTCAACAAAGAGATTGGTTCCTTACAGATGTGTGTACTGGGTTACCCCCTTTTTCCCTTTTCGACCTACAAAGCGGCTGGATAGCTAGTCTATACTACTTTCTGCCCCTCCTTTCCTCATTGAACCACGTCCTAGATTCTTGATCCAGCCCACCGCACCCTTCTTTCCTCTTTGAACCAAGACCTAGATTCGACTACAGATCGAAAAAGGTCCACATGCAGCTAGAGCAACGACGGTTTCAAAGAAACTTATACCTTAGGGTCGTCGGGATGTGGCAAGGCGTGCAGCGGGAGCCTAGATCTGCCCACACTATGTACGACAGCGAGGAAGAAGGGGTCGGTGGCCCTCCCGCACAGGCGCTGGGTGAAAGAGAACAGCGCAACCGGCAGTGGATTGCCTCCCTCGCCGAAGGCAATAGAGTGAACGCTGCACCTCCTCCCCTTCCCGGTGCGACGGGATACGGATGCCTCCTTCACCAGCTGTGAGGGGGGAGAGAGATACAAGAAGCCAACATTGTCATGTTTAGATCTGGTGAAGAGAGGGTGAGAGACTATGAATATAGCAAACCCTAGCAAATGAACGCCGAGCCTCCAACGTGTAACATATATGTAGTGCGGCGAGCGTGTGGAGAGTGCAAACCCTAGAGAACAAGAGCTGAGGCTCCCGCTTATATATATACTACTGTAGTACGGACTGAGCTCAGGTGCCTTCACTGCACCTGCTTTTGACTGCATGACAGGTGAGCCAGCCACATTTTGGGCCCACGTGTCATAAACCCAAAGGCAGGTGCACTAAGTCAATGAAGCTGCGTCCATATAGTACTCTCGTGTATATGACTAATATATAGTGGAGTGGTTTTCTTATTCTCTCCATAACAATCGTTTTAAATTGTGTAAGTACGAAACGAAACTCTTTATTTAATGTACAGTGAAGAAAACTAGTACTACTTCCGATGAACTAACGATCCACGCCCACGCGTCCTGGTCGCACTTCCTGTCCTTCACGTGTGGTACACTACCCTCCCTTAAGTGAACAACCACACATGCGCCAAATTATCGGACACGTGTGAGAGTGTGTACAAATAAAGAATTTTAATTTCAATTATCGGAAAGGTTTGAGAGTATTACAAAGTTTGACTTCAGTCAAATCTAATATGCGGAGTAAATAAAAATGGAGGGCTACTATGTCCATCCGGGTTTTTAGTCCACACCATTTTTTAAATCAAAGTTAATAGCTGGACAAATAAAATTACAGGGGAGCTGGAGACAAAGTTGTGAGAAGGCTTAGAAATCAATACAAAACTTATGCTCTTAGTACCAACGTCGATCCTTCTTCGAGGAAGCATTTGGTTCATAGCCAATTGTGTGATAAAATTGCACCAACGTGAAAGACGACTGCGTCTCCAACGCAACCAAGGTGAACTGGCGAAGGATATCATCTTTGTGCGTAACAAGCAAAGAGCACTGATGGAAGACAACTTGTTTTTCATTGAAAATCGATCAGCTTCACCAACCGACGCAACCATGAGGCGCAACCATGAGCATCGATAGGTCATCGTGGTGATGCATCATCCATTTGGCATCAAGTTTGGGTGAGGCACCTATGAAGTTAATCCTCACTGTGGTCTGTTTCTTCTCAGTAATCAAGCTCGAGGAAGGAAGAACCACGTGGCAGAGGACAGTGAGGTGGAACAACAATGGCCATCCAATTTTGTGCAGTTCCACTAAAATTGAGGAAGACATGCCCGGGTATGGAGACACGCATCGCTGTTTCCAAAAATATAAAAACGGGTTAGCAACGACATCTCAGTTGTCAATAAGAATTAATGAAAAGTACACCAACAAACAGAAGCATCATAATTATCTTGATGGGAACTAAACCAGGATACCCAAGAAAAAAAAGCATTTCTTCATTTAACCAGTGATAGTACGACCACCATATGGACAATGACCGCACAACCACCATGTACTTTTTGTCGAAACAACATGTATACCTCCACCGAGGCATAAATCAGGGAAACTTTTCGAGTGGCATTTCCTCTATAATAGTACTAGTAGGTGATGTTGGACCAGCCGACGAACCCTAGCTACTATGCATGGGGAGCTGGGGAGTAGTCGCATAGAGGAAAACCCGCATGCAGCAACCTGGGGAGCTGGACCAGTACAAGAAGTTATACCTCAGGTGGGCGAGATGTCGTTTAGGCGGGCGGGCGGGATCTGCCCACACGATGACAGCGAACAAGGGTGCAGAGGATCTTCGTCCGTGCCAGCGCCGACTCTGAGAGGACGGTGCGCATCGGCTTACTCCGTCGCCGACGGTGACAACATCAACGCTGCACCTCCTCACCTCCCGCAGTGGACGGGATTCGGCCGGATATGTGACCACCGGTGAGGAGAGAGATAGAGTGGACACTGTCATCTTGTTTTGATATGGAGAGGGTGAGAGAGCGAGATGCGAGAAACTCTATCAAACAAGAGGCTATAATGGAGTAAAAAAATCTCTCCATAGCAGTGGATTTAAATAGAATACGCGTGTTCCCGGAAAAGAAACGAAAACTGGCGGACAATTTTTTAAGGGTCTGTCTAGGACACATCTAAGTTGATGTCCACTCTATTTGTGGTCTATTTTCTTTGTCCTAGTTTTTTTTGTTTCTTGTTGCTAAATTATATACTTGTGGGAGCTTAGATGTGATATCCTTAAATAACATCTAGATGTGAATTAGACAAACTGATTTTCTAACGTACCAAGAAAGAAAACTCGATCAAAAAACACGCCCCCGCTTCCAGGTCGCGAGAGTCGTCGCGCACACACACATACACATAGACATGCATATCCGTGTTTACGTAAAATTCCATTTCCATCTCCATCTCCAATCATATTTGTTCAACTGGCACATTATTTACGTTGTTAATTATATACGTAGCAATATTAACATACAACATCTCTTGTTTGCCCACGTCCGAACCTCTGCAACGGCCGGTCCTGACCAACCCAAACCCTCTTCATCACCCGCGCGTGCTTCCCGTCCGAAACGGTCAGTGCCGCATTCATGCCCGGCCAGAGCGGACACGACCTCTCACTGGCGCCGGCATTGAAGCGGCGCGGCGGCCGAGAGAGCGTCGCCCACGCCGCTTCCGGGTGCACGCGGCTGCTCCGTGTTCAAAGGTCGCAATAGCCGGCTACAACATGCATGTAAAAAGTTCTTGGAAGTCCGTTCCATAGCTAGCTGTCCTCCCCCAACTCGTCAATCTCTTCCAGTAGTGCCAGTACTCCATGGCGCGATCCATCGACAAGCAGGCGGGAAAGTTATCGTATACTCGGTTTGCATTGAGTGGCATGCCGAGCGACCATGTGGGGTCGAGCCGTGGAGGAGGGTGAGACACGAACACGACAGACGTGATTTAAACGTTGATTTTGCTCGATGGCGCGATCCAACGAAACGAAATGTTGGTTTCTCTCCGTTTCCATTTTTTCTCTGGAAAAACGGAAACTTTCCACTCCATTTTCATTCCTATTCCAAGGTTGCCCCGTTACAACATTCCATCAAATACAAAGGAAAACTAACACGCATGCTGATGCATCTCAATGATTCATAGATCATAACCAATATTTACTTCACAACTAAATAAAAAATTTGTGAGAGCATGTACGAAAGAAAAACTACTGATGGGTCACTACGACTTAAACCCTAAACCCTAAACATGATTTAATTTCCTGGCTAGGTAGAACCTGTCGAAGGAAAGACGGCTGGCACCCTGGATCATACGATGCTTTTGTGCAGTTCCACTAAAATCGACATGAGCATCCCTGATGGCAAAGATATTGAAGATGTGTGATTAGAATAATAGTACTGACACTAGTTCATGAGACATAAACTCATCACAAGTAGAAGCCGGTAGAAGTGGAGAAAGATCGACATGGAGATGGAGCTACGGCAGTGGAGCAAGCCGGCTTCAAAAGGAAGATGGACTACCTGGGACGTCGGGCTGTAGCTAGAAGGGCGGTTGGGACGCGCCATTGGCCCATACCACGGTGACCCCTGATTGGGACGCACCGACTATGGGTTTTCTCCCTCGCCGATGTCAACCGCGTCTACGCATAACATTGTTCCCTTCCCCCAGCTGCGGGATCAGGCTCGTCGTTCTATGCTTGTGAAGAGAGCAACCTAAGCAAGCAGGCTTGTAGCTTAGGCTCCTGCTAGTGTATATATAGTGGTTTTCTTTTCTCTCCATATCAACCATTTTATATTGCGTACGTGTCATTCAAGAGTGAAATGATGGTTGCTTCTTCCGACTAACTTACTGTGTGATTTGACTGCTCCTTAGTGGCCCCTACACGTACTCCCCCAACGTGTATGCAACAGTCACACGTACACATGGATGCAAAAACGCGCGCGACGCCCTAATGCATGCATGTCTGAGCACACGACGGAACGCACACGGTCACGCTCAAGTGGTCAACCTACACGTGCATGCACACACATACTCAGTCAGTGTGAGCTACTGACCGTATAATCACCGGAAAATATATATATTGAGCACAATGAGCGTATTATGAAGTCCACTGACCGTATTTTTACAAATATATAGTGACAGACAGTGTATTTATCTCGTTTGAAATTAAGCCATATTAACCGGAGAGGAGGTAGTATGGACTAGCATTACTTTGCTATGTCCCGTCAACTTGCCGAATGAGGAGAAGATTGCAGGACGGGAGAAGCTTGCGCGCGGTGGCTCGCAGGACAAGGAGAAACTTTTGACTAATGCAAGCTCTCCCTCGCTCAGGCGGTGGACGTGCAACAGTTAATTCGGTGTTAGATTGCCATAAGCATACACTATACTACTAGTGCTATTATTGTTCGACTTCCCGAATAGGCGAACAGCCAAGCGCAAAGTTTGCTAGTAGTACTAGTACTACTACTATAGTCTATAAAGGTATGTACTATACCAGTACTAGGAACCGGATGGAGGAGCGTCTGCACTCTTATTATAATTTTAAAATGTGATAAAGCAATCTTCAACACATTTGGTTCTCTTCAAGGGTTCTCGCATGTGATAATGGAAGTTGATTGCATGGAACACTCGCCACAATTCTCGCTTAATTCTGGCTCATATATTGTTACAAATAGTAGCACTCGGTAATATTTCCTCTTTTTTTGTTATTCAGCATGTAAACAGGTCAGCAAACCTTGCGGCGCATCTTCGTGCGAACCGTGCTTGCTGCACTTTGAATGTGGCCGAGAGCTGGCTTGATGAAACACCTCGCTTCCTACTTTTTTTGCGGGGTACCTCGCTTCCTAGTGACCAGTGTCTTGGCTGATCGTCCTAAGAATGCTTATATATGAATAAAGCTCTCTCATTTACCCGCAAAAAAGATTAAGCCATATTAACCGGAAAGGAGGGAGTATGGACTAGCACTACTTTTTGGTGTGTCCCGTCAACTCATAGAACGAGGAGAAGCTTGCAGGACAAGGTGAAGCTCGCTTACGCCTTTTGACTAATGCAACCTACCCTCGGTGGACATGCATCAGTCCATTCGGTGTCAGATTGTCAGAGGCATACACTGTAGTACCCAACATGCGGAGTACCATCATTGTTCGACTTCAAGAAGAGGCGAAGAGCCAAGCGCAGTAGTACGAGTAGAACTACTACTAGAACCGCATGGTGGAGCGTCTGTACTCCTTTTTTATCTCTGATAAAGTACACATTTATTCCAGAGAAGGGCAGAAAACGGCATCCCAACATGTAATGAATGATATCGATCAACCAACCATGCTCGAATATATCTTGGCCTCCGTGCGAGCCCGTCTGTGTGTTCTTTCTCCTCGTCTCTCCCAAGGAATGGCGGGTTGGCTCTTTGCCGTTAATTGAGATCGGTTTGCTCACACTCCTGTCCCACATGTCTGTGATATGCCAAGAGGAGGTGTGTTGACCGACCGGCCATACGCGTACTTGGTTTTGCACCTTCATACTACTCCTCCCTCCGTCACAGTTTACAGGGCGCGCTTCATTATGATGCATTTCTCTCAATGCATTTCCACCACCAGAGAGACTTTAGATGCGTTTGGTTTAATACTCAATTAATTAGGGTGTGGTAACCGCGATCAAGTCCACAATTTTCTCTGCATGTACTGTACTACTATGGAGTGGAGTAAGTGCATGCATGTGTGTACCCGGGGTGGAAGCACTGCATGCATGTGTGTGTACGCATTATTCCCTCTAGTAATAGACGTCGTGCTATAACTACCAATGCTATTTTTCAGGCCGATCGCTAGTCGCCTTGGTCCCACAAATTTTTTTCTTTTTTCTGAAGCGCGCTGTATAAACAATGACGGATGGAGTAGTATGAGCGGATTCTAAGAAGAGCGTATTGATGGTTGCTTCTTCCGAGCAACTTACTCACTATTAATGCGGCGCAACGACCGGGCTGAGTCTCCCATGCGGTTGTGCACTACCCCCTCGGTTCTTAAATATACTCCGAAGTATTTGTCTTTCTAGAGATTTCAACGAGTGACTACTCAAATATTTGTCTTTTTAGAGATTTCAAATGGACTGGCACATACAGATGTATATAGACATATTTTAGAGTGTAGATTCACTCATTTTGCTCCGTATGTAGTCACCTATTGAAATCTCTAGAAAGACGAATAGAATATTTAGGAACGGAGGGAGTACACATACGAAGCAAAATGAGTGAATCTACACTCTAAAATATGCCCATTTGAAATTTGTAAAAAGACAAATATTTAGGAACGAAGGAGTATAATTTTGCGCATGGCACATGGACCCAGATGATGAAGAGGCTTTTGGCAATGCTACAAGCTTCCATCATTTGTTTACATAATTGATGTACTATACAAATAATTTTCCAGTGACATGAAATTGTACAATGGTGTGAGCTTTCAGCTTTTGTTTCGCATGTCTTGCCATCGATGCTCTTTCGGAAACAATAAAAAACTAACTTCCTTGCTAATGCATGTCAATTATTAGCATATCAGAGATAATAATTACATCACAACTGAAGATAGAGTTGTGAGAAGGTGTTAAATTAAAATTGATCCATGCTTTCATTGGCAGCAATGTCCCCCCATCTCTGTCTAAATCAACAAGGCATGTTGGGAAAAAAAGTAGCTGTCTGGAGCATGCAACATTTCGATCATTTTGTGCAGTTCCACTAAAATAGAGCTGAGCGTCCCTGTTCCAAAGATATTAAGTGTGATTACGATAATAGAGGACTGCTGATGAAACAATAAACACACAAATAGAAGCCGGTCACCTTTGCAGTCTCTCTTAAGACTAACTAGTTAGAGAAGATTAGGCTCGGAGTTGGATGAGGAGGATAGAGCAAAACCAATCTCCCTTTGTGCAGTCGCACTGAAATGTAGAGACGTTGCCCGTGTGACATTTTAGTACAACTCCACAAAACACTCTTAAGAAAAAAGTGATTTGTGCAGTTCACCAAAAGGTCGCAATAGCAACAAGGTGAAATGGATAGCCCTGTTTGCAAAGAAGAGGTAGAAAGGAAACAATTACTAGCCAATAACAGTTGATGACACATGCGACGACAAAAAAGAAGCATATTCCTTGTCCTAAGGGAAGATAACAACACGGTTGTGTTTGTCTAAAACGGCGTGAGGACGAGAGTGCAATATGGAAAATACGCCGGGCGAGCTACGTTTTGGGCAAAGAACTATGGAAGATCCACATGCAGCGACGTGGGAAGACGGGCAGTGGAGCAAGGACGGAGGGGATACCTGGAGGTCGTCGGGATGTAACTAGGTGAGCGGCGGTGGGCGGAATCTGCGAGCAGGTGGCGTAGGCCCTGCCGCGCCGGAGCTTGGTCAGAGAGAACGGTGTGTACTACAGATCGGGACGTGCTGCCTTGGCACTGTCGAACGGAGAAACGATGCACTTCCTCCCTTTCCCCCGGCAGACGGGATGCAGCCGGATCAGTGACCAACGGTGAGAGAGAGAGAGGCCACCGCACTCCGTTTCCCCCGGCGGACGGGATGCGGTCGGATCAATGACCTATGGTGAGAGAGAGAGAGGCCACCGCAGCCTTTTGTGAGATACTCTGAAGAGCGACAAACCAGGCAGGCAGGCTCCATCGTATATAGTGAGCGGACTACCTTTTTCTCCATAAAAGTCGTTTTGTATTCTGTGTACGTGCCATTGACCACTATAACTTTATTTAATAATAACGCGGCAACGCATCAAGTCGAACTTTGTTTCGTGCACGCGTGGTACACGACCTCCCTAGGTAAACAACTGCTACAGGCGTTCAAATTAGCACGTGGGCTGCCATTTCGTAAAGAAATGAGCTCCACCGTGTACCCGCGCGGGTGTGGCTGAGCACGAAGCGTGAGTACGTGCACGGTGCACCTATTCTCTTCTTGTATACGTACACCACCTACGTGGGGTTGTGTGAGAGAGATACAAACCTAGAGAGATATAGTGTGGGGGTTCTTGAGAGTTTTTTTTGGGGGGGGGGGTCAATCAAAAAATGTAACATATGCAATGTGTGTGAAATAGAGTACTGGATATAACATATATATAGAGGGGGCGGTCCACGAGAAGAGAGTGGAGGTATCATCGGCTTGAGGTGTCCATAGAATCGAAGAGAGGGATGATGTGTGTGTGTGTGCAGGCGCGATCGATAAAGAGTGCCATCGAATTTGTGTGTGCCCACGTCAAAGATATAGAGTGGCTGGCCTACTGGAACGTGAGAGGGGACATGTGCGGTTTATCTATGTGGCATGGATACCTACCTATAGCGCTCGACTATCGGTGTGTGGTGGGGGAAGAGGGAGGCCAATTAACTATAGAGGTACAATGGCTGCTTTATGTGTGGAGGAGGAGAGAGGCCTACCTCATGTATTAAGGAGATCGATCTGCCTCATGTATTAAGGGAGATCGATCGGCATCCACGCATATGTGCAGGAGAGGAATAAGGTTGGGAGAGAGACAGAGCTAGAGTGTTGGAGGGGGTGGTAGTGGAGTTGCTTCTAACAAATGGTGGGATAGGCTTGCTAGACAAACGGAGGGCACACACGCAATATCAATAAGAGAGGAGATGGCTGCTTGTTGTCTGTGCACGTGCGTGTGAGAGACGGGTCAGGAGGCATGCACGAATGATGAGGGGGGACGATGTGGCTGTGGTAAGCACACATAACTACATATGAAGATTAATCGTCCTTTGTTAGAGAAAGGAGAGACATAACTTGTGAGGTACGTCGATCGATGGGGGGGTAGTTAAAGTCGATCTAGGTATATGTTGGGAGATCGATCGGTATACATGCATGTGTGTGTTAGAAGCAAATGAGGCACGAGGAGAAGGATAGAGAGAGAGGGATGCATGTAGGAGGTGGTACGAGAGGCATACTATATCGAGGGGGGAGGAGTGTGCGAGTACGAGAACGATGAAAAGAGTGGTGGGAGTGAGGCATGGACGGTGACAAGAGAAGAGGGGAAGCTTGTGTTTGTGCTAGGCACACCTGGCTAGAGAGGCATATCGATCGATGTGTGCCGTAAAGAAGGAGCTGGGGGGCCTACACACACCGTGGGTGAACGACCTAAAGTGAAAAGACGAATTTGCACGATGGAGCTAGAGAAGGAGGGTGAGAGGGATGCGGGCGTGTGCATGCACAAGAGAAAGTTAGCACTAGCTACAAAGATAAGAAGGTTGTGTGGGTGTAAAAGACGAATAGAGATCATATATACTTCATTATAAAAAAGCGAATTCGGATATTTGAAGAATTTATCATAGTGTTTTAAACCGACGCATGTGTGAATATATATAACGGTGATACACATGGTGTGGTTATGAACATATTATACTACATTTAATTTATTTTATCTCTACTCTTATAAAAAATGGAGTTGTTGATGATGGTGTGCCTGCCATCCTGCATTATAGGCCGTCCGATTATATCTGGCGGATAGCAAGGAAACTATGATGGTTGAAATTGGCAACAACCATGATTGTAGATTCTTATTGAAATAGAGAAACGAATTCAAATTTAGTTCGAATTGCAGCGGTAGTATAGACATTTGGAATGCACTAAAATGTTGGTATGAGTAGGTTACATGCATTATACAACAATCAAAAAAATTTAATCGGACATAATATGGATTCATACTCCCTCCTTCCATCTATATAGGGCGTAATGAGTTTTTTAAGACCGCCTTTGACTATTGACAAGATTAATAGTACATGACATGCACAATGTGAAAATTATATCATTGAATGAACCTTTCACAGACGAATTTAACAGTGTGCTTTGTGTAAGTTGCATGTCATATATCATTGCTCTAATATTTGGTCAAAGTTAGCATCAAAAAACGCATTAGGCCCTATATAGATGGAAGGAGGGAGTAGCTTTGAATAGCATCTGTATAGTAAAACGGGGCAAGACTCTCTCTTTGTGTGGCTGAATAGTTTTATTTTTTTGTTTTTATTTTTGGTTGAGGGAAGTGCGAATTGATTTGGTATGTACAAGTACAATATTACTACATGTTAGGCTTGTCCCTAAAATTCAACCCGCATCTTGTTATATCCCAAAATTTCAGATATCGTGCTCCCAAAACTGTCGCCTTCACAACCCGCGCCTTGCTATCCCGAAATTACAACGCGCGCGAAAACTCCCTCCAGCTGCCAAATCCCGACACGCGAAATCCCCCTTCTAAGCCTGAGCCTAAAGGGTCGCTAGTTCAAATCGGTGGGGGGTACTTTTGTAACACACCCTACATTTTGGACAAGCGTGTCCCTAAGTCATGCTTCACCCCCTCCCATCGTCCCATTTTCGCCATTCAAAATCCCAGGCCGCGAAACCCCACCCTCCTCCATCCACCACATCACCGCTACCCAACCGGAGCCTCTTCCCCGACGACGTCGTCCACCGCAAAAGCTCGACGTCCCTCGTCCACCTCCCCGGATGAGGATCCGTCGTCCATCTCGCTGTCCCGCCGGTTCAGCCGCCCGTCCTCCACCTCCAAGGAGCTGATCCGACGATCGCCTCGTTTATCGCGGCTGCTCCATCCCCACAGCGCCGCCTTAACCTGCTCCACCGGAACCGCAACATCCTCACCGACTCCTCGGACGAAGCCGAGGCCTGCTCGGCGCCACCAAAGAGGTTGTACACTCATCGCATCACACCTTCTCCTTAACTCGACCTCCCGGCACCAATGGTGCTCCATCTCGCACCCCCATGGAGTGGCTACCTTGAAGCCGGCGCCGCGGGCGACATCTCCATGACGGCTCTCCCCCAGTGCGAGGCCCCTTCGGCGGCGGCGTCCATACCAGCCGGATCTGCTGCTGCTGCTCCGGCTCTCGCTCGCTCGCGCTGCTGCTGCTGCTCCGGCTCTCGCTCGATCGCTCACTCGCCCAGCTGCTGCTGCTCTCCTCCTCGCTCGTGCTACTGCTCTTCTCTGATTAAGCTACATTTCAATCGACTGAATCGACTTTTGGGTCAGTCGATTTTCAGGGGTTGGGGGGGTCGCCGGAGTTAAGGAAGAACCACCCGCAGCGGGGACGGGGGCTCACCGGAGAGGTACCCCACTATCTATCTTAGGGTTCAGGGTGGGGGGCGGGGGGCCTAGAGGGCTGGCCGGGGCGGCGGTGGCGAGTTGTTTCGGGGCGGCGAGGCGGCGCTGGGGCCGGCGATTCGGCCGGTGGTGGCTAGCGGCTCAGGGGGGGTGCAGGTTGAAGATGAACTGCAGGCCCTCCCTAAACTACATGTCAAGTGCCTCTCTGCTACCATTGCGTTCAGTTTCAACAGTAGCATTTAGATTCCACAGTAAATTTCAATTTCGACAGTTAAGTTCAGAGTCAACAATTTTTACCTCATCTGTTGTAGTCAAGTGGTTTTTGGTGATGTTAATTTTACATCCATTTTACATCATCTATTGGAGATGCTATTAGAATCCCACTTGAGATTGACGATATCTGTCTTGTGCTGCTTCAGCCTTGACGTCTTACGGCTCACCGGAGTTGCTCCAACGATAGAACGATCCATCACAACAGAGCAGTGCCCTGGACGCCGTCTACAGATTCCTCAGATCTTCCTCCACACCTCCAACAGCCACCTCTGCCTCAACTACTTCAGCGACCAACCCAATGATGCTGAGGTCGACACGGCTACGGCAAAGAGGTTGTACACTTGTTGCATCACTTATTACTATACATTCACGTCGATCCATTAGGGCTATTTTGGTTCAACGGAAAAACGTCGATCCACTGGTTGTTACCATCACTCTAAATTTCTGCATGCTCTCCTTACATAATCTCACCATATTTTTTTCGTATGCATGTCGGATATTGTACACAGTCATGCTGAACATGTAGAGAAAAAGAGAAGAGTTTTGCGTGGTAATACAATGTCATGCAGACATCGCTCCATGGTGGGTTCAATTGCAAACCCTCCCCACCCCTCTCCAGATTGTAATCCAGAGGAAGATATCTGTTCTGAGGCGGATTCAGAAGCTGCTGACCACTCCTATTTACCCCCCAAGGTGTTTGCTCTACCTTGGCATGATGATGTTAGTCATATCATGCATATGTTGCCTTGCAATGCCTACTTTTGACATCATATATGTCATTTGCTTAGTTTAGACATGTTCTGTAATGCCACCTGTTTAGTTTCTATATCATATATGGGAATTATGCAGTCTCATGTCTTTTAGCCAGCCATAATATATGTGAAATGTGCAATGCCATCCTATTTAACCAGGCATCATATATTTGAATGATATCTTGCCCATCCTTTTCTTCATTACATTTCCATTTGTCGACAATGTTTGTACATTAAACTACTCTTCCTATGAATCAGCCATTTGGGTGGGAGATGGAAAAATCTGGAGTGAAAACAAGGCCTTCAGAGCAGACAGTGCTACCTGTCGAAGCAGATCTCTTGTTGGATCCCGATAGCTCCTCAGAGATGGACTCAGAGACAGATGACCAGTCCTATTCCCCCACTGAGGTGTATGCTCTAACTTGGCACGGTTATACTACTCATATCATGCATACGGTGTCTTGCATTGCATAGTTTAGACATCATATACACAATATTCAACACCATGTTCTTAGTTCAGACATCATATCGAATGCCCTCTGTTTAGCATATAAATCACATATGTGAATTAAATGATGTGATCCTGATTACTCAGATAACATGTAGGTGAATTATGTCATGCGATCCTGTTTAGTTATTCATCATATCTTTGAATTATGTTATGCTATGTTGTCCAGTTTAGATAGACATCTATATGTGAAATTATGTCATGCTATCCATTTTAGTTAAACAATATACATGTCAACTATTTCATGCCCTATTTTTTCCACACTATCTATTGCATCTGTCTCTCATACAATGTCTGTGCATTCAACTATGTTTCCTGTTTATCATCCATTTGAATTGGAGTGGGTGATGCCAGTATCTAGCGGACTAAAAACACGGTCTTCAAATAAAATAGTGCTACCTCTTGGTGGAGATAGCACCCCGGTTGTACACGCACAAGAACCAGCCCTACCACACATAACCCAAACTCTCATATATTGTACCCCTACTGCGATGGACAGAGAACCAGCTTCACCCAATCTAACCCCAACCCCAGCCGATAGTAACCCAGTTCCTGTTGACACAGCACCATCTCCACCACAGAGCTCCCAAACAAGAGCAGTTAGTAAGGCAGCTACAGTGCCCAAAGGGCCAGTACTATCACAGCGAACCCCAACTCCACCAGTTAGTATGCCTATTCCTGTGGAGGAAGCACAACCAGCTAGTCGTAGTTTAGCATCTATCGCATTTGATGTTGTTAAATCGTATGTGTGTATCTTCCCATCTTGGAAATATTATACTGAAGATGAAGGAAAATGCCAATTGCAGGTGTTTGTCCAGGAGTTATGTGTAAGTAATGTTATTCATGGCAATTACTTTGCTTCGTCCCATACATCCTACCTCCATGATGGTTATAATACATCAAATTTTCCCATTTTTCTCTATAGAGAAGGACCGATTTGGAAACTCAGGATGAGGTAATCTGTGCTAATACCTCTGCTATCTTCAAGAATGCTTGGTGGCAGTATTGGAATTACCTGAAGAAAACATACTTCGCCGGCAAAGAAACTCATCAAATTCCCTTACGTTCTCCTGAGACACATTTACTGGACGATGACTGGGAACGCCTTGTTCTGTACTGGTCCCGAACCAAGAATGTTGTAAGGTCTATGAGCTCATTTTCTATTTTTAAGTATTATATTCTTGCGTCTTACTGTACTCTGTTCATGTAGAACAAGTGCCTAAACCTAAAGAACAACTGTTCTAATTTAAGATTCCATTGCTATCATAGTTCAAAAAAGCGCTAGGCGTTAATTGTGTGTTTTGCCACTGCCTTGCGCTTTACTGACCAAAGTGCATGCTTATGCGCAGTTATGCACAGATTAAGCGTACTTATGCGCAATGCGTTTTGCCAACGCCTAGAGCCTAGGCGCGCTTAAGCGCTCGCTTAGGCGCGCCTTTTTTAGCTATGATTGCTTTGCTCTTGTATCACTGTATTTACTCATACAAACTTATTTTTAAATTGAAGGATCCAATCGAAACTCCAATGGCACAGCAGGTATGTTCACGCATGTTTCTTTAACAGGTTTGCTCTTATCAATAGCTCTATTGATTTCAATTTCAATTGTGTATACAGTTGACTTTCATATCATGCACATTACTAGCATCACAACAGAGCCAATAGTGTTGTTGTACATGTAGACCCATGGTACCCATCTGAAATCTTGTTGTGCCATGTAGTTTCCCACGCTTTGTATTCTTTCACTGCTGCTTTGTCTTGAACTGATATGATTTGAACCATGTCTCTATTTTGAATTGGCAAGACAATGTAGTGACCATAGGACATAGTTATATGTTTGTTTGATGCTTTTATTATGTACTAGTACTTGGCAATAGAAGACTTGGTAGTTTAATCATGTCCACCTTACTAATGAACTGGTTCACCGAAATGAGTTTCATATACTAGTACATGCTAAACTTGTTATGTGTCTGCTTGTTTCTTCTTTTAGAATGCTGACAGAATATTGGGGAAGAGTGCCTTATTAAGCAATGGTAAAAGAAGTAATGCAGATAAGGTTCAGGATAGTGACACATCCTTGTTGGTCTCCAACAAAGCTAATAAAACAGATAAGGAAGACTATCTTGAAGACAGTGAGACAACCCCAAAGTCCTGTCTTGGTTTAGTGCTCGAGTTACTGGCCACTACCGCTTGCACAAGCTATTCAAACTCACTGTCTGAATCAGTTCGGTTTCTTGAGTCTCACTACAAGCTGAAAGACATCGATCAGCTGTGCTGCGACAAGAAGCGGAAGGACTGCGGAAGTCCCTGGAGCATTCAGATGCATACTTTCTGGTGCAACAGCAAGCTGTGTTGGAGGATTTTAGCGCCAAACAGGACAAAGCTAATCAGCTTGCTAAGCTTATTGCTAGCATGGTGGATACCCAGGATAACGTTTATTGAGCTCTTCTGAAGTTGTTTCAGTTATGCTCTTGTTTTGCTGCCACGTTTATTTGCACTGGTGGCCAATTTTGACGACCAGTGTATGTAATGTGCTGCTTTGTTCCCTATATTTGCACTGGTGGCAAACTTTGATTGTCCAGTGGATGTAATATGTGTAATAGCGGTAATAGGCTAGCGCTAATTGCTTGCTTATTTATTTCCTTATTGTCTTGTTTAGTTGTTTGCTTGTAGTCACTGCAGTTCTTTTTCTGTGTTTTTCTAGTGGCCACAATAGCCTATTTTTGGTAACTAGGTCAAAATAATCATGGCAACACAATAGACTGTTGTAACCATGGGCCACCTGCAGGCCGTATGATCCATGGGCCTTCTTCCGACCGTAGGATCCATTGGCCTTCTATACGGGACGTAGGATCCATCGGCCTTCTATACGGGCCTTAGGGTCCATGGGCCTTCTACGGGCCGTATGATCCGTTGGCCTTCTATGGGCCGTACTATCCATGGGCCTCATACGGGCCGTAGGATCCATGGGCCTTCTACGGGGCGTATCATCATTTCGCCAATCATGGGCCGTATTATTCGTGGACCATAACGGGCCGTTAATAGGCCGTATTTGATAACTCTATGAAAACAGCCCAACGGTTTTTTACATGAAAACGGCCTAATGTATTAACGGTCTACAAATGGGCCGACTGTAACGACAGGCTGAATTTGGCCCACAAGCAGAAAATGACAGTAACGGGCCGTATATAACCGAATGCTGCAAATGAGCCCAAGAATCAATGGGCCCTGAGAAGGCCGAAAGATAACTTGGGCTGGAAACAGCCCAATGGAATAACGAGCTGTTAATGGGTATAAAGTGATACACTGTTCATTACGGGCCAGTTTCACCACGGGCCGTTAATGGGCCAAGAGTTCTAAAGGGCCTCATATGGGCCGAAAGAAGTCATGGGCCACACATGGGCCGGAAGTTAAACCAGGCTGGAATCATATTGGACGGCCCAGATGACGCTACTAGGCCTAATTCAGATAGGGCGTAACGGGCCCTGGGTTAGCGGGCTGTAAATGGGCTATATGCGAACAGGCCGTTAACAGGCTTTCCGTGGGCCGGCCCGCTACCTTTTGACCAAGTCAAACGGGCCGGCCTTTTCACAGGAATGGGCCTCTGTTGGGCCGTGCCACGTGTCGTCGTATCATAGGCGCCTTCGGTCCAACGAGCGGATGACATTTGTCCCAACGGTGAGCCGACACGTGTTTCCTCCAGCCAATGATGATTTTACACATGGAAAATCCCCATTGGTCGGGGCTGTTAACGGGTTATCGGATCCAAAATCCGACCCAATAGCTTAACGGCATTCCGTTATGGTGGATGCCACATGTCGGTAACCCTTGATGAAAGCACTTCTGTGACGCGCGATTTATCGTCATGGAAGTGGACACTTCCGTGATGATAATTTTGGTAATGTCATGGAACACTTCTACGACAACACAGGTATGACTATCTTGATTCTGTCATAAATTTGTCATGGATGTACATGCATGAGAAAAAACGCGACCTACTGTAACAAACACGTATCATCACGGAAGTGTATTTTTTTTGTAGTGCATCGGGTCTAGCAATATTAGCAGCTTCATCACAGAAATAAATAACATGCCCATCAATGGAGTATCAGTCAAGAGATCTTTAACCATAGCAATACTAGGTTCAACTTTAATTTGTTCAGGAGGTGTATATGTTCTAGTATTACTCTTACGAACCACAGTTGAAGGTTTAGCATGATCCTTTATCCTAACAGGGAAGGGTGGTTTCTAAACATAAGTAGTAGGAACAATAGGATCATTATAAGTGATAGTCTTTTCTTCAACTGTAATAGGTGCAACTACTTTTACTTCAGTGGGGGGATTATATTTAAACCATTTCTCCTTAGGGAGATCAACATGAGTAGCAAATGATTCACAGAAAGAAGCTACTATCTCAGAGTCAAGTCCATGTTTAGTGCTAAATCCACGAAAAGCATCGGTATCCATAAAAGATTTAACTCAATAAAACTTAAGTGTCATACCTGAATCCTTACCATCGTCGAAATCCCAATCTTCAGAATTGCGTTTAATTCTTTCCAATAAATCCCACTTGAATTCAATAGTCTTCATCATATAAGAACCAACGCAAGAAGTATCGAGCATGGTGCGAACATTGAGAGGAAGTCGAGCATAAAATTTTTGAATAATCATTTCTCTTGAGAGCTCATGATTGGGGCTTGAATATAACACTGACTTAAGCCTCCCCCAAGCTTGAGCGATACTTTCTCCTTCATGAGGCCAAAAACTATATATATAATTACGATCACAATGAACAAGATGCATAGGATAAAACTTCTGGTGAAATTCCAATTTCAATTGTTTATAGTCCCAAGATCCCATATCATCACATAGCCTATACCATGTCAATGCATCTCCCTTCAAAGATAAAGGGAAGACCTTCTTCTTAACAACATCATCAGGCATACCTGCAAGCTTAAATAATCCACAAACTTCATCCACATAGATAAGGTGTAAATCGGGATGCAATGTTCCATCTCCTGCAAAGGGATTAGCTAGCAGTTTCTCTATCATACCCAAAGGAATTTCAAAGTAAACATCTTCAATAGGTTCAGTAGGCTGAGGAGCAACTCTTTGCTCTACTGGTCGGGGTGAAGATACCCCAAACAAGCCCCTCAAAGGATTAGTTTCCATAGTAACATGTGATAGTAAATTTCAGCACACTATATAAATGTTTCCTTACCAAGTTCCACTCACCAAAGGTGCTTCACTCCCCGGCAGTGGCGCCAGAAAAGAGTCTTGATGACCCACAAGTATAGGGGATCTATCATAGTACTTTCGATAAGTAAGAGTGTCGAACCCAACGAGGAGCAGAAGGAAATGACAAGCAGTTTTTAGTAAGGTATTCTCTACAAGCACTGAAATTGTAGGTAACAGATAGTTTTGTGAAAGGATAATTTGTAACGGGTAACAAGAAATGGAAGTAAATAAGGTGCAGCAAGGTGGCCCAATCATTTTTGTAGCAAAGGACAAGCCTGGACAAATTCTTATAATGAGAAAAGCGCTCCCGAAGACACATTTGAATTATCGTCAAGCTAGTTTTCATCACACTCATATGATTCACGTTCGTTACTTTGATAATTTGATATGTGGGTGGACCGGTGCTTGGGTGCTACCCTTTCTTGGACAAGCATCCCACTTATGATTAACCCCTATTGCAAGCATCTGCAACTACAAAAGAAGTATTAAGGTAAACCTAACCATAGCATGAAACTAGTGGATCCAAATCAGCCCCTTATGAAGCAACTTATAAACTAGGGTTTAAGCTTCTGTCACTCTAGCAACCCATCATCTACTTATTACTACCCAACGCCTTCCTCTAGGCCCAAATAATGGTGAGTGTCATGCAGTCGATGTTCACATAACACCACTAGAGGAGAGACAACATACATCTCATCAAAATATTGATTGAATGCCAAATTCACATGACTACTAATAGCAAGACTTCACCCATGTCCTCAGGAACAAACGTAACTACTCACAAAGCAGATTCATGTTCATGATCAGAGGGGTATTAATATGCATTAAGGATCTGAACAAATGATCTTCCACCAGATAAACCAACTAGTATCAACTGCAAGGAGTAATCAACACTACTAGCAACCCACAGGTACCAATCTGAGGTTTTGGTACAAAGATTGGATACAAGAGATGAACTAGGGTTTGAGAGGAGATGGTGCTGGTAAATATGTTGAGGGAGATTGACCCCCTCCCGATAAGAGGATCGTTGGTGATGACGATGGTGATGATTTCCCCCTCCCGGAGGGAAGTTTCCCCAGCAGAACAGCTCCACCGGAGCCCTAGATTGGTTCCGCCAAGGTTCCGCCTCGTGGCGGTGGAGTTTCGTCCCGTAAGCTTGCTTATGAGTGTTTTTCCAGGGCAAAAGACTTCATATAGCAGAAGATGGGCACCAGAGGGCTGCCAGGTGGCCCATGAGGCAGGGGGGCGCGCCCTGTAAGGGTGGGCGCGCCCCCACCCTCGTGGACGGTGGGTGGCCCCCCTCAGGTATTTCTTCCGCTAAATAATTATCATTAATTCCAAAAATGACTTTCGTGGAGTTTCAGGACTTTTAGAGCTATGCTGAATAGGTCTGTAATATTTGCTCCTTTTCCAGCCCAGAATCCTAGCTACCGGCATTCTCTCTCTTCATGTTAAACCTTGTAAAATAAGAGATAATAGCCATAAGTGTTGTGACATAACGTGAAATAACATCCCATAATGCAATAAATATCGATATAAAAGCATGATGCAAAATGGACGTATCACGCATCCCCAATCTTAGGCTTTTTTTTGTCCTTGAAGATTACCTTGGGGTGCCTTGGGCATCCCCAATCTTAGGCTCTTTCCACTACTTATTCCATAGTCCATCAAATCCTCACCCAAAACTTGAAAACTTCACAACACAGAACTCGACAGAAAATCTCATGAGCTCCGTTAGTATCAGAAAATACATCACCACTTTAAGGTACTGTTGCAAAGTCATACTTTATTTATATTTGTGTAATATATACGGTATTCCAACTTCTCCACAGACTCATCCAAATAAGCAAGCAACACGCGAAAAATAGAATCTGTCAAAAACAGAACAGTCTGTAGTAATCTGTAACTCTCAATTACTTCTATAACTCCAAAAATTCTGAAATAAATTTGTGGACGTGAGTAATTTGTCTATTAATCTTCTTCAAAAATAATCATCTCAAAAGCACTCTTCTGTTAAAAATGACAAATAATCTCGTGAGTGCAAAAGTTTTTGTTTTTCAGCAAGATCAAATCAACTTTCATCCAAGTCTTCCCAAAGGTTCTACTTGGCACAAACACTAATTAAAACATGAAAACACATCTAACCATAGGATAGATGAATTATTTATTACTAAACAGGAGCAAAAATCAAAGAACAAAAATAAAATTGGGTTGCCTCCCAACAAGCGCTATCATTTAACGACCTTAACTAGGCATTGATAATTTTAATGATGCTCACATAAAAGAGAAGAACTGAAGCACAACGAGAGCATCATATAGAACGTCACAAACACATCTAAGTCTAACATACTTCCTATTCATAGGCATTTTATAAGCAAACAAATTATCAAGGCAAGCAAAAACTAGCATATGCAAGGAAGAAGAAAGAGACGATAGCAATCTCAACATGAAGAAAGGTAATTTAGTACATGAAAATTTCTACAACCATATTTTCCTCTATCATAATAATTACATGTAGGATCATTAGCAAATTCAACAATATACCTATCACATAAAATATTCTCAGCATGGTCCACATGCATGCGAAGTTGACACTCTTCCAAAATAGTGGGATTAACATTAACTAAAGTCATGACCTCTCCAAACCCACTTTTATCAAAAATTTCATAAGATTGAACATTCTCCAAATATGTGGGATCTAAAGTTGACACTCTTCTAAACCCACTTTCAATATTATTGCAAACATTATTATCAATCTCATATTCATAATGGGGTTTAAATATATTTTCAATATCATAAAAAAATCACCCCAATCATGATCATTGCAACAAATAGTAGACATAGCAAAACTAGCATCCCCAAGCTTAGGGTTTTGCATATTACTAACACAATTGACATTAATAGAATTTATAATAACATCATTGCAATCATGGTTTTCATTGAACGAACTATCAAGTATGGGTGCAATAGCAACAATCTCATGTTTAACATAAGGGACTATAGCAAATTCATCTCCATAAATATTGGCATCATGGCCACAAGAATAGCAAGCATCATGTTCATCAAGGGATATTTCAATCAAATCACAAGAATCATAATTATCTATAGATTCATGCATATCATTATTTTCTTCCAAAGCAACGATCATTCTCTCAATAAATTCTTTGACATAGACATTATGAGCATAGTTTTCACAACAATATTTAAGTATGTCAAAATTTCCAGATTTGTAGAGAGTAATATCATACTTTTTGAAAGCGCGTTACGTCGACTAGAGGGGGGTGAATAGGTGATTTTTATGAATTCTTCACTGATTAATTTCAGGGTGAGGAAATTCCTAAGCAAAGAACTACTTGCAGCGGAATAAGTACTCAGGTATAAGCATAACAAAGCAACAACATAGTCATCATGATGAAATGAAAGACAAACACAAAGTACAGAAAGCATAAACACATGATAAGCAGGATGAAGACAAACTGACTGAAGAATTAGGATTGAGGAATTAGAGAAAATCTTTAGTCAAAGTCTTCAAACAGTAATGATCAGGTTCATCAACACATAACTGAGGAAATGAAAGGGTTGAGGAAATAGAACCAGTAGGCTTGGTGAAGACAATGATTTGGTAGACCAATTCCAACTGCTGTGACAGTTGTACGTCTGGTTGGAACGGCTGAGTATTTAAACTCGAGGACACACAGTCCTCGCCGTATTCTCGTTGAGCTAAGATGACACAGACCTCACCCAACAGTAGTGGTAAGTCTTCATAGCTGACTTCCAAACCTTCACAGACTCGGTCACTCGGCAGTCCACAATTACTCTTGGATGCTCAGACCATGACACCTAACCGTCTGGAGGATACACAGTCCTCAAAGGTAACAAGCATCGATTCCACACAGGAACAATCTCTTCAGTGATGCTCAATCACTTTGGGTTTGTAGGTTTGGGTTTGGGATTTGGGTTTTCCTCACTTGATGATTTTCGCTCAAAGTCCTCGGAGGATGGGATGCTCTCAAATGACAAGTGTCAGTTTCTCTCGGAGCAGCCAACGTTGTAGGGGGCGGCTATTTATAGCCTAGGGAGCAGCCCCACATGTTAAGACATAAATGCCCTTCAATGATATGACCGTTAGGTGGTAGGATATTTTGGACAGCTGGCGCGTGGCATAGCAACGGTCGGATTTGAGGTTCGAATTCCTCAGGGCTATCATGTTCCTCACTGTGTAGGCAATCCGCACTAGCGAATTCCTAGCTCCTCAGTGAAAACAAATTCCTCAGAGACTAGAAGATCTTCGTCTCTGTCACTGAAAAAATTGACTGAACTGATATGAGATTTCCAATGGCTTCACTCGAAGGATTGGGTAGATGTAGGATTTTGAGATGGGCATCACTTGGAAATTAGTTTCCTTAGTATTACCTCGACCCCCTTTAACAGTACGTTGTTTCCTATGACTCAAGAAGAAGAAAACGACACTATGAAAACAAAAGTCTTCGCGCTTCATAATCCTCGCATGAATATCCAAGTCTTCAAGGTCACACAAATTTCTTCACTTTCAAAGTCTTCAGGAGAACCAAAGTCTTCGGTCGAAGACATTCATTTTTAGGGGTCAACTTTCACTGTAAATATCAAACTCCTCATCGACTTATAGAACCTATGTACACTCACACACATATTAGTCCCTTAACCTATAAGTCTTCAATACACCAAAATAATGAAGGGGCACTAGATGCACTTACAATATCCCCCTTTTTGGTGATTGATGACAATATAGGTTAAGTTTTCAATGGGGATAAACATGTGAATTTAAAGTGCACAATATTGAGGAATTTGATTACAAGATATAGAAGAACCCCCCCCCCTTGAAGGTGTGCATAGTGAGGAATTTTCTTTTGAAGCAATGCACATTTGAAAAGTAGAATCATGGAGATCTCCCCCTATATCTTGTAATTCATACACACATTTAACATATCGAATGAAGAATTTGAAATGCATGATGAAATATGGTGACTGGCGTAATTCAGCATGCGTGCATAGCATATATGAGGAAATAGCATGCAGAAAACAAGGTAAAAGTATCAGGTCACCATCGGACTTAAGTTTACAACTCAATCACGAAACACTTCAGAAGAGCGAGAGTTGTTACTTAACAAAAAAATGCCCATATAGATAGACCCGCTTGAAGACTAACTCAAATTTCCCCCCTTTTGTCATCAAATGACCAAAAGGGACGAAAAGTGAGGACTAACACCTCTGAAGAATTTCATCATGAAGTCGATGGAGGAGCGCTAGTGTTGTTGGGGTCGGTTGTTGGAGTAGGGCCTGCCGCAGTGTCGTCCAAGTCTTTGTTTTCATCAGTCTCATGCGATGAGGAATATGAGCCGGGCACCAGAGGAGGAACTTCAACCTTCTTGAATTTCTTTGTTGGAGGCTTGGGCCAGCTGAAGTCCTGCTTGAAGCCCATCTGCTTGAGATCTTCATCACCGTAGAGATGAGTCAGAAGAGACCAGGTGCGATCAAAAACTTCATTGAGGTAGTAGTGGTTCTTCTTCACTGAATTATATGTGGCAGTCATGTTGTGAAAAATTGAACCAAACTGACGTTTGACCCATTTATGATTGTGATCCACCTTATAATGAAGACTGAGGAGAAGCTCATGATCAGTCGTCACCCTTGGAGCTGTTGCCTGAGGACTTTGCTATGTGGCATTGGCGGCAGAGTCATGAGTAGCAGAGTCATCATTGGTGGAATATGAGGCAGCTTTGCGGAACTGTCCATCCAATGGACGATTGCCCTCATCAATAATTGCAGTGGCCTTTCCCTTTTCATCAGCTGAGGAAAATGTCCGTTTGAGGGCTTCAATAGGGGGCAAGAAACTTCCATGGTTGAGTGTATCAGCTTTGTAATTGAGTGAAGACCTTGATCTGAGGAATCTCATAATCCAAGGAGCGTAAGACTTCAACCCAAAGGGAGACATCGCAACATTTGCCAAAGTCCTCATGAAGAAGTCATCGTAGTTCACTGGAATACCATGCATGATATTGAAAAGCAGATTCTTCATGATGCCAACAACTTCTTCATCATTCGAGTCGTGGCCTTTGATAGGACTCAGAGTCTTGGTCAAAATGCGGTATACTGTCCTTGGCACATATTGCAATTCCTTCACAAGGAACTTTGTCCTTGAGGCTTGACCAGGCTTCAATGGCTTCATCAGAACTTGCATAAAGTGATCAGACAGTTTAGTTTCAGAGTAGATGAGACGTGCACCTTCTGGGGGAGGACTGATAGGCATGGAATGAAGCAATTCAGAGGCCGGTGCTTTAAAGTGGGTATTTTCTGTCATCCAGTCCAACACCCAAGAGTTCACATCTTCAGCATTGCCAGTGATGTGCAGCCTCACATAGAACTGAAGAATGAGTTCTTCATTCCAATCACAGATATCAGTGCAGAAATTGAGCAATCCAGCATCATGAATAGCACTGAGGACGGGTGCGAAGCATGGCAGTGATTCCATACCAACATGAGGAATATGCTCATAGTCGAAGACTTTGTCTTTGTTGAAGAGCACTGAGGAATATAAGTTGGCTTGGCCGGCAGTCCAGAAGCGCTTCCTTCTCAGACGACCAGAGTCATATGGATTATAGTCAGTGAAGAACACATGCTCATTGAAGAAAGCATCAGCCTTGAATTTTGGAGTCTTGGAGAAGGGATTCTTCGGTGTTGACTGAGGAGTATCAGTCAATTGAAGAATAACCTTAGGAATCTCAATCTCCAGAGCCGCAGGCTGAGGAATTTTAGCTTCTGCTTCAGTAGCAGCCTGGGCCCTTCATTTCTTCAGCTTGGTCATTAGCACTAGCGGCTGGAATCTCTTCATGAATGGAAGGGGCAGCATGAATTTCATCAGAGCCCATCTGTACTTTAGTGGAGACTGGGGACTGAGGAATTTGTTGAAGTGGTGCGAACAGAGGAGAGTTAGGGTGCTGACTGTCCCAAAAATCATCGTTCATCACAGGTGTGGTGCTTCCAATGTCCACATCCTCATCCTCTTCCATTTCTTCAACATCAGCCTCTTCAGCTGTGAACTGAGGCATTGGCGATGATACCTGGGGAGTTGAAGTGATAGCATCTACTTCAATTTCTTCATCCATCTGCTCTGTGGAAGCAGCAGAGGGATCTTCTTCAGCAGATTCATCAGGAATCTCATAATCTTCACGAAAAGTAACAAGTTCCTTTGATGGCATGCTTGAGAGAGGAACAACATCAATAGGGTTCTCAATTGAGCTTGTCAAAATCTTCGCCTTCCTGGGAGCAGAAGATTCTGAGGAAATAGATGCTTTCCTTTTCTTCAGAGCAGCTTGCTCCGCAACATTTGTTTTCTTCACCTCCAGAGTAGAAGGAAGAATTGGTTTTGGTGTTGGTGCAGGCGGAGCAGAGGAAATTGGATCAATTTCTTCAGGCACAATAGATGCAGTTGGCCTGTCTTGTGCAATTTTCTTCAGGCACAACTTCAGATTCTTCAGCTGTCCTGACTTGTTCTTCAGGCGCCACACTAATGGTTGCCCTGGCAGTTTCTTCAGCGACTGGTATTTCTTCAGCCCTGGTGCTAGCAGTTTCATCAGCAGCCTGATTTTCATTAGCGGTGCTGGCATGTCCTTCAGTCGGCTGGGCAGATGCTTCAGCCGAGGGAATCTCAATGTGCGATGGATCAGTAACATTGGAGGTGAATTTCTTCGCCATTTTGACAAATCTGACTTTGGCTCCCAGCCATTCTACCTTGTAGGCGTCAAATTCATAACTGAGCTTCTTGATCTCAGATTACAGTGCAATGGGCTGGTCAGGCGTTAACCTTAGAACGTTATCCTTCAGATAGCGCTGCTTCTTGTACTGTGCTTTCTTAGCAGCTATGGCTTGATCATATTTCCACTTTTCTTCAGCAATGAACACCGTCAACATGTGAATTTGTCCAGGTGTGAGGTCTAGCTCAGGCAATGGAGTGTTTGGATCTTTGTGCCAGAGGTCAATGAAATCCAAGATCTTCTTCGGATCCAATAGAAGAGGCACAACGCTTCCTTTGGCTCTAGCGGCCCTTTGTTGTCTATCTTTGATGATATCAGCTAATTCATCATCATCAGCCTCATCATCATCAGAAGGCACTTGAAAAGCAACTTGTTTCTTGTGAGCACTTGGTCTTCAATAAAGTTGGGCTCTTTGAAGACATATGAGGAACTGAAGAACTTGCAGAAGCCCCTGAGGCAATACAGATGCATGTGGTCCTTTGGCACGTGGCGAGATGCACAGCATCTGAGGACTTTGTCGGAGGAGCTGAGGGTTTTGAAACCCGAGGAACTGGTGCAGCTTGAGGAACTGGGGCAGCTTGAGGATTTTGCCTTGATGGCACAGAGGAACTTGGCCGTGAGGGCATTGCTAATGAAGTTGGCTTCCGAGCAGGCTTCTTGGGCATAGCCTTCTTGCTTGTGGTGGCCTCAGCAGCGACAGCAGCAGAATCTTCGTTGAATTTCTTCACTGCTTCTTTGGCCTGCTTGGCCAACTTAGCTAGCCGCCTGGCCCATTCATCAGCATAATCCTCACCACGTTTAAGGCTTGTTGGATCAGCTCTTTGGCCAAGTGCCAATGGAGGTCTTGAGCATGGAGGGTGAAGAGCGAATTTCCTCATATATTTAAGAGTGACATATCTATACTCCGCGCATTCTCGTGCCCATCTTCGTTCAATCCTCTGTATGCGCACTTTGCGCTCATTCTTGGTTTCTTTCCCGTGAGTATCCTCATCAGGTGTGCAGTACCCTGTGTAAATGTCATCAGGGATCTCAAACATTGTGTTGACTTCAAGCTTCTTTCCTCCTTTCTGAGGCCTTTTACCGTCTGCCATTTTCTTCAGCTAAGGAATTTGAACAATAGAGTTCTCTGAGGAAGTATGCAGCTTTTCTTCGACAAACTCTGCAAAGGAGTTAAGTTGATGAGAACCTAAGGATTCAGCAGCAGACATGTGTACCTGTGAACAGAGTATAGGTGCGAAGAATTTGGAAAGGTCATATGCATTCTCGGAAGTTTTTGCAAAATGGAACAAGTTTGAGGAAATTGACCAGTTGTGTCTTGAAGAATTTCACTAAGCGTTCTTTGACTTAGGTTCTAGAGTTGTGCAGATTTGTGATATTCACACAATTGAGGAATCATGAAGAAAAACGTCACTTAGAGAAACAGATCAAGGGCAGAAGATTGTGCAAGGTGTCTAGAGTGTGGAAGTTAAAGAATAAACACCTTTTGAAGATTTGATGAAAATCATCAGTAGTAATAAAGGCAGTAAAAGTAACTTTTAATTACCCTTGACGAAGAACATGACGAACTGGAAGTGTAGATTGAGAAGTTCGTCTGCCCAGATCTTCCATGCCCTAACTTGGCGGCGGAAGATGGCTACGACGGCGGCGGAGAGAAGATTTCCGCGACCGGTGCGAGTACGACAGCAACGAGGTCGAGGCAGTGAAGCTCTTCCTCACCGGCGAAGATGGAAGTAGCGGCGGCGCTAGGTTTTCAGAGCTCAAGCGAGGGAGTGAGGTCGAGCGGAATAAAAACAAAGTGAGGAGGGGAGGGGGTATTTATAGCTGAGGTGAGAAACCGCTCGTCCAAAGAAATTGGATGAACGTCCCCCTGACCCTTCTCATTCGCGTGACATGTGTCACCCATGTACTGGTAGGTGGCGATCGTGTGAGATTGTGGGTGAATATATGGGATGTGTAACGGTTTGAGCGGCAAAAGCCGAAAATTCAGATAAGAATATTTTAAAGTTTCGCTCGCAATTTCTTCAGCTGACAAGGATACAGTGAAGAATTTGAACGAGTTTCAAATAGAACGCACATGAAGAATTTGTGAACAGACTGGGTTGAGTTTAGCATAGAGGGGGAAAGGGTCCGATCATATTCACTTAGCAGAAAAGTCAACTTGAAGAATTAGCAATAAGTGAATGCTGTAGAGGACATAAAAACTCAAGTATATATATAGTCAATAAAGAACAACGACGGAAGGAATGAAGACAATGCAAAGTTGAAGAATTTGTAATACTGAGGAATTTCAAAAATGAAGAAAAACTCAAATTGAAGATTTTCAACTTTGGTTGGTGGCGTAACCCACCGTATAAGAATGATGATTTCAGACACCGTGTACAATTGTCGTAGGGTTCTGAGAATAAATTTCTTCATTAATTTCTTCACACTTAGAAGGTTAGTCTTCATTGATTGAAGAAAAACGTTACTTCGTGTGTTGCACATCTAAGTCATCAAGTCAGCATAAGTGTTAGGATGTGTGTCCTTTTCAAAGAACATTCGAAGATTCTAGGATATTTAGCTCACACCGCAACTTGCTAAATCTCTTCTCATCCAAGGGCTTTGTGAAGATATATGCTAGTTGGTCTTCAGTATTTGCATGGTCGATGGAGATGTCGCCCTTCAACACATGGTCACAAAGAAAATGATGACGAATCTGGATGTGCCTTTTCTTCGAGTGTTGAACTAGGTTGTGAGCAATCTTGATAGCACTCTCATTGTCGCAGTAGAGTGGCACATTCTTCACATTGATGCCATAGTCCTTAAGGGTTTGCTTCATCCATAGCAATTGAGCACAGCAAGATCCAGCAGCAATGTATTCAGCTTCAGCAGTGGAGAGTGATACGCAGTTCTGCTTCTTCGAGGACCAACATACCAAGGATCATCCAAGGAAATGACATGTGCCTGATGTTAACTTGCGGTCCACCTGATCGCCAGCATAGTCAGAGTCTGAATATCCAATGAGATCAAAGGAAGAGCCCTTGGGATACCATAATCCAAGTGTTGGTGTGTGAGCTAGATATCAAAGAATATGCTTCACAACCTTATGGTGTGATTCCTTCGGTGTAGCTTGAAATCGGGCACACATGCAACCTCATGGAGCGGTATACCTTTTGATCGAAGTCCTTACCATTTTCATCAGTGCATAGATGGCCATTAGTGGGCATAGGGATTTTGACGCCTTTGCAATCTTGCATGCCAAATTTCCTCAACACATCCTTGAGGTATTTCTCCTGAGATATGAATATGCCATTGTATTGTTGACGAATTTGAAGACCTAAGAAGAATTTCAATTCTCCCATCATAGAAATTTGATATTCTTCACTCATCATATAGGCAAATTCATCATTGTAACGTTGGTTAGTACAGCGAAAGATAATATCATCAACATATATTTGGCACACAAATAGTTCATCATCATATGCTTTGGTGAAAAGAGTTGGGTCAAGTGAACCGGGTTTGAAGCCTTTCTTCATGAGGAATTCCTTCAATGTGTCATACCACGCTCGAGGTGCTTGCTTGAGGCCATAAAGGACCTTGTTGAGTCTATAGACGTGATCTGGAAATTTTGGATCCTCAAAACCTGGTGGTTGAGCAACATATACTTCTTCCTCAAGCTTACCATTGAGGAATGCACTTTTCACATCCATTTGATGTAAGATGATATTATGGTGGTTAGCATAAACAAGCAATATGCAAATAGCCTCAAGTCTAGCAACAGGTGCGAAATTTTCATCGAAACCAATTCCTTCAACCTGTGTGTAGCCTTGAGCTACAAGACGAGCCTTATTCCTCACCACAAGGCCATTTTCATCTTGTTCGTTGCGGTAGATCCATTTGGTACCGATGATATTGTGCTTGCGTGGGTCTGGTCGCTTGACAAGCTCCCACACATTGTTGAGCTCGAATTGATGCAATTCATCTTGCATGGCTTGAATCCACTCAGATTCCATGAATGCTTCATCAACTTTAGTGGGCTCTGTGATAGAGACAAACGCAAAATGCCCACAAAAGTTAGATAAATGTGAAGCTTTTGAGCACGTGAGAGGACCTGTTGCTCGGATGTTATTGATGATCTTCTCGATCAGCACTTTGTTTGCTATGCGAGGATGTGCGGGTTGACGACTTTGCTTAGGCCCAGCAATTTCTTCAGGACTAGTTTCTTCAGCAGCACCAGCGTGATTTTCATCACGATCTGGAATGACTTCTTCAGCAGATTCTTCGGTAGGGATGATATCCTCAGTAGCTTTGAACTTGATAGATTCCTCAGGTGACATTTCATCTAGCACAGGAGGTAGGTGCTCTCTTTGCGAGCCATTAGTTTCATCAAAACGCACATCTACAGTTTCAACAATCTTGTGATGATTGATGTTGAAGACTCTATAGGTGTGCGAGTCCTTTTCGTAACCAAGCATAAAACCCTCATGTGCTTTCGGTGCAAATTTAGAGTGATGGTGAGAATCTCTAATCCAGCATTTAGCACCGAAGACTTTGAAACAACTTACATTGGGTTTCTTGTCAGTGAGGAGTTCATATGAGGTCTTTTTGAAGAACTTGTGAATATATACCCTGTTGATGATGTGGCACGCAGTATCAATTGCTTCAGGCCAAAAGCGCTAAGGTGTCTTGTATTCATCAAGCATAGTGCAAGCCATCTCAACAAGAGTTCTGTTCTTGCGTTCCACGACGCCATTCTGCTGAGGAGTATAAGGAGCAGATAACTCGTGAGGAATACCAAGTATATCAAGATATTCATCGAGGCCAGTGTTCTTGAACTCGGTTCCATTATCACTCCTGATATTCTTGATCTTCACACCGAAGTTAGTAGAAGCCCTTGAGGAAAATCGTATGAAGACTTCCTGCACTTCATTTTTGTAAGTGATGATATGCACCCACGTATATCGAGAATAGTCATCAACTATGACAAAGCCTTATAATGATGCAAAACTAGAGAACGTGGCATAATGAGTAGGGCCAAAGAGATCCATATGAAGTAATTCAAAGGGACGAGAAGTAGTCATGATAGTCTTCGAGGGATGCTTGGCCCTGGTGATCTTTCCAGCCTCACAAGCCCCACAAAGATGATCTTTGATGAATTTGACACACTCGATGCCAATGACATGCTTCTTCTTCGCGAGTGTATGCAAGTACCTAATCCCAGCATCACCAAGTCGTTGATGCCATAGCCAGCATTCTGAAGCTTTTGCAAGTAGACATGTGGCAGGTTGTGGTCCTACAGAGAAATCAACAACATACAAGTCTCCTTTCCTAAAGCCTTCGAAGACTTTGGAGTTGTCAAATTCCATTAGCACAATGCAACGATATTTGCCAAAGACAACAACCATATCAAGATCACAAAGCATTAAGACAGACATGAGGTTGAATCCTAAGGACTCGACAAGCATGACTTTGTTCATGTGTCTATCCTTTGAGATTGCAACCTTACCTAGACCCAATACCTTGCTTTTGCCTTTGTTAGCGTATGTGATATGCTTCAGATAAGATGGCGACAAATCAGTGTCCATCAACAAGTTCCTCTCACTGGTCATGTGATTTGTACATCCACTGTCGAGGACCCACTCAGTAGCTTTGGGTTGTTCATCCTGCAGATGAATTAGTGCAACTTACGAACCCATATACTTCATCAGTGAAGAATATGATATCAATTTCATCAACAGTAACAAATATAGCAGTATGAGGACGTGAGAAATGAATGATTCATTTCTTCATGATTAGCTTGCGTCCTTTCAAGCACATTCAGGTCTCCAGCAATTTCTTCAGACGATCAAGTTTGTCTGGAGACCTGACCCTGCATAAGGGGTTAGTTCTTTTTCTTCACCACCCACATCTGGAGGGGTGGCAAAGAGTTCATCATTCTATGATCTCCATAAGAAAAAGATGGCATAGAAGCCAGTGCACTTCGTTTCACAGAAGAGTGGTTAGGATAAGCATATGAATAAGCAGAGAAATTCTTCGAGGACTTATGAACATAATGGTTTGAAGAATAATGCACATATTCATAGCCTTTAGACTTTCCCTGCGAAACAGAAGTGTTAGCATGATGATATTCATATGAGGATTTTGATCCACGTGAGGAATTTGATCCATATGAAGATTTTGGTCCATATGAGGACTTGGATCCATATGAAGATTTTGATCCATATGAAGAATTTGATCTGGGGTTCCTATTCTTCATGGGTGGTGTCATGATGACATTCACTTGAAGATTTTCAAGGCACCTTTTAGGAACCCAGATTTTCTTCATAGGTGGCCCGTTCCTGCAGTTAGTTCCAACATATCGAGCAAATACTTCACCGTTCTGATTCTTAAACAATTTATAGTTGGAGTCAAATGACTCATCAGAGGAATATGAAGAATCATAGGTAAAGCTAGATAAAGTGCATGGATCTACAGGAGGCCCTTTCGCAGCAACCCATGAGGTTTTGGGATACTGCCCAGGTTTCTAGTAGGTCCCATCAACATTGAGTTTCCTCTAAAAGGAAATACCCTCTTTCCTAGGGTTCATGTTCAAGATCTACTTTTTGAGCACATCACATAGAGTCTGATGCTCTTTGAGGCTTTTGTAAATGCCTGTCACATACAATTCCTTAAGCCCTGCATTATCGTCAGTGATACTTGTGGTATCCTCAGCTGAGGAATTTGTGACCACAGAGACAGTTGAAGAATTTGCAGCAATAGAAGCATTTGAACATTCAGGTGATGAATTAGCAGATTCACGCTCAATGCATTTCAGACATGGTGGAATAAATTCTTCCTGAGGGGAACTGATCTGCTGAGCAAGCAACGAATCGTTTTCCTTCTGAAGATCTTCATAAATCACTTTTAACTTCTCAAGATCTTGCTTTCTCTGAAGAAATTCATAAGAAAGCTTCTCATGATCAGTTAAGAGAGTGTTATGATGATTTTGAAGGTTGTCAAACTCAGACTGAAGCTTTTGTAAACTATCAGTCAAAGCCTTAGTACGATCCAATTCCTCACCCAACATATCATCGCTTTCATCAAGCATGTTTTGAACTTTTTCAAGAGCTCTTTGTTGTTTAGTGGCAAGGGAAGCAAGTTTGACATAGCTAGGTCCAAATTCATCACCTAATTCATCATCACTAGATTCGGAAAGGTAGCATTCTATTACCTTGGCACCCTTTGCCATAAGGCATGGTGAAGTGGATGATGATTCATGTGCGAAAGTCATCTCCTTGAGTGATTCCTTAAAATCCTCAAACCAAGGATCATGACGAGTACGATGGCCTTTGTAGACCTTAGAGAGCTGGTCCTAGAGAAGCTTCGCATGGTTGAGATGCATGATGTTCCTGAACTGATTTTGGGACAAATAGGAGCAGATGACATCCTTCGCCGTGAGGTTGAGTAGAGTGTACTAGCGAATGTCATCAGCCTCAACCATCTTGCATAGATCAGTAAGACCGATCTCAGTGGCGGTCCACAGTTCGCTGTTCATCATCATGAGTCGCTTCTTCATCATGGCCTTCCACTTGGGATACTCATGACCGTCAAAGATGGGGCATGTCACTTTCTTCATTCTTGCAGTCGACATAACTAAAACTCCAGGCGGTTAAACCAAAATCACACAGAACAAGGGAGTACCTTGCCTGATACCAATTGAAAGTGCGTTTCGTCGACTAGAGGGGGGAATAGGCGATTTTTATGAATTCTTCACTGAGGAATTTCAGGGTGAGGAAATTCCTAAGCGAAGAACTACTTGTAGCGGAATAAGTACTCAGGTATAAGCATAACAGAGCAACAGCATAGTCATCATGATGAAATGAAAGACAAACACAGAGTACAGAAAGCGTAAACACAGGATAAGCAGGATGAAGACAAACTAACTAAAGAATTAGGATTGAGGAATTAGAGAAAATCTTCAGTCAAAGTCTTCAAACAGTAATGATCAGGTTCATCAACACATAACTGAGGAAATGAAAGGGTTGAGGAAATAGAACCAGTAGGCTTGGTGAAGACAATGATTTGGTAGACCAGTTCCAACTGCTGTGACAGTTGTACGTCTGGTTGGAGCGGTTGAGTATTTAAACTCGAGGACACACAATCCTCGCCGTATTCTCGTTGAGCTAAGATGACACAGACCTCACCCAACAGTAGTGGTAAGTCTTCATAGCTGACTTCCAAACCTTCACAGACTCGGTCACTCGGCAGTCCACAATTACTCTTGGATGCTCAGACCATGAAACCTAACCGTCTGGAGGATACACAGTCCTCAAAGGTAACAAGCATCGGTTCCACACAGGAACAATCTCTTCAGTGATGCTCAATCACTTTGGGTTTGTAGGTTTGGGTTTGGGATTTGGGTTTTCCTCACTTGATGATTTTCGCTCAAAGTCCTCGGAGGATGGGATGCTCTCAAATGACAAGTGTCAGTTTCTCTCGGAGCAGCCAACTAGCTAGTGGTTGTAGGGGACGGCTATTTATAGCCTAGGGAGCAGCCCCACATGATAAGACATAAATGCCCTTCAATGATATGACCGTTAGGTGGTAGGATATTTTGGACAGCTGGCGCGTGGCACAGCAACGGTCGGATTTGAGGTTCGAATTCCTCAGGGCTATCATGTTCCTCACTGTGTAGGCAATCCGCACTAGCGAATTCCTAGCTCCTCAGTGAAAACAAATTCCTCAGAGACTAGAAGATCTTCATCTCTGTCACTGAAAAAAATGACTGAACTGATATGAGATTTCCAATGGCTTCACTCAAAGGATTGGGTAGATGTAGGATTTTGAGATGGGCATCACTTGGAAATCAGTTTCCTTAGTATTACCTCGACCCCCTTTAACAGTACGTTGTTTCCTATGACTCAAGAAGAAGAAAATGACACTATGAAAACAAAAGTCTTCGCGCTTCATAATCCTCGCATGAATATCCAAGTCTTCAAGGTCACACAAATTTCTTCACTTTCAAAGTCTTCAGGAGAACCAAAGTCTTCAGCCGAAGACATTCATTTTTAGGGGTCAACTTTCACTGTAAAGATCAAACTCCTCATCGACTTATAGAACCTATGTACACTCACACACATATTAGTCCCTTAACCTATAAGTCTTCAATACACCAAAATCACGAAGGGGCACTAGATGCACTTACACTTTTCAATCAAAGAAGCAACTTCATAAGCACCCTTAAAAGCAACAAATTCTTCAATTTGTTCGATATCATAGTAACTATAAACACCCTTTGCATAAGAAGATAAGATTTCATTATCATTAAACTCACATAGGTAGGGAAGGTGTTTTTAGGGTTCTTAGAGCAACAAGTAAAATTATAAATTTCACAAAGATTCCAAGCATAACACAGCAAACTGTTTATTTGATTCCATAAGAGTTTCCCTTTTTCAGACAAATGGGGATGCACAAAATGATCATGCTCATATAAAGATTTTCTCTCAACTAAACTAGTTGGGGTTTCATCACGAGCGCATATAGATGGAAGATGATCCAAGTAGGACACTTTAAGTGGATCCATATCAATAGATTTTTAGCAAGCAAAGATGCAAGCAAATAGAAGGCACATGGAAACACAAACAAAAATACATATGGGAAGAAGGCGAAGAAAAGGCAAATCTTTTTGAAAATCGTTTTAGAGGTGGGGGGAGGAAAACGAGAGGAGAATGGAGAATAATGTAATGAAAGGGAGGGATAAGAGTTTATGATGGGTACTTGGTATGGCTTGACTTGACGTAGATCTCCCCGGCAACGGCGCCGGAAATCCTTCTTGCTACCTCTTGAGCTTGCGTTGGTTTTCCCTTGAATAGAAAAGGGTGATGCAGCAAAGTAATGCAAGTATTTCCCTCAGTTTTGAGAACCAAGGTATCAATCCAATAGGAGACAACGCACAAGTCACCGAATACCTACACAAAAAATCAACAACTTGCACCCGACGCGATAAAGGGGTTGTCAATCCCTTCACAGTCACTTGCAAAAGTGAGATCTGATAGAGATAGATAAATGATAAAGTAAATATTTTTGGTTTATAGATCGGGAAGTAAAAGATTGCAAAATAGTAGATCGGAAAATAGCAAGATGTAAACGAGATTTAATAATATGGAGAAGAGACCCGGGGGCCATTGGTTTCACTAGTGGCTTCTCTCAAGATAGCAAATATTACGATGGGTGAACAAATTACTGCCGAGCAATTGATAGAAAAGTGCATAGTTATGATGATATCTAAAGCAATGATCATGAACATAGGCATCACGTCCTTGTCAAGTAGACCGACTCCTGCCTGCATCTACTATTATTACTCCACACATCAACCGCTATCCAACATGCATCTAGAGTATTAAGTTCATAATGAACAGAGTAACGCATTAAGTAAGATGACATGATGTAGAGGAATTAACTCAAGAAATATGATTAAAAACCCAGCTTTTTATCCTCGATGGCAACAATACAATACGTGCCTTGCTGCCCCTACTATCACTGGGAAAGGACACCGCAAGATTGAACCCAAAGCTAAGCACTTCTCCCATTGCAAGAAAGATCAATCTAGTAGGCCAAACTAAACCGGTAATTCGAAGAGACTTGCAAAGATATCACATCATGCATATAAGAATTCAGAGAAGAACCAAATAATATTCATAGATAATCTGATCATAAATCCACAATTCATCGAATCTCGGCAAACACACCGCAAAAGAATGTTACATCGAATAGATCTACCAAGAACATCGAGGAGAACATGGTATTGAAAATCAAAGAGAGAGAAGAAGCCATCTAGCTAATAACTATGGACCCGAAGGTCTGTGGTAAACTACTCACGCTTAATCGGAGAGGTAATGGTGTTGATGTAGAATCCCTCCACGATCTAATCCCCCACCGGCAGGACGCCGGAAAAGGTCCCTAGATGGGACCTCACGGGTACGGAAGGTTGCGGCGGTGGAAAAGTGTTTTCGTGGCTCTCCTGGATGTTTTCAAGGTACAAGAGTATATATATAGGCGAAGGAACTAGGTCAGGGGAGCTACGAGGGGCCCATGAGGGTGGGGGGTGCGCACTACCCCCCTGGGCGCACCCTCCTGCCTCGTGGCCGCCTCGTTGTGTCTCCGATTTCATCCCCAAGTCTTTTGGTTTCCTTTCGGTCCAAGAAAGATCATCGCGAAGGTTTCATTCCGTTTGGACTCCGTTTGGTATTCCTTTTCTGCGAAACTCTAAAATAGGCAAAAAAACAGAAACTGGCACTGGCCCTCGGTTAATAGGTTAGTCCCAAAAATAATATAAAATAGCATATAAATGCCTATTAAACATCTAAAACAGATAATATAATAGCATGGAACAATCAAAAATTATAGATACGTTGGAACGTATCAAGTACATTCTTACTAATAGGCATATTGGGATAGCTGGAGCATGTCCTATATGCCACAATGCGGCTGAAGATGTGAAGCACCTGTTGTTTGAATGTTCTCATGCTACAGAGCTTTGGTCACGCCTTGGCATCTTGGATGTTATCAATGATGTGAAGAAGGTTGATCGTTCGGGGTCAATCATTCTGGAACATATTCTGTTAGCCCCACCAAGAAAAGTGCCCCTCAAAACTAATCTTGATGTGAAGCAGATCACGGCGGTGGGAGGATGGTATGTGTGGTGGATTCGATGCCAGTATACACATAATGGTTCTCCTCCACCACCTTTCAAATGGCCTATATTTGTCCTTGCTATAACTAATAATTTCCAACATGCAAATGCAAAGAAAACTACCCCAGTGCAAGATAGATGGGAGAAGTCGGAGCCCAGGTTTGTTAAACTAAATGTTGACGCTGCATACTATGCTGCAGAAGGAGTGGGAGCTACTACAGCGGTTATCAGATATGCGAACGAATCATTTTTAGCAGCTCAATGTATTCAGAGCATCTCCAGCCGCGCCCCCAACAGGCCCCCGCCGGCTCGGCCCGTTTTTGCGCCCGGCGATCACAGGCCGAACCCGATGCACTGGGGGTGCTCGGAGGCTTCGGCCCGAGGGAAAAGCGCACCTAGGGCCACACTGCCAGGTGAAAAGTCAAGCCACCCGTCCAGATTCGCCTCCGACCCCCCTCCCCCCGCGCTCGGCCGCCACCCTGCCCACCCTACCAATCCCGACGCCGTCCACCGCCCACCACAGCTAGATAGATCATTCCCCGCTTGAAAAAAGAAGAGGTTTCGCCGAGGCAGCCTCTTCGCCGCCGTCCCGGTAACTTTTCTGGCGTTCTGGCCGCGCAGGGGCTGTACAACGGCGGGTTTGCGCCCACCTCGCCCGCAAGGTGTTTGGTGATTTGCCCGGCCCGGCGATGAACTCCGAAGATGAGGAGGCGCTTGCGGCGTTGCTGGAGGAGGAAGCCGAAGCTGACGTCCAGGAGCAGGAGCATCTCATGGTGCTCGCCACCCTCGCCGGCCTACTCGCGAGCAGTAAAAGCCGCGGTGAGGTGGCTCGGCGCCTGGGCGGGTGAAAGCAAAGAACCGGCATCGTCTGGAAGTCTACTGCATGCTCTACTCGGACTACTTAGCCGATGCTCCATTGCACGGCGAGAAAACATTTCGGCGCTGTTATCGGATGAGCCGAAAGTTTTTCCTCAAGATTGTGAATTCCATCCGGGAGTTCGACAGCTACTTCAAGTGCAAGATGGATTGCACCGGCACACTTGGATTCACCTCTATCCAGAAGTGCACGACAGCTATGAGGATGCTTGCATACGGAGCTCCCGGTGATTCACTCGACGACTATGGGCGCATGGCCGAGTCCACCGCCATTGAATGTTTCTACAAGTTCTGCATGGCAGTGTTGGCAGTGTTTGGACCGCAATACTTGCAAACACCCAATGTGGAATACACTGCTCGGATCCTAGCACAGAATGCAGCAAGAGGATTTCCTGGGATGCTTGGAAGCATCGACTGCATGCATTGGAAATGGAAGAACTGTCCATTTGCTTGGCAGATGTTGTACAAAGGCGCCAAAGGCGGTTGCAGTGTGGTACTTGAGGCAGTGGCCACACAGGACCTCTGGATTTGGCACTCTTTCTTTGGGATGCCAGGAACTCACAATGACATCAACGTCCTGCAGTGCTCCCCTGTCTTCGCCAAGCTTGTTGAAGGTCATTCTCCTCGGGTGAACTTCGAGGTCAATGGGCGCCACTACAACGAGGGGTACTATCTAGCTGATGGCATCTATCCGAGATGGTCGACATTTGTGAAGACTATCTCAAACCTTGTGCCAGGAGGCAAGAACGCCTTCTTTGCGAAGGTTTAGGAGGCTTGCAGGAAGGATGTTGAGCAGACATTTGGTGTGCTCCAATCTCGATTTGCTGTTGTCTGGTACCCTGCTCAGACCTGGTCGAAAGATCAAATGTGGGAGATCATGACTTGATGTGTCATCTTGCACAACATGATTATTGAGAGCGAGCAGGAAGAGCTAGTGTTTGACACAGAACCATATTACAGGCAGGGTCCTCTTTGCCCAAGTTGATCACCAGCTACCGGCAACCTGGACTGACTACCTCAATATGCGTCAGGAGATCCGAGACCCACAGGTGCATCAAGAACTGCAACACGATCTGGTGGAGCACCTATGGAGGCTCAAGGGCGAGGCCGGGGCGATGCGGGGAATGACGTGTGATGAAACTTGAGTTTTTATTTGTTGAACTATATAATTTGTATTGAACTATTTGTTGAACTATTTGATTTATATTGATTTTCTGTGATGAACTATGGAGGCAAAAACACGCCGAAACACGTCGAACCATGCCGAACTATGTGAAGAACTAATTGATTTCTATTTGTATGCGAAAATTCACGCCGAACCGCGCCGAATATGGGCCGATTCATGCAGATATCGAGCCATTTTTGAACAAAATTGGGACGAAATCGGCGCCTGGGGGCGACGGCTGGGCGCCCAACCGCCCCCTAGAGCCAAGTATGCCGCCGGCTCGCCCCCAGGCGGCGATTTTTATGCCTCCTTAGGGGGGGCAACGGCTGGAGATGCTCTTACATTCCTTTTGCATCCAGCGTGGTCACGACTGAAGCTTTGGCAATGCGGGATGGCCTGAACTTCCCAGGCTCTTTAGGATTCCCGTGAGCGGAGGCGGAGTCCGATTCATTGACAGTGATCGAATCTTGTGATGGCCAGACAAGATGGTGGGACGAAGCTGCCGCAATTTTTGCTGAGTGTGTGGATGTTTCGACTTTGATTGAGAAGGTCAAATTTAAGCACTATCCTCGTAATTCAAATAAAGCGGCGCATGTGCTAGCTAACTATAGTTATTGTAATAAATTTTCTGGTAGTTGGATAGATGAGCCCCCCGGGCTGTCTTGTCTCAAGCCTTGTGGACGATGTAATCCCTATTTAAGCCAATAAAGCTAGCCATGATGGTCTTCCCTCAAAAAAACATTCAAAAAAAAAAACGGGAAGCTCAGGCTGAGGTGTATCTATCTTATTTATTTATTATTTACTTTTCTTAAAACTTAAGGTGTACTACTCACTTGTTTCATGGGCAGACATGATAAACACTCTTCATAGATACTACTGGTACAAACAAACATGGTTGTAGTACATGACACTAGTAAAGATGCCAACATGATTGTGCTCCTTTTTCTCCCAATAATTCTAGAGTAGATGGGAGAGGTCATGTGACTGCTGCGTACCCGGAGGACCACTCCACGCACCGGATGATGAGTGACGCCTACGGTGCTGGATTTTGTTGCACCAGTATAGACAAACTTAGTCAGAGTTTCTAGTCTAGGTAAATATGAAAAGGAAATATCACCCCCTGAATTTCTGGCTGAGCTCCTTCGCTACGTTCTGTACAAGCTTCAATCCATTTTTGGCTATCTCTGCAACGCACAGGTACTGGTCCCGGCCCTGAATGAATCAAATCCATTTCCGGCCACGCATAGCCAGCACATGCGTCTGTTCTTCAGCTTAAGATTTGAGATGGCTGATGAGTTGGCTTGACACGGGTGGACCCAACGTGGCCCTCCCTGCATTTTGCAAGTCCATGAAAGGCTGGCTACATGTCAACAGGTGCAATGATTTGTCGACCCTTTGCATCATCTTTCTACCGTACGAGAGTTTGCAATATCGGTGAAAAAATGCAAGGTGTCATTAAATGATGTCATCATTATACAATTTCTCTTGCAAAGAACTCTCTATTATCATCAGTACAAATCATCGACCTGAAATCCTGCACCTTTTAGCGTTGGGCCAAAGTCAGAATGACATGACAGGGGAGCAATGCAAAACAAACACCTCTCACAAAACCACATGTCAAGTGGGCCGTCATTCTCAGCCCTTGTCCAGTAGCCCGGAGGCACATTAGAGATTGCGCAGTTATCCGGAATCGCCATTAGTCTCCTCGAAAACGACCCAGCGGACAACATAATCCAGGCACACGGTGGAGCTGCAGTGCGCGGGCGTCGTGGCCGTTGCCGCCATCAGTCGCGCTTGCAGGAGCTTCCCCGAGATTTTTAGCGGCAGCGGCAGCGGCAGACGACTGGGCGACGTAGTTTTCAGGGAGAGAGAGAGGTGTCCTCCCTCTGGGTCGATGATTGCAGCAACAATATTTCTTGTGACACCTATGAACTCGTTCATTCAATGACACTCGTCGTCGTCGTCGTAGCACCAACCCATCAGTACACTCGTGCATACCCCCATGCTAGCTAGCTAGCGACCCATGGAGGTCCATGCTGATGCTGGCTGGGTCTGGATGGAGACGGATCATGGGACTAATTGGCACATCTTTCTACTTCCTCCGCTGGCAACTTGGCAAGTGGAAATGGGCTAGTGGAGTCTAACACCCCAATGTGCAAAGGGTTTGTCGCGCTCACGTGCACGGGATGCCGGCATTTCCATTTATTGGTGCCAATGGGTTTTAGCGAAGACCATTTCACGGTTTCGAGCTTATCTTTAAGGACTTTGAGCATAGGCGGCGGCATAGTCGCACACGGCGTACTACGTGATTGTTGCATTCTAGTCGGAAAGTTGTCGGGAGGGTAACGAGACGTGCACGTGATGTGCATTTCCACTTTATAGCGGGCACTTTTAGCTCCGGGGGTTTAATCGACGAAAATGAGGTTACATTGGAATGAAAGAATTCGTCCTCGATCCATCCATTGAATAGGGTCCATGGTATCAACATTTTCAGGTAGAAAGCTCTATTATCCCGACCTTTGTGTCGTAGTTTTTTTCTTCTGAAAAATGCGGAAATAATCTCAACATCTGCATCAAGTGATGCACAAAACCATCTTTGTATATAGATGCATACAACTAACTCAACGAAAAGAAAAATCACACAAAGAAAAACACTTAAGTAAAGTGTCAAATTATATTGATCAAAAACAAAACCTTTACTATCGGTTCCTACATAAGAAGAAACTTGTGCTAGAGTCCGGCAAAAACAAAACATTTATAGTAAGCAACCCCGGCACACTCCTCATAATCATCTCAAGCCACGCTTCATCCCCAAAACAACATCACAAAAAAGTCCACGATGTCGAAGTGCCGTCATCAACACATGTCACATGCATCACCGACGCCGGTCTCGATCACCGACCGACCATAGTTTTACCATGGTTCACATTTTTAGTTGGTAAATATATTTTGAATAAAATAGTATGATTTAACATGCCTTGTTGCACGTTTTGGAGAAGTATCAACAAGAATCAAGTGACACCATATCAACACAAGTGTCACAAAGATATAAAGTCTAGGGGAGGGGGGTGGATTTGGTATGTTGAACTATGTGGACAAATAGGTAGTAGCACCTCGCCCCCAAGACTACAATGATAGAAAGCCATGATGCCAAAGAGCCACCAACACCCAGTCCGAAATGTTAGATGCATCATCGACGCCGGCCTCGATCGTCAACCGACTATAGTTTTCCCATGGTCCACATTTTTAGTAGGTAATATATTTTTTGAATTTAGTAGAATGATTTAACATGCATTGGTGTCAGAAAGAATCAAGCGACACCATATCAACACAAGTGTCACGATGATGTAAAGTCTAGAGAAAGGCGGAGGGGTCTGGATTCTATGTTGAACTATGTGGACGAATGTCATATTATGTAGGTGAAATATAGCACTAGCCTCATATATCATCAATAAATAAACTCATAGGTGGTCGTTCACATGCTAATGTGTATTTACTCTAAGGATAACTAACTAGTTTAATCAATTTTATAAGTAAAAAGAGCACACTAACAAGTAAAGGCAATGTAATGCAACTTGTGTAAATCCTACCTTTTGTCAAGAAGGAAGCCATGGTTGTGAAATTTTTCATATGTTGATCAAACATTATGGAACATAGGTCTACAAAACTATACTTTTACTTTTCATAAAAAGGAAAGACACAAATAATAAAATGGCCTTCGACAATATTCTTTTTCACAAAAATTTAAAAGCTACATTATCTGCCCTAGGTCCGCTTAAGAACAACGTCACTGGAGACAGAGAAATAAATGAAGCGGTGGGTGAGGGAGTCCTGGATAAGGGGGTATCCGGACAGCTGGACTATATGCATTGGCCGGACTGTTGGACCATGAAGATATAAGACTCAAGACTTCGTCCCGTGTCCGGATGGGACTCTCCTTTGCGTGGAAGATAAGCTTGGCGATCCGGATATTAGATCTCCTTCTTTGTAACCGACTCTGTGTAAACCCTAGCCCCCTCCGGTGTCTATATAAACCGGAGGGTTTAGTCCGTAGAAGAACAATCATAATCATCATAGGCTAGCTCCTAGGGTTTAGCCTCTACGATCTCGTGGTAGATCTACTCTTGTAATACTCATATCATCAAGATCAATCAAGCAGGAAGTAGGGTTTTACATCCATCAAGAGGGCCCGAACCTGGGTAAAACATCGTGTCCCCTGCCTCCTGTTACCATTAGCCTTAGACGCACAGTTTGGGACCCCTACCCGAGATCCGCCGGTTTTGACACCGACATTGGTGCTTTCATTGAGAGTTCCTCTGTGTCGTCGCTGCAAGGCTCGATGGCTCCTTCAATCATCAACAACAACGCGGTCCAGGGTGAGACTTTTCTCCCCGGACGGATCTTCGTGTTCGGCGGCTTCGTAGTGCGGGCCAATTCACTTGGCCATCTGGAGCAGATCGACAGCTACGCCCCTGGCCATCAGGTCAGGTTCGGAAACCTGAACTACACGGGCGATATCCGTGGAGACTTGATCCTCGACGGATTCGGGCCTACGTCAGGAACGCCGAACAGTCACGACGAGCACGGCTTAGACCTGCTGTCAGACAACACTCGGGATATCATACCCGCAGGAGCTCTGGACCTATATCCGGGGCAGATCGCGTCGTCCGAGGACGGGTGGATAAACCCTGCCCCGGAGGCCGCACACTCATCGGCGGTAGAGACGAACACAGACTCCACCCCCAAGGAAGTCTGTGTCACCGGACCCCCGGACATGTGTCCGGCTGTAGGTTCCAAACCGCACGCCCCCGAGCCCGCCGAATCTGGTTCGGCTCCGGTAATGGAGTTCACCGCTGCGGATATCTTCCAACCCTCGCCCTTCGGCGACATGCTGAATTCATTAAGGTCTCTCTCTTTGTCAGGAGACTCTTGGCCGAACTTTGTCCGGCTCGAGGGGGAAGAAGGCGACGAAGAAATTCTTTTCCCACCCACCACCCACTTCATAGCCACTATCGATGACGTAACAAACATGCTTGACTTCGACTCTGATGACACCGACGATACGGACGTCAGCACAGGGGACGATTTGGAACCACCGCCCACGGGGCGCTGGACTGCCACCTCATCATATGATATATATACATGGTGGACACGCCTAAGGAGGACGATGGCGACAAAAAAGACACAACGGAGGATAAAACCCCCGGACAAAAGCCAAAATGACGGCGCAGACGCCGCTCTAAGTCCAGCCACAGTAAAAATAGCGATAACAGCGCTAGAAAGATCGACACCCCAGTCAACTCCAAAGGCAACAACGACCATATGGACCCAGCAATCGAGCAGGATGAGCCAGGTCATGCCGAACACAGCCCGGAGCAGACGCCCGATCACAGCGATCCCGAGGGCCGAACTCGTCAACCTGCCTCGGGAGAGGAGCACAGTCCGGGCGACGATGCATTCATCATCCCGGAAAAACGTTTGGAACGAGATAACCTCCACATAAGGTTATGGCCACTGCGAGAAGTCTAAAGAAGCAGAAGCAAAGGCTTAAGGCCGCGCAGGAAACACTCATCCGCAGATGGAATAAAGTGCTAGAAACTGAAGAAAAATACGGTGACGATCGCCACACAAAGAGCTATCCAAAGCGCAAGCTGCTGCCAGAATTCGATGATGAGGCCATTCTGCCGAAGAACAATACAGCCGGTAGGCCGGACCAACCACGTCATGACCGCAACAGAGCAGCTACTGACGCCGCACACGATTTACGTGAGCTCCTGGACAAAAAGGCCGGTGCGACGAGGTCCATCTATGGATCCAGAGGACATGCTCCAGCGTAGGATTATGTTCACCAAAACGATCAGACTGATCGAATACCAGTTCGGAATCAGCACCAGGCACAACAACAGTCGACAACATGCGACAACATGTCCAGACATAGAGGGGCTGCTCACCCTCTGTGCTTCACCGAAGAGGTACTGAACCACGAATTTCCACAGGGTTTTAAACCCGTGAACATAGAGGCATATGACGGAACAACAGACCCCGGGGTCTGGATTGAGAATTTTATCCTGCCTATTGACATGGCTCGTGGGGACGACCTCCACGCCATCAAATACATTCCCCTCAAGTTGAAGGGACCAACTCGGCACTGGTTGAAAAGCCTCCCCGAAAATTCAATCAGAAGTTGGGAGGAACTTGAGGACGCTTTCAGGGTCAATTTTCAAGGAACCTATGTCCGACCTCCGGACGCTGACGATTTAAGTCACATAATTCAACAGCCCGAAGAGTCCGCCCGCTTTGGAATAGATTCCTCATTAAGAAGAATCAAATTGTCGATTGTTTGGATGCCGAAGCCCTAGCGGCCTTCAAGCACAGTATCCGGGATGAGTGGCTCGCCAGACACCTCGGCCAAGAAAAGCCGAGGACAATGGCAGCCTTAACAAGCCTTATGACCCGCTTTTGCGCGGGTGAAGACAGCTGGTTGGCCCGTAGAGGCACCAGCGACCCAGGCACATCCGAAATCAGGGATGGCAACGGGAAGCCATGACGCAATAAAAACAAGCGTCGAAACAAGGAAGAAAGTCCGGACAGCACAGCGGTCAACGCCGGATTCAGGGGCTCTCGACTCGGTCAACAAAAGAAGCCATTTAAAGGCAGCAAAGAGGGACCGTCCGGCCTGAACAAAGTCCTGGACAGACTGTGCCAAATTCATGACAACCCCGAAAAACTTGCGAACCACACTCACAGAGAATGCTGGGTCTTTAAGCAGGCCGACAAGTTAAATGTCGAACACAAGGGAAGGGAAACACCAAGTGAAGACGAGGATGAGCCTCGCCAGCCGAACACTGGAACACTGGAGGTAAAAACAGTAAACATGATCTACGTGACTCACATACCCAAGAGAAGGCGCAAACGCGCGCTCAGAGACGCATACGCTATAGAGCCCATCGCCCTCGAAGTCAACCCCTGGTCGGCCTGCCCGATCACCTTTGATCACAGGGACTACACGACTAGTATGCGGCACGGAGGATCGACTGCCTTGGTGCTCGACCAAATAATCGACGGATACCATCTCACTCGTGTCCTCATGGATGGCGGCAGTAGTCTCAATTTAATATATCAGGACACTGTCCGCGGGATGGGGATAGACCCATCCAGAATCTGCCAAAATAACACCACCTTTGAAGGGGTGATACCAGGCGTTGAGGCCCGCTGCAGGGGCTCCCTCGTGTTAGAGGTGACATTTGGTTCTCCAGACAACTTTAGAAGCGAAGAACTACTCTTCACCATCGCTCCCTTCCAAAGTGGTTATCATGCATTGCTCGGGAGAGCGGCCTTCGCCCGCTTCAACGCAGTACCACACTACGCCTACCTTAAACTCAAGATGCCCGACCCACACGGCGTCATCATCGTTAACGGAAATACAGAGCGTTCCTTACGTGCGGAAGAGTATGCGGCGGCTCTAGCAGCCGGACACTAAGCGGCCTCTAATATAAGAACGCTTGATCGGTCGTTAAGACCACGGACACGGTTAGACGAGTCCGGCACACCACCGTCGGTAACAGCCCAGATAAACCTGAGTTGGGTGCTATACATGTAATTCCATAGAGGACACCAGGGGCTACAGATATTCAATAAAGTCCACCTTTTGGCTTGACCTTATTAACAGGCCAATGTCTTACACTTCTACTATCCACTGATAATAACCAACTCTTCGCACGCTTACCTCATACTCTTTTACATGAGTTTTCCTTTTTACAGACACACATTCGTGCGATACCCTCCCAAGACACGGCACAACGGAGACAGAGGCGCAGACGTGCAGCAGGGCCCCGCTCAAAGGTTTCTCTTTAGATCAAGCCCCTGTGTAAACCTTCCTTATTGTCTCTTGTTGCTTAACATCCCATGGGTACTCAATACACCCACAGGGGATACTGGCATTATTGGCATTTCGCCATGACAGAATAATGCACATACCTGGAAATACAGGGTTCATAATAAAGGGCGTTACTTAGCCTAGTGTATGTTATAAAGTCCGAATACCCTCGGGAGTGTTCGGCGTCACGAGTTTGGCCTTATATGCATCAGCTCCGAATCATGTCTTTGGTCAAATGTTGGGTTTGCCCGGCTCCTGGGTTTGCTGCCTTACGTTCCGTTTTTATTGGCTAAGGCGGCCAAAGGAGAACTACTGCGATTGTGCCCTGGTTATTCCGGATGAGCACCTCAGTAGAGAAAGCCAAAAACTGACTGTCATGATATAGCAAGAGACTGGTCAACCACTCGAGGACTCATCGGAATCTTGGGGGTTCCTCCGCATTAACGAAGGGCCGTTCCCCGGTCATGTACACACGCGCCCGTATCCGGATGCACGTGAAGGTACCAGGGGCTACATAGTAGCCCCACCGTCAAACTCCTATGGCTAAGTGAAAGTGTTAAAGCTATATAGTCCGGTTGCCTAGTTCGACATGCGATCACCTCCTTAACGGACCAAGACGTTGGATCAAGTGTGATTACGCATTTTTTTTTGCGAACACCCCCGCATTGTATGCGTGGGGGCTGAAGCCAACGACTGCTAACTTTCAGGTTATATATACATCAAACGGCCACACAGGAGGCACAATAACACTTTCGGGCGAAAGTATAAACATAGCCCCTATAATTAAAATACAATTGCTTTTACAACGGAACGATTTTTCACTCGAACATGACATTCTTCGAGCACTGAGCCTCTATTAAACGAGCACCTTCTATTACCTGCTCCAAGTAGTGCTCGGCTGGATCCTGGCTTCCCGCCGGATTCTGGGTTGCAATGATGGTGGCCTCCATATCTGTCCAATATGTTTTCACATGGGCAAGAGCCATCCGCGCACCCTCTATGCACGTCGACCTCTTCATGGCATCGATTCGTGATACGGCACCAAGGAATTGTTGCACTAAACCAAAATAACTGTCCGGCTTCGGCCCCTTTGGCCATAGATGGTCTATTACAGACCTCATCGCAAGACCGGACAACCTATGGAGCTCGGCCATAGCGGCCATCCTTTCACTCAATGGCAACGGGCGCGTTGGAGCACTGAATTGCGACCAGAACAACCTTTTCACTTCATTATCTTTTTTATCCTTGAAAAACTTGGTCGCATCAGCCGTACTCTTTGCCAGATCTGCATACGCGTCTACAGGGCTCCAACGCCGATCCAAAGGAGTGTACTTTGGATCTAAGAACTTCATCCGCAACAAATAGGGGCTTCAAGCCGCGATTTATCCAGCCTGTCGAAGCTCCTCCCGCGCATCCCTAATTTCGGAACGCGTCTCCTTGGCCGCATCAAGGGCCTTCTTCAGGTCAGCTGACTTTGCCTGATTCTCTTTCTCAAGGAGCTCATACCGGCCGGCGGTGTTTTTCAGCTCCACATCCATCTCGGCTATTTTATCCTCGCTTCGACGATGAGCAGCCTGTTCGGCTCTAACCTCTTCGGCCGCCTTTAGGGCAGCCACATTGCTGGCCCGGGCTTGCTCCTTGGCCAGGGCAAGATCCTCCCTCAGGGCCTCCACGGCAGCAGCTCCTCCTGCACTCAAAGCATATCACATTAACATTCTACTACTCTTAAATATTTCCTATAAAAATAAGGAAAGCAGAGCACATACTTTGTGACTCGTTAAGCCGCTCGTTCACAAGTGTGATGTCGGCATCTACAACTTCAATCTGTCGCCTCAGTTCGGCGACTTCAACGGACCGGTCGGCCGCCGGACCCTTAGCCACCTGCGCATGAATTCTGTGCGATCATTACTTAACAATGTGATCCTCCGTCTGCCGCCTAGGGCTGGCAACCAGAGTCTCAGGGGCTACTATCTATATGGAGCACACCTAGCGCGTGTGCCACAACCAAAAATTATGAATTTTATTACATACCTCAAAGCCTTTGAGCAGGATCGTAAAAGCTTCGTTCAACCCGCTTGTGGCGGATGAAATCTTCTCAAGCACTGTGCTCATCAATGAATGGTGATATGCTCCAGAAGGCCCGTCAGCGTGTCCGGCCGGTCGCTAAATTGTGTCGGACCCTTCTTATCGCCCCCCGTGGGAGCCGAACGCTCCGGGCTCAGGGCAGCCGAAGTATTAGCTTCTGGCATCGGCAAATCTGGATTCCTCCGTGATGACACCTCGGGGTCAACCGCCCCATGAGGCGGAGAGGAAGGTGGGGTTTCACTCTCCATCATCTCCGGAAGAAGATCCCCCGAAGACGAACTGTGTCAAGAAGAGCTGCTAGCCGGACTGCAAAGAATGGATCCTGGTTATTGTTCTCGGAGGAGGAAGCAGTAGCTTTGTATTTACGATTAACTTACAGCTCGGCTGAGGGCTAGCCCGTTTGCGGGCATGGCGTGGTGAGGACGCCCTTCGGGGCAGGGCCCCCTGGTGAAGTTTTCTTCCCTTGTCTAGGCACCTCCGTCTCCAAGTCTTTGGAGGCGGCCCTCTTCTTCCCGCGGGGAGAGGAGACCGTAGATTCCCCTCCCCAACTATCCTCCTTCGTGGAGGTAGTAATTCCCCCGGTTTGGATGTGCAATGTGTGAAGCTCTGCTTCTCTGTTCTTCCCTTTGTCTTTCCCCGAGGGCACTTGACTTAGCACACGACTAAGCATCCTGGCTATGGCAGGACTAGGCGAGCCTTCGGGAAGCGGTGCCAGACACCTGATTCTCTCCGCCTGGCTGAGCCATTCCTGGCCGCGGATGGCTTTTCGAACAATGTTATGATAAATATAAACAAAGTGTTCAGTTTCTGGGTTACTTACTTGGGTATCTGGGCGGTTGCAGCTCAGGCCCACATCCTCGGTGGTGTCCGGACACTTTGCTTGTGGTCCAAAGAATAACTTACACATCCCTTCGAGCGTCATGCCGAAGAAGTGTAGAATAGTTCGCGGACCTTCTGGGTTGAACTCCCACATCCGGAGAGGCCGACGTTTCCACGGCAAGATCCGTCGGACTAGCATTACCTGAATTAGACTGACAAGACTAATGTCCCTCTCAAGAAGCTCCCGAATGCGGCTCTGCAATGTTGGTACGTCGTTAGCAGGCCCCCAATCCAGTCCCACATTGGCCCATGACGCCAGTTGAGGCGGAGGGCCCGAATGGAAGTTGGGGGCAGCCACCCACTTTGTGCCTCTGGGAGCCGTGACGTAAAACCACCTCCGCTGCCATAGATCGGACACCTCCGGGAAGAAGCCCTCTGGCCATGGGGCATCGGCGTTCCTTCTTATTGCAGCACCTCCACACTCCGTGTGTCGCCCCTCAATCATCTTCGGCTTCACATTGAAGGTCTTGAGCCATAAGCCGAAGTGCGGGGTAATGTGGAGGAAGGCTTTGCATATGACGATGAACGATGAGATGTGAGGGATGGAGTCGGGAGCTAGATCATGAGAATCTAGCCTGTAATAGAACATGAGCCCTCTCACAAAGGGATCAAGGGTGAAGCCTAAGCCGCGGAGGAAGTGAGAAATAAATACGACGCTCTCGTGGGGCTCGGGAGTAGGGATGACCTGCCCTGGAGCAGGAAGCCTGTGCTTGATGTCGGCGGTCAGATATCTGACCTCCCTAAGCTTCGCAATGTCCTCCTCTGTGACAGAGGAGGCCATCCACCGGCCTTGAAGGTTGGATCCGGACATGATTGAAGATCTGAAGTGCCTAAGCTTGGGCTTCAGGTGTTGGAACTCGAGATGCGGAAAGGCGCAAGCGTGGTAGGAAAGAGGGATAGGCCTCAACCCCTCTATAAAGGGGGTGAATATCAAGCGTCCTCAGCGTAACCGCTTGGGACTTGCCTAAAAACACGGAGTCATACCAACAGGCGTCGTGGGGTTTCCCGCGCCCATATTGATGGAGGATCCCGCAATAAGGGGAACACAATCTCTGCTTCGACAAGGCATGCCAATAAAACCGCCTCGCAATGTGTGTCGAGGGAGGCTGAGAAAAACCGGTTCATATTAGGCTAGGCCGCCGCGTAAGGGCACACCATAAAGAAATTTTTGTCAGCAGATTGGATTTGTAAAGTGTTATACTCTCTACGGTGGTGTGCGGAAATTATCTTATAAAGCCGGACACAATCCTTAATTTATTTTGGAGTATTCAGAGATGGAACCCGCCTTGCAATGCTGAACACAAACTGCGCGCCAGACTCATCGTCATTGAAGCCTGGTTCAGGGGCTACTGAGGGAGTCCTGGATAAGGGGGTATCCGGACAGCCGGACTATATGCATTGGCCGGACTGTTGGACCGTGAAGATGCAAGACTCAAGACTTCGTCCCGTGTCCGGATGGGACTCTCCTTTGCGTGGAAGACAAGCATGGCGATCCGGATGTTAGATCTCCTTCTTTGTAACCGACTATGTGTAAACCCTAGCCCCCTCCGGTGTCTATATAAACCGGAGGGTTTAGTCCATAGAAGAACAATCATAATCATCATAGGCTAGCTCCTAGGTTTAGCCTCTACGATCTCGTGGTAGATCTACTCTTGTAATACTCATATCATCAAGATCAATCAAGCAGGAAGTAGGGTTTTACCTCCATAGAGAGGTTCTGAACCTGGGTAAAACATCATCTCCCCTGCCTCCTGTTACCATTAGCCTTAGACGCACAGTTCGGGACCCCCTACCCGAGATCTGCCGGTTTTGACACCGACAGTGGGAAACAACTATAAGATGCCTCCTCACCTTCGGACAAGACCACACCCCTGAAGGCTGAATGGACATGTCTCGTCCTTCAACATATTTTGTGGTAGGTACTCCCATCTCTCCTCTTTTCCTCAAAATCTTCCTATCCATCCTTCTCCGTGTAACCTTGTCGCCCATCTCTCATAGGTAGAGGTAGGGGAACTCAAGACCTAGGGTTCTCTCCAAGTAATTTTAATATTTGCTTTCTGACTACTTTTCTTTGACTCGAAATATGTGATTTATATAACAAAATCTAGTGTACTTGGTGTACGGTGTTTTGATCTTTTGGGATTGATAATTTTACCTTTTTAGAGAGGGGAAGGGTGCGTGTGGGGAGTGAGCTCAAAATTGAGTGCTTTGAACATTGTAAATTTCATCGCTATTAACTTTACTCTAGCTCTCTCTCTCCCTCTCTCTCTATCTATTATATCTATCTATCTATATGTATCTCTCTCTCCATGACAAAATAGGGTTGAAATGCCTCGACCTCCTCCTAGTTTGCACACAAACTGAAGGAAATATGCCCTAGAGGCAATAATAAAGTTATTATTTATTTCCTTAATTCATGATAAATTTTTATTATTCATTCTAGAATTGTATTAACCGGAAACTTAGTACATGTGTGAATACATAGACAAAACTTATAGTCCCTAGTATGCCTCTACTTGACTAGCTCGTTAACCAAAGATGGTTATGTTTCCTAACCATAGACATGTGTTGTTATTTGATGAACAGGATCACATCATTGGTAGAATGATGTGATGGACATGACCCATCCGTTAGCTTAGCATTATGATCGTGTTAGTTTTATTGCTACTGCTTTCTTCATGACTTATACAAGTTTCTCAGACTATGAGATTATGCAACTCCCGAATACCGGAGGAACACTTTGTGTGCTACCAAATGTCACAATGTAAAAGGGTGATTATAAAGGAGATCTACAGGTGTCTTCGAAGGTGTTTGTTGGGTTGGCATAGATTGAGATTAGGATTTGTCACTCCATGTATCAGAGAGGTATCTCTGGGCCCTCTCGGTAATGCACATCACTATAAGCCTTGCAAGAAATGTGACTAATGAGTTAGTTGCGGGATCATGCATTACAGAACGAGTAAAGAGACTTGCCGGTAACGAGATTGAACTAGGTAAGATGATACCGACGATCGAATCTCGGGCAAGTAACATACCGATGACAAAGGGAACAACGTATGTTGTTATGCGGTTTGACCGATAAAGATCTTCGTAAAATATGTAGGAGCCAATATGAGCGTCCAAGTTCCGCTATTGGTTATTGACCAAAGATGTGTCTCGGTCATGTCTACATAGTTCTCGAACCCGTAGGGTCCGCACGCTTAACGTTTGATGACGATTTGTCATATGAGTTATGTGGTTTGATGTACCGAAGTTTGTTCGGAGTCCCGGATGAGATCACGGACATGATGAGGAGTCTCGAAATGGTCGAGAGGTAAAGATTCATATATTGGAAGGTTGCATTTGGACATCAGAATGGTTCCGAGTGGTTCGGGCATTTTTCCGGAGTACCGGGAGGTTACCTAAACCCCCCGGGAGAAGTATTGGGCCTAGTGGGCCTTATTGGAGGAGAGGAGAAAGGGCCACGTGAGAGGGGAGCCCCTCCCCTTTCCCAAACCGAATTGGACTAGGGGAAGGGGCCGACCCCCCTCTTTCCTTCCCCCTCTCTCTCCCTTACCTTTCCCTCCGGTGGAAGAAAGGAAAAGGGGGGGCCGAATCCTACTTGGACTAGGAGTCCAAGTAGGACCCCCTCCTGACGCGCCCCAAACTTGGCCGGCCTCCTCTCTCCCTCCCTCCTTTATATACGTGGCCAAGGGGCACCCCAATAGGAAAACAGACAACACAAGTTGACATTGTTTAGCCGTGTGTGGTGCCCCCCTCCACAGTTACACACCTCGGTCATATCGTGGTAGTGCTTAGGCGAAGCCCTGCGCCGGTAACTTCATCATCACCGTCACCACACCGTCGTGCTGACGAAACTCTCCCCCGACCTCAACTGGATCAAAAGTACGAGGGACGTCCCCGAGCTAAACGTGTGCTGATCGCGAAGGTGTCATACGTTCGGTGCTAAGATCGGTCAGATCCTGAAGACGTACGACTACATCAACTGCATTGTTATAACGCTTCCGCTTTCGGTCTACGAGGGTACGTGGACACACTCTCCTCTCTCGTTTCCATGGATCACATAGATAGATCTTGCGTGATCGTAGGAATTTTTTTGAAATTACTGCGTTCCCCAACAATGGCATCCGAGCCAGGTCTATGCGTATATGTTATATGCACGAGTAGAACACAAAGAGTTGTGGGCGATAATAGTCATGCTGCTTACCAGCATATCATACTTTGATTCGGCGTTATTGTTGGATGAAGCAGCTCAGACCGACATTACGCGTACGCTTATGCGAGACTGGTTCTACCAACGTGCTTTGCACATAGGTGGCTAGTGAGTGTCTATTTCTCCAACTTTAGTTGAATCGAGTGTGGCTACGCCCGGTCCTTGTTGAAGGTTAAAATATCACACTTGACGAACAATCATTGTGATTTTGATGCGTAGCTAAGAACGGTTTTTTCTAGAAGCCCGTAGCAGCCATGTAAAACTTGCAACAACAAAGTAGAGGACATCTAACTTGTTTTTGCAGGGCTTGATGTAATGTGATATGGTCAAAGCATGATGTGATATAAATTGTTGTATGAGATGATCATGTTTTGTAACAAAGTTATCGGCAACTGGTAGGACCCATATGGTTGCCGCCTTATTGTATGCAATGCAATCGCCATGTAATTGGTTTACTTTATCACTAAGCGGTAGCGATAGTCGTAGTAACAATAGGTGGCGAGACGACAACTATGCTACGATGGAGATCAAGGTGTCGCACCGGTGAAGTTGGAGATCATGACGATGCTTCAGTGATGGAGATCATGAGCACAAGATGATGATGGCCATATCATGTCACATATTTTGATTGCATGTGATGTTTATCCTTTATGCATCTTATTTTTCTTAGAACATCGGTAGCATTATAAGATGATCCCTTACTAAATTTTGAGGTACAAGTGTTCTACCAGAGTATGCACCATTGCTACAGTTCGTCGTGCCAAGACACCATGTGATGATCGGGTGTGATAAGCTCTACGTTCACATACAATGGGTGCAAGCCAGTTTTGCACACGCAGAATACTCGGGTTAAACTTGACGAGCCTAGCATATGCAGATATGGCCTCAGAACACTGAGACCGAAAGGTCGAGCGTGAATCATATAGTAGATATGATCAACATAGTGATGTTCACCATTAAAGACTACTCCATCTCACGTGATGATCGGACATGGTTTAGTTCATTTGGATCACATGATCACTTAGATGATTAGAGGGATGTCTATCTAAGTGGGAGTTCTTAAGTAATATGATTAATTGAACTTCAATTTATCATGAACTCAGTACCTGATAGTATTTTGCAAGTCTATGTTGTTGTAGATCAATGGCCCGTGCTACCGTTCCTTTGAATTTTAATGCGTTCCTAAAGAAAGCTAAGTTGAAAGATGATGGCAGCTACTACACGGACTGGGTCCGTAACTTGAGGATTATCCTCATTGCTGCACAGAAGAATTACGTCCTGGAACACCGTTAGGTGTACCACCCGTGCCCACCACTGCAGACATTGTGAATGCCTGGCAGACGCGTGTTGATGACTACTCGATAGTTCAGTGTGGCATGCTTTACGGCTTAGACCCGGGACTTCAACGACGTTTTGAACGTCATGGAGCATATGAGATGTTCCAGGAGTTGAGGTTAATATTTCAAGCAAATGCCCGGATTGAGAGATATGAAGTCTCCAATAAGTTCTACAGCTGTAAAATGGAGGAGAATAGTTCTGGTGAACACATACTCAGAATGTCTGGGTACCACAACCACTTGACTCAACTGGGAGTTAATCTTCTTGATGGTAGTGTCATTGGGAGAGTTCTTCAATCACTTCCACCAAGCTACAAAAGCTTCGTGATGAACTATAATATGCAAGGGATGAACAAGACTATTCCCAAGCTCTTCGCGATGCTAAAGGCCGCGGAGGTAGAAATAAAAAAGGAGCATAAAGTGTTGATGGTCAATAAGACCACTAGTTTCAAGAAAAAGGGCAAAGAGAAGAAAGGGAACTTCAAGAAGAACGGCAAAAAGGTTGCTGCTCAAGAGAAGAAACCCAAGTCTTGACCTAAGCCTGAAACTGAGTGCTTCTACTGCAAAGGGACTTGTCACTGGAAGCGGAACTGCCCCAAGTATTTGGTAGATAAGAAGGATGGCAAAGTGAAAGGTATATTTGATATACATGTTATTGATGTGTACTTAACTAATGCTCGCAGTAGCACCTGGGTATTTGATATTGGTTCTCTTGCTCATATTTGCAACTCGAAACAGGGGCTACGGATTAAGCAAAGATTGGCTAAGGACGATGTGACGATCCGCGTGGGAAATGGTTCCAAAGTCGATGTGATCGCGGTCGGCGCGCTACCTCTACATCTACCATCGGGATTAGTTTTAGACCTGAATAATTGTTATTTGATGCCAGCGTTGAGCATTGATAACCCACAAGTGTAGGGGATCGCAACAACTTTCGAGGGTAAAGTATTCAACCCAAATTTATTGATTCGACACAAGGGGAGCCAAAGAATATCCATGAGTATTAGCAGTTGAGTTGTCAATTCAACCACACCTGGATAACTTAGTATCTGCAGCAAAGTATTTAGTAGCAAAGTAATATGATAATAAAGGTAACGGTAGCAAAAGTAATGTTTTGGGGTTTTGTAGTGATTGTAACAATAGCAACGGAAAAGTAAATAAGCGAAGCACAAAATGTGAAAAGCTCGTAGGCAATGGATCAGTGATGGATAATTATGTCGGATGCGATTCCTCAAGTAATAGCTATAACATAGGGTGACACAAAACTAGCTCCAGTTCATCAATGTAATGTAGGCATGTATTCCGTAAATAGTCATACGTGCTTATGGAAAAGAACTTGCATGACATCTTTTGTCCTACCCTCCCGTGGCAGCGGGGTCCTAGTGGAAACTAAGGGATATTAAGGCCTCCTTTTAATAGAGAACCAGAACAAAGCATTAGCACATAGTGAATACATGAACTCCTCAAACTATGGTCATCACCGAGAAGTATCCTGATTATTGTCACTTCGGGGTTGTCGGATCATAACACATAATAGGTGATTATAGATTTGCAAAATAGGATCAAGAACACACATATATTCATGAAAACATAATAGGTTCAGATCTGAAATCATGGCACTCGGGCCCTAGTGACAAGCATTAAGCATAGCAAAGTCATAGCAACATCAATATCAGAACATAGTGGATACTAGGGATCAAACCCTAACAAAACTAACTTGATTACATGGTAAATCTCATCCAACCCATCACCATCCAGCAAGCCTACAATGGAATTACTCACGCATGGAGGTGAGCATCATGAAATTGGTGATGGAGGATGGTTGATGATGACGACGGCGACGAATCCCCCTATCCGGAGCCCCGAATGGACTCCAGATCAGCCGTCCCGAGAGAGATTACGGCTTGGCGGCGGCTCCGTATTGTAAAACGCGATGAAACTTTCTCTCCGATTTTTTTCTCCCCGAGACGGAATATATGGAGTTGGAGTTGAGGTCGGCGGAGCCTCAGGGGGCCCACGAGACAGGGGGCGCGCCCAGGGGGGAGGGCGTGCCCCCCATCCTCATGGACAGGGTGTGGATCCCCTGGTCTTGATTCTTTCGCCAGTATTTTTTATATTTTCCAAAAAGTGCCTCCATGGATTTTCAGGACATTCCGAGAACTTTTGTTTTCTACACATAAAACAACATCATGGCAGTTCTGCTGAAAACAGCGTCAGTCCGGGTTAGTTTCATTCAAATCATGCAAGTTAGAGTCCAAAACAAGGGCAAAAGTGTTTGGAAAAGTAGATACGTTGGAGACGTATCAACTCCCCCAAGCTTAAACATTTGCTTGTCCTCAAGCAATTCAGTTGATAAACTGAAAGTGATAAAGAAAAACTTTTACAAACTCTGTTTGCTCTTGTTGTTGTAAACATGCAAATCCAGCATTCAGGTTTCAGCAAATATTATGAACTAACCATACTCACAATAACACCCAGGTCTCACAATTACTCATATCAATAGCATAATCAGCTAGCGAGCCATAATAATAATAAAACTCGGATGACAACACTTTCTCAAAATAATCATAACATGATATAACAAGATGGTATCTCGCTAGCCCTCTTTGTGTCACACCCCGGATTCGATGCGCCAGGTGTCCGCTAGTTATTCGCCGTCGTTGCCATGTCATTTGCTTGCGTGTTGCATTTTATCATGTCATCATGTGCATCTCATTTCGCTTACATGTTCGTCTCTTGCATCCGGTCCTTTTCCCCGTTGTCCGTTTTGCAATCCGGCACTCCTATGTCATCCGGCGTCCCCTTTTTGCCTCTTCTCTTGTGCGGGTGTTAAATGTTCTCGGAATGGCCCGAGGTTTGTCAAGCGGCCTTGGTATAGCACCGGTAGACTGCCTGTCAAGTTTCGTGCCATTTGGAGTCCGTTTGATACTCCAACGGTTAACCAGGTAACCGTAAAGGCCTCTTTTGTGTGCAGCCCAACACCCCTTCCAAAGTGGCCCAAAACCCAACAAACTTCCCTCCATGCTCTCGGTCGTTCGATCACGATTGCGTGGCCGAAAACCGCTCCTCATTTGGACTCTCCTAGCTCCCTCTACCTATATATATGTGCCTCCCCCCGAATTCGCGGATGAAAATCCCCCGAAACAATAGCTATTCCTCCCCGCGCCGCCGGACGTGTCCGTGTCGCGCCGGACATGTCTGCGCCGCCGCGCCCAGCCAATCAGAGGCCGCAGCGTGGCCTCCCGCGCCGCCCCCTCCGCCGCCGGCCCGCGGAGCCCATCGCAGGCCCTCACGCCGCCGCCGCCTGGCCCGGCTCCCGTGCCTCCGCCCGCCGTCGCCGGAGTGCCTCCGCCTCCGCCGCCGGCCACCTCCGCCGCCGGGTCCCTCCGCCGCCCGCGCCGCGACGCGCCTCGCCTCCGCGCGACGCCGCCGCCCGTCGCCGGTGGCCTCGCTCCGCCGCCGCCTCTCCCTGCCCCGAGTCGCCTCGGATCTGGACGCCGGCCGCCGCCCGGCTCGCCTCCTCCCGCGAGGTGGCCGCGCCGCCCGGTCGCGCCCCACGGCCGCGCCCCACGCCGGCCACCGGAGGTCCTCCGCCGCCTCCTCCCCGCGCCCTCGCCATCCCTTGCCGGATCCGGCCAGATCCGGCGGGGGCCCGTCCTCCCCGACCTCTCCCGCAGCTCCGGCGCCCGTTCCCCCACTCCGGCGAGTCTCCGGCGCCTCGAAGTCCGTGCCCTCAGCCCCCAGATCCGAATCGAGGTTGATTTTCCCCCTCCGAAAATCCCCAAGTCCCGAATATTTTTGCATAATCATGTCATGTGCATCGCATCATATCTTTGCATCCGTAGCTCCGTTTCGTGCGTGTAATACATCGAATTATTCACCTCGACGAGTACTTCATTTCATTCCATTGCATCATTTTCATTTGAGCTCATCTTGATGCCCGAAATGCTGTTGGAAGAGTGCATGTTGCTGTTAATCTGCTGAAACTGTTATAACATGCTCATTTGTCATTTTTGCCATGATTGATGTGTGCATCCTAGGAACATGAGCTCTACATGTGTTTTGATCTATGCCATGCCATCTTTCCAGAGGTGCTATCCATGTAATTTTGTGAGTTGTGTGCTGAGTGCTTCAAGCTTGCTAAGTAGGGTACTTGCTGTTGCTGTTTTCGTGACAGATTCTGTTATATTTTGTTGCTATGTTAACCTGCTGCTACAAGTCATTTCGTGCATTATTCTGGAGATGTTCACTAAGGATATTTTGTTATACATGTCTTGCTCTATCTATTCATGCCCCTGGTTGTATTTATAGCTTGCTGTAGCTTGTTGTAATCTTGCTCCAAAGTTGCTAAATGATGTTGCTGTCAGCCTGTTAACATTAAGTTCAATGTTTCCATGATTGTTTGCTAGTGATCCATGCACCCTATGACCTTGATCTTGCCATGTATAGTTTCACAAATATGTCTTCTTACTGTTGGTTGCCTTGACATGCCATGTATTGCTCTGTGGTGAGTGGTTCAAGCTCACCAACATGCCTACTTATTGTTGTTCCTGCCATGTATGAATCTGTAATATAACTTGCCATGTTTACATGGGTGCCATCATATCTTCTGATCCTTTTTGGCTAATGGTCACTAAGGGACTCTTGTTCTATGCATTTAGTAGTATCATGCCATGTCTTTGTTTGCCATGATATATTCCTGTAACATGGTGTTTGATAGCTCTAAACATTGCAACCTGATGTTATTTCTGCAAAGTCTGAAACTGTGATTATTTGCAATCTTACCATGTGTGTTTGAGCATGTTCTAGTAATTTCTGGAGATAGCTCAGTGTTCATGTTTTGTTATGCTTTACCTGTACTTCATGCCCATGCCTTTTGTTATTATGTTGTGGTACTGTAGCATGTTGTTTCGATGCTTGCAATATGCCTAGTTGCTGTTTTGGACAGATTGTTGTTATAACTTGTATAGAGTGTATGTGTTGCACCGCTGCTCCGTTTTGAGTGTGCTCTATATGAAACTTGCTTGATTTCGCATGTAGTTCCATATTATCATGTTGCATCCTTGTTTTGAGGTGTTTGCTTGATGTTTGGGTGCATTTTGCATCAATGCCATGCTTAACTTGTTTTGCTCATATCTTCTAGGCCGTAACTCCGAATCTAATGAACTTTATATGTAACTTGACTAGAATTTCGTGTAGATCATCTTGGTGCATCTTAACTTGCTGTTTAACAACTTGAACATAAGGTTTATTCAGTGCTGGACCAATTTCGAAATATGCATATGAGGACTTACCGGGATTGTTATATGTTGTTCCCGGCCTCATTTAAATTTGCCTTGATGTGTTACTCTTGTACGGATCGTCTCTTGCCATGAGTAGCTTCATGTAGCTTTGTCATGCATCATGCTTGTTGTGCATCATGTCTTGTTCATGTGTGGTGTGTTTACCATGTTGTGTGCTTCTTTTCGATAGTTCCCGTTTCGTTGCGATCGTGAGGATTCGTTCGTCTACGCTTGGTTCGTCTTCGTGGCTTCATCTTCTTCATGGACTCGTTCTTCTTCCTAGCGGGATTTTAGGCAAGATGACCGCTACCCTGGATCTCACTACTATCATTGCTATGCTAGTCGCTTCGTTCTATCGCTTTGCTGCGCTACCTATCATTTGCTCTTCAAGCCCCCCAAATTGCCATGAACCTCTAACCTTTGACACCCTTCCTAGCAAACCGTTGATTGGCTATCTTCCCGCTTTGCTCAGCCCCTCTTATAGCGTTGCTAGCTGCAGGTGAAGTTGAAGATTGCTCCATGGTGGACAGGGTTTTGTTGGGATATCACAATATCTCTTATATTATTAATGCTCAGCCCCTCACCACCACCTACTTTTCCCTTGGGAGTAATTAACCCAAGGGTCATCTTTATTATAGCCCCCCGGACCAATGCTTGTCTAAGTGTTGGTCCAAACTAGAGCACCGTGCGGGACCATTCCTTGGCAACTTGGATTCGTCGGTACCTGTACGCTTTGCTTATCCGGTGTTGCCCTGAGAACGAGATATGTGCAGCTCCTATCGGGATGTCGGCGCATCGGGCGGTCTTGCTGGTCTTGTTTTACCATTGTCGAAATGTCTTGTAAACTGGGATTCCGAGACTGATCGGGTCTTCCTGGGAGAAGGTATATCCTTCATTGATCGCGAGAGCTTATCATGGGCTAAGTTGGGACACCCCTGCAGGGTATAAACTTTCGAGAGCCGTGCCCGCGGTTATGTGGCAGATGGGAATTTGTTAATGTCCGGTTGTAGATAACTTGACACCAGATCCGAATTAAAACGCATCAACCGTGTGTGTAGCCGTGATGGTCTCTTCTTGGCGGATTCCGGGAAGCGAACACGGTTTCTGGGTTATGTTTGACGTAAGTAGGAGTTCAGGATCACCTCTTGATCATTGCTAGCTTCACGACCGTTCCTTTGCTTCTCTTCTCACTCTTATTTGCGTATGTTAGCCACCATACGTGCTTAGCCGCTGCTACAACCTCACCACTTTACCCCTTCCTTTCCCATTAAGCTTTGCTAGTCTTGATACCCATGGTAATGGGATTGCTGAGTCCTCGTGGCTCACAGATTACTACAACAACAGTTGCAGGCACAGGTTATGCGATGATCATGACGTGAGAGCGACGTTTGCTTGCGTTGAGTTCTTCTTCTGCTTCTTTTTTGATCAGGGGATAGGTTCCAGGTCGGCAGCCTGGGCTAGCAGGGTGGATATTGTTTGAGTTTCTGTTTATGATTCATCCGTAGTCGGATGTTGTTCTTGTATGTTGTATTGTTGTATTCATGTGACTTTGTATGTTTTGTATGTATCCCTATCTATTATGTAATGTTGATGTAATGATATCCACCTTGCAAAAGCGTTCCAATATGCGGGTCTATCCTTGGTGGGACCTTCGAGTTCCTTTTGGATAGGGTCGCATATTGGGCGTGACACTCTGAGACCGCAAAACATAAATGCATAGCACCTTTAAAGATCAAGGACTGACTAAATATTGTAATTCATGGTAAAAGAGATCCAGTCAAGTCATACCCAATATAAACCAACAATAATGAATGCAAATGACAGTGTGCTCTCCAGCGGGTGCTTTTTAATAAGAAGGGTGATGACTCAACATAAAAGTAAATAGATAGGCCCTTCGCAGAGGGAAGCAGGGATTTGTAGAGGTGCCAGAGCTCGATTTCAAAATAGAGATTGAATAACATTTTGAGCAGCATACTTTTGCTGTCAACACAACAATTATGAGATGGCTCTATCTTCCATACTACATGCATTATAGGCAGTTCCCAAACAGAATGGTAAAGGTTTATACTCCCTCAACCACCAACAAGCATCAATCCATGGCTTGCTCGAAACAACGAGTGCCTCCAACTAACAACAGCCCTGGGGGAGTTTTGTTTAATTATTTTGATTTGCTTTGATCTTTTTGGATCATGGGACTGGGCATCCCGGTTACTGGCCCTTTCTCGTGAATGAGGAGCGGAGTCCACTCCTCTTGATAATAACCCACCTAGCATGGAAGATATAGGCAGCCCTAGTTGAAACATGAGCTGCTCGAGCATACAAAACAGAATTTCATTTGAAGGTTTGGAGTTTGGCACATACAAATTTACTTGGAACGGCAGGTAAATACCACATATAGGAAGGTATGGTGAACTCATATGGAACAACTTTGGGGTTTATGGAGTTTGGATGCACAAGCAGTATTCCCGCTTAGTACAGGTGAAGGCTAGCAAAAGACTGGGAAGCGACCAACTGAGAGAGCGACAACAGTCATAAACATGCATTAAAATTAATTTACACCGAGTACAAGCATGAGTAGGATATAATATACCATGAACATAAATATCATGAAGGCTATGTTGATTTGTTTCAACTACATGCGTGAACATGTGCCAAGTCGAGTCACTCAATTCATTCAAAGGAGGATACCATCCCATCATACCACATCATAATCATTCTAATAGCATGTTGGCATGCAAGGTAAACCATTATAACTCATAACTAATCAAGCATGGCACAAGCAACTATAATCTCTAAATGTTATTGCAAATAGGTTTACTTCATAATAAGCTAAACCAGGAACGATGAACTCATCATATTTACAAAAACAAGAGAGGTCGAGTTCATACCTGCTTTTCTCATCTCAACAAGTCCATCATATATCGTCATTATTGCCTTTCACTTGCACGACCGAACGATGTGTATAATAATAATAGTGCACGTGCATTGGACTAAGCTGGAATCTGCCAGCATTCAACTCAAGAGAGAAGACAGGGTAATATGGGCTCTAAATTAAATAAAAATCATGCATATGAGAGCCGCTAAGCATTTTCAATATGGTCTTCTCGACCCCCAAAGGAACACTACTAGGGAAAATTCTATACATAGAATCTTACCAGCAGCGCTCCTCAAAATACCACGCTACTGCTATTTAGCAGCAGCGCGTGATACCAAAATGCGCTGCTGAAAGGAAAATAGCAGTAGCGCATCCACAACAAACCGCGCTACTGCTATAATTGCCATGACCTCGCCCCCCGCTAGTTATAGCAGTAGCGCCCTATACTGAACCGCGCTACTGCTATAGATGTTAGCAGCAGCGCGCTTCGAAGAAAACCGCTACTGCTAAGATCAGCCCACAAGTTTAGTCCCACCTCGCTCCGTGAATAGGGTGTTTACCACCTTTAATATGTTATTTCTGAAACTACCACAACCAGTTGGTCTTCACTGAACTCTATGTGTAAAATTTGTGGTCGCAATATGAGTCCTCTCCGGTTCCTACCGGAGAGGACTCATATTGACAATTCAGATTATACACAAAAAGATCATTGATGGCCAATGTATTTTTGCATTGACGTATTTTTGGTATAGTTACACTTAGCAGTAGTAGTTTATATGCAAAGCGCTACTGCTATTCAGATTAATTGTAGCGCGTTTTGGAAAACGTGCTACAACTATCCCTACCTTATCCCCACACGCACGACCGGCCCTCACTCACACTCTCACTCTCGCCCGCGTGCCGATAACCGTCGTCGTGCGTCGTCGCCGCCGCCGCCTTCATCCGTCCGCCGCCGAGGTACTCCCCTCCTTCCGTCCCTCCTCCCTCCTCCTTGCACATCCTCCCTCCGCCTGCGGCCGCCCCTCCCTCCTCCGACATTGCCCTCCTCCCTCCGCCTGGGGCCGCCCCTCCTCCCTCCTCTGCTGGCAGCCCTCCTCTCACCGCCCTCGACCTCGCCGCCCCTAGCTACCTCTCCGTCGCCCCCCACCCCCTGCCACTAGTTAGTACTAGATTTAGTAGTAGTAGATGTTAATTTAGGGTTCATAGCTAGTACTAGATGTTGCTTAGTTAGTACTAGATTTTTAGTAGTAGTTGATGTTAACTAGGGCAGTATGATTAATAGTAGTTGTAGTTGAACTACTTTAGTTGTAGTTGAACTAGTTTAGTAAGTAAATTAATAAACTAGTTGAATTAATAGAACTAATGTATTTTTAGTAAGATAATTAATATAACAGTTGAACTACTTTATTTTTAGAAAGAACTAGTTTTTTTCTATTTATAGTAAGTTTATATTTAGTAAGAACTAGTTGATTTAATAAAACTAGTTGAACATGTCATATTTGTTGTTATTTTTTAGTTTAAGCAATTATTCGGGATGTATTAGTGATAGCTTATACGGTTTTAGGTGACCACCGTCGTCCCCGTCACCGACCCCCTCCGACATCCCCGCCGTCGTCCCAGTCCCCGACCCCCTCCGACATCGAGGTGAGACCAGCCAAATATCCTTGTATATCTTGTGTTGTTGCTCAAATAGGATATGTGGTTTCCCAAGTGGCCGTTCATGTTCAGTTTACATCTCCGAGTGGCCTATGTTTTGCCGGAGTGTTGATTAATATCCGTTCCGGCAAATTTCAGGCGCTCGATATGTCCTTTTTTAGCAAAGGTCATGCCGGATTTTTTCGTGAATTCTGGCATGACTTGTGCTAGAATATGTACAAGTTTAATCTTTGAATTATGAACGTAGGAAATGTCGTACTCGGAAGACGACAGTCTCCCGGGGGAGTGTAGCTGGTGCCACAACGATCGAGGTATGTGCGACAGGTTCGTTGAGCTGGACGAAGATCGGCGCTTCAGCATTAAGCTCGAGGAGACCTTTGATTGTGAAACGGTACGTAACAATGACAAGTGTTTTTCCGTAATTAAGCATGACTTCAACTATTTCAATGTCTAATTTTCATATTTTACAATTCGACTAGCTTATCCCATGCCATGCAAGACGCTATGTCTTGGAGAGGATGTGTTTTGAAGACCATGAAAATTTCGAAACAAAGAAAATACACCTAAGGACCCATCATGATATGGATTTTGAAGTAAATATGTGCAATGCTCAGAGGGTAACCCATTTTGGTTGCCAAAATTGGGAAGCACTTTGCAAAATGTATGGTTTTTATGAGGGTATGATTGTCACCATGGATCTTGGTGATCCTGACATCGAGCAAGACAATATGGGCATTTGGGTCCTTGTTGATACGCTTCCGATTGTAGCGCTATGTGAGTTTCTCAAACAAAGTTATTAACTAATTTATATTGTTTATTTCAAAATAGTTGATAGCTTATTTCCATTGACAGCTTATTTTGATTCTTCAAAGACTGTGCGGAAGATGGTAGATAAAACCCACTACACCGATGGCACCGAATTAACGTATAAGGAGAAAAATCATCTGATCGCATTTTGTACTCTTCTTGAGAATTACAATAACTATTATCGAACTCCTCCAAATTATGGTGAATACGTGCCACTAGTGCATGTGTTGAACCACGGTAACTTCTCTGGAGATACCCTGGTAAGATTTTTTACTATTACGACATCCGTGCATCTTTTGCATACTTTTAAAACTAGTACATCATTGCTAACTACGAAGTTATTATTATGTTTTTCAACAGAAACTCCCAATGTATTATGTGCCTCATCTGATGTCTCTGAATGGTCGCCTCTCAGTTCTGAACATACTGCCAGGTAAATCTAGGGAGCTCACCTGTGCATATCGGATTTCTAAAACCGGTGAACACATGTTCATCAAAGAATAGAAGAAATGTATGGACATTCGCAAGGAGGTTCTTGGAAGTAACATTCAGCGAAAGGCAAGAATTGGAGACAGGCTAATCTCCATTCTCCATAATGGAGAGTCAGGGGCTATCTTGTTTTTTTGCTATTATACCTTAGAAAATGTAGTAGGTCTTAATCGAATGTAGTAGGTCCTATGAGGTACAATATGTTTATTATGTGGTAATGTGTTAGAGTTGATAATGAGGAGTACTTGTGATTACAACTAGTGACCAATTTGCTATGTGATGTCATTGATGAAAACGATGATCTTGAGGAGGTGTTATATGACAATGATGTATTATGATGATAAGTTGTTAATGATATGATGATGATGATATTATTATATCATTGGGTGAAAGAACCGCAGATTAGTTTCAAGTGGATGGACATCCACTTGAAACTAGTCCACGGTTCTTTCACCCCGTGATGTAATAACTCATTATGATGTAAGAACAATCTCTAAATTCCTGTTGTATGAAAACTTGTGTAAAGGTGTATGAATACAACATGAAATAAAATACTAAATAATAGTAGTAGCGCGGGAAAGGAGAAGCGCTACTACTAATTACCAGTAGCGCTGTTCTAAAGAAGTGCTACTACTAAGTCAACTTAGCAGTAGTGTGGATCTAGGCGCGCTATTGCTAAGCTTTAGCTGTAGCGCCTTATCAGTAGCGCTCCTTCCCGCGCTACTGATAGGCCTAAAACCCGCGCTGCTGCTAGGCTTTTCCCTAGTAGTGGAAAGAAAAGAAAATAAAACTATTTACACGGGAAAGCTCCCAACAAGTAAGAAGAAGAACAAGAAATATTTTTGGGTTTTCATTTTAATTCTACTACAAGCATGGAAATTAAACTAACTAATTTTTTGGTTTTTTCTTAAGGTTTATCAAACACACAAGAAGAAAGCGACAAAGAAAATTAAACTAACATGGATAATACAACGAAAGAGTATGAGCACCGACGATTAGTGTGTGAACTGAATATAAAGTCGGTGAGAAATACGTACTCCCCCAAGCTTAGGCTTTTGGCCTAAGTTGGTATAATACCAAGGACCGCCTGGCTGATATCCGTAGTTGTAGCTGGGGTCGTATCGAGATGCAGCAGCCACCGCCTCCTGAGCGGCGACATGTTGGCGAGCTGCCTCCGCTCTCCCCTCGTGTTCAGCTGCTTCCTCCCTAGTAACAACATATCTTCCTTTTGCCTGATAATCAAAAAGGAGAGGAGCAGGAAGAGTAACATGGACGACGTTGCGTCTGTCATAGATTAATCGATAATGGAGGAATTGTTCATTCCCCCTAAGAAAATGATGATTGACCATAGTGTCATAATCTAGATAAGCAGGAGGTATCATCACATCCCCCTCTCGTGGGGCTATACCAAGATAATTAGCCACACGGGTTGCATAAATTTCTCCAAATAAATCTCTAGTTCTACTATTATTCTGCAACCTACGTGCAACTATTGCCCCCAAGTTATAACCTTTATAACCTAACACAGCACTCTTGAGGACACACAGATCAGGGACACACATGTGACATGCTTCATCTTTACCGTTAATGCATCTACCAATGAAGAGAGCAAAATAATGTATAGCAGGAAAATGAATGCTCCCTATGGTATCTTGTGCTATGTCCCTGGATTCTCCCATAGTAATACTAGCAAGGAAATCTCTAAATTCAGATTTGTGAGGATCATTAATATTACCCCACTGCGGGAGTTTGCAAGCAGTTGTAAAATCCTCTAAGTCCATAGTATAAGATGTATCATAAATATAAAATAGGACACTAGGAGAATTACGCGTACAGTTATATTTAAACCTCCGTACAAAGGAATTAGTCAATTGATAGTACTGAGGACACTTATCTTGTAAGAAGTCCTCCAGCTCAGGATTACGCACATACACGTCAAATTGCTCCTTAAAGCCTGCTTCGACCATAAAATCATCGAATGGCCACTCAGAAGCTCGTACATCCACGTCCCTCGGTAATTCAACATCTTGCTCACGTATAGCAATTGTGGGTCCTTTCTTTACCGAGGAACCACCTTGGTACATTCTCCTAGACATAATTCTTTTTCTGAAAAATTTCTGAAATTTTAGTAACTTCAAAATAAAAGTGAATAAAACTAAACAAGATTGAAAGCAACTACTCCTACAAGTGCCTGGAGCCTATATCATGCATTAGAATTGCTTGGGACCTCATAAATTCAATAAGCAAGCTCAAGAACATGGTCACCTATGCAGCAAAAATTTGCAATGAATAAAGCACTAGAACAAAAACTAATTGGACCATTGGAGGAGTCACATACCAAGCAACAATCTCCCACAGCAGTTTTGTGAATGGAGCTTTGAGCAAGGAGATCGAAAATCGCAGCAAAATGAGCTAGAACTCGTGCTTGTGCTGGATGGGGATTTTTTTGGGTAGAAGATGAAGTGTGTGGGTGCTGGCATAAGTGGAGGGGGGCCACCAGGGGCCCACGAGACAGGGGCGCGCCCTCCACTCTCGTGGCCTGGTGCTTGCCCCTCCTGTAGTGATTTCAGTGCCTAAAATCCTCAAATATTCCATAAAAAATCATACTAAATTTGCAGGGCATTTGGAGCACTTTTATTTTCGGGATATTTTTAATGCACGGATAATTCAGAAGACAGACAGATGATACTATTTTTGCTTTATTTATTCTAAATAACAGAAAGTAAAAAGAGGGTACAGATGGTTGTGCCTTCTAGTTTCATCCATCTCATGATCATCAAAATGAACCCACTAACAAGGTTGATCAAGTCGTGTTAACAAACTCATTCCGAATAACACGGAACTGGAGAAATTTCGAATAACACTAAATTACCTGAATGGGGATATGAAAATCCCCAACAATAAGAATATCATACTTTTTCTTGACAGTAGGGAGAGAAAATTCAAAACCTCCAATAATAATAGTTGGAACTTTTCCAATAGAATTGATGCTATGAACTTGAGATTGTTTCCTCGGAAAGTGTACCGTATGCTCATTACCATTAACATGAAAAGTGACATTGCCTTTGTTGCAATCAATAACAGCCCCTGCAGTATTCAAGAAGGGTCTACCAAGGATAATCGACATACTATCGTCCTCGGGAATATCAAGAATAACAAAGTCCGTTAAGATAGTGACATTTGCAACCACAACAGGCACATCCTCACAAATACCGACAGGTATAGCAGTTGATTTATCAGCCATTTGCAAAGATATTTCAGTAGGTGTCAACTTATTCAATTCAAGTCTACGATATAAAGAGAGAGGCATAACACTAACACCGGCTCCAAGATCACATAAAGCAGTTCTGACATAATTTCTTTTAATGGAGCATGGTATAGTTGGTACCCCTGGATCTCCAAGTTTCTTAGGTATTTCACCCTTAAAAGTGTAATTAGCAAGCATGGTGGCAATTTCAGCTTCCGGTATCTTTCTTTTATTTGTGATGATATCCTTCATATATTTAGCATAAGGATTTACTTTAAGCATATCAGTTAAGCGCATACGTAAGAAGATAGGTCTAATCATTTCAGCAAAGCGCTCAAAATCCTCATCATCCTTTGACTTCGATGGTTTAGGAGGAAAGGGCATGGGTTTCTGGACCCATGGTTCTCTTTCTCTATCGTGCTTCCTAGCAACAAAATCTCTCTTATCATAACGTTGATTCTTTGATTGTGGGTTATCAAGATCAACAGCAGGTTCAATCTCTACATCGTTGTTTTTGCTACGTTGAGAATCAACATGAACATTATCATTAACATTATCACTAGGTTCATGTTCATCACCTGATTGTGTTTCAGCATCAGAAATAGAAATATCATTGGGATTCTCAGGTGTGTCTACAATAGGTTCACTAGAAGAATGCAAAGTCCTATCATTTTTCTTTTTCTTCTTTTTGGAAGAACTAGATGCCTCTAAATTGTTTCTCTGAGAATCTTGCTCGATTCTCTTAGGGTGGCCTTCAGGATACAAAGGTTCCTGAGTCATTCTACCAGTTCTAGTAGCCACTCTAATAGCAAAGTCATTTTTATTATTTAATTCATCAAGCAAATCATTTTGAGCTTTAAGTACTTGCTCAGCTCGAGTAGCAACCATAGAAGTATATTTGCTAATGAGTTTAAGTTCACCTTTAACTCTAGCCATATTATCGCTCACGCGTCCTATCTCAAAAGCATTATTCTTTAACTCTCTACCAACATAATCATTAAAACTTTCATGTCTAGCCATAAAGTCATCAAATTCATCTAAGCATGGGCTATGAAATTTAGTAGAGGGGATTTCAACTTTATCATATCTATAGAGAGAATTTACCTTTACTACCTGTGTCGGGTTATCAAGACAATGTGGTTCTTCAACAGGCGGTATATTAAGAACATGTATTTCTTCAATAGATGGTAAATTCTTAACATCTTCAGCTTTAATACCTTTTTCTTTCATTGATTTCTTTGCCTCTTGCATATCTTCAGGACTGAGAAATAAAACACCTCTCTTCTTCTAAGTGGTGTTAGGAATAGGCTCAGGAGTTGGCTCAATTGGTTCAGGAATTGCCTCAGGAATTGGCTCAGGAAGAGTCTAATTATTTTCATTAGTCAACATATTATTCAATAGTAATTTGACTTCGTCGACTGTTCTTTCCCTGAAAACACAACCATCACAACTATCCAAGTAGTCCTTGGAAGCATCGTTTAGTCCATTATAAAAGATATCAAGTATTTCATTTTTCTTGAGAGGATGATCAGGCAAAGCATTAAGTAATCGGAGAAGCCTCCCCCAAGCTTGTGGGAGACTCTCTTCTTTGATTTGCACAAAATTATATATTTCCCGCAAGGCAGCTTGTTTCTTATGAGCAGGGAAATATTTAGCAGAGAAGTAATAAATCATATCCTAGGGACTATGCACACAACCAGGAGCAAGAGAATTATACCAAGTCTTAGCATCACCCTTTAGTGAGAACGGAAATATCTTAAGGATATAATAATAGCGAGATTTATCATCATGAGTAAACAGGGTAGCTATATCATTCAACTTGGTAAGATGTGCCACAACAGTTTCAGATTCAAGGCCACAAAAAGGATCAGATTCAACTAAAGTAATAATCTCAGGAACAACAGGCAATTCAAAATCATTGGGAGAATTTTGATCATCACTATCATCAATAATAGCATCTTCAATAATTTCATTCCCCCTAACTCTAGCAAGTTGTTCATCAAGAAATTCACCTAATGGCAAAGTAGTATCATGCACAGAAGTAGTTTCATCATAAGTATCATGCATAGCAGAAGTGGCATCATCAATAACATGCGACATATCAGAGTTCATAGAAGTAGCAGGTTTAGGTGTCGCAAGCTTACTCAAAACAGAAGGAGAATCTAGTGCAGAGCTAGATGGCAGTTCCTTACTGTTGGGGAACGTAGTAATTTCAAAAAAATTCACACACACGCAAGATCATGGTGATGGCATAGCAACGAGAGGGGGAGTGTATCTTCATACCCTTGAAGATCGCTAAGCGGAAGCGTTTATCAACGCGGTTGATGTAGTCGTACGTCTTCACGATTCGACCGATCCAAGTACCGAACGCACGGCACCTCCGAGTTCTGCACACGTTCAGCTCGATGACGTCCTCGCCTTCTCGATCCAGCAAGACGGGCGAGGTAGTAGATGAGTTCCGGCAGCACGACAGCGTGGTGACAGTGTTGGTGAAGAACAATCTCCGCAGGGCTTCGCCTAAGCACTACGGAAACTATGACGGAGGCTAAACTAGAGGGGACGGGGTTGCTGGCACACGGCTTGGTGTTTCTTGATGTGTCTTTGGTGCTAGCCCTACCCCTCTATTTATATGTTGAGCCTTGGGGTCGAAACTTGGAGTAAAAGCCTCCACAAAGTCAGTTTCACCCGAAAGGCAAGAGTCCTTCTCGGACTCCAGGGCCAGACGCCAGGGTTCCCGGCGTCTGGACCCAGACGCCAGGGACCCTGGCGTCTGGCCCCTGGACTCCGCAAAACTTCCTTTTGCGCTTTCCAAAAACCTTGTGGGCTTTCCCCTTTGGCCCAAATAACGTGTTCTCGTACCCAAACATTTCGGGAAACATCCGGAACCCCTTCCGGTGAATTCCGGAACCCTTATGGAGATCAAACACTATTATCCCATATATCAAACTTTATCTCCGGACCATTCCGGAGTTCCTCGTCATGTCCATGATCTCATCCGGGACTCCGAACAACATTCGGTTACCAACATGCATAACTCATATAATACTATATCGTCAATGAAACGTTAAGCGTGCGGACCCTACGGGTTCGATAACTATGTAGACATGACCTAAAACCATTCTCGGTCAATAACCAATAGCGGGACCTGGATGCCCATATTGGTTCCTACATATTCTACGAAGATCTTTATCGGTCAAACCGCATAACAACATACTTTGTTCCCTTTGTCATCGGTATGTTACTTGCCCGAGATTTGATCATCGGTATCCAATACCTAGTTCAATCTCGTTACCGGCAAGTCTCTTTACTCGTTCCGTAATACATCATCTCATAACTAAACCATTAGTTACATGCTTGCAAGGCTTAGGTGATGAGTATTATCGAGAGGGCCCAGAGATACCTCCCCGACAATCGGAGTGACAAAACCTAATCTCGAATTATGCCAACCCAACATGTACCTTCGGAAACACCTGTAGAGCACCTTTATAATCACCCAGTTACGTTGTGACGTTTGGTAGCACACAAAGTGTTCTTCCGGTAAACGGGAGTTGCACAATCTCATAGTTGCAGGAACTTTGTATAAGTCATGAAGAAAGCAATAGCAACATACTAAACAATCAAGTGCTAGGCTAACGGAATGGGTCATGTCAATCACATCATTCTCCTAATGATGTGATCCCATTAATCAAATGACAACACATGTCTATGGTCAGGAAACATAACCATCTTTGATTAATGAGCTAGTCAAGTAGAGGCATACTAGTGACTATGTGTTTGTCTATGTATTCACACATGTATCATGTTTCCTGTTAATACAATTCTAGCATGAATAATAAACATTTATCATGAAATAAGGAAATAAATAATAACTTTATTACTAGGGCATATTTCCTTCAGTCTCCCACTTGCACTAGAGTCAATAATCTAGTTCACATCACCATGTGATTTAACACCAATACTCATATCTGTATATGATTAACACCCATAGTTCACATCATCATGTGACCAACATCCAAAGGGTTTACTAGAGTCAATAATCTAGTTCACATCGCTATGTGATTAACACCCAAAGAGTACTAAGGTGTGATCATGTCTTGCTCGTGAGAGAAGCTTAGTCAACGGGTCTGTCACATTCAGAGCCGTATGTATTTTCCAAATATTTTATGTCCACAATGCTCTGCACGGAGCTACTCTAGCTAATTGCTCCCACTTTCAATATGTATCCAGGTTGAGACTTAGAGTCATCTGGATCAGTGTAAAAGTTTGCACTGATGTAACAACAAACTCTTTTATCACCTCCATAATCGAGAAACATCTCCTTAGTCCTTACTAAGGATATTCTTGACCAATGTCCAGTGATCTACTCCTAGATCACTATTGTACTCCCTTGCCAAATTCAGAGCAAGGTATACAATAGGTCTGGTACATAGCATAGCATACTTTATAGAACCTATGACTGAGGCATAGGGAATGACTTTTCATTCTCTTTCTATTTTCTGCTGTGGTCGGGATTTGAGTCTTACTCAATTTCATACCTTTGCAACACAGGCAAGAACTCTTTCTTTGACTGTTCCATTTTGAACTATTTTAAAATCTTGCCAAGGTATGTACTCTTTGAAAATCTTATCAAGCGTCTTGATCTATCTCAATAGATCTTGATGCTCAATATGTAAGTAGCTTTTACTGAGGTCTTTTCTTTTTAAAGAACTCCTTTAAAACACTCCTTTATGCTTTGTAGAAAAATTCTACATCATTTCTGAGCAACAATATGTCACTCACATATACTAATCAGAAAGGCTGTAGTGCTCCCACTCACTTTATTGTAAATACAGGCTTCATCGTAAGTCCATATAAAACTATATGCTTTGATCAACTTATCAAAGCGTATATTCCAACTCCGAGATGCTTGCACCAGTCCATAGATGGATCGCTGGAGCTTGCACATTTTGTTAGCACCTTTAGGATTGACAAAACCTTCTGGTTGCATCATATACAACTCTTATTTAATAAATCCATTAAGGAATGCAGTTTTGACATCCATTTGCCAGATTTCATAAAATGTGGCAATTGCTAACATGATTCAGACAGACTTAAGCATCGATACGAGTGAGAAAATCTCATCGTATTCAACAACTTGAACTTGTTGAAAAACCTTTCGCAACAAGTCGATCTTGGTAGATAGTAACACTACTGTCAGTGTCCGTCTTCCTCTTGAAGATCCATTCATTTAACATGGCTTGCTGATCATCGAGCAAGTCAATCAAAGTCCATACTTTGTTCTCATACATGGATTGTTGGGGAACGTAGCAGAAATTCAAAATTTTCCTATGTGTCACCAAGATCTATCTATGGAGAAACCAGCAACGAGGGGAAGGAGAGTGCATCTACATAACCTTGTAGATCGCTAAGCGGAAGCGTTCAAGAGAACGGGGTTGAAGGAGTCGTACTCGTCGTGATTCAAATCACCGATGATCCTAGCGCCGAACGGACGGCACCTCTGCGTTCAACACACGTACGGAATGGAGACATCTCCCATGCCTTGATCCAGCAAGGAGGAGGGAGATGTTGATGGAGATCCAGCAGCACGACGGCGTGGTGGAAGTAGCGGGATTCCAACAGGGCTTCGCTAAGCGCTGCGGGAGGAGGGAGATGTGTCACGGGAGGGAGAGGGAGGCGCCAGGCCTTAGGTATGGTTGCTCCTCCTTTTCCCCACTATATATAGGGCCAAGGGAGAGGGGGAGGCGCAGCCCTTGCCCCTTCCTCCAAGGAAAGGGTGCGGCCAAGGGGGGGAGGAGTCCATCCTCCCCAAGGCACCTCGGAGGTGCCTTCCCCCTTTAGGACTCTCCCCTTTTTCTCTTCTCTTGGTGCATGGGCCTCTTGGGGCTGGTGCCCTTGGCCCATGTAGGCCAAGGCGCACCCCCTACAGCCCATGTGGCCCCCGGGGCAGATGGCCCCACCCGGTGGACCCCCGGGACCCTTCCGGTGGTCCCGGTACAATACCGATGACCCCGAAACTTGTCCCGATGGCCGAAATAGCACTTCCTATATATAATTCTTTACCTCCGGACCATTCCGGAACTCCTCATGACGTCCGGGATCTCATCCGGGACTCCGAACAACTTTTGGGTTACCGCATACTAATATCTCTATAACCCTAGCGTCACCGAACCTTAAGTGTGTAGACCCTACGGGTTCGGGAGACATGCAGACATGACCGAGATGACTCTCCGGTCAATAACCAACAGCGGGATCTGGATACCCATGTTGGCTCCCACATGTTCCACGATGATCTCATCGGATGAACCACGATGTCAAGGACTTAATCAATACCGTATACAATTCCCTTTGTCTATCGGTACGATACTTGCCCGAGATTCGATCGTCGGTATCCCGATACCTTGTCCAATCTCGTTACCGGCAAGTCTCTTTACTCGTTCCGTAACACATCATCCCGTGATCAACTCCTTGATCACATTGTGCACATTATGATGATGTCCTACCGAGTGGGCCCAGAGATACCTCTCCGTTTACACGGAGTGACAAATCCCAGTCTCGATTCGTGCCAACCCAACAGACACTTTCGGAGATACCTGTAGTGCACCTTTATAGCCACCTAGTTACGTTGTGACGTTTGGTACACCCAAAGCATTCCTACGGTATCCGGGAGTTGCACAATCTCATGGTCTAAGGAAAAGATACTTGACATTAGAAAAGCTTTAGCGAACGAACTACACGATCTTTGTGCTAGGCTTAGGATTGGGTCTTGTCCATCACATCATTCTCCTAATGATGTGATCCCGTTATCAATGACATCCAATGTCCATGGTCAGGAAACCGTAACCATCTATTGATCAACGAGCTAGTCAACTAGAGTCTTACTAGGGACATGGTGTTGTCTATGTATCCACACATGTATCTGAGTTTCCTATCAATACAATTATAGCATGGATAATAAACGATTATCATGAACAAGGAAATATAATAATAATCAATTTATTATTGCCTCTAGGGCATATTTCCAACAGTCTCCCACTTGCACTAGAGTCAATAATCTAGTTCACATCGATATGTGATTAACACTCAAGGTCACATCCCCATGCGACTAACACCCAAAGAGTTTACTAGAGTCAATAATCTAGTTCACATTTACCATGTGATTAACACTCAATGAGTTCTGGGTTTGATCATGTTGCTTGTGAGAGATGTTATAGTCAACGGGTCTGAACCTTTCAGATCCGTGTGTGCTTTACAAATCTCTATGTCATCTCCTAGATGTAGCTACCACATTCTACAATTGGAGATATTCCAAATAACTATTCTACTATACGAATCCAGTTTACTACTCAGAATAATCTAGATTAGTGTCAAAGTTTGCATCGGCGTAACCCTTTACGACGAACTCTTTTACCACCTCCATAATCGAGAAAATTCCTTAGTCCACTAGTTACTAAGGATAACTTTGACCGCTGTCCTGTGATCCATTCTTAGATCACTCTTGTACCCCTTAACTGACTCATGTCAAGGCACATTTCAGGTGCGGTACACAGCATAGTATACTGTAGAGAGCCTATGATAAAAGCATAGGGGACGACCTTCGTCCTTCCTCTTTCTTCTGCCGTGGTCGAGCTTAAGTCTTAACTTCATACCTTACAACTCAGGCAAGAACTCCTTCTTTGACTGATCCATCTTGAACACCTTCAAGATCATGTCAAGGTATGTGCTCATTTGAAAGTACCATTAAGAATTTTGATCTATCCTTATAGATCTTGATGCTCAATGTTCAAGTAGCTTAATCCAGGCTTTCCATTGAAAAATACTTTCCAAATAACCCTATATGCTTTCCAGAAATTCTACGTCATTTCTGATCAACAATATGTCACCAACATATACTTATCAGAAATTCTATAGTGCTCCCACTCACTTCTTTGGAAATACAAGTTTCTCATAAACTTTGTATAGACCCAAAATCTTTGATCATCAAAGCGTGCATTCCAACTCCGAGATGCTTACTCCAGTCCTCAGAAGGATAGCTGGAGCTTTGCATATTTATTAGCATCTTTCAGGATTGACAAAACCTTCCGGTTGTATCACATACAACCTTTCCTCAAGAAAATCGTCGAGGAAACAATGTTTTGACATCCTATCTGCAAGATTTCATAAATAATGCAGTAATGGCTAATATAATTCCAACAGACTCTTAGCATCGCTACGAGTGAGAAAGTCTCATCGTAGTCAACTCCTTGAACTTGTTGGAAAACATCTTAACGACAAGTCGAGCTTTCTTAATGGTGACATTTACCATCATCGTCTGTCTTCCTTTTAAAATCCATATGTACCTAACAGCCTTATGACCATCAAGTAGTTCTTCCAAAGTCTACACTTTGTTTTCATACATGAATCCTATCTCGGATTTCATGGCCTCGAGCCATTTATCGGAATCCAGGCCCACCATCGCTTCTCCATAGCTCGTAGGTTCATTGTTGTCTAGCAACATGACTTCCAAGACAGGATTACGTACCACTCTGAAGTAGTACGCATCCTTGTTATCCCACGAGATTTGGGAGTGACTTGATCTGAAGTTTCATGATCACTATCATAAGCTTCCACTTCAATTGGTGTAGGTGCCACAGGAACAACTTCCTGTACCCTGCCACACACTAGTTGAAGAGACGGTTTAATAACCTCATCAAGTCTCCACCATCCTCCCACTCAATTCTCGAGACAAACCTTTCCTCGAGAAAGGACCCGATTCAAAAAACAATCCCTATTGCTTTCGGATCTGAATTAGGAGGTATACCCAACTGTTTTGGGTGTCCTATGAAGATGCATTTATCCGCTTTGGGTTCGAGCTTATCAACCTGAAACTTTTCCACATAAGCGTCGCAGCCCCAAACTTTTAAGAAATGACAGCTTAGGTTTCCCTAAACCATAGTTCATATGGTGTCATCTCATCGGAATTACGTGGTGCCCTATTTAAAGTGAATGTGGTTGTCTTCAATGCCTAACCCATAAACTATCGTGGTAATTCGATAAGAGACATCATGGTATGCATCACATCTAATAGGGTGCAACTATGATGTTCGGACACACCATCCCACTATGGTGTTCCAGGCTGTATTAGTTGTGAAACAATTTCCACAATGTCTTAATTCTGTGCCAAACTCGTAATTCAGATATTCATCTCTATGATCATATCATAGATCTTTTATCCTCTTGTCACGACGATCTTTCAACTTCACCCTGAAATTACTTGAACATTTCAATAATTCAGACTCGTGATTTATCAAGTAAATGTACTCAACATCTACTCAAATCATCTGTGAAGTAAGAACATAACGATATCCACTACATGCCTCAGCACTCATTGGACTGCACACATCAAAATGTATTACTTCCAACAAGTTGCTTTCTGGTTCCATTTTACTGAAACCGAGGCTTTCAGTCATCTTGCCCATGTGGTATGATTTGCATGTCTCAAGTGATTCAAAATCAAGTGAGTTCAAACGGTCCATCTGCATGGAGTTTCTTCATGCATATACACCAATAGACATGGTTCGCATGTCTCAAACCTTTCAAAAACGAGTGAGCCCAAAGATCCATCAACATGGAGCTTCTTCATGCGTTTTATACCAATATGACTTACGTGGCAGTGCCACAAGTAGGTGGTACTATCATTACTATCTTTTGGCATGAACATGTGTATCACTACGATCGAGATTCAATAAACCATTCAATTTAGGTGCAAGACCATTGAAGGTATTATTCAAATAAACAGAGTAACCGTTATTCTCCTTAAATGAATAACCGTATTGCGATAGACATAATCCAATCATGTCTATGTTCAACGCAAACACCAAATAACAATTATTTAGGTTTAACACCAATCTCTTTGGTAGAGGGAGCGTGCGATGCTTGATCATATCAAGCTTGGAAAAACTTCCAACACATATCGTCAGCTCACCTTTAGCTAGTCTCCGTTTATTCCGTAGCCTTTTGTTTCGAGTTACTAACACTTAGCAACCGAACCGGTATCTAATACCCTGGTGCTACTAGGAGTACTAGTAAAGTACACATTAACACAATGTATATCCAATATACTTCTATCAACCTTGCCAGCCTTCTCATCTACCAAGTATCTAGGGTAATTCTGCTCCAGTGGTTGTTCCCCTTATTATAGAAGCACTTAGTCTCGGGTTTGGGTTTAACCTTGGGTTTCTTCACCAGAGCAGCAGCTGATTTGCCGTTTCATGAAGTATCCCTTCTTGCCCTTGCCCTTCTTGAAACTAGTGGTTTCACCAACCATCAACAATTGATGCTCCTTCTTGATTTCTACTTTTGTGGTGTCAAACATCGCGAATATCTCAAGGATCATCATATATGTCCCTGATATATTATAGTTCATCACGAAGCTCTAGCAGCTTGGTGGCAATGACTTTCGGAGAAACATCACTATCTCATCTGGAAGATCAACTCCCACTCGATTCAAATGATTGTTGTACTCAGACAATCTGAGCACAGGCTCAACAATTGAGCTTTTCTCCCTTAGTTTGTAGGTTAAGTAAATCGTCGGAGGTCTCATACCTCTTGACATGGGCACGAGCCTGAAATACCAATTTCAACCCTCGAAACATCTCATATGTTCCGCGACGTTTCAAAAACGTCTTTGGTGCCTCAATTCCAAACCATTTAACTGAACTATCACGTAGTTATCAAAATGTGTATGTCCGATGTTCGCAACATCCACAAACAACGTTTGGGGTTCAGCACACTGAGCGGTGCATTAAGGACATAAGCCTTCTATGAAGCAACTAGTTAACTGCCCGTGCGTTGCCACGGGACATATATGTTCTTATGATTCAACATCAAATGTGATTGAGTTTTTTTATTGTTTTTCTTATTATTCTGTCTCTATCCCTCCCTCTCTCTCTCATCAGTTCGACTTCTTATTCCTGCATGTATTAGGACAATTTCTTCAAGAAGCAGCTCTACGAAAGTATGTAAGTCAAATCTCCAAACGACTTTCTTGCACACATCACACAACACACACAATCTACCAAAGATGAGCAACTAATTGAGAACTGAAAAAGCAAAGTGGATGTATTTAAATGTAAGTCATGTCGGTGCACATACCACCAACCTGAAGTATGAATTTGGAACACTAAAAGAGATAGTAGTGGCTACATTCACCATGTGGATCTCAATACCACATTATGTTATCCTCTGCAAGCACATCAAAGCTACAGAAAGATATGGCCAAATATTAAACTTCCAACCGAAGAACTTCGTTTTTTCATCTCTTCCTAGCAATTGCAATGATCTGTCATATACTATCGAACATATAGTTTTTGGGATAACAATTAAAATTTGCTTTTGCAAAAACTCACTACTGTAATATTTTGTTTCTCTATTAGATCTCACAAAAAAACATAAGAACACATGAATATAAGGAATTAAAATCCCCTTTTCGAGCCTACAAGACATTCATTCTGGTTAGAAAAACGTGATATGTGTCATCTTGGAACCGTAACCAGCGAGGCCGCTCTTAGCGTTCTCCGATCTGTGTCTTCTTAGGAGGCAGCCTCATCAACCCGGCCTCGGACGTTGTTACACAATCTATGGGTCACAACATATCTGGCTGTTGCCCCCCTACTTTTGTTATATCGCCCAGAGAATGACCAACATGGCCTTGGTACGGTAATGGCTGGACTTCATCATCTTGTCGAGCATGACAGCAACAATCTCTTTGGCGCAGGACCTTTGCGCAACCGACAATGATCAGGTGGGCATTGTATCATGAAGAGGCACACACCAGGATTTTGAATAGATGAACTTCGAGGCGAGTAGGCATTGCGATCTGCATCTCTGCTCGGCGCCCGTCACAGTCAGCCGGCGAAGCAGTGTTCTGATTCTTTACTGTCCGATTCAGATCTCCTTGCAGGCATGGCTGAATCTGAATCCCCCCTCTTTCCACCTGCACATGTTGGTTAACCTCCCATGCACTACACCATATGTACACACACATACACGGTACACCACCATGAGCTTCAGTTCGGTTTGGTCAGTTGAATTACTTCTTTTTTTTTTGAGAAACAGTTGAGTCGCTATCAATCATGCATGCATGTATGTAGTACACAACAACTGTTTCATGGAGGAAAGCAAATACAGATATTAAGCTTACTGGTCTAGCTCCTCCTTCCTCAAGGTGGAAAAGTCATTTCTCGACACCCTCCAGCTGCCAGAGCACATCATCCACCGTCAGTGGCTCCATCTCAATCAAACACCCTGGTGCGCACAACCTGCAACCAGTCTATGACATCGTTTTCAGATACATAAATGCCACCAATTGATTCATCTCGTCAGGATACAACAATATACATCTCAATACAGTAAACTCTTTCTTCATATAAAACAATCAAGAATCAATGTTTGTAGCTGTAAAAATAGGTCTGACAGGGTTCCATTTTCTACATATATACCCAGCAACAATGAAACAGCTAGTACCGAAAGATTCAACATGAGTTTGATTGCCATGGTGAGGAACAAAGAAGGCCGGTACAGAATCATCCCACTTACTTCTTGGTGCCCTTGATGTGCATGTCGTCACTCTCCTTCTCCTTGATCTTCCTCGGGAACTACGGACTGTACTAGGTGCACTCTGCACTTGACAATGAGCTTATTGACACGCCATCCGTGCTGCAGCAACTGACATGGATTCAGCGTTGGCAATGAAGAGGCGCTGAAGCTCGGAGTGGCACACGGGGCACCAAGGCGCATGAGGAGCTCGAGACGCGCTTGTCAACCGTGGAACCGGAGGGCGGCGGTTAAATCAAACGACAGTCACTCTCGACGCCAAGGACACGAGCGACCGTCCAGACCAAGTCCTACGCGAGACACACCTACCCGCCCTTGATCTCGCCGAGCCGCCGCTACGCGTCAGGCGCCGTGCAGAGCAGAGGTGGTGGCTATGCATGTACCTTGCCATGGACCTCAGGGTAGGCTAGCACGGGGCGTCGCCGGTGCACGTCGGCGACGAAGGTCGACGCGAGCAGTGGCGGGATCACAGTGCCGCGGGGAGGATGCAGAGGGCTTGGCCTGCTAAGGGAGCACGGTGGCCGGGCTTCGTGCAAGAACGGGCGGAGGACCGGAGGTTTGGGCAGGGATCACCGGGTGGAGGTGGTGGGTAGCGCGATCGGCGATGCGATGCCGGGAGATCCCCACATCGCGCACGTCCAGCGGCTTCGGCCCACCAGGGGAAGGGGAGGGGTTTGGGGTGCGGGCGTGCAGCAAAGGATTTGGGGAGGTCAGACTAACGTAGCGTGGGTGGTCTAATGAGAACGTGCAGTCGTGCGTGCGGGATGGACATAATTTTTTTTACTGCGTGCGATCGAGGGGGTGGGAGGATGGTCGAACCATCACGACGACTGCATATTCCCCTTTGATAGTAGAGATGAGGACAATCCTCAGTTTACGGACCTAGTCCGCATAATTGCTACTATCAACTTTCAACTAATTTTTCTCTAGGAACATATCTAAACAGTAGAACTGAAGCGCGAGCTACGACATAATTTGCGAAGACCTTTTGACTATGTTCAAGATAATTAAGTTCATCTTATGAACTCCCACTCAGATAGACATCCCTCTGGTCATCTAAGTGATCACATGATCCGAGTCAAACTAGGCCGTGTCCGATCATCACGTGAGACGGACTAGTCATCATCGGTGAACATCTTCATGTTGATCGTATCTACTATATGACTCATGCTCGACCTTTCGGTCTCCGTGTTCCGAGGCCATGTCTGTACATGCTAGGCTCGTCAAGTTAACCCTAAGTGTATTGCATGTGTAAATCTGTCTTACACCCGTTGTATGTGAACGTAAGGATCTATCACACCCGATCATCACGTGGTGCTTCAAAACGACGAACTGTAGCAACGGTGCACAGTTAGGGGAGAACACTTCTTGAAATTGTTGTAAGGGATCATCTTATTTACTACCGTCGTTCTAAGTAAACAAGATGCATAAACATGATAAACATCACATGCAATCAAATAGTGACATGATATGGCCAATATTATTTTTGCTCCTTTTGATCTCCATCTTCGGGGCTCCATGATCATCATCGTCACCGGCATGACACCATGATCTCCATCATCATGATCTCCATCATTGTGTCTTCATGAAGTTGTCTCGCCAACTATTACTTCTACTACTATGGCTACCGGTTAGCAATAAAGTAAAGTAATTACATGGCGTTATTTAATGACACGCAGGTCATACAATAAATTAAGACAACTCCTATGGCTCCTGCCGGTTGTCATACTCATCGACATGCAAGTCGTGATTCCTATTACAAGAACATGATCATCTCATACATCACATATATCATTCATCACATCCTTTGGCCATATCACATCACATAGCATACCCTGCAAAAACAAGTTAGACGTCCTCTAATTGTTGTTTGCATGTTTTACGTGGCTGCTACGGGTCTCTAGCAAGAACGTTTCTTACCTACGCAAAGACCACAACGTGATATGCCAATTGCTATTTACCCTTCATAAGGACCCTTTTCATCGAATCCGTTCTGACTAAAGTGGGAGAGACTGGCACCCGCTAGCCACCTTATGCACCAAGTGCATGTCAGTCGGTGGAACCTGTCTCACGTAAGTGTACGTGTAAGGTCGGTCCGGGCCGCTTCATCCCACAATACCGTCGAAACAAGATTGGACTAGTAACGGTAAGCATATTGAACAAAATCAACGCCCACAACTACTTTGTGTTCTACTCGTGCAAAGAATCTACGCAATAGACCTAGCTCATGATGCCACTGTTCAAAATTTTCCTACGTGTCACCAAGATCTATCTATGGAGAAACCAGCAACGAGGGGAAGGAGAGTGCATCTACATACCCTTGTAGATCGCTAAGCGGAAGCTTTCAAGAGAACGGGGTTGAAGGAGTCGTACTCGTCGTGATTCAAATCACCGATGATCCTAGTGCCGAACGGACGGCACCTCCGCATTCAACACACGTACGGAACGAAGACGTCTCCCATGCCTTGATCCATCAAGGAGGAGGGAGAGGTTGATGGAGATCCAGCAGCACGACGGCGTGGTGGAAGTAGCGGGATTCCAACAGGGCTTCGCTAAGCGCTGCAGGAGGAGGGAGATGTGTCACGGGAGGGAGAGGGAGGCGCCAGGCCTTAGGTATGGTTGCTCCTCCTTTTCCCCACTATATATAGGGCCAAGGGAGAGGGGGAGGCGCAGCCCTTGCCCCTTCCTCCAAGGAAAGGGTGCGGCCAAGGGGGGAGGAGTCCATCCTCCCCAAGGCACCTCGGAGGTGCCTTCCCCCTTTAGGACTCTCCCCTTTTTCTCTTCTCTTGGCGCATGGGCCTCTTGGGGCTGGTGCCCTTGGCCCATGTAGGCCAAGGCGCACCCCCTACAGCCCATGTGGCCCCCGGGGCAGATGGCCCCACCCGGTGGACCCCCGGGACCCTTCCGGTGGTCCCGGTACAATACCGATGACCCCGAAACTTGTCCCGATGGCCGAAATAGCACTTCCTATATATAATTCTTTACCTCCGGACCATTCCGGAACTCCTCGTGACGTCCGGGATCTCATCCGGGACTCCGAACAACTTTCGGGTTACCGCATACTAATATCTCTATAACCCTAGCGTCACCGAACCTTAAGTGTGTAGACCCTACGGGTTCGGGAGACATGCAGACATGACCGAGATGACTCTCCGGTCAATAACCAACAGCGGGATCTGAATACCCATGTTGGCTCCCACATGTTCCACGATGATCTCATCGGATGAACCACGATGTCAAGGACTTAATCAATCCTGTATACAATTCCCTTTGTCTATCGGTACGATACTTGCCCGAGATTCGATCGTCGGTATCCCGATACCTTGTTCAATCTCGTTACCGGCAAGTCTCTTTACTCGTTCCGTAACACATCATCCCGTGATCAACTCCTTGATCACATTGTGCACATTATGATGATGTCCTACCGAGTGGGCCCAGAGATACCTCTCCGTTTACACGGAGTGACAAATCCCAGTCTCGATTCGTGCCAACCCAACAGACACTTTCGGAGATACCTGTAGTGCACCTTTATAGCCACCTAGTTACGTTGTGACGTTTGGTACACCCAAAGCATTCCTACGGTATCCGGGAGTTGCACAATCTCATGGTCTAAGGAAAAGATACTTGACATTAGAAAAGCTTTAGCGAACGAACTACACGATCTTTGTGCTAGGCTTAGGATTGGGTCTTGTCCATCACATCATTCTCCTAATGATGTGATCCCGTTATCAATGACATCCAATGTCCATGGTCAGGAAACCGTAACCATCTATTGATCAACGAGCTAGTCAACTAGAGGCTTACTAGGGACATGGTGTTGTCTATGTATCCACACATGTATCTGAGTTTCCTATCAATACAATTATAGCATGGATAATAAACGATTATCATGAACAAGGAAATATAATAATAATCAATTTATTATTGCCTCTAGGGCATATTTCCAACATGGATCATATCTCAGATTTTATGGCCTCGAGCCATTTCGTGGAATCTGGGCTCATCATCGCTTCCTCATAGTTCGTAGGTTTATCATGGTCTAGTAACATGACTTTCGGAACAGGATTACCGTACCACTCTGGTGCGGACCGTACTCTGGAAGACCTACGAGGTTCTGTAGTAACTTGATCTGAAGTTTCATGATCATCATCATTAGCTTCCTCACTAATTGGTGTAGGAATCACTGGAACTGATTTCAGTGATGAACTATTTTCCAATTCGGGAGAAGGTACAAATTACCTTTTAAAGCTCTACTTTCCTCCCACTCACTTCTTTCGAGAGAAATTCCTTCTCTAGAAAGGATCCGAATTTAGCAACGAAAATCTTGCCCTCAGATCTGTGATAGAAGGTGTACCCAACAGTTTCCTTTGGGTATTCTATGAAGACGCACTTCTCCGATTTGGGTTCGAGCTTATCAGGATGAAACTTTTTCACATAAGCATCGCAACTCCAAATTTTTAGAAACGACAGCTTAGGTTTATTGCTAAACCATAGTTCATACGGTGTCGTCTCAACGGATTTAGATGGTGCCCTATTTAATGTGAATGCAGCTGTCTCTAATGCATAACCCCAAAACAATATTGGTAAACTGATAAGAGATATCATAGATCGCACCATATCTAGTAAAGTACGATTACGACGTTCGGACACACCATTACATTGTGGTGTTCCAGGTGGCGTGAGTTTGTGAAACTATTCCACATTGTTTTAATTGAAGACCAAACTCGTAACTCAAATATTCCTCTCCCCGATCAGATCGCAGAAACTTTATTTTCTTGTTACGATGATTTTCCACTTCACTCTAAAATTCTTTGAACCTTTCAACTATTTCAGACTTATGTTTCATCAAGTAGATATACCCATATCTGCTCAAATCATCTTATGAAGGTCAGAAAATAACGATACTTGCCACGAGCCTTCATACTTATTGGTCTGCATACATCAGTATGTATTATTTCCAATAAGTTAGTAGCTCGTTCCATTGTTCCGAAGAACGGAGTTTTAGTCATCTTGCCCAAAAGGCACGGTTCGCAAGCATCAAATGATTCATAACCAAGTGATTCTGAAAATCCATCTTTATGGAGTTTCTTCATGCGCTTTACACCGATATGACCCAAACGGCAGTGCCACAAATAAGTTACACTATCATTATTAACTTTGCATCTTTTGGCTTCAATATTATGAATGTGTGTATCACACGATCGAGATCCAACAAACCATTTTCATTGGGTGTATGACCATAGAAGGTTTTATTCATGAAAACAGAACAACAATTATTCTCTAACTTACATGAATAACCGTATTGCAATAAACATGATCAAATCATATTCATGCTCAACGCAAACACCAAATAACATTTATTTAGGTTTAACACTAATCCCGAAAGTATAGGGAGTGTGCGATGATGATCATATCAATCTTGGAACTACTTCCAACACTCATCGTCACTTTCCCTTCAACTAGTCTCTGTTTATTCTGCAACTCCCGTTTCGAGTTACTAATCTTAGCAACTGAACTAGTATCAAATACTGAGGGGTTGCTATAAACACTAGTAAAGTACACATCAATAACATGTATATCAAGTATACTTATGTTCACTTTGCCTTCCTTCTTATCCGCCAATTACTTGGGGTAGTACCACTTCCAGTGACCAGTCTCTTTGCAGTAGAAGCACTTAGTCTCAGGCTTAGGACCAGACTTGGGTTTCTTCACTTGAGCAGCAACTTGCTTGCCGTTCTTCTTGAAGTTCCCCTTCTTTTCCCTTTGCCCTTTTTCTTGAAACTAGTGGTCTTGTCAATCATCAACACTTGATGCTCTTTCTTGATTTCTACCTTCGTCGATTTCAACATCACGAAGAGCTCGGGAATCGTTTTCGTCATCCCTTGCATACTATAGTTCATCACGAAGTTCTAGTAACTTAGTGGTGGTGACTGGAGAATTCTGTCAATCACTATCTTATCTGGAAGATTAACTCCACTTGATTCAAGCGATTGAAGTACCCAGACAATCTGAGCACATGCTCACTAGTTGAGTGATTCTCCTCCATCTTTTAGCTATAGAACATGTTAGAGAATTCATATCTCTCAACTCGGGTATTTACTTGAAATATTAACTTCAATTCCTGGATCATCTCATATGGTCCATGACGTTCAAAACGTCTTTGAAGTCCCGATTCTAAGCCATAATGCATGGTGCACAAAACTATCAAGTAGTCATCATATTGAGCTAGCCAAATGTTCATAACGTCTGCATCTGCTCCTGCAATAGGTCTGTCACCTAGCGGTGCATTAAGGACATAATTTTTCTGTGCAGCAATGAGGATAAACCTCATATCACGAATCCAATCCGCATCATTGCTACTAACATTTTTCAACACAATTTTCTCTAGGAACATATCAAAATAAACATATGAAAGCAACAACGCGAGCTATTGATCTACAACATAATTTGCAAAATACTACCAGGACTAAGTTCATGATAAATTTAAGTTCAATTAATCATATTACTTAAGAACTCCCACTTAGACAGACATCTCTCTAGTCATCTAAGTGATTACGTGATCCAAATCAACTAAACCATGACCGATCATCACGTGAGATGGAGTAGTTTTCAATGGTGAACATCACTATGTTGATCATATCTACTATATGATTCACGCTCGACCTTTCGGTCTCCATGTTCCGAGGCCATATCTGCATATGCTAGGCTCGTCAAGTATAACCTGAGTATTCCGCGTGTGCAAAACTGGCTTGCACCCGTTGTAGATGGACGTAGAGCTTATCACACCCGATCATCACGTGGTGTCTGGGCACGACGAACTTTGGCAACGGTGCATACTCAGGGAGAACACTTCTTGATAATTAATGAGAGATCATCTTAAAATGCTACCGCCAATCAAAGCAAGATAAGATGCATAAAGGATAAACATCACATGCAATCAATATGAGTGATATGATATGGCCATCATCATCTTGTGCTTGTGATCTCCATCTCCGAAGCACCGTCGTGATCACCATCGTCACCGGCGCGACACCTTGATCTCCATCGTAGCATTGTTATCGTTACGCCATCTATTGCTTCTACGACTATCGCTACCGCTTAGTGATAAAGTAAAGCAATTACAGGGCGTTTGCATTTCATACAATAAAGCGACAACCATATGGCTCCTGCCAGTTGCCGATAACTTCGGTTACAAAACATGATCATCTCATACAATAAAATATAGCATCACGTCTTGACCATATCACATCACAACATGCCCTGCAAAAACAAGTTAGACGTCCTCTACTTTGTTGTTGCAAATTTTACGTGGCTGCTACGGGCTTAGCAAGAACCGTTCTTACCTACGCATCAAAACCACAACGATAGTTTGTCAAATAGACTCCGTTTTAACCTTCACAAGGACCGGGCATAGCCACACTCGGTTCAACTAAAGTGAGAGAGACAGACACCAGCCAGCCACCTTTAAGCACGAGTGCTCGTAACGGTGAAACCAGTCTCGTGTAAGCGTACGCGTAATGTCGGTCCAGGCCGCTTCATCTCACAATACCGCTGAACCAAAGTATGACATGCTGGTAGGCAGTATGACTTATATCGTCCACAAATCACTTGTGTTCTACTCGTGCATATAACATCAACGCATAAAACCTAGGCTCGGATGCCACTGTTGGGGAACGTAGTAATTTCAAAAAAATTCCTATGCACACGCAAGATCATGGTGATGGCATAGCAACGAGAGGGGGAGTGTATCTTCATACCCTTGAAGATCGCTAAGCGGAAGCGTTTATCAACGCGGTTGATGTAGTCGTACGTCTTCACGATTCGACCGATCCAAGTACCGAACGCACGGCACCTCCGAGTTCTGCACACGTTCAGCTCGATGACGTCCTCGCCTTCTCGATCCAGCAAGACGGGCGAGGTAGTAGATGAGTTCCGGCAGCACGACGGCGTGGTGACGGTGTTGGTGAAGAACAATCTCCGCAGGGCTTCGCCTAAGAACTACGGAAACTATGACGGAGGCTAAACTAGAGGGGACGGGGTTGCCGGCACACGGCTTGGTGTTTCTTGATGTGTCTTTGGTGCTAGCCCTACCCCTCTATTTATATGTTGAGCCTTGGGGTCGAAACTTGGAGTAAAAGCCTCCACAAAGTCGGTTTCACCCGAAAGGCAAGAGTCCTTCTCGGACTCCAGGGCCAGACGCCAGGGTTCCCGGCGTCTGGACCCAGACGCCAGGGACCCTGGCGTCTGGCCCCTAGACTCCGCAAAACTTCCTTTTGCGCTTTCCAAAAACCTTGTGGGCTTTCCCCTTTGGCCCAAATAACGTGTTCTCGTACGCAAACATTTCGGGAAACATCCGGAACCCCTTCCGGTGAATTCCGGAACCCTTCCGGAGATCAAACACTATTATCCCATATATCAAACTTTATCTCTGGACCATTCCGGAGTTCGTCGTCATGTCCATGATCTCATCCGGGACTCCGAACAACATTCGGTTACCAACATGCATAACTCATATAATACTATATCATCAACGAAACGTTAAGCGTGCGGACCCTACGGGTTCGAGAACTATGTAGACATGACCTAAAACCATTCTCGGTCAATAACCAATAGCGGGACCTGGATGCCCATATTGGTTCCTACATATTCTACGAAGATATTTATCGGTCAAACCGCATAACAACATACTTTGTTCCCTTTGTCATCGGTATGTTACTTGCCCGAGATTTGATCGTCGGTATCCAATACCTAGTTCAATATCGTTACCGGCAAGTCTCTTTAATCGTTCCGTAATACATCATCTCATAACTAAACCATTAGTTACATGCTTGCAAGGCTTAGGTGATGAGTATTACCGAGAGGGCCCAGAGATACCTCCCCGACAATCGGAGTGAGAAAACCTAATCTCGAATTATGCCAACCCAACATGTACCTTCGGAAACACCTGTAGAGCACCTTTATAATCACCCAGTTACGTTGTGACGTTTGGTAGCACACAAAGTGTTCTTCCGGTAAACGGGAGTTGCACAATCTCATAGTTGCAGGAACTTTGTATAAGTCATGAAGAAAGCAATAGCAACATACTAAACGATCAAGTGCTAGGCTAACGGAATGGGTCATGTCAATCACATCATTCTCCTAATGATGTGATCCCATTAATCAAATGACAACACATGTCTATGGTCAGGAAACATAACCATCTTTGATTAATGAGCTAGTCAAGTAGAGGCATACTAGTGACTATGTGTTTGTCTATGTATTCACACATGTATCATGTTTCCGGTTAATACAATTCTAGCATGAATAATAAACATTTATCATGAAATAAGGAAATAAATAATAACTTTATTATTGCCTCTAGGGCATATTTCCTTCACTTACCTCCCCTCGTAGTTGAGGGATAGATCATAGTTTTCACGTCTTTCAAGTTCTTCATAGTGATCAACAGAAATAAATCCCAAGTGACTCAGAGAATAGAGCTATGCTCCCCGGCAACGGCGCCAGAAATTAGTCTTGATAACCCACAAGTGTAGGGGATCGCAACAGCTTTCGAGGGTAAAGTATTCAACCCAAATTTATTGATTCGACACAAGGGGAGCCAAAGAATATCCTTGAGTATTAGCAGTTGAGTTGTCAATTCAACCACACCTGGATAACTTAGTATCTGCAGCAAAGTATTTAGTAGCAAAGTAATATGATAATAAAGGTAACAGTAGCAAAAGTAATGTTTTTGGGTTTTGTAGTGATTGTAACAAACGAAAAAGTAAATAAGCGAAGCACCAGATGTGAAAAGCTCGTAGGCAATGGATCAGTGATGGATAATTATGTTGGATGCGATTCCTCAAGTAATAGCTATAACATAGGGTGACACAGAACTAGCTCCAGTTCATCAATGTAATGTAGGCATGTATTCCATAAATAGTCATACGTGCTTATGGAAAAGAACTTGCATGACATCTTTTGTCCTACCCTCCCGTGGCAGCGGGGTCCTAGTGGAAACTAAGGGATATTAAGGCCTCCTTTTAATAGAGAACCGAAACAAAGCATTAGCACATAGTGAATACATGAACTCCTCAAACTATGGTCATCACCGAGAAGTATCCCGATTATTGTCACTTCGGGGTTGTCAGATCATAACACACAATAGGTGACTATAGACTTGCAAGATAGGATCAAGAACACACATATATTCATGAAAACATAATAGGTTCAGATCTGAAATCATGGCACTCGGGCCCTAGTGACAAGCGTTAAGCATAGCAAAGTCATAGCAACATCAATCTCAGAACATAGTGGATACTAGGAATCAAACCCTAACAAAACTAACTTGATTACATGGTAAATCTCATCCAACCCATCACCATCCAGCAAGCCTACGATGGAATTACTCATGCACAGCGGTGAGCATCATGAAATTGGTGATGGAGGATGGTTGATGATGACGACGGCGACGAATTCCCCTCTCCGGAGCCCCGAATGGACTCCAGATCAGCCCTCTCGAGAGAGATTAGGGCTTGGCAGCGGCTCCATATCGTAAAACGCGATGAAACTTTCTCTCTGATTTTTTTCTCCCCGAGACGGAATATATGGAGTTGGAGTTGAGGTCGGCGGAGCCTCGGGGGGCCCACGACACAGGGGGCGCGCCCAGGGGGAGGGCGCGCCCCCACCCTCGTGGACAGGGTGTGGGCCCCCTGTTCTTGATTCTTTCGCCAGTATTTTTTATATTTTCCAAAAAGTGCCTCCGTGGATTTTCAGGACATTCCGAGAACTTTTGTTTTCTACACATAAAACAACATCATGGCAGTTCTGCTGAAAATAGCATCAGTCCAGGTTAGTTTCATTCAAATCATGCAAGTTAGAGTCCAAAACAAGGGCAAAAGTGTTTGGAAAAGTAGATACGTTGGAGACTATCAAGCATGAACATTATATCTAGATCTTGTTTGATGCGAGACGGTTATTCATTTAAATCAGAGAATAACGGTTGTTCTATTTATATGAGTAATATCTTTTATGGTCATGCACCCCTACTGAGTGGTCTATTTTTGTTGAATCTCGATAGTAGTGATACATATATTCATAGTGTTGAAGCCAAAAGATTGAAGTTTAATAATGATAGTGCAACTTATGTGTGGCACTGCCGTTTGGGTCATATCGATGTAAAACGCATGAAGAAACTCCATACTGATGGACTTTTGGAATCACTTGATTAGGAATCACTTAGTGCTTGCGAACCGTGCCTTATGGGCAAGATGACTAAACCCCCGTTCTTCGGAACATTGGAACGAGCTACTGACTTGTTGGAAATAATACGTACCGATGTATGCGGTCCAATGAGTATTGATGCTCGTGGTGGGTATCCTTATTTTCTTACCTTCACAGATGATTTAAGCAGATATGGTTATATCTACTTAATGAAGCATAAGTCTGAAACATTTGAAAGTTCAAAGAATTCAGAGTGAAGTGGAAAATCATCGTAACAAGAAAATAAAGTTTCTACGATCTGATCGTGGAGGAGAATATTTGACTTACGAGTTTGGTATTCATTTGAAACAACATGGGATAGTTTCACAATTAACGCCACCTGAAACACCATAGTGAAATGGTGTGTCCGAACGTTGTAGCCATACTTTATTAGATATGGTGCACTCTATGATGTCTCCTACTGATTTGCCGCTATCGTTTTGGGGTTATGCTTTAGAGACGGCTGCATTCACTTTAAATAGGGCACCATCAAAATCCGTTGAGACGATGCCTTATGAACTGTGGTTTGGCAAGAAACCAAAGTTGTCGTTTCTTAAAGTTTGGGGCTGCGATGCTTATGTGAAAAAGCTTCAACCTGATAAGCTCGAACCCAAATCGGAGAAGTGCGTCTTCATGGGATACCCAAAAGAAACTGTTGGGTACACCTTCTATCATAGATCCAAAGGCAAAATCTTTGTTGCTAAGAATGGATCCTTTCTAGAGAAGGAGTTTCTCTCGAAAGAAGTGAGTAGGAGGAAAGTAGAACTTGATGAGGTAATTGTACCTGCTCCCTTATTGGAAAGTAGTTCATTGCAGAAATCAGTTCTGTGATTCCTACACCAATTAGTGAGGAAGCTAATGATGATGATCATGAAGCTTCAGATCAAGTTACTACCGAACCTCGTAGGTCTTCCATAGTAAGATCCGCACCAGAGTGGTATGGTAATCCTGTTCTGGAAGTCATGTTACTAGACTATGATGTACCTATGAACTATGAGGAAGCGATGATGAGCCTAGATTCCATGAAATGGCTTGAGGCCATGAAATCTGAGATGGGATCCATGTATGAGAACAAAGTGTGGACTTTGATGGACTTGCCCGATGATCCGCAAGCCATAGAAAATAAATGGATCTTTAAGAAGAAGACCGACGTAGATGGTAATGTTACTGTCTACAAAGCTCGACTTGTTGCGAAAGTTTTTCGGCAGGTTCAAGGAGTTGACTACGATGAGACTTTCTCACCCGTAGCGATGCTTAAAGTCTGTCCGAATCATGTTATCAATTGATGCATTTTATGATTATGAAATTTGGCAGATGGGTGTCAAAACTGCATTCTTGAATGGGTTTCTGGAAGAAGAGTTGTATATGATGCAACTAGAAGGTTTTGTCGATCCAAAGGGTGCTAACAAAGTGTGCAAGCTCCAGCGATCCATTTATGGACTGGTGCAAGCCTCTCGGAGTTGGAATAAACGCTTTGATAGTGTGATCAAATCATATGGTTTTATACAGACTTTTGGAGAAGTCAGTATTTACAAGAAAGTGAATGGGAGCTCTGTAGCATTTCTAATATTATATGTGGATGACATATTGTTGATTGGAAATATTATAGAATTTCTGGATAGCATAAAGGGATACTTGAATAATAGTTTTTCAAAGAAAGACCTCGGTGAAAGCTACTCATATATTGGGCACCAAGATTTATAAAAATAGATCAATACGCTTGATAAGATTTTTCAATGAGTATATACCTTGATAAAGTTTTGAAGAAGTTCAAAATGGATCGGTCAAAGAAAGGATTCTTGCCTGTATTACAAGGTGTAAAGTTGAGTAAGACTCAAAGCCCGACCACGGCAGAAAATACAAAGAGAATGAAAGTCATTCCCTATGCCACAGTCATAGGTTCTATAAAAGTATGTTATGTTGTGTACCAGACCTATTGTGTACCCTGCCATGAGTTTAGCAAGGGAGTACAATTTTGATCTAGGAGTAGATCACTGGACAGCAGTCAAAATTATCCTTAGTGAGGACTAAGGAAATATTTCTCGATTATGGAGGTGATAAAAGAGCCTGTCGTAAAGAGTTACATCGATGCAAGCTTTTACGCCGATATAGATGACTCTAAGTCTCAATCTGGATACATATTGAAAGTGGGAGCAATTAGCTAGAGTAGCTCCGTGCATAGCATTGTAGACATAGAATATTTGCAAAATACATACGGCTCTAAATGTAACAGACCCGTTGACTAAACTTCTCTCACGAACAAAACATGATCACACCTTATTACTCTTTGGGTGTTAATCACATAGCGATGCGAACTAGATTATTGACTCTAGTAAACCCTTTGGGTGTCGGTCACATGACGATGTGAACTATGGGTATTAATCACATACAGATGTGAATATTGGTGTTAAATCACATGATGATGTGAACTAGATTATTGACTCTAGTGCAAGTGGGAGACTGAAGGAAATATGCCCTAGAGGCAATAATAAAGTTATTATTTATTTCCTTAATTCATGATAAACTTTTATTATTCATGCTAGAATTGTATTAACCGGAAACTTAGTACATGTGTGAATACATAGACAAAACTTATAGTCCCTAGTATGCCTCTACTTGACTAGCTCGTTAACCAAAGATGGTTATGTTTCCTAACCATAGATATGTGTTGTCATTTGATGAACGGTATCACATCATTAGGAGAATGATGTGATGGACATGACCCGTCCGTTAGCTTAGCATTATGATCGTGTTAGTTTCATTGCTACTGCTTTCTTCATGACTTATACAAGTTCCTCAGACTATGAGATTATGCAACTCCCGAATACCAGAGGAATACTTTGTGTGCTACCAAATGTCACAACGTAAAAGAGTGATTATAAAGGTGCTCTATAGGTGTCTCCGAAGGTGTTTGTTGGGTTGGCATAGATCGAGATTAGGATTTGTCACTCCGTGTATCGGAGAGGTATCTCTGTGCCCTCTCGGTAATGCACATCACTATAAGCCTTGCAAGCAATGTGACTAATGAGTTAGTTGCGGGATGATGCATTACGGAACGAGTAAAGAGACTTGCCGGTAACGAGATTGAACTAGGTATGATGATACCGACGATCGAATCTCGGGCAAGTAACATACTGATGACAAAGGGAACAACTTATGTTGTTATGCGGTTTGACCAATAAAGATCTTCATAGAATATGTAGGAGCCAATATGAGCATCCAGGTTCCGCTATTGGTTATTGACCGGAGATGTGTCTCGGTCATGTCTACATAGTTCTCGAACCCGTAGGGTCCGCACGCTTAACGTTCGATGTCGATTTGTAATATGAGTTATGTGATTTGATGTACCGAAGTTTGTTCAGAGTCCTGGATGAGATCATGGACATGACAAGGAGTCTCAAAATGATCGAGAGGCAAAGATTCATATATTGGAAGGTTGCATTTGGACATCGGAATGGTTCCGAGTGGTTCGGGCATTTCTCTGGAGTACCGGGAGGTTACCGGAACCCCCCAGGAGAAGTATTGGGCCTAGTGGGCCTTATTGGAGGAGAGGAGAAAGGGCCACGTGAGAGGGGCGCCCCTCCCCTTGCCCAAACCGAATTGGACTAGGGGAGGTGGCCAGCCCCCCTCTCTCTCCCTTACCTTTCCCTCTGGGGGAAGAAAGGAAAACGGGGGGCCGAATCCTACTTGGACTAGGAGTCCAAGTAGGACTCCCCCCTGGCGCGCTCCAAACCTGGTCGGCCTCCTCTCTCCATCCCTCCTTTATATACATGGCCAAGGGGCACCCCAATAGGACAACAGACAACACAAGTTGACATTGTTTAGCCGTGTGCGGTGCCCCCCTCCATAGTTACACACCTCGGTCATATCATCGTAGTGCTTAAGCGAAGCCCTGCGCCAGTAACTTCATCATCACCGTCACCACGCCGTCGTGCTGACGAAACTCTCCCTCGGCCTCAACTGGATCAAGAGTACGAGGGACGTCCCCGAGCTGAACATGTGCTGATCGCGGAGGTGCCGTACGTTTGGTGCTAAGATTGGTCGGATCATGAAGACGTACGACTATATCAACCGCGTTGTTATAACGCTTCCGCTTTCGGTCTACGAGGGTACGTGGACACACTCTCCCCTCTTGTTGCTATGGATCACATAGATAGATCTTGCATGATCGCAGGAATTCTTTTGAAATTACTGCGTTCCCCAACACAAACCACCTTCCAAAAAGCCTACCATGTCAACAAAGGGTTGAAATGCCTCAACCTCCTCCCAGCTTGCACACAAATCACCTTCCAAAAAGCCTACCGTGTCATCTTACTTCCATGGCCCAACGCAAACATTCCATCTTCTGCTACGTGTCCACATGGGCCGTGCGAAAACTTTGAATTACACCCTCTCCACCCATATTTTGCTCCTATCAATTGTCATCTCGTGTTAGCATCACCCCTCCCCCCACGCACACACATTTTTCCAGGAAAAATCAGCAGTCATGGATGTCGCAAAGCTATGTTGAGTAGGGGCTGCGGCATCTCTCATGTATTGAAGCTAAGGTTCATTGCTCGGGCCTATTTTCTTCCACGAGGATATGTTGTTTGATCCGATCGTTCATGCCATTTTTCTTGCTTCTTTTAACATTTGGTTTATCAATTTGTGAATTGTGATAATAAATACCTCCTTCACTCTATTAGGCCCTAGAGAAACAGTGTGACCACTTGAGGACATGATCCTCATGCTAGAGAGTGCTTTGGGCTCACGTAGATTGAGTCGACGTGTCAGAGAGGAGAGATAATGCTGACGCGGGTAAAGATAAAAGTATTGTCGAAGTCAATTGAATATAGATGGAAGGGTCACTTATGTATTTTCGTGAATTCTAGTGTACTACAATTGTATGTTTGTAATCTCAAAAGGAAACAATGTGTTTGTTCACTTCTTGGGGGTATTTTTAAAATGGGCAGTGATACGCGTAGGCATGCCGGTCCAAATTAGGGCCGGTCAGCCTACAGCCGCCTGATCAAGCATGCAGGAGCCGTCTAATCCTCCCTCCTCCCACGTCATCACCCCCCCTTCCCGCGCGCTTCTTGGTTCAGATCCGCCAGCGCGACATGTCCCTGCCCCGGGCACCGCGTGCGTGTGCTCCGGCGAGACCCGGAAGCCCCCACATCCTCTCCCTCGCCGTCGCCGCTCGTCGCTGCACCCTCGCTTGGACCCCAAACGTCGTTTTTTTTTGCTCCGGCGAGGTAGCAAAAGAAATCGTCGGTTCCAGCTTTTCGAACAATGGTTCTAGCTTTTTTGTTCGTAGCGTCGCCGGCCACAGCTTCAACATCATCGCTTGCATCATATATGGCCATGAGTCGTAGCTTTTCTGTTGCCGATTGTAGCATTTTCTTCTGCGAGATGCATCTTCCCTAGTCGCCGGTAGCAGTTGTCTGCCTCACCGGCCAAAAAATTTCACCGTCGCTGATGCAGCAAAATTGGGCACTCGTTGTAGCTTTTTCACGGGCGGTTGCAGCTTCCACACCCCACTGCCGTCGTCGCAGCCCCGATGCTCAAGGTTGCTGTCCGCAGCTTCACCTTCGGCGCTTGCAGCAAAATGGTCAAGTTGTAGCTTTTTCATTTGCTGGTTGTAGCTTTTTTCTTCTGCGGGATGCATCTTCAGGGTCGCATGTAGCAAAACACGACGCCGGTTATAGCCGGATGGGAAACCAGTTGAAGCAATTTGTGATGCCAGTTGTAGCTCGCGGCTCCGGTGATGTCCCCTCTCCTCCCATCCCATCCCCTCTCCGGTGATGTCCCCTCTCCTCTCCAGTTGTAGCTCGCGGCTCCGGTGATAGCCCCATCGTCGCAGCTTCTTGTGCCTTGGGTGTGCCTCGCCGTCGCAGTTATGCAGCCCGTCCACCGGAGTTGGGAAAACTGCTGGAGCTGGAGATGGTGTGCTAGGAGAATAGCCGGAGTTGCAGATAAGAGGTGGCCGTGCGCGTGGGGAAATCGGCGCCGTGCGGTGGATGACGACCTGACCGGCGAGATTGGGCTGCAGCGGGTAGGGGTCGATGGGGGCCTCGCGAAACAAGAACGCATGGTAGCGGGTGACCGGCCGAAGCTTCGGCCGGCGCGCCGTCTTCAAACGTTTTCCTTTTTAAACCCACACCAAACGAGCTAATAGTCATACACGCACTAAACAGTACTTTGGTTACGGAGGGAGTATTAATTTGGTTACAGAGGGAGTATTAATTTGGTTAGGGTTGAAATCCAAAATCTACCCAGAGGTGTTTTCAACATAGACTGTGTGTGATGGGAGACGGCGGGGCCTTCTCTCGGCCAATTCGATAGCACACCTTTGTAACACTGGTGTCTCCTATATAAACCGACCAAAATCGTGGATTTGCCCCGTTTCCAACGTTCATCCTTCCCGTCGCCTTCTCTCCTCACAGATTTCTCCCCCAAAATTCGGCCCCTTCCCAGCCCCATTTTCCACCCCGTGTTCCTTTGTTCGTCGCGATTTGTTCTCCCGGCGGCGACCACAGCACGGGACACTGCCGGCGAGCCTCACTGGTTACTGGCACCAGACACCGGCGCGGATTGATTTCTTCTTTCCTCGGTAAGGAGCCCTAATTAAGTTTGGCCGGATGAACTGCTCATGAGCTCGGTTCGTCTCGTTATTTGCCGTTGCAGCTAGCAATTAAAATCCGAACCATTCTTCTCTCCATTCAGTTCAGTTAGTTGCCGATTTGTTTGTTTACTAGCACCCTATCAGTCTAATCCGTCCGTCCATGGCTCGATTTGTACCGCGCGAGGTCGATCTGAGCAGCCCCTACAGGATTTACCCAGGAGCTGCGCAGCTTACGTTTGCAAATGATTGGGTTTTACTGAATTTCCATCCCGCACGTTGGGTCCGCCCCTGCGTGGCTCAAGGATTCCTTTGTACCCGAGCCGTACTGCAAGTGTATCAGTGAATTGGGAGAAGTGATTGGGGGGTGTTCATATTTGTGCAACCACTTTCTTGTTTTCCCAGCTATTCCAAGTTCTTTGCTTTTGTTTTTAAAACCAGTGCTCCAGTTTCAGACAGTTGGACTGATATGTTGAATTTGATGTTAAGTGAGTACTTATTGTCAGCAGTTTAGTACAGTATTTGGCATGCTGTTCTTCTTCCAACATTCCTAGATGGCCAATCTTACAAATCCTGTTCAATTTCTGACAATAAGATTGCACTTTCATATCTGGTTGGTACACCAGAGTTAAGAAGTTAAGTTCAGTGATGTCTTTCAGCGTATGAAATGGCACTTCTCGGGGATGCTACTGCTTCCTGTTCCATGCCATTAAGTAGTATCAAACCTCTTTTTTAAAGACAATTGATATTATCAGTAATTTAAAACCTATGAAGGGGTGCCTTGGCGCAGCGGGAAAGCTGTTGCCTTGTGACCGTGAGGTCACGGGTTCGAGTCCGGGAAACAACCTCTTGCAGAAATGTAGGTAAAGGCTACGTACAATAGACCCAAAGTGGTCGGGCACTTCCCCGGACCCTGCGCAAGCGGGAGCTACGTACATCGGGCTGCCCTTTTAGTAGTTTAAAATCCACATTGCACATTTCCTTATTCTTTCAAAGGAAAGCACACAATATTTTAGTAGATGCTTATGCAAATTCATTTTTTATGAAACCTGCCCTGCAACAAGTTCTTATTTAAGCACCATCTAATTTCTACCTTTCCCCGATTGATGTTATCATCAATTTGATTGAAGTGCCAGTATCGTTTCATCTTATGAATGCCACAATGCCATACTTGCAGTAGAATAGCAGCACTACTCGTTTCCTTATACCATAAAAGGACCCTCATACTTCGTTCTCTCTATCATGTCACTGCACTTTTTTTCTTCCTTTTTTGCATCATTTGACCAAAAGTTTGAAGCTCATTAGCTTCCTAGTCTAGAATGAAATAAATTGGAAAGCTGATATGGCAGTTTCCAGCAAGGCTATTTTAAGGTGCACTGCAACGGTTTGATGTTTATTTTCGAGTTTCTATTGTTAAACGTGACAACGTTTCGTAATGCATTCTAGCATAACCATTGGTATAATTTTCCTATCAGGATAAGCATTGATCCTGGATTTAGCTATTTCTTATGTGATAAGCAGATAAGCTACAATGAAGGATTCTCAGGTGAATTTGCTTGCTATTATCAGTTTTCACTGAAAATCCCATTCGTAATTATCTTTACCTCTCAGCGTAAAATTACTTCTGGTTGGTCTAACCAGATGGTGAAAGTGCATAGAATTTTTATTCACCACACTAGAGAGTGAGATGACTATACATTATGAATTGCACATGAACCAGAGTTTTGCTACAGCTTTCTTGGTAACTGCTAACAAAGTACTTCTATAGGGACGTCCCTTCTATAGTAATGTGGTGAATATAGGATCAAACATTAACACATAATATTTGTGAGAGAATTGTTCCTCAATGCCAAGACAACCTTTTCTTCTTCTTATTACCACTCATAATTGACTGTTACTGTTTTCAGTGTTTTTCTTTTTCTTTTAGCAGGTGATTGATTTATGTTACTTATGGACATTTCCTACAGGATATTCAGAGCACCACAGAGTTGCAGATGTCCCCCCAGGGTACTAATGAAGTGCAAAGTAACCAACTAAACACAATGGCCACTGATGCACCTGCAGGAGATCCCGGTTCTGTGGCAGTCGCTAACAATGATAATAGAAAAGTTTCCCGTGAAGACATTGAACTTGTAAGACGCTTAGCTGTTCTGTATTCTTTAGCTTCTTGGATGCTAATTTATTACCAGATTACATCCCTCTGCAGTGGGGGTTCCACTTTTTCTTTTACCAGATTACATCCTGTTGCAGGTCCAAAATTTGATAGAGCGCTGTCTGCAGCTGTACATGACCAAAGGAGAGGTTGTTAGGACACTTTCTACTCGTGCTAGAATAGAACCTGGCTTCACTACTTTAGGTGATGTTGCAAATTCAGTTGCTGATGATATTCTTGTTTCGAGTGCTTTTTTCTACATACTAGTTTATTTGTGTGTTAGCTTCTTTCTTGTAATTTGGGCTACAATCAGTAATATATGGTACTATTTCTTACAGCATGAAAGTTACATCTTGCTCAAGAGGCATGCACAAACCCTGCCCATCATATTGATGAACAAATTTGCTCAATAAAATGAAGTTGTAGCCTTGTACTTACCTGTTTGACCTATTCATCGATACTTACATGGATGGTAATTGCTCAGGACAAACACAAAATGTGAACTTTAAGCATCTAGATATACATCCATTGGAGTTCTAAAGTCTTTCTGCTCATTTTCGTTTATACTTTTGTATTTTCAGTATGGCAGAAACTTGAAGAAGAGAACTCTGAATTCTTTCGGGCTTACTATATAAGATTGAAATTGAAAAGACAGATTGTATTGTTCAACCATTTATTGCAGCACCAGTATAATTTGATGAAATATCCAGCACCTCCGAATGTTCCGCTGGCTCCCATGCAAAATGGAATGCATCCTATGCCAGGTAATGCCCTGTTTTACACATCTAGCTTCAAAAGAGGCTAAACAAGTGCATTGCAGTTTGGGATTTCCAGTATGCTATCTTTTCTACATAGCTATTACGTTTGCTACAGTTTGCCTTCAGAAGGAAATGTGCACATTTTCTATCAGGAAATTTCCTTCCCTTTCATGTAATTTTACTGAGATTTTTTTTTTACAAGTCCACACCTTATATCAAAATATCTTATCATCATAAGTAACCACACTTTTTCTCTGCTCTCTTGGGTCCATATTATCCTCATTTACTGCATCAGTGTTGGCTTGGTGTGGGAAGACTCTAAATGATATAATTATAGGATTAAAGATCTTACAGTGATGTTTTTTTTTCCTGCACTAGTACCGAGTTTCATGGTGCAGCTTTAGCATGATCTGGCTAAGTTTCAGGTTTAGCTGTAATCATTGACTGGTTTAGACATTTAAAATGTATAATACAATTGCCATTGCTATTGAACTCAAGCCCAGATCTGGTGCAGTTAACAATCTACCGATGGGGTATCCAGTACTTCAGCAACCTCTGATGCCTGCTCCTGGCCAGCCTCACATTGATCCGATGGTTTGTGGTCTATCCAGCGGCCATGTAGTGAATGGGATCCCTGCACCAGGTGGTTATCATCCAATGCGCATGAACTCTGGAAATGAGTAAGCATTACCTTTATCGGTTTAACCATGTTCTTTTCTCCCTTTATGCTTGATATTTGCATTGTAGGATTTATTGGTTTAATCATGTTCTTGAGAATATTTCGTCTGGCAAATCATATTCTATCTATGTATGCATATCAAAAGATTGGAACATTTTATCTTGGGTGTTGCTTCTGTCAATATAGTTGGAGCATATCCTGCATATACACATACTGGGGTAAGGCATCTACAGTTCTTTGTGCCGCACTAGTCAAACTGCTAGGGAATAAATCAATAAATGCTTACTCAAGTGGTCGATTCTTAAGTAATATCACAGCATGCTATTCACTAATTTATCTACTTTAATTATGATGCTTATTTATTGATTTTTTTATCATCTTTCCGCTAAAAAGTTTCATGAAAGGTACTTGCACCAGAAAAAATCTCCTGTTCATTCTGTTGTTATCCATATTTCTGTTTCACCTGATGTCATCTGATGTTTCTTCAACGTTGTTCATTTTTTAACCAATGTCTGAAAGCTGTTATTTCTACAAAATACAAATATAGGAATTAGTATTGCAGGTTGCAGCCTTCTGACTTATTGTCTTGCAGAAAGTCTTTTGCTCTTGCTATTCATATTCATGGCTAATCTTACATTTTTCTGATGTTGCCTGAAGCATGGTTGTGGACAATGGTGCACCGGAAGCTGCACATGCTGGTGCTATGTCATCTGATATGGCTGTGAGTCCCTCATCAGCAGCATCAAGCCATGCTCCTTTCACTCCATCTGAGATACCAGGGATGGCTATGGATACATCAGTCCTGGATTCAGCATTTGGATCTGAGATAGGGAACACAGGACCTCTGCAATTAGGGGCAGATGGGTCGTCAAGGGATTCCATCCGATCCTTGGGGCAGCTCTGGAATTTCAGCCTCTCTGATCTTACAGCAGATTTGACAAGTTTAGGAGGTAATCTTCTGGCTTTGGTAGCATGACTTTAATTGATAGTATTTCTTTTGATAACCAGCTCTTTGGAAACAGTAAACTATGATCTAGTACTCAGCATGAAAAGGTGAGCATATAGCCTACATTTGTTAGCTAGTTCTGTGGGCTGATTGCTGTCAAGTAATACAACATCCGTACTGCCAGATTTATTTTCTGCGTCCTATTTGCCTGTCATTCTAAAATTTTAATCACACTGTTGGTGTTCCATGTTGATGTTCAGACTTGGAGGCTCTTGAGAATTACGCGGGTACCCCTTTCCTGCCCTCAGACTCGGATCTCTTGCTTGATTCCCCAGACCATGATGACATAGGCAACCATGATGACATAGGTAATTTTGCTTGTGCTGTGATTTATCTCGGCCATGAATTGCATATTAATCATCATATATATACCTGACTTGATGATTTATTTTGAGACCCGCTTACTTATTTGTGGTATGTCGTATTATCTCCAGTTGAGTACTTCGCCGACGCCATCAACGGGTCTCAATCGGACGAAGAGAAGCCATAGAGAACAGACTCAAAATAGTCCCATTGAGATTTAGACCTGGCTAGAGTGCCTATCTCATGTAGTGTAATCTTGGAGCCGCGCATACCGCGGTAATATCAGACTGGGTGTTCGCCCAGAGATGCGGTAATTGCGCGTCACTAAAGAATTTTGTAGTGGTCAATGCTAGTCCTTTGGAATAATCAGCCTCAGGCAGCCTTCACCGCCGGGTAAAGTTGCTGTCTACAAGGCTGAAAAGCTTAGGAAAAAAACTGTGTCAAACCTCAGGAACAACCCTTTGTAATTGCTGAACAAGTGGACAGACAGTTCATCTGGTGCTGGAACATTTCTTGTCTTCCAGGTCGTCGTGTGCGTCCAATTTAACGTCTCCTGCACGGCCCGTTCCTTTATTTATTTCTTCTCCAGAGAGTACGCCGATAGCGTATCATATTTTTGAGAGTGGCAGAATGCATAAGGAAGTGAGTGGAGCAAAAGGTTCCAGATAACACAGGCTGGAACGATTTGCAGAACACAAACGAGTCTCCTCGACAGAGACAGGGACACGGACAGTGATCAGTCTAGCTTCAGAGAAGTGCTGGTGCAGATTTCTGGAGAATCGAGCGTTGCTTTGCTTGCAAAGGCTCCTCCAGTCGGGTTTCGCCTGGTTTTCTGTTAATTAACTGGGCAATTCTCATCTGCTTAATTAATCGATGACACAATTTTTTTTGTCTCCGTTTGGAAAAGAAAAGGCTGCTCCAGCATGTTAGCATCACCACCGAACTGAATCCCTTCCCGTGTTGGCTTGGGAAGCAGAAATCTGGGCGGTAACCATGCGTTGAGTTCAGAGAGGTCGCGGGTCATGGACAGGACAGACACGGCGTCGTGAAACTGGGGATTAGGTTCATCATCTCTTCACTCTTCTGACCCGGCGATTCAGTGCGTGCCTTGCGTAGCTACCCTGTCTCCTTGGATGTCCGTCAGAAGAGCTCGGGGTGAAGAAAATCGTGCACGGCATGGCACGATATGGTGCACTGCACCCCCCTCTTTACTCCCAAGTTCCCGGGGGCGGCACTTGGCGCTTTGGTCCGGAGACAAGTCAACAGTCAACTAAAAGCATGATCGTCTCCATGTCACAAAACTCGTCCTGTCATGGTCCGTGGAGAATGCCACGTCGGCCGTACCTGCCCGATCTCGGCTCCACATGCTTCTTCCCAGTCAGCATTGACGTGACAAACACTCAAAAAGAAAAAAAACATTGACATGACATGGCCATGGCGTGTCTCAACGAGCATGATCTCTGTGTGTGCTCTTGTTTATGTGTTTGAACGGACAACCGCATCTAAACATTATTTCTTACTGCTCCCTCCGTAAAGAAATAAGAGCGTTTAGATCATTAAGGGAGTACATAAGTAATATTATGTAGGCCTGCTTGCTTTAGTTGCTTGGGAATAAAAAACCTGAAACTGCAAGCACTGGCGCTTAGGGTCAGATGAGAATGGTTGAGAAGAGTGGATATGGATAGACCTTGAAGTGGTCTTCGATAGCTTGGTTTGCATTGAGGTCGGACGTGGTGACCGTGTCCTTTTTTGGAGAGATCGATGTACACACGGTTTCTCTGTCCAGCACATTGCCCCAAACATACATGCTATGATGGAAACACGAGTGATCAACTTTAGAATGGCCGAGCAGGCGATTTTGGGCGAGCGTTCGGCTCAGGACATTCATGGAGACGTCTCTTTCATGGCCTAAATGCAAATGATGCATCTTAGGCACGCCATTGCCACGGTACAACGAGATCCTCAGGCGGCTGGCAAGTCTACTTGGCCTTGCGCGGGAAAGGAGGGCTCATACTCCGCCAAGGCCACATACGCGAGGCTTTGTCAAGGAATGACTCGAGTGCATACGGAGGAGCTATGCCCCTCTAAAACTGAAGATATTTGCTTGGCTGGCCTCTCCGCATAGGATTTGGACCTCTGACAGAAGGGCACGTCACGGCTTACAAGATCTTCCCTCGCATGTTTCACTTGTCTCCAGAGCTAAGATAATGCTGATCACATTCTAGCTTAGTGCGTTTATGCGCAGGAAGTTTGGTTCAAATGTCTGGATCAGCTTCAACTACCGATCTCAGGGCCGACGATCGATGACACCATCGTGGACTAGTGTATCCGGCAATGAAGCAACTGATGAATAAATAGGCAGTTTTTCGATTAAATTAATTCATGAATAAATCATGAGCATGACATGAACAGCATTGATAACACATCGATTACGATCTAACAGAGCATGTGCTACGCACATAGTAGAAACATCTACGCATATCGCTAGTACTGCTACAACATAAAGAAACACAAGAGGGATAAGCGATGTATACCCTCCAATCGGCCACGCGGCGGCGGTGACGGTGGCAGCAGCCGCGGCATCCTCGGCGGCCTTCTTGTCGGCCTCGGCCTTCTCAGCGGCGGCACGGTCGGCGTCGGTCGACATGGTGATGACGAAGGTGATGCGGACGTAGATGAACAGAAGCGAGCAGTCGCATAGTCGCTACCCAAAAATCTAATCGCGCCTCTCCCGTACAGGATCCGGAGAGGCGGGGTTTCGGAGGCCTGCTCTCCCGTCAACCGTGTACGCGGTGAACGGGATGGAGTCGCCGGCGGCAGCAGCAGCAGAGGAACGACGTGGGCGTGGAGGCGGAGATGCGTTTTGTTTTCGCGGCGGCTAGGGTTGGCAGCGCCCTACATATATATGTGCGGCCGCGCGTGGAGAGACGTGGGCTAAACCCACGTCCAAGTCGGTAGCCCACGATCCGACGTCTCAGATCGTGGCCCTACCTGTCAAAGACTCGCCGTTCCTGACCGGCAAAAAGAAGCACATAGGAGTGGGCTCGGCTCGGCTCGACGTGGCGAGGCGAGCGGAGGAGGGGTGCGCGAGGGCTTCTTTTCTTCTCAAGCTCCAATAGCATGAGGGAGAGAATCCCTTATAAACCACTCCAACTCTTCTTCCACTGGCATGGTGGGACTAAACTTCCCACCACCTTGTCATGCCACCTTTTTTTTTGAGACAACCCTTGTCATGCCACCTATATGGGCCCTTAGAGATTAAATCTGAAATTGTCATATGGGCTCTAGGCCCATCTCATATTTCAACAGCAACTTCCGTTCGAATGACAGAAGAGGTTTTGATGGTCTTGTCATCTGCACAACTTGGGCTTCGTGGAAGCAACGAAATGCCAGAGTCTTCAATAAAAAGGAACAATAGGTGGTTGCAGCTGACCTTGTCTTAGGTTAGTCTAATGTGCCAAAACCCTGGTGGGACTGAGAGAAAGAAAGAAAGGAACGCGGGGGGGGGGGGGGGGGGGGGGGGTGGCTTTACCAACTTCCAAATCCAAGATTTAGGGAACCTATTTCTTAATTTCGTCTAATGACTAGAAAAAGTTGTGAGGAAAAGGGCGCTAGTTTCAAAGAAAATAAAATGTAGAACTGAAGAAGCAAATTTTCCTTCTTGAAGAGGAATCCAACCAAAGAGAAAGTTTAATTTTATTGTTCTCGCCTTGCCTTGCTCGAATGATCTTGGACGAGCTTAGAGAGTGGAAGTTAGCATTTCACGGTGTATGAGGTACGTTTTGTGAGACAGTAGCTTTGTAGATGTGTGAAGTGGGTGTTCCCACGTCGATGTTTGCATCGTTGTGTGGATTCTTGCAAATCTATTCCTCCTTCTATGAAAATACGGTACACAATTGCGTACTCACAAAAAATAAGAGTTACACAAGTAATAGAGGAAGCAGACGAGCAGTTTTCAGTGCAGGAACTCAGGCACGACCACGCCCCTGAAACATCTACCGAATGGAACCTAATAACAGCAAGAAAAACAGCAAACAGAAGTTGAGACCCTACACCACTGACCATTGAACAGCATCGCCAATTTAATCTGCTCCTCGTGAAAGCTACCTCCCTTGTTTCTTCCCATGCGCATGAGGCAGGCGACGAGGACGACGATGCCATTCATTCAGCAGAGTCTTCTACAGTATCTGTTTATGTGCTATACACGAAACTACTCACTCAACATACATACGCACAGGCGCTAGAGTACACGTGAATCCGGCTGTTGACTGGGAGTCTGGGACTGCTGTGCACAGGGCTCGATCCCCGGTCAAATCCAGAGGTCAAGGTTAGGTTGGCTCCGACGTGAGAACTGAGAACCCAAAAACGGCCGCAGTGCTCCAACCTCCAAGCATAGATTAGGGGGCGTGACGGCGTGCCCTTGGTTCGAGTCGTGCCACTTGCAAGTATTCCTACGTGTGCATGCAGTGACAGTTTGACACACACACACGACACGAAGGCCAGCTCCGGTCCGTCCAACCTCTGACTCGTGCCGCGTGTGACTGCAGGTTGATCCAACTCCAAGGGAGACAGTTTTAAGGCTGCGCCGGGAACCAGGCCTGCGTGCTTCCGGGCGCCGCACCCGGAACCAACCAACTATAAACAATTCAGCACAGTACGTAGTACTACATCACATGGCAGACGCGATTCACAAACGAGGCAGGCGGGTGCAACGGTTTCCTCGACGACGCCCAGCACGGCATCCTAGAAAAGGACCGTCTATTTTCTGCATTTCCCTTCATCACGCGTGGAACGGAAGAATCAAGAAACGGATCGTGCCAAGGGAGATTGGCCTTTGGGATGAATGCTCATACTGGAACTGGGACCGGATAGCTTAGCCAGTCACAGCCTGGACTTCCAGCATTGGATATATGCACTGCATTTGATTTTTTTTTTTTTGAAAATGAGGATGACCCCCGGCCTCTGCATCTGGGCACTGCACTGGACTTGCCTCCTCTGGAACTCGATCAAGATGTTTCCCACTGTTGGCAATGCTGCCTCCAGTAACTGCTTGCCGTTTATGATCGGTTGTTCAAGCCACACGGGTGCACCCGTTCTAAAACCAGCAAGTGTTTGTTTCTTTACTTCGCAGAGCACGCAAGCGAGGTAGATAGATCGATTGTGACCGATGTTTCCATGGAGTAAAAAACAAGTAAATGCTCCGCGAGACTTTTAACCTGACGTGCTGCCTCCAGCGCGAGCTACCGGGGCCCTGTCAGCCGGGCGCGTGTATGTAGATGGATACGGCCGTCGGAAATTCTGGCATGAACGATCGACTTATGCTGCCTCGAGCGCAGGGCCGGCTGCAGATTAACCGCACGCATGTACGCATGACAACAGGAGAGAGCGCGTTCGTCGTCCTACGTGCTGGTAAATTCTTGCACGGAGAATGAAGCAACCGTATAAAATTCAGACTGAATTTTAAAACATTCAGCAGCGTCAGTTGCAGCGCGGTCAACTCACCCTGCCGGATTTGGCTCTTGCAAGTGTAAGCTAGTGCGCTGATTACCCGAGCATATGACGGCGCTGTTCGTGACTTTTGTGCTACGAAATCTGTGCACTCGTTTCAGGAGAGGAAAAGGCTTGATTGCAGAAGAAATAAAGGGATGCCTACCAGTGCTGATTCAAAGCTTGGATATCGAGCATTTTTTTATCTGGATACCAGTAGTACTCCGGGTACACTCATATTTGGATATCGAGAATTATTTATCTGGATGCCAGTACTCCGGGTGCACTCATATTTGGATATCGAGCATTATTTATCTGGCGTTGCAGATAGATTATGTCCAGGTGGTTGGCGGTTCTTGGAGACCGCGCAGATGACGATAGAGCATGGTGGCTATACCCATGTGCCCGTCAGGAGAGAGGTTTATCTGATTGCCAAGAACAAGCACACAGTTGTAGCTGATGTAGGCGGGACTCCCATGCATACTCTCATTCGGACTAGCTTTCACTTCGTCACTTGATCAACCAAAATCCTCGGGCAGCAGCTCTTGTCTGTTCCGGAGATGAAGTTCTTTTACGAGAAAACTTCCAATCAATTCATTCTCAATAATGACTGTATAATAAACACAAAATAATAAAAATAACATCCAGAACCATAAACCACCTAGCGACGACTGCAAGCACTGAAGCGAGCTAAAGGGGCCCGCCTTCATCGCCCTTCCCTCTCCGAAGCCGGGAAAAACTTGTTGTAGTAGACAATCGGAAAGTCGTCGTGCTAAGGCCATCTCCAAGGCGGACCCGCAAACCACTCGCATCCGTCCGGACCGCGGAAGCCATCTAACACGGACCTGTATCGGTTCGCGGCGTGGTCCGGGCGTACTTTCTCCCGCAAAGCAGAGACAAACGTGGGAGAGCTTTGAGGGAGCCCGGACACCACACACGTAGAACTCCGACACCCTCCGGCACACCCAAAACCCTTCCCGGACCCCGCACCTTCATCCTCCCCTTTTTCTCTCCGTCATTCTTTCTCTCTTATCTTCGCCGCCACTCCATCATCCCGGCCGCCACGCCACACCCCTGCCGGAACTCTACGTCTCTGTCACCTCCAGCGTTCCAGCCGAGCTCCACCTCGCTTCTCCTCCGTCGTCGTTCAACCCCTATCCTCCGACCGCCCCGCCAGGTACCATCCGCTACTGGTATACTCACCATGCCCGGCACTGTTCGATGAATTGCCGGAGCTAAAAACAGTTTTTTTTCCTTTTTTCCTAACAATGGATTCCGATTTGGAGTACATATACAAGCACTATGTTGAGTCGTCCAATGGCTCGTTCGACGAGGAGGAGTACTCGGTAGAGACGACGATGATGTAGGCGGTCCTTGAAGACGCGGAGCGTGCAGAGGAGCATGTTCTCAATTTTAAGGGCCCGATCAAGGCTCATAGAGTGCTCAATCGCAACAGGGCATGCGGCCATTTGACATTGATGGCCGACAACTTCGCCTCAGGTGCACTCTTCGCTGACCATTCTCGTCGGCGCTTTCGGACGCGCAAGACTGTCTTCGATCGTTTGTACCGTGGCGTTCGGTCTTATGATGACTACTTCGTCTTGAAAAAGGACACCGTGGGAATGATTGGCTTCTCTAGTTACCAGAAGTGCACGGCCGCACTACAGATGCTTGCATATGGCACGACCGATGATTCGTGGGACGAGTACCTACGGATGTCTAAGAGCACATGCGAAGATGCCATGGTCAGGTTTGCAATTGCTTTAGTCAGAGTGTTCGGACCTTAATACCCGAGAGAACCAACTGTGGCAGACACCGAGAGGCTCTTGGCAATATCAGAAGCAAGAGAGTGGCTAGGTTTGCTTGGATCTCTTGACTGGATGCGTTGGAAATGGAAGAAACTGCCTGAAGGTTTTACAAGGGCAATATCAGGGTCATATTAAGAAGCCCACCATCATTCTTTAAGCAGTTGCATCACACGATCTTTTGATTTGGCTTTGGCATGCCCGTGTGTCACAATGCCATCAATGTATTGCAGCGTTCACCTTTGTTTGCAAGGCTAGCTGAAGAAAAAACTCCTCCTTGCCACTATACTGCCAATGGACATGAGTATAACATGGGCTACTATCTGGTTGACGGTATCTATCCTCCGTGGGCTACCTTTGTCAGCACCATCTCTAACCTAGTTGGCTAGAAAAGACTCACTTTGCCCAAAGACAAGAAGCAGCTAGAAAGGATGTTGAGAGGGCATTTGGAGTTCTGCAGGCCCGTTTTGCAGTTGTACATGAATCTGCTAAACAATGGGATCCGGAGATATTGTGGTAGGTGATGACATGTTGTGTGATCATGCACAACATGACCGTCGAGGATGAGGGTGACGGTGTTGCCACAGCTATAGAATTTGAGAACATGGGTGATCCTATCCAACTTCCAGACCAGAATCCGGCCACATTTGAAGAGTTTATATTCAAATGCATCAACAAATTCGGCATCGACCAACTCACGAGCAGGTGGAGGAAGATGTGATTGAGCATCAGTGGGCGGTTAAAGGGGACAACAATGTTGTGATGTAATATTTGAACCTTTTAAAATTTGAACTAGCGCTGCATTCGGCTATTTGAACATCTACACTCTATGTATGCGGTTATTTGATCGTGCAGACTTAAAAAAATGAGGGAGGCCATATGTATGCGGCTACGATTGATTGATGGCCTCCTGCATCCGTGTCCACGGACTGCCCCCCTGTCTGTGGACGGATGTGGGAGGAAATTGCGGGTTGCCATTGGGGATACCCTTAGGCCCCATAGGACCAGTGCAGCAGAACAACAACCGCCGCCGATGAAGAGTAGTGTAGATTGAAAGGATTCAACTTGAAAACACACAAATGTAGACGAACTACGACCAGCTCCGAGCAAATCCACAAAGGAAAGATCTGCCAGAAACACACCTCCACATGCCAACCAATGATGCTAGACACACCATCGGGATTCGAACTAGGTAGGGAGAACCCTATTCCATCTTCAGGGAGCCGCCATAGTCTCATCTTCCTGAGCAGGAAACTGACCCTAATAAAATCGAAGGATCATCTAAAAACAAAGCCCTCCCGCCGGCAAGGACCAGAATCCACCATCCTACCATCGCCCTAAGGCCACCAGAGACGAAACAGACCGGTGGGAGGCAGACTTTTCTCAGGGAAGGAGATGGCTGAAGTGAAGCAGCATGCATGCTGAGAAGCAAGCTACTTGCGCAATTTGTGTCGGTTCCAAAGATGATGTTGCCAGCTATACAACTTTCCAATAGAATTTCATTTGGTTGAATCTGGATTCTAATTCCAAGTCTTATGTCTTGCTGATAATGGGATTTAACAATAGAAATTATTTTTTGTTGGAGACCGTTGCATGAAAACAATTTTTTCCTACACCCACGCAAGATCTATTAAGGAGATGCAAAGAAACGAGAAGGGAGAGCGTGTCTACGCACCCTCGTAGACCGTAAGCGGAAGCGTTTAACAACGAGGTTGATGTAGTCGAACTTCTTCACGCTCCAACTGATCAAGTACCGAATGTTTGACTCCTCCGCGTTCTGCACACGTTCAGCCCGGTGACGTCCTCCGCCTTCTTGACCAGCAAGACAACGAGGTAGTGGATGAGTTCCGGCAGCATGACACATGGTGACGGTGATGGTGAAGTGATCTCCGCAGGGCTTCGCCTAAGCACTATGAAAATATGACCGGGGGTGTAAATGGTGGAGGGGGGCGCCGCACACGGCTAGGCAATTGTATGTTATGTGCTAGGCGCCCCCTCCCACATATATATAGGTGGGAGGGAGGGGTAGCCAAAGGAGGCGCCCAAGTAGGAGGAATCCTACTTGGAGTCCCTCCCAAGCTGCGCCCCCTGCCTTATATAGGTGTGGGGGAAAGGCAGAGGAGGGTCGCGCCCCCCCTTTCCTTTCTCCCATGAGATGGAAAGGAAGGAGGGGCTAGCGGTGTCCGAATACCATCGTCCTATATATCAATCTTTACCTCTCGACCATTTCGAGACTCCTCGTCATGTCCGTGATCTCATCTGGGACTTCAAACAACATTCGATAACCAAATCATATAACTCATATAACACTATATCGTCAATGATTGTTAAGCGTGCAGACCCTATGGGTTCGAGAACTATGTAGACATGACCGAGACAACTCTCCGGTCAATAACCAATAGCGGAACCTGGATCCCATATTGGCTCCTACATATTCTACGAAGATCTTTATCGGTCAAACCTTATGACATCATACATAATTCCGTTTGTCCATCGGTATGTTACTTGCCCGAGATTCGATCGTCAGTATCTTCATACCTATTTCAATCTCATTACCGACAAGTCTCTTTACTCGTTCGGTAATACATCACCGCATAACTAACTCCTTAGTTATTTTCTTGCAAGCTTATGATGTGTATTGCCGAGAGGGCCCAGAGACACCTCTCCAAAACTCGGATTGACAAATCCTAATCTCGATCTATGCTAACTCAACAAACACCTTCGGAGACACCTTAGAGCATCTTTATGATCACCCAGTTACGTTGTGACATTTGATAGCGCACAAGGTATTCCTCCGGTATCCGGGAGTTGCATAATCCCGTAGTTGAAGGAATAAGTATTTGACATGAAGAAAGCAATAGGAATAAACTAAACGATCATTATGCTAAGCTAACGGGTGGGTCTTGTCCATCACATCATTCTCCTAATGATGTGATCCCGTTATCAAATGACAACACATGTCCATGGTTAGGAAACCTTAACCATCTTTGATTAATGAGCTAGTCTAGTAGAGGCTTACTAGGGACACGGTATTTGTTTATGTATTCACACATGTATTTAAGTTTCCGATCAATAAAATTCTAGCATGAACAATAAATCTTTATCATTAATAAGGAAATATAAAATAAAAACTTTATTATTGCCTCTAAGGCATATTTCCTTCAGTCTCCTACTTGCACTAGAGTCAATAATCTTGTTCACATAGCCATGTGATTTAACACCAGTAGTTCACATCGTCATGTGATTAACACCCATAGTTCACATCACCATGTGACCAACACCCAAAGGGTTCACTAGAGTAAATAATCTAGTTCACATCGCCATGTGATTAATACCCAAAGAGTACTAAGGTGTGATCATGTTTTGCTTGTGAGAGAAGTTTAGTCAACGGGTCTGTCACATTCAGATCCGTATGTATATTTGCAAATTTCTATGTCTACAATGCTCTGTATGGTGCTACTCTAGTTAATTGCTCCCACTATCAATCGTATCTAGATTGAGACTCTAAGTCATCCTAATTGGTGTCAAAGCTTGCACCGGCATAACCCTTTACAACGAACTCTTTATCACCTTCATAACCGAGAAATATTTCCTTAGTCACCGCTGTCCACTGATCTACTCCTGGATCACTATTGTACCCCCTTGCCAAACTCATGGCAATGTACACAACAGGCCTGGTACATAGCATGGCATACTTTACAGAACCTATGGTTGAGGCATAGGGAATGACTTTCATTCTCTCTCTATCTCCTGCCGTGGTCGGGTTTTGAGTCTTACTCAACTTCATACCTTGCAATGTAGGCAAGAACCCTTTCTTTGACTGATCCAGTTTAAACTTCTTAAAAACTTTGTCAAGGTATGTGCTTAGTGAAAGTCCTATAAGCGTCTCGATCTATCTCTATAGATATTGATGCCCAATACATAAGTAGCTTTACCGAGGTTTTTATTGAAAAGCTCTTATTCAAGTATCCTTTTATGCTATCCAGAAATTCTATATCATTTTCAATCAATAATATGTCATCCACATATAATATCAGAAATGCTACAGAGCTCCCACCCACTTTATTGTAAATACAGGCTTCACCAAAAGTCTGTATAAAACCATATGCATTGATCACCTCATCAAAGCGTATATTCCAACTCCGAGATGCTTGCACCAGTCCATAGATGGATCGCTGGAGCTTGCACACTTTGTTAGCATATTTAGGATCGACAAAAACCTTCTGGTTGCATCATATACAACTCTTCTTTAAGAAATCCATTAAGGAATGCAGTTTTGGCGTTCATTTGCCAAATTTCATAATCATAAAATGCGGCAATTGCTAACACGATTCAGACGGACTTAAGCATCGCTACGGGTGAGAAAGTCTCATCATAGTCAACCCCTTGAACTTTTCGAAAACCTTTTGTGTCAAGTCAAGTTTTGTAGACTGTAACATTACCATCAGCGTCAGTCTTCTTCTTGAAGATCCATTTATTCTCTATGGTTTGCCGATCATCGGGCAAATCCACCAAAATCCATACTTTGCTTTCGTACATGGATCCTAACTCAGATTTCATGGCCTCAAGCCATCTGTCGGAACTGGGCTCATCACAGCTTCTTCATAGTTCGTAGGTTCACCTTCGTCTAGTAACATGACTTCCAGGACATGATTACCGTACCACTCTGGTGCATATCGTTCTCTGGTTGACCTACGAGGTTCAGTAGTAACTTGATATGAAGTTTCATGATCGTTATCATTAGCTTCCTCTCTAGTTGGTGTAGGCATCAAAGGAACGGTTTTCTGTTATGTGCTACTTTCAAATTCGAGAGAAGGTACAATTACCTCATCAAGTTCTACTTTCCTCCCACTCACTTCTTTCGAGAGAAACTCCTTCTCTAGAAAGGATCCATTCTTAGCAACAAAGATCTTGCCTTCGGATCTGTGGTAGAAGGTGTACCCAATTGTTTCCTTAGGGTATCCTATGAAGACGCACTTCTCCGATTTGGGTTCGAGCTTATTAGGCTGAAGCCTTTTAACATAAGTGTCGCAACCCCAAACTTTAAGAAACGACAGCTTAGGTTTCTTGCCAAACCACAATTCATACGGTGTCGTCCCAACGGATTTAGAAAGTGCCCTATTTAACGTGAATGCGGCTGTCTCTAATGCATAACCTCAAAACGATAGTGGCAAATCGATAAGATACATCATAGAACGCACCATATCTAATAAAGTACGGTTATGATGTTTGAACACACCATTACGCTGTGGTGTTCTAGGTGGCGTGAGTTGTGAAACAACTCCACATTGTTTCAAATGAAGGCGAAACTCGTAACTCAAATAATCGCCTCTGCGATCAGATTGTAGAAACTTTATTTTCTGGCTAAAACGATTCTCCACTTCACTCTCAATTTCTTTGAACTTTTCAAATGTTTGAAACTTGTGTTTCATCAATTAGATATACCCATACCTACTTAAGTTATCTGTGAAGATCAAAAAATAACGATACCCGCCGCTTTCTTCTACACTCATCGGACCACATACATCAGTATGTATTATTTCCAATAAGTCATTAGCTCGCTCCATTGTTTCGGAGAACGGAGTTTTAGTCATGTTACCCATGAGGCATGGTTCGCAAGTATCAAACGATTCATAATCAAGTGATTCCAAAAGTCCATCCGCATGGAGTTTCTTCATGTGCTTTACACCAATATGACCTAAACGGCAGTGCCACAAGTATGTTGCACTATTATTATCAACTTTGCATCTTTTGGCATCAATATTATGAATATGTGTATCATTACGATCGAGATTCAATAAACCATTTACATTAGGTGTATGACCATAGAAGGTTTTATTCATGTAAATAGAATAACAATTATTCTCTGACTTAAATGAATAATCGTATTGCAATAAACACGATCTAATCATGTTCATGCTCATCGCAAACACCAAATAACATTTATGTAGGCTCAACACTAATCCCGAAGGTAGAGTGAGTGTGCGATAGTGATCATATAAATCCTGGAAACACTTCCAACACACATCGTCACCTCGCCCTTAACTAGTCTCCGTTTATTCCGCAACTCCTGTTTTGAGTTACTATTCTTAGCAACTGAACCAGTATCAAATACCTAAGGGCTACTACGAATACTAGTAAGGTACACATCAATATCTTGTATATCAAACATACTTTTGTTCAATTTGCCATCCTTCTTATCCGCCAATTCTTTGGGGTAGTTCCGCTTCTAGTGACCATTCCCTTTGTAGTGGAATCACTCAGTTTCAGGCTTAGGTCCAGTTTTGGGCTTCTTCATGGGAGTGGCAACTTGCTTGCCATTATTTTTGAAGTTCCAATTCTTTCCATTTGCCCTTTTTCTTAAAACTAGTGGTCTTGTTAACCATCAACACTTGATGCTCTTTCTTGGTTTCTACCTTCACCGATTTTAGCATTGCGAAGAGCTCAGGAATCGTTTTTGTATCCCTTGCATATTATAGTTCATCACGAAGTTCTAGTAGCTTGGTGATAGTGACTAGAGAACTCTGTCAATCACTATCTTATCTAGGAGATTAACTCCCACTTGATTCAAGCGATTGTAGTCCCAGACATTCTGTGCACATGCTCACTGGTTGAGCTATTCTCCTCCATCTTGTAGGCAAAGTACTTGTCAGAGGTCTCATACCTCTCAACACGGGCATGAGTCTAGAATACCAATTTCTGCTCTTGGAACATCTCATATGCTTTGTGGAGTTCAAAAACGTTTTTGAAGTCCTGGTTCTAAGCCGTAAAGCATGGTGCACTAAACTATCAAGTAGTCATCATATCGAGCTTGACGAACGTTCATAACGTCTGCATCTGCTCCTGCAATAGGTCTATCACCTAGCGGTGCATCAAGGACATAATTCTTCTGTGCAGCAATGAGGATAATCCTCAGATCATGGACCCAATCTGCATAATTGCTACTATCATCTTTCAACTTTATTTTTCTTTAGGAGCATATAAAAAATAGGGGAGCTATATCGCGAGCTATTGATCTACAACATAGATTTGCAAATACTATCAAGACTAAGTTCATGATAAATTAAGTTCAATTAATCAAATGACTAATGAAATCCTACTTAAATAAACATCCCTCAAGTTTAACTAAGTGATATGTGATCCAAATCAACTAACCCATGTCCGATCATCAGGTGAGATGGGGTAGTCATCAATGGTGAACATCTCTATGTTGATCATATCTACTATATGACTCACGTTTGACCTTTCTGTCTCCAGTGTTCTGAGACCATGTCTGTACATGCTAGGCTCATCAAGTTTAACCCAAGTATTCTGCATGTGTAAAATTGTCTTACACCCGTTGTATGTGAACATAGAGTCTATCACACCCGATCATCACGTGGTGTCTCGAAACGACAAACTGTAGCAATGGTGCATACTCAGGGAGAACACTTTTATCTTGAAATTAAGTGGAGGGATCATCTTATAATGCTACCACGGTTCTAAGCAAAATAAGATGCATAAAGGATAAGCATCACATGCAATCAAAATATGTGACATGATATGGCCATCATCATCTCGTGCTTTTGATCTCCATCTCCAAAGCATCATCATGATCTCCATTGTCACCGGCTCGACACCTTGATCTCCATCGTTGCGTCGTGGTCGTCTCGCCAACTATTGCTTCTACAACTATTTGCTAACGCATAGTGATAAAGTAAAGCAATTACATGGCGTTCGCATTTCATACATTAAAGAGACAACCATAAGGCTCCTGCCGGTTGCCGATAATTTACAAAACATGATCATCTCATACAATAACGTATATCACATCATGTCTTGACCATATCACATCACAACATACCCTGCAAAAACAAGTTAGACGTCCTCTACTTTGTTGTTGCAAGTTTTACGTGGCTGCTACGGGCTTCTAGCAAGAACCGTTCTTACCTACGCAAAAACCACAATGATGTTTCATCAAGTTTGATGTTTTAACCTTCTTCAAGGACCAGCCATAGTCAAATTCGATTTAACTAAAGTAGGAGAAACAGACACCCGCCATCCACCTTTATGCAAAACTAGTTGCATGTCAGTCGGTGGAACTGGTCTCATGTACATGGACATGTAAGGTTGGTCCGGGTCGCTTCATCCCACAATACCGCTAAATAAAAATAAGACCTTGGTGGTAGGCAACATGACTATCACCGCCCACAACTCTTTGTGTTCTACTCGTGCATATCATCTACGCATAGACCCGGCTCTGATGCCACTGTTGGGGAACGTTGCATAAAAACAAAAAAAATCCTACGCCCACGCAAGATCTATCAAGGAGATGCAAAGCAACGAGAGAGGAGAGTGTGTCTACGTACCCTTGTATACCATAAGCGGAAGCGTTTAAGAACACGGTTAATGTAGTCGAACTTCTTCGCTCTCCAACCGATCAAGTACCGAACGTACGACACCTCCGCGTTCTGCACATGTTCAGCTCGGTGACGTCCTCCACCTTCTTGATCCAGCAAGACGACAAGGTAGTAGATGAGTTCCGGCAGAACGACGACATGGTGAGAGTGATGGTGAAGTGATCTCTACAGGGCTTTGCCTAATCACTACGAAAATATGACCGGGGGTGTAAACGGTGGAGGGGGGCGCCGCACACGACTAGGCAATTGTTTGCTATGTGCTAGGCGCCTCCCTCCCACAAATATATAGGTGGGAGTGAGGGAGCAGCAGCCAAAGGAGGCGCCCAAGTAGGAGGAATCCTACTTGGAGTCCCTCCCAAGCCGCGCTCCCCCTGCCTTATATAGGTGCGAGGGAAAGGCAGGGGAGGGTGGTGCCCCCCTTTCCTTTCTCCCATGAGAGGGAAAGTCAGGAGGGGCTAGCCCTCCCCCTTTCCTTCCCTTAGGGCCTGCTGTCCAAAGAAGGGGTGCACCAGGGGCTGGTCTGTCCCCCCTTGGCCCATTAGGCCCATACACTTACCGGGGGTGTCTGGAACCCCTTCCGGTGGCCCGATGACTACCCGGTGCACTCCGAAACTCTTCCGGTGTATGAATACCATCGTCCTATATATCAATATTTACCTCTCGACCATTTAAAGACTCCTCGTCATGTCCGTGATCTCATCCGGGGCTCCAAACAACATTCGGTCACCAAATCATATAACTCATATAACATTATTGTTGGAAATATGCCCTAGAGGCAATAATAAAAGCATTATTATTATATTTCTTTGTTCATGATAATTGTCTTTATTCAAGCTATAATTGTATTATCCGGAAATCGTAATACATGTGTGAATAACAGACACCAACATGTCCCTAGTAAGCCTCTAGTTGACTAGCTCGTTGATCAATAGATAGTCATGGTTTCCTGGCTATGGACATTGGATGTCATTGATAACGGGATCACATCATTAGGATAATGATGTGATGGACAAGACCCAATCTTAAGCATAGCGTGAGATCGTGTAGTTCGTTTGCTAGAGCTTTTCTAATGTCAAGTATATTTTCCTTTGACCATGAGATCGTGTAACTCCCGGATACCGTAGGAGTGCTTTGGGTGTATCAAACGTCACAACGTAACTGGGTGACTATAAAGGTGCATTACAGGTATCTCCGAAAGTGTCTGTTGGGTTGACACGGATCGAGACTGGGATTTGTCACTCCGTATGACGGAGAGATATCACTGGGCCCACTCGGTAATGCATCATCATAATGAGCTCAAAGTGACCAAGTGTCTGGTCACGGGATCATGCATTACGGTACGAGTAAAGTGACTTGCCGGTAATGAGATTGAACGAGGTATTGGGATACCGACGATCGAATCTCGGGTAAGTAACATATCGATTGACAAAGGGAATTGCATACGGGGTTGATTAAATCCTCGACATCGTGGTTCATCCGATGAGATCATCGTGGAGCATGTGGGAGCCAACATGGGTATCCAAATCCCGCTGTTGGTTATTGACTGGAGAGCGATCTCGGTCATGTCTACATGTCTCCCGAACCCGTAGGGTCTACACACTTAAGGTTCAGTGATGCTAGGGTTGTAGGGATATGTATATGCAGTAACCCGAATGTTGTTCGGAGTCCCGGATGAGATCTCGGACGTCACGAGGAGTTCCGGAATGGTCCGGAGGTAAAGATTTATATATGGGAAGTCCTGTTTCGGGCATCGGGACAAGTTTCGGGGTTATCGTATTGTACCGGGACCACCGGAAGGGTCCCGGGGGCCCACCGAGTGGGGCCACCCATCCCCGGGGGGCACATGGGCTGTAGGGGGTGTGCCTTGGCCTACATGGGCCAAGGGCACCAGCCCCACTAGGCCCATGCGCCTAGGGTTTCCATGGGGGAGGAGTCCTACTAGTGGAAGGCACCTCCTAGGTGCCTTGGGGGGGGGGGGGGGGGAGGGAAACCCCCCTTGGCTGCCGCCCCCCCTAGGAGATTGGATCTCCTAGGGCCGGCCACCCCCCCTTGGCCCTCCTATATATAGTGGGGGAGAGGATGGACTTCATAACCTTGGCCTTTGGTTGCCTCCTTCTCCCTCTCCAACACCTCCTCCTCCTCCATAGTGCTTAGCGAAGCTCTGCCGGAATACTGCAGCTCCATCAACACCACGCCGTCGTGCTGCTGCTGGTGCCATCTCCCTCAACCTCTCCTCCCTCCCTTGCTGGATCAAGAAGGAGGAGACGTGGCTGTTCCGTACATGTGTTGAACGCGGAGGTGCCGTCCGTTCAGTGCTAGGATCTTCGGTGATTTGGATCACATCGTGTTCTACTACATCATCCCCGTTCTTTGAACGCTTCCGCTCGCGATCTACAAGGTATGTAGATGCATCTAATCACTCGTTGCTAGATGAACTCATAGATGGATCTTGGTGAAACCGTAGGAAAATTTTTGTTTTCTGCAACGTTCCCCAACAGTGGCATCATGAGCTAGGTCTATGCGTAGTTCTCTTGCACGAGTAGAACACAATTTGTTGTGGGCATAGATTTGTCAACTTTCTTGCCGCTACTAGTCTTATCTTGCTTCAGCGGTATTGTGGGATGAAGCGGCCCGGACCAACCTTACACGTACGCTTATGTGAGACCGGTTCCACCGACTAACATGCACTAGTTGCATAAGGTGGTTGGCGGGTGTCTGTCTCTCCTACTTTAGTTGAAGCGGATTCGATGAAAAGGGTCCTTATGAAGGGTAAATAGAAGTTTACAAATCACGTTGTGGTTTCACGTAGGTAAGAAAACGTTCTTGCTAGAACCCTACTTCAGCCACGTAAAACTTGCAACAACAATTAGAGGACGTCTAACTTGTTTTTGCAGCAAGTGCTTTGTGATATGATATGGACAAAGTTGTGATGAATGATGAATGATCTATATGTCATGTATGAGATGTTCATGCTATTGTAATAGGAATCACGACTTGCATGTCGATGAGTATGACAACCGGCAGGAGCCATAGGAGTTGCCTTTATTTTTTGTATGACCTGCGTGTCATTGAAGAACGCCATGTAAACTACTTTACTTTATTACTAAACGCGTTAGTCATAGAAGTAGAAGTAGTCGTTGGCGTGACAACTTCATGAAGACACGATGATGGAGATCATGATGATGGAGATCATGGTGTCATGCCGGTGACAAGATGATCATGGAGCCCCGAAGATGAAGATCAAAGGAGCTATATGATATTGGCCATATCATGTCACTACTTTATATAATTGCATGTGATGTTTATTATGTTTTATGCATCTTGTTTACTTAGGACGACGGTAGTAAATAAGATGATCCCTTACAAAATTTCAAGAAGTGTTCTCCCCTAACTGTGCACCGATGCTACAGTTCGTCGTTTCGAAGCACAACGTGATGATCGGGTGTGATAGATTCTTACGTTCACATACAACGGGTGTAAGACAGTTTTACACAGCGAAAACACTTAGGGTTAACTTGACGAGCCTAGCATGTACAGACATGGCCTCGGAACACGGAGACCGAAAGGTCGAACACGAGTCGTATGGAAGATACGATCAACATGAGAATGTTCACCGACGATGACTAGTCCGTCTCACGTGATGATCGGACACGGCCTAGTCGACTCGGATCGTGTAACACTTAGATGACCAAAGGGATGTCAAATCTGAGTGGGAGTTCATTATAATTTGATTAGATGAACTTAATTATCATGAACTTAGTCTAAATATTTTACAATATGTCTTGTAGATCAAATGGCCAACGTAGTCCTCAACTTCAACGCGTTCCTAGAGAAAACCAAGCTGAAAGACGATGGCAGCAACTATACGGACTGGGTCCGGAACCTGAGGATCATCCTCATAGCTGCCAAGAAAGATTATGTCCTACAAGCACCGCTAGGTGATGCACATGTTCTCCCTGCAGAACAAGACGTTATGAACGCTTGGCAGGCACGTTCCGATGACTACTCCCTCGTTCAGTGCGGCATGCTTTACAGCCTAGAGCCGGGGCTCCAAAAGCGTTTTGAGAGACATGGAGCATATGAGATGTTCGAAGAGCTGAAAATGGTTTTCCAAGCTCATGCCCGGGTCGAGAGATATGAAGTCTCCAACAAATTCTTCAGCTGTAAGATGGAGGAAAATAGTTCTGTCAGTGAGCACATACTCACTATGTATGGGTTACATAACCGCTTGACTCAGCTGGGAGTTAATCTCCCGGATGATGCGGTCATTGACAGAATCCTCCAGTCGCTTCCACCAAGCTACAAGAGCTTTGTGATGAACTTCAATATGCAGGGGATGGAAAAGACCATTCCTGAAGTATTTGCTATGCTGAAATCAGCAGAGGTAGAAGTCAAGAAGGAACATCAAGTGTTGATGGTCAATAAAACCACTAAGTTCAAGAAGGGCAAGGGTAAAAAGAACTTCAAGAAGGACGGCAAGGTAGTTGCCATGCCCAGCAAGCAAGCTGCCGGGAAGAAGCCAAAGAATGGACCCAAGCCCGAGACTGAGTGCTTTTATTGCAAGGAAAGTGGTCACTGGAAGCGGAACTGCCCCAAATACTTAGCGGACAAGAAGGCCAGCAAAACCAAAGGTATATTTGATATACATGTAATTGATGTGTACCTTACCAGTAATCGTAGTGACTCCTGGGTATTTGATACCGGTGCCGTTGCTCATATTTGTAACACACAGCAGGAGCTGCGGAATAAACGGAGACTGGCGAAGGACGAGGTGACGATGCGCGTCGGGAATGGTTCCAAGGTCGATGTGATCGCCGTCGGCACGCTACCTCTACATTTACCTACGGGATTAGTTTTGAACCTCAATAATTGTTATTTTGTGCCAAGTTTGAGCATGAACATTGTATCAGGATCTCGTTTAATTCGAGATGGCTACTCATTTAAATCCGAGAATAATGGTTGTTCTATTTATATGAGAGATATGTTTTATGGTCATGCTCCGATGGTGAATGGTTTATTCTTTATGAATCTCGAGCGTAATGCTACACATATTCATAGTGTAAGTACCAAAAGATGTAAGATTGATAGTGATAGTCCCACATACTTGTGGCACTGCCGCCTTGGTCACATAGGTGTCAAACGCATGAAGAAGCTCCATGCTGATGACTTTTAGAGTCTCTTGATTACGAATCATTTGACACGTGCGAACCATGCCTCATGGGTAAAATGACCAAGACTCCATTCTCAGGAACAATGGAGCGAGCAACCAACTTATTGGAAATCATACATACTGATGTGTGCGGTCCAATGAGTGTTGAGGCTCGCGGTGGCTATCGTTATGTTCTCACCCTCATTGATGACTTGAGTAGATATGGGTATGTCTACTTAATGAAACACAAGTCTGAGACCTTTGAAAAGTTCAAGGAATTTCAGAATGAAGTTGAGAATCAACGTGACAGGAAAATCAAGTTTCTACGATCAGATCGTGGAGGAGAATACTTGAGTCACGAGTTTGGTACACACTTAAGAAAATGTGGAATAGTTTCACAACTCACGCCGCCTGGAACACCTCAGCGTAATGGTGTGTCCGAACGTCGTAATCGTACTCTATTAGATATGGTGCGATCTATGATGTCTCTTGCCAATTTACCACTGTCTTTTTGGGGCTATGCTTTAGAGACTGCCACATTCACTTTAAATAGGGCACCGTCGAAATCCGTTGAGACGACACCGTATGAATTGTGGTTTGGGAAGAAACCTAAGCTGTCATTTCTAAAAGTTTGGGGATGCGATGCTTATGTCAGGAAACTTCAACCTGAAAAGCTCGAACCCAAATCGGAAAAATGCGTCTTCATAGGATACCCTAAAGAAACTGTTGGGTATATCTTCTACCTCAGATCCGAAGGCAAGATCTTTGTTGCCAAGAATGGGTCCTTTCTGGAGAAAGAGTTTCTCTCGAAAGAAGTAAGTGGGAGGAAAGTAGAGCTTGATGAAGTATTACCTCTTGAACCGGAAAATGGCGCAACTCAAGAAAATGTTCCTGAGGTGCCTGCACTGACTAGAGAGGAAGTTAATGATGATGATCAAGATACTTCTGATCAAGCTCCTACTGAAATTCGAAGGTCCACAAGGACACGTTCCGCACCAGAGTGGTACGGCAACCCTGTCTTGGAAATCATGTTGTTAGACAACAGTGAACCTTCGAACTATGAAGAAGAAATGGCGGGCCCGGATTCCGACAAATGGCTAGAAGCCATGAAATCCGAGATAGGATCCATGTATGAAAACGAAGTATGGACTTTCACTGACTTGCCTGTTGAACGACGAGCCATAGAAAATAAATGGATCTTTAAGAAGAAGACAGACGCGGATGGTAATGTGACCATCTATAAAGCTCGGCTTGTCGCTAAGGGTTATCGACAAGTTCAAGGGGTTGACTACAATGAGACTTTCTCACCGGTAGCGAAGCTGAAGTCCGTCCGAATCATGTTAGCAATTGCCGCATTCTACGATTATGAAATATGGCAAATGGACGTCAAAACGGCATTCCTTAATGGTTTCCTTAAGGAAGAATTGTATATGATGTAGCCGGAAGGTTTTGTCGATCCTAAGAATGCTGACAAGGTGTGCAAGCTCCAACGCTCGATTTATGGGCTGGTGCAAGCATCTCGGAGTTGGAACATTCATTTTGATGAGATGATCAAAGCGTTTGGGTTTACACAGACTTATGGAGAAGCCTGTGTTTACAAGAAAGTGAGTGGGAGCTCTATAGCATTTCTCATACTATATGTAGATGACATACTTTTGATGGGAAATGATATAGAACTTTTGGACAACATTAAGGCCTACTTCAATAAGAGTTTTTCAATGAAGGACCTTGGAGAAGCTGCTTATATATTAGGCATCAAGATCTATAGGGATAGATCGAGACGCCTCATAGGTCTTTCACAAAGCACATATCTTGATAAGATTTTGAAGAAGTTCAAAATGGATCAGTCCAAGAAAGGGTTCTTGCCTGTTTTGCAAGGTGTGAAATTGAGCTCAGCTCAATGTCCGACCACGGCAGAAGATATAGAAGAGATGAGTGTCATCCCCTATGCCTCAGCCATAGGTTCTATTATGTATGCCATGCTGTGTACCAGACCTGATGTAAACCTTGCCGTAAGTTTGGTAGGAAGGTACCAAAGTAATCCCGGCAAGGAACACTGGACAGCGGTCAAGAATATCCTGAAGTACCTGAAAAGGACTAAGGAAATGTTTCTCGTTTATGGAGGTGACGAAGAGCTCGTCGTAAAGGGTTACGTCGACGCTAGCTTCGACACAGATCTGGATGACTCTAAGTCACAGACCGGATACGTGTATATTTTGAATGGTGGGGCAGTAAGCTGGTGCAGTTGCAAGCAGAGCGTCGTGGCGGGATCTACATGTGAAGCGGAGTACATGGCAGCCTCGGAGGCAGCACATGAAGCAATATGGGTGAAGGAGTTCATCACCGACCTAGGAGTCATACCCAATGCGTCGGGGCCGATCAAGCTCTTCTGTGACAACACTGGAGCTATTGCACTTGCCAAGGAGCCCAGGTTTCACAAGAAGACAAGGCACATCAAGCGTCGCTTCAACTCCATTCGTGAAAATGTTCAAGATGGAGACATAGAGATTTGTAAAATACATACGGACCTGAATGTAGCGGATCCGTTGACTAAACCTCTCCCTAGAGCAAAACATGATCAACACCAGAATTCCATGGGTGTTCGATTCATCACAATGTAACTAGATTATTGACTCTAGTGCAAGTGGGAGACTCTTGGAAATATGCCCTAGAGGCAATAATAAAAGCATTATTATTATATTTCTTTGTTCATGATAATTGTCTTTATTCATGCTATAATTGTATTATCCGGAAATCGTAATACATGTGTGAATAACAGACACCAACATGTCCCTAGTAAGCCTCTAGTTGACTAGCTCGTTGATCAATAGATAGTCATGGTTTCCTGGCTATGGACATTGGATATCATTGATAACAGGATCACATCATTAGGATAATGATGTGATGGACAAGACCCAATCTTAAGCATAGCGTGAGATCGTGTAGTTCGTTTGCTAGAGCTTTTCTAGTGTCAAGTATCTTTTCCTTTGACCATGAGATCGTGTAACTCCCGGATACCGTAGGAGTGCTTTGGGTGTATCAAACGTCACAACGTAACTGGGTGACTATAAAGGTGCATTACAGGTATCTCCGAAAGTGTCTGTTGGGTTGACACGGATCGAGACTGGGATTTGTCACTCCGTATGACGGAGAGATATCACTGGGCCCACTCAGTAATGCATCATCATAATGAGCTCAAAGTGACCAAGTGTCTGGTCACGGGATCATGCATTACGGTACGAGTAAAGTGACTTGCCGGTAACGAGATTGAACGAGGTATTGGGATACCGACGATCGAATCTCGGGTAAGTAACATATCGATTGACAAAGGGAATTGCATACGGGGTTGATTAAATCCTCGACATCGTGGTTCATCCGATGAGATCATCGTGGAGCATGTGGGAGCCAACATGGGTATCCAGATCCCACTGTTGGTTATTGACCGGAGAGCGATCTCGGTCATGTCTACATGTCTCCCGAACCCGTAGGGTCTACACACTTAAGGTTCAGTGACGCTAGGGTTGTAGGGATATGTATATGCAGTAACCCAAATGTTGTTTGGAGTCCCGGATGAGATCTCGGCCGTCACGAGGAGTTCCGGAATGGTCCGGAGGTAAAGATTTATATATGGGAAGTCCTGTTTCGGGCATCGGGACAAGTTTCGGGGTTATCGGTATTGTACCGGGACCACCGGAAGGGTCCCGGGGGCCCACCGGGTGGGGCCACCCATCCCCGGGGGACACATGGGCTGTAGGGGGTGCGCCTTGGCCTACATGGGCCAAGGGCACCAGCCCCACTTGGCCCATGCGCCTAGGGTTTCCATGGGGGAGGAGTCCTACTAGTGGAAGGCACCTCCTAGGTGCCTTGGGGGGGGGGAGGGAAACCCCCCTTGGCTGCCGCCCCCCCTAGGAGATTGGATCTCCTAGGGCCGGCCACCCCCCCTTGGCCCTACTATATATAGTGGGGGAGAGGAGGGACTTCATAACCTTGGCCTTTGGTTGCCTCCTTCTCCCTCTCCAACACCTCCTCCTCCTCCATAGTGCTTAGCGAAGCTCTGCCGGAGTACTGCAGCTCGATCAACACCACGCCGTCGTGCTGCTGCTGGTGCCATCTCCCTCAACCTCTCCTCCCTCCTTTGCTAGATCAAGAAGGAGGAGACGTGGCTGTTCCGTACGTGTGTTGAACGCGAAGGTGCCGTCCGTTCGGTGCTAGGATCTTCGGTGATTTGGATCACCTCGTGTTCGACTACATCATCCCCGTTCTTTGAACGCTTCCGCTCGCGATCTACAAGGTACGTAGATGCATCTAATCACTCATTGCTTGATGAACTCATAGATGGATCTTGGTGAAACCGTAGGAATTTTTTTTTCTGCAACGTTCCCCAACAATTATATCGTCAACCAACGTTAAGTGTGCGGACCCTACGGGTTCGAGAACTATGTAGACATGACCGAGACACCTCTCTGTTCAATAACCAATAGCGGAACCTGGATGCCCATATTGGATCCTACATATTCTAAGAAGATCTTTAATGGTCGAACCTTATGACAACATACGTAATTCCCTTTGTCCATATTTATGTTACTTGCCCGAGATTCGATCGCCATTATCTTCATACCTAGTTCAATGTCGTTACTGACAAGTCTCTTTACTCGTCCCGTAATACATCACCTCGTAAGTAACTCCTTACTTATTTGCTTGCAAGATTATGATGTGTATTACCGAGAGGGCCTAGAGATACCTCTCCGAAACTCGGATTGACAAATCCTAATCTCGATCTATGCCAACTCAACAAACACCTTTAGAGATACCTATAGAGCATCTTTATGATCACCCATTTACGTTGTGATGTTTCATAGCACACAAGGTATTCCTCCGGTATCCGGGAGTTGCATAATCTCATAGTCGAAGGAATAATTATTTGACATGAAGAAAGCAATAAAAATAAACTGAACGATCATTATGCTAAGCTAACGGGTGGGTCTTGTCCATCACATCATTCTCCTAATGTGATCATGTTATCAAATGACAACACATGTCCATGGTTAGGAAACCTTAACCATCTTTGATCAATGAGCTAGTCTAGTAGAAGCTTACTAGGGACACAGTATTTGTTTATGTATTCACACATGTATTTAAATTTCCGATCAATACAATTCTAGCATGAATAATAAACCTTTATCATGAATAAGGAAATATAAAATAACAACTTTAGTATTGCCTCTAGGGCATATTTCCTTCATTTCTACCCCGCTATAATTTTGAAATGTAATAATTATTAAGGGCGTGTTTGGTTACCTGTTTGAGCATGAATTTCGGCCTTCTTGCATGTGTGGCCTTGATGAGCCTGGCTGAGTGAATATAGGAGCCTGCCTGAGCAGAAACACATTCACGGGTGTTTGGTTCCAAGCCTATGCTACTCAGATGCAAACTTTTGATGTCTAGTTACATACAAGACATGCGGTGTTGTAATATCTTGTTGTAGTGGTGAGGTCTAGCACACACACACTCATCGTAGGCACAACATAGCAATTTCAACAAGCGTTAGCCAAACAATTTAACAACCATAGTCATGATAACGACAGTCTTAAACAAACATGCCCCTAGGGGTTAATCACACATACTCTTGAAAAAAAAAATCACTACTAAGAAAACACATTAACAAACTGGCACAAGTGCCTCGTCGTGCTTCTTGCACATGACCACCATCTCGCTATCGAAAAGGTCGAAGGCATCTGATCTACAGGAGTCAGCATCTTGAAGGTGATGAGGTATCTGATCTACAGCTGGTGAGCTACGGCGAAACCAACCGACCCTTTATTAAGGGTGAGCCTATCGTTGACCGTCCAAAGTGTGATTCCGCTGGCACAACCGATGTTCGCCCTCATAACGACTTCTGGTGGGATGACGTGCATGTACTTGCTGAAGTCATAGGGGATCGGCAGACACTCCAACTTAGTTTCTTGAATGACCTTGCAGAAGTGTGATGGATTTGACTCCTTGTGGAAATGACTGTAATTCCTCGACCTGACAGAAGCCTCTCAGCAGCGCAGCCCTCCTCCACCTACTTTTCCTTTGATCAGTTGCCTTGTACCGCCACCTTGCTCTTTGAGTAGTTGTCCTCAGCAATATTGCCGAGGACAAGCTTCTCAGTAGAGTACTGCATTGAACAACTGAACAAGATCAATGGAGATTTTATAGAACAATCTAACCCTAAATTGACATGGTAATCGACCAAAATCTGACCCTATATCGACATGGTAACTCACCAAGATCCGATCCTATATTGACTACATATGTACATGGGTAGTCAACAAAATCTATATGTATGTCAACACCCAAATCTGACGGGACTTAAACACCGAAATGGATCCGTCGACTCCCAAATCAATCCCGTAACTGACACCATAAATGGACACCAATATGGATGACCAAATCATGCTCTTAATTGATACCCCAAATGGAATCTTAAATCGAATGCATGAAGTTTAAATCCATGCCTAAATACACCCCAAATCAAATCCTAAATCAGGGAGACAAGGCTTACCGCCATTGACGAAGCATTAGCCGAGGGAAGATAAAGCGATGCTGAAACTCGTGGTCACCGTCAGTGCTCGCCATCCAAATCTTCCCCCCTATAATACTCTCCATCGTCTGTGAGAGAATGGAGAGAGGGGAAAGTGAGGGTTGAGGAATGGGTGAGGGGATTTATGGCGTGGCTCCAGGAAACAATGTGACTTCTCTTGCGTGTTCCCACACCTGTAGTCGGCTGCAGCCTCATGGCCTATTTGCGCTCTCTCAGGTCAGGCTCACTGGAAATGGTCGATTCGGCTGTTCCTCTGGAGCTTGGCTTTGTAATGCTTTAGGTTTGATGCGATGCAGTCCTAGACGCTAGCGTAGACAACCAAATGGGCCTGCATCACTGGGGTTGGCTATGGGGGATGCATCCAACCAAACAGTCCCTAACCAATACTAAAATGAGGAAGAACATAACCCGGAACCTATACTTCTTAGACGGTTGAAGTGCAACTAATCCCTTGGTGGTTTTGGTAATTCATAACAACATATAGCTCATTCAACTAATACTCTTTCGAGATCAACATTTCAGAAAGTTCACTGATTGGTATGTCATGGACTAGAGATGTGGACCCCTCAAAATGCTAAGGACACATATTGGCAAAAGCTCAAGACTCTACATTTTCATTTTAGTGATCCAAGATCACATTGAGTCTATAGGAAAGGCAATACTATTAAAAGGGGATGAAGTGTTGCTTAATGGCTTGCATGCTCAAAATGCTTAGTGATATGCTCCAAAAACCCTCAACCACTTTCTCATTTCAACATATGTCCTCAGTCTAAAGTCAAACTCGGCCCCACCGATTTGATCTATCCGGCGCCACCGAGTTCACTTGACATAGCCATATCCACAAACCCTAATCAGTTCGTTCTCACCGATAGGGATATCGGTCTCACCGAGATGGGAATGCAAACTCTCTATTTCCCTCTGTAACGTTTGGGTCTAACCGAAGTGAGCGATCGGTCCCACCGAGTTGGCATTGCAAACTCTCTGTTTCCTTTTCGTAATCTTTCAGTCTAACCGAGATGAGCGATCGGTCCCATCGAGTTTGCCTGACCAAGTCTCTGTTTGCTTATTACTGAAATCGATCTCACCGAGATGAGGTTTTGCCCTAACCCCAGCGCATCGGTCTCGCCGAGTTGATGTTGTCGGTCCCACTGAAATGCCTAACGTTCACATTTTGAACGAAGTTGGTCTGACCGAGTTTAACCATTCCGTACCACCGAGTTTGGGAATTTGTGTGTAACGGTTTGATTTTGTGTGGAGGCTATATATACCCCTCCACCCCCTTCTCCATCTGCGAGAGAGCCATCAGAATGTGCCTACACTTCCACTACTCATTTTCTAAGAGAGAACCACCTACTCATGTGTTGAGACCAAAACATTCCAATCCAACCACAAGAATCTTGATCTCTAGCCTTCCCCAAGTTGCTTTCCACTCAAATCATCTTTCCACCATAGCCAAATTTGTGAGAGAGAGTTGAGTGTTGGGGAGACTATCATTTGAAGCACAAGAGCAAGGAGTTCATCATCAACACACCATCTATTACCTTTTGGAGAGTGGTGTCTCCTAGATCGGTTAGGTGTCACTTGGGAGCCTCCGTCAAGATTGTGGAGTTGAACCAAGGAGTTTGTAAGGGCAAGGAGATCGCCTACTTCGTGAAGATCTACCGTAGTGAGGCAAGTCCTTCATGGGCGATGGCCATGGTGGGATAGACAAAGTTGCTTCTTCGTGGACCCTTTGTGGGTGGAGCCCTCCATGGACTCCCACAGCCGTTACCCATCGTGGGTTGAAGTCTCCATCAACATGGATGTACGATAGCACCACCTATCAGAACCATGCCAAAAATCTCCGTTTCTACATTGCGTTTGCTCCCTCCAAACTCCTCCCCTTTACCTTCCACTGCTATACTCTTAGAATTGCATGTGTAGGTTGATTGGTTGACTTGTGTTAAGTTGTTAAAATCTGCCAAAACTTAAAATTGGGAAAAGGCTAGATTTTTATTTGGTTAAGTAGTCTAATCACCCCTTCTAGACATACTTTCGATCCTAGAAGTGGTATCAGAGCTTTGGTCTCCAGTTTCCTTGATTTCCATAGCTTTGGTGATCATAGCCTTGGTTTTACAACGTAGGAGAGTATGGCATCTAGCGAGGGAAATTACCACCGTAGAGGTCCTTACTTTGATGGTACTAATTTTCCTAGTTAGAAGCATAAGACAAAAATGCATATTCTTGGACATAACCCCATCGTTTGGGCTATTGTGTGCATTGGTTTGCAAGGTGAATTCTTCGATGGGAGAGAACCAAATCATGAAGCAACCGCGGAAGAGTTGAAGATGCTGCGATACAACGCTCAAGCTTGCGATATCCTCTTCAATGGATTGTGCCCCTAAGAATTCAACAAAATCAGCCGTCTTGAGAATGCAAAGAAATTTTCGGATATTTTGATTGATATGCACGAAGGTACCGAGTCCGTCAAGGAATCCAAGTTGGATGTGCTTCAAAGTCAACTTGACAAATTCAAAATGAAGGATGGTGAAGGTGTCGCTGAAATGTACTCTAGGCTTGCTCTCATCACAAATGAGATAGTCGGCTTAGGAAGCGAAGAGATGACTTACAGATTCATCATCAAGAAGATCCTAAGATCCTTGGATGGAAAATATGATACCGTGTGCACATTGATCCAAATGATGCCCAATTACAAAGATCTCAAGCCAACGGAAGTCATTGGAAGAATTGTTGCTCATGAGATGTCACTCAAGGATAAAGAAGAACTTCACAACAAGTCTAGTGGTGCATATAAAGCCTCATGTGATGCTCCTGCAACATCCTGTGAAAAACAAGTCTTCAATGAGGAATTGAGCTTAATGGTGAAGAACTTCAACAAATTCTACAAGAGTAGAAGCAAAGAAAGAAGCTCCAAGTCAAGATCCTACCATGACAGAAGATCTTCTAGTCATGAGAGAAATTGCTACAATTGTGGAAGACCCAGACACTACTCCAATGAGTGTATGGATCCCTAAAAAAAGAAGAGAAGACTCACCTAAAAGAAGAATTAGAAGAGAGGAATCACCTCCAAGAGAGAGAAGGAGTAGAGATGATCGTTATGAACGAAGAACCTCTCACAGAAGCAAGGATTCAGAAAGGAAGGACAAGTCATCAAAGAGCTACACAAAACTAAGACATCAAGCTCATGTTGGTGAATGGGTATCCGGTTCTGACTCTGACCACCACTCCGAGAGAAGTTATCACTCCGACTCCAAATATACTAAAGACGAAGGTGTTGCCGGTCTTGCACTTGTGTCAACCAACTCCTACGACATATTTGAGTCACCAAATGAAGAAATTGGAAGATGCTTCATGGCTAAAGGCCCAAAGGTATCACACCCCGAGTATTTTGATTTCAATAGTGATGAAGATGACTTGCTAGGTGATGATGATTTACTTGTTGACAATTCTAGTGATGAAAACTATGATGAAATTGCTATTAATCATGCTAGTTGAGATGAAATGAATGACAATGATAAGAAGGAGATTGAGCATCTAACTAAAGAACTAAACGCTCTTAAGTTAGCTCATGAAACTACTTTATAAGATCATCGAGAACTTTTAAAAACTCATGAGAAGCTACGCTTCGAGAAGCTCAACCTAGAGCAAGAACATGGGTTCTTAAAATCCATCAATGATGATATTCAGAAGAAAAGTTCTTCTTACATTGTCAAGCATTTACTCTTGTCTACTTACATGCCACAAGTAAAATCTAGCAACAAGAGTAAGAAAGATTCTTCTTCTAGTAGTAACAATAACCATAGTAAATCCAATATTGTTGCTTCTGGTAGTTCTATTGCTTCCACTAATGATTCTCTTAGCCAAGTTACACTTGAGCAAGAAAATAGCTTATTGAAGGGAATTATAGAGCAAGGTGTTTACAAGAGCCTTGCCGAAAGTAAGCAATTTGAAGAAATTGTACGCAAGCAAGGAAGGCACCGGAAGAATCAAAGTGTTGGTTTTGAACGACAGTTCAATGCCAATGGAGTTGAGTGGGAAAAAGATCAATACCCCAATACAAAGTTTGTTCCTCAACAAGAGAAGTATGATCCTACTTCCTTCAAGGGGACACAAGCTCAAGATGATCTTGCACCACAAGACCACAAGCTAAAAGGCAAGGACAAGATTCAAGAGGAGACTGATGCATTTGAAGATGCTCCAAAGGCCTTGGTCAAGTGGGTTCCCAAGTCTACCTCAAGTTCAACTTCATCAAGTACATCTACAACCCCAAGGATTCCCATCAAGATGATGTGGATCCCAAAGAACAAGAACTAGAGAGTTCTTGAGGGTGACTCCGCCAACATACTTCACTCATATTCATATTGGCAAGAACAAGTGAAATCAACTTCCACATCTTGCACTAGTTCAAGGAGTCACAAAACCTCTTGATAGTAAGTCAAGGAACATGGTAACCTAATGCTTCCATGGACATCATCATGTGTGTATTTCACTCTATGTCTATGGATATCGTTGCTTGTTCCTTGTGGGACTAACCCATGTAGGCATTGGAAGTGCAACTCACTCCAATGGATTGCTCCAAATGATCTACATCAACTTTGAGCATCCACATCTTCAACATATACATGAAGTCATCATCGACAAAACGAAAGGTTAGTTGATCCCTCTAAAAGGGGATATCACATCTAGGGGGAGCTTTACTCTAAGAATTGAGCTAAAGCAACTCTAATGGTGTGAACACAATGATGCTTTATGTAAAAGTGGTAACCCCACTTTTGTTTAAACATGAGTATGACCTATCATCAAATGTTCTCATTTGACTCCTAAGTCAATATACTCATATATAGATGACCTAGTCATCGCCAAGTGCTTGATATATGCTAGAGTGTTTGTGCATGCTTTGCCACATATTTCATTTGCTATCTTATTGTATGAGCATGTTGGTTGCATAACTTTCTCCATTCGAGGACATCCATTTGTTGTTTTGATTGTTTGGTCTCTTCTTTTTCCAAATGGATGGACAAGAATGCCTAAGTATTCTCTCTAGCTATCTATGCTTTTCTCATCTCAAACTCTATTCATGCTACATCACAAAGTTTGATCTAAGACAGATTTGAACCCGTTGGGTGAGGAGCACTCGGAGCCACCGATTTGTCATAGACTTAAACTTCCAAAACCTCTTGATGCATCTCAGTCTGACCGATTCATTCCTTTCGGTCACACCGAGTTCATTAAGTTGATCTAGGTTTCAATCTTGGTGCAACCGATTTGAACACTTCGGTCTCACCGAGTTGCAGTAACCGCTTGCTATTCTACATCTCGGTGCCACCGAGTTGTTCCACTCGGTCTCACCGACAGGGTCTGGATATATATACGGACGGGTCCAATTTTTGGAAACTTCTTCGAAAACCCTTCGCCCGTGCTGTCTAGCTCTGCCGACCCAGGTCTCCGGATCGTCGCCTCCATCGCCAGCGTCCTCCTACCACTGGTCTCCGCCGCCGTCAACGAGATCTCCTCTGCAATTGTCGCTGTAGCGAAGTCACAACCAAGTTAGGGTATGAGTTAAATCCTTTGTTCTTTCTTACTCCAATTCTTAGCACAAAGATAATGCCATGATTCTTGCCATGATCGAAACTATTCTATCCAACACAAACTCCCTTTAGATTAGTTTTGATTCAAAAATTTAGGGTTAGGTTTCCGCCGAGCTCATCTCGGACCGACCGAGTTGTAGAAATCGGTCCCACCGATTTGGCCTAGGCCATTGCACTGTGATTTTCGTTCCGACTGAAACTCGCAAATAGGTGTGATCGAGTTCAAAACTTTGTGAAACCCTAGCAATATTGGTGTCACCGAACTGCGCCTCGGTCTGACCGAGTTCACCAGTTTAGACACTGAATGTTGCTTCGGTGTCACCGAGTTCAGCAAATCGGTAGCTCCGAAATGACTTCAGTAGAAAATTAAAACTAAGTTTTTGGGTCATTTGTTTTGCAAAAACTCTACACTTTGTGATGCTCATCCACTCTATCTCATCTATATCTATTCACAGGGTCAGCTTTCAGTTTGCAGCATGTCTGACAACAGTGACAACCAGAATATGTCAGAGGAACAGGTTCAGATGAGTGAGGGCACTAGTCCCTTTGAGAGTAGTCAAGATGATGGGAGCAGAAGCACTCCTAGTATCATGCCCAAAGCTACAACTAGGCAGAGGAAGAAGAAGACATCTGAGTCTGAGGATGAAGATTTTGATTGATGAAGAAGTCTCTTCCAAGAGGAAAGGAGACAAGAAGGAAACTCACACTGCTACTAAGCCAGGGTTGAAGACAAAAGCTCCTGCTAAAAGAGTCCCCATGTCCAAAGCCAGAGCCTCAACCCAAGAGACCATGGTGTTCACTCTTGAACCTAAAGAGGACAGTGAGGGCAAGAAAAGGAAGGAGAGGGTCAAGAAGATAATGGCCAGAATCATTGGGAGATCTGCCATGATTAGAGACCCAGAAGAAGATGAAGAGAAAGAGGCACCTCCTGCCAAATCACAGAAACTGATGGGGGATGAAATCAGATCAGAGTCTGCTCCTTCAAAGCCCAAATCTGCCCCAAGCCTGCTACTCAAGCTCCAAAGAGATCCACCAGAAACATATCTGCTGCTGAGAAGAACAAGGCCCGAGTGCCTGAAAGGGAAGAAGAATAAGATGAGCAAGTGCTCAGAAAGTTGAAGCCAAAGATTCCTGATCATGATGATACTCACCCTGTTGCTGAAAACATGAAGCTCAGGAAGGATGCATGTCTCAGGCTATGGAGGAAAAATGACCCATATGCCATCAGAAGGAGAACAACTGTTGACTACATGTTCCACACAAAGGAACAACAAGACTTCTATGAGATTGTGCTGCTTGACAAGAAGCCAATAGTTAGTGACATGAGATGGGACGACAGGGAATACATTGATAGCAACGAAGATCACTTCCCAGGAGTCCATGAGAGCTTTAGATTGACAAGTGTTGATGCATTTGTTGGCCAGAAGTTAACTAAATGTAATGATCAGTTGATCATATAGTTCTACTCCACATCACACTTTTACCCTGATGGTAAAATTGTGTGGATGGGTACCAAGTACCAATCAACTATGGCTGAGTGGGCAAAGCTGATAAATGCCCCAAAAGAGCGTGATGATGATACAGATGTGTATGCTAAGCCAAGGAAGGGACATGACTCCATGGCTCATATGTACAAGGAAATCCCAGCCGCTGCCTTGGACACCCACAAGTTTGGGTCTGTCTATTATCTGCTGTCAGGTCTACCAACAATCAACACAATTCTCAGACACACCTTGCTGCCCAAGTCTGGAGATGACAGGATGATCAGAGGGCATTCAATTAATCTGCTGCATATGTTTGATGTGCCTGAAAAGTTCAAGGTGATGACATTGATTGTTGAGACAATCAAGAGGTCTGCTGCAGACCAGAATAGATCATGTGGCTATGCTCCACAAATTCAGATGCTCATTAACTCCAAGATGGGCAAGAGCACGTATCTTCTGGATAAGGAACATCTTCCCCTGCTGCCAGAGTTTGAAGATTATGTGGTTGTCATGGATCCATCCCATCCCACATCTATGCAGGCTCAAGAGAAGAAAGAGAAAGCTAGAGCTGAGAAGGCTGCCAAGATTCCAAGTGCAGAAGAAGCCTCTCAAGTATTCCTGAAATCCCAGCAAGATCAACTAGGCTATTTCATTCAAGCAACATTGAGGATTGAGAAAGGGTTGGAAACCCTGACTCAGAACCAGGAGAGTCTAGAGAGGATCTTTGAGACTGAAATTCATGACTTAGATGTGAAGGTCACAGAAATTCAGTCTACAGTGGAGAAGATCCAAGAAGAGCTTGAAGACAGGGATGAGGGATCTACTACAGATGCTTTTCAGCAAGTCCCAAGGGGACCTAGGTCATCATCTATGCCAGTTGTAATAGATCCTAGACCCACAGTGTGAGCACCTGCAACTACAACTTCAGTTGCTCCTCCAGTTGCAACTCCACCAGCTCCTCAGACCTCTTCAGATGCATTCATCACAGGACTCCTCTCCACGCCACCTTCGCATTCCGGCGCTCCCGGAGATCGCGCTTAGAGCCGCATAGCACTATGCATTTTCAAGCTTTTTGGTAACTAGTGGCCAAAGGGGGAGAAAGTGCATAGATCATAGGCTTCGAGAGAGAGAGAGAGTGCTTTCTTATTTTGCCTCTTTTTGCTACTCCATTTGCTTTGCTTGTTTAAACAATGTTTTATGCTTGTGTGTGAGATACCTCTATGATCATATCATACTTTAATGCTTGTGCTTAATGATGATATCCTTATCTTATCTATGATCATTCATATCTTATTTTGGTGATGAGTGCATATTCCATATTCTATCATTTTGAGTGCTCCACCAAGATGTATGTGACATGGAAGAGTGACCCATAATCCTAATTGGTTGTGCATTTGCATTCAAAAGCAAATTTAAATAATGCACAAATTTAGGGGGAGCTCTTTCTTATCACACACTTCTCAAAGCGACGATGTACTTCATTTATATTATCATTTGTCGAAGCTTTGATTTATATGTTGTCATCAATTAACAAAAAGGGGGAGATTAAAAGTGCAACTAATCCTCGGGTGGTTTTGGCAATTCATAACAACATATAGCTCATTGAACTAATATTTTTTGAGATCAACATTTCAGAAAGTTCAATGATTGGTATGGCATGGACTAGAGATGTGCACCCCTCAAAATGCTAAGGACACATATTGGCAAAAGCTCAAGACTCTACATTTTCATTTTAGTGATCCAAGATCACATTGAGTCTATAGGAAAGCCAATACCATTAAGAGGGGATGAGGTGTTGCTTAATGGCTTGGTTGCTCAAAATGCTTAGTGTTATGCTCCAAAACCCCTCAACCACTTTCTCATTTCCACATATGTCCTAAACCTAAAGTCAAACTCGGCCCCACTGATTTGATCTATCTGGTGAAAGAAATATGCCCTAGAGACAATAATAAAGTTATTATTTATTTCCTTATTTCATGATAAATGTTTATTATTCATGCTAGAATTGTATTAACCGGAAACATAATACATGTGTGAATACATAGACAAACATAGTGTCACTAGTATGCCTCTACTTGACTAGCTCGTTAATCAAAGATGGTTAAGTTTCCTAACCATAGACATGAGTTGTCATTTGATTGACGGGATCACATCATTAGGAGAATAATGTGATTGACTTGACCCATTCCGTTAACTTAGCACTTGATCGTTTAGTATGTTGCTATTGCTTTCTTCATGACTTATACATGTTCCTATGACTATGAGATTTTGCAACTCCCGTTTACCGGAGGAACACTTTGTGTGCTACCAAACGTCACAACGTAACTGGGTGATTATAAAGGAGCTCTACAGGTGTCTCCGGAGGTACATGTTGGGTTGGCGTATTTTGAGATTAGGATTTGTCACTCCGATCGTCGGAGAGGTATCTCTGGCACTCTCGGTAATGCACATCACTATAAGCCTTGCAAGCAATGTAGCTAATGAGTTAGTTATGAGATGATGCATTACATAAGGAGTAAAGAGACTTGCCGGTAACGAGATTGAACTAGGTATTGAGATACCGACGATCGAATCTCGGACAAGTAACATACCGATGACAAAGGGAACAACGTATGTTGTTATGCGGTTTGACCGATAAAGATCTTCGTAGAATATGTAGGAGCCAATATGAGCATCCAGGTTCCGCTATTGGTTATTGACCGGAAACGAGTCTCGGTCATGTCTACATTGTTCTCGAACCCGTAGGGTCCGCACACTTAAGGTTTCGATGACAGTTATATTATGAGTTTATGAGTTTTGATGTACCGAAGGAGTTCGGAGTCCCGGATGAGATCGGGGACATGACGAGGAGTCTCGAAATGGTCGAGACGTAAAGATCGATATATTGGACAACTTTATTCGGACATCGGAAAGGTTCCGAGTGATTCGGGTATTTTTCGGAGTACCGAAGAGTTACGGGAATACGTATTGGGCCTTATTGGGCCATACGGGAAAGAAGGAAAAGGGCCTCAAGGGTGGCCGCGCCCCTCCCCTTGGTCTGGTCCGAATTGGACTAGGGAAGGGGGGGCGCCCCCTTCCTTCCTTCTCCTTTTCCCTTCCTCTTTTCCTATTCCATATGGGAGGTGGAATCCCACTAGGACTTGGGAGTCCTAGTAGGACTCCACACTTGGCGCGCCCCCTCCTAGGGCCGGCCTCCTCCCCCTTGCTCCTTTATAAACGGGGGCAGGGGGACACCCCATGACACACAAGTTGATCTTCCTGATTGTTCCTTAGCAGTGTGCGGTGCCCCCCTCCACCATATTCCACCTCGTTCATATCGTTACGGTGCTTAGGCGAAGCCCTGCGTCGGTAGAACATCATCATCGTCACCACGCCGTCGTGCTGACGGAACTCATCCCCGACACCCTGCTGGATCGGAGTCCGGGACGTCATCGAACTGAACGTGTGCTGATCTCGGAGGTGCCGTACATTTGGTACGTGGATCGGTCGGATCATGAAGACGTACGACTACATCAACCGTGTTGTCATAACGCTTCCGCTTACGGTCTACGAGGGTACGTGGACAACACTCTCCCCTCTCGTTGCTATGCATCACCATGATCTTGCGTGTGCGTAGGAATTTTTTTAAATTACTACGTTCCCCAACAGTGGCATCAGAGCCAGGTTTTATGCATTGATGTTATATGCACGAGTAGAACACAAGTGAGTTGTGGGCGATACAAGTCATACTGCTTACCAGCATGTCATACTTTGGTTCAGCGGTATTGTTGGATGAAGCGGCCCGGACCGACATTATGCGTACGCTTACGCGAGACTGGTTTTACCGCCGTGCTTTGCACACAGGTGACTAGCGGGTGTCTGTTTCTCCAACTTTAGTTGAACCGAGTGTGGCTACGCCCGGTCCTTGCGAAGGTTAAAACAACACTAACTTGACGAACTATCGTTGTGGTTTTGATGCGTAGGTAAGAATGGTTCTTGCTCAGCCCGTAGCAGCCACGTAAAATTTGCAACAACAAAGTAGAGGACGTCTAACTTGTTTTTGCAGGGCATGTTGTGATGTGATATGGTCAAGACGTGATGCTATATTTTATTGTATGAGATGATCATGTTTTGTAACCGAAGTTATCGGTAACTGGCAGGAGCCATATGGTTGTCGCTTTATTGTATGAAATGCAAACGCCCTATAATTGCTTTACTTTATCACTAAGCGGTAGCGATAGTCGTAGAAGCAATAGATGGCGTAACGAAAACGATGCTACGATGGAGATCAAGGTGTCGCGCCGGTGGCGATGGTGATCACGACGGTGCTTCGGAGATGGAGATCACAAGCACAAGATGATGATAGCCATATCATATCACTTATATTGACTGCATGTGATGTTTATCCTTTATGCATCTTATCTTGCTTTGATTGACGGTAGTATTTTAAGATGATCTCTCACTAATTATCAAGAAGTGTTCTCCCTGAGTATGCACCGTTGCGAAAGTTCTTCGTGCTGAGACACCACGTGATGATCGGGTGTGATAGGCTCTACGTTCAAATATAATGGGTGCAAAACAGTTGCACACGCGGAATACTCAGGTTAAACTTGACGAGCCTAGCATATACAGATATGGCCTCGGAACACGGAGACCGAAAGGTCGAGCGTGGATCATATAGTAGATATGATCAACATAGTGATGTTCACCATTGAAAACTACTCCATCTCACGTGATGATCGGACATGGTTTAGTTGATTTGGATCACGTGATCACTTAGATGACTAGAGAGATGTCTGTCTAAGTGGGAATTCTTAAGTAATATGATTAATTGAACTTAAATTTATCATGAACTTAGTCCTGGTAGTATTTTGCAAATTATGTTGTAGATCAATTGCTCGCGTTGTTGCTTTCATATGTTTATTTTGATATGTTCCTAGAGAAAACTGTGTTGAAAGATGTTAGTAGCAATGATGCGGATTGGATCCGTGATCTGAGGTTTATCCTCATTGTTGCACAGAAGAATTATGTCCTTGATGCACCACTAGGTGACAGACCTATTGCAGGAGCAGATGCAGACGTTATGAACGTTTGGCTAGCTCAATATGATGACTACTTGATAGTTTAGTGCACCATGCTTAACGGCTTAGAATCGGGACTTCAAGGACGTTTTGAACATCATGGACCATATGAGATGTTCCAGAAATTGAAGTTGATATTTCAAGCAAATACCCGAGTTGAGAGATATGAAGTCTCCAACAAGTTCTATAGCTAAAAGATGGAGGAGAATCGCTCAACTAGTGAGCATGTGCTCAGATTGTCTGTGTACTTCAATCGCTTGAATCAAGTGGGAGTTAATCTTCCAGATAAGATAGTGATTGACAGAATTCTCTAATCACCATCACTAAGTTACTAGAACTTTGTGATGAACTATAGTATGCAAGGGATGAACTATAGTATGCAAGGAAATATGCCCAAGAGGCAATAATAAAGTTATTATTTATTTCCTTATTTCATGATACATGTTTATTATTCATGCTAGAATTGTATTAATCGGAAACATAATACATGTGTGAATACATAGACAAACATAGTGTCACTAGTATGCCTCTAGTTGACTAGCTCGTTAATCAAAGATGGTTAAGTTTTCTAACCATAGACATAAGTTGTCATTTGATTAACGGGGTCACATCACTAGGAGAATAATGTGATTGACTTGACCCATTCCGTTAGCTTAGCACTTGATCGTTTAGTATGTTGCTATTGCTTTCTTCATGACTTATACATGTTCCTATGACTATGAGATTATGCAACTCCCGTTTACCGGAGGAACACTTTGTGTGCTACCAAATGTCACAACATAACTGGGTGATTATAAAGGAGCTCTACAGGTGTCTCCGAAGGTACATGTTGGGTTGGCGTATTTCGAGATTAGGATTTGTCACTCCGATCGTCGGAGAGGTATCTCTGGGCCCTCTTGGTAATGAACATCACTATAAGCCTTGCAAGCAATGTAGCTAATGAGTTAGTTACGGGATGATGCATTACATAATGAGTAAAGAGACTTGCCGGTAACGAGATTGAACTAGGTATTGAGATACTGACGATCGAATCTCGGGCAAGTAACATACCGATGACAAAGGGAACAACGTATGTTGTTATGCGGTTTGACCGATAAAGATCTTCGTAGAACATGTAGGAACCAATATGAGCATCCAGGTTCCGCTATTGGTTATTGACCGGAAACGAGTCTCGGTCATGTCTACATTGTTCTCGAACCCGTAGGGTCCGCACGCTTAAGGTTTCGATGACAGTTATATTATGAGTTTATGAGTTTTGATGTACCGAAGGAGTTCAGAGTCCCGTATGAGATTGGGGACATGACGAGGAGTCTCGAAATGGTCGAGACGTAAAGATCGATATATTGGACGACTATATTCGGACATCGGAAAGGTTCCGAGGGATTCGGGTATTTTTCGGAGTACCGAAGAGTTACGGGAATACGTATTGGGCCTTATTGGGCCATACGGGAAAGAAGGAAAAGGGCCTCAAGGGTGGCCGCGCCCCTCCCCTTGGTCTGGTCCGAATTGGACTAGGGAAGGGGGGCGCCCCCTTCCTTCCTTCTCCTTTTCCCTTCCTCTTTTCCTATTCCATATGGGAGGTGGAATCCTACTAGGACTAGGGAGTCCTAGTAGGACTCCACAGTTGGAGCACCCCCTCCTAGGGCCGGCCTCCTCCCCCCTTGCTCCTTTAAATACGGGGGCAGAGGGACACCCCATGACACACAAGTTGATCTTCATGATCGTTCCTTAGCCGTGTGCGGTGCCCCCCTCCACCATATTCCACCTCGGTCATATCGTTGTGGTGCTTAGGCGAAGCCATGCGTCGGTAGAACATCATCATCATCACCACGCCGTCATGCTGACGGAACTCATCCCCGACACCCTGCTGGATCGGAGTCCAGGGATCGTCATCGAGCTGAACGTGTGCTGAACTCAGAGGTGCCGTACGTTCGGTACTTGGATCGGTCGGATCGTGAAGACGTGCGACTACATCAACCGCGTTGTCATAACGCTTCCGCTTACGGTCTACGAGGGTACGTGGACAACACTCTCCCCTCTCGTTGCTATGCATCACCATGATCTTGCGTGTGCGTAGGAATTTTTTTGAAATTACTACGTTCCCCAACATCCGGCGCCACCGAGTTCACTTGACATAGCCATATCCACAAACCCTAATCAGTTCGGTCTCAATGATAAGGATCTCGGTCTCACCGAGATGGGAATGCGAACTCTCTGTTTCCCTTCATAACGCTTCGGTCTAACCGAAGTGAGCGATCGGTCCCACCGAATTGGCATTGCAAACTCTTTGTTTCCTTTTCGTAATGTTTCGGTCTAACCGATATGAGCGGTCAGTCCCACCGAGTTTGCCTGACCAAGTCTCTGTTTGCTTATTACTGAAATCGGTCTCATCGAGTTCATGTGATCGGTCTCACTGAGATGAGGTTTTTCCCTAACCCTAGCACATCGGCCTCACCAAGTTGATGTTGTCGGTCCCACCGAAATGCCCAACGTTCACATTTTGAACCAAGTCGGTCTGGCCTAGTTTAACCATTCGGTCCCATCGAGTTTGAGAATTTGTGTGTAACGATTAGATTTTGTGTGGATGCTATATATACCCCTCCACCTCGTTCTCCATCTGTGAGAGAGCCATCAGAACGTGCCTACACTTTCACTACTCATTTTCTGAGAGAGAACCACTTACTCATGTGTTGAGACCAAGACATTCCAATCCAACCACAAGAATCTTGATCTCTAGCCTTCCCCAAGTTGCTTTCCACTCAAATCATCTTTCCACCATAGCCAAATCTTGGGAGAGAGAGTTGAGTGTTGGGGAGACTATCATTTTAAGCACAAGAGCAAGGAGTTCATCATCAACACACCATCTATTACCTTTTGGGGAGTAGTGTCTCCTAGATTGGTTAGGTGTCACTTGGGAGCCTCCGTCTAGATTGTGGAGTTGAACCAAGGAGTTTATAAGGGCAAGGAGATGGCCTACTTCGTGAAGATCTATCCTAGTGAGGCAAGTCCTTCGTGGGCGATGGTCATGGTGGGATAGACAAGGTTCTTCTGAAGGAAATATGCCCTAGAGGCAATAATAAAGTTGTTGTTTATATTTCCTTATATCATGATAAATATCTATTATTCATGCTAGAATTGTATTAACCAGAAACTTAGTACATGTGTGAATACATAGACAAAACATAGTGTCCCTAGTATGCCTCTAGTTGACTAGCTCGTTAATCAAATATGGTTATGTTTCCTAACCATATACATGTGTTGTCATTTGATGAACGGGATCACATCGTTAGGAGAATGATGTGATGGACAAGACCCATCCGTTAGCTTAGCATTATGATCGTTACAGTTTCATTGCTACTGCTTTATTCGTGAGTTATACACGTTCCTCAGACCATGAGATTATGCAACTCCCGAATACCGGAGGAACACCTTGTGTGCTATCAAACGTCACAATGTAACTGGGTGATTATAAAGATGCTCTACAGGTTTCTCCGAAGGTGTTTGTTGGGTTGGCATAGATCGAGATTAGGATCTGTCACTCTGTGTATCGGAGAGGTATCTCTGGGCCCTCTCGGTAATGATCATCACTATAAGCCTTGCAAGCAATGTGATTAATGAGTTAGTTGCATGATGAATCATTACGAAACGAGTAAAGAGACTCGCCGGTAACGAGATTGAACTAGGTATGTTGATACCGACGATCGAATCTCGGGCAAGTAACATACCAATGACAAAGGGAACAACGTATGTTGTTATGCGGTTTGACCGATAAAGATCTTCAAAGAATATGTAGGAACCAATATGAGCATCCAGGTTCCGCTATTGGTTATTGATCGGAGATGTGTCTCGATCATGTCTACATAGTTCTCGAACCCGTAGGGTCTGCACGCTTAACGTTTGATGACGATTTGTATTATGAGTTATGTGTTTTGATGACCAAAGTTTGTTCGGAGTCCCAGATGAGATCACGGACATGACGAGGAGTCTAGAAATGGTCGAGACATAAAGTTTGATATATTGGTATATTCAGACACAGGAAGTGTTCCGGATAAAACTGGAGTGCCGGCGGTTACCGGAACCCCCTCCGGGAAGTTATTGGGCCTCATGGGCCTTGGTGGAGAAGAGAGAGGGCCGGCCAGGAGGTGGCACGCGCCCCCTTGCCCCAATCCGAATTGGACAAGGGGAGGGGGCGGCGCCCCCTCCTTCCTTCTCTCCTCCTCCTCCTTCCCCCCTTCTCCAACTTGGAATAGGAAAGGGGGGGGGGCGAATCCTACTAGGTTTGGAGTCCTAGTAGGACTCCCCCCATGGCGCGCCTCCCCTCTTGGTCGACCTCCTCCTTCGCCTCCTTTACGTGGCCAAGGGGCACCCCATAGACACACAAGTTTCTCTTAACCGTGTGCGGTGCCCCCCTCCACAGTTACACACCTCGATCATACCATCGTAGTGCTTAGGTGAAGCCCTGCGGCGGTAACATCATCATCACCATCGCCACCCCGTCCTGCTGACGGAACTCACCCTCGTCCTCAACTGGATCAAGAGCATGAGGGACGTAATCAAGCTGAATGTGTGCTGAACGCGGAGGTGCCGTATGTTCGGTACTTGATCGGTTGGATCACGAAGAAGTTCGACTACATCAACCGCGTTATTGAAACGCTTCCGCTTTCGGTCTACGAGGGTACGTGGACATACTCTTCCCTCTCGTTGCTATGCATCACCTAGATAGATCTTGCGTGATTGTAGGAATTTTTTTGAAATTACTATGTTACCCAACAACTTCTTCATGGACTCTGCGTGGGTGGAGCCCTCCGTGGACTCGCGCAGCCGTTACCCATCATGGGTTGAAGTCTCATCAACGTGGATGTATGATAGCACCACCTATCGGAACCACGCCAAAAATCTCCGTGTCTACATTGCATTTGCTCCCTCCAAACTCCTCCCCTTTACCTTCATATGCAATGATTAACATTCCGCTGCTATACTCTTAGAATTGCATGTGTAGGTTGATTGCTTGACTTGTGTTAAGTTGCTAAAATTTGCCAAATCTTAAAATTGGGAAAAGGCTAGATTTTTATTTGGTCAAGTAGTCTAATCACCCCCTCTAGACATACTTTAGATCCTATAGGCGTATACCCACATTGTACATTAAGTTGAACCATGCTAGTTCACATGTAAAATAAACTAAAGGAGAACTTCAAAATGCTAACTTTGTCAAAAGGTTCACTATTTGCAATGGAAGAAAGGTTCACAACAACAATAAATGACCACAATACATAAAAGGTTGGCAATGTGAGATGTTCGGATCCGGTGGGCATTAGAGGGATGTGTTGTTGAATTGGTGATTGGGGTGAGGCTAGGGTTAGGGTTTGAGAAAAGGATAAAATGCATGTGTGTGTGAGTGAGTGAGTGAGTGAGCGAGAGAGAGAGAGGTGATGAGAGGAGAGGTGGAGGAGGAGACTTACCCTTGGAAGGAGGTGAAGTTGACTGTGATGCTGATCGGTGTCTGAACAAGATTACATAGGAGAAATAGGAGGTTCTGAAAGAATTGGGGCTGGGGAAGAGAGGAGTGGAGAAAGAGGTGAGTCAGCTCACCGAGAAGTCTCGCCAGCAACGGGGAAGCCGGGCAACATGGGGACAAAGTGGAGGCGAGTAGGGAAAAAGGAGGTAGAGGAAAAATGTTTCAGGGTGGGAGGTTATAGGAAATCCAAAGGAATGACAATTGAAAGAAGCAAATCTGTTTTAGCTTTCATACCCCTCTATCGAATCGTATATTGAATTCCTACACCCAATTCCGGAATAGCCAACCATGCTGATTTCATAAATCGAAATTGAATTCCATGAACTCTAACCCAAATTTTGGGTGCCAAATGAGCCTTGAATAAATGTTGCTTCATTTAGAATGGACTTGTCTTAAATGTTGGTATCATCCTGGACATGTATAGCGGGTTCCAGCCAACATGAATCAATCTTAACCATTGGTATAACGAGCTGATAATACTTTACTCATTAAGTAGTAGCGGGTTAGTAGGTGTTTGCAAACTTAAGTTCAAATATCAAAGAAGGTGTTGGTATTGTCAAAGGAGAGGAAGTGTTGCTGAGAGGATGGTAATATTGAAGGGGATGACGCGTTGAAAGTTTACATCAGTTCTGTTACTAAAAAAAATTTGGACCACATGTTGAGAACTTGGTTTTCATGGATGAGATGAAAGTTATGAAATGCTATGTTACGGTGGATGATAATGTTACTTTAGAGGCTGAACTCCCGGAACATGAGGTAATAAGCTCGGGCATTCCGATGGAGCATAGTTAGCCCTTTTTTCGGATCATTTTCCCACTATATTCCACCATAATTTTTGGGAGGTTATTAATGGCAATCTTCTCGCATGTTTTTGGATTTCCGCAAAGTTACATTTCCTATGTATAGTTCGAATTATGTATGAGCCGCCTAAAGGTCAAAATATTTTCAAAATAGCAGGCCCCAATTGGGGTAAGGTAGTGGTTGAACGTCATTCAACCAACACAGACGATGGCTTTGAGCAGGGCTATACACTGGAATGTGTAATTATTTTGCATGACACTATTCATGGGTAACACACTACGAAGATGGGTGTGGTTATTTTCAAAATTGACTTTGACGAAGCTTATGATAAGGTGTGATGGTATGTTTTGGAGCACGACAGGTGAATGAACATTTTTTTCCTTATTTGGAGGGCTTGGTCAACAACTTTGTCAAACAGGGAAACACTGCCATTAAGTTAAATGAGCCAATGAGGAGGTTTGTTTAGCACTCTTATTCACCACCTAGTAGATAAAAAAACATTATTTACAATGCAATGCTGACAGAAGTCTTTTATGGATCATCTTTTGGCCATAGTAGCTTATGTGGAACAAATATAAGAGTGTTTGAACAACTATCTAGGTTAATGATTAATTTACACAAAATGGAGCCATGTAGTTTTGGAAAAGCTAAGGAGCATGAACTCAAGTATACCCAAATTTATGGCAACGGGTTGAGTGCATTCCCCTTTAAATACCTTGAAATTCCAATACCCTCCGAGAAGCTTCATAACCGGGAACCGAAGGCAATAAAATAATCCTCTTGAGAATGGTCCTATTATTGGTGGTCCAAGAGCCTTTCCTATGGTAGTCATCTAGTCTTGACTAAGTTAGTACTAAGTAGTCTATCCTTTTTTATGATACCCGTTTTGGAAATCCTGGAAGGGGTTCAGAAGAATCTATATTTTAATCATTCTCTAGCTTCCTTTGGCAGTAGGATTAGCATAAGAGCTATACCATTTAACACAATGGGAATTTTTGCGTACTCCTAAGCAGCAAGGTGGCCTAGGTATTCAAGATTTATATATCAAAAGGAAGTGTCTATTTAGTAAATTATTTTTTAAACTATGAACTGGTGGTGGAGTTTGGCAATGGCTCTTGCAAAACAAGTACTTGGGGTCAAAAACCACTAACGTCAATTAAAGACAAACTAAATGATCCATATTTCTAGAAGGTCCTCAAATAGAGGATGTTTTCTCATTCATTTTGGTTTGTTTCATATGGGGAATGAAAAATCAATGAGATTTTTGCAGAGGACAGTGGATAGGGGACATGCCTGTTTTGACTAGGTACCCAAGTTCATTTATTAATGTTTGTTATGAAGACGTCATGATAGTCATTTTTATTTTGAGTGGAAACCCTAGAGGTTGACTTCGTTAGCCTCTTGGTAGTCATAATTTATGAAACTGAAATGAAATCGTCCTCAAGATTCCATATGCATAACTAACTTAGAGGAGGAGTTAATTAAGTGGTCCCCACATACCACCAGATTTAATTTCTTGTTGGTCTCGCGGTGGCCCGCGAGCCTTGTTTGTTGGGCATGCTCGGGTATAATGACACCTCACCTCCCAAGTCCTAGTTAACTCTCTTTCATTCTTCTTTCAAGATATTCCTTTGTATCAAAGTCCTCTATTTCCCGTCATGGTATGCATGATAAAACCATATATGCGCTTCTTGATGTCATATCTGGTCCTTATGCCTCTAGTCATATTCGCTGTCATTGTTCCTTCCAAGGATTATACCTCTTGTCTCCTTGGGGGCAGGGCACATGTGAACGTGTTGTGTATTTGGGCGCAATGGATCATATAACATCTTTGTGGTGGTCTATTAATGTACGTTCCCTGGCCTCCTTTTCTCTTATTCTATGTTGGGATGTCTAATCTTGTCATGTTTCTCGCGTGCTTAAACCTTGCGAGGTTGTCATAGTATTGTCCGTTCTCTTGCATTCTACAATTGTATTTTACTTTGCCTTTCATCGACATGATTCTTTGGGGCACTTTCCTGCTGGAGTGGCTCAACCCCTGAGAAGTTTCACCGGGACCATTTTCTCCTGGATCTCATATTTGATCGTTGCATCCTTAGTGAAGGAATATCTAGTGATATGAAGGTTGCGACATTGGTAAGAACTACACTGTACCTAGGTCGGTCTTTTCTTTCTTCATGCTGGCTATTTAATCTTGTCAGATTACCATCTTTGGCCCATATGGAATATACATATGTCGTTGACCATATCCTTTCTCTTCTAGCGTTAAGCTATTAATTGTTGTTTCTATCAAATGGAAGGCATCAAGTGCTTATTTGCCGAGTAAGCCCTTGTGCTTTTCTTTTGTTTGTCCTCGTGTGCCATAGTTCTTGACGATTCCTCATACAACGAGTATGATGAAAACAAAGGCATATAACTCACAAAGTTACTGTCATTCAGATGAAATCCACATGTGGCAATGATGCCTGCAAAGAAAACAACCAGTTGTGAGAAGAACCTTCACCAGTATTGATCAAATGCTCGACCACTCTTTGTAAGCTAGTGCCAGATGCATCGAGACAACAACCATTCCAAAAGGGGTGACTCTACGAATCATACATCCCCTGCAGTTAGAAGTATAAGACATATTTTGATGGTTCAACATGTCATACGTAGGTAATTATTGTTAAGCCAGATGCCAAAGAAATAAATTCAGCTTTGAAGGAACATGATTTTCCAAAGATGCACCCCATCCTTAGAGATACGGTCATTATTGGATGATCCCACTGATTCCTCCAACCAATTACCCCTACTGCATTTAGTTTGTAACAATATTTTGCAGGCTGACTGAACAGTAACCATACCCTTTTTTTCTTTGCTCCAAGACCAAAATTTCGAGATACATCGCGTGCAAAGCGATATGGACAACATATCATTGGCATCCATGGAAGAAAATATTTTGTGCCATCTCCTCCCTCCAGCATGCGGATGTCTCATAAATGAGTTCACAGACAACTTGAGGGCCATCAATAGGTGGAATAGTGATCAACTGCATAGAGCTCTCCTGCGGGACCTAGTTGTGGCTCCAAATGTCAGTGATTGCACTATCTTCTATTCTCCTAATAGGGTTCTATGCTAGAACATCTCAACCCTCCATAAGTGATCTCCACACATGCGATGGTTGTATACCCAAATTTGCATCATAAATTTTGGTATGCAGGAATTAAACACTTTCCAAATTCTTGCATATAAGCACGCCCCATGCCTATCTAGCCTACAAATAAAGTTGAAAAGTTCCAAATCACAAAACCCAATACCTCCCATGAATCTTTGTCGAGTCATAACATCCCAAGATACCCATGCTACTTTTCTTGCTCCCCATTTACTTCCCTACCAGAACTTTCAAATGACAGAATTTATATGCTCACACAACTCCCTTGGGTGTTTGAAACATGCCATGGAGTACACTGGTATGACTTGGATAACATATTTAACCAAAACCTCCATGCCTCTTGCAGATGAAAGTTTATCTAGCCACCCTTGAACCTTTTTGCAAATTATGTCCTTGAGGAATTTAAAAGTAGCATGCTTGGATCTCCCCACATCATGAAGGCACGCCTAAGTACTTTTCACTGAGGGATTCATTTGTGACATTCAGTTAGACCTTTACCTCCTCTCTAAAAGATTTTGGTTATCCATTACGAAAAAACTAAAGATTTTTCAAGGTTAATTCTCTGACCTGAAGCATTGAAATATGTATCTAATAGGTGTGATAGCTTCACCGCCCCTTCGTGACTAGCTTTTTAAAAACAACTATCATTTGAAAAAGGTAAATGGCTCACTGCACAGGTTCCTCCACTTTGCTTCCGCACACATTCAATGACTGATCATTAGCTTTGAGGAGGCACAAAAGTGCCTTTTTTGCCAACAAGGAGAGATAGGGTGAAAGAGGATATCCCTGGTGGATACCTCTTGATGGTTTGAATCCATCTAGTTTTTTTGCCATTAACATAACCGAGAAAGAGACTGAGCCCACCATACCCATCACTACAGAAATCCACTGATGATTGAATCAAAGTTTCTCCGTGATTGTCTGAAGATAATACCACTCCACCCGGTCATATGCCTTCATCATGTCTAATTTGAGAGCACACAACCTGTGCTTCTTTGCCTTATTTATTTTCATGAAATGCAAACATTCATAAGCAGAAGTTATATTATCAGCAATTAAACGTCCTGCCCAAAGGAAAACTACTCCTCTGAAATGATTTCTGACATAATTTGGTTCAAGCGGTTTGCAATGACTTGGAGGATATCTTGTATAGGACATTACAAAGGCTTGTTGGACGAAACTATGACAAAGTGGAGGGGTTAACTACCTTTGGGATGAGGACGATAATGGTGCTATAGACTCTGCACTATCAACCCCTTACACTATGCACAAAATGACATTAGTAACATCATCTTCACACATGTCCCATTTTTTATATTTTTTTGAGATGGATACATATTTGGACACACAGATCTTAAAGAAACATTTGAAAAAGAGCTACTCTCACCTCCTCTCGGAAATAAGGCATTGTGAGAACTAAGTTCATAGCCTCTGTAACCTTAACTGGAACCACTTAGATACACCCTCTGTCTGGAAAAGATTTGCATCGAACTTAGTAAACAGAACTTCCATCTGAATTGTGACTTCAACTACCAGACCATTCACATTAGCAAGGCTTTCAAAAAGGTTTCTCTCTCTCCTCTTATTAGCTCTGTAATGAAAGAAGTACATGTTTTATCACCCGATCATAACCATTCGTTGCGAGCTCCCTATCTCCACATGATCTCCTCCATGTGGTAGAGTTACACCAGGTTTTCATTGATCTTTAATTCTAGGTGGTCAAAATCAACCCTACCAACTCTATTCCTTAGTCGGTCCAGCTTGGAACCAGGGGTGGACCTGCACCCATGGCAGCTTGGGCTTTAGCCCGGTGCCCCGATGCTTAGGTCCAAAACTACAATAGATGGTCTTTAAAATGTAGAAAGAAACATCTATAGAGTAATAAAGCCCACATACACGACCCAGCCTAGGGCTCAGCCCAAACCGAGCATCCGAACCAAGGTCAGTCCATTTATGTAACACCCCAACAATAAAACTTTAGATGACCTACAACTTCGTATATTTTTCCGAGATCTCGTACCACATATCTATTTTTTGATATTCTATCATTTACTTAATCAGTTTTAATACTCCCTCAGATCCAAATTAATTGACGCAATCTCTGCACAATGTAAAATGATTGTATAGAGGTTGTGTCAATTAATTCAGATCGGAGGAAGTGCTCGTTTTATGTCATGAAACTTGGATACTCTGTTTTTAAAACCGAAGAAATGAGGGTGCATTCATCGTTTATTTGTAGAACTATAGATATGATTTTGAGATGTGCACGATCCGTCTCATTTGCTTTCCAATATTTAGTGTGTGTGTTTTTTCATTTGTGCAGTCACCATTTAGATAGCCAACAGATTGTACCCCCTGTCTAAATACTAACCAGACCTCTACCACCTTTGTGCCCCGGCCGTCCTCTTCCTTCCGACGGGACACGCTATAAATACACGCCCTCGCGCTCCAGAGCTCCCATCCAAAGCACTACACAGTGTGGCATTCCCTCTTTTTGCTAGCCTCATGGCCTTCAACCAACCAGCCATAGCCATGGGTCTCCTCGTTGCCTTGGTGCTTGCCGCCATGGCGCAGGTGGCGTACTGCGCGGGTGGTGGCACCACCCAGAACTACCGCGAGGCGCTGGCCAAGAGCATCCTCTTCCTCGAGGCCCAGCGCTCCGGCGTGCTCCCCGCCAGCCAAAGGGTCGGCTGGAGGTCCAACTCCGGTCTCCAGGACGGGAAGGCCAACGGGGTACGTACGCAGCTGCCTATTCCAAATCTCAAATCTGGGTGCAACTAATTAATCTGTGCAGCAGTATACATTAACTTCTGCATTTTCCAACTCAGGTGGATCTCACGGGCGGCTACTACGACGCCGGCGACAACGTCAAGTTCGGGCTGCCGATGGCGTTCACGGTGACCATGATGTCGTGGAGCGTCCTCGAGTACGGCGGGCAGATGCAGGCGGCCGGCGAGCTCGGCAACGCCCTGGAGGCCATCAAGTGGGGCACCGACTACTTCGTCAAGGCGCACCCGGAGCCCAACGTGCTCTACGGCGAGGTTCGCGCACTGCTTGCTTTTGAAGCACTCGAGTGCATGCACGTCGGGTTTACGTGGTCATACGCGTAGTCGGTAGCTGACCAAGTGTACGCATCTCGAATGGATTCTTGTGCAGGTGGGAGACGGTGACACCGACCACTTCTGCTGGCAGCGGCCAGAGGAGATGACGACGAGCCGTCAGGCCTACCGCCTCGACCCCCAGCGCCCGGGGTCCGACCTCGCCGGAGAGACCGCCGCCGCAATGGCCGCGGCGTCGCTCGTGTTCCGCCGCTCCAACCCGGGATACGCGAACCTACTCCTGCAACACTCCAAGCAGGTTTGTCTATTCTAAACTAACAACATGCACAGATAAAATGATCCGGTAGCTGGTCCTAATGTTTCTTGGCTCCATTGGTGGATGGCTCAGCTGTTTGATTTCGCCGACAAGTACCGGGGAAGGTACGACGCCAGCATCCCTGTGGCGAGGAACTATTACCAGTCAGTCAGCGGATACAGCGTAAGCAATCAGATCAGATGGACACTCCGCCATGCATGTTCAACATTTGGCATCCCGTCTTGATCTGGCCGTTAATCCGTGTGGTGCGGTTTCAGGACGAGCTGCTGTGGGCGGCGGCGTGGCTGTTCCAGGCGACCGACGACCGGCGCTACCTGGACTACCTTGCTAACAACGCCGACGCGATGGGCGGCACGGGCTGGTCCACCGCCATGTTCAGCTGGGACATCAAGTACGCCGGCGTGCAGGTCCTCGCCGCCAAGATCCTGCTGCAAGGCAGAGCCGGCGCGCACGCCGCCGTGCTGCAGCGGTACCGGCAGAAGGCGGACTTCGTCGTCTGCGCGTCCCTCGGCAAGCAGGGCTACGGCAACGTCAAGCGGACGCCCGGCGGCCTCTTATATCACCAGCAGTGGAACAACCTCCAGTACGTGACCAGCGGGTCGTTCCTCCTGGCCGCCTACTCCGACAGCCTCGCCGCCGCCAGGCAGGGCGCCGTGTGGTGCCCGGCCGGGGCGGCGTCGCCCGCCCAGATCATGGCGTTCGCCAAGTCCGAGGTGGACTACATCCTGGGGAGCAACCCGAGGGCGACGAGCTACATGGTCGGGTACGGCTTCATTTACCCGCTGGAGGCGCACCACCGCGGCGCGTCCATCGTGTCCTTCAAGTCCAACCCGTCGTTCGTGGCCTGCAAAGCCGGGTACAAGATCTGGTATCCTCGCAAGGGCAGCAACCCGAACCTGCTCGACGGCGCCATCGTCGGCGGGCCGGACGAGAACGACAACTTCGTCGACGACAGGAACAACTACCAGCAGACTGAGGCGCCCACCTATAACAACGCGCCGTTCATGGGCGTGCTCGCTCGGCTCGCCGCCGGCGGCCGGTTTGGCCGGTCAATTCCAGATGGTACGTCGTTTGCACCCAATTTTTCAGAAGTTATTATCTCAGGGATGAAGCATCATTTGATCCGCGACTCTTTTCTTGCAGGGCTTGACAACCAGACCTCAGTAGCGCCATCTCTTTCTGCTGGTAATAATCTACCCAACATCATGGCTTTCTAGATTCAGTTCAGTAACAGGGTTTTCGTCATTTTTACCGCCCAATCCGAGCGATGACTAACTTTTGATTCTTCACCATGTGCGCGTTGCAGCGGCCGATCAAGGTGAGCACACGTCGCCGATCGTGATCGAGCAGAACGCGACGGCGTCATGGACGGAGAAGGGCCGGACTTTCCACCGGTACGCGGTGACGGTGACCAACAGGTCGCTGAACAAGACGGTGCACGAGCTGTACCTCGGCATCGCCGAGCTCTACGGCCCGGTGACGGGGCTCGACAAGAATCGGTATGGCCACGTGCTCCAGGGCACGGCCCCATCGGTGCCCGCCGGCGGGAGCGTCACGTTCGAGTACGCCCACGCCGCGCCACCGGCGAACGTCTGGGTCACCGGCTACAAGCTCGTCTGAACTGAAACCAATGGTAGTCAGCTTGTCAGGTTACAATTACAATAGGGAAGTTGGAGTGATGGGGCTAGTGACAATCTCTCAGTCATCCTCCATCTGCCGTTATAATAAGCTAAGCTAAGCTCGTAGGAGTAACTAGTGACTGCGTGTTATCGTGGTGAAAATGTAAGAGGAATGGTATTGTTGCGCTATAAAGTATAAACCAATTGGATTATAATTAAAAAGAATCTCCGTTTCAATTTTTTTATTTATCTTTAACACGAAGCTAATCCAAATAAAAACTATAGAAAGAGCTATACAGCAGAGAAATTGTACAACAAAGACACTGCTATTGCCGTTATGGAAAGGATCGGATATTTGGATCTACTAATCGCCAAAAGCTTTGTATTTATTTCGCTGTGCTCTGTACTGAATCAACTGAAGTACAAATTTGACTGAATGCCTTTAAAAATGAAATCCTTTGTAGTGTTCCAAATACCCCAGGAAATTAAAGTGATCAGCTCAAGGAAGAAAGGCATGATAAAGTATGCTTTAAGTTGATTAATCTGTCCCTCAATGTCACAGTGCATCGGTGTCCAAATTCACATGGGATAAAAAAAAAGAGATCCTTGTTTCCAGAAGTAGCAAGACACATAGAACACAAGTGCAGTCTGCAACAAAGAAAATTTTCCTCTGCAGGAGTGCACTGGTATTCAATCTGTTTTGGATTAGCAGCCAAAAAAAAGATCAACTTGAGCTGGCAGCGGGAATTCCATAGCCATTTAATTGCAGAAATGACAGTGGCCACTCCAATCAGCAACTTATAAGTTTTTGAAACCTTAAAGAGGAACTTACGAAAGCAATTTAACTCTTCGAAACCTAGAGGAACTTATGAGTAATTAAACCCTAAAGAAACTTCCCTTCTTTCTTTCTCTTGTTGCAAACCGTAAGTGCATTCTGTGAATGTGATCATGAGCACCAAGCAGTATGCCCAGCCCGGCCGTTGATGGTGGACACTGTGATCATGAGCACCAAGCAAGTTCCCCAACCAGAACTCACAAAAAAGGCCGGGCTGAATAACATTCAGTTGGGTACAACAATTGGCCTCTGGATAAGGAAAATAGTTGGCTAACAAAGAACTCTCTGCAACTAAGACTGTTGACAGCCATAAGTTTCAGACAACAGGTGCTCTCTTACAAGTTCAATGAGAAATTAACCGGAGCAACTATTTTCCTTCTTGTTTCCACTGGTCTTGTGCAGGAGCAGAGAGGGGTTGACAGAGAACGGTGGTAGTACAAACGACAACAAGGAGCTTATTATTTCAGTTACCGCTTAGGCTAGTTTTCAGAGTCTAGGAAAGCACAACAAGAAGCTTATTATTTCAGTTCCGTGTAATCGACAATTCGGTTCACGCTCGCTTAGGCTAGTTTTCAGAGTCTAGGTAAGCACAAGAAGGAGCTTATTATTTCATCAACTGTATTTCTGTGATGTGTGTAAAATTCTTACAAACGAAAATTATATACATAGAAAGAATCAGCAATATACATGATCAATGAGAGAAAACAGAACAAAAACAGAGTCTATAATATTCTGATACTCATACTTCATGTTCTAGCAATGGTTACTGGATCACTTGTACAAATCGTCTTCATCCTCATCAGTTGCCGCGGAGGTGTGGACAGCAGCTTCTGCCGCCTGTGGCTGCGCTGGGAAGCGGAACTCCATGCCGAACCCCCTAGACTGCTGCAGCGTCTGGGCGAAGGCCTGGTATTTTCTGATGTCGGCATCGCTCACGCTCCTCCTCGCGTACTTCATCGACTCCTCGAAGTGAGCCGCCTTGATCTCAGCCACCTCGTCCTCTTCCTGCCCGCCGTCCACCTCCATGGTGTCTTTCCCTTTCCTCTGCCTCTCCATGTCCTTTTCAATGTCCTCCCTTATGGCGTACTTGCACGCCCGCTGGCAGATCTCCGTGATGTCGGCACCGCTAAAGCCGGCGGTGAACCTTGCAAGCGCACCGAGGTCGACGTCCTTGGCCACGGGAGACTTCCTGAGGCAGGCCTTGAAAATCTGGTGCCGCGAGGCCTCGTCCGGCAAGGGGATGTAGATGAGCTGGTCCAGGCGGCCGGGACGGAGCAACGCCGAGTCAATAATGTCCGGCCTATTGGTGGCGCCGATGATGAAGACCGTCTTCTTGGCGTTCATGCCGTCCATCTCGGTGAGCAGCTGGTTCAGGACCCTGTCCGCCGCGCCGCCGGCGTCGCCCACTCTGCCGCCCCTTTGGGTAGCGATGGAGTCAAGCTCGTCGAAGAACAGCACGCACGGCGCAGACTGACGTGCCTTGTCGAAGATCTCGCGCACGTTGGCCTCGCTCTCGCCGAACCACATGGTGAGTAGCTCTGGCCCCTTGATGCTGATGAAGTTGGCCTGGCACTCGTTGGCGATAGCCTTTGCTAGCAAGGTCTTGCCGCAGCCTGGTGGCCCGTAGAAGAGGACGCCCTTGGACGGCGACATGCCGAACTTCTCGAATTTCTCTGGGTGCTCGACCGGGTACTGGACGGTCTCTTGCAGCTCCCTCTTGACGCCGTGGAGGCCACCGATATCGGTCCAGCTGATGTTTGGCACCTCGACGACGGTCTCACGAAGAGCGGACGGGTTCGTGCCGACGAGAGCCGTCTTAAGGTGGTCATTGGTGACGGCCATGGAGTTCAAGATCTCGGCATCGATGGTGTCGTCTTCTAGGTCAATGACGTCCATCTTCTCCCTGATGCACTGCAGCGCCGCCTCCGTGCAGAGCGCGGCCAAGTCGGCGCCGACGTAGCCGTGCGTATCCTTGGCAATCAGCTCAAGGTTGACGTCCTCGTCCAGCTTCATGTTCTTGGTGTGGATGCGGAGCACTTCGAGACGCCCGACCTCGTCCGGCACGCCGATGTCGATCTCGCGATCAAACCTTCCGAAGCGCCTCAAGGCAGGGTCGATGCTGTTGGGACGGTTCGTGGCACCCATGACGATGACGTGCGCGCGGGCCTTCATGCCGTCCATGAGCGTCAGCAGCTGGGAGACGATACGCCTCTCGACCTCGCCGTGAGTCTTCTCCCTGTTCGGCGCGATGGAGTCTATCTCATCGATGAAGATGATAGAGGGTGCGTTCTTCTCGGCCTCCTCGAAGGCCTTCCTCAGGTTGCTCTCGCTCTCTCCGGCCATCTTGGACATTATCTCCGGGCCGTTGATGAGGAAGAAGAAGGCCCCGGTCTCGTTGGCCACCGCACGGGCGATCAACGTCTTGCCTGATCCGGGAGGGCCGTAGAGGAGGATGCCCTTGGGAGGCTTGACGCCAATGCTCTTGAAGATCTGCGGATGCCTGAGTGGCAGCTCGACGAGCTCCCTGATGAGAGTCAGCGGTTTCCCCATGCCACCCACGTCGTCGTAGCCGGTGTCGTCAAGCCTCTCCTCGTCCTCCCGCTTTACCGGCTCGCCCTCGCAGAAGATCTCCGTGTCGGGCGCCACGATGCAGTACTCCACCGCGGGGTCGATCTCCATGACCTTGAACTCGACGCTCCGCATGCCGCCACGCACGAGGAAGAGGTCGCCCTTGTGGAGCGGGCGGTAGGCGTCCAGGAAGTAGGGCTTGAGGTAGGCGTCGAAGAGGTTCCCCGCGATGCCCTCGACGGTGTCGTCCAGAGGGAGGATGTGCACGCGTCTGCCGAACTTGGCGTCGTGGCACAGGTGCACGGACACGACGTCGGCGATGCGCACGCGCAGGTTGGAGCGGGCCACCTTGTTGATCCTGAGCTTGTGCCCCTCGCAGGTGTCGTCGGGCAGTGCCATGCAGACCGTGTTGTGGCGGCGTTTGCCCTTGAGCAGCACGATGTCGCCTTTGTATATGGAGAGCTTCTCCATGGTGTCGGGGTGGAGATTGCACACGGAGTTGTCGTCGTTGGTGGTGGCCTCCTCCACCACCAGCCGGTTCGCCGCCTTCTTCGACGCCGCCGCGCTCGCCATCGCCTTCAACTCTCGTAGTCTCGTTGGTCGACTTGCTGCTCTCGTGTATTACTCTCGTGGATCTCGAGCGCCAGGCTAGCTAGTTTGCGTTGGTGTTGCGGTGAAGAGGGTACCTGGGAGTCAGCCCCCCTTTTGAAGGCCTGGCCTGAAGAATACGACTCGGGTTGGAAGGCCCGTACGTTCCGAGTCGAGATCGTTCGCCTCATATTCGTCCACGTGTAGCTGCAAAGTAACGCTCCGATGGATGTGCACGTGAGCGGCAGGGGCTTGCTCCATGGACAGCGGTGAGCGATGAGAGGAGGGAGGCGTACGTGCTGTCCTACAACGGCAGGAGGTAGGAGAAAGGGTGGTACGGGGAAGAGCTCTCCCGCCGGGCTCGCCATCAGCCTTCACCCGTTGGGCCCGTCCCCGGCGGCGACCGCCGACCGGAGTTTCTTCTTTTCTTCTCCCTCTGCCAAATTGATGTGAGCTTTTGTGTCCTCAGTTCATCTCCGCCTGAGTCCAGGATGGTGGCCACTGCAATGTACGGCCGGAGGCGCCAGCGACCTCAGGCGCCCTTCACTCGGCGGTAACCGACGCTAGTTCTTCATCTCCCCTCCATCAACATTATGTGTGTTCATGTCCTTCATGTTCTCTCCCAATTCGTCTGTTTTTATTTTTCTGCCTAAATGCTATCTACACATTTACGTGTTGCGGCAGTGGGAAGATGGAGTCTGGCCGAGGGGGAGATAGATGAAGGATGCTGCTAAAGTGGTTCCCCAACTGTAAGATTCGTTATCCCTTTTTTGATTCTCATCCCCAATTTCATTCCGCGCGGTTCGTGTTTGTCATACTGGGTTTTATTTTGTAAAGGAGTGTGTCATACTGGATAATGCTCCAAGACTAACTAATTATTTTCGTAACCACATTGGAGAAATTAGTTTGCCGTGTTTGGTTGTTTGTAAGGAGTATTTGATGAGGGATATCTACACTTCTGCCATAGATCGGAGGGGAGATTAGAGGGAATTTGCTCGTTCAGTTCTGAATGGTACATGTCACTTCGCTGGGTGTGGCGGCGGGGCCACTTCCTGGGCGCCCTCCTTTCTTCTCCTTCCCCCTTCGTTGGGTGTGGCGGCTGCGCGGCGGCGCGCGCCGATCTGCGAGATCCGGCGGCAGGGTGCAGCGGCGATCCTCGGCGGGCGGCTGGCTGTGGACGTTGTCGTCGGGGTGGCCTTGGCGCGTGGTGGGGCGTTCACGGTCGGCCGGGGCAAGCGGCCAGATCTGAGCGCCACGCCCTTTCCTGGATGCAGCGGCGGGGATGGCTGGCGGTGCCCCGGTGGCTGCACCCTGGTGGCTGGCGGTGCCCCGGTGGCTGCGCCATGCTCGGCTCGGCTCGTTTGAAGCTCGTTAAGCTCGTGAGCGCTCGCGGACGCTCGTTAACAGATTATAATGTGTTATAATATACATGATGAATGTTTAGGTATGGTTTTCAAGATGAAATATGGAGACCACAAAAAAATGAAGTAGTTTGTTGCCTCATATGTCGATTAGATTAAATAGTTGGGCCGAGGTGCTACAAAAAGTATGTCACGTAAGATAAAACTATGCATTGTGTTGTAACTAACGAGCTTAACGAGTTACTCGTAAAACTCGTTAGCTCGCTCATTAAGCTTGTTAAGCTTAGCGAGCTAAAATCAATGATTGGCTCTGTTCATTAAGAAGCGAGCTACGAGTCGAACTATCGAGCGCTCATTAAGCTCGCGAGCTACGATCTTTTGGTCCAGTCCTAAATACAACTACAAGTCCAACTGTAACCTACCTTGTACACAATATTTGACGCAATTCCAACAAACTCCACCTTGGCGAATATTCTCCACCACTCTGGATTTGTCCATGCGTCAAACTTCCATGTACATTGGACTTGAGCTTATCTCATGAGTACCGCTGCTACTCCAAAGACTCCATGTGACTCCACCTGCAACTTGTAGTCCCTTTTTTTCTTGACCACAGTCAACACTCAAGCAAAATTAAGTTCCTTGTTACTCTAGTTTGTGCTCCCAACTTTCATAGTATCCGTCCAACGCCATCACACACTGATCACGGACCTGCGTGAAAGTGAACAACTCACATATTGGGTGTCACATATAAGAGTTACCTGAACTCAACATCACCGCTCCTTTATTGACTGCCTGTCTAAAACTTGAAGGAATTTCACCATTTCTTGTAGTCATCCCAAGTCAAATTCGTACTTGTCTCACCATATGTATGACCACCAGAGCCATGTCCCGTCTCCATGCCCCATGCATACCGCACGCCTCGCCGTTATTACCGCGTCGAGTCTCCGCTGTCCTAGTCGAGTCTCAAGGCTCGCGAACCCACACCACTCAACCCACACTGCAGAGTACCACCGATCATCGCCGACCGGTGACAAGTTTCACGCTTCCATCATACCACTGGGCTCCAGTCTGAACTGCATGTCACTCGCTTTTTCTCGCCTCCTGAATAGGCTTCGACCTCGTCAACTTACGCCATAGCCCCTCAATCCAGCTCCACCTTCAACATGACTTCATGGTAGATGATCAGTCCAGCCTCGCGTCCCGTCGACTTCAAGATCACATGCGTACGCCATCTTGAATCAACCCCATGCCATAGTCTTGTCGAAGTCACACAAGCCCTCGAGGCCTATGCCACGTGTTTCCACGCCCAGAAGTCGGTCACCATCAGCATCACGCTCCTATGTCGTCTTCGCCGATCCCACCACCGTCTTCTGTACCAACCGACTTGCGTCGATCCGTCACACTGACAAGTCCGACCCAGCCGAACATATCGACTGCAACCATCCGTAATTCCTCACAGTCCTCATCGTCTATCTGGCCTGACATCCAGCAACGCCTTCAAGCATCCCTGCTATGCCAACAAAAAATTTCACCATTGTCTGCCATAACCCAAAGTCGTCAGTTCCGTCGAACTTCTCCACCTCAAACCTGGTACCCGTTGGTATTGGGAACGTAGTAATTTCAAAAAAATTCCTACGACACACAAGATCATGGTGATGCATAGCAACGAGAGGGGAGAGTGTGTCCACGTACCCTCGTAGACCGAAAGCGGAAGCGTTAGCACAACGCGGTTGATGTAGTCGTACGTCTACACGGCCCGACAGATCAAGCACCGGAACTATGGCACCTCCGAGTTCTTGCACACGTTCAGCTCGATGACGTTCCCCGTACTCAGATCCAGCAGAATGTCGGGGAAGAGTTCTGTCATCACGACGACATGGTGACGGTCTTGATGTTCTACCGTCGCAGGGCTTCGCCTAAGCACTGCTACAATATTATCGAGGAGAACTATGGTGGAGGGGGGCACCACACACGGCTAAGAGATCAATGATTAATTGTTGTGTCTATGGTGTGCCCCCCTCCCCCATATATAAAGGAGTGGAGGAGGGGCTGGCCAAGGGGGTGGCGCGCCCTAGGGGGGGAGTCCAACCCCAACTGGGAGTAGGACTCCCCCCTTTCCTATTAGGAGAGGGAGAGGGAAGGAAGACGTGGGAGGGAAGAAGAAAAGGTGGGGCCGGCCCCCCTCCCAATTCGGATTGGGCTTGGGGGGGCGCACCCCCTCCTTTGCGTCTTCTCCCTCCTTTCCACTAAGGCCCAATAAGGCCCATATACCTCCCGGGGGGTTCCGATAACCTCCCGGAGCTCCGGTATTGTCCCAATCTCACCCGGAACCTTTCCGGTGTCCAAATATAGTCGTCCAATATATCGATCTTTATGTCTCGACCATTTCGAGACTCCTCGTCATGTCTGTGATCACATCCGAGACTCCGAACAACCTTCGGTGCATCAAAACTCATAAACTCATAATAAAACTGTCAACGAAACCTTAAGTGTGCGGACCCTTTGGGTTCGAGAACTATGTAGACATGACCAAGAACCGTTTCCGGTCAATAACCAATAGCAGAACCTGGATGCTCATATTGGCTCCTACATATTCTACGAAGATCTTTATCGGTCAAATCGCATAACAACATACATTGTTCCCTTTGTCATCAGTATGTTACTTGCCCGAGATTCGATCGCCGGTATCCTAATACCTAGTTCAATCTCGTTATCGGCAAGTCCCTTTACTCGTTACGTAATGCATCATTCCGTAACTAACTCATTAGCTACATTGCTTGCAAGGCTTATAGTGATGTGCATTACCGAGAGGGCCCAGAGATACCTCTCCGACAATCCGAGTGACAAAACCTAATCTCGAAATAGGCCAACTCAACATGTACCTTTGGAGACACCCGTAGAGCTCCTTTATAATCACCCAGTTACGTTGTGACGTTTGGTAGCACACAAAGTGTTCCTGCGGTAAGCAGGAGTTACATAATCTCATAGTCATAGGAACATGTATAAGTCATGAAGAACGCAATAGCAACATACTAAACGATCAAGTGCTAAGCTAACGGTGGGTCAAGTCAATCACATCATTCTCCTAATGATGTGATCCTGTTAATCAAATGAAAACTCATGTCTATGGTTAGGAAACTTAACCATCTTTGATTTACGAGCTAGTCAAGTAGAGGCATACTAGTGACACTATGCTTGTCTATGTATTCACACATGTATTATGTTTCCAGGTAATACAATTCTAGCATGAATAATAAACATTTATCATAATATGAGGAAATAAATAATAACTTTATTATTGCCTCTAGGGCATATTTCCTTCAGTCTCCCACTTGCACTAGAGTCAGTAATCTAGATTACACAGTAATGATTCTAACACCCATGGAGTCTTGGTGTTGATCATGTTTTGCTCGTGGAAGAGGCTTAGTCAACGGGTCTGCAACATTCAGATCCGTATGTATCTTGCAAATCTCTATGTCTCCCACCTGGACTTGGTCCCGGATGGAATTGAAGCGTCTCTTGATGTGCTTGGTTCTCTTGTGAAATCTAGATTCCTTTGCCAAGGCAATTGCACCAGTATTGTCACAAAAAAAATTCATTGGACCCGATGCAGTAGGTACTACACCTAGATCGGATATGAACTCCTTCATCCAGACTCCTTCATTTTCTGCTTCCGAAGCAGCTATGTACTCCGCTTCACATGTAGATCCCGCTACGACGCTTTGTTTAGAACTGCACCAACTGACAGCTCCACCGTTTAATATAAACACATATCCGGTTTGCAATTTAGAATCGTCCGGACCAGTGTCAAAGCTTGCATTGATGTAACCATTTACGACTAGCTCTTTGTCACCTCCATAAACGAGAAACATATCCTTAGTCCTTTTCAGGTATTTCAGAATGTTCTTGACCGCTGTCCAGTGATCCACTCCTGGATTACTTTGGTACCTCCCTGCTAAACTAATAGCAAGGCACACATCAGGTCTGGTACACAACATTGCATACATGATAGAGCCTATGGCTGAAGCATAGGGAACTTCTTTCATTTTCTCTCTATCTTCTGCAGTGGTCGGGCATTGAGTCTGACTCAAATTCACACCTAGTATTACAGACAAGAAACCCTTTCTTTGCTTGATCCATTTTGAACTTTTTCAAAACTTTATCAAGTATGTGCTTTGTGAAAGTCCAATTAAGCATCTCGATCTATCTCAAGGTATGTGCTTCACTGAGGTCTTTCATTGAAAAACTTTAATTAAAGTATCCTTTTATGCTATCCAGAAATTCTATATCATTTCCAATCAATAATATGTCGCCCACATATAACATTTGAAATGCTACAGAGCTCCCACTCACTTTCTTGTAAATACAGGCTTCTCCAAAAGTCTGTATAAAACCATATGCTTTGATCACACTATCAAAGCGTTTATTCCAACTCCGAGAGGCTTGCACCAGTCCATAAATGGATCGCTGGAGCTTGCACACTTTGTTAGCATCCTTTGGATTGACAAAACCTTCTGGTTGCATCATATACAACTCTTCTTCCAGAAATCAATTCAGGAATGCAGTTTTGACATCCATTTGACAAATTTCATAATCATAAAATGCGGCAATTGCTAACATGATTCAGACAGACTTAAGCATCGCTATGGGTGAGAAAGTCTCATCGTAGTCAACCTCTTGAACTTGTCGAAAACCTTTCACAACAAGTCGAGCTTTGTAGACAGTAACATTACCATCAGCGTCAGTCTTCTTCTTGAAAATCCATTTATTCTCGATGGCTTGCCGATCATCGGCAAGTCAACCAAAGTCCACATTTTGTTCTCATACATGGATCCCATCTCAGATTTCATGGCTTCAAGCCATTTTGCGGAATCTGGGCTCATCATCGCCTCCTCATAGTTCGTAGGTTTGCCATGGTCAAGTAACATTACCTCCAAAATAGGATTACCGTACCACTCTGGTGCGGATCTTACTCTGGTTGACCTACGAGGTTTTGTAGTAACTTGATCTGAAGTTTCATGATCATCATCATTAGCTTCCTCAGTTATTGATGTAGTCGTCACAGGAACCGGTTTCTGTGATGAACTATTTTCCAATAAAGGAGCAGGTACAGTTACCTTATCAAGTTCTACTTTCCTCGCACTCACTTCTTTCAAGAGAAACTCCTTCTTTAGAAAGGATCCATTATTTGCAACAAATGTCTTGCCTTCGGATCTGTGATAGAAGGTGTACCCAGCAGTTTCCTTTGGGTATCCTATGAAGACACATTTCTCCGATTTGGGTTTGAGCTTATCAGGTTGAAGCTTTTTCACATAAGCATCGCAGCCCCAAACTTTAAGAAACGACAACTTTGGTTTCTTGCCAAACCATAGTTCATAAGGCGTCGTCTCAACGGATTTTGATGGTTCCCTATTTAAGGTGAATGCGGTCCTCTCTAAAGCATAACCCCAAAACGATAGCGGTAAATCAGTAAGAGACATCATAGATCGCACCATATCTAGTAAAGTACGATTACGACATTCGGACACACCATTACGCTATGGTGTTCCGGGTGGCGTGAGTTGCGAAACTATTCCACATTGTTTCAAATGTAAACCAAACTCGTAACTCAAATATTCCCCTCCACGATCAGATCATAGAAACTTTATTTTCTTGTTACGATGATTTTCAACTTCACTCTGAAATTCTTTGAACTTTTCAAATGTTTCAGACTTATGTTTCATTAAGTAGATATACCCATATCTGCTCAAATCATCTGTGAAGGTGAGAAAATAACGATATCCGCCGCGAGCTTCAACATTCATTGGACCACATACATCAGTATGTATGATTTCCAACAAATCAGTTGCTCGCTTCATAGTTCCAGAGAACGGTGTTTTAGTCATCTTGCCCATGAGGCATGGTTTGCAAGTACCAAGTGATTCATAATCAAGTGATTCCAAAAGTCCATCAGTATGGAGTTTCTTCATGCGCTTTACACCAATATGACCTAAACGGGAGTGCCACAAATAAGTTGCACTATCATTATCAACTCTGCATCTTTTGGCTTCAACATTATGAATATGTGTGTCACTACTATCGAGATTCATCAAAAATAGACCACTCTTTAAAGGTGCATGACCATAAAAGATATTACTCATATAAATAGAACAACCATTATTCTCAGATTTAAATGAATAACCGTCTCACATCAAACAAGATCCAGATATAATGTTCATGCTCAACGCTGGCACCAAATAACAATTATTTAGGTCTAAAAACTAATCCCGAAGGTAGATGTAGAGGTAGCGTGCCGACGACGATCACATTGACTTTGGAACCATTTCCCACGCGCATCGTCACCTCATCCTTAGCCAATGTCCACTTAATCCGTAGTCCCTGTTTCGAGTTGCAAATATTAGCAACAGAACCAGTATCAAATACCCAGGTGCAACTGTGAGCTCTTGTAAGGTACACATCAATAACATGTATATCACATATACCTTTGTTCACCTTGCCATCCTTCTTATCCGCCAAATACTTGGGGCAGTTCCGCTTCCAGTGACCAGTCTGCTTGCACTAGAAGCACTCAGTCTCAGGCTTAGGTCCAGACTTGGGTTTCTTCTCTTGAGCAGCAACTTGTTTGCTGTTCTTCTTAAAGTTCCCCTTCTTTTTACCTTTGCATTTTTTCTTGAAACTGGTGGTCTTATTGACCATCAACACTTGATGCTCCTTCTTGATTTCTACCTCCGCAGCCTTTAGCATTACGAAGAGCTCGGGAATTGTCTTTTCCATCCCTTGCATATTATAGTTCATCACGAAGCTCTTGTAGCTTGGTGGCAGTGATTGAAGAATTCTGTCAATGACGCTATCATCCAGAAGATTAACTCCCAGTTGAATCAAGTGATTGTTATACCCAGACATTCTGAGTATATGCTCACTGACAGAACTATTCTCCTCCATCTTGCAGCTATAGAACTTATTGGAGACTTCATATCTCTCAATCCGGGCATTTGCTTGAAATATTAACTTCAACTCCTGGGACATCTCATATGCTCCATGACGTTCAAAACGTTGTTGAAGTCCCGGTTCTAAGCCGTAAAGCATGGCACACTGAACTATCGAGTAGTCATTAGCTTTGCTCTGCCAGACGTTCACAACATCTGGTGTTGCTCCTGCAGCAGGTTTGGCTCCCAGCGGTGCTTCCAAGATGTAATTCTTCTGTGCATCAATGAGGATAATCCTCAAGTTAGGTACCCAGTCCGTGTAATTGCTACCATCATCTTTCAACTTTGCTTTCTCAAGTAACGCATTAAAATTCAACGGAACAACAGCACGAGCCATCTATCTACAACAAACATAGACAAGCAAAATACTATCAGGTACTAAGTTCATGATAAATTTAAGTTCAATTAATCATATTACTTAAGAACTCCCACTTAGATAGACATCCCTCTAATCATCTAAGTGATCACGTGATCCAAATCAACTAAACCATAACCGATCATCACGTGAAATGGAGTAGCTTTCAATGGTGAACATCACTATCTTGATCATATCTACTATATGATTCACGCTTGACCTTTCGGTCTGTGTTCCGAGGCCATATCTGCATATGCTAGGCTCGTCAAGTTTAACCTGAGTATTCTGCGTGTGCAAAACTGGCTTGCACCCGTTGTAGATGGACGTAGAGCTTATCACACCCGATCATCACGTGGTGTCTGGGCACGACGAACTTTGGCAACGGTGCATACTCAGGGAGAACACTTTTATCTTGAAATTTAGTGAGAGATCATCTTATAATGCTACCGTCAATCAAAGCAAGATAAGATGCATAAAAGATAAACATCACATGCAATCAATATAAGTGATATGATATGGCCATCATCATCTTGTGCTTGTGATCTCCATCTCCGAAGCACCGTCATGATCACCATCATCACTGGCGCGACACCTTGATCTCCATCGTAGCATCGTTGTCATCTCGCCAACTATTTCTTCTACGATTATCGCTACCGCTTAGTGATAAAGTAAAGCAATTACTGGGCGATTGCATTTCATACAATAAAGCGACAACCATATGGCTCCTGCCAGTTGCCGATAACTTCGGTTACAAAACATGATCATTTCATACAATAAAATATAGCATCACGTCTTGACCATATCACATTACAACATGCCCTGCAAAAACAAGTTAGACGTCCTCTACTTTGTTGTTGCAAATTTTACGTGGCTGCTACGGGCTGAGCAAGAACTGTTCTTACCTACGCATCAAAACCACAACAATAGTTCATCAAGTTAGTGTTGTTTTAACATTTGCAAGGACCAGGCGTAGCCACACTCCGTTCAACTAAAGTTGGAGAAACAGACACCCGCTAGTCACCTGTGTGCAAAGCACGGCGGTAAAACCAGTCTCACGTAAGCGTACGCGTAATGTCGGTTCGGGCCGCTTCATCCAACAATACCGCTGAACCAAAGTATAACATGCTGGTAAGCAGTATGACTTGTATCGCCCACAACTCACTTGTGTTCTACTCGTGCATATAACATCAACGCATAAAACCTAGACTCTGATACCACTGTTGGGAACGTAGTAATTTCAAAAAAAAATCCTACGCACACGCAAGATCATGGTGATGCATAGCAACGAGAGGGGAGAGTGTGTCCACGTACCCTCGTAGACCGAAAGCGGAAGCGTTAGCACAACGCGGTTGATGTAGTCGTACGTCTACACGGACCGACCGATCATGCACCGAAACTACGGCACCTCCGAGTTCTTGCACATGTTTAGCTCGATGACATTCCCCGTACTCCGATCCAGCAGAATGTCGGGGAAGAGTTCCGTCAGCACGACGGCGTGGTGACGGTCTTGATGTTCTACCGTCGCATGGCTTCGCCTAAGCACCGCTACAATATTATCAAGGAGAACTATGGTGGAGGGGGGCACCGCACACGGCTAAGAGATCAATGATCAATTGTTGTGTCTATGGGGTGCCCCCCTCCCCCGTATATAAAGGATTGGAGGAGGGGGCCGGCCAAGGGGGGTGGCGCGCCCTAGGGGGGGAGTCCAACCCCAACCGGGAGTAGGACTCCCCCCTTTCCTATTAGGAGAGGGAGAGGGAAGGAAGAGGAGCACTACAAGAAATATGTCAACTTGTGACCTTGACTATTGGTCACTGAAAGGTCATTGTTTTTCATTTGCGACATTTTTGTGACCAAAAATAGAAGGTCAAAAGCTGGCAGTCGTAAACTTAAATTAACAACCTTCTCTGTGAGAAGGTCGTAGATGTTTACGACCAAAACAAAAGGTCATGGATTCCACGACCTTCTGTTTTGGTCACTAGCCGTCTGCCCAGGCCACGTCGGATCCGACGTGGCAATCTGACGTGGCAAAGTTGCGACCAATTGAAAAGGTCATTGATAAGATTCAGCCCGGTCCAATTTGCTGTTTTACATGGGCCGGGCCTAATAATTGAACCTATTTGTGTTTTTTTCTGTCAATTTTTGGTCAGGTTCATGGGCCAAGCCCTACATTTGGCCTTTTAATTTTCTGGGCCTAGGCCATTTTGCATTCCGTTTCATTCAGCCTTTTGTTTTTGTTTTTCATAAATGCACAATATTCCAGTCCACTATTGTTTGGGCCATAGCCTTTTTAGAGCCCAAATATTATTCGATCCAATAAATGAACATTCAGCCTTTTTCATTCACAGATTTCAATTTTACACGTTTCAACAACAACAATCAGTAATTCTCACAATTAAATGATCAAATCCAAAAATCACTCTATGAAACTCACAACAGCACATCTGCACGATCCATCAAGTGTACATACAATCAGAAACAAATACAGAGGCACCAAAACATGGTGGCAACATCAACTAAAACTATTGTGCAGCAGCAGCCACCTCGATAATAGCAGCAGCCACCTCGATCGATTGCCTCGCGCTAGCGGAACTTGTTGGTCGTGTTCGCTGTTATAGTCAAGCAATAGCCTCTTGTACTTGAAGGCCTATAAACGGTCGCCTCAAGAAGCACCACCGCGCCGGAGACGGTGCTAGACGTGTGCAAGAGCAGAGCACCTGCTGCATCCATTTCCAAATAGAACAAGAACAAAAAATTAGGAAGGGCTGCAAACAAATTAGGAAGGGTTTCAAAAAAGGACAGTTATTTAGAATGACAAGAGAAATTCAGCTAGTACCATGCTTTTCGTTCTCCAGCTAGTTAAAATGAGATACTCATTCATACAATAAAACATAGACACAATATGAATATTCATTGCACAAGTGCAAGTCATGCAAAATACTTCACTGCAACACATTGCACCTAAACTTCGCATAAGATATAATTGATAAAAATCAGTTTGCTGCTACTACCATTGGAAAACCAGCACCGAATTGAGCGGTAATAGAGATATATTTGATAAAAATTAGTTTTCTGCTACTGCCATTCAAAATATAACTGACCAACTGGTTCGAACACTAGGCAAAGTAAGACAGAAACAAGTAAATCGGCACCGAATTGAGCGGTAACAGAGTGGGGAGGGGAGACATGCAACTTACAGCATCACTCATGGACTTCCACTTCTCACCACCGGCCTTGCCAATCTGCAATTGAACCAACCTAAACCATATCAGGACACAGAATTCACAAGGAAACTCATCTCGCAGCACCACCAGTTTGAACGAACAACGAGACATAGGCAGATGGGGGATGCTTACCATGGAGACATGCTTGACGCCGGGGTGCTTCTCCTTGTATTCCTTCCTGAAGTTGTCCCTGCGAAGACGAAACACGCACCAAATCCTCGGTCAGGACGCGACGCCACACAACAGAAGCAACACGAATCAAACCAGGAACCAAGACCGGGACTCACATGAAGATGAAGAAAGCTCTCGGGGGCGCGTGGGCTTGTTGGGGTCCTTCTCAGCCTTGATCTTCTTCACCGCAAGCCTGCGCCACCATAATGGAAACAATTGCAGCAAACCAAACCGAGTCAGAACCCGACGTGAAATAGCAACAGCCACCACGGGAAACAAAAACGAGATGAGGAGACGAGGGTGGGAGGGGTCGGGACCTGGAGTTGCCGGCGTGGGAGCCCACCTTTGTTACTATGTTAAAGAAAGTTGATTTGCCAACGTTGGGTAACCCCACCTGCATGAAACATCAATAGTAAACTTCATATATCCTCTTATTCCTCTACTTGGCAACAGCAGAATAGTGCGCCAATCAACATACAACAGAAGAGTAGTCCATTATGATTTATGATGAAATCTGAGATCGAATAAAGGATTATTGGTAAACACCATCAATGAGACTAGAAGTGCGGCAAGGGCAACTCATGAAACTTCTTGAACAGTAGTAGTACATAGTAACATGCTAGTGTTGTCCAAGCATACTGAGTGTCCACCCTGAGCAGTCAAGATAAGCACATGCCAAATCTAAATCCATAACCAACTGCAGCTTCTTCTTTTATAGTCTACAACAACATAGTTCAGTAGGAAATCAGAATAGAATTGGACAACACCGCCCACCCGATTGAGCGAGCCACATGAATTGTTGCTTGAGTTGACTTGAGAAAGCGATAGTACGCTGAAGGAATAAGCTATAGTCCGGGTCAATCAGATGCAGTCATCTTTGACTCCAGTTCTTAATAGTATTCTGGAGTACATTGCTTGATGTAATAATCCAGTTCAATTCAATTTCAAGTTTCAATTTCAGCAGCGTAATAATTACTTATAACTTGCTTGTCTTTAACTGATAAAAATACATTTACACTTTGAAACAGAGGGAACCTGAAATGGACTAGGTTAAAATCCCACTGTGGTCACTATCCACAACATTATTTCAGCTAAAATGGACTCATCATCACGTCAATTCACTATTGTTTCCTTCCGCTTTTTTATACTAATGCGCCTCAAAATTCCTTGATTCTCATACCAGGAATACAATCAACTAACGGCTCAGAGCTTAGAAACAACACTTGGGTGCAACGACAACACACTAGAAACTGCCATCATCAAACACTAATAAAAAAGATTAGATGATCCCAAAGTGAGTGACAAAATCTTAGTATGACATCATCACTCATTTGGACTGCAAGCCCAATGCAATGCATACAATGCAAGTTTAAAAAGAAATCAATCATCTAAACACGGTACCTGAGTCGCACGTCATTTCCTCTCAAAACCAGGACTCTCTTCTACACATGACATGATGTTCCTTTCTAATGTGTGTGGATTTCAATATAAAGAGTGGAAACAAATACTGATAATTCAACAAGTCAAAGTAGAAAAAAATTTAGTCCTTGTCTTGGCAAAATGGACATATACTCTACGCATTGTGTCATTAAATGTGACCAAGTTATCATGAAAAATAATAAATTTGTAATACGGTAATTCTTTTAAAAAATTGTTATCAGAAATGAGCTATCATGTGTGAAGATTCATGGCTGTCAAGTCAAATGATCAATTTTATGGCCACATTCATCGCATAGTTTGGTCAAATGATTTCATATTATGCACAAGGGTGCATATTGGAATGGCAAACAATGTTGCCTAAGGAAGTTTTGATTTTCTTTGGACGAAAAAATCATTTTCCTTTTTTCGAGTGCCCAAAAGGAGGTTTTTTTGTGAAGGACCTCCCAAATAATTGTTGCAAAATTGGACCAAATCATTTTTATAAAATACTATGACATATTTAATAAACAATTGACCAAATGGTTGGGTGTAAAAAGTTTTGATCCAACTCTCATGAAAAAGACAAATTTCCACCGATTCAGTTGGAAGCGGGTCAAATTTGAACTGTAGCTGCCTTGTAATTTGCTCTTTATTTTTTCCAAAAATCATTTCTAGGTACATAAGTATCTATTTAATCAGAGAAACACCAAAAAAATTCCAAGATTCAACCACTAACTAGGAACGGTCATTCCCGCCGTTTTGACCACATTTTGAAACGGGCATAAACAATTAAAAAAATCAAAAAAATTGGGAAACCTTCGCATTGTGTCATTATATGTGGCCAAGTTCCCAGGAAAAATAACAAACTTGTAATACGGCAATTATTTTAAAAAAGGGTTCTCAGAAACGAGCTATCACGTGTGGAGATCAATGGCTTTCAAGCCAAATGATCAATCTTATGGCCACATTCATGGCATAGTTTGTTCAAATGATCTTATATTATGCACAAGGGTGCATATTGGAATGGCAAACAATGTTTCCTAAGGAAGTTTTCATTTTCTTTGGACGAAAAAACCATTTTCCATTTTTCGAGTGCCCAAAAGGAGGTTTTTTGTGAAGGACCTCCCAAATAATTATTGCAAAATTGGACCAAATCATTTTTCTAAAATACTAGGACATACTTAATGCACAATTAACCAAATGGTTGGGTGTAAAAAGTTTTGATCCACCTCTCATGAAAAAGACAAATTTCCACCGATTCAGCTGGAAGCGGGTCAAATTTGAACTGTAGCTGCCTTGTAGTTTGCTCTTTATTTTTTCCAAAAATCATTTCTAGGTACATAAGTATCTATTTAATCAGAGAAACACCAAAACAATTCCAAGATTCAACCACTAGCTAGAAACGGTCATTCCCGCCGTTTTGACCGCATTTTGAAACGGGCATAAACAATTAAAAAATCAAAAAATTGGGAAACCTTCGCATTGTGTCATTATATGTGGCCAAGTTCCCAGGAAAAATAACAAACTTGTAATACGACAATTATTTTAAAAAAAGTGTTCTCAGAAACGAGCTATCACGTGTGGAGATCAATGGCTTTCAAGCCAAATGATCAATCTTATGGCCACATTCATGGCATAGTTTGTTCAAATGATCTCATATATTGTGCACAAGGGTGCATATTGGAATGGAAAACAATGTTGCCGAAGGAATTTTTCATTTTCTTTGGACGAAAAAACCATTTTCCATTTTTCGAGTGCCCAAAAGGAGTTTTTTGTGTGAAGGACCTCCCAAATAATTGTTGCAAAATTGGACCAAATCATTTTTCTAAAATACTAGGACATATTTAATGCACAATTGACGAAATGGTTGGGTGTAAAAAGTTTTGATCCACCTCTCGTGAAAAAGACAAATTTCCGCCGATTCAGGTGGAAGTGTGTCAAATTCGAACTGCAGCTGCCTCATAGTTTGCTATTTATTTTTTCCAAAAATCATTTCTAGTTACATAAGTACCTATTTAATCATAAATACATGGTTTGGTGGCGATACGTTGAGGTTTGGGCGGTGGCCGAGGCCCCCAACTCTAGAGCGCGTAAACTCGCATGCCCGCCGCGTGATCACCGCGTGACCGTGGCGTTGCCATGTGTTATGGGAAGCCTAGGCATGTTTAATGGGTTGGGCACTCCCCGGGTAGGTGCTAGGAATAAAATTACAACACAAGATTCTCACAAGGAGACCGATCGATGCTCAAACATGAATTAGCAGCCAAGTGTTTGATTAGCGGTACGAGAAATATACATGGCTAATGGGCGTGAGTTTTGGCTGAGGATTATCAGTTACTAAGAAGACCGTCTTCACAAATTTTCAGCTTAAAAGGAGGAGCCTAGATGGTACTTGCTTTGCAAAGTACCACACTGGACATAAATACGAATGTTGAAGCTGTGCCTAAAATAATGAATGGATTGAGGTGGAATTTGGTGGAGGATGGTTATTTGGGCATAGGAAAGCACCGTAGAAAATGGATACTATTTGGAGATGCCGAAGTGGTACTTCCTTCACAAAGTGTTGTTCTGAACAGAATAGGAAAATGAATATTGTTGAGTTATTTTTGAACTAGGAAAGGAAGGTTTTTGACATATTTGATGAAGATATGATCCAAAAAATTTATGAGAATTTTTTGGGAATTTTTGGAATAACAGAAATATAGGTTGCTTCACAACCTAGGGAAAAAATTGACACATGGACATGACACATAGGCAAAACTGATGAGATGGCGCCTAGTCATCACAACCCATCACAATCTACAAGGTTATGACCATCTATATTGGTTGTTAACAACTAGAAATAAGGTAGGGGACCAGCACGGTTTTCTTTATGACCATTTCGTGTAAGGAAATTACGACCTTTATGACCAAAATGGCCGCAATGGTTTAGGGTTTGGATCCCCCCGAATAGCTTTTGACCAATTGGTCTCAAATGGTCATAGATCTATGACCAATTCTTCCAGGGTCAGTGACAGAAGGTCACTAGTTGACATATTTCTTGTAGTGGTGGGAGGGAAGAAGGAAAGGGGGGGGCTCCCAATTCGGATTGGGCTTCGGGGGGGGGGGGGGGCGCCCCCCTCCTTTGCTTCTTCTCCCTCCTTTCCACTAAGGCCCAATAAGGCCCATATACCTCCCGGGGGGTTCCGATAACCTCCCGGAGCTCCGGTATTGTCCCAATCTCACCCGGAACATTTCCGGTGTCCAAATATAGTCGTCCAATATATCGATCTTTATGTCTTGACCATTTCGAAACTCGGCGTCAAGTCCGTGATCACATCCGGGACTCTGAACAACCTTTGGTACATCAAAACTCATAATAAAATTGTCAACAAAACCTTAAGCGTGCGGACCCTACGGGTTCGAGAACTATGTAGACATGACCGAGACTTGTTTCCGGTCAATAACCAATAGCGGAACCTGGATGCTCATATTGGCTCCTACATATTCTACGAAGATCTTTATCGGTCAAACCGCATAACAACATACTTTGTTCCTTTTGTCATCGGTATGTTACTTGCCCGAGATTCGATCGTCGGTATCCAATACCTAGTTCAATCTCGTTACCGGCAAGCCTCTTTACTCGTTACGTAGTGCATCATCTCGTAACTAACTCATTAGCTACATTGCTTGCAAGGCTTATAGTGATGTGCATTACCGAGAGGGCCCAGAGATACCTCTCCTACAATCGGACTGACAAATCCTAATGTCGAAATACGTCAACTCAACAAGTACCTTCGGAGACACCTGTAGAGCACCTTTATAACCACCAAGTTACGTTGTGACGTTTGGTAGCACACAAAGTGTTCCTCCGGTAAGCGGGAGTTACATAATCTCATAGTCATAGGAACATGTATAAGTCATGAAGAAAGCAATAGCAACATACTAAACGATCAAGTGCTAAGCTAACGGAATGGGTCAAGTCAATCACATCATTCTCCTAATGATGTGATCCCGTTAATCAAATGACAACTCATGTCTATGGTTAAGAAACTTAACCATCTTTGATTTACGAGCTAGTCAAGTAGAGGCATACTAGTAACACTATGCTTGTCTATGTATTCACACATGTATTATGTTTCCGGGTAATACAATTCTAGCATGAATATTAAACATTTACCATGATATGAGGAAATAAATAATAACTTTATTATTGCCTCCAGGGCATATTTCCTTCAGTTGGCACCATGATTCTTTGTACGGCTGACCTGTGAAAAATAAATCGAGCACTCTTTCCGTGATCCCCAAGTACACGGAGTATACTAGTAGCAAATCCAACAAGATAGCTTCTGGTCTTCACATAGAGTGGCTCCAGCTGGCTCAACTTCAATGCTAGCTTTGCCTTGCCAAAACCTTTTCCCTTCCGATGTAGTACTTCCTATTGATGTTTGCACATCCGTGTACCGGCCTCCAAGAGAAACGCGTCTCATCCAGGGACTCGGTCCCTTCTTTTTTTCTCAAAGAAAATCTCTTGTGTTGCCTTGGTACAGCACAACGCAATAGCATCTCGCTCTAGCAGCAGGACAGGTCGGTGGATGCCAGTTTTGGCCGACTTTTGGATCTTGACACTGGGGGTCGCCCAGGGGTGTGAAAGCTGGGACCTTTCCACTCATCTCTTTCGTTGGGGTGCAACGGGTCTCGGGTGAGGTGGTGTTGAGGTCTTGGATGCAGGGGCGGCGGCCCTGGTGGTCTTAGCGTGGTGCTCGTGGGTAGAGCCCGTGCCTTGGTGCTGCCCGACCACCATGGCCGTGTGGGCGGCATGGTGGCTGGGGTGTGGCGTTCGGTGACGATGAGTGTTGGCCGGGGTGAAAACCTGTTCTATCTTCGGACGGACTGGCGGCGGCGAAGATCGTTCCCTTCTTGAAGGCATCGTAGCGGCTCTCATTGCCCGTCATGCGGTTCCGCAGGAAACTCTGATCTTTGGATCGGGCGGTGGCGGCGCTCCGATGTCGTTCCCTCCTGAAGGCGCTGCCTTGGAGCGCATGGTTCGTCATATGTAGTGTTAGAATAAATCTGAGGCATATACCGTCGATCATCCGAGGACCAAGCAATCACACGAGCACGACACCGAGATTTGTTAACGAGGTTCACCAATATGGCTACATCCCCGGGGCCTGACTATGGCGCTCCTCCCCATGACACCGCTACAATACCGCACCCGGTCTCCCTGGACACCGGCACATGCCGCCGACTTTCCCTGCGTTCCGGTGCTATTATGTTGGCATAGGTTACATCGTGTGTCTACCCCCGCTATATATGAGAGGCCTAGGATAGAAGTGTCCTACTTGGACACGACTACATATCCTATGTAAACACAATACAACTACAATTCCAACTGTAACCTACCTTGTACACAATATTCGACACAACTCCAACATGTAGCTTCATCTCTGCATGGTGGTAGTGCTAGGGGTGGTGTTGCTGCGCTCAGCATCTATGTATCCTGCCCTGGGGGTGTGCGTATGTTGCGGTGCCGGGGCGTGTGTTTGTACTGGGTGCTTGTTGATTGGTGCTTTATATATAAAGCGGGGCGAAAGCCTTTTTCGGTAATGGTACATGTCACTTCTGGTGGATTGCGTTTCGTAGTGTATGTTGGGGTTCTGCCAATAATTGAGCATTTAACCATATGTAGTTTCCTAGCAACTTAGTTTATAATCAACTTAATTTATTCATTTCCTAGTCATTTAGTTCTTCATTGTCATCTATCCACGTCTGAAACTAGATTACTATTTTGATAAATGGGGGGCACGCTAGGTGATGTTCTGCTAGCTTGCATATCTTAGCTTTGATCTTATATAGTAAGTTGGCATGTTTGTCGCCTGGTTATGTACCCTAGCCGGACCCTCCTGAAAACTTCTAATAGGGCAGTTCAGTCTTTGCTTTTCTGTCTATGGCAGCTACTCTCCGGTTGCCGCCGAGCGCTGTTAACAGTTTTATGTTGGTTGTCGTTGCCTTGACTTTATAAAGTTGGGGCGGGGGGAAACCCCTTTTGATTCAAAAAAAATCCAAGCGTGAGTTGAGTAACGGGACAGTCATCCATTATATGTCTATCTTCCTCTCCCTTTCTACTACCGAAAAAGGCTTTTGCCCGCTTTATATATAAAGCAAACCGTCACAAGCATAACAAGGCCAACACAGGTAGCAACAAGCACACACACAAAAGTCATACAGAAGGAGGTTATGAGGGCACCAGCTCAACAAGCCCTAAAAAATAAAAGAGGTACAAGCCGCGCAGGAGATCCATGGAGATAATCCGGGTCAGACGAAAAGCCAAGGATCTAAAGACGGCGGTGATCTCGTCGATGGCAACTCTAGTCTGGCCGCGGGTTCCACGGCTGCAAAATCCACAAAGTTTGTAGATCGCATCAGACAACCACCACAAGGGAGCGCACTCAATAACAAGCTTGTTGCGGATCGTCCATAATGTCCATGCTAGCACCCCGATCGCCAGCCACCTAATGTGGCGAGAGCTATGGGCGGAAGCTTGAAATTCCTCATATAGATCTGGGAAGTTAGAGTAGCACCACCCGCCCCCAAGCACTTCCCTGAAGCAACTCCAAAAGAATTGAGCCGTATCACATGAGAAGAAAAAAAAATGTGGTTGGATTCCTCCTCTGTGTCGCACAGAGGGCAGAAGCCATCCCCGGGGCCGTTGCGTTTGAGAACCTCCACCCCTAAAGGTAATCGTCTGCGGATCCATTGCCACATGAAAATTCTAATTTTCAGCGGCAATCTAATCGTCCATAGCTGGACAAGCGGTTTCGGGGTTGGAGAAGCCGAAATGGCCTGGTAAAGGGACCTAATGTTGAATAGACCATTCCCTTCAAGGTTCCAAGAGACCTGTACGGCTCTAGGTTTGGAGTGTGAAGGGCAATACACTTCAGTAAATCTTCCCAAGCAGCCTGCTTGGAAGGACCAAAGGTGCGATGGAAGGCGATGCTCCCTAAGTCAATAAGGGCAGCCTCAACAAATAAATGGGGGGCAACACAAATGGAGAATAACTCCGAGAAACGAACGGCGAGGGGGGGGGGGATTGCCCACCCAGCGGTCGAACCAAAATAGGGTGGAAGATTTGGACTCCACCGAGATCGTGGCCTAATGCGAAGGACAGGGGGAGCTGAATAATAGATTACCAGAATTGGGAACCACCCAAGCGTTGATAAAATGTGAGGGGTTAGCTCCGAAGGTACTTCACCTTGATAATGTCTAGGCCAAGGCCGCCGTCATTATTAGCTATCCTCCATAGCCATTTGGTAAGGAGCGCGATATTCATATGCTTGGAAGACATGAACCCCATGCTCCCTTGGTTCTTTGGGAAACAAATGTCGGCCCAACGAACCATGTGGCGTTATTGTTTATCGCCCTCACCCGCCCAAAAGAATTTCGATTGGAACTTCACGATGTCATGATGAAGGGTTTCGTATAGGCTATAGAAGCTCATGATGAACATGAGCAAGCTCGACAAAGACGGGTTAATCAAAATGGTCCGAGGCACCTTGAGAGCCAGCGGCCCTGCCAAGGCGTGATCCTATGTTGAACCTTGGTCACAATCGGCCTAAGGTCCAACACAAGAAGTCACGAGTCACTAATAATAGGGATTCCCATGTAGGAAGTCGGAAAGGACCCTAGCGGGCAGTTGAGGCGATCCGCAATGCTTTGCCTCTCATCCTCAGGATAGCTAAGAACCATCACTTCACTCATTGAGAAGTTGATGGCAAGTCCCGACATCTACTGAAAGCAGAGGAGTCAAGCTAAGAATCTCTTAAATTATGTTTATATACACTTATTCATTTGATTTTGTGTTAATTCATTCTGCAATCAGTCTTCAGATTAATTGAGGAAAATTATTTTTTTAGTATGCATTTATCTTTCTTTTTTCTTCGGTGTTATTCTGAATAATCAATGCCTCTCTTCTCAGTTTTTTCGGTGTCTTCTTTCACCATGTTAGTCATTGAAGAAAAGTATATTCTTCATCTCCAGTCAGCTCTTTCATCAGAGACCTTTTGAGCAATCATTCCCTCTTTTTTATTTCATTCACTTTCATTAGTCATGGGGTTGTTCTCCCTTTCTTTGTTTATTAGCCCTTCTCATTTTCCTCATTCCGTTTATTGAAAACTTTTCATTTACTTCTTTCTTTTTCTTGTCATTGTTCTCCGTTCATTCTTTTTTTTGACAACTAAATCTTCCTATTTATTCACATGTGATAACATTTACATCTTTCAGTATCAGAAGAAGTAAAGCATTTGGAGCAACATCTAACCACTCATTACAAAAGCTAAATCTAGCAGCACAGGCTAGTTCATGTGCAACACCATTTGTCTCTCTAGGACATTGTTCTCCTTTCATTCTTCATTCCTCATCCTTCAGTTTTCATTTTTCCTTTAGTCCCTTTATTATTTGTTCTGGCATTTATTTCAGTATCTTTCTTCAGCCATTTGCTTCTTCATTTATTTATTCAGTTTGTTCATTCTTCATTTTTTCCCTTCGGAATTTTGTTTTCTCCAGTCGATGTTTGTTTTTCACTTTAGTAACTTTCTTTTGCATTTCGGTTGCTTCATTCTCAGTATTTTAATTACTTAGGCATCTTCTTCAGTTTTTAGTCAATCTATCCTTCTGCTTTTTCTCATTTTCATGAATTATTCGGTTTTCATTGACACTTTCCTTTAGCCTTTTCTCAATTTCATCAGTTTTCGTCCGTACTTTTAGTGTTAGGTGTCATTTTGTTCAGTATCGTGTTTAGTTTAGGTGTTTGGTGTCATTTTCTTCTGTTCGGGCTATCTTTTTATTTTTATTTTTTTAGAAAAGGGGCTATCTTTTTATTAGTATCCAGATTTGAAGCCCCTTTGTTTTTCTTAGTAAATGTTCAATCAATCACTACATCAGTAAAATCTGTTTCCTAGTCATTGTTTTTTGCTTTAATAAGTTATTTCATTCTTTAGTTCTGAACTACTCTCATTCTTCAATCCAAGTTTTAGAATGACTCTCTATCTCTATAACATCCTGTTCCCTTGTCTTCAAAAGCATACTAGCATGCCTGGGATTTTTCAGCTTAGGCCTCATTTGGTTCCAAGGGATCCTCCCGGGATCCCCGTCGTTTCCCTGGGTGGGAATACCAGGAGTTAACTCTATCCCGGTTTTATTGGGGGCCCATTTGGTGCCAACCCGGGGAGGCATTTTCTTCCTCGACCCACCCCAATTCCCTGGGCTGGAAACCATCGCCTCGCTAGGTCAGGAGAATTCTCCCCGTCCTCACGATGCGCCGCTCGCAAGTCTTGGAATCGAACTCCACCGCGACATCCTCTGCTAAAATTGACGACGGCGCCTACTTCCTCATCATCCCTCCCCGCTCCCCCTCCCCAACTAGGGATGGCACCCGCAGGGTTTGGGTACGGGTGGAGCCACCCCATACCCTTACCCATCCCCTCTGAGCTTACCCATCACACTTACCCATACCCATGATGGGTATAATTTTTTCCCATACCCGTTACCGACAAGGTACATGGGTACCCATGGGTAGAATTACCCATGTTTGCAAAGCATCAGTTTGAACTACTCATAGTCATAAAAACAACATATAATTATAATTTATAAACAACAATAGATTATAACAACAACAACACACTTTTAAACAACAACACATCATAAACAACATCATATTTAAAAAACAACATCACTTTCTCATAAACAACAACACATAAAAACATTATCACACAGTCATATATTTTTGAGTTCACAAATTCATGATAAAGTGTAGAGATAATTTTGAGTTCATATAGATTTTATATGGGTACATGGGTATGTGGGTATGGGTTACATGATCCCATACCCGTACCCACTCTACCCGATGGGTTTAACATTTCCCTATTCATATACCCATGGATAATTTTTTGTCCCATACCCTTACCCTAATAGGGTTTTTACCAGCAGGGTACGTGGGTAATGGGTACCCATTACCATCCCTATCCCCAACGCACACCAAAGGGCCGTGTGAATTTTCCCCGGGTTGGTTGTTTTACCAAGATTATTCCATCCAGGCCGTCTTTTCCCTGGAGATTTCTCGCTCCACGTCCAAACAATTTGTTGATAAAAAAAATAAGAATATGCAGATGGCTGACGGCATTTTTTCTTGGGGTTAGAGAGTTATACATGCAGTCAGTAGTTTTGCATCAGTTGTTTTCAGTGTTAGGTGTCATTTTCTTCAGTCATTTGAGTTACCATATAGGTCGTTTCTCGCTTTTTTGTTCCTTTTCTGATTGGAAGCGAGCAAGATTGCACAACCAAAGCCCTCCTGCCCGAGAAAAGAAAGGACATACTCCTCTGTTTGAATCGAGGTTCTGCTTCCGCTGCCACTCCAGGAATCAGCAATTCATCCGGTGACTTCACGGTCGCCAAAGAAGCCTCAAGAAGCATCAAACATTTACGATGAGATCCATGGAGCTATTCTGAGATAGCAAGCACTAGCTCCCAGTGCGACTTCATAAAAAGGCCAACTTCCATTCACCAAACCCAGGTTCAAGAAATCGTCGAGTTCACTCTCATGTCTGAGTGAAAAAAAAATCATATTTGTTAGTATATTAGTTTAGCAAGTTTTTAGACACTTCAGTAGTTTTCAGGGTTAGGGGGTTAAGAGTTTCTTGGGGTTAGTTATCTCGTTTAGCAAGATTTTAGACAATTTTCATTTCTATTTACTTTTTAGTCCTCCTTTTCGCAGTTTTTAATTCTTCATTTTCCAGATCAAATAACGCCCTAGAAATGGATTGAATGGGGGTGTCACTGGCATCCTCCAGTCAATATTCAGTTTATGAGTTTTCACATTGTGTTTTCAGACAGTTTTCAGTCTATTCATTTACCATTTCAGTACAAAAACGCTGACGGCGGTATCACTTCCAGTGGCTGTAGCAGCCCAGAAGGAGCTGCCTGTTGCCTGCGGGGCTCAAGTGATGTTACTTTTCAGTAGCTGTAGCAGCAAAAACCAAAGCCTTGTATATTCTGACGGCTAAACTGGTAAGCATCTCACGAACAAAATACTTTATCCACGTACCTCGTCACCATGGTGCGTATGTGTGTGTTTAAAAATGTGAGGCTAAGGTTAACCATCCACCTAATTTTTGGTCTGAGTATAACTTTTTAGTCTTTAGTGCACACTAAGTTTCTTTGTCAGTAACCAATTAGCCAACAGAAACATACATGCAAGGAAGGGGACGAGAGCATGAATGCATGCATGCAGCTAATAGTAATTGTTATACTCTAGTTATCGTTTTAGTTATTTCATTGTCATTTGATAATTGAATTACCAGTATGTGGTCGGTCAGTATTGGATGTTTTTGAAGACAATGGTCAACAAGTTATTTTGAGTTCATGCATGAGATGCATCCTGGAGTTCTTCAGTACTTCATTCTTCCTGAGTATTCCTTCAGTTAGTCTATGTCCATTCATTCAGGCATCAACTCTTCATTTTCCATTTATGTGCTTTTTGTTGTCAGTCTTAGATCGAGGTGGTTGGGAGCCATCTTTCCTTTCTTCTTCATTTTTTCTTGGACCTGGCTAAGCTATCAGTCAGTGAGCTAGAGTCTACTTTTTACTTCTTCTTAGTCATCTTCAGTCTTTCATTTCTCTCTTAGGGGTTGGCGCAGTTAGGGGACAGGTTGAGTGAGCTGAATATGATGATTGTCTTGAGCACCATCTAAGTAGCAGATTGTTAGACGGTAATAGTTTTTTGCAAGGGCCAGTTAGGGGACAGGCTGAGTACCAATATTTGCTTAAAGGTCCAAGACGGGAAGGTAGAATTCGACCTGAAACCGGATGGAAAACAGACTTTTTTCAGAGTGACCATTGACTGAAATTACAACGATACATGTGTCACAAACTGACTGGAAAACTAAAAACGACCTAAACCAAATGGAAAACACATGACTGATACCTTAGATACTCCCAATTAAGAAGGCCAATCTTTCCTTGACTAATCTGTTCTACACTGCCTCCATTCAATTAGGTAAAATATTCAAATTTATTATAAGTGTCTGACAATCGAAAATAACAGAGGATCTTCCAAATCTTGTGCAGGAGCTGAGGAGCAGAGGGACGGTTCAGTTAACGCTTAGGCTAAGCTTCACTGCCTAAAAATAACAGGAAAATCTTGTGCTACGCTTTCTTTGCGACAAGAGGGAGATTCTAATTTCACGAACTGTATTTATATAATGTAAGTTCTTAGTTCTAAAGAACGAAAATTATATACATGAAGGGAATCAACAATATAAAGTGAATGATCGACTCAATGAAGAGAAAGCATAACAAAAACAGAGTCTACAATAATATTCTAGTACTTCATTTTCTAACAATGGTTACTGGATCACTCGTACAGATCGTCTTCATCCTCATCAGCTGCTCTTGTTCTTACAAGTTCAATTCAAAATTAATCGGACATTAATCAGGCAACTATTTTCCCATTTTTTAAATTTTCCCGTGGCCTTGTGCAGGAGCAGAGAGAACGATGGTAGTTTCGTGTAACTGAGGGTTCAGTTAACGGTTAGGCTAGTTTTCAGAGTCTCATCACTGCCTACAAATAAGAGGAAAGCACAGCAAGGAGTTATTATTTCATCAACTGTATTTCTATGATGTATGTAAATTCTTACAATGAAAATTACATACATGGAAAGAATCAACAAAAACAAAGTCTATAATATTCTGGTACTCCTACTTCATTTTCTAGCAATGGTTACTGGATCACTTGTACAAATCGTCTTCATCCTCATCAGCTGCCGCGGTGTGGACGGCTGCTTCTGCCGTGTGTGGCTGCGCCGGGAAGCGGAACTCGGTGCCGAACCCCCTAGACTGTTGCAGCGTCTGCGCGAAGGCCTGGTACTTCCTGATGTCGGCGTCGCTCACGCTCCTCCTCGCATACTTCATTGACTCCTCGAAGTGAACCGCCTTAATCTGAGCCACCTCGTCTTCTTGCCCGCCGTCCACCTCCATGGTGTCTTTCCCCATCCTCTGCCTCTCCATGTCCTTTTCAATCTCCTCCCTGATGGCGTACTTGCACGCCCTCTGGCAGATCTCTGTGATGTCGGCACCACTGAAGCCGGCGGTGAACCTTGCGAGCGCTCCGAGGTCGACGTCCTTGGCCACGGGAGACTTCCGGAGGCAGGCCTTGAAGATCTGGTGCCGCGAGGCCTCGTCCGGCAAGGGGATGTAGATGAGCTGGTCCAGGCGGCCGGGACGGAGCAAAGCCGAGTCAATAATGTCCGGCCTATTGGTGGCGCCGATGATGAAGACCGTCTTCTTGGCGTTCATGCCGTCCATCTCGGTGAGCAGCTGGTTCAGGACCCTGTCCGCTGCGCCGCCGGCGTCGCCAACCCTGCCGCCCCTCTGGGTCGCGATGGAGTCGAGCTCGTCAAAGAACAGTACGCACGGCGCGGACTGACGCGCCTTATCGAAGATCTCGCGCACGTTGGCCTCACTCTCGCCGAACCACATGGTGAGCAGCTCTGGCCCCTTGATGCTGATGAAGTTGGCCTGACACTCGTTGGCGATGGCCTTCCCCAGCAAGGTCTTGCCGCATCCTGGTGGCCCGTAGAAGAGGACGCCCTTGGACGGCGACATGCCGAACTTCTCAAATTTCTCTGGGTGCTCGACCGGGTACTGTACGGTCTCTTGCAGCTCCCTCTTGACGCTGTCGAGGCCGCCGATATCGTTCCAGCTGACGTTGGGCACCTCGACGACGGTCTCACGAAGCGCGGACGGGTTGGTGCCGACGAGAGCCGTCTTAAGTGCTGAAATCTGAGATGGGCTCTAGGCCCATATTGCAATTTCTGAAAAATCTCTAAGGGCCCATGTGGGATATATGGCACTAGGTGTGGTGGGAAGTTTAGTCCCACCTTGGAAGTGGAAGGAGAGTTGGAGTGGTTTATAAGGGTTTCTCTCCTACATGCTATTGGAGCTTGAGAAGAGAAGAGGCCCTCGCGCGCTCCTCCTCCGCCGCCCGCCTCGACGCGCCGCGCCGCGCCGCGCCGCGCCGCGCCGCGGGTTGCGGGAATGAGCCGAGCTCACACCTACGCGCTTATTTTTGCCAGCCACTAACGGAGAGGTTCTGACAGCAGGGCCACGATCGGAGACGTCGGATCGTGGGCTGTCACGGACTCGGACGTGGGTCAAGCCCACGTCTCTCCACGCGGCTGCGCCTATATAAGCGTGCGCCGTCTCCTAACCCTAGCCGCAACGAACAGATCACATCTGCTCACGCGCACACCCACCGTCGTTCCTTTGCTGCTGCTGCCGCCGGCGACTCCATCCCGTCCGCCGCGTACACGGTCGACGGGAGAGCAGGTCTCCGAAACCACGCCCTTCTGGTTCCTGTACGGGGTGAGGGGCGAATAGGTTTTTGGGCAGCGATTACGCGACTGCTCGCTTCCGATCGTCTACTTCCTCTACGTCCGCGTCGCCTTCATCATCACCATGTCCACCGACGCCGACCGTGCCGTCACCGAGAAAGCTGAGGCCGACAAGAAGGCCGCTGAGGACGCTTCTGCTGCTGCTGTCACCGCGGCAGCGGCTTCTGCATGGCCTATTGGAGGGTATACCGCGTTTATCCCTCTCCTGATAATTTCTGTATTAGCAGTGCTAGCATCATGTGTAGATCTGTCTACTATTTGCGAAGTACGTGCTTGCTTAGATCAGTACCAATATGCTCCTAGTTCTATTAATGCCATGCTAGTCATCTACTTATGGATTAAATTAGTCGAAAAATTGCCTATTTACTCAGCAATCCAAAAACCTATTATGTGTAGGAACTTTTCGGCAAGTGGCTTAGCCGCTGCACTGAAACCGGATAAGTTTACCGGTACGCATTTTAAGCGTTGGCAGACAAAGACCACTTTATGGCTCACGGCTATGAACGTGTTCTGGGTAGCCGGTGTGTCCACTGGAACGATTGCTCCTGAACAGGAGAAGGCGTTCAGGGAGGCAACCACTGTGTTTATCGGAGCTGTTCTTACCGTGATCGGAGATAAACTGGTCGACGCATATTTACATATGCATGTCGCCAAGGACTTGTGGGAGGCGCTCGAATCTAAGTTCGGGGCTGCCGATGCAGGTAGCGAGATGTATATTATAGAGCAGTTCCACGATTACAAGATGGTTGAAAACCGTCCTGTATTGGAGCAGGCTCATGAGATTATATGCATTGTTAAGGAGCTTGAGCTTCTTAAGTGCGAGTTACCAGGCAAATTTGTCGCGGGCTGCATAATCGCTAAGCTCCCCAATTCCTGGAGGAACTTTGCCACCACTCTGAAACATCAGAGGCGTGAATTCTCTGTGGAGGATGTCATTGGCCATCTGAGTGTTGAGCAGAACTCAAGGGCAAAGGACTCGCACGGAAAAGGGGTCGAAGGAACTTCTGTGGCCAATATGGTGCATCAGAAGAACTCCAATTCCCACAAGCCCAGGGGAAAGAACGGTGTCCAACAGACTGCCGACTTTAAGAAGAAGGGTAAGAAGACCTTCAAGAAGAACAAGAAGGATGAGGGCTGCTTTACTTGTGGTTCGACTGAACATTGGGCCAACAAGTGCCCAAACAAGTTTAAGAAGTCAGGACAGGACTCCAAGTCTGTCAACATGATTGTGGGCAACAATGAGAATGGTGCATCTGGGTACGGTAATTTATTTACTGTTTTCTCAGTGTTTCAGCCTACCGATTGGTGGGTGGATACAGGTGCAGGTGTTCATGTGTGTGCTGACATTTCATTGTTCTCTTCTTACCAGGTCACAGGCCACGGGTCCGTATTGATGGGGAATGGCGCGAGTGCTTCTGTTCATGGTGTTGGCACGGTCGATCTGAAGTTTACTTCGGGAAGGATCGTGCAGCTGAAGAACGTGCAGCATGTCCCCGCCATCAAGAAGAACCTCGTTAGTGGCTCCCTTCTATGTAGAGAAGGGTTTAAGTTGGTATTCGAGTCTAATAAATTAGTTGTTACTAAGTATGGACTATTTGTTGGAAAAGGTTATGAGAGCGGAGGGATGTTCCGCCTTTCCCTCGCAGATTTCTGTAATAAAGTCGTGAACCATATTCATTCGAGTATTAATGAATCTGAGGTTTGGCATTCACGTCTTTGTCACATAAGTTTCGGTGTTATGACGCGGCTAGCTAAGTTGGATTTAATCCCGAGTTTCACTTTAGCCAAAGGTTCTAAGTGCCTGTCATGTGTGCAAGCTAAGCAACCTCGCCAGCCTCACAAGGCTGCGGAGGAGAGACACTTGGCACCATTAGAACTCATACATTCTGATCTTTGTGAGATGAACGGTGTATTGACTAAAGGTGGAAAGAAATACTTCATGACATTGATAGATGATTCCACTAGATATTGCTATGTGTATCTGTTAAACACTAAAGACGAGGCTCTACACTACTTTAAAATCTATAAGGCAGAAGTTGAGAATCAACTTGAAAAGAAAATTAAACGATTCCGTTCAGATCGTGGTGGAGAGTACTTCTCGAGTGAGTTTGATTCTTTCGGTGCGGAACACGGCATTATTCATGAGAGGACGCCTCCCTATTCACCCCAGTCAAACGGGGTTGCCGAGCGGAAAAACCGTACTCTAACTGATCTGGTTAACGCCATGTTAGATACGTCGGGTTTATCCAAGGCATGGTGGGGGGAGGCTATATTGACGGCATGTCATGTCCTGAATAAAGTTCCGATGAAGGATAATGAGATCACTCCATATGAGAGATGGACAAAGAGAAGGACAACACTCTCGTACTTGCGTACTTGGGGCTGTTTGGCGAAAGTCAACGTGCCGATCCCCAAAAAGCGTAAGCTTGGACCCAAGACTGTGGATTGCGTTAATTTGGGCTACGCTAAGAACAGCGTTGGCTATAGATTTCTAGTAGTGAAATCTGAGCTACCTGACCAGAAGGTCGGTACAATCATAGAGTCTAAGGATGCTACATTCTTTGAGGATATTTTTCCTATGAGAGATATGCAAAGCACTTCTAGACAGGAATCTGAGGAGACTCCTGAGCCTGCCATTCCTATGGAATATTATGAACGAACACATGATGAAAATCCCGAGGAGGATGACGAGGAAACCCTTGGTAGGGGCAAGAGACAAAGGACTGCAAAGACCTTTGGTGATGATTTCTTCGTGTACCTCGTGGATGATACTCCCACTTCTATTTTAGAAGCGTATGCCTCTCCAGAAGCTGACTACTGGAAAGATGCGGTCCGTAGCGAGATGGATTCCATCATGGCTAATGGGACATGGGAGATCACTGAGCGTCCCTATGGTTGCAAACCATTGGGATGTAAGTGGGTGTTCAAGAAAAAGCTTAGGCCCGATGGTACGATTGAAAAGTACAAGGCTAGGCTTGTGGCCAAGGGCTATGACCAGAAAGAAGAGGAAGATTTCTTCGATACTTATTCACCTGTGGCTAGACTGACCACCATTCGAGTATTACTCTCGTTGGCGGCCTCACATGGTCTTCTCGTCCATCAAATGGATGTTAAGACGGCTTTTCTGAATGGAGAGCTAAATGAGGAAATCTACATGCAACAGCCAGATGGCTTTGTGATAGATGGTCAGGAAAGGAAGGTGTGTAGGTTGCTGAAATCTTTATATGGTCTGAAGCAAGCACCTAAGCAATGGCATGATAAGTTTAATACAACACTGACATCTGTTGGCTTCGTTGTTAATGAAGCTGACAAATGTGTATACTATCGCCATGGTGGGGGCGAAGGAGTTATATTGTGCCTGTATGTTGATGACATACTGATATTCGGAACAAACCTCAAAGTCATTGAGGAGGTCAAATCGTTTCTGTCTCAGAACTTTGAGATGAAGGACCTTGGTGTGGCTGATGTTATATTGAACATCAAGCTACTGAGAGATAATGAGGGTGGGATCACACTTCTGCAATCCCATTATGTTGAGAAGGTGTTGAGTCGCTTTGGATATTCGGACTGCACACCATCTCAAACACCATATGATCCTAGCGTGTTGATTCGAAAGTCCAAAGGCATGGCTAAAGATCAATTGAGATATTCTCAAATCATTGGTTCACTGATGTACCTAGCGAGCGCAACGAGGCCTGACATCGCGTTTGCTGTGAGCAAACTGAGCCGGTTTGTTTCCAAACCGGGTGATGTACATTGGCATGCTGTTGAAAGAGTTATGCGCTATCTGAAAGGTACTATGAATCATGGACTTCACTATACCGGAAACCCGTCAGTACTTGAAGGGTATAGTGATGCGAATTGGATCTCTGATGCTGATGAGATGAAGGCCACAACTGGGTATATGTTTACTCTTGGAGGTGGCGCTGTTTCCTGGAAGTCTTGCAAGCAAACGATCTTAACGAGATCGACAATGGAAGCAGAATTAACAGCATTAGACACTTCTGGTGTTGAAGCAGGATGGCTTCGAGATCTATTGATGGACTTGCCACTGGTTGATAAACCGGTTCCGGCTATCCTTATGAACTGTGATAATCAGACTGTCATCACCAAGGTGAAGAGTTCAAAGGACAATATGAAGTCCAACAAACACATAAGAATGAGATTAAAAGCTGTCAGAAAATTAAGAAACTCCGGAGTGATAGCGTTGGACTATGTCCATACGGCTAAGAATCTGGCAGATCCCTTTACGAAAGGGCTATCACGTGTAGTGATAGATAGTGCATCGAGGGAGATGGGTATGAGACCCACATGAGTTGCCACGGTGGTAACCCAACCTATGTGATCGGAGATCCCGTGAAGTAGGACCTGGGAAACAAGCCAGTGGTGAACTGAGGAGAGTAACTTTACTAACCCACTCCGTTGGAGATGCAATACTCTCAGAAACTGTATGGAAGGATGACTACTGTCTTAATGTGTTCCAAGGCTTATATGCATAAGCAAGATGCTATCCTACAGAGTGATCTTTGGAGGAACACACCTATGTGAGCCCGACTGCTAGTCACAGTCTATGAGATTGGGGTGATCTCTAGTAAACTCATGAATAGGCCAGGAGTGTGACTTATATGCTCCACCCGAGGGGTCAGTCTTCGGCAGCCCAGTACTAGTAAGACATGTGGTGAAACTTCTTTACGCCAAACTGACAATTCAAGGCATAGTCCATTGTTCAGTTGTGAAGGAATGTAGCTACTTGCTCTAGGTGAAGCTCAACCTTAACAGGTCTTCACTGAAATACTAGTATATCAAAACAGTGTTTGGAACAGAGGACACTATGGGCCCTCGAGATCTGGTGGGGGATTGCTGAAATCTGAGATGGGCTCTAGGCCCATATTGCAATTTCTGAAAAATCTCTAAGGGCCCATGTGGGATATATGGCACTAGGTGTGGTGGGAAGTTTAGTCCCACCTTGGAAGTGGAAGGAGAGTTGGAGTGGTTTATAAGGGTTTCTCTCCTACATGCTATTGGAGCTTGAGAAGAGAAGAGGCCCTCGCGCGCTCCTCCTCCGCCGCCCGCCTCGCCACGCCTCGCCTCGCCTCGTCACGACGCGCCGCGGGTTGCGGGAATGAGCCGAGCCGAGCTCACACCTACGCGCTTATTTTTGCCAGTCACTAACGGAGAGGTTCTGACAGCAGGGCCACGATCGGAGACGTCGGATCGTGGGCTGTCACGGACTCGGACGTGGGTCAAGCCCACGTCTCTCCACGCGGCTGCGCCTATATAAGCGTGCGCCGTCTCCTAACCCTAGCCGCAACGAACAGATCACATCTGCTCACGCGCACACCCACCGTCGTTCCTTTGCTGCTGCTGCCGCCGGCGACTCCATCCCGTCCGCCGCGTACACGGTCGACGGGAGAGCAGGTCTCCGAAACCACGCCCTTCTGGTTCCTGTACGGGGTGAGGGGCGAATAGGTTTTTGGGCAGCGATTACGCGACTGCTCGCTTCCGATCGTCTACTTCCTCTACGTCCGCGTCGCCTTCATCATCACCATGTCCACCGACGCCGACCGTGCCGTCACCGAGAAAGCTGAGGCCGACAAGAAGGCCGCTGAGGACGCTTCTGCTGCTGCTGTCACCGCGGCAGCGGCTTCTGCATGGCCTATTGGAGGGTATACCGCGTTTATCCCTCTCCTGATAATTTCTGTATTAGCAGTGCTAGCATCATGTGTAGATCTGTCTACTATTTGCGAAGTACGTGCTTGCTTAGATCAGTACCAATATGCTCCTAGTTCTATTAATGCCATGCTAGTCATCTACTTATGGATTAAATTAGTCGAAAAATTGCCTATTTACTCAGCATTAAGGTGGTCATTGGTGACGGCCATGGAGTTCAAGATCTCGGCATCAATGGTGTCGTCCTCTAAGTCGATCACGTCCATCTTCTCCCTGATACACTGCAGCGCCGCCTCGGTGCAGAGCGCGGCCAAGTCGGCACCGACGTAGCCGTGCGTATCCTTGGCAATCACCTCTAGGTTGACGTCCTCGTCCAGCTTCATGTTTTTTGTGTGGATGCGGAGCACTTCGAGACGCCCGACCTCGTCGGGGACGCCGATGTCGATCTCGCGATCGAACCTCCCGAAGCGCCTCAAGGCAGGGTCGATGCTGTTGGGACGGTTTGTGGCGCCCATGACGATGACGTGCGCGCGGGCCTTCATGCCGTCCATGAGCGTCAGCAGCTGGGAGACGATGCGCCTCTCGACCTCGCCGTGAGTCTTCTCCCTGTTAGGGGCAATGGAGTCGATCTCGTCGATGAAGATGATGGAGGGCGCGTTCTTCTCGGCCTCCTCGAAGGCCTTCCTCAGGTTGCTCTCGCTCTCTCCGGCCATCTTGGACATTATCTCCGGGCCGTTGATGAGGAAGAAGAAGGCCCCAGTCTCGTTGGCCACCGCACGGGCGATCAACGTCTTGCCTGACCCGGGAGGGCCGTAGAGGAGGATGCCCTTGGGAGGCTTGACGCCAATGCTCTTGAAGATCTGCGGATGCCTGAGTGGCAGCTCGACGAGCTCCCTGATGAGAGTCAGCGGTTTCCCCATGCCACCCACGTCGTCGTAGCCGATGTCGTCAAGCCTCTCCTCGTCCTCCCGCTTTACCGGCTCGCCCTCGCAGAAGATCTCTGTGTCGGGCGCCACGATGCAGTACTCCACCGCGGGGTCGATCTCCATGACCTTGAACTCGACGCTCCGCATGCCGCCACGCACCAGGAAAAGGTCGCCCTTGTGGAGCGGGCGGTAGGCGTCCACGAAGTAGGGCTTGAGGTAGGCGTCGAAGAGGTTCCCGGTGATGCCCTCGACGGTGTCGTCCAGAGGGAGGATGTGCACGCGTCCGCCGAACTTGGCGTCGTGGCACAGGTGCACGGACGCGACGTCGGCGATGCGCACGCGCAGGTTGGAGCGGGCCACCTTGTTGATCCTGAGCTTGTGCCCCTCGCAGGTGTCGTCGGGCAGTGCCATGCAGACCGTGTTGTGGCGGCGTTTGCCCTTGAGCAGCACGATGTCGCCTTTGTATATGGAGAGCTTCTCCATGGTGTCGGGGTGGAGATTGCACACGGAGTTGTCGTCGGCCTCCTCCACCACCAGCCGGTTCGCCGCCTTCTTCGACGCCGCCGTGCTCGCCATCGCCTTCAACTCTCTTTGGTCGATGGACTTGCTGCGTCTCTGGTGTATTACTACTCTCGTTGGATGTTGTCGAGCGCTGATTTGCGTTGGTGTTGTGGTGAGCTGGAGAACCTTTATTGAAGGGAGGCACGGCCGACTCCGGTTGGAAGGCCCGTACGCTCGCATCTCAGTCCGAGCCCCGATCTTCGTTCGCGTCATATTCGGAAAAAAGTTCTGTGCAGACCGGCTGCAAAACAAATCCTGTGCATAACAGACGGCCACTGCATCCTACACCCGCATCTTTTATTATTGATTTTTTTATATTCAAATTCCTTGACAAAAAAAGATCTATAGAACAAGACCAATTTGAATATATTTGAACTAGTTCAAATTTTACTATTTTAAAAAATTGAAATACCATATTTCCGAAGATCCATATTTCAGTATTTCTTTTGTGAAGTTGTTTTTGTTCAAGCATTCCAGTTTCATTTATATTTCAAACATACGTACTAGCTTATTGAAACAAGTATTTTTCTTTAAATGAGTGAAATTAGGTCCTTAAAATAATTCAAGCATGTCTTTTCGTAGTATTTTCAAATGAGTGAAATCAGTTTTCAAAAATGAGTAAATGAGTTTTTTTAATGATATTTTCTAAATGAGTGAAATAGTTGGAAAATTGAAATCCTTATTTCAGTGTGTATATTGTGAGTACAATATATTTTCTGAAACAAGTGAAATGAGTGAAATCGATCCTTTGTAACGACTGAAATCACTTTTTTGAAACAAGTGAAAGAGTATTTCAATTGAGTGAGTGTAATGTGTTTTTTGAAATGAGTGAAATTAGTTTCTTCAAACAAGTGAGATGTAGTTTTAAATATATATTTTGTGATGAGTGAAATCAGTATTTTAAAATGAGTGGAATATAGTAGGGAGTCTAATGTGTTTTCTCAAGTGAGTGAAATCATTCTTTTGTAAATGAGTGTAATGTGTTTTCTGAAATGAGCAAAATAATATTTTTGAATTGAGTGAAATCGGTGGTTCGAAATAAGTGACATATGTATTTTAAAATGAGTAAATCATTTGTAAATGAGTGAAATATGTATTTCAAATTAGTGAAATAATTTGTTTCAAATGAGTAAACTCTGTTTATTGAAATGAGTGAAATCATTTTTTTAAACTCATTTGAAATATATTCAAGATTGATCTTGTTTTAAAAATCTCATCGTCGGGAACTCAAATATATATTCTCGCAAAAAAGGGAATTCAATATATGTATATATATATATATTCAATAACCAGATTTTTGTTTAAAGATATTGGTGTATTAATATCTCACAAGAAAATAAATGTTAGTTCTCTATGGGTGAAGAACCGAACCCTCTATACCAGCCCCCAAACGCCAGGACGGGTTGTCCGGTCAGTGTCCGGACAGAAAAACACCACCCAACCAGCCTCCCTATATACCCGGCCCAAACGCTTGAACTGGCCGGCACTCCCGATATACAGTTCAAATGTGAGGCGGATATGGGGACGCCCGGATGCACCCACCACATCTAATCTGGCCCTCTCTGGCCCACCCGACGCCACATAAGTTGGACCTTATATTTGCAATCCGGCCGAAACCCAACCCGCATTCCACCACTCGGCTCCCCCTCGAGTCCACTCCATCCGCCGACAAGCTCCCGTCCAGCGACATCCTATCTTCTCCGGCATGGCGGGCAGCAGATCCGAGTCCTACACCTCCAGATCCATTGACCCAGAGCTCATCTCACATAGCCCCAAGGAGGAGATGACTGTCTGCCTTGCGCTCTACCGCTCCCAAGAGGAGGCCGCCCAACGATGGCACTCAGAATCTTTCCGACGGGAATCCATTGCATTCGCCCAAATGGCGCACGGATCCGACGAGAGGTGTGTTGCCGCTGCCTCACTGGAGGCGGTCCGGTCCGTCTGGTGTTCCAGTATGCTGGCGGATGCTCTACCGCTTCGTTGGCGCGTCGAGGCAGATGTGAAAGCATGGGTGTTGTCTGACGAAAATACGGTAGCAGTCACGGGAGGCGGCTGCAGCCTCGCGGCAGCGGATGTTGGTGAGGCGGAGTCGCATTCTCTGGCACCTCATATGTTGGTGAGGCGGAGTCGTGGTGGACATCGCCGGCTCTTCCTAGGATGGATCCATCATCGATGTCACGTGTCCACCGGCAAAATGCAAGCAACGGTCTTCGACAGGGATGTGTAGATTATCGGAGACGGCTTCGCCTTGAATCCCGTGAGCCGGTCCATGTCCCATGTCCTACTCTACCTCGCCAGCGACCGGAGCGACACTTTGAGGGCGGCAACTGGCCGCTGTACATGGGCACGGTGGAGCCGGACGAGCTTCACTTAGATTAGGTTTCATGTTGCATGTAATAATATGGATTTGGTGATTTAAAATGATGTTTGTGGTTGTGGAATCAAATTTTTTTGTGTTGTCCGGTCACTGTCCACGGACGCGCCGCGTCTGCAGGCGTTTGGGGGCCGGATTTTGGTGTTTGTGGTTGTATATGCTTTAAGTGTGCAGGGAGATATACTCGTTGTCAGTTTGTCAAAAGTGTCAGTCGTATATAGAAATGCATTGCACAAACGAATCTTTCCCACTTTATACGCTCAAGGCCTGCACGCATCTGAATGTCAAGAATCAATGATGGATTCTGTGTTAGGAAGAACTTTTTTCGCAAATCGTATTACATTTGTTTCATATTCAGAAGGTCGATGCCTTCATGTATCCACTAGTAGCAACATTCCTACTTATTAACATTCCAATTTTCAAGTATTGTAGTAAGTCGTCTAAATGACTGAAGCATGTTGGCACTCCTAGTAAAATGGTGTTCTATGTTTCTTATAGAAACTTGTTTATATCAACACCTTTTCTTGTAACAAAGATTGTCTTAACACTACACTTATAATTTAATTGTGTATACTCGCTGTCACAAGTGGGATGGATGATAAAGTATCATTTGTTCTACATGTGGAGCATAATCAAGGAACACATGCTCTTTGTTGCATCTGAAATCAGTATGCCGAAACTGGAGCAGAAGCTGAACATACACCTATTGAAGTATAATGTCCAACCCTCTCCCATAGTTTGGATTTTTGGATGAGTTGGTTGGAGCATGAATTCAATATGGTAATCAGAGCAACTCCCTTCCAATTCATCTAGCTTCCAATCTCCATTAGTGCCTAGCCATGTCTTCCTCCGATTTCTCCTAGATCGGCCTCAACAACCAGGTCACGGAGAAACTCACCCGTATAAACTACGTACTGTGGCGCGTCCAGATCACGCAACAACTCAGGGGAGCTGGCGTCTTCGGCTATGCCGACAGCAGCACGCCGAAGCCAGCCCGTTTCCTTCCTGGCAAGGACAAGGACGACAAAGACTCCATCGAGCCCAACCCTCTCCACCTGATCTGGGTCTGGGAGGATCAACAGGTGCTCGGGTACCTGCTCAACAATCTCTCCAAAGAGGTGTTGGTGCAGGTGACCGCGATCACCATGACGCACGCTCTCTGGACAACCCTGGCGGCCATGTTCTCCCCGCGGTCGCTTAGCCGCATCAACAACATCCGCACGGCAGGCGCAGAAGAGAACCCAGCCGGTCGCCACCTTCTTCGCCTACATGCGCGGCCTCACTGATGAGCTCACCGCAGCCGGCAAACCCCTGCAAGACGACGATACATCATCCACGCGCTGGACATTATTCCAACACGGACTGATGGGTGAACTGGTTAGGTGCATAAGCTTGCAGCCAAGAGGCTCAGGGTTCAAAACCCACTAAAGGCAATTAATGATTTCGGCCTGCCCTCACTTTCGCTGCCCACGTCATAGACTCCAATGGAGCATAGACGTGAGGGGGGTGTTGGAGTATAATGTCCAGCCCTCTCCCATAGTTCGGACTTTTGGATGAGTTGGTTGGAGCATAAATGCAATAACACTCATCGCAGCTGAAGAAGATATCAGGGTGGTTTCATGAGAAATGCTCAAACATGAGTGTACAGATTGAAATAATTGTTTGATGATTCTAGCCTTCATTCGTAATCTGTACAATGTATGGACCAATATTTGTTTAACAAGTACTCCCTCCGTCCAAAAATAAGTGTCTCAAGCTTAGTAAAATTTTGTACTAAAGTTAGTACAAAGTTGAGACACTTATTTTGGCATGGAGGAAGTATCTGTCATTTAAGGGACAAGAGAAATAATCACGTTTTGAAGTTTCATCATTCCAGGACATCATAGTTTTGAACTATCTGTAATTCCATAATTCATTTTCAAAGGAATAAGAGAAACAGTCTACAACCTCTGAGCAATTCACAATCTGAGCATGTCAAACCATCGCAATTTGATCAGTGTACAACTTGATGAAATCTTCCAAAGAAAAATTAGACAGGAGCCTCCGCAATTATAATCACGCTTGTGCTGGAAATGTTAGAGGCATATGAATCTCTGTTGGTAGGACTACTTGGTTTGTCATGATCTTCACATTGCTTTACCTTGCTGGCCCTGCTCGCTGACCAAAGTTTAGGAGCTTCTTCACACTGTCCTGGACAGGATAATGGTATCATGGAAGCCAAAGACCTATCAACCATCATCCCAAATTCAGTACACCGTCAACATGAATAATAGTTCAATGTGTCGTCCTCCACATGTGATAACCCACAAGTACAGGGGATCGCAACAATTTTCGAGGGTAGAGTATTCAACCCAAATTTATTGATTCGACACAATGGGAGCCAAAGAATATTCTCAAGTATTAGCAGTTGAGTTGTCAATTCAACCACACCTGGAAAACTTAATATCTGCAGCAAAGTATTTAGTAGCAAAGTAGTATGGAAGTAACGGTAATGGTGGCAAAAGTAATAGTAGCAGTTTTGTAGTAATTGTAACAGTGGCAACGGTAAAGTAACTAAGCAAAGATCAATATGTGAAAAGCTCGTAGGCATTGGATCAGTGATGGATAATTATGTCGGATGCGATTCCTCATGCAACAGTTATAACATAGGGTGACACGGAACTACCTCCAGTTCATCAATGTAATGTAGGCATATATTCCGAATATAGTCATACGTGCTTATGGAAAAGAACTTGCATGACATCTTTTGTCCTGCCCTCCCATGGCAGCGGAGTCTATTGGAAACTAAGGAATATTAAGGCCTCCTTTTAATAGAGTACCGGACCAAAGCATTAACACTTGTGAATACATGAACTCCTCAAACTTGTAGATGAAAGTCCAAACTTCAAATCCTTGAAATCAAACCCTAAACTTGTAGATGAAAGCTAAATCAAACCCTAAACTTCAAATCCCTGAAATCAGCATACCGAACTCTTTAATTCCGGTGTATTTTAAACCTTGGGCGCGTTTTTGATGCGATTGTCGATGGGGCAGCAGGAAGAAAAAAAACTCAATCTTAGTAAAAGAATGGTTTAAGATCCCACACAGATACACGCCCACCATTTCAACACGGCAGAGAAGCAGTAATAGCATAAACCATGAATATGAAATATTACTAAAGCTTAATTTCCCAAATCAAGTTTAATAGTGCCAACAATAGTTACAGAGGCATGCATTGTTTTCCACTATAGAGATTGCTATAGAGTATCTACTTCTAGTGTGGATTTTCTAACTTGTAGTTGTATTTTTTACATGGTCTTCCTTGATCTCTGTACCCGAAATGTGACTATGTTTCTGGCAAAAGGAAAACAAAAACTCAAATGTGCAGTTATTTTTTTTCATGTAGAGCATACATGTTTTGATTGTTTGAACATATTCTTTAAAGATGTTTTGGTTGTTTGCACCTAATTTTAAATTTAGAAAAGAGAAAATACACTCAAATCGTTGCTCCAAACAGCAATTTTGTGAGTGCCCGTGAGTTTTATACAATTTTATGTGGGTGTTCGGCTCGGTTCCCATCCCCATCGACATGTTCATGTTCTTACAATTCTTGTAGCCGGTGGCAACTGCTGACGCGGATGGTGGTATGTGTGCATGGCATGGTGGTCTTGGCTCCCACTCACCGCCGACCATGCTTCTCGATAGATTGGTCCTAGAGTATTCCTATTCCTATCGTCTTGAAGCTAGCGTTTATCAGGTGTCGTTGGAGGAATAACCTGAGAAGCATGGCGTGCTTCCTCATCGCATCACTCACCGTCCATACAGGGTTATTCCTCTTTATTTTTTTGGCAGCAACATACACGGTGTGTTCTTCTAATTGAAATCAACCGATGTGCTTGCGGGAACCATGGGAGTATTTTTCCCGTGATGGAAATAAATACGTGAGTTTTTCCTTGTGTACATGACTTTCCCATCTACTACTCCCTCCGTCCCAAAATTCTTGTCTTAGTTTTGTCTATAAATACGGATGTATCTGGTTATATTTTAGTGTTACATACATCCGTATCTTGACAAATCTAAGACAAGAATTTTGGGATGGAGGGAGTATTTCTTTGTTTTTTTTTTGAACCCAACACCGTAGAACAATTGTTCTACGGTAAAATTAATATTAAAATATAGTACAAAAATATTACAAATCCCCTAAGGGAGTGAGGTCAGCCAGGTGGCTAGCCAATGCCTGCTCTAGGAATGAGATTCATGATTACAAATTATGATTTATCCACTGAACCAGCCTAGGAACAAACTTTTGCTTGATCTTATGTTGAAGGAGCTTAAGATCTTGCTTAAGGTAAAATCTCCAAGCCTGGATGGACTGTGGCACTGCTTTGAAGATCTTGTTATTTCTTTGTATCCAAATATTCCAACAGCCCAAAATGATTATCTCTATTGCAATGTGCTTAGGCAGGAGGTTCAAGGCCAGGATGATATCCTCATAAACTGATGTACCTCTTTTCCTATTTGGGAGCAGGGAGTTCCAACATTCTTGTGCGAAGTTACAGTCCCATAGCAAATGCATGGTGGTCTCTTCTGCACTCTGATTGCAGTTAGGACAGTGGATGTCTTCTAGATGCATACCTTTTCTGAGTAGGAGAGCTCTAGTGTTGATTCTGCCATGGGCCACTAACCAAAAGAAGATTTTGTGCTTGAGTCTTCTAGAACTTTTCCAAATGAGATTGAAAAAAGGATGAGCTTCCTGTGGTTCCAGAAGAAGGTTATAAATATGGATTGCAGAGGTCTTTCCCAAGGCCCCAATGAACGTCCACTTATCCTCTCTGATTGGGTGTAAATTGGGTGCAAAGTCTTGAATTTGGTTAAATTCCTCATAAGCTTCAATAGAGAGGGGCAGGTGAAAATGTTCAGTCCAATCATTCTCCTCAAAGAAATTGTGAACAAATTGTTTCTCATTTCGTGCAAAGGAATGGAAGCGAGGGAGTATAGATTGCAGGGCTTGCTCATTCCTAGAATCTTTCCAGAACAGAACAGATTTTCCATTGCCAAGTGTGCACCTGCTAATCAGCTTAAACTTTTGTAGTAGGCTTATATGTGATTTCCACCAGAAAGATCCCACCGCATTTCCTACTGGTGCCTCTGAATGATAATATTTTTCCCAGATCAGCTTAATCCAAGGTATATCTTCTCTGTTCATAAACTTGAGGAGGTTTTTCATGAGGAGGGCCTTATTATGGAGGGCTAAATCAAGAATACCAAGGCCACCCTGATGCTTTGGCAAACATACCTTGGACCATGCAATGAGTGTTGTCCATCTATCTTCCATGCCAAACTTTCTCCAGAGAAAGTTTCTCAAATATTTATTAATTTGCTCAATAACACCTACAGGAAGTGCCAAGGTACACATAAAGAATATTGGCAAAGCTGCAAATACAGACTTGATGAGCAGAAGCCTTCCATCATATGACAACATGGTAGAACAACCAGAAAGTCTTCTCTCAATTCTTTGAAGCATTGGACTATAATCTTCAAGTTTTGGCTTAGAGGTACCAAGAGGGAGTCCCAGATAGGTGAAGGTTAAATGGCCTTGTTGACACCCCAAAATATTGAGCAGAGGTTGGAGCTATGGATCAGGAACATTAATTGGCACCATGAATGATTTCTCATAATTGACTTTAAGCCCAGTAAAAGCAGTATAATGCAAAATGAGATTTTTGACTTGAGCAAGTTGTCTGGCATCAACAGGCAAGACTAGAATTATATCATCAGCATACTGGATCACAGGAAAATCTTGGCAAGCTTGACTGCTAATAGGAGCCTGAATTAAATTTTGGTGCATTGCTTCATTGAGCATTGATTGAAGAAGGTCAGCTGCAAGTACAAAAAGAAGAGGAGAAACAGGGTCCCCTTGTCTTACTCCTTGCCTGCAATGAAAAAGTTTCCCTGGCACTCCATTGAGCAGAACAGAGGAGGTACCAGAGGAAAGCAACATTGTGATCCAGTTGATCCACCTACTTCCAAAACCTCTGGCCTTCAAAATAGCAAGGATGGCTTGATGATTCAGCAAATCAAAAGCTTTCTCAAAGTCCAGTTTGAGGAGCACAATGGGCTGTTTTGTTTGCTGACAGTGATGCAGATATTCAAAAGACCATCCCAAACAATCATGTATGGTTCTACTCTTGATGAAGCCATATTGATTAGTGTGCACAATCTTGAGAATCACAGTCTGTAGTCTGTTTGCCAAAAGCTTGGTGATGATCTTGACAGTGCAGTTGAGAAGAGAAATCGGCCTGAAGTCATTAGCTGTCATTGGATTGTCTTTCTTTGGAACCAAAGTGATGAAAGAAGCATTTATACTCTAAAGGAAATCTTCCCATGATAAAAATCATCAATCAACTTGTAGAAATCCTGAGCAATTATATGCCAACAAGCCTTAATGAAATCAGTATTAAAACCATCAGGCCCACATGCTTTGTCTGAAGGCAAATGTTTGATAACTGAATCAATTTCTTCCTTGGTGAAAGGGGCATCCAAATCCTGTAGATCTTCAACCCTGGTAATGAGATTGATCAGATGCAAAGAGTCTTCAATTTCTCCAGTCTGACCCAGCCTTTCTTTGAAGGCAGCCCAAAGAATTGCAGCTTTGTCATAATGCTCTGTCATTTCTACTCCTTGCTCATTGCATAAACTCTGAATGTAATTGTGCCTGTATTTGATGGTTGCCTTTGCTTGAAAAAACTTGGAGTTTTCATCACCAAATTTAACCTAACGAATTGTTGCTCTTTGTCTCCAATAAATCCTTTGAAAAGACAGCAATTTTAACAAATGCTCTTTAAGCATGTCCCTACCATTCTGTTCTAGATCTGTGAGCACTCTATATTCTTCAAAAAGGTCCCACATTAAGATGACATCATTAGTGGTCTTGATGCTGCAAGTTAGGTTGGAGAAGTTCTTACTCCAAACTTTCAGTCCTTTTCTAAGCCTTTTGAATTTTGCAGTGATGAGTTTAGCACTGTCACTTGCCAAAATGGGTTGCTGCCATATGGATTGTACCACATCCTTAAAATCATGATGCTGAAGCCAGATATTTTCAAATCTAAAGACTTGAGCTCTAGGAATGCTTGTGCCAATTTTTATGACAAAAGGACAGTGGTCAGATATAGGCTTAGCCAGAGGAATAGCCATAGTATTGGGATAGTTGGAGGACCAGTTTTCTGAGGTAAAAACCCAATCATCTTTCTCCAGAAGGGGAGCTTATTGCATGTTGCTCCAAGTAAAGCTTCTTCCTTTTAAAAGAATCTCCACTAGGGCTAGTTGACTAATGGCAGCATTGAAATCCATCATGTTATTAATATCACCTGAGCCATCATTCCTGTTAAAAGGATATCTGATAAAGTTAAAATCTCCTGTGATTATCCAATCCGAGTCAACAGGCATGTGAATGTTCCTGAACCATTCGAGGAAGTTATGTCTCCCTTCAGGATCACAAGGCCCATAAATATTTGTGAGGATCCAAGACTCTCCTGTGTGAACTGAAATAAATCTAATGGAGATGGAGAAATCATTCTTGAACAGACACTCTCCATGAAACATGCTATCATTCCATGCCACAAGTAATCCCCCAGAGGCTCCCACAGAAGGCAGGTAATCAAATTTGTTTATTCTTTTGGGGCAAAAATGTTTTAAATATGAACTGTCAAAAACTTCTCTTTTTGTTTCTTGCAGACAAAGAACTGAGCATTGTGCCTCATCAATCTTATTTGAAATAGCTAGCCATTTGTCACTTGAATTTATGCCTCTCACATTCCAATTCAAAATACTCCAGGACTTATTCATTTCAGAACAATCAAGCTCAGATCTAGTGAAGAAAAGTCACTGCTCAAGTACTGAAGGCAAAGCATACAATCATCATTGAAATAGTCCCATAACATGAATAATCTTAGTCCAGCCAGAAGAGCAGAAAGTAGACTCATTACAAAAGTATCTAGAGGCAAAGAGCTCTTGTACAGAGTGTTAAATATTTCCAAAAAAGGACCTACTACTAGGTCAACCCTCCTTGAGCACAGCATCTTTATTCCTTTCCGGCTGGTGGCTTTCCTCCTCTCTTGACCTTCTTCTGCGGAATGCTTTCTTCAGTGCAGACTTTTGGGTCCACCTTGCAGTAAGAAGAATTAAGGTTCTTAATTAATTTGGAATTGCATATAGGAGGTTTAGCAGAGCAGGCCATACAGTTCTTATCCTGACAAGTTTTCTTTCTATAGCCCTTATTTAAATGCTGCAATCTCTCACTTCTTCTTACCTCAGATTCAACAAGAGGCACTATGTCCTTTCTTTTTCCTTTGACAGCAGCAGGGCTACAGAAACTAGCATCTTCAGCCAAAGGTGGGGGTGGGACATCCTCCAAGCCAAGACTCTGCAACTGAGAGCAAGCAGGGGCCACAGTTACATGGCAGGAAGAAGATATGAAGAAAACAAGATGCTGTGACTTTTGAAATTCTTTACAGATGATATCCCACATGGGGGAATGCAGAAACCCTTTGACCCAATCAAATTTATCAGGTGTCAGTAAAGCAGAGCAAATGAAATCTGCCCATTCTGAGGGTACCTTAACTGCAGTGGAGCCATCAGAGCAGGCAGAGAAATGTTGCTCCCAAGCAGAGAAAAAAGCCATGGCAGGAATATCAGAATCTGCAGTAGAGCCAGCAGGGTCACAGTTAGCTAGATAATTCCCTTTGATAGTAAAACCAGGAGGTGCTGAGCAAGTTGACGATGAGAAGCAGGTGACATTATTACTTTCAGAGGCTGAATCTGGTTTGGAGGAAGCATCTGAAAAATTGTCTAGGACTTCAATTTCCTCATCAACATATGAGCATTGGTCATCATCTTTGATCATAGCAGCCAGAAATTCTGAGTGAGAAGCTAACCGAATCACAGGATCTTCCCCTTCAGCAAGATTAAGATTAAAAAGAGTGCCCTCCTCATCCATCCCATTTATATCATCTGAGAGGTCATGGGCAACCCTGGGAGAAGAAACTTGCACCTGGAAATTGAGACCAGCCGGTGGGGACTGAGGCAACATTTGATTAAGATCAAGCTCAATTCTGGCAGACTGTCCAATAGGAGGCAGCAAGTTTAAGAATTCCAAGGGAGCATCCAAGGCAGGACTAGCAGGAGCTGGCTGAACCTCACCAATCATATCAAAAGCTGGCATGGGCCCTAGGTCCAAATTGAGATATGGAAAACCCACTTGGGCCAGGTTGAGATCTGGGATTTCCCCCTGGGCTGGGCCCAATAAGTTTAAAAGCTCATTTCCCTCCAAGTTCAGCTGAGCATTGTCTGAAAGCAAATCAATATCCACCCCATTGGATCCCATAGAAAGAGTCAGCTCACTATTCATGTCCATATCAGGAAGATTGTGTTGCTGCTAATCATCCAAAGGCTGGAAAAGATCAGCAAACTCCATGAATTCCCCTTATTTTATCTCCTGGTCAATGAGATCCTCATTCTCAACTGGCATTGCCCAATGTCCCCAGCCAGGAAGCTCAGCATCATCCTCTTCTAGATCTGCATCTTGGACATCCTGCTGCATAGCTTGGTGATGAAAATTTTGAGGATCACCTCCCATAACATCTTGAGCCTAGTGCTCCTGAATAGGCCCCATGAAATGGTTCAGCTGATTTGGGTGAAAGAAGTTGTTGGTAGGTTGGGGATGTGGATTGCCATCCACAGGAACTGGATCCTCATTAGGAGGGCCATCAGCCAAAAGTTCCTCCTGGACAATGATAACTGGCACCGACCAAGATTCCGCATTAGGATCATCAGATTCACCCACAATTAAACTTATAGGCACATCACTCAAAGCTTCAACTCTGATCTTGACCATTAGGGCGACTTGAGTGCTCCTGGCCCTATCCCAAATTAGCAGCTTACCAAAGCTTCTAACTGAATTAGCTAGCTCATGCATGTCCCTCTTATCAAAAGGAAAACCAATAAGCAAAGCCCAAATATCTCTATCTAAAGCAAGATTCCTCCAGTTAAGGCCCTGATTATGCCTTTGAAAAATAAGATGAACATCTCCATGCACATGAGGGATTTGTAGAACCAGAGCATCTCGATCAAATGGAGATTTTAATCTAACATATGCTTGACCAAAGGGGCACTGGCAGATCTCATGGAACCCTAGGTGCTTGACTTGAGTAAGAAACTCACCAAGAATCTGCCTCACATTCGGGAAATGAACTTGCTGGTTGGGCATAGGAACAATTGTAGCAATAGCCCAGTCTTCATGACGAGGCAGAGCAGGGTCAGAGATTACCCTCACTCTAGCGGGCCGCCCCTCCACATGAACAGCTTGATGATGCGGCGGAAGAAAAGGCGTCGGATCAAATGGGAAGTTGGCCATTGCACGGGGAACAAGCTCGCCCTCCCTTACTGAAGATTGAAGTAATCTACTGACGGTTAGCGGTGGAGGAGGTGGAAGAGGGGACGAGCCAGGAAGATGAGGTTCAGGAGCAGAGAGATTGGTAGCTGAGGGAACATTATCTTGAGTGCCAGGGTGAGCGATAACATTCCTCGATTGAGGCACTGGAATTGCACCATTAACAAGGGCAGCATCGACAGGAGCTGATACAAAGGCAGTCAATTGATTTGACACAACGAGGGAGCGGAAGCCTGAATGGCAGCCTCTGGCAACATGGCCCCACCTTTTGCAATTATGACAACGGATTTTATTCTTACAGCCCGATCTCTCGTGGCCCTTCAACAAACAGCGGACACAGAAATGGTTGGGCTGGGCCTCCACAGAAGCATGGGCCGCCAAAGAGCCCGGGGCAGCTACTGGGCCATTTTGAACGCACTGATTTGCCGCCTCATTATTGCCCGAGTCCAGAAATTGAAGCCTATCAAAGACTGTAGTAACTGCCACCGTTGATTGAGCGGGCCGAGATCTACGACTCTGATTTTGAATTGAAGCTTCATTGAAGAATCTCGGAGCACGAACTGCATCAGCAAACGAATTCACTTTTCTTGATCTTGAAACTAGAGTCCAACCATTGTCTTGCTCAGGATCAGCAAGGGAGCGAAATTTAGGACCATTAGAATCCCAAAGGAGAAAACCGATATTGAATTCCGGCAGAGAAACATTTCCCCCATTGTAGATCGCAAATCCCACACTGATCGAAGAGACTGAGAACTTGAAAAGATGCTCATGAAGCTTACAGACCTTGAACAGAGAAGCTCGACCACCAAAGCACAAAAGAAGGATGGTACCTACCGATTCCTCTGTGAGGCGAATCTTTGATCGAGTAAATTCTGCCACCAAAAAGAATTTCCTTTGCCCTGGCTCCGCAGTGAAGTTGACTGGCAGATTCAAAGAGGAGCGAATACGATCTTCGAAGGCATGCCCTCTCTCAAAACGCAGGTCGGACAGTGACATGATTGTAGTGGACGCCGCAAGCAGAGTGGTGCACGACAGGAGAGGTGGAGGTGGCCGTCGTGGCCGGAGTGGCCAGCGACGGGGCAGCTAGGCGGTGGCTGCCGTGGCCGGAGTGGCCAGCGGCAGGGCTAGGGCCGCGGAGGGCTAGCGGGGTGCAGCTATCTTGATTTCTAGTGGTCACCGATTGATAGTATTTCTTTGTGTATATTCATCATTTTACCAAACCTGCCCATCTTCTAACGAGTGAACCGCATTTGGCTAGCTCTGAGGCATAGTGATCTGTGTACATTTGTTTTCAATTAAATTTAAATTCCTCCATCATGACCAAATCCTATATGTTCCTGGATTAAGCACATTTAAATTGATCTAGGGCAAATATCCTCACTTCAAAACTCGAGGGGAATTTTCCTCACTTCTTTTAGTTCTTTGTTTATTCTAAATTAGAAAGAAATAAAAACAGCAAATAGAGAGAGAGAGAGAGGCCCACTTGCCTAGCCGGCCTAGCAAAGGCACATCTCCTGTTTCTCTTACCCTACCGCAGAAGTTGCTCAAAAAAACCTAGAGCAGACCGATCCCAAAATTCCTCTCTCTCTCTCTCTCTCTCTCTCTCTCTCTCTCGATCCTTCCCTCGTGCGCTGCCACACAGGCACACTAGCCCCCATGCCCCGATCTCCTCGCTTCCCCCGTTTCACGCGCCTCTGGCAAGGTGTTACTGAAGGAAATATGCCCTAGAGGCAATAATAAAGTTGTTATTTATATTTCCTTATATCATGATAAATTTTTATTATTCATGCTAGAATTGTATTAACCGGAAACTTAGTACATGTGTGAATACATAGACAAACAGAGTGTCACTAGTATGCCTCTACTTGACTAGCTCGTTGAATCAAAGATGGTTAAATTTCCTAGCCATAGACATGAGTTGTCATTTGATTAATGGGATCACATCATTAGAGAATGATGTGATTGACTTGACCCATTCCGTTAGCTTAGCATTTGATCATTTAGTATGTTGCTATTGCTTTCTTCATGACTTATACATGTTCCTATGACTATGAGATTATGCAACTCCGAATACTGGAGGAACACTTTGTGTTCTATCAAACGTCACAACGTAACTAGGTGATTATAAAGGTGCTCTACAGGTGTCTCCGATGGTACTTGTTGAGTTGGCATAGATCAAGATTAGGATTTGTCACTCTGATTGTCGGAGAGGTATCTCTGGGCCCTCTCGGTAATGCACATCACTATAAGTCTTGCAAGCAATGTAAATAATGAGTTAGTTGCGGGGTGATGCATTACGGAATGAGTAAAGAGACTTGCCTGTAACGAGATTGAACTAGGTATTGAGATACCGATGATCGAATCTCGGGGAAGTAACATACCGATGACAAAGGGAACAACGTATGTTGTTATGCGGTTTGACCGATAAAGATCTTCGTAGAATATGTAGGAACCAATATGAGCATCTAGGTTCTGCTGTTGGTTATTGACCGGAGATGAGTCTCGGTCATGTCTACATAGTTCTCGAACCCATAGGGTCCGCACGCTTAACGTTCGGTGACGATCGGTATTATGAGTTTATGTGTTTTGATGAACCGAAGGTAGTTCGGAGTCCCGGATATGATCACGGACATGACGAGGAGTCTCGAAATGGTCGAGACATAAAGATTGATATATTGGACGACTATATTTGGACATCGGAATGGTTACGGGTGAGATCGGGCATATACCGGAGCACCGGGAGGTTACCGGAACCTCCCGGGAGGTATATGGGCCTTATTGGGCTTTAGTGGAGAGAGAGAGGAGAGGCCAGGGCAAGCTGCACACCCCCTCCAGTCCGAATTGGACTAGGAAGAGGGGGCGGCGTCCCCTTTCCTTCTCTCCTCTCTCCCCCTTCCTTCTCTCCTAGTCCAACTAGGGAAGGGGGGTGGAATCCTACTCCCGGTGGGAGTAGGAGTCCTCCAGGGCGCGCCATAGAGGGGCCGGCCCTTCCCCCTCCTCCACTCCTTTATATACGGGGAGGGAGTGTTGGGGAACGTTGCAGAAAATTAAATTTTTTCCTACGGTTTCACCAAGATCCATCTATGAGTTCATCTAAGCAACGAGTCAAGGGAGTGAGTTTGCATCTACATACCACATGTAGATCACGTGCGGAAGCTTGCAAGGGGATGGTGATGATGGAGTCGTACTCGACGTGATTCAGATCACCGATGTCCAAGTGCTGAACGGACAGCACCTCCGCGTTCAACACACGTACGGGACGGGAGACGTCTCCTCCTTCTTGATCCAACAAGGGGGAAGGAGAGGTTGATGATGATCCAGCAGCACGACGGCGTGGTGGTGGATGCAGCAGAACTCCAACAGGGCTTCGCCAAGCGTCTACGGGAGGAGGACGAGGTGTAGCAGGGGGAGGGAGGCGCCAAGGCAATGGGTGTGGCTGCCCTCCCCCCTGCCCTCCTTTATATAGGACCCCAGGGGGGCCGCCGGCCCTGGGAGATCCAATCTCCCAAGGGCGCGGCGGCCTAGGGGGGAGGAGTGCCCCCCAAGGCATGTGGTGCGCCCCCCCCCCCCCCCACCCTAGGGTTTCAACCCTATGCGCAGGGGGTGGGCCTAGGGGGGCGCACCAGCCCACTATGGGCTGGCTCCCCTCCCACGTCAGCCCATGGGGCCCTCCGGGATGGGTGGCCCCACCCGGTGGACCCCCGGGACCCTTCCGGTGGTCCCGATACAATACCGGTTGACCCCGAAACTTTCCCGATGGCCGAAATACCACTTCCTATATATTATTCTTTACCTCCGAACCATTCCGAAACTCCTCGTGACGTCCGGGATCTCATCCGGGACTCCGAACAACATTCGGTATGCTGCATACTCATATTCATACAACCCTAGCGTCACCGAACCTTAAGTGTGTAGACCCTACGGGTTCGGGAGACACGCAAACATGACCGAGACGACTCTCAGGCAATAACCAACAGTGGGATCTGGATACCCATGTTGGCTCCCACATGCTCCTCGATGATTTCATCAGTTGAACCACGATGTCGAGGATTTGATCAAATCCCGTATACAATTCCTTTTGTCAATTGGTACGTTACTTGCCCGAGACTCGATCGTTGGTATCCCAATACCTTGTTCAGTCTCGTTACCGGCAAGTCACTTTACTCGTACCGTAATGCATGATCCCGTGGCCAACACCTTGGTCACCTTGAGCTCATTATTATGATGCATTACCGAGTGGGCCCAGAGATACCTCTCCGTCATACGGAGTGACAAATCCCAGTCTCGATCCGTGTCAACCCAACAGACACTTTCGGAGATACCTGTAATGCACCTTTATAGTCACCCAGTTACGTTGTGACGTTTGATACACGCAAGGCACTCCTACGGTATCCGGGAGTTACACGATCTCATGGTCGAAGGAAGAGATACTTGACATTGGCAAAGCTCTAGCAAACGAACTACACGATCTTTGTGCTATGCTTAGGATTGGGTCTTGTCCATCACATCATTCTCCTAATGATGTGATCCCGTTATCAACGACATCCAATGTCCATAGCCAGGAAACCATGACTATCTGTTGATCACAATGAGCTAGTCAACTAGAGGCTCACTAGGGACATATTGGGGTCTAAGTATTCACACGTGTATTACGATTTCCGGATAATACAGTTATAGCATGAATAAAAGACAATTATCATGAACAATGAAATATAATAATACTTTTATTATTGCCTCTAGGGCATATTTCCAACAGTCTCCCACTTGCACTAGAGTCACCAATCTAGTTACATTGTGATGAATCGAACACCCATAGAGTTCTGGTGTTGATCATGTTTTGCTCGCGAGAGAGGTTTAGTCAACGGATCTGCGACATTCAGATCCGTATGTACTTTGCAAATTTCTATGTCTCCATCTTGAACGTTTTCACGGATGGAGTTGAAACGACGCTTGATGTGCCTGGTCTTCTTGTGAAACCTGGGCTCCTTTGCAAGGGCAATAGCTCCAGTGTTGTCACAGAAGAGTTTGATCGGCCCCGACGCATTGGGTATGACTCCTAGGTCGGTGATGAACTCTTTCACCCAAATCGCTTCATGCGCTGCCTCCGAGGCTGCCATGTACTCCGCTTCACATGTAGATCCCGCCACGACGCTCTGCTTGCAGCTGCACCAGCTTACTGCTCCACCATTCAACATATACACGTATCTGGTTTGCGACTTAGAGTCATCCAGATCTGAGTCGAAGCTAGCGTCGACGTAACCCTTTACGACGAGCTCTTCGTCTCCTCCATAAACGAGAAACATGTCCTTTGTCCTTTTCAGGTACTTCAGGATATTCTTGACCGCTGTCCAGTGTTCCTTGCCGGGATTACTTTGGTATCTTGCCACCAAACTTACGGCAAGGTTTACATCAGGTCTGGTACATAGCATGGCATACATAATAGATCCTATGGCTGAAGCATAGGGGATGACACTCATCTCTTCTTTATCTTTTGCCGTGGTCGGTGACTGAGCCGAGCTCAATCTCACACCTTGTAACATAGGCAAGAACCCTTTCTTGGACTGATCCATTTTGAACCTTTTCAAAATCTTATCAAGGTATGTGCTTTGTGAAAGACCTATGAGGCGTCTTGATCTATCTCTATAGATCTTGATGCCTAATATATAAGCAGCTTCTCCAAGGTCCTTCATTGAAAAACTCTTATTCAAGTAGGCCTTAATGCTGTCCAGAAGTTTTATATCATTTCCCATCAAGAGTATGTCATCTACATATAATATGAGAAATGCTACAGAGCTCCCACTCACTTTCTTGTAAACGCAGGCTTCTCCATAAGTCTGCATAAACCCAAACGCTTTGATCATCTCATCAAAGCGAATGTTCCAACTCCGAGATTCTTGCACCAGTCCATAAATGGATTGCTGGAGCTTGCATACTTTGTTAGCGTTCTTAGGATCGACAAAACCTTCCGGCTGCATCATATACAGCTCTTCCTTAAGATGTCCGTTTAAGGAATGCCGTTTTGACGTCCATCTGCCATATCTCATAATCATAGTATGCGGCAATTGCTAACATGATTCGGACGGACTTCAGCTTTGCTACGGGAGAGAATGTCTCGTCGTAGTCAATCCCTTGAACTTATCGATAACCCTTAGCGACAAGTCGAGCTTTATAGATGGTAACATTACCATCCGCGTCCGTCTTCTTCTTAAAAATCCATTTGTTTTCTATCGCTCGCCGATCATCGGGCAAGTCTGTCAAAGTCCATACTTTGTTTTCATACATGGATTCTATCTCGGATTTCATGGCTTCAAGCCATTTGTTGGAATCTGGGCCCGCCATCGCTTCTTCATAGTTCGAAGGTTCACCGTTGTCTAACAACATGATTTCCAGGACAGGGTTGCCGTACCACTCTGGTGCGGAACGTGTCCTTGTGGACCTACGAAGTTCAGTAGCAACTTGATCCGAAGTACCTTGATCATCATCATTATTTTCCTCTTCAGTTGGTGTGGGCATCACAGGAACATTTTTCTGAGCTGCACCACTATCCCGTTCGAGAGGTAGTACTTCATCGAGTTCTACTTTCCTCCCACTTACTTCTTTCGAGAGAAACTCTTTTTCCAGAAAGCATCCGTTCTTGGCAACAAAGATCTTGCCCTCGGATCTTAAGTAGAAGGTATACCCGACAGTTTCCTTAGGGTATCCTATGAAGACGCATTTTTCCGACTTGGGTTCGAGCTTTTCAGGTTGAAGTTTCTTGACATAAGCATCGCATCCCCAAACTTTTAGAAACGACAGCTTAGGTTTCTTCCCAAACCATAATTCATACGGTGTTGTCTCAACGGATTTAGACGGTGCCCTATTTAAAGTGAATGTAGCTGTCTCTAGAGCGTATCCCCAAAATGATAGCGGTAAATCGGTAAGAGACATCATAGACCGCACCATATCTAATAGAGTGCGATTACGACGTTCGTACACACCGTTTCGCTGAGGTGTTCCAGGCGGCGTGAGTTGTGTAACGATTCCACATTTCCTTAAGTGTGTGCCAAATTCGTGACTTAAGTATTCTCCTCCACGATCCGATCGTAGAAACTTTATCTTTCGGTCACGTTGATTCTCTACCTCATTCTGAAATTTCTTGAACTTTTCAAAGGTCTCAGACTTGTGTTTCATCAAGTAGACATACCCATATCTACTTAAGTCATCAGTGAGAGTGAGAACATAACGATATCCTCCGCGAGCCTCAACGCTCATTGGACCGCACACATCGGTATGTATGATTTCCAACAAGTTGGTTGCTTGCTCCATTGTTCCGGAGAACAGAGTCTTGGTCATCTTGCCCATGAGGCATGGTTCGCATGTGTCAAACGATTCATAATCAAGAGATTCTAAAAGTCCATCAGCATGGAGCTTCTTCATGCGCTTGACACCAATGTGACCAAGGCGGCAGTGCCACAAGTATGTGGGACTATCGTTATCAACTTTACATCTTTTGGCATCCACACTATGAACATGTGTAATATTATGCTCGAGATTCATTAAGAATAAACCATTGACCATCGGAGCATGACCATAAAACATATCTCTCATATAGATCGAACAACCATTATTCTCGGACTTAAATGAGTAGCCATCTCGTATTAAATGAGATCCAGATACAACGTTCATGCTCAAACTTGGCACCAAATAACAATTATTAAGGTTCAAAACTAATCCCGTAGGTAAATGTAGAGGCAGCGTGCCGACGGCGATCACATCGACTCTGGAACCATTCCCGACGCGCATCGTCACCTCGTCCTTCGCCAGTCCCCGTTTATTCCGCAGCTCCTGCTCTGAGTTACAAATATGAGCAACGGCACCAGTATCAAATACCCAGGAGTTACTACGAGTACTGGTAAGGTACACATCAATTACATGTATATCAAATATACCTTTGGTGTTGCCGGCCTTCTTATCCACTAAGTATTTGGGGCAGTTCTGTTTCCAGTGACCCTTCCCCTTGCAATAAAAGCACTCAGTCTCAGGCTTGGGTCCATTCTTTGACTTCTTCCCGGTAACTGGCTTACCGGGCGCGGCAACATCCTTGCCGTCCTTCTTGAAGTTCTTCTTGCCCTTGCCCTTCTTGAACTTAGTGGTCTTATTGACCATCAACACTTGATGTTCCTTTTTGATTTCAGCCTCTGCTGACTTTAGCATCGAGAACACTTCAGGAATGGTCTTCACCATCCCCTGCATGTTGTAGTTCATCACAAAGCTCTTGTAGCTTGGTGGGAGCGACTGGAGGATTCTGTCAATGACCGCCTCATCTGGGAGGTTAATGTTCAGCTAGGTCATACGGTTGTGCAACCCAGACATCTTCAGGATGTGCTCACTGACAGAACTGTTTTCCTCCATCTTACAACTATAGAACTTGTCGGAGACATCATATCTCTCGACCCGGGCATGAGCTTGAAAAACTAGTTTCAGCTCTTCGAACATCTCATATGCTCCGTGATGCTCAAAATGCTTTTGGAGCCCCTGTTCTAAGCTGTAAAGCATGACGCACTGAACGAGGGAGTAATCATCATCACGAGCTTGCCAAGCATTCATAACGTCTTGGTTCTCTAGGACGGGAGCGTCACCTAGCGGTCCTTCTAGGACATATTGCTTCCTGGCAGCTATGAGGATGATCCTCAGGTTCCGGACCCAGTCCGTATAGTTGCTGCCATCATCTTTCAGCTTGGTTTTCTCTAGGAACGCGTTGAAGTTCATGTTGACATTAGCGTTGGCCATTTGATCTACAAGACATATTTGCAAAGGTTTTAGACTAAGTTCATGATAATGAAGTTCTAATCAAATTATGAACTCCCACTCAGATTAGACATCCCTCAAGTCATCTAAGTGTTACACGATCCGAGTCGACTAGCCCGTGTCCGAACATCACGTGAGACGGACTAGTCATCGTCGGTGAACATCTTCATGTTGATCGTATCTTCCATACGATTCGTGTTCGACCTTTCGGTCTCCGTGTTCCGAGGCCATGTCTGTACATGCTAGGCTCGTCAAGTTAACCCTAAGTGTTTTGCCTGTGTAAAACTGTCTTACACCCGTTGTATGTGAACGTAAGAATCCATCACACCCGATCATCACGTGGTGCTTAGAAGCGACGAACTGTAGCAACGGTGCACAGTTAGGGGAGAACACTTCTTGAAATTGTTTTAAGGGATCATCTTATTTACTACCGTCGTCCTAAGTAAACAAGATGCATAAACATAATAAACATCACATGCAATTATATAGTTGTGACATGATATGGCCAATATCATATAGCTCCATTGATCTCCATCTTTGGGGCTCCATGATCATCTTGTCACCGGCTTGACACCATGATCTCCATCATCATGATCTCCATCGTCGTGTCTTCATGAAGTTGTCACGCCAACGACTACTTCTACTTCTATGGCTAACGCGTTTAGCAATAAAGTAAAGTAGTTTACATGGCGTTCTTCAATGACACGCAGGTCATACAAAAAATAAAGACAACTCCTATGGCTCCTGCCGGTTGTCATACTCATCGACATGCAAGTCGTGAATCCTATTACAAGAACATGATCTCATACATCACAATTCATCATTCATCACAACTTCTGGCCATATCACATCACATGATCAATTGCTGCAAAAACAAGTTAGACGTCCTCTAATTGTTGTTGCATCTTTTACGTGGCTGCAATTGGGTTCTAGCAAGAACGTTTTCTTACCTACGAATAACCACAACGTGATTTTGTCAACTTCTATTTACCCTTCATAAGGGCCCTTTTCATCGAATCCGCTCCAACTAAAGTGGGAGAGACAGACACCCGCCAGCCACCTTATGCAACTAGTGCATGTCAATCGGTGGAGCCGGTCTCACGTAAGCGTACATGTAAGTTTGGTCCGGGCCGCTTCATCCCACAATACCGCTGAAGCAAGAAAAGACTAGTAGAGGCAAGAAAGTTGACAAGATCCACGTCCACAACAAAATTGTGTTCTACTCGTGCATTAGAGAACTACGCATAGACCTAGCTCATGATGCCACTGTTGGGGAACGTTGCAGAAAATTAAAATTTTTCCTACGGTTTCACCAAGATCCATCTATGAGTTCATCTAAGCAACGAGTCAAGGGAGTGAGTTTGCATCTACATACCACTTGTAGATCACGTGTGGAAGCTTGCAAGGGGATGGTGATGATGGAGTCGTACTCGACATGATTCAGATCACCGATGTCCAAGTGCTGAACGGACAGCACCTCCGCGTTCAACACACATACGGGACGGGAGACGTCTCCTCCTTCTTGATCCAGCAAGGGGGAAGGAGAGGTTGATGATGATCCAGCAGCACGACGGCGTGGTGGTGGATGCAGCAGAACTCCAGCAGGGCTTCGCCAAGCGTCTACGGGAGGAGGACGAGGTGTAGCAGGGGGAGGGAGGCGCCAAGGCAATGGGTGTGGCTGCCCTCCCCCCTGCCCTCCTTTATATAGGACCCCAGGGGGGGCGCCGGCCCTGGGAGATCCAATCTCCCAAGGGGGCGGCGGCCTAGGGGGGAGGAGTGCCCCCCAAGGCATGTGGTGCACCCCCCCCCACCCTAGGGTTTCAACCCTAGGCGCAGGGGGTGGGCCTAGGGGGGCGCACCAGCCCACTATGGGCTGGCTCCCCTCCCATGTCAGCCCATGGGGCCCTCCGGGATGGGTGGCCCCACCCGGTGGACCCCCGGGACCCTTCCGGTGGTCCCGGTACAATACCGGTTGACCCCGAAACTTCCCCGATGGCCGAAATACCACTTCCTATATATTATTCTTTACCTCCGAACCATTCCGAAACTCCTCGTGACGTCCGGGATCTCATCCGGGACTCCGAACAACATTCAATATGCTGCATACTCATATTCATACAACCCTAGCGTCACCGAACCTTAAGTGTGTAGACCCTACGGGTTCGGGAGACACGCAGACATGACCGAGACGACTCTCGGGCAATAACCAATAGCGGGATCTGGATACCCATGTTGGCTCCCACATGCTCCTCGATGATTTCATCGGTTGAACCACGATGTCGAGGATTCGATCAAATCCCGTATACAATTCCTTTTGTCAATCGGTACGTTACTTGCCCGAGACTCGATCGTCGGTATCCCAATACCTTGTTCAGTCTCGTTACCGGCAAGTCACTTTACTCATACCGTAATGCATGATCCCGTGGCCAACACCTCGGTCACCTTGAGCTCATTATGATGATGCATTACCGAGTGGGCCCAGAGATACCTCTCCGTCATACGGAGTGACAAATCCCAGTCTCGATCCGTGTCAACCCAACAGACACTTTCGGAGATACCTGTAATGCACCTTTATAGTCACCCGGTTACGTTGTGACGTTTGATACACCCAAGGCACTCCTACGGTATTTGGGAGTTACACGATCTCATGGTCGAAGGAAGAGATACTTGACATTGGCAAAGCTCTAGCAAACGAACTACACGATCTTTATGCTATGCTTAGGATTGGGTCTTGTCCATCACATCATTCTCCTAATGATGTGATCCCGTTATCAACGACATCCAATGTCCATAGCCAGGAAACCATGACTATCTGTTGATCACAACGAGCTAGTCAACTAGAGGCTCACTAGGGACATATTGGGGTCTAAGTATTCACACGTGTATTACGATTTCCAGATAATACAGTTACAGCATGAATAAAAGACAATTATCATGAACAATGAAATATAATAATACTTTTATTATTGCCTCTAGGGCATATTTCCAACAGGGAGGCACCTCATGGACACAAAAGTTGATCATTGATATTTTAGCCGTGTGCGGTGCCCCCCTCCATCATAATCCACCTCGGTTATAACGCTTACGCTTATACTACGTTCCCCAACAGTTGCCGCCGGCAAGCAGCTCCTCCTCCGCGCCTCCTCCCCTTCCTTTCCTTCCCTTCCCTGACCTTGACACGGTGAACCAGCGCTGCCCAAGTTTGCCCCCTGCCTGCCCACCCTCCCACAGTCGATCGCCACCTTTGCTCCGGCCATGACATCGCCATCTGCTCCGGCCATGACATCGCCTGAGTTCCCTTTGTTCTTTTTCTTCGTCAATTCCTTTGATTCTTGAGGTAGCATCTCCCGCTCGATTTATTCCATCTTTGACCAACTCCTTTGATGCTACTTGTTGTCGTCAACTCAGAAACACATTTAAATTGGTGGGACTGTCTACAAGTAAACGATGTGGTACTATCTATTAACCATAATCTTCTACTTTTTATTACAGAAACACTCGCTGGGGCTGGAACATCTCACGCAGATGGGCTGAGGCCCAAGTGGCAACGCATCAGCCACGAAGCGATCGCAAGGCAAGGCCCAAGCAAGAGGGCAGACAGAACATACATAGTACACGTACGAACGCGTATACATAAACGCGCCGTTGAAGAAATAGATAGTACCACCTCGGATATTAAGAAAAATATGAAATTAAGATAAAACGGACAGGAAGAAGCGTATTATGACATGAGAAGAAAGCGCATTGTGACGGTGAACCCGACAAAGTCAATCCGTACTTTATTATTAGGGAAAGATATAAGACTTTTTTTCTTAGCCTAAACCAGCCTAGAAAAAGTCTTCTATTTTGATATGGAGGGACTATTTTTTTTATCACGAGAGTAATAATGTAGTTGTTGCCTGGGAGCACTGCACAGCCGGCTGCAGGATGCCCATGCCCCAAATCCTATTTAGCGCCTGAAGCACTGGATACTAGTGTTCTTCAATATGCCGCACAGCCCTGTTTGACCTTGGGCTTGGCCCATTTAACTCCTTTTTTTAGAACATACGCCGGGTGCGCTAGGTTCGCTAGTTTGGACGGTCCATGAAAGATTTTTTCCTCACCGGTTTTACGAATCTTGTAGAAACTTCTATCAATTTTTTCAGAGAAGCTTTCTCCTAGTTTATTCCAAGACGAATTTGGTACAATTTTTTTTGCTTTTCCTTTTTTTGTTTCTCGTTCTCGCAAACTTTTCTTAAATCTACAAATATTTTTCTATTTCGTTAGCATTTTTAAACTTTAAAAATTCAAATTCATGAACCTTTTTTCAAATCCATGAAATTTTTCAAAATCCACATTTTATTTTTTAAATCCATGATTTTTTAGAATTCACACTTTGTTTCCAAATTTCCCTGAATTTTTTTGAAATGCATGAATATTTTAAAACTTTTGATTTTTTTTTCAAATTTATGAACACTTTTATGATTGTTTTTCACACTCATGTTTTTTAAATTTGAAAAAAAAAATCGAATTTGTAATATATTTCAAAATTTGTGTTTTTTCTCAAATTTTATGAATCTTTTTAAATTCATGATTTTTTTAGGAAAAAGTCGGGAACAGACTTTATAAATGAAGCCATTACAGTGAGTTCACCATAACTCACAATGCAATACATAAAAACCAAGTGTAGATCACCAGGATCAAGCCAAAGACGCGCAAGCCAAGCAATAGAGAAGGATAAATCTTTATGGCTATTCTCGCCAGAGGTTCTGGGTGATAGTGGAGGCACGGATATTGGAGACCACCAAGATGACAACATCAACACCCACAACTTTAATGAGAGGGCTCCACTGCTGGACAATGACAAACATTTTGAGCAAACAATTAGAAGGACGGTTAGGAAATAAGTGTTCAATCATAAATTTGTTCCAGGTGGTCCATAAGGACCAACCGAAAGTGGCAAATGCAATCCAGAACACAGGAGCAAACTGGCCCAAGTAATTTCGTAAGATGTTAAGTAGTTTAGCTAGGCTAGTCGGGTTCCAGGAAGTTCAAGAACGATTGAGCGCAGCTCCATCTAAGTTAGCTAAAACACAGTTAAGTAGGATGTGCTCGGTGGTCTCATTCTCCCCAGAAAGAGAGTAAGCAGTGGAAGCATGGGCATACTGCTTAAGTATTTGATTACTAGCCGGACGTCGTCGCCTGATGGCTTGCCCAAGGAAGGTATTGATCTTAAGCGGGATCCATGCTTTCGACAGGCCCTTGAAACGAGGGGAAGTTGTCTTGAGAAAGCTTAAGGTATAGTGATTTTAACGGTAAACTTGCTATTAGAGGTGTGGTGACAGGAGATATGATTTGGGTTCTCTCAGAGTGACTATAGAGGGGTAGTGAGGGCCTGCCAATCAACTAACTGTTCACGGGACTAAGTTTGGTGTAGCCCAAGGCCCTAGCTAGCATTTGCAAGCTCCGAAATGGAGATCGACTGGTTGGAACAGTAAGAAAACAGAGCAGGGAAAGAATGGAAGAGGGGCTCCTCTCTTGACCACCAAACAATCTAGAAGCGAACAGATGAATCCAGTCCAATATAGTAGATTAATCAAGCTACGAAACTCATCCCGCACTTGATTAAGGACGTTTAGAACAAAGATCCACCACCAAACATCATGAACAACCACTATTCCACATGTCGGATCACGAAGTTGACCATCAAGCTCTTATATTACGAGATCCAATATCAGCCACATCAGGTTGTTAAGTCTGAGGTGTTGGCAGATTTTATTGCCGAATAGACGGAGAACGAGGTCCCTAAAGATCATGTTGCCTAAACAAATTGGGTCATGTATTTCGACAGATCCATGATGTTGGCCGACCTGGGGGCTGGAATTGTCCTCATCTCACCAAGCGGTGACGTGACAAAGTACATGTTGCAAATCATCTACACGAACTCGAACAACACACAGAGTACGAGGCACTACTACACGGTCTTCGGATGGCCGTCTTTATGGGGATCCAATGCCTGGAAGTCTGAGGTGACTCTAACCTTGCTATTTCCTAGATCAGTGCTGAGTTCGACGCCAAGGACCTGAAGATGATGGCATACAACAATGGCGGAGCTATTTGTATTGCTAGGGGCTGTGCCCCCCCCCCCCCCCCCAACTCTGAAGCAACTTGTGAAGAATCTTTTTTGTAAGGGCTTAGATGAGAATTTTTTTTAGCTTTTGCCCCCCCCCCCCACCAAACACTTATATATTCCTTCTTGCCCCCACCAGCACATTTGGTCTAGCTCCGCCAGTGGCATACAACCACGCCGTCATGCAGATAACAGCTTGGCTTGATGGCTTAGAGTTTCACCACGCCCAGCGCGATGTTGATCAAGCGGTCGATACACTGGCTAGATTAGGTGCACGGCGGGAGCCAGTGCCCCAAAACACTTTCCTTGAGCTAGAAAGGATTTTCCTTTTTTCCATATCTATTACAAACACCTATAATTCCTAAGAAGGCCTTCCCGAGATGATTGGGTATAGAGGATAACTTTTTGTATCCATTACAAAAATATATCAACAGGAACATAATTCATATTGTCAATATCGAGCCTTGAAGATGAATACAATTATCTGGCGAATGCCATTGCCGAAACCATCTAGATTCAGTCATTGCATAACAACTTGGTTTCCCCTAGAAAAGAGTGTCATCATCTTGTTGTGATAGTTCAGGAGCAACATAACTTTCATCTTACCATATCTTTCATGCAATGAAAAAACACATATAAATTGGTTTGCATTTCATCTATATCTATATCCTATATAGTATAAAAAGACTCAAAGTCGAAGATTTAAACAAATCTTGGCCACCAAAACAGATCAATCCAACAACTTAGACTGTTCCAATGGTGAGCGCTCAACACGTTTAGGTGTGCAGTTAATATGATATCAAATATCTATTTCCGCGCTAATCACATAATTAGCATGAAAATAATATCCTTCCTATTTTTGCATGCAATTAATATACTACCTAATATCAACATACATTGCACGTACGTGTAGTATTTACTAGTCAGAGAAAGAGTTACAAAGCATCTTGAGATTTGATCGTCCCTTCATCAGTAGATCAATTGTGCACTAGCTTCAGGAAGGCAACTTCGGCTGAGCTCCTTGAAGAATTCCAGAGCAATCAAAATCTTATGAGGTTGATAGGGAGAGATGTTAGATATGATTTGATATTGTACCCCGACTCAATCTATAAAAGATCGGTTATGTTTAACCGTGGATATGCCTTGAATATTAAAATTTTATTAAGTGATGTAATCCTTGTCAATTTGCCTCAATTAATATATACATACTCATGTGCCCCCCTAGGTGGATACGCTGGCCACAAATTTGTACATTGTACAACAAACAACAACAACAAATTTGTACATTGTCAAGCATGATTTTTTTGCTATTGCTATAATTTAATTAATATATCAAATCTAATATAGTGGTAAATCCAATAATGGCAGCACCGAGGAATAATTCAAGAAAAACTGGAATTCCCTTCGTTTCTAAAATAGATGATATTGCCCTAGAATGCGTGCAATCAAAGTATAACTTCCACAAGCATACTCATTTGCAAATACTAGTCAAAGTTACTATGCACTAGACACCATATCAAAATCTAAGACTGTAAATATAATATACTCTAGTAAATCTAGTGCACATGGCTCATATCATGCATGCCACTCTACTAGTCTTTTTTTTTATATCTTGCCACTCTGCAAGTTACTTCTCAAGGGCCCTTTACAACTGAGTTTTGGTCGATCCTTGGGAGTGCTAAAAGCAACTCCAACACGTCGATCCAAATGGACGACATTTTTGTCTTTTTTATCCGTATAGGTCGACCGCCTGTCCGGCGTCCGTCTTTTGAGATTTGGGTCGGTAGTGCGTCCAACGCGCGGATCCATATGTGCCGGCGTGGCCAGCTGGCCGTCTTTTTTCAATAAATAGCATAAATTTTGTATTATTTCACACACGAGTTTTGCATTATTTCACAAGCAAACATATAGTCCACAACTAAATAAATTGCATACTTTCAACCAAATAAATAGCATAGTTTCCCAAGCCGGATAAAAGTAAAAATGTCTTGCATAGTTTTGCAAGCCGAATAAAATGTTTCGGATGCTCATCTTCTACGATCATATTGTGCATGATCACACAAACAATCATCACCTCCTGCAGTTTCTGTGTGCTCCAAGTATTAGCAGGATACCGAACAATGCCCCATCAAGATTGTAAAACACCAAAGGCACGCTCGACGTCCTTCATAGCACTCTCTTGCTCTTGGTCAATCTTTTCCTCTTCTCTCCGACAGGGTTGGGGATTGTCTTCACAATAGTGGTCCACTGGGGATAGATACCGTCAGCCAGGTAGTATCATTTGTCGTAGTTGTGGCCGTTGATAGTAAAGTTCACCGGTGGGCTGTTGCCTTCGGCAAGCCTAGCAAGAACCGGCGAGCAATGAAGTACGTTGATATCATTGTGTGATCCGGCCATGCCAAAGAAAGAGTGCCAGATCCAGAGATCTTGAGAGTGGCCCTTATACTGCCCTTGCCAAGTAGAAGAGTAGTTCTTCCACTCCTAGTGCATACAGTCTATGCTGTCAAGCATCCCTGAGAAGCCCCTGCTGGCATTCATCGCCAACAAACGGGATGTATCTTCAGGAGTCGGCTCTCTCAAGTACTCAGGGACAAACACAGCAATAACAGCCTTGCAGAACTTATACAGGGAGTCTAGGCATGTAGACTCACTCATACGGACATATTCGTCAATGAGATCACCGGGCACTCCGTATGCAAGCATTCGGATGGCGGCAGTGCATTTTTGATAAGAGGAGAAACCAATCTTTCCAAGGCATCCTCTTTACACTTGAATAGTCATCATAGCCGACCACCCCCTCTCTAATATGGTTGAAAATATGACTACTCATACGGAAACGGCGGCGGAATTTCTGATGTTTGAACAACGGGTTTGTTATGTCAAAGTAGTCCTAACAAAGAAGGAAATGTTCGCTCTCTCGGTTGCGATTCAACGCCGGAAGGTGCCCCAAAATGGAGCCACGGAACGACGGGCGCTGGCTATTGAGGTGGTGATGGACCAACACGGCAGCCAAGATCTGCTCCTCATTATCGGACGAGGAATCGTCGGAGTCGCAAAGGAAATTATGAGAAAAGAACTCGTCGGCGGTGTCCATTTTGTACCTTGGCAAACTGTCGAACAACTTGCAGGCATCGACGAAGGAGACGGTCAACGAAGGGAGTCGCACCGCCCTCGGACCAGCTAGCTTCCCTGGCGGCATCCGATGAGCCTGCCGACGTCCAACGAGCGCTCCGGTGAGGATCTGGACAGGGCGGCAAGGCGGCTTCTTGGTTGCGGTCGCGGCTGTGTCGGGGGAGCAGGGGTGGGCAGCTTTCGGTTCCCCGGTGGCAAGACGACAGTGGCGAGCGACGTGGGAGGTGGCGGTGTTGCATAGTGGATGTTGCGACGCCGACAGCTGGAAGAGTCACCAGAAAAATGGGCGTCAGTGTTGGCGACGAAGGAGGCGGGCGAGGGTTTGTTGTTCGAATGGGAGAGGATGGCCAATGTGCCACCGACCAGCAGGCCAGGGGGAGGAGTAGCGGGCGCGTGCGCGTCCATCTTGTGTCCGCGCCGACGCAAATCCGGCTCAAAAATGGGTCGGCAGACGGACGAAAAGCGGACGCGTGTCCGCTTGGGTTGGCGCGTTGGGCCGACTTTTCTGTCCGCGCCGACCCAAATGGACGCGCGCGGACGAAATGTGTCGCCGCATTGGAGTTGCTCTAAGGACTTCTACAAGTAGATCCTTAGGAGTGCTATGGACTGTCAAAATGCAAAATTGCTACCCAATCGGACGCCTGAAACGCAACCCAAACGCCTGGGTTGACCGACAACCCCATATTCATCTCATAGATGGGGCAGATATGGACACATCCGGACGTGCCCGACACGTTAGATTCGTCCCACATTGGCCCAACGACCCCACATATATTAAACCCTATTCGCAGTTCGGACAAAACTCTAGTCGCACTCTAGTCCACTTCACTCCCCTCCCACAGTATCCGAGCTCCTCTTCGGCGAACTCTGGCGTACACCTTCATGGTGGGCACTAGATGCGACTTCGAGAGGTCCGGATCTGAGGACTGGGACCTCATCCCTTGTGGTCCCGATGAGGAGATGATTGTCAGCGCTACTCTTCGACACTCCCGGGAGGAGTGCAACCTCCCGCGGTTGAAATTTATTCGGTGAGAATCCATTGCCTCAGCTCAAATGGCACTAGAATCAGCCGAGGCCGGTGGATGAAGGCGCATGACCGCGGCCTCGCCGAAAACGGTGACCATCGCATGGCGGTGCAACCCAGCTTGGCCGACGGAATCACTTAGGTGACGCCTCGTCCCTGCGGCGCCGGGAGCCCAAACGTAGGCCATATCCGCCTCCATGGTTTGCAACCAAAACGAGCAAGAGGCACGGCATGCCCGCTGCGCGAGGCTGCAGACGCGGGATGCCATGGTGATAGCCCTTAAGGCGGAGCCGGTGGAATCACACGCCGACACGGGAGGAGGACCGACAAGCAGCGAAGGAGGGCAGTCCGTGCCATGGCAAAAGAGCAAAGCATGACGGTTCGTGCCATGGTTGGACCCGCCTCGATTTGTTTTGTGTCTTCGACCGCTACTGAAGACAACAAGGGCAAGGATGACTTTTTTCATTGTCGTTTCATTCGTAGCAAAACATGTCAATTTTTGGTAGTCCGGTGATAATGTGTCTAACGATGTATGTAATTTTACTTTGCATGAGACTAGTATGAATTTAAGATTCGATTTGACGTATCCGGTTGTGCAGGCGTATTTTTAATACATGCATGGTCACTATCCGCGGACACGACCCGACGCATCCGCGAACATGTAAGGGCTGGATTTGGAAACTCTGATTGTACATGCTCTAAGGAGGATTTAAGACAGCCTCGGGCACCACTATTCGGAAGCCAAGCTGCAGAGGTCTCCTCGTCTCTCCGGGAACGCGGCAAAGACGAGTTAGAAACTTAGATAGCGATGCCGACCAACGGTGAGGCCCCAGCAGCGGAGACGTCGGCACCGGCGGGGCCGGCGTCGCTTGGATGGGGATGGGGTTCATGTCCTGCGCTGTACGTGTCCTACGGCTTGTCCGCCCTCAAAGGCCGGCAACCGGAGCTGACGGGCGCCCTGGCTGCCGTGCCGTCGTTCACGGCGCTGTCGCCGCCCATGGGGCTCGACTACTTCGGGGTCTTCGACGGCCACTCGGGCGCGGCCGTCGCCAATTACCTGATGGAGCAGCTGCACGGCGCCATCGCGGACCAGATCTTGCGCGAGCTGGTCGCCGAGGCCCCGCGGTTCCTCCACGGGCCGCAGGGAGACGTGGAGGGGTGGTGGAGGACGGCCATGGCGGACGCGTTCCAGACAGTGGACGCGGAGCTGCTGAAGGGAGCAGGCGGTGTCGACGCGTCGGTCGCCGGCGCGACGGCCCTCGTGGCGCTGGTCCTGGAGGAGTACGTGGTGCTCGCCAACTGCGGCGTTTCCAGGGCCGTCATCTCCCGCGGCGGCGAGATCTTGCAGCTCACCTCCGAGCACCGGGTAATTACAGCAGTATCTTTCCGATGATTATACTTTAATTTCACTAGCTGCCTAGTTCGTGCTTCATTTCCGATCGAGCACAGAGGGCGAAGCTACGAGGGTTTTTTCTCGAGATCATCACACAACGCATTCCTTTAATCGGAAGCCCAAACCCCTACAAGAATTATACTAGTTTCTTCTGCAACTGAAATTCTCAGAAGATGCCCCCAAATGCTTGAATCACAAAGAACACAATTAAGGGAGCACAAAACTAGGACATGAGAATTTGTCACAAATGAGAATAATTCCTTCTGTACCTTGGGAGGTCTTGTTTGCACATTTGGCGATCGAGTACGTAGGTTTCCTTGTGTAGTAACAACAGTAAGTAAGATACCCGCAAAAAAATAATTAAGTAAGATATTTAGGTTTGCTTGAGTGGCGCAGGATCAGGAAATACATATGGTGTGATAAAAATATGCGGCATATTTTCCACTGGCACCAAACAGTATGATGGATGTTTGAGGTTGCCTTCACTGCTTTGCATGTGAATTTTGTAGGGCAGAAGTGCACGTGCAATGTCACTGTAGCCAAGCGCCCAAGCCATTGCCCATCCAAAACTTTTCTTGGTTTGCCTAGTTATTTATGACCAGCTCCTGTGTGTGCAGAACCCCAACAAAGACAATGAGGACCAGCCGGTCCAAGCTAGTCCATCAAACATCCATGTAAGGTTTGCCCATTCCTCTGGGGTGGGGTGTGTTGTCAGATCCTGTAGAAATGTACCATTTGAGACATAGTACAGACTGCAGACATCAATTTATGCTCGTAGCTTTATACATGTGAGGTGAAAGCCAGAACCATTAGTATATACTCTCCACCCACCACCTGATTTCCCATAATAGAAATCAAACATTAATACGAATTAATAGGGTTTACAATTTCTCAGTGACCTCTACAATGTAGATTAATTCTTCCAAACAATGGAAGGATGTCTATTTTCTGATTTACAAAGGTCTCAATTTTCAGTCTCTATTCGAACATACAAGTTCTAATGAACTTTTGTTTTTGCGGAATTCGTAATTTGCAAAACATGTAACTCACTGGGTATAGTCTAAACTAGACAGAGGAAACATCTCCAACTCTTGGAGAGTAGTAGAAGGTACATGCCCAAATACCCAGTGGGTCCCGGGTCCCAATTGGAAAAAATAATTTAGAAATTGCAAATAGAGTAAAAATTCCTGAAACCTTTTGGAAACAACATTATCAGGTGTTACACTCGTGTGATTTTTTTTGTAAAGGAATAGCTTCGACCAGCTCCAGGGGCAAGAAAACAAAACTATGAGTACAAAAAGTGTGAATAGTAATTTTCATATATTGTCGATTTTGTTTTTTTTTCTGCCTAGAATACCATGGAAGTCATTCATCCACGAAACTTTTCACATGCGTAACATGTGACGATGTTTGATTCCAAAAGGTTTCAAGATTATTTTGATTTCTTTGCAATTTCTAAATTAAATTTGTGTGCATTGGCAGCCGAGACCCAAAGATCCTCGTTGACATGTACATGTACACGATTTTTCTTCTTGCATATAAAATTATACAGTCGAGAAAACAATTTTTTTTTAAAAGGAGGATAACCCCCGGCCTCTGCATCAATTGAGTCGAGAAAACAATGTAATTACCTTGTTTTATATCGACAAGAAAATGCTTACAGTACGTATGAACATGCTGTGTGCGTCACAGCCAAACAGGCCTGATGAGAAGCAGCGTGTGGAAAACGGCGGGGGACGCGTGGATGGATCCACCAACACAGTCGACGAGTTTCTGCCAACCTCCCGCGCATTTGGTATGTACACACTCATTGGCTGGATCGGTCGACCATTTCTGGCTTAATTTGTGCGATCCCTGCTAGCTAACGATCTTACTATAACACTGTGCCCTGCAGGGAGCTATCTGTACAAGCAGTACGTGATCTCGGAGCCCGAGGTCACGGCGGTGGGTCGCGATCCGCGGGACGAGTTCCTGATCCTGGCCACCGCCGGGCTCTGGGACAGCGTCTCGCCGGTGGAGGCGTGCCGCGTGGTGGAGCGGAAGCTGCGCAGCAGGTCGCGGAGCGCCATGGCGTGGGGGGCGGCGGCGGACAACAACAGGGTCTCGGCAACCATGCTCGCCAAGGAGCTGGCCCAGCACGCGGTCCGCGCGGGCAGCACGGGCAACGTCAGCGTTATCGTCGTCCTCTTCAGGGACGATCCCGTTGCCACGGCCTCCCCTGCTCCGGTGCTGGCCAGCGGGCGCGTCCAGCGCCCACGGCGTGGGTGTCGCTCGTGTGGCTCTCCGTGATGAGTGTACCAAGTTGTAAGCAGCTGGAGAAACTACTCTTCGTCCAAGAACATTTGCCTTAGTTCTCCGTTTAAAATTTCTCAGAACTGGATTCAGTAAGAAATTGGCATGTTTCATGAGCTTCAATGTTTATGTAGAGCATCTACAACCGGATCGCTCAAACCCTTCCCAAACGTTCGGGCGGACAGCCCGACACCATCCACACAGAAAAAATGCCCCCCCCCCCCCCGCCCCCCCCCCCCCCCCCCCCCCCCCCCCCCCCACACACACACACCAAAAGACAATCCGCACAGAAAAATGCCAAAGTCCATATGAGGGGCTGATGCGGGGACACATGGACGCGTTTGCCATATCCGACAGGCCAGGCCCATTCCAAATCCCCCGCCATCGCTCCTGTCGCTCCTGAGCGCGTGTGAGCCGTCGTCCTCCTCCACTTGCGTCTTGCGTCTGAGCCGTCGTCCTCCTCCACTCTTTCTCCCTGTCCGCGTCGCCGTCCTCGTCCGACGTTGTAGATGTTGATGCTGAGTACCTTGTCCCCCACCGTCACCGTCGACAATGTCTTCGCGGAGCTCGTGTCGCTCCTGAGCCCCGTCGTCTGTGGAGGAGGAACGGGCGCCACCCATCGCTACAGCCACTGGCATGCACAACATGGTCGATGAAATGTCCCAAAGGTAAAAAAAACATCAATGCAATTGTGATGTGATTCGAACTTTTCAATGCAATTGTGATGTGATGTGTGCCTATGTTATTCAATTTTTATGTATGTAGTCTTGATGATGAAACGTTTTTGCACTAAACGAATGTTGCATCGCCATATTTTGTGTCTCAAGAAACTCCCTCTCAAGGAGACACAATATGATATGTGCAATTTTGACATGAATGAGGAGGGTTTTTTTTTATCAACACAATCGAAAAGAAAAAAAAACTATCAAGTAGATGAACACATGTTGCTATGTTTAGCATGGAAGAAAATTGTTCGTTTGCTCAAATTTATGCATTCTTTTCTTTGTCTCGTTGCCACTTTATGTGTTGGTGTCTAACTTGTTTCGTCAATTGTGATATGTAGCTCAACGTTGTTCAAGCTTTGTTCAAAGGAAAAGGAAAAGGAAAAGGAAAAGGAAAAGGGAGAAAAGGGACGCAAGGCAAAACATTCACCTTGCATCATCGTTGGAAGGAGCCTGAAAGTGAGAAGTGAAAGAACCGAGAGGCATATGAAGTTCCTAATAAACAGAATTCCAAGAGCTTGGTTCGAAATGCAGTAACGATTGGCGATGATGATGCATCAAGTGGTGAAAAAGGAAAAAAGAAGCCTCACTCCCAACTCAGTTACTCCTACAAGAATGCCCGGTGAAAGAAGGAATGGCAAAAAAAGGGCATGAAGGCTGGAGACAACGACATGAAGGAATCATTGGAAGCCATCATCGATGCAAGAAAAGAGATGGCCAAAGAAAGAAAATGCATGAACATCAAAGACATGAAGAAGCGGACGGCAACAGAACAATTTTTTTTTTGAAAGATCCAGCAAAATGCTGGCTTGGTTCGATTTAGCAGGAAGCAGCGGAAGAACAACATGATGAAGATCCAAAGATCCAAGAAAAAGAAAACGACAGCCCTATTAGCTGCCGAGCTACCCACCACAGCCAACACGACTACAAAGCAAAAAAGGGCATGTCCTAGGCTAAGCGTCACCGCCGCGTCACTTGACCAACGCCGGTATCCTCCGAAGACAGCAGCAGCTCCAACTAAGACTTTCTTTGTCAACGCACCATCCACCCTTGAAGCAGAGTGCAGGCATGGCGGAACTCGGTCGGTCCCAGAAAAAGCTTCGTCTTGGACTTATCAGCGATGGCGTACATTGCGCCTGGAGCTTCACCAAAAACAGTGGCGAGCACTGGAGGAGCGCCACATAGAACCTCCAAGCAGTGTCTCAAAAACGTGATGCTCCCAACAGAGGAACGGCGTTGGAGACGCCGTCATCACGCCGATCCAACCGGACCTAGGCTTTCGCCCGGAGACACTACCAACCAAGCCTGAGGAAGATGCCGACACACCTCGGTGGCGCCTCCAAGGAGGAAAATGACACCCTCAGGCGCCATCGGCACCGGCTCTTGTTGTGCAGGACTTTCGTCCGTATCGTCGCACACCTCCGCTCAAGCCCTACGGAGCTCGTCCATGTCGTCTCACACCGCCGCCGCCGCAGCACCTTGTTGCTGAAGCCGTGAAGGCATGGTCCACCTCCCCACGGCGAGCATGCAGAGGCCAGATCGGGCCCCGCATCCCGCATCTACCACGGCTGGAGCCTCCCTGCTCCAGCAAGCGCAGCCCTCCTAGATCCAGCGCGGCCCATCAGTGCCCTCGCCGCCCGGTGCAGTGCCGACGCCGCCCTCCGCGGCGCCCACCTCCGCGCCAGGCCAGGAGCAGCACGGGGCGGAACTCATGCCCTCGTGGCGGCAACGCGCCAGATCCGCACCACTGCCACCGCCGGACCGCTGCCCAGCTCCACGTCGGCCAGATCCGCACCGGCCCTCCTCCCCGCGCCCTCCTCCTCCTTTACCGCAACCCCTCTCGGCGCCCTCTTCCTCCACCTCTCCATCTCCCGGGCGCCGCACCAGATCCGCTCGCATGGACGCGCCGCTCGACGCCGCAAGCCGCGGAACAGCCGCCCATCTCCCGACGAAGCCTCCCCTTGCAGCCAACTGTAGAGCGCCTCCGACCCGAGGAGATCCGCCGTCGGGCCGCGCCCCGCCGCGAAGCCAGCCATCCCGCGCCGTCCTGGCGCCTCGCGGGAGGGAAAGGTCCCCGCCGCCACCGATGTACGCCCGGGCTTTGCCCGGCGCCGTCCCTGGCGGCGGCGAGGAAGGGGGGCGAGGGTGGAGGGGGGCTGCGGCGGCGGGCTGGGGTTTTCGCCCGACCGCTCACGGGAGCGGACGAGCGAGGGTCTCTAAGCGGAAGATCCAGAGTACAAATACCAAACAGAACAATGGAGGGCGGTGAGTGAGGACAGATCGGCGGCGGTTGAGGAGAGGAAGGTGGCGATTGAGGAGAGGAAGGTGGCCATGAAAAAACTACAAGCATTTGCCATAAGAAAAAAAGCTAATGTTCATGTGCTCAAGTAGTTTTAGTGAGAAGAAAAAAAAGCATACTTTGAGCTTTGTCGCGACTAAGTTTTGTCCATCAAGTCAATGAGCATTGAGCTTTGTCAAAAAGCATATATTTCGAATAGGCTGAAGCATAGGCAAGCAACACATGATAGCACTAACCATGGCGTCTCGCGGGTTTTCAGAACCCCTTCGCTGCTAACAGGCCGTGACAACAAATAGAAGGGCCTGGCATAGAGTAATGATACATCTACAAAAGGTTATACGCTCCACATACATAATAACTTATGTAAGAAACACAGTAACATTTTGTACCGGTGAAAAAGTTATTGACAAATGTACCCCCGGTAACTTATGTGTCAACAACTTCGTAATATAGGCACAACAGAGCTGATAACTAACTTAGTCGAGGCGTGGTAACTTTTTGATTGAGAATTTTTTGTTGAAAAACACTTTGGGTAGTTCATGTGCAAATAGTATGGTAATGTACGCTTACTTAGTCCTGATATGGTTATTTTTAAACTCGGAAAGAAAGTTGTTGAAAAACACCTCCGCTTACTCATGTACAAATAAATGATAATAACTTACAAAGCATAGGCGTGGTATTTTTTTTACCCAAAAAGAAGCCATCGGAACATATCAAAATACGATCTAGTCTCGAAGGTCTCATCGCAATGTATTTTTTATGTGAAAATAATTTTTTGATCGGTCCAACGGTTTGAGCTACAAACTTTTTTGAAGTTTTGAAATAGGAGAATATACGGTGACATCAACTTTTTGTCATTTAATGCACGCATCAGTAATTTCTATGCAAACATCATGATAATTTATATGCAAACATCATGATAACTTATATGCAAATGTCATAATTTCTACTCCCTCCGTCCCATAATATAAGAACGTGTTTGACACTAGTGTAATGTCAAAAACGTTCTTATACTATGAGATGGAGAGAGTACATTTAAAGAGTTCTCCGAAAACTACGGCGCCTCCTGATAGGCGACTAGGGTTTCGAGGGGAAACGATGGCGCGCGCCTGATCTCGATCAGCGCGGCGCAATCGGGCGGTGCTAGGATGAATCAATCGGGCACGCGCCTGATCACGATAACTTATTAACTTTATATAGTCCTATTTGAAACAAGTTTTCGCCCATATCCGCGTTGTACATAGAAATAGGTAGGTCTAACCGGCAGGCCCGTCGACAAGGGAGGCCGAGGTGGGCGACCGCACAGGGCCCCCAAATTGCTAGGTAACGCTAATACATCATTAATCTAATGACCAGCCTGCTAAGTAAACGTACCTCAGCCCATGAGCCACGAGGCGGTTAAGTGCTTATCCATCAATCCATGTATATGGATCGCTAACACTTCTGGCTTCCGCCAATCGATCAGCGGCGGTCTGCTGCCTTCCGCCATCGCCCAGGACGCCGTCCGGCAGCTTTCCGCGGTTTCCGCCGGTCGCCCAGATGCTGCCTTCCACCATCGGCGACTGCCCGGTGCTCAGGTATCGCCGTTTCGTCTATTTAATTTTATGCTTGTTCTTCGTCACTACATAGTACTCCTTTCGTTCCGAATTACTTGTCAAAAAAATGGATGTATCTAGACCTAAAAAATGTCTAGATACATCCATTTCTACGACAAGTAATTCCGAACGGAGGGAGTACTTAATTAAGTTTGATCTCTCTGACCTAGGTTATGAATAGCCGAGTAGGATGAGATAATTTGTTCTTGGGTTAGATATTTGGTAACGAATTTATTTATCCACGGTGCTAGAATAGGCGTAGGACGAAATTAAGTTAATTCTTTATCAGTTGTAGATGCCTTTATATTTTTGTTTCACACTAATTAGGCACTTTTATGTTTAACAGGAAGTCGTTTATTTCTCAATCCTCGTTATGTCTTTGAGAAACAGAAAGCAGGATTCTGGTTGTAAAAAGCGTAAGAAAAAGGCAAAAGATAGTAGCGCAAGCTCAATCTCAAAAGGGTGCTCTTGACAGATTTGTTGTGAAAGAATTTCCATTAAATTCTGAAAATCAAACTCCCAATATTGTCTTGGAGAAGATTAGTATGAAGATATTGAAGATCTCATTTCAAGAAATACTAGATGGATTATGCTTTTTGGTAGAACATGAGGTTAGTTTATTACTTTAGTGCCCTTTTATTATATTTTAGCATTTATATTTGATATAAGTCAAAATATTGTATACATAATAAAACATACTTGAGATTATATAATAAGCCGAGAGTATGCTTTAGGTACATTATTACTTCTGTAATACGAGTTTTAAAAATTTTGGGTCCAATTTGATTTTCGTCCTGGGGCCTTGAATTTCTGGAGACGGCCTGCTAACCGGCCACGGACGACGCATAATACTTCCCTTACTGGTAACCTCCAAAAAATTATGCACACGACGTGACTCTCTCGAACTCAAAACCTCCCATTCTAATACATATCAAAGTAACCAAGCAAGACAATTTACCGCTTGTGTCTAGATTCCATTTTTAAGCGTCCTGTACAATAGGAGGTCGCATGCTTGGGCTCGCCCAACAGGCCAAGACGGCGTGCTGGGCCATGGCTGACACACTTTTCCTTATCTATTTATTATTTTTTCTTTCCTTTTTTCGTTATTTCATTTTTTTTCCTATATTGAGTTTAGTTATTTTTTCGTTCACAATTTTCAACAGTTGTTCGGATTTTTTAGCAAATTTTATAAAATTGTTACTGTTTTAACATTTTCATAAATAATTTGAAATTTAAAATTATTGACAAATTAAAAATAAATGGCTAGAACATAAAGATATGTTGATGTTGGTTCGTAATTATGGAAATTTCATATTTGAAATAACAGAGCATTGAATTTAAGAAAACTACATGCTCAAGGATGCAGCCGTCTGGGATAGTCTGGCACCCTGCTCTTAACTGGTGTTTGTTTGCACTATGAATAAATGACCCATACCTGATTCGAACGTCTTTTTGCAGTAGCCTGACATGGACATAATAGGCATCTATCCATGCCTGATTCGAACGACTTACGACACTGTCAGCATGCTCTTACTCACCAAAGTAATTGAAAAATAAATAAATAAAAACTTGTCCTACCAAAGTACCAGTTGGCATGGTGGCATGAAATGGTGATACAAGGTGATGGAAAAAATAGTGCATTTGACGGATGTTGAAAGACGAGGTGTTCACGGATAGACCTAAACATCGTCTGTTTAACATGTTTTTTGTGCATGTGAGATTGATCCCAACTTTTGCCACCAAGGGTGCATGCCCATGGTAGGCATACATGTCCGATTTGAATGAATTCGGGCACCGTTTGCATGGTTTGCATGTTGCAACACGTCCGGTCATTTATCGACCTTTTTTAACCGACAAAACTTCAGAAAATACAAAACTTGTTGAAAACGAAAACAACCTGACATGATGGCATGAATTGGTGATACAAGGTGATGGAAAAAATTGAGGCCATTTGACGGATGCAAAATACCAGGTGTTTAGAAACAGAGCCTTCTGGCCACCCGAACACCCTTTGTCTAACATGGTTTCTGTTGTACATGAGAGGAATAACCCAAAATTTTAACGCCAAGGGTGTGTGCCCATAGTAAGCATTCATGCTCGGTTTGAATGAATTCGGACATCGTTTGCACGTTGCGATGAGTTTGGCCATTTATCGGCCTTTTTCACCGAGAAAACTACAGAAAATACAAAACTTGGCAAAAACGAAAACAACTTGGCATGATGGCATGAATTGCTGATACAAGGTGATGGGGAAAAAGGGGCAATTTGACGGATGTAGAAACCTAGGTGTTCACAAACTAACCCTTCTAGCCTACCCGAACACCCTCGGTCTAACATGGTATTTTGTTGGACATGTGAGGACTGACCAAAATTTGCCACCAAGGTTGTGCGTGCCCGTGGTAGGCATTCATGCCTAGTTTGAATGAATTCGGGCACCGTTTGCACGTTGCGACTAATCCGACCATTTATTGACCTTCTTCACCTAGAAAACTCTAAAAAATACTAAACTTGTCAAAACTGAAACAACTTGGCATGATGGCATAAATTGATGATATAAGGTGATGGAAAAAAATGTCACCATCTGACGGATGTGAAAAACCAGGTGTTCACAAACAGACCCTTCTGGCCTACCCGAACACTCTCTGTCTAACATGCTTTTTTTGGACATATGATAAATGACCCAACTTTTGTCAGCAAGGGTGCGTGCCCACGGTAGGCATCCACGCTGGTTAAAAATCAGGAAATAATGTAAGTTCGCAAAAAGAAAAATCACTGAAAAACGAAGAAAAGGTCATAGATTTGGAAAAAGGTTTATCAATACTGAAAATGAGTACGTAAAAGTTTAAAAAGTTTTCGATTTAAAAAAGAAGTTCATCAATTTGAGAAAAAGCACAAAATTTAAAATTTTCATCGAGTTTGAAAAAAAGTTCATCAATTTTAAAAAGCCGATGAATTTAAAAAAATCATGAGTTTTTGAAAAATTTCCTGCAATTTGGAAAAAAAATGTTTGTAGAGATTGGAACAGAAAAACAAAAATGAAAAACATGCACGGATTTGTAAATCCACGAATTTGACTAAAACAGAGAAAAGGAAAAAAAGAAATTAAAACCCCAAAAAGGAAATAAATAAAAAACCGACTAGCGAACAACAAGTAAAAAAAAAACAAGTACATTGCTCTGCGAAACGTAGGCTTCCCAGTTGGGTAGCACGTCTGGTTATGAACCTTGAGGTTGTGTGTTTGAATCCCAATCCCAGGTACGCATAATTCTAAAATGGGCCAGCCCATGACGGAGGGGAGGCGGACAGGCTTTGCAAACGTGTATGTTTACATCCCCAAAGAAGACCCATACGGAGGTGGGTATACGTTTCTTAGGGGGGTTGTACCGAAGCGGGACTGTTCGAATTATTGATTTGAAAAAAAATCCTTGGTGATATCATCCAATCTGTCTTTTCCTGCATTCATGCAATTAGTTGTTCTAATAAAAAAGGAATGTTATGCATTTAGAAAGTAGAATAATATGCAGGCGTGAAACATGCAAAAAAAACATACAACATTTCACTAGTAATATCTTTTGAAGATTGGCGTTACCGTGTGAAAGGAAGTCGCGCTGTGTGGACATGACCACAGAATGTCACCGAGGGCCTTAAGTTTGTTGAGTCAACAGTTGTTTCTCTCTCCGCGTATTCAACGAACCTCTCAACCGAGTTGTTCCCTTTAACAATAAGATAAAAGGTTCTGAGCTTTCGCAGAGAAATAAAATGCACTCAAATCAAAGGTCTTTGATTGTTCGGTGGCGTTGTTTGTTTATTCATTTGCCAGAAAACTCTATAGCTAGTCGAGGCAGGTTCCTGGTCCCTGAATGCTTTTGTACGTATCGATAAGTTCAGTTGCCCCAGATGGTTAAATACACTTCCTGGATGCAGATGCTCTAAATAAAGGCATTAGACTTCTCCAGCCAACTCTCCTCAAACCTGCTCCTCCCCCCTGCTGCTTGCTTGCTTCACCACTCGCCTCTCCGGCTCTTCTCTTGATCCATACAATCAAGGATCAGCACCTCTCGAAACCTGCAGGTCTTGGATCTTTACTTCCTTAGGTATGTTTTAGCATGTCACTTGGTTGGTGCTTTGTTAAGTTTACACTTCATGCATGCTGTGTTCATTCTGAAAACCCTAGAGTTTTCTCGGTTTGGCCTTCTTAGCTTTCTCGATCAAATCTCTAGGTTAATCCACAAAGATAGGATCCAAAGTAACCTGCAAAGTATTTTATTTATGCGAAAATTGACACCGAGATTTTATCGTGTTCAAAAGCGTTAGTAGCATAATGTCTGATACAAAACATCCTTCTTAATTTGATTCTTCTCATATTTTGTTTTCTTGTTATACAAACTCTCGGCATATGCATAGATTCAATAACCAGTATGGTATTCTACTATTTTTCTGCCCGATGAGGTTGCGTTGGAATAGTGCGTGAATGACTGCAAGTTGGGGCGCCTTCAGTGACTACTCCCTCTCAATTCCGAAATAGATGATGTATAAGATAGCTATATGCTGTTTCCAACTTTCATTTTCAACAGCTTTTTTCCGCATATTAGAGGAAATTTGAGATTTTTTTACAGCAATTATTGATATTATAATATTGTCACCTGAAAATTCTAACTAGTAAAAGCTAGGTTTTCTTTTTTGGGGGATGGTGTGGCTCCTCAACAGATTTTAAGTTTCACTCGCTTTATTGAAGGGAAAAAGGCACAAATATGTAAGAAACTAAGTTAGAAACATTAGATTAGTTATGAAATATATTTTATATTATATTTATTCGTGTCATAATACTAATATTATTTCGTGCAAATTTGGTCAAACTCATGATTGGTAGACCAAAGACAAAACCATCAATCAACTTAACTTTGAAAGAAAGCATATTATACTAATTGACCAAGGTCAATAAGGACAAAACCATCAATCAACATAACTTTGAAAGAAATTATTATACTATATTGACCAAGGTCAATAAGTAAAAGACCAAGGTAAATATGAATTCTAGAGCAAAACAAATACTCCCTCCGTCCCATAATATAAGACGTTTTTGCAAGCTTCTTATATTACGTGACGGAAGGAGTACATCAAGACAATTGCGTCATCAGTTCATCACAACACAAACATGAAGAAACACTTGCACTCGTTTGTAATCGAATTCACATGGCAAAATTGCACAAAAGAGAGAAACTGAAAATGAAGAAGAAAATATCACCTTGGAGGAATCCCGTCGAACAATTGTTGTGAACCACGCTCAATTATGACCGGAGTTGGGCTGGACGCTGGTGGAGCATATATGACGGACAGAGTGGACTGGAAGAAGGTAGTATAATGACGGAGTCGGATCCTCTGACGTACGTCCCACTGACGTTGCGCCACTGATGTGTGGGCCCGGGGCCACATGCCAGTGGACGCCACGGCACGACCCCCCTGCTTTGCCCTCGGGACAGAGGGAACCCAAGCCGCCACGCTAACAGCCGCCGCCAGCCTCCCACGCATCGCAACCGTTGGAGGCCCGGCCAGCGAAGCTGCGCCGGACCCTAGGAAGATGGCAACGGAGCGGATCTTGGTCCCTCATGCCCCAACCCCCACCTCGTGCCCCACCCACGCGACCTTGCTGTGGCGGCCCCCTGCTGGTCCAGCGGCGGCGACGGATCAGGCCCCCACAACCTGGCCCCGCGCATCTCCTACCGGCCGCAACCCCCCTCCCTCGCCATCCTCGGCCGCCGCGGACGCCCCCTCCTCACGCGCCTCCATCCCTCCACCCACGACCTGGTGTTCCCCTCGAGATTCTGGGGTGCCCCCACCAGCTGCTGTTCGAGCCTGCCGGCCAGCGGCGGATCCGGCACTTCTGGTCGTTGGCATGGGCGCCACCCCTGCTGGCTTTGTTCAGTCCTACTGGTGCTTGCCAGTCGTGGTTGGCTTTTGGGGTCTGTGGCCGGTTGCTAGGGTGTTCGCGGCCTACCTCACGTGCAGGCGGCCCTTCTCGTCTCCGGCGGCCCTTCCTCCCCCCTCGAGCCATGGAGACGGCTCTCCTGAGGAGGCGGCGATGCGTCCGCGGTTGTGGCTGACACTGCCCCCCTTGCTGGCGTTGTTTCGGCCACGGTGGCCTCGGGCCCTCGTCTCTCCGGTGTCCTTCGCTGCCGGTGTCCTCCATTGGGCAGCTCCGACCTCAGCGGCCGGGTAGTTGCGCCCCCTCCAACTCACCTGGCTCGCCGACGTCCTGACGGTTAAGGCCAGACATCTCGAATCTCCGTCCCTCCTGTCCTAGCTTGCTGGCATTGTTGGACGCCGTCGCGCCAAGACCCCCCGCTTGGTTCGCCTTGTCGCCCGTCCTACCCTGTACGCCTCAATGCCTCCCCCACGCCTTTTCTAGATCCAATTCTCATGGGTTTGGAGGACGCCGCCCTTCGACGGCAGGTACATCCCTGCCACCCCCCTGACTTGGTGGTTTAGATCAACGTTGGCCTCGCCATCTATGATCCTGGATTCGACGGCTATGGGATCACTCAACTTTAGGCCAGGAGAGATCCCTGCTCGGCTCGCCTGTGCTAGCAGCAACGGCGCCCGCGGGTGTCGTTTTCCTGCTTGGAGGCACTGCCAAGGCCTTTAGTTGCGCCCCTCTTCAAGCTCAGGGGAAACCCTAGGTCCGGGTCACGCGAACATAATTGATCATTCATTTGAGCAACAGTTTAACATGTGAACTTTAACTGCCTTATTTAACTATACAGTTATGGTGATGATCAAAAGTTTGTTAGATAGTTTGGTACAACCATGTGGGAATACAAAACTTAGAATTAAAATATATACCTCAAGATAAGAAAACTTAGCTAAGGCCACAAACACCGGGATTCATTATAGCCGGTATCCCGTGTCGCACATGATCATTGCACCACAATGGCGTGACCACAACTAACTGATACACATATATAAATACCATTCCAGGGTGACAGTTGTTAAAAATAACAACCTAACAACAAAACCAATTAATGTAACAAAACCGCAATGCTACAAAAAAAGGTTTTGTGGCGTGATGCGTTTGAGTCTGAAAATGCTATTCCCCCGAATATGACAATAATGCAGGTTATTTCTTGCCTTTTCATTTGGGGAATTGGATACATCAGGATTGTATGTACATGTAAATATAATCTATTGGGTCATGACCCCTGTTTGTAATAAACATGCTATGCATGGCTCTTTTAAGCCTTATCTATTACTCCCTCTGTTCACTTTTGTAAGTCATTTAAGACAACTAAAATTGAACTATTTTAGGTGTTGTCTTAAATGTCTAAAACGCCTTACAAAAGTGAATGGAGGGAGTACTTGAGTTTGTACGATTATGTTGTGATACCATGTTATTGCACCAACACATACTTGCATGTTATGCGTACATGTGATATATATTGCTATGTGTGAGATTCAACACCTAGTTGTATACCTATGGTAGCCAACACTATTTTGTGCTCAAAGCTTAGTTATCAATAAACCTCGTTTGTCTATAATAATAATCACTATCATCATTATTATATTATTATATACCGTTGTGTTGTTACGGTAAAATCACTCACTTGGGAGATGCCACCCGACACTAGGCTTTGTGGAAGGCGAACAAATATTTGCTCACGTGTGGAATTGTTTGTCATCCTATAATATTTTGTGGCCTACATCGATCACACGTTAAAAGACTAAATAAGCATACACGTGATGGGGAGTGTTGAAATATATTGTCTGCCTCTCTCCATCAGTTTGTACTTTTGGAGTAACTGGCTGGAGCATGAATTCAATATGGTATCTGAGCCAAGAGGTCTTGAGTTTAAAATCCTGCCAACATAGTATTAAGAAAAATATATTATGTGGCCTAGACCGATACAATCGTCTAACAACAACAACAACAACAAAGCCTTTAGTCCCAAGCAAGTTGGAGTAGGCTAGAGGTGAAACCCATAAGATCTCGCAACCAACTCATGGCTCTGGCACATGGATAGCAAGCTTCCATGCACCCCTGTCCATAGCTAACTCTTTGGTGATACTCTAATCCTTCAGGTCTCTCTTAACAGACTCCTCCCATGTCAAATTCGGTCTACCCCGCCCTCTCTTGACATTTTGCGCACGCTTTAGCTGTCCGCTATACACTGGAGCTTCTGGAGGCCCGCGCTGGATATGCCCAAACCATCTCAGACGATGTTGGACAAACTTCTCTTCAATTGGTGCTACCCCAACTCTATCTCGTATGTCATCATTCCGGACTCGATCCTTCCTCGTGTGGCCACACATCCATCTCAACATACGCATCTCCGCCACACCTAACTGTTGAACATGTCGCCTTTTAGTCGGCCAACACTCAGCGCCATACAACATTGGGGGTCGAACTGCCGTCCTGTAGAACTTGCCTTTTAGCTTTTGTGGCACTCTCTTGTCACAAAGAATGCCAGAAGCTTGGCGCCACTTCATCCATCCGGCTTTGATCCGATGGTTCACATCTTCATCAATACCCCCATCCTCCTGCAGCATTGACCCCAAATACCGAAAGTTGTCCTTCTGAGGTACCACCTAACCATCAAGGCTAACCTCCTCCTCCTCACACCTAGTAGTACTGAAACCGCACATCATGTACTCGGTTTTAGTCCTACTAAGCCTAAATCCTTTCGATTTCAAGGTTTGTCTCCATAACTCTAACTTCCTATTTACCCCCGCCCGACTATCATCAACTAGCACCACATCATCCGCAAAGAGCATACACCATGGAATATCTCCTTGTATATCCCTTGAGACCTTATCCATCACCAATGCAAAAAGATAAGTGCTCAAAGCTGACCCCTGATGCAGTCCTATCTTAATAGGGAAGTCATCAGTGTCGACATCACTTGTTCGAACACTTGTCACAACATTATCGTACATGTCCTTGATGAGGGTAATGTACTTTGCTGGGACTTTGTGTTTCTCCAAGGCCCACCACATGACATTCCGCGGTATCTTATCATAGGCCTTCTCCAAGTCAATGAACACCATATGCAAGTCCTTCTTTTACTCCCTATATCTCTCCATAAGCCGTCGTACCAAGAAAAAATAGCCTAGACGTGAGGGATGTGTTGAAATATATTACCCTCCTGTCTTCACTACTTTAGACTTTTGAAGCAACTGATTGGAGTATGAATTCAATAGTTTGTGCATGCAGGACAATAAAATGGGTGGCAAGTCTAGCAAATATGACAACAATCTGGTGCACGACAATAAAATGGGTGATGAGTCTAGCAAATATGACAACAATCTGGTGCAGGACAATAAAATGAGTGGCGAGTCTAGCAAATATGACAACAATCTGGTGCAGGACAATAAAATGGATGGCGAATCTAGCAAATATGACAACGATCCGGACAGGATGTTATGCGACCAAACATCACCACCAGCAAAGTTACCATTTCAGTATCTGAAAACGATCACAAACAACTTCTCTGATACGTATGCTATCGGGAGGGGTGGTTCGGGTGTGGTATACAAGGTATATATAAACTCAGATAGCAATATCCAGATGACCCTATGAACATATTAATAAGATATTTTAAACAGGGAAGGATGAATAATGGAGAATTCGTTGCTGTGAAGAAACTTCAACTGTCATTGCCGAGCTTTCAGAAGCAGTTTGAGAATGAGGTGTGTCATCTGATGTACCTTAATCACCCGAATATAGTGCGACTTCGAGGGTACTGCTACGAAACACAGAATGTATTTGTAGAGCACAATGGGAATTTCGTCTGTGCGGAGATGTCAGAAAGGCTGCTTTGCTTGCAATATTATCCTAAGGGAAGCCTTGCTGGTTATATTTCAGGTATAACGATTCAACACGGGCATATGTTGCGTGCGTGTCTGTTTATATGTTCAGTTGCCTACGACTTTTTCTTCCAATAATATCGATACCATAATTTTGAGATCCTTAAGAATCCGACAGTTAATTATGACTTCGCAATCTTCGTTCACCATATTTTTGGCTGGGGCAGGATAACTTAATTTGCATGTATACAATATGGCTGTTATAGTTTTCAACTTAATTATGAATACACAAAATAGATTTGCAGTGCTTTCATATATTATTCACAGTGCAAAATAGATTTTTGCATAATTTGTGTAAAAACATGTTATTTCTTTTTGTAAAAAATGTAGATGAATCTTCTGGACTTGAGTGGGACACCCGGTATAACATAATTGTCGGTATTATCTATGGTTTAAAGTACCTTCATGAGGAAAAAGTTAAGCCCGTGCTCCATATGGACCTAAAGCCGGCCAACATATTGCTGGATGATGCTATGAAGCCAAAGATTACAGACTTCAGTCTTTCAAGACTACTCGATCAACAGCAAACTTTAAGAACTTCAAGTCGTGATGGAACACTGTAATTATCCATTCTATTTTATCGGTTTACAAAATATTTCCCCTACACAGCGTTGTTATTTTGTATCTTCAAAATTCACAAACTTAACCTTGTGGTGCAGGGGTTACATGGCACCAGAATACCTACATGCAGGTACGGTCACAGCGAAATCAGACATATTCAGTTTGGGTGTAATAATTTTGGAGGTAATAACAGGACACAAGGACTACCCAGATGTTACAAGAACATCCTCCGAGAGATTTGTGGAGCTTGTAAGGAATCGATGTCCTTTTTCCACAAAGAGCATGTTACATTTTAATTTTGCATACTGGTAACACTCTATATTCATTTTTCGATTTCTCAGACCCTTGATAAATGGAGGTCGAGAAATCCATTGAACAAATCACCAGGCTATATACCGAAAATAAGAAGATGCATTGGGATAGGTCTAGCATGTGTGAATCTTGAGCGGAAGGGAAGGCCATCAACAGGCGAGCTTATCAAGTTGCTACAAGGAAGAATGACGCTAGACGAGGTATAGTAATTAAATTAATCATAATGCATGTAAATGTCACAAAAACACCTTGAAGAGTACAAATTGTGCACATTCAAATAAGATACACCTGCAGTGCATCGGGTCTGTCCTTACCGTGATCACTATCAGGAATTTTGTAAAATTTAAACAAGGCAAAATATTGTCATAGTTAACCAGTGAAATATATATACCATACAGATTGCAGCGTCTAGAATGGAAGCAACCTGTTCCCGCCGGACCTAACTGCCATCCATGAGATTCTAGAGAGGGAGGGATACAGACCAGATGAAGAGCTTCCAACTGAGGTAATTAAAGAGAACTATTCCCTCTGTCCCAGATTATAAAACGGACGTAATACATTCTTGTTTCACCTTAATTTTTATTTTATTTAGTGCACTTACATCTTCATCATCCTCCATGCTGCAGCTATCTTTCCAAATGTGGACAGCCCAAATGCAAGAGACGATTACCCACAGAAAAAAGGGTGATGCTGCATTCCGAGCTGGAGACTTTCAGGTAGCATTGGACAATTTTACTGAGGTAATTCCTTGAATTTATCATCAGGAGATATTTTGGCGTTCTAGACTACAACATGCCCTGATTGATCCATTTCCTGTCATTGTTTCACAGTTTATTGATCATGGGGTAATTATTTCACCGGTTGTTTATGCCAGACGTAGCTTGTGCTACCTTATGTCTGACCAACCTGATGCTGCCCTCCAAGACTTGAAGATAGTAGATTGCATCTTTGAGAAATGCACTTATAAATGGCCCACGGCACTCTACATGGAGGAAGTTGCGGTTTCAATGCTAGTCAATCAGAGGCATCGTAGCGCCACCGAAATGTTGAATGAGGCGGCGCACCTCGAAGAGGAGAGGCGTGGGAATGAAACTTTCAGCTTTCAGACCAACGAGGGATTTACATTCCCAAAATTGAGCCAATAGTGCTTAGACATTTTTGTAGTTCAATTTGGTATGGAGGGAGTAGCGTCCTATGCGAGTAGACTATCACACTTGTGTAAATGGACTCTTCTGATAATAGCAGTTTGTCTGAACCCTTTGATGCCACGGTCGGTGCAGTGCGAACAGTTAAGGCCGTAGCCGGCCTGAAACCATTTATTTCTGAAGAGAGATTTGGCCTATCGCACCGAAGAGTGTGGTGAACGAAGGCCTTGCGGCAGGGAACAGCGCCTCTAATGCCGTCGCTACCAATGAGGTGGGCGGCTCGCCGCTGTCGTGATCGGGGGCGGCACCATCCGTCCAGCCTCTCCAACAAGATCCACTTCGTCGGCCGCCCAAAGCGGCATCGCCCTCGCCGCGGCCGGCGCAGTTCCCGCATCCAGAAGCTGTATGACGGGCCAAGGGTGGGCTGTGTTGAGCGTGCTGCCAAGCGCAAGGCAGCCGGCAGCTCATCTGATGGCCGGGCGCGGCGCCGCCCTGGCACCTCTCCTGTTAGATAATAACGAGATAAAACGAGACACGAGAGACACAGAGATTTAACGTGGAAACCCTTGCGGGAGAAAACCACGGACGCACGAAGGCGCAATCACTATGATGGAGGAGTATTACAAGCACGAGACGACAGACCGTCTGAGGTGCGACTACATGGGGTATATATGAGGGCAATACATGAGAGTCCTTGGAGGACAAGTAAACGAGTTGTACTCGTACGCGTCGACGCCAACGCAAAGGCCCACACCGGTTGTACTACGTCTAGTCCAACACAGTATAATTTGGATCACAATTTAACAATCTCCACCTTGATCCAAATTCCCTTAAGTAGTCGAAGAAAGTAGATAACTCCATCCAAATCAACAAAAAACACCTTGTGCGTCAAAGCCCATAGGACTAGTGAGAAATACCAACTAAGCCTGAGCAAAGCTCAAACTTATTGGTCGGAACTGGCTTTGTCATCATATCAGCAGGATAATCATGAGTACTTATCTTGCATACCTTCAAATCACCTTCAGCAACAATATCTCGAATATAATGATATCTGACATCAATGTGCTTTGTTCTCTCATGGTACATTGGATTCTTGGTAAGATATATAGCACTTTGACTGTCACTAAATACGGTATGGCAAGATGAATCTCCACAAAGCTCAGTGTATAAACCTCTCAACCAGATAGCTTCTTTGCATGCCTCAGAAATAGTCATATATTCGGCATCAGTAGTGGAACAAGCCACAATAGACTGCAAAGTTGCTCTCCAACTCACAGCACAACCACCAATGGTGAAAACATAACCTGTGAGTGATCTTCTCTTATCCAAATCACCAGCAAAATCAGAATCAACAAAACCAACAAGTCCATCTCTAGTTTTCCCAAACTGTAAATAAGCATTAGAAGTACCACGCAGGTATCTGAAAATCCACTGAACTGCTCTCCAATGCTCTTTTCCAGGATTAGCCATGTATCTACTGACAACACTCAATGCATATGATAAGTCAGGACGAGAACAAACCATGGCATACATAAGTGAACCAACTGCACTCGAATAGGGAACTCTAGACATGTACTCAATATCTGCATCTGACTTAGGACATAAAGCTGATGACAATTTAAAGTGTGCAGCTAACGGTGTACTCACCGGCTTGGCATTATGCATATTAAAACGACGAAGAACTTTATCAATATATCCCTTCTGACTTAGATATACTTTTCCAGACGGTCTATCTCTGGATATTTCCATGCCAAGAATTTTCTTTGCTGCACCCAAATCCTTCATCTCAAATTCATTACTCAATTGCTTCTTTAGTTCATTAATCTCTGACATACTCTTTGCATCAATAAGCATATCATCAACATAAAGGAGCAAATAAATAGTTGAACCTTTGACAGTTTTCAAATAAACACAACTATCATAATTAGACCTTTTGAAACCTTGAGAGAGCATAAAGGTGTCAAATCTCTTGTACCACTGTCTCGGGGATTGCTTCAATCCATAAAGAGATTTCTTTAACTTACAGACAAGCTTTTCTTTTCCAGGAATAACAAAACCTTCAGGTTGTTCCATATAAATATCCTCTTCTAATTCTCCATGTAAGAATGCAGTTTTAACATCCAATTGTTCAAGCTCAAGATCATGCATGGCAACAATACTGAGTAAAGTGCGAATAGAGCTATGCTTCACAACAGGAGAAAAGACTTCGTTATAGTCAATACCTGGAATCTGGCTATAACCTTTAGCAACTAACCTTGCTTTATATCTTGTCTCATCATTAGGAGAAACACCTTCTTTCCTCTTGAAAACCCACTTACAACGAATAGGTTTCTTCTCTCTAGGCAATTTTACTAAATCCCAAGTGCCATTCTTTTCAAGTGATTCCATCTCATCATGCATAGCGGTCATCCACTTATTACTATCACCAGAAATAATAGCCTCGGAATATGAAGAAGGCTCAGCATTACCTTCAATTTCTTCTGCAACAGATAAAGCAAAAGAAACAATATTGCACTCTTCAATTAACCTGTCAGGTTTATTAATACCCCGTCTAACTCTGTCACGTGCGAGATTCCAACTGGGTGGAACAATATGCTGATTTGGAGTAGGAGTGACATGTTCATCATTAACGACGGGCTCATCATGTGCATCAACAATTTCATTACCAGATGTATCACCTGAATCAATAACATGCTCCACCTGAACAGTAGGCTCCTGAACAATAGGCTGCTGTTCACTCTCAACGGGAACATTAGTAGATGAAACATCATGTAACATAGCAGATTCATTAAAGATAACATTTCTGCTAATAAAAACCTTCTGGGTTTCAGGATTCCACAATTTAAAACCTTTAACACCAGACTTATAACCAAGAAAGATGCACTTAACAGCCCTAGGCTCCAACTTTCCATTATCAACATGAGCATAAGCAGTGCAACCAAAAACTCTCAACTGTGAATAATCAGCAGGTGGACCAGACCATACCTCAATTGGAGTTTTCTTATTAAGAGCAATAGATGGTGAACGGTTAATGAGATAACAAGCAGTGGAAGCGGCCTCAGCCCAAAAACGCCTATGCAAACCTGCATTGGACAACATGCAACGGGCTCTGGAAATAATGGTCCTGTTCATACGCTCAGCAACACCGTTTTGTTGAGGAGTATAAGGAACGGTGTAATGTCTGACAATGCCTTCAGACTTGCAATAATTCTTAAATTGCTTAGAACAGAATTCCATACCATTATCAGTGCGAAGTATCTTTACCTTCCTTTCAGTTTGTCTTTCAATCATAATCTTCCACTCCTTAAAAGCTGAGAATGCTTCATATTTATGCTTCAAGAAATAAGGCCAAACTTTTCTTGAATAATCATCAATAATAGTCAGCATGTAACTAGCACCACCTAGTGACTTCTTGCGAGATGGTCCCCATAAATCAGAATGCACATAATCAAGAATACCTTCAGTTGTATGGGTCGAAGTATTGAACTTCACCCTCTTGTGCTTGCCGAAGATACAATGCTCACAAAATTTCAGTTTACCAGGTTCATATCCATCAAGGAGACCTCTCTTATTTAACTCTGCTAAACCAAGTTCACTCATATGTCCAAGACGCATATGCCAAAGGTTAGCAGCATCACAATCAGAATTCTTTGAAATAGCTGGAGTAGCGTTACCTGAAACGGTAGAACCTCGAAGGTAATAAAGACCATTGGTCGAACTTAAGTCACCTTTCATCACAACAAGGGAACCTTTGGTGACTTTCAAAACACTATCGCCACCTGAATACTTGTACCCCTTTGCATCAAGGGCACTAACAGAGATAAGATTTCTCTTCATCTTCGGAATATACCGAACATCTATCAAAGTTCTGATCATGCCATCAAACATCTTGATTCGAACGGAACCTATGCCTTCAATCTTGCATGGTGAATTATCAAAACCCAAAACGGAACCAGCAGAAGTAGTAGAATCAAAAGTATTAAACCAATCTCTATGTGGACACATATGAAAAGTGCATGCGGTGTCAAGTACCCACTCATCATTGGTCTCAGCACATCCAGCAATAACGACAAGAGCATCATCGAAACTATCATCACGAGCAACGTTAGCAGAATTGTCACCTGGTTTGTTACCTTTCCTCTTTTCCTTGTTCTGCAACTTGAAACACTCAGAGATGTCATGCCCGTCTCTCTTGCAATACCTGCAATACTTCTTGTCTCTGGATTGCGACCGGCCCCTGTAGCCGTTTTTACTTTTGCCTCTGTTTCCATTATTGGAGTTCTTCTCCTTTGTCCTGCCACGAACAGATAATCCCTCGGCTTGGGATGAACTCGAACCATCATGAGGCACCATTATTGGAGCTCTGATACCACTTGTTAGATAATAACGAGAATAAACGAGACAAAGAGACACGGACTTTTACGTGGAAACCCTTGCGGGAGAAAACCACATAACGCACTAAGGCGTATCACTATAATTTGGAGGAGTATTACATTACACGAGAGGACAAACCCTCTACGTGCTAATCTGGTGGAGATCTCTCTCTCATCTATTCTATGACTAGCTGGTACTATATAAAGGGGCAAACAACTCTCTTTCTTGGTGGACACGAAACAGAGTTGTAGTCATGCTACGTCTAGCACGGTTGGCATGCCGTAGTCCGGTAGGACTCCATTCGTAGTACAATACTTGTATGGGATTCGGAACACAATAAAAATAACACTCCACCTTGAGACGAAATCCCTTACAATAATCATAGATAGCATCAACTCCTCAATTAAAGTCATCACAAGTAAACCTTGTGCCTGGAAACGTCCATAGGACTAATAAACTTCTCTTGAAGTCATATTGAGCAAATCAATCAGTAGGTCGTCCAGAAAACAGCACAACTATCAACAAAGCAGACTAGCAAAACTTGGTCTCCCAATAAAAGCCTGAGTCTGTGCCACTGACCTCAAAAACTGAAACTGCTCAATCATCAAATGACATAAGTCATCATATCTCCTGTGGTGCCTGAACGAGCGCGTAGCTCATAGTGCAACATCTTGGTGCACATCGCATTATGAAGAACTCATCTCACGGAATCTGAACGTGCTTCAAAACAGAAAGCACAAACCTCGGCAAACAATACTCAAGCAAGAGCATATGGTACGGATGGCATCGCGTGCATCCAAAAAACTGCCGACTTGTAGTGGTTAATGAAAATCCATGACATGGTCATAAACTGTCCTTGTAGAACAACTGTCGGATGAGGAACCATCTTAACATGCAACGGAGTTTCAACTCTGCAATAGACCCCTCTTGAAAGAGCAAAGACAACTGAATTGCACTTGAAACTTAACAGCGCTAAATGTTGTAGTATCTAGTAGAAACAAATCAATCTCCTTCTTGCACCTCAACTGATTCTCATCACGAACATGAATATTAAACAAAACCTTCACATGCATAACAGCAAAATACTATGGAGAGAATAGAGTATATGCTGGCTACCAGCAGGCTTAATAATTACCTCCTCCATACCCTTTTTTTCTTGATAACTGAATTGTGTTCTTCAAATAACTGCAGCAATATTTCATCCATTATCCCGACGGGCCATAATCCCCAAAACTCCACCTTGAAGAAAAACTGAGTGCATCCTGATAATTGGCTTGCGCCAACAACGCTCGCATCTCGACTTGCCATAGAGTAAACTTTGTATCACGATCCAGCAGCGGAACATCGTACTTCATGGATGCCATGAGTAGATTAAATCTGTGTTCACAAAATAGTACAAGCCGATAGAAAATTCTTGACAGAATTAATATGCGAACCGGAAGAATAGCACCTTGGATATTGTACGGGAAGTAGACGTAGCAACGGACAGACCAAAAAACCTGATCTGTACTCAATTAGTACTAGCACGTACTAGTGCAAGTACTAGTCTTCACGTTACCAAGTAGTACCAGCTGCTACGTGTGATCGCCCTGGGAGCCTGTACGTAGCAACAGATCGGCGGATCGGTTGCTCCTCGGGACTTGGAGCCTGTAAGTGGAGGCGTTGAGCGGCAGCTGCAAATCTCCTCGGGACTTGCGTATAGATTGAGGTGGCAGCAGCGGCAGATCACGCAGCAGGGATGCTGCGTGCGGAGCAGCAGCGGCAACGCGGCGGAACTTATGATTGGGCGGATCGCCACGTAAACTTGATTTCCTGTCGGTCTCGGCTTCGGCAGAAATCGATCCGCGTCGGATCGACGGATCGCCTCGACGTGCGCCGCCGCCGTGCACGTAACCTAATCTCTCGCCTCAAAAATCTTGTATCTGATCTCAGATCAATCTGACTCTGATACCACTTGTTAGATAATAACGAGATGAAACGAGACACGAGAGACACAGAGATTTAACGTGGAAACCCTTGCGGGAGAAAACCACGGACGCACGAAGGCGCAATCACTATGATGGAGGAGTATTACAAGCACGAGACGACAGACCGTCTGAGGTGCGACTACATGGGGTATATATGAGGGCAATACATGAGAGTCCTTGGAGGACAAGTAAACGAGTTGTACTCGTACGCGTCGACGCCAACGCAAAGGCCCACACCGGTTGTACTACGTCTAGTCCAACACAGTATAATTTGGATCACAATTTAACATCTCCCACTAGGAAGAAGAAGGCCAAACTGCAGCACGTGTCCGAGCTCCTCGGGCTCCCTCTCCAACAGACGCCTATGCCGCTCAACAGGGGCAAGGTTAAGCAGATCGCGCGCTGCTGTGATCTGAATGTCGACGCCGTCCTCGGAGCGGTCTCTCAGAGCTCTTCGTCACTCCAGTCGAGCGCTTCCTCGGCTCAATCTGCGTCCACCAAGACTACACATGGATAGATGTTGCCGAGCAGACCATTCCCACCTGAAGACCTGAAGTCATTTGTATCCTGCATACTGATGAGAGCCCAGCTTGGTTATCCTTTTAGAGGTTGTTTTAGCTGCATTTCCTCGTCTCCCACTTCATTGTTGTCATGTTTGCAACTTCTGTTTCGATCTTAATGAGATTTATCCTTTGCTTTCAACTTGCATACATGAACGTGGCTAGCTTTTGTTCCTACTGTTCTTCAATGTGCCACCTAATTTTGCAATGCGGAGTTGTAAACTGGAACGTGCGCGACTTTGGTGACCGTGATAAATGCTCTGTAATCAGGGATGCAATCGACTCAACTCATTCCGACGCAGTGCGCCTGCAGGAAACAAAACTACAGAGGTTGTGCCCCTGGGGAGGGTCGATCAAACGAAATTGTTCCGCACGACAACAGCTCTGTTTGCTGTGAAAATATAAAAGGAAAAATAAATTCCAGTTTGTCCCAATTTTAGTGTGACTAAAAGACACACTTTTCGGTGTGACAAGTAAAACCAGATTTCGCCATGCTATGATTTTTCTTGTTTTTTTTCTGCAATGGTCCAAAATTAAAACTGTTCGTGATACACAGAGAATGAAAAAAAAAATATTACCAAAAAAATCTCAAAAATGGAAAAAATATACTTTTTAATGCGAATGGCACAAAAGAGAAAAAGATCAAGGCAATTTGCATGTGAACATGGTGGCTAGAATTCTAGATTAAAAATATATGACATTTTTACTATAAATACATGAATATCGTGTATGAATTTTTTTCATCATGTGGGACAGAAAAAAATAAAAGTGCAACATCTATTGTTAGTAGTAATTGCCATGTTTTGTAAAAGTAAATGTGCCAGAGTTTATGGAAGTAAAAAATTCCAATGAATAATCAAAAAAGGCAAAAAATTTTGCTATGGATGTAAAGTATTTTTGACGTGGCAAAATAAAAGTAAACTTGCCATGCTACATAAATGTACATTTGTCGTGAGCGATGGAGGTAAAAATTGCTGTGTATGTGAAAATAAAATTGCCATGGCGATGGATGTAAATTTGCGATGGCAATAAAAACGCAAGTTTGCCATGGCAACAATAAGGAAGTAAAAATTTGACATAGCAAATCTATTGCATGCACTATGGCATTTGCTGAACACATAATATCCATGGCAAATAATGCAACATATTTGCCATGATCCATTTAACTAAATTTCCCATGGTTTGTAAAATAAACAATTGCCATCGTTTGGGGAAAAAATGCCATGAAGTATGGCAAATCTATTCCATTTTACTAAAATTTCCATGCTTCACAGAATAGAATTGCCATGGTCAGGGAAAAAAATTGCCATGTAGTATGGAAAAACTATTTCAATTAACTAAATTTGCCATGTTTCTTAAAAAATAAACTTGCCATGGTGGAGGGGAAAATATTTCCATGTAGTATGGCATATCTATTCCATTTCACTAAATTTTCCATACTTGATAAATGGAATCGCCATGGCCAAGGGGAAAATTTTCCATGTAGTATGGCAAATTTATTTCAATTAACTAAATTTGTCATGGTTCGTAAAATAAACTTGAGAGAATTTCTTATTTAACACTGTCTTAAAATTTGTTGCCCTATTTGACACTGAAAAAAAATCTTCCTTATTTAACACTGAGGCTAAATTTTATGCCCTTTATGACACTTCCGTCCATTTTAAGACGTAACAGTACTAAATGACACCTAAAAAGACCTATTTATCCTTCATGTGGTATGTGACCAAAATTTTACGTGTACGTGTATATCTGACCGACTCATTTTCTTAAGTAGTGTTTCCCCTTTGGGTAGATGTGGTGCGTGGTTATGTAAAGATTTCTTTTATATGAAATTGGTGAGGGAGCTCTCTTTTTTTTAAAGAAAATTGCTAGATAGTTCTATGTACGTAATGCATTTTCTTCTTGCTCGGTCCATCCTGAGACGTGTGCAAAGCGCCAGTGCCACTGCTTGTGCTGAAGGAGCCGGTAGCCAGCATGACATGCTTGTCGTGCGGGCTACTGGCTCCCTCAGCATTTGCGATAGGCTATGCATGCATGCACGTGCAAAGTTAATGAAAGATAGGTAGCGCATGTATGTGGTGCATGTTTCCTTCCCTGTACATTCTGCATTCAAGAAAAATATTCAGTAATTAACTTCTCTTTGGTAAGAAATTATGTCGAACACCATCCAGACCAAGTCAGCTATTGAATCTAAACTACCACGTAAAATTCTGGTCACATACCCATGAGGGGGGGGGGGGGGGGTCTTTTTAGGTGTCATATAACGCCGTTAAAGCTTGAAATGGACGGAAGTGTCATAAAGGGCATAAAATTTAGATACAATGTTAGATAGGAGAAAAGCTATTCGAGTGTCAAATAGGAAGCAAAATTTAAAGTAGTGTTATATAAGGAATTTTCTCAATAAACTTGCCATGGTGGATGTGAAAAAATTGCCACGTAGTATGGCAAATCAATTGCATGTGCTATAACCATTTTGTACTCAACAAAAAAAATCCATTTAACTAAATTTTCCATGCTTCGTAAAATAGAATTGCCATGTTCCAGGGGAAAAATTGCCATGTAGTATGGCAAATCTATTCCATTTAACTAGATTTGCCATGGTTTGTAAAATAAATTTGCCATGGTCCAAGGCAAGTTAATGGAAAAAAATCACAGCATGGCAAGTTTCATATCCGGTCACATGGCAAATTCATAAAAAAACTCTTTTTCCCCAGAAAAAGCATGTCAATAGTGTAAAAAAAATGTTTGAAATGTCCACATGTCAATTCTAGGAAGTTTAGACCTTGTCACATGGCAAATTTATATATATCTTGTTCATGGTAAATTTAGTAAGGTTATATGGTCATGTACTAAAATTTATCATTGTCTTGGCAATAAAAGTAAAATTTGATGGCAAATACATGAAACTAAAATTTTCCATGATATAGGTACTAAATTCGCCATGATCAATTACTAAATTTAACATGCTTAGTGAAATAAGTTTGCCATGGTTATGTCGGTATCTAAAACCTACATATGAGTTGTGAGTAACAACTCTTGGAGAGTTCGGCCAGGGATTGAACTGTCCAACAATCCTAAGTCATGGGTGAAATGTGATGGATGAACTACAAATGAATACGAAGAACTACCCAGGTTTGGGCCACCTTGTTGGTGTAATATCCTACTCCTGCTTTGTTTTGTATTCCAATGGTAGAGAGCTACAATATGACTGCTACAAGGTGAAAGAATCGACCCCCGGTGAGGCTTCGGTCTCCCCTATTTGTAGCATACAGGGAGCCCTTACCGAAGGCTCTGATTGGATGAATATACATTTGAGTAGACTAGCATATCCTGTACCGCGACGGCATGGCCCCCCATGGCGTGCTTGTATGAGTGATGATGTCGTCCTTCCAGGGTTGCGTGTTACGCCCGGATACTTCGCCCCTCCTCTGTATTCGTTGGACGACTGAAGAGTACAACCACTGTGGCAGCGTAGGAAGCAAATGAATGTTACTGTAGTTGTTGTAGATGACTTTGTCCACACAGATCTCATCTGGTGCCAGACACCCATCCTTCCACTAGCTTCAGTGTTTGGCCTTCAAGCAAGGGTGGTCGTTCCTTATGCCCGAGCTCGAGATCTTTCCTTCCCGGAAGCATTGATGCATCCTCCTGAGCGGAACCCATGAAGAGACCCCGAGCGTCCGGCAGGCATCTCGCCTTGGACCACCCTTACCGGGGCAGGCCAGAACCCACTGGATATATAGAAGTATTCTGGAGTCTTCCTTCCTTCCCAAGGAAAACGTATGACCCATTTGTTTAAGCCCAATGCGCCAGGCTGCCACTACCCTAGTTTTCTTTACGCTGATAGTCCCCGGGCCTATCTTCCTCTCGCCCAATAGTGGCAGTGAAGAGGGGGATGGGACCAAGTAACCTCAGGCACGTGACATGTAGTAGCCGAAGTCGCTTCCTGGGGACTACCGAGACCAGCCCTTGTTCTATCACTAGAGCATGGGCTAATTGATTACCCCTCTAGTGAACGGGCTGCCTCCTTGGCTTCCGTGCCTCTCCCACCATTCTTAAGAAGTTATGGGTTACCAAGTGTTTGAGCGGTTGCCTTCTTGCCCGCCTCTTCGATAAAAAGAGGGAAACTGAAAGGCGCCGAGCCGACCGTCTTCCTCCTTGTTCTACTGTCATCGCTTGAAACCTCCCCAGCCAACTCCCTCCCATTAGCCACGACGTCCCGCGATCCTGCATCGGAGACGGGAACGAGGGGAAAATATAAGGAGATAGATCGAGTGGAGCTTTTTCCACCCCTGCTTGAGTCCGCCTTCCTAGATGCCCGGAGGCTGAGGAAATTTGAGTTCTTGGTGGGAGGTGTGAACCATTTGTGGGGGTCGAGGAACTTATTTCGGCGGGTGATGCGGCGGAGAGCAGCACTCTGGTCCCCATTTTTCCGAACTTCCTCACCGTTGGTTTAGTTCCACCCTTTTCCAACTTCTTCATGGCGGTCTAATACGTCTCCAACGTATCTATAATTTTTGATTGTTCCATGCTATTATATTATCATTCTTGGATGTTTTACTATCATTTTATAGTCATTTTATATCATTTTTGGTACTAACCTATTGACTTAGTGCCCAGTGCTAGTTGCTGTTTTCTGCATGTTTTTTACATCGCAAGAAATAAATATAAAACGGAGTCCAAACGCAATGCAACACCTGGAGGATTTTTTTGGGGCCAGAAGAAAGCCAATGGGCAAAGGAAGAACCTGAGGGGCTGCTCGAGGGGAGCAACACCCACCAGGGCACGCCAGGAGGCCCAGGCGCGCCCTGGGGGGTTGTGCCCACCTCGAGGTGCCCCCCGAACCGCCTCTTTGCTCTATAAATACCACAATATTCCAGAAACCCTAGGGTAGTCGACGAAATATTGATCCAGCCGCCGCAGAGTCCAGAACCACCAAGATCCAATCTAGACACCGTCATGGAGGGATTCACCACTTCCATTGGTGCCTCTCCTATGATGCGTGAGTAGTAGACCTACGGGTCCGTAGTTAGTAGCTAGATGGCTTCCTCTATCTCTCTCTCTCTCTCTCTCTCTCTCTCTCTCTCTTGTTTATCAATACAATGGTCTCTGGGAGATCCATATGATGTAAGTCTTTTGGCGATGTGTTTGTTGGGATCCGATGAACTTTCAGTTTATGATTAGATCTATGTTTTTATCCAGGAAAGTTATTTGAGTCTTCTTTGATCTCTTATATGCATGATTGCTTATAGCCTTGTATTTCTTCTTCGATATTTGGGTTTTGTTTGGCCAACTTGATCTATTTATCTTGCAATGGGAAGAGGTGCTTTGTAGTGGGTTCGATCTTACGGTGCTTGATCCCAGTGACAGAAAGGGAACCGACACGTATGTATCGTTGCTACTAAGGATAACAAGATGAGATCTATATCTGCCGCAATAGATAAACGGATATCGTCTACATCATGTCATCGTTCTTATTGCATTACTCCGTTTCCTCATGAACTTAATACACTAGATGCATGCTGGATAGCGGTCGATGTGTGGAGTAATAGTAGTAGATGCAGGAAGGAGTCGGTCTACTAATCTTGGACGTGATGCCTATATAATGATCATTGCCTGGATATCGTCATGATTATTTGAAGTTCTATCAATTGCCCAACAGTAATTGTTTTCCCACCGTTTGCTATTTTTCTCGAGGGAAGCCACTAGTGAAACCTACGGCCCCCGGGTCTCTTTTCATCATATTTGCCTTTGCGATCTATTTTCTCTTGCATTTATTTTCAGATCTATTAAACCAAAAATACAAAAATACCTTGCTGCAGTTTATTTGTTTCGCGATCTATTTATCCTACCTACCAGTTTTTACCTCACGTTATTTGCCTACTCGAGGCGTCGTACCCGAAAGAGATTGACAACCCCTTTAAAACGTTGGGTTGCGAGTATTTGTTATTTGTGTGCAGGTGCTGTTTACGTGGTGTGGGGAGGTTCTCCTACTGGTTCGATAATCTTGGTCTCATCACTGAGGGAAATACCTACCGTCGCTATATGATACGTCTCCAACGTATCTATAATTTATGAATTATTCATGATATTATATTATCCATCTTGGATGTTTTATATGCATTTATATGCTATTTTATATGATTTTTGGGACTAACCTATTAACCTAGAGCCTAGTGCCATTTTCTATTTTTTCCTTGTTTTTGAGTTTTACAGAAAAGGAATACCAAACGGAGTCCAATTGAGGTGCCAATTTTTGACGATTTTTTATGGACCAGAAGAAGCCCACGGAGCATCGGAGATGGACCAGAAGAGTCCCGAGCCGTCCACGAGAGTGGAGGGCGCGCCCCCTATCTCGTGGACGACTCGAAGACCCCCCTGACGTGAAACCGACGCCAACCTCTCCTATAAATGCCGAAACCTCCAGAAAATAACCTATATCGGAAGTTCCGCCACCGCAAGCCTCTTTAGCCTCGAGAAATCAATTTAGGCCCTCTCTGGCACCCTGCCGGAGGGGGCCATCATCACCGGAGGCCATGGGGAAGGATCTCGGAGGGTACATCATCGCCATGAAGGCCAATGACCAGAGGGGGAACCTCTCCCCATCCAGGGGGAGGCCATGGAGGAGGAAGCATGATACGTCTCCAACCTATCTATAATTTTTGATTGCTCCATGCTATATTATGTACTGTTTTGGGCAATATTGGGCTTTATTATCCACTTTTATATTATTTCTGGGACTAACCTATTAACCGGAGGCCCAGCCCAGATTTGATGTTTCATGCCTATTTCAGTGTTTCGAGGAAAAGGAATATCAGACGGAGTCAAAACGGAACGAAATCAACTGGAGAAGTTATTTTTGGAAGGAAAGCAACCCAGGGAACTTGGAGTGCACGTCAGGGGAAATACGGGCTGCCCACGAGGGTGGGGGGCGCGCCCCCCTGCCTCGTGGGGCCCCCGTAGCTCCTCCGACGTCCCCCTGCACCCATATATACTCTTGTACCCTAAAACTTCCAGAACAGAAGATAGATCGGGAGTTCCGCCGCCGCAAGCCTCTGTAGCCACTAAAAACCTCTCGGGAGCCCGTTCCGGCTCCCTGCCGGAGGGGGATCCCATCACCGGTGGCCATCTTCATTATCCCGGCGCTATCCATGACGAGGAGGGAGTAGTTCACCCTCGGGGCTGAGGGTATGTACCAATAGCTATGTGTTTGATCTCTCTCTCTCGTGTTCTCTCTCGTGTTCCTCTATGGCAGGATCTTGATGTATCCCGAGCTTTGCTATTGTAGTTGGATCTTATGATGTTTATCCCCCTCTACTCTCTTGTGATGAATTGAGTTTCCCCTTTGAAGTTATCGTATCGGATTGAGTCTTTTATGAGAACACTTGATGTATGGCTTGCCGTGATTATCTTTGGTGACAATGGGATATCATGTGCCACTTGATGTATGTTTTGGTGATCAACTTGCGGGTTTCGTGACATTGGGAACCTATGCATAGGGGTTGGCACGCGTTCTTGACTCTCCGGTAGAAACTTTGGGGCACTCTTTGAAGTACTTTTATGTTGGTTGGATGAATCAGAGATTGTGTGATGCATATCATATAATCTTGCCCACGGATACTTGAGGTGACAATGGAGTATCTATGTGACATTAGGGTTTTGGTTGATTTGTATCTTAAGGTGTTATTCTAGTACAAACTCTTTTATAGATTGATCCGAAAGAATAACTTTGAGGTGGTTTCGTACCCTACCATAATCTCTACGTTTGTTCTCCTCTATTAGTGGCTTTGGAGTGACTCTTTGTTTCATGTTGAGGGCTTGTTATATGATCTATCTATATTATTATTGTTGAGAGAACTTGCACTAGTGAAAGTATGAACCCTAGGCCTTGTTTCCTATCATTCCAATACTGTTTACGCTCACTTTTACCGTTAGTTACCTTGCTATTTTTATTATTTCAGATTACAAAAACCTATATCTACAACCATATTGCACTTGTATCACCATCTCTTCGCCGAACTAGTGCACCTATACAATTTACCATTGTATTGGGTGTGTTGGGGACACAAGAGACTCTTTGTTATTTGGTTGCAGGGTTGCTTGAGAGAGACCATCTTCATCCTACGCCTCCTACGGATTGATAAACCTTAGGTCATCCACTTGAGGGAAATTTGCTACTGTCCTACAAACATGTGCACTTGCAGGCCCAACAACGTCTACAAGAAGAAGGTTGTGTAGTAGACATCAAGCTCTTTTCTGGCACCGTTGCCGGGGAGGCTAGGTAAAGGGCACTCACTCACACCCCGTCAACTAAGCTCTTTTCTGGAGCCGTTGCCGGGGAGGTGAGTGCTTGTAGGAATTGCAATAATGTCAAGTTTCCTCTCTATGTGTTGAAAATCTTGAAGCTATGCTTGTTTTACCTTCCTATGATTGTTGATTATTGTACCCATAAGTTGTTTGCTCACAAAATCCCTATGCATAGGAAGTGGGTTAGACTTAAATGTGCTAGTCATATGCTTCATGATGCTCCCGTTATGTTTCGATTCTTATCTTTTATGTGAGCATCATTGTCATCATCATGCCTAGCTAGAAAGGCATTAAAGAAAAGCGCTTGTTGGGAGACAACCCAATATTTATCCTTACTATTTTTGTGTTTTCACATGATTATGCTACTGTAGTAATCATGTTTTATAGCTTTTGTTTCAATAAAGTGCCAAGTAAGACCTTTAGGATGGCTTACGGTGATAGTTGTGTTGATCTTGCTGAAAATCAGAAACTTTTGCACCCAGTAAATTAGTTTTGTTAATTCACAGAAACGTGCTTCTGATCTGATTCTTTTTACTATAGATTGGATCACGAATTTATTAGGACTTCCTAATTTGGTAGGTTTTTTGGAGTTCCATAAGTATACGTTTGATACAGATTGTTACAGACTGTTCTGTTTTTGACAGATTCTGTTTTCTATGTGTTGCTTGCTTATTTTGATGAATCTATGAGTAGTATCGAAGGGTATGAACCATAGATAAGTTGGAGTGTAGTAGATATTACACCAATATGAATTTATAATGAGTTCATTACAGTTCCTAAGTGTTTGTTTTATTTTCTTATACTAACGGAGCTTACAAGTTTTCTGTTGAGTTTTGTGTTGTGGAGTTTTCAAGTTTTGGGTAAAGATTCGATGGACTATGGAATAAGGAGTGGCAAGAGCCTAAGCTTGGGGATGCCCAAGGCACCCCAAGGTAATATTCAAGAATAGCCAAAAGGCTAAGCTTGGGGATGCCCCGGATGGCATCCCCTCTTTCGTCTTCGTTCATTGGTAACTTTACTTGGAGCTATATTTTTATTCACCACATGATATGTGTTTTGCTTGGAGAGTCATTTTCTTTTGTTAGTATTTGCTTGCTGTCATTTATAATAATGTTTTGCATCTTTAGTTTCAATTAAAAGTCAAGGATAGCCTTTGCCATGCTTAATTTGCTAGTATCCATGTTGCTGTTTGAAAACATAAAGTTTACCGCTGTTGAAAAAATTCCCTAGAAAATTCAGAGAATGGTATAATGTTGAATCTTTTTGCATATTGAGCTGTGATAAATTTATTACAGTGGGAATTTTAGTTAATAATTTTTGGAGTCAGGGAAGTATTGATACTCTTGCATTCTTTACAGACTGTACTGTTTTAGCAGATTGCTGTTATGGTTGCATTGTTTGCATACGTTTGCTTAATTAATGATTCTATTTGAGGATAGGAGTATTAAATATGCAGAGGCATTTAGTATGCAATGTTGAATAATAATTTAAAGTGATTTTTTACAGTAGAAAATGATAAGGTTTTGCATTGGTTTATACTAACCTATCTCACGAGTTCTTGTTGAGTTTGTTGTGAATGAAGCTTTTGATAAAAAGAGAAACCATGATATGAGAGGAATTAAGGAGACACAAAAGCTCAAGCTTGGGGATGCCCAAGGTACCCCAAGATAATATTTCAAGAAGTCTCAAGCATCTAAGCTTGGGGATGCCCCGGTAGGCATCCCACCTTTCTTCTTCAACAACTATCGGTTAGTATCGGTTGAGCCTAAGATTTTGTTTCTTTACATGACTTGTGCTATCCTTGCAATGTAGTTTTATTTAACTTTGCTTGCTGTTTGAATAAAATACCAAGATATGAAATTATTAAATGGGAGAGTCTTCACATAGTTGCATAATTATTCGACTACTCATTGATCTTCACTTATATCTTTCGGAGTAGTTTGTCATTTTCTCTAGTACTTCACTTATATCTTTTAGAGCACGTTGGTGGATTTGTTTTATATAAACTATTGAACTCTCATGCTTCACTTAGATTATTTTGAGAGTCGTTAATAGCATGGTAATTTGCTTAATGTTAATATACTTAGTGTTCAAGATATGTGAAACTTTCTTTTGAGTACGTTGAATACTAAGATAAGTTTGATGCTTGATAATTGTTTTGAGATATGGAGGTAGTGATATTAAAGTCATGCTAGTTGGGTGATTATGAATTCAAAGAATGCTTGTGTTGAAGTTAGCAAGTCCCGTAGCATGCACGTATGGTTAAAGTTGTGTAACAAATTTGAAACATGAAGTGCACCTGGCTTGTGCATCCTTATGAGTGGCGGTCGGGGACGAGCGATGGTCTTCTCCTACCAATCTATCCCCCTAGGAGCATGCGCGTAGTACTTGAATTTTTGATGGCTTCTAAATTTTTGCAATAAGTATATGAGTTCTTTTGACTAATGTTGAGTCCATGGATTATACGCACTCTCACCTTTCCGCCTTTGCTAGCTGTAAGTGCATCTAGTGCCCCTTAGTGATTTTGGTGTATTGAAGACTTATAGGTTAATGGACTAATGCGTTTGTGAGTGTACACAGGTCTATAAGTCTATGAGGAGTTTGATATTTACAGAGAAAGTCGACCCCTAAAAATGAAGTTCTTCGACTGAAGACTTTGATATTCTGAAGACTTTCTGAAGACTTTGAAAGTGAAGAAATTGGTGTGACCTTGAAGACTTGGTATTCATTTGAGGAACATGAAGCGTGAAGACTTTTGTTTTCGTAGTTTCATTTTCTCTTTCTTGAGTCATAGGAAACACTGTATTGTTAAAGGGGGTCGAGGAAATACTAAGGAAAAATTTCCATGTGATGCTCAACTCAAAATCCTACACCTACCAATCCCTTCGAGTGAAGCCATTGGAAATCTCATACAGTTCAGTCAATTTCTTCAGTGATAGAGACGCAGTTCTTCTGGTCACTGAGGACTTTGCTCTGACTGAGGAGTTAGAAATTCGCCAGTGCGAATTGCCTACACAGTGAGGAACATGATAGCCTTGAGGAATTTGAGAGCCAAATTTCCGACCGTTGCTGTGTTGCGCGCCAGCTGTCCCAAAATATCCTATCCACCTAACGGTCATATCATTGAAGGGCATTTATGTCTTATCATGTCGGGCTGCTCCCTAGGCTATAAATAGCCGCCCCCTACAACCACTAGCTGGTTGGCTGCTCCGAGAGAACTTGACACTTGTCATTTGAGAGCAACCCATCCTCCGAGGACTTTGAGCGAAAATCATCAAGTGAGGAAAACCCAAAACCAAACCCCCACAAACCCAAAGTGATTGAGCATCACTGAAGAAATTGATCCTGCGTGGATCCAACGCTTGTTACCTTTGAAGACTGTGCTTCTTCCAGACGGTTAGGCGTCATGGTCTAGAGCATCCAAGAGGAATTGTGGATCGCCGAGTGACCAAGTCTGTGAAGGTTTGGAAGTCACCTGAAGACTTACCACGAGTGATTGGATGAGTTCTGCGTGGCCTTAGTTCAAGGAGAATACGGTGAGGACTGGGTGTCCTGAGCTGTGTGCTCAGCGACTGGGTGTCCGGGACTGCGTGTCCTCGAGTTTAAATACTCAGCCACTCCAACCAGACGTACAACTGAGACAGCAGTTGGAACTGGTTTACCAAATCATTGTCTTCACCAACTAACTGGTTCTATTTCCTCAACCCTTTCATTTCCTCATTACTGTGTTGAGTGTTTATTCATATCTGTGCTTGAAGACTTTGACTGAAGACTTTCTCAAATTCCTCAGTTCAATTTCTTCAGTCTGTTTGTCTTCATCTTGTGTTATCCTGTGATTACGCTTTCTGTACTCTGTGCTAGTCTTCATTTCATCACGATGACCATGCTTGCATTCTGTTATGCTTACTTCTGAGTACTTATTCAGTTGCATGTCGTTCTTCGCTAAGGAATTTCCTCACCAGCAAATTCCTCAGTGAAGAATTCATAAAAATCGCCTATTCACCCCCCCTCTAGTTGATATAACGCACTTTCAATTGGTATCAGAGCAAGGTACTCCCTTGTTCTGTGTGATTTTGGTTTAACTGCCTGGAGTTTTAGTTATGTTGACCGCAAGTATGATCAAGGTCTCGGCTGGGTGTCCTACCTTTGATGGGACAGACTACCCCTACTGGAAGAACAAGATGCGAATGCATCTTGAGGCAATTGATAACGATCTCTGGTATGTTGTGGAAAATGGTGTTCCCTCTGTCTCACCCTCACTGAACGCTACCGATGTGAAGAGATTCAAGCAACTCGATTCTCAAGCGAAGAATATCATATGTGGCCATCTGAGCAAAGGACAGTATGGAAGAGTGAGTGCTTTGGAAACTGCTAAGCTTATCTGGGATAGGCTGTCCAAAGTGAATGAAGGAGTCTCAACTCAGCGTGACTCTCGAGTTGATGTTCTTCGGAATCTCTTCAACCGCTTCAAAAGACTCGACAATGAAAATGTCCAACAAACCTTTGATCGCCTCACTGACATCTCAAATGAGATTCAAACCTTCGGTGCCACTGACATCACTGATCATGAGGTGGTGAAGAAACTGTTGAGATCGCTTGATTCCTCATTTGATACTCTGGGACTGATGATACAAGAACGTGCTGACTACAAGTCTCTTGATCCTGCCGATATCCTCGGAAGGCTAAATACTCATGAGTTCCAGCGTGCTGAAAAGAGAGATCTCTATGGTTCAAGCTATGGCAAACCACGTGCCCTGAAGGCCAAGGGTGTGTCTGACTCTGAATGTGAGGATTCTGGTAGTAGCCTTGGTGATCCTGAAGAATTGAGCCAGGAGCTAGCACTGCTTGTGAAGAAATTCCAGAAGTTCTCAAGATGTGGTCGCTTTGGAAAATCCTCAAGAAGCAGTGATTCCTCATCCAGTGACTATAAGAGAAGGCTGTGCCACAAATGCAAGAAACCTGGTCACTATATTCAAGATTGTCCTCAGTGGGAAAAGGAAATGAAGAAGAAGAAATACAAGGATTACAGTTCTGATGATGCGAAGAAGAAGAAGAAATCGTCAAAATCTTCGTCATCAAAATCCTCGAAGTCTTCATCTCACAAGAAGAGCAGCTCCAAGAAGGCTCGGGCATTCATTGGCAAGGAAATGGACTCTGAATCTGAATCTGAGGAAAATGAGGAAGAGGAGGCGTCTGAAGAATCCGAATCTGGTGTGGCGAGTCTGGCTTTCGCTACTGCTTTCGTCAGCAAGTCCATCTTCAACACTGAAGAAACTGACCCCACCAACAAGCCTGATGAAGATAATGATGGCTACGCTCCCACCTATTGCTTCATGGCAAAAGGTGCAAAGGTACTCAAATACAACTCCTCTGAATCTTTTGAAAATGAATCTGATGAGGATCTCAAGCCCAGCTACTCTAAACTTGCTAAGATTGCTGTAAAACAACAACGGGCTTTTGAAAAGGTTCAAAACATGCTAGAAAAAAGTGATGATATGTTGGGTGAAGAAATGGATCGCACTAAAGCCCTGACTGAAAATCGTCAGAGACTTCAGTCTAGGTTTGATAACCTTCAAAGTCATCATAACACTCTCTTATCTGATCATGAGAAACTTTCTCATGGATTTCTTCAAGGAAAGCAAGATCACGAGAAGCTTTCTTCTGAATCTCTTCAAAGAAAGGAAGATCTTGAAAAGCTAAGAGTGTGTTATGAAGATCTTCAGAAGGAGTGCGATTCATTGCTAGCTCAACAAATCAGTGCTTCTCAGGAAGAATTTGTTCCTCCATGCTTAAAGTGCATTGAACGTGAATCTGCTAATTCATCACCTGAATGTTCAAATGCTTCAACTATTACAAATTCTTCACCTGCCTCTGCTATCACTAATTCCTCATCTGAGGACATTGCTAGTATCACTGACAATGCAGGGCTGAAGGAATTGTACATGACAGGCATGTACAAAAGCCTCAAAGGGCATCAGACTCTTTGTGATGTGCTTAAAAAGTAGATCCTCAACAGAAATCCTAGGAAAGAGGGTATTGCCTTTGAGAGGAAACTCAATGCTGATGGAACATATTGGAAGCCCAAGCAGTACCCCAAAACCTCATGGGTTGCTGCAAAGGGACCTCCAGTTGATCCATCTAACTTATCTGGCTTTACATGTGAATCTCCTCATTCTTCTGATGAGTCATTTGACTCCAACTATAAACTGTTCAAAAATCAGAATGGTGAAGTATTTGCTAGATATGTTGGCACTAACTGTAGGAACGGTACCCCTATGAAGAAAATCTGGGTTCCCAAAAGTTATTGTAAGTGCATCTAGTGCCCCTTAGTGATTTTGGTGTATTGAAGACTTATAGGTTAAGGGACTGATGCGTTTGTGAGTGTACACAGGTCTATAAGTCTATGAGGAGTTTGATATTTATAGAGAAAGTCGACCCCTAAAAATAAAGTTCTTCGACTGAAGACTTTGATATTCTGAAGACTTTGAAAGTGAAGAAATTGGTGTGACCTTGAAGACTTGATATTCACTTGAGGAACATGAAGCGTGAAGACTTTTGTTTTCGTAGTTTCATTTTCTCTTTCTTGAGTCATAGGAAACACCGTACTGTTAAAGGGGGTCGAGGAAATACTAAGGAAAAATTTCCATGTGATGCTCAACTCAATATCCTACACCTACCAATCCCTTCGAGTGAAGCCATTGGAAATCTCATACAATTCAGTCAAGTTCTTCAGTGACAGAGACACAGTTCTTCTGGTCACTGAGGACTTTGCTCTGACTGAGGAGTTAGGAATTCGCCAGTGCGAATTGCCTACACAGTGAGGAACATGATAGCCCTGAGGAATCTGAGAGTCAAATTTCTGACCGTTGCTGTGCTGCGCGCCGGCTGTCCCAAAATATCCTATCCACCTAACGGTCATATCATTGAAGGGCATTTATGTCTTATCATGTCGGGCTGCTCCCCAGGCTATAAATAGCCGCCCCCTACAACCACTAGCTGGTTGGCTGCTCCGAGAGAACTCAACACTTGTCATTTGAGAGCAACCCATCCTCCGAGGACTTTGAGCGAAAATCATCAAGTGAGGAAAATCCCAAAAACCAAACCCCCACAAACCCAAAGTGATTGAGCATCACTGAACAAATTGATCCTGCGTGGAACCGACGCTTGTTACCTTTGAAGACGGTGCTTCTTCCAGACGGTTAGGCGTCAAGGTCTAGAGCATCCAAGAGCAATTGTGGATTGCCGAGTGACCAAGTCTGTGAAGGTTTGGAAGTCACCTGAAGACTTACCACGAGTGATTGGATGAGGCCTGCGTGGTCTTAGTTCAAGGAGAATACGGTGAGGACTGGGTGTCCTGAGTTGCGGCTCAGAGACTGGGTGTCCGGGACTGCGTGTCCTCGAGTTTAAATACTCAGCCGCTCCAACCAGACGTACAACTGAGACAGCAGTTGGAACTGGTTTACCAAATCATTGTCTTCACCAACTAATTGGTTCTATCTCCTCAACCCTTTCATTTCCTCATTACTGTGTTGAATGTTTGTCCATATCTGTGCTTGAAGACTTTGACTAAAGACTTTCTCAAATTCCTCAGTTCAATTTCTTCAGTCTGTTTGTCTTCAACTTGTTATCTTGTGTTTACGCTTTCTGTACTCGGTGCTAGTCTTCATTTCATCACGATGACCATGCTTGTATCCTGTTATGCTTACTTCTGAGAACTTATTCCGCTGCTAGTAGTTCTTCAGTAAGGAATTTCCTCGCCGGCAAATTCCTTAGTGAAGAATTAATAAAAATCGCCTATTCACCCCCCCTCTAGTCGATATAACGCACTTTCAATTGGTATCAGAGCAAGGTACTCCCTTGTTCTGTGTGATTTTGGTTTAACCGCCTGGAGTTTTAGTTATGTCGACCGCAGGTATGAAGAAAGTGACATGCCCTATCTTTGACGGGCATGACTATCCCAAGTGGAAGGCCATGATGAGGAAGCGCCTCATGGCAAGGAACAGCGACCTATGGACCGTCACTGAGATTGGTCTTACTGATCTATGCAAGATGGCGGATGCTGATGATATTCGTAAGTACACTTGACTTGACATCATAGCGAAGGATATCATCTCCTCCTGCCTATCCAGAGATCAATTCGGGCGAATTATGCATCTTGGCAATTCGAAGCTCATCTGGGACCGAATCTCTGATGTCTATGAAGGTCATCGAACTCGTCATGATCCCTGGTTTGAGGACTTCAAGGAATGTCTCAAAACGATGACTTTCGAGCAAGAATCATCATCTTCTGCATCATGTCTCATGGCAAACAGTGCTGAGGTAACCGAATGCTCCTCATCCGAGTCTTGTGATGATGAATCTGATAATGATGAATCTGATAATGATGAATCTGATGATGATATTGAATCTTGTTATACCAAACTTGTTTGCATTGCCACTAAACAACAAACAGCTTTAGAACAAGTTCAAGATATGCTAGACAAAAGTGATGATATGTTGCGTAAAGAAATGGATCAGTCAAAAGCATTGGGTGAATGTCTTCAGAGAATTCACTCCAAGTTTGACGTCCTTCAAGATCAACATAATACCCTCTTGGCTGATCATGAGAAGCTTTCCTCTGAATCTCTTCAAAGAAAGGAAGATCTTGAAAAGCTAAGAGTGTGTTATGAAGATCTTCAGAAGGAGCGCGATTCATTACTAGCTCAGCAAATCAGCGCTTCTCAGGAAGAATTTGTTCCTCCATGCTTAAAGTGCATTGAACGTGAATCTACTAATTCTTCACCTGAATGCTCAAATGCTTCAACTGTTACAAATTCTTCATCTGCCTCTGCTATCACTAATTCCTCACCCGAGGACATTGCTAGTATCACTGACAATGCAGGGCTGAAGGAATTTTACATGACAGGCATGTACAAAAGCCTCAAAGGGCATCAGACTCTCTGTGATGTGCTTAAAAAGCAGATCCTCAACAGAAACCCTAGGAAAGAGGGTATTGCCTTTGAGAGGAAACTCAATGCTGATGGAACATATTGGAAGCCTGAGCAGTACCCCAAAACCTCATGGGTTGGTGCAAAAGGACCTCCAGTTGATCCATCTAACTTATCTGGCTTTACATGTGCATCTCCTCATTCTTCTGATGAGTCATTTGACTCCAACTATAAACTGTTCAAAAATCAGAATGGTGAAGTATTTGCTAGATATGTTGGCACTAACTACAGGAACGGTTCCCCTATGAAGAAAATCTGGGTTCCAAAGAAATGCCTTGAAAGTCTTCAGGTGAATGTCCTCATGACACCACCTGTGAAGAACAGGAACCCCAGATCAAATTCTTCATATGGACCAAACTCTTCATATGGATCCAAGTCCTCATATGGACCAAATTCCTCAGATGGATCAAATTCCACAAAAGGATCAAAGTCCTCATATGATTATCATCGTGCTAACAACTCTGTCTCGCAGGGTAGAGCTAAGGGCTATGAATATGTGCATTATTATTCAAACCATTATGTTCATAAGTCCTCGAAGAATTACTTTGCTTATTCATATGCTTACCCTAGCCCCTCTTATGTGAAACGAAACAGCTTGGCATCTTTGCCACCTTTCTCATATGGTGCTCGCAGAGTGATGAATTGTTTGCCACCCCTCCAGATGTGGGTGGTGAAGAAAAAGAACTAATCATCTTTCTGCAGGGTCAGGTCTCCAGACGTGCTTTAACGTCTGAAGAATTTGCTGGGGACCTGACGAAATTACCTGAAAGGACGCAGGCGAATCATGATGAAATGAACTTTCATTTCACACGTCCTCATACTGCTATATCTGTTTACTGCTTGATGAAATTCATCTGATGAACTTGATATCATATTCTTCACTGATGAAGCATATGAGATTGTAAGCTACACTAATTCACCTGCAGGATGATCAACCCAAAACTACTGAATGGGTCCTTGATAGTGGCTGTACGAATCACATGACTGGTGACAAGAATCTATTGATGGATGCTCCCTTATCACCGTCACCTCTGAAGCATATCATCTTTGCTGACAAAGGCAAAAGTAAGGTATTGGGTCTTGGTAAGGTTGCAATCTCTAAGGATAAACACATGGACAAATTCATGCTTGTTGAGTCCTTTGGATACAATCTAATGTCAGTCTCAATGCTTTGTGATCTTGATATGGTTGTTGTCTTTGGCAAGTATCGCTGTGTTGTGATTATGGAAGCTGACAATTCCAAAGTCTTCGAAGGCTTTAGGAGAGGAGATTTGTATATTGTTGATTTCTCTACAGGACCACAACCAGCCGTGTGTCTACTTGCAAAAGCTTCAGAAGGCTGGCTATGGCATCGACGACTTGGTCACGCAGGCATGAGGAATTTGCACACGCTTGCAAAGAAGAAGCATGTCATTGGCATTGAGAATGTCAAATTCCTCAATGATCACTTATGCGGAGCCTGTGAAGCTGGAAATATGACTAAGGCCAAGCATCCAGCGAAGACTATCATGACCACTACCCGTCCATTCGAATTGCTTCACATGGACCTCTTCGGACCTAATCATTACTCAGCAGTCACTAATGATGCATCTCTATATGGTTTTGTCATTGCTGCTGATTATTCTCGATATACTTGGGTACACATTGTTACTTACAAACATGAAGTGCATGAAGTCTTCAAACTTTTTCCTCGAGGACTTGAACCAACTTTGGTGTGAAGATCAAGCACATCAGAAGTGACAATGGAACTGAGTTCAAGAATTCTGGTCTTGATGCCTATCTTGATGAACTTGGTATTACTCATGAGTTATCTGCTCCTTATACTCCTCAGCAAAATGGCGTCGTGGAGCGCAAGAACAGAACTCTTGTTGAGATGGCTCGCACTATGCTTGATGAATACAAAACGCCTCAGCATTTTTGGATTGATGCAATTGATACTGCGTGCCACATCATCAACAGAGTATATCTTCATAAATTCTTCAAGAAAACGGCCTATGAACTCCTCACTGACAAGAAACCCAATGTGAGTTATTTCAAAGTCTTCGGTGCTAAATGTTGGATTAGAGATCCTCATCACAACTCTAAATTTGCACCGAAAGCACATGAAGGTTTTATGCTTGGTTACGGAAAGGACTCGCACACCTACAGAGTCTTCAACATTGTTCTTCACAAGATTGTTGACACTGTAGCTGTGCGGTTCGATGAAACTAATGGCTCGCAAAGAGAGCACCTACCTTCTGTGTTAGATGAACCAGCACCTGAGGATGCTATCAAGATCAAGGCAACTGAGGATGTCATTCCTACTGAAGAATCTACTGAAGAATTCATTCCTGTTCATGAAGAACGTCGAGCTGATGTACCTGAAGAACATGATGAGGAAAATGGTGCTGAAGAAAATGCTGATCAAAATCCTCAGCGACAACCAGCTCATCCTCGCGTTGCAAAAGAAGTGCAAGTGGAGAAGATCATCAATGATATTAGCGCACCAGGTCCTCTCACACGCTCAAAAGCTTCACATTTATCTAACTTTTGTGGGCACTATGCTTTTGTCTCTATCACAGAGCCCACTAAGCTAGATGAAGCATTTTTGGAGCCAGAGTGGATTCAGGCTATGCAAGAAGAATTACATCAGTTCAAGCTTAAGAATGTCTGGGAATTGGTCAATCACCCAGATCCTCGCAAGCATAATATCATTGGCACAAAGTGGATCTACCGCAACAAGCAAGATGAAAATGGCCTTGTGGTAAGGAATAAGGCACGACTAGTAGCTCAAGGCTACACACAGGTTGAAGGAATTGATTTCGATGAAACTTTTGCACCTGTTGCTAAACTTGAGGCTATTCGCATATTACTCGCTTACGCTAATCATCATGATATCATCTTATATCAAATGGATGTGAAAAGTGCATTCCTTAATGGTAAGCTTGAGGAAAAAGTATATGTTGCTCAACCCCCAGGTTTTGAAGATCCAAAGAATCCTGACAAAGTCTTCAGACTCAATAAGGCTCCCTATGGCCTCAAGCAAGCCCCTCGGGCGTGGTATGATACATTGAAGGAATTCTTCGTGAAGAATGGCTTCACACCCGGTTCACTCGACCCCACTCTCTTTACTAAATCTTATGATGGTGAACTGTTTGTGTGCCAAATATATGTTGATGATATTATCTTTGGCTGTACTGACCAACGTTATAGTGATGAATTTGCCTATATGATGAGTGAATAATATCAAATGTCTATGATGGGAGAGTTGAAATTCTTCTTAGGTCTTCAAATCCGTCAGCAGTGCAATGGCATATTCATATCTCAGGAGAAATACCTCAAAGATGTACTGAGGAAATTCGGCATGCAAGATTGCAAAGGCGTCAAAATTCCTATGCCCACAAATGGCCATCTATGCACTGATGAAAATGGTATTGATTTCGATCACAAGGTATACCGCTCCATGATTGGTTCTTTATTGTAATTATGTGCATCTAGGCCAGATATAATGCTTAGTGTTTGCATGTGTGCTAGATTTCAAGCTGCACCGAAGGAATCACACCATAAGGCTGTGAAGCATATTCTTCGATATCTAGCTCACACACCAACACTTGGATTATGGTACCCCAAGGGCACTGCTTTTGATCTCATTGGATATTCTGACTCCGACTATGCTGGTGATCGTGTGGACCGCAAGTCAACATCTGGTACTTATCATTTCCTCGGACGATCTTTGGTCTGTTGGTCCTCGAAGAAACAGAACTGCGTATCACTGTCTACTGCTGAAGCTGAGTACATTGCTGCTGGCTCTTGCTGTGCTCAACTGCTTTGGATGAAGGAAACCCTCAAGGACTATGGCGTCAACGTGAAGAATGTGCCTCTCCTCTGCGACAATGAGAGTGCCATCAAGATTGCTCACAACCCAGTTCAGCACTCGAAGACAAAGCACATTCAGATTCGTCATCATTTTCTTCGTGATCATGTGTTGAAGGGCGAAATCTCCATCGAGCATGTGAAGACTGAAGAACAACTAGCTGATATCTTCACTAAGCCCTTGGATGAGAAGAGATTTAGCAAGTTGCGGTGTGAGCTAAATATCTTAGAGTCTTCGAATGTTCTTTGAAAAGGACACACATCCTAACACTTATGCAAAATTGATGACTTAGATGTGCAACACATGAAGAAACGTTTTTCTTCAATCAATGAAGAATAATACTCTAAGTGTGAAGAAATGAATTTGATTCTCAGAACCCTACGACAATTGTACGCGGTGTCTGAAATCATCATTCTTATACGGTGGGTTATGCCACCACAAAAAGATGAAAATCTTCAATTTGAGTTTTTCCTCAGTTTTGAAATTCTTCAGTTTTTCAAATTCTTCAACTTTGCAAAATCTTCACTGTTTCCGTCTTTTTTCTTCATTGGCTATATATATATATATATATATATATATATATATATATATATATATATATATATATATATATATATGAGTTTATATCCTCTACAGCATTCACTTATGGCTATTTCTTCAAGTTGCGTTTTCTGCTAAGTGAATGTGATCGGACCCTTCCCCCTTTATGCTATACTCAACCCAATCTATTCACAAATTCTTCATGTGCGTTCTATTTGAAACTCGTTCAAAGTCTTCACTGTGTCCTTGTCAGCTGAAGAAATTGCGAATGAAACTTTAAAACAAATCTTATCCAGATTTTCGGTTTTACCGCTCAAATCGTTCCGCATCCCACGATGCATTATTATAATCACCCACGATCTTACACGATCTCATCTGCACAGTACGTGGGTGACACATGCCGCGTGAAGGAGAAAGGGCAGGGGCATGTTCGTCCCAAAATCTTCGGGCGAACAGTTTTTCATCGTGGCTATAAATACCCCTCTCCCCTTCCTCACTTCATTTACTCCGCTCGGTCGCTCTCTCTCACTCGAGCTCCTCAAACCCTAGCGCCGCCGCTACTCCATTGCCGCCGGTGAGGAAGAGATTCACTGCCTCGACCTCGTCGCCGTCGTACTCGCGCCGGTTGCGGAAATCTTCACTCCGCCGCCGCCGTAGCTGTTTCCCTCTGCCAAGTTAGGGCGTGGGAGATCTAACTTGACGAACTTCACATCTGTTCATCTCAGTTCGTCGTGTTCTTCAGTTCGGGTAATTAAAAGTTACTTTTATTACTCACTTTGATTCTCAAGCTTTCCTGAAAATCTTCAAAGGTGTTTTATTCTTCAAATCTTCACACATCTGAACACCTCACACACTGTATGCTCTTGATCCATCTCTCTAAGCACTCATTTCTTCAAGATTCCTCAATTGTGTGGATTTTCGATCTGTACAACTCTGGAACCTAAGACAAGAATGCTTAGTGAAATTCCTCAAGGTCCAACTGGTCAAATTCCTCAAAACTTGTCGTTTCGAAAAATCTTCTGAGAACGCATATGACCTCTCCAAATTCCTCGCACCTACACTCTGTTCACAGGTACTCATGTCCACTGCTGAATCACTAGGTTCTCATCAACTTAACTCATTTGCAGCGTTCCTCGAAGAAAAATTGCATACTTCTTCAGAGTGTTCAATTGTTCAAATTCCTCATCTGAAGAATATGGCTGAAGGAAAGAGACCGCAGAAAGGAGGAAAGAAACCTGAGGTCATGACTGCTTTCGAGATCCCTCATGAAATATACAAGGATTATTGCACACTTGATGAAGCCAAATTTGGCAAAGAGAACAAAAATCAGCGCAAAGTGCGCATTCAGAGGATAGAACGAAGATGGGCACGAGAATGGAGGGAATAACGATATGTTACTCCAAAGTACATGAAGAAATTCGCCTTAAATCCTCCATGCCCAAGAGCTCCATTGGCACCTGGCCAAGTAGCTGATCCCACCAGCATCAAACGTGGTGAGGACTTTCCTGAAGAATGGGCTAGGCGCCAAGGAAAATTGGCAAGACAAGCCAAGGAGGCAGTGAGGAAATTCAATGAGGATTCTGCCACTGCTGCTGCTGCTGCTGAGACCTCGGTCAAACCGAGGAAATCCATGCCTAAGAAGCCTGCTCGCAAGCCTAGTGCTTCACTGACAGCGCCCTCGCGGCCAAGTTCCTCAGCTATGCCCTCACGGCAAATTCCTCAGACTGCTACTGCTCCACCAAAGTCCTCAACTCCTGTGCATCTGGCTACATGCCAAAGGACTACGGGTTTTCAATTGCTTCTGGTGTCTCAGCAAGTTCCTCTGCTGCACCAATGTCCTCATCAGGCCCCACTCTGTTGAAGACTAAAGCAACAGCAAGACGCGGTCCTCGGCCAAGTCCAAGGAAGAAACAGGTTGCATTCCATGTGCCCTCTGATGATGAAGCTTCTGATGAAGAACTTGCAGAAATCATCAGAGACAGACAAGTAAAGGCCGCTAGAGCCAAAGGCACATCGGTGCCACTGCTTTTGGATCCGAGGAAAATCCTCGATTACATTGACCTCTGGCACAAGGATCCAAACACTCCAATGCCTGATTTACCTCTGACTCCCGGTCAAAGTCACATGATGACCCATTTCATCACTCAAGAGAAATGGAAATATGAGAAGGCAAGAGAGATAAAGAGAGCTCAATCTAGAAAGGAGAAGCTTCTGAAGAAGAATGTTGTCAGACTGACACCTGAAGAACTTCTCAAGGCTCAGTCTGAAATCCAAGCCCTCAGCAAAGACTTCGATGCATACTATGCTGATTGGCAAGGAGCCAAAGTGAGATTCGTCAATCTGACGAAGAAAATGACAACTGTTGCAGCCCCATCGCAACAAGAAAATCCTCAGGCTGCAGACTCTTTTCAGCCTGCTGAAGAACATGCCAGCACCACTGATGACTTTCAGCCAGCTGATGAAAATGTAAGTTCCAGGGCTGATGACTCCATTCCAGCCGCTGAAGAAACTGCCAGGGCATCCACTAGTGGTGCGCCTGAAGAAACTGAAGAGATCAGGGCAACTGCATCAGTCGCGCCTGAAGAAAATCAACCACAGTCCTCAGCTCCTCCCACGCCTACACCAACTCCTAGTCTTCCCTCTGCCTATGAAGTGAAGAAGACCAAGGCTGCAGAGCGAGCTGCAGTGAAGAAAAGAAAGGCATCAGCTACGTCAAATTCTTCGGCTGCGAAGAAAATGAAGCAAATGACCAGCTCTCTTGAAAATCCTATTGATGCCGTTCCGATTTCCTCCATGTCATCAAAGGAAATTATTCCTTATGGAGAAGACTACAAGATCCCAAGCGGATCTGATGAAGAAAATCATTCTGCTGCTACGTCAGAGCAGCTTGATGAAGAAATTGAAGTGGAAGCATTCCCTTCAACGCCCGTCGTTTCCTCACCTATGCCCCAGTTCACAGCTGAAGAGGCTGGTGTTGAGGAAATTGAAAATGAAGATGAAGATGTGGATATTGGATGCACTACACCAGTAATGAATGATGAATTTTGGGAAAGTCAGCATCCCAACACTCCTCCATTCACACCGATCCAACAGATTACTCAGTCCCCGGCAACCACAATTCAGATGGGCTCTGAAGAAACTCATCCCACTCCTTCTGTTCATGAAGAAATTCCAGCCGCTAGTGCTGAAGAACCTGCTGCTGTTGATCCTCAAGTTGCACAAGAAGAGGAACCAGAAATTCCTCAGCCTGAAGAACCTGAGCTCGCGATTCCTGAGGTTGTGCTGCAAATCACTGACATTCCTCTACCGAAGCCAAAGAATCCGTTCTCAAGAAAACAGAAGTTCAAGGCTGAAGATTTCTTCTCTGATCATGTGTTCTTCACTGATTATAATCCATATGACTCTGCTCGCATAAGGAAGAGGCGTTTCTGGACTGCTAGTCAAGCCAACTTCTATTCTTCAGTGCTATTTGACAAGGACAAAATCTTCGATCATGAACATATTCCTCTCGTGGATATGGAATCTCTGCCGTGCTTCGAGCCAGTCCTCAGTGTTATTAACGATGCAGGACTACTGAATTTCTGCACTGATGTCTGTGATTGGAATGAAGAACTCATTCTTCAGTTCTACGCCACACTGCATATCACCGGAGATGCTGAAGATGTCAATTCATGGGTGTTGGATTGGATGACCGAAAACACTCACTACAAGGCACCGGCAACTGAATTGCTTCGTGTCCTTCCTCTTGATCCTCCCCATGAAAGTGCACGTTGCATCTACAATGACCCTGAACTGACAAATCATTATATGCAAGTGCCCATGAAGCCTTTGAAGCCTGGGCAGGCCCCACGAACCAAATTCCTCGTCAAGGAATTGCTATATGTGCCTCAGACTGTCTATCGCATCCTGACGAAGACAATGAGTCCAATCAAAGGCCACGACTCAAATGATGAAGATGTCGTTGGCATCATGAAGAACATGCTTTTCAACATCATTCATGGCGTTCCCATCAACTTCCATGATTTCTTCATGAGGACTCTGGCAAATGTTGCTATGTCACCTTTCGAGCTGAAGCCCTACGCGCCTTGGATTATGAGATTCATAAGGGCAAGATCTTCACTGAATTACAAAGCTGACACTCTGAACCATGGTAGCTACTTGCCTCCCATTGAAGTCCTCAAGAGGCCAGTTTCATCATCTGATGATAAAGGCAAGGCAGCTGTTGTGATCGATGAAGGCACTCGTCCATTGGATGGTCATTTTCGTCTGGCTACATCTTACTCCACCAATGACAACTCTACTACACATGACACTGCCGCAAATACCTCAGCTAAGCAAAATCCTCAAGCCACAGCACCCAGGGTAATGGCTGACCGTGAGCTACTCCTCAGTCTTCATCAGAAGGTTGATCACCATCATAAATGGGTAAAGCGTCAGTTTGCTGCCGTTCTTCACAACATGACCTCAACACATATTGCAGTGAAGAAAAACCATTATCACCTTCATGAAACCCTCAACCGCACCTGGGCTGTTCTCACTCATGTATATAGCGCGGAAGAACTGAAGACTATGGGTCTCAAGGAAGCATTTGACTGGTCTGCACCACCTCCGAAGAAATTCAAGAAGGTCAAAGTTCCTGATCTGGTGGCCAGCTCTTATTCTTCATCGCGTGAAACTGATGAGCATGAAGATTTGGACGACAATGCGGCAGGCCCTACTTCAACAAACTACCCCGACAACGCTGGCGCTCCTCCATCAACTTGAAATTCTTCAGGGCGTTAGTCCTCAGTTTCGATCCTTTTGGTCATTTGGTGACAAAGGGGGAGAAATCTGAGTTAGTCTTCAAGCGGGTTTATATTATGGGCGTTTTTGTTAAGTTACAACTCTCGTTCTTCCGAAACTTTTTTACTGGATCGAGTTGTAATCTTAAACCCGATGGTGCCCTGATACTTTTGGACGGTGCATGGTGCTCTGATACTTTTGATGCACTGTGCTCTGATACTTTTGATGTGCTATTCTGCATGCTTATTCCTCGTTAATATTATTGCATGCATGCTGAATCTCATCAGGCACCATATTTCATCATGCATTTCAAATTCTTCATATTATATATCAAATGCGTGTATGAATTACAAGATATAGGGGGAGATCTCCATGATTCAATTCTTCAAATGTGCATTGCCTCAAAAGCAAATTCCTCACTATGCACATCTCCAGGGGAGTTCTTTTATATCTTGCAATCAAATTCCTCAATATCAGTATTTACACTTCATATGTTTATCCCCATTGAAAACTTAACCTATGTTGTCATCAATCACCAAAAAGGGGGAGATTGTAAGTGCATCTAGTGCCCCTTAGTGATTTTGGTGTATTGAAGACTTATAGGTTAAGGGACTGATGCGTTTGTGAGTGTACACATGTCTATAAGTCTATGAGGAGTTTGATATTTACAGAGAAAGTCGACACCTAAAAATGAAGTTCTTCGACTGAAGACTTTGATATTCTGAAGACTTTCTGAAGACTTTGAAAGTGAAGAAATTGGTGTGACCTTGAAGACTTGGTATTCACTTGAGGAACATGAAGCGTGAAGACTTTTGTTTTCGTAGTTTCATTTTCTCTTTCTTGAGTCATAGGAAACACCGTACTGTTAAAGGGGGTCGAGGAAATACTAAGGAAAAATTTCCATGTGATGCTCAACTCAAAATCCTACACCTACCAATCCCTTCGAGTGAAGCCATTGGAAATCTCATACAGTTCAGTCAAGTTCTTCAGTGACAGAGACGCAGTTCTTCTGGTCACTGAGGACTTTGCTCTGACTGAGGAGTTAGGAATTCGCCAGTGCGAATTGCCTACACAGTGAGGAACATGATATCCCTGAGGAATTTGAGAGTCAAATTTCTGACCGTTGCTGTGCTGCGCGCCGGCTGTCCCAAAATATCCTATCCACCTAACGGTCATATCATTGAAGGGCATTTAGGTCTTATCATGTCGGGCTGCTCCCCAGGATATAAATAGCCGCCCCCCTACAACCACTAGCTGGTTGGCTGCTCCGAGAGAACTCAACACTTGTCATTTGAGAGAAACCCATCCTCCGAGGACTTTGAGCGAAAATAATCAAGTGAGGAAAATCCCAAAAACCAAACCCCCACAAACCCAAAGTGATTGAGCATCACTTAAGAAATTGATCCTGCGTGGATCCGACGCTTGTTACCTTTGAAGATTGTGCTTCTTCTAGACGGTTAGGCGTCAAGGTCTAGAGCATCCAAGAGGAATTGTGGATTGCCGAGTGACCAAGTCTGTGAAGGTTTGGAAGTCATCTGCAACTTACCACAAGTGATTGGACGAGGCCTGCGTGGTCTTAGTTCAAGGAGAATACGGTGAGGACTGGGTGTCCTGAGTTGCGGCTCAGAGACTGGGTGTCCGTGACTGCGTGTCCTCGAGTATAAATACTCAGCCGCTCCAACCAGACGTACAACTGAGACAGCAGTTGGAACTGGTTTACCAAATCATTGTATTCACCAACTAACTGGTTCTATCTCCTCAACCCTTTCATTTCCTCATTACTGTGTTGAATGTTTGTTCATATCTGTGCTTGAAGACTTTGACTGAAGACTTTCTCAAATTCCTCAGTTCAATTTCTTCAGTCTGCTTGTCTTCAACTTGTTATCCTGTGTTTACGCTTTCTGTACTTGGTGCTAGTCTTCATTTCATCATGATGACCATGCTTGTATCCTGTTATGCTTACTTCTGAGTACTTATTCCGCTGCTAGTAGTTCTTCAGTAAGGAATTTCCTCACCGGCAAATTCCTCAGTGAAGAATTAATAAAAATCGCCTATTCACCCCCCCTCTAGTCGATATAATGCACTTTCAGTTATGTTGAAAGTCTTTAGGTGAATGTCCTCATGACACCACCTGTGAAGAACAGGAACCCCAGATCAAATTCTTCATATGGACCAAATTCTTCATATGGATCCAAGTCCTCATACGGACCAAATTCCTCACATGGATCAAATTTCTCAAAAGGATCAAAGTCCTCATATGATTATCATCGTGCTAACAACTCTGTCTCGCAGGGTAGAGCTAAGGGCTATGAATATGTGCATTATTCTTCAAACCATTATGTTCATAAGTCCTCGAAGAATTTCTCTGCTTATTCATATGCTTACCCTAACCCCTCTTATGTGAAACGAAATGGTTTGGCTTCTATGCCACCATTCTCGTATGGTGCTCGCAGAGTGATGAACTCTTTGCCACCCCTTCAGATGTGGGTGGTGAAGAAAAAGAACTAATCTCTTCTGCAGGGTCAGGTCTCCAACGTGTGTTAATGTCTGAAGAATTTGCTGGGGACCTGACAAAATTGCCTGAAAGGACGCAAGCAAATCATGATGAAATGAACTTTCATTTCACACGTCCTCGTACTGCTATATCTGTTTACTGCTTGATGAAATTCATCTGATGAACTTGATATCATATTCTTCACTGATGAAGCATATGAGATTGTAAGCTCCACTAATTCATCTGCAGGATGATCAACCCAAAACTACTGAATGGGTCCTCGAAAGTGGATGTACGAATCACATGACTGGTGACAAGAATCTATTGATGGATGCTCCTTTATCACCGTCACATCTAAGGCATATCATCTTTGCTGACAAAGGCAAAAGTAAGGTATTGGGTCTTGGTAAGGTTGCAATCTCTAAGGATAAACACATGGACAAAGTCATGCTTGTGAGTCCTTAGGATACAACCTCATGTCAGTCTCAATGCTTTGTGATCTTGATATGGTTGTTGTCTTTGGCAAGTATCGCTGTGTTGTGATTATGGAAGCTGACAATTCCAAAGTCTTCGAAGGCTTTAGGAGAGGAGATTTGTATATTGTTGATTTCTTCACAGGACCACAACCGGCCGTGTGTCTACTTGCAAAAGCTTCAGAAGGCTGGCTATGGCATCGACGACTTGGTCACGCAGGCATGAGGAATTTGCACACGCTTGCGAAGAAGAAGCATGTCATTGGCATTGAGAATGAAAAATTCCTCAAGGATCACTTATGCGGAGCCTGTGAAGCTGGAAAAATGACCAAGGCCAAGCATCCAGCAAAGACTATCATGACCACTACTCGTCCATTCGAATTGCTTCACAAGGACCTCTTTGGACCTAATCATTACTCAGCAGTCACTAATGACGCATCTCTATATGGTTTTGTCATTGTTGATGATTACTCTAGATATACATGGGTGTAAGTGCATCTAGTGCCCCTTAGTGATTTTGGTGCATTGAAGACTTACAGGTTAAGGGACTGATGCGTTTGTGAGTGTACACAGGTCTATAAGTCTATGAGGAGTTTGATATTTACAGAGAAAGTCGACCCCTAAAAATGAAGTTCTTCGACTGAAGACTTTGATATTCTGAAGACTTTCTGAAGACTTTGAAAGTGAAGAAATTGGTGTGACCTTGAAGACGTGATAATCACTTGAGGAACATGAAGCGTGAAGACTTTTGTTTTCGTAGTTTCATTTTCTCTTTCTTGAGTCATAGGAAACACCGTACTGTTAAAGGGGGTCGAGGAAATACTAAGGAAAAATTTCCATGTGATGCTCAACTCAAAATCCTACACCTACCAATCCCTTCGAGTGAAGCCATTGGAAATCTCATACAGTTCAGTCATTTTCTTCAGTGACAGAGACGCAGTTCTTCTGGTCACTGAGGACTTTGCTCTGACTGAGGAGTTAGGAATTCGCCAGTGCGAATTGCCTACACAGTGAGGAACATGATAGCCCTGAGAAATTTGAGAGTCAAATTTCCGACCGTTGTTGTGTTGCGCGCCGACTGTCCCAAAATATCTTATCCACCTAACGGTCATATCATTGAAGGGTATTTATGTCTTATCATGTCGGGCTGCTCCCTAGGCTATAAATAGCCGCCCCTACAACCACTAGCTGGTTGGCTGCTCCGAGAGAACTTGACACTTGTCATTTGAGAGCAACCCATCCTCCAAGGACTTTGAGCGAAAATCATCAAGTGAGGAAAACCCAAAACCAAACCCCCACAAACCCAAAGTGATTGAGCATCACTGAAGAAATTGATCCTGCGTGGATCCGACGCTTGTTACCTTTGAAGACTGTGCTTCTTCCAGACGGTTAGGCGTCAAGGTCTAGAGCATCCAAGAGGAATTGTGGATCGCCGAGTGACCAAGTCTGTGAAGTTTGGAAGTCACCTGAAGACTTACCACGAGTGATTGGACGAGGTCTGCGTGGCCTTAGTTCAAGGAGAATACGGTGAGGACTGGGTGTCCTGAGCTGCGGCTCAGCGACTGGGTGTCCCGGACTGCGTATCCTCGAGTTTAAATACTCAACCGCTCCAACCAGACGTACAACTGTGACAGCAGTTGGAACTGGTTTACCAAATCATTGTCTTCACCAACTAACTGCGTATCAGAGCTAGGTACTCCCTTGTTCTATGTGATTTTGGTTTAACCGCCTGGAGTTTTAGTTATGTCGACCGCAGGTATGAAGAAAGTGACATGCCCTATATTTGACGGTCACGACTATCCCAAGTGGAAGGCCATGATGAGGAAGCGCCTCATGGCAATGAACAGCGAGCTGTGGACCGTCACTGAGATTGGTCTTACTGATCTATGCAAGATGGAGGACGCTGATGATATTCACAAGTACACTCGACTTGACCTCATGGCGAAGGATATCATCTGTTCCTGCCTATCCGGAGATCAATTCGGGCGCATTATGCATCTTGGCAATTCGAAGCTTATCTGGGACCGAATCTCTGATGTCTATGAAGGTCATCGAACCCGTCATGATCCCTGGTTTGAGGACTTCAAGGAATCTCTCAAAACGATGACTTTTGAGCCAGAATCATCATCTTCTGCATCATGTCTCATGGCAGACGGTGCTGAGGTAACCGAATGCTCCTCATCCGAGTTTTGTGACGATGAATCTGATAATGATGAATCTGATGATGATATTGAATCTTGTTATACCAAACTTGTTTGCATTGCCACTAAACAACAAACGGCTTTGGAACAAGTTCAAAACATGCTAGACAAAAGTGATGATATGTTGCGTAAAGAAATGGATCAGTCAAAAGCATTGGGTGAATGTCTTCAGAGAATTCACTCCAGGTTTGACGCCCTTCAAAATCAACATAATACCCTCTTGACTGATCATGAGAAGCTTTCCTTTGAATCTCTTCAAAGAAAGGAAGATCTTGAAAAGCTAAGAGTGTGTTATGAAGATCTTCAGAAGGAGCGCGATTCATTACTAGCTCAACAAATCAGCGCTTCTCAGGAAGAATTTGTTCCTCCATGCTTAAAGTGCATTGAACGTGAATCTGCTAATTCTTCACCTGAATGTTCAAATGCTTCAACTGTTACAAATTCTTCATCTGCCTCTGCTATCACTAATTCCTCACCTGAGGACATTGCTAGTATCACTGACAATGCAGGGCTGAAGGAATTGTACATGACAGGCATGTGCAAAAGCCTCAAAGGGCATCAGACTCTTTGCGATGTGCTTAAAAAGCAGATCCTCAACAGAAACCCTAGGAAAGAGGGTATTGCCTTTGAGAGGAAACTCAATATTGATGGAACATATTGGAAGCCTGAGCAGTACCCCAAAACCTCATGGTTTGCTGCAAAGGGACCTCCAGTTGATCCATCTAACTTATCTAGCTTTACATGTGAATCTCCTCATTCTTCTGATGAGTCATTTGAATCCAACTATAAACTGTTCAAAAATCAGAACGGTGAAGTATTTGCTAGATATGTTGACACTAACTGCAGGAACGGTTCCCCTATAAAGAAAATCTGGGTTCCCAAAATTTATGTTGAAAGTCTTCAGGTGAATGTCCTCATGACACCACCTGTGAAGAACAAATTCTTCATCTGGACCAAACTCTTCATATGGATCCAAGTCCTCATACGGACCAAATTCCTCACATGGATCAAATTCCTCAAAAGGATCAAAGTCCTCATATGATTATCATCGTGCTAACAACTCTGTCTCGCAGGGTAGATCTAAGGGCTATGAATATGTGCATTATTCTTCAAACCATTATGTTCATAAGTCCTCGAAGAATTACTCTGCTTATTCATATGCTTATCCTAACCCCTCTTATGTGAAACAAAACGGTTTGGCATCTTTGCCACCTTTCTCATATGGTGCTCGCAGAGTGATGAATTCTTTGCCACCCCTCCTGATGTGGGTGGTGAAGAAAAAGAACTAATCTCTTCTGCAGGGTCAGGTCTCAAGACATGCTTTAACGTCTGAAGAATTTGTTTGGGACCTGACAAAATGCCTGAAAGGACACAGGCGAATCATGATGAAATGAACTTTCATTTCACATGTCCTCATACTGCTATATTTGTTTACTGCTTGATGAAATTCATTTGATGAACTTGATATCATATTATTCACTGATGAAGCATATGAGATTGTAAGCTACACTAATTCATCTGCAGGATGATCAACCCAAAACTACTGAATGGGTCCTCGATAGTGGATGTACGAATCACATGACTAGTGACAGGAATCTATTGATGGATGCTCCCTTATCACCGTCACCTCTGAAGCATATCATCTTTGCTGACAAAGGCAAAAGTCAGGTATTAGGTCTTGGTAAGGTTGCGATCTCTAAGGATAAACACATGGACAAAGTCATGCTTGTTGAGTCCTTAGGATACAATCTCATGTCAGTCTCAATGCTTTGTGATCTTGCTATGTTTGTTATTTTTGGCAAGTATCGCTGTGTTGTGATTATGGAAGCTGACAATTCCAAAGTCTTCGAAGGCTTTAGGAGAGAAGATTTGTATATTGTTGATTTCTCTACAGGACCACAACCAGCCGTGTGTCTACTTGCAAAAGCTTCAGAAGGCTGGCTATGGCATCGACGACTTGGTCACGCAGGCATGAGGAATTTGCACACGCTTGCGAAGAAGAAGCATGTCATTGGCATTGAGAATGTCAAATTCCTCAAGGATCACTTATGCGGAGCCTGTGAAGCTTGAAAAATGACCAAGGCCAAGCATCCAGCGAAGACTATCATGACCACTACCCGTCCATTCGAATTGCTTCACATGGACCTCTTCGGACCTAATCATTACTCAGCAGTCACTAATGATGCATCTCTATATGGTTTTGTCATTGTTGATGATTACTCTCGATATACATGGGTACACATTGTTACTTACAAACATGAAGTGCAGGAAGTCTTCAAACGATTTTCCTCGAGGGTTTCAACCAACTTTGGTGTGAAGATCAAGCACATCAGAAGTGACAATGGAACTGAGTTCAAGAATTCTGGTCTTGATGCCTATCTTGATGAACTTGGTATTACTCATGAGTTATCTGCTCCCTATACTCCTCACCAAAATGGCGTCGTGGAGCGCAAGAATAGAACTCTTGTTGAGATGGCTCGCACTATGCTTGATGAATACAAAACGCCTCAACGTTTTTGGATTGATGCAATTGATACTGCGTGCCACATCATCAACAGAGTATATCTTCACAAATTCTTCAAGAAGACGGCCTATGAACTCCTCACTGACAAGAAACCCAATGTGAGTTATTTCAAAGTCTTCGGTGCTAAATGTTGGATTAGAGATCCTCACCACAACACTAAATTTACACCGAAAGCACATGAAGGTTTTATGCTTGGTTACGGAAAGGACTCGCAAACCTACAGAGTCTTCAACATTGTTCTTCACAAGATTGTTGACACTGTAGATATGCAGTTCGATGAAACTAATGGCTCGCAAAGAGAGCACCTACCTTCTGTGTTAGATGAACCAGCACCTGAGGATTCTATCAAGTTCAAGGCAACTGAGGATGTCATTCCTACTGAAGAATCTGCTGAAGAATTCATTCCTGTTCATGAAGAACGTCGAGCTAATGCACCTGAAGAACATGATGAGGAAAATGGTGCTGAAGAAAATGCTGATCAAATTCCTCAGCGACAACCAGCTCATCCTCGCGTTGCAAAAGAAGTGCAAGTGGAGAAGATCATCTATGACATTAGCGCACTAGGTCCTCTCACACGCTCAAAAGCTTCACATTTATCTAACTTTTGTGGGCACTATGCTTTTGTCTCTATCACAGAGCCCACTAAGGTAGATGAAGCATTTCTGAAGCCGGAGTGGATTCAGGCTATGCAAGAAGAATTACATCAGTTCGAGCTTAACAATGTCTGGGAACTGGTCAATCGCCCAGATCCTCGCAAGCATAATATCATTGGCACAAAGTGGATCTACCGCAACAAGCAAGATGAAAATGGCCTTGTGGTGAGGAATAAGGCACGACTTGTAGCTCAAAGCTACACACAGGTTGAAGGAATTGATTTCGATGAAACTTTTGCACCTGTTGCTAGACTTGAGGCTATTCGCATATTACTTGCTTACGCTAACCATCATGATATCATCTTATATCAAATGGATGTGAAAAGTGCATTCCTCAATGGTAAGCTTGAGGAAGAAGTATATGTTGCTCAACCCCCAGGTTTTGAAGATCCAAAGAATCCTGACAAAGTCTTCAGACTTAATAAGGCCCTGTATGGCCTCAAGCAAGCCCCTCGGGAGTGGTATGATACATTGAAGGAATTCTTCGTGTAGAATGGCTTCACACCCGGTTCACTCGACCCTACTCTCTTTACTAAATCTTATGATGGTGAACTGTTTGTGTGCCAAATATATGTTGATGATGTTATCTTTGGCTGTACTGACCAACGTTATAGTGATGAATTTGCCTATATGATGAGTGAAGAATATCAAATGTCTATGATGGGAGAGTTGAAATTCTTCTTAGGTCTTCAAATTCGTCAGCAGCACAATGGCATATTCATATCTCAGGAGAAATACCTCAAAGATGTACTGAGGAAATTCGGCATGCAAGATTGCAAAGGCGTCAAAATTCCTATGCCCACAAATGGTCATCTATGCACTAATGAAAATGGTATTGACTTCGATCATAAGGTATACCGCTCCATGATTGGTTCTTTATTGTACTTATGTGCATCTAGGCCAGATATAATGCTTAGTGTTTGCATGTGTGCCCGATTTCAAGTTGCACCGAAGGAATCACACCATAAGGCTGTGAAGCATATTATTCGATATCTAGCTCACACACCAACACTAGGATTATGGTACCCCAAGGGCTCTGCTTTTGATTTCATTGGATATTCTGACTCTGACTATGCTGGTGATCGTGTGGACCGCAAGTCAACATCTGGTACTTGTCATTTCCTCGGACGATCTTTGGTCTATTGGTCCTCGAAGAAACAGAACTGCGTATCACTATCTACTGCTGAAGCTGAATACATTGCTGCTGGCTCTTGCTGTGCTCAACTACTTTGGATGAAGCAAACCCTCAAGGACTATGGCGTCAACGTGAAGAATGTGCCTCTCCTCTGCGACAATGAGAGTGCCATCAAGATTGCACACAACCCAGTTCAGCACTCGAAGACAAAGCACATTCAGATTCGTCATCATTTTCTTCGTGATCATGTGTTGAAGGGTGACATCTCCATCGAGCATGTGAAGACTGAAGAACAACTAGCTGATATCTTCACTAAGCCCTTGGATGAGAAGAGATTTAGCAAGTTGCGGTGTGAGCTAAATATCTTAGAGTCTTCGAATGTTCTTTGAAAAGGACACACATCCTAACACTTATGCAAAATTGATGACTTAGATGTGCAACACATGAAGAAACGTTTTTCTTCAATCAATGAACAATAACACTCTAAGTGTGAAGAAATTAATGAAGAATTTGATTCTCAGAACCCTACGACAATTGTACGCGGTGTCTGAAATCATCATTCTTATACAGTGGGTCACGCCACCACAAAAAGTTGAAAATCTTCAATTTGAGTTTTTCCTCATTTTTAAAATTCTTCAGTTTTTCAAATTCTTCAACTTTGCAAAATCTTCACTGTTTCCGTCGTTTTTCTTCATTGGCTATATATATATACGAGTCTATGTCCTCTACAGCATTCACTATTGGCTATTTCTTCAAGTTGCGTTTTCAGCTAAGTGAATGTGATCGGACCCTTCCCCCTCTATGCTATACTCAACCCAATCTATTCACAAATTCTTCATGTGCGTTCTAATTGAAACTCGTTCAAAATCTTCACTGTGTCCTTGTCAGCTAAAGAAATTGCGAACGAAACTATAAAACAAATCTTATCCAGATTTTCGGTTTTGCCACTCAAACAGTTCCGCATCCCACGATGCATTATTATATTCACCCACAATCTTACATGATCTCATATGCATAGTACGTGGGTGGCACATGTTGCGTGAAGGAGAAAGGGCAGGGGCATGTTCGTCCCAAAATCTTCGGGCGAACAGTTCTTCACCGTGGCTATAAATACCCCTCTCCCCTTCCTCACTTCATTTACTCCGCTCGACCGCGCTCTCTCTCGCTCGAGCTCCTCAAACCCTAGCGCCGCCGCTACTCCATCGTCGCCGGTGAGGAAGAGCTTCGCTGCCTCGACCTCGTCGCCGTCGTACTCGCACCGGTTGCGGAAATCTTCACTCCGCCGCCGCCGTAGCTGTCTCCCTCTGCCAAGTTAGGGCGTGGGAGATCTAACTTGATGAATTTCACCTCTGTTCATCTCAGTTCGTCGTGTTCTTCAGTTCGGGTAATTAAAAGTTACTTTTATTACTCACTTTGATTCTCAAGCTTTCCTGAAAATCTTCAAAGGTGTTTTATTCTTCAAATCTTCACACATCTGAACACCTCACACACTGTATGCTCTTGATCCATTTCTCTAAGCACTCATTTTCTTCAAGATTCCTCAATTGTGTGGATCTTCGATCTGTACAACTCTGGAACCTAAGACAAGAACGCTTAGTGAAATTCCTCAAGTCTCAACTGGTCAAATTCCTCAAAACTTGTCTTTTCGAAAAACCTTCTGAGAACGCATATGACCTCTCCAAATTCCTCGCACCTACACTCTGTTCATAGGTACTCATGTCCGCTGCTGAATCACTAGCTTCTCATCAAATTAACTCATTTGCAACGTTCCTCGAAGAAAAACTGCATACTTCTTCAGAGTGTTCAATTGTTCAAATTCCTCATCTGAAGAATATGGCTGAAGGAAAGAGACCGCGGAAAGGAGGAAAGAAACCTGAGGTCATGACTGCTTTCGAGATCCCTGATGACATATACAAGGACTATTGCACACCTGATGAAGCCAAATTTGGCAAAGAGAACCAAAATCAGCGCAAGGTGCGCATTCAAAGGATTGAACGAAGACGGGCAAGAGAATGGAGGGAGTACATATATGTAACTCCAAAGTACATGAAGAAATTCGCTTTAAATCCTCCATGCCCAAGAGCTCCACTGGCACCTGGCCAAGTAGCTGATCCCACCAGCATCAAGCGTGGTGAGGACTTCCTTGAAGAATGGGCTAGGCGCCAAGCTAAATTGGCAAGACAAGCCAAGGAGGCAACAGGTTGCATTCCAAGTGCCCTCTGATGATGAAGCTTCTGATGATGAACTTGCAGAAATCATCAGAGACAGACAAGTGAAGGCCGCTAGAGCCAAAGGCACATCGGTGCCACTGCTTTTGGATCCGAGGAAAATCCTCGACTACATTGACCTCTGGCACAAGGATCCAAGCACCCCCATGCCTGATTTTCAACTGATTCTTAGTCAAAGTCACATGCTGACCCATTTCATCACTCAAGAGAAATGGAAGTTTGAAAAGGCCAGAGAGATCAAGAAGGCTCAATACAGGAAGGAGAAGCTCCTGAAGAAAAATGTTGTCAGAATGACACCTGAGGAACTTCTCCAGGCTCAGTCTGAAATCCAAGCTCTCAGCAAAGACTTCGATGCATACTATGCTGATTGGCAAGGAGCCAAAGTGAGATTCGTCAACCTGACGAAGAAAATGACAACTGTTGCAGGCCCATCACAACAAGAAAATCTTCAGGCTGCAGACTCTGCTCAGCCTGCTGAAGAACATGCCAGCACCGCTGATGACTTTCAGCCTGCTGAAGAAAATGTAAGTTCCAGGGCTGATGACTCCATTCCAGCCGCTGAAGAAATTGACAGGGCATCCACTAGTGGTGAGCCTGAAGAAATTGAAGAGATCAGGGCAACTGCATCAGTTGCGCCTGAAGAAAATCAACCAGATTCCTCAGCTCCTCCCGCGCCTACACCAACTCCAATTCTTCCTTCTACCTATGAAGTGAAGAAGACCAAGGCTGCAGAGTGAGCTGCAGTGAAGAAAAGGAAGGCATCAGCTGCGTCAAATTCTTCGGTTGCAAAGAAAATGAAGCCAATGACCAGCTCACTTGAACATCCAATTGATGCCGTTCCGATTTCCTCCATGTCATCATAGGAAATTGTTCCTTTTGGAGAAGACTACAAGATTCCAAGCGGATCTGATGAAGAAAATCATTCTGCTGCTTCGTCAGAGCAGATTGATGAAGAAATTGAAGTGGATACCATCCCTTCAACGACAGTCAATTCCTCACCTATGCCTCAGTTCACAGCTGAAGAGGCTGGTGTTGAGGAAATTAAAGATGAAGATGTGGATATCGGATGCTCCACACCAGTGATGAATGATGACTTTTGGGAAAGTCAGCATCCCAATACTCCTCTGTTCACACCTATCCAACAGATTCCTCAGTCCCCGGCAACAACTGTTCAAATGGGCTCTGAAGAAACTCATCCCACTTCCTCTGTTCATGAAGATATTCCAGCCGCTAGTGCTGAAGAACCTGCTGCTGCGGATCCACAGATTGCACAAGAAGAGGAACCAGAAATTCCTCAGCCTGAAGAACCTGAGCTCGCGATTGCTGAGGTGGTACTGCAACACACTGACACCCCTCTGCCAAAGCTGAAGAATCTATTCTCAAGCAAACAGAAGTTCAAGGCTGAAGACTTCTTTTCCGAGCATGTATTCTTCACTTATTACAATCCCTATGACTCTGCTCGCATAAGGAAGAGGCGTTTCTGGACTGCTAGTCAAGCCAACTTCTATTCCTCAGTGCTATTTGACAAGGACAAAATCTTCGATCATGAACATATTCCTCACGTGGATATGGAATCTCTGCCATGCTTCGAGCCAGTCCTCAGTGTTCTTCATGATGCAGGATTACTGAATTTCTGCACTGACATTTGCGATTGGAATGAAGAACTCATTCTTCAGTTCTACGCCACACTGCATATCACTGGAGACGCTGAAGATGTCAATTCATGGGTGTTGGATTGGATGACCGAAAACACTCACTACAAGGCACCGGCAACTGAATTGCTTTGTGTCCTTCCTCTCGATCCTCCCCATGACAGTGCACGTTGCATCTACAATGACCCTGAACTGACAAATCATTATATGCAAGTGCTCATGAGGCCTTTGAAGCCTGGGCAGGCCCCACGAACCAAATTCCTCATCAAGGAATTTCTCTATGTGCCTCGGACTTTCTATCGCATTCTGGCGAAGACAATGAGTCCTATCAAAGGCCACGACTCAAATGATGAAGATGTCATTGGCATCATGAAGAATATGCTTTTCAACATCATTCATGGCGTTCCCGTCAACTTTCATGATTTCTTCATGAGGACTCTGGCAAATGTTGCTATGTCACCATTCGAGCTGAAGCCCTATGCGCCTTGGATTATGAGATTCATCAGGGCAAGATATTCACTGAATTACAAAGCTGACACTCTAAACCATGGTAGCTACTTGCCTCCCATTGAAGTCCTCAAACAGACAGTTTCATCAGCTGATGATAAAGGCAAGGCAGCTGCTGTGATCGATGAAGGCATTCGTCCATTGGATGGTCAATTTCGCCTGGCTACATCTTACTCTACCAATGACGACTCTGCCACACATGACACTGCCGCAAATACCTCAGCTAAGCAAAATCCTCAAGCCATAGCACCCAGGGTAATGACTGACCGTGAGTTACTCCTCAGTCTTCATCAGAAGGTTGATCGCAATCACAAATGGGTAAAGCGTCAGTTTGGTGCACTTCTTCACAATATGACCTCAACACACAATGCAGTGAAGAAAAACCACTACTACCTTCATGAAACCCTCAACCGCACCTGGGCTTTCCTCACTCATGTCTATAGAGCTGAAGAACTGAAGACTATGGGTCTCAAGGAAGAATTTGACTGATCTGCACCTCCTCCGAAGAAATTCAAGAGGGTCAATGTTCCTAATCTGGTGGCCAGCTCTTATTCCTCATCGCGTGACACTGATGAGTATGAAGATTTGGACGACACTGCGGCAGGCCCTGCTACAACAAACAACCCCGACAACGCTGGTAGTCCTCAGGGGCGTTAGTCCTCAGTTTCAATCAACTTGAAATTCTTCAGGGGCGTTAGTCCTCAGTTTCAATCCTTTTGGTCATTTGATTACAAAGGGGGAGAAATATGAGCTAGTCTTCAAGCGGGTCTATATTAAGGGCGTTTTTCTTAAGTTACAACTCTCGTTCTTCTGAAACTTTTATTGGATCGAGTTGTAATCTTAGACCCAATGGTGCTCTGATACTTTTGGATGGTTCTCTGATTTGATGCACTGTGCTCTGATACTTTTGATGTGCTATTCTGCATGCTTATTCCTTGTTAATATTATTGCACGCATGCTGAATTTCATCAGGCACCATATTTCATCATGCATTTCAAATTCTTCATATTATATATCAAATGCGTGTATGAGTTACAAGATATAGGGGGAGATCTCCATGATTAAACTCTTCAAATGTGCATTGCCTCAAATGCAAATTCCTCACTATGCACATCTTCAGGGGGAGATCTTCTATATCTTGCAATCAAATTCCTCAATATCAGTATTTACACTTCATATGTTTATCCCCATTGAAAACTTAACCAATGTTGTCATCAATCACCAAAAAGGGGGAGATTGTAAGTGCATCTAGTGCCCCTTAGTGATTTTGGTGTATTGAAGACTTATAGGTTACGGGACTAATGCGTTTGTGAGTGTACACAGGTCTATAAGTCTATGAGGAGTTTGATATTTACAGAGAAAGTCGACCCCTAAAAATGAAGTTCTTCGACTGAAGACTTTGATATTCTAAAGACTTTCTGAAGACTTTGAAAGTGAAGAAATTGGTGTGACCTTGGAGACTTGGTATTCATTTGAGGAACATGAAGCGTGAAGACTTTTGTTTTCGTAGTTTCATTTTCTCTTTCTTGAGTCATAGGAAACACCGTACTGTTAAAGGGGGTCGAGGAAATATTAAGGAAAAATTTCCATGTGATGCTCAACTCAAAATCCTACACCTACCAATCCCTTCGAGTGAAGCCATTGGAAATCTCATATAGTTCAGTCAATTTCTTCAGTGACAGAGACGCAGTTCTTCTGGTCACTGAGGACTTTGCTCTGACCGAGGAGTTAGAAATTCGCCAGTGCGAATTGCCTACACAGTGAGGAACATGATAGCCCTGAGGAATTTGAGAGCCAAATTTCCAACCTTTGCTGTGCTGCGCGCCAGCTGTCCCAAAATATCCTATCCACCTAACGGTCATATCATTGAAGAGCATTTATGTCTTATCATGTCGGGCTACTCCCTAGGCTATAAATAGCCGCCCCCTACAACCACTAGCTGGTTGGCTGCTCCGAGAGAACTTGACACTTGTCATTTGAGAGCAACCCATCCTCCGAGGACTTTGAGCGAAAATCATCAAGTGAGGAAAACCCAAAACCAAACCCCCACAAACCCAAAGTGATTGAGCATCACTGAAGAAATTGATCCTGCGTGGATCCGACGCTTGTTACCTTTGAAGACTGTGCTTCTTCCAGACGGTTAGGCGTCATGGTCTAGAGCATCCAAGAGGAATTGTGGATCGCCGAGTGACCAAGTCTGTGAAGGTTTGGAAGTCACCTGAAGACTTACCACGAGTGATTGGACGAGGTCTGCGTGGCCTTAGTTCAAGGAGAATACGGTGAGGACTGGGTGTCCTGAGCTGCGTGCTCAGTGACTGCATGTCCGGGACTACGTGTCCTCGAGTTTAAATACTCAGCCGCTCCAACCAGACGTACAACTGAGACAGCAGTTGGAACTGGTTTACCAAATCATTGTCTTCACCAACTAACTGGTTCTATTTCCTCAACTCTTTCATTTCCTCATTACTGCGTTGAGTGTTTCTTCATATCTGTGCTTGAAGACTTTGACTGAAGACTTTCTCAAATTCCTCAGTTCAATTTCTTCAGTCTGTTTGTCTTCATCTTGTGTTATCCTGTGATTACGCTTTCTGTATTCTGTGCTAGTCTTCATTTCATGATGATGACCATGCTTGCATTCTGTTATGCTTACTTCTGAGTACTTATTCCGCTGCAAGTAGTTCTTCGCTAAGGAATTTTGAGGGAGTCCTGGACTAGGGGGTGTCCGGACAGCCGGACTATCATCGTCCGCCGGACTCCAAGACTACGAAGATACAAGATTGAAGACTCCGTCCCGTGTCCGGATGGGACTTTCCTTGGCGTGGAAGGCAAGCTTGGCGATACGGATATGTAGATCTCCTACCATTGTAACCGACTGTGTGTAACCCTAGCCTCCTCCGGTGTCTATATAAACCGGAGGGCTTTAGTCCGTAGGACAACATACATTACAACAATCATGCCATAGGCTAGCTTTAGGGTTTAGCCTCCTTGATCTCGTGGTAGATCCACTCTTGTACTACCCATATCATCAATATTAATCAAGCAGGACCTAGGGTTTTACCTCCATCAAGAGGGCCCGAACCTGGGTAAAACATCGTGTCCCTTGTCTCCTGTTACCATCCGCCTAGACGCACAGTTCGGGACCCCCTACCCGAGATCCGCCGGTTTTGACACCGACATTGGTGCTTTCATTGAGAGTTCCTCTGTGTCGTCACCGATAGGCTCCATGGCATCTTCAATCAACAACGCTGTCCAGGGTGAGACTTTTCTCCCCGGACAGATCTTCGTATTCGGCGGCTTCGCACTGCGGACTAATTCACTTGGCCATCTGGAGCAGATCGAAAGCTACGCCCCTAGCCATCAGGTCAGGTTTGGAAGCCTAAACTTCACAGCCGACGCCCGCGGGGACTTGATCTTCGACGGGCTCAAGCCAAAGCCAAGCGCGCCGCACTGTTGCAATGGGCACGATCTAGCTCTGCCGCCGAACAGTGCCTTGGTGGCCGCACACGAATCCGCTTCGGCCCTTAGTCCAGAGCCGATCGCCCGGATCGAGGATCGGTGGATGGACACCACCTCGGGGGCTTCAACTTCCACGGCGATGGAGCCAGACACTAACCTTGTCCCTCGCGAAACTCGTGATTCCGAGGTGCCGGACTCCGGACCTCCCACGCCCCTACCAATCGAATCGGATTGGGCGCCGGTTATGGAATTCACCGCCGCGGACATCTTCCAATACTCGCCCTTTGGTGACATCCTAAATTCCCTAAAACATCTCTCGCTATCAGGAGAGTCCTGGCCGGACCATGGCCAGGTTGGTCGGGATACGGACGACGAAGAAATTCAGAACCCACCCCCACCCACTTTGTAGCCACTGTCAACGATCTAACCGACATGCCAGATTACGACTCCGAAGACATCGACAGCATGGACGACGATGCCGGAGACGAACAAGAACCAGCGCCTACAGGGCATGGGAGGACCACCTCGTCATACGACGTATATATGGTGGATACCCCAAAAGAGAGCGATAACGAGGACCAACGGGGCGCGGCAGAAGATAATCCTGCCGACAAACAACCAAAACGGCGGCACAGACGCCGCCCTAAGTCCCGCTTCGACAACGACAACGCTCCTAAGGACCATGCAATACAGCAGGGCACACAATTGGACGACGAACATGCAGATAAGCAACCGTCCGAACAGGACGAGTCAGACAGTCCAGGCCCGGCGAAAACAACAGTCCGGACGACCTCATGCCGGACACGCCGCCGGAGAGTAAAAACCTTCGGAAAAGACTCGTCAACATCGCAAGAAGCTTGAAGAAGGAAAAACGGAAGCTCAAAACAGCGGAAGACACACTCAGAATGAGGTGGAGAAAAGTGCTCAAAACCGCGGATAAATACGGCAATGGCCACCAATCAAAGAGCTACCCGAAGCGCAAGCTGCTGCCAGAATTTGACGAGGAGGCCATAGAGCCCCCACAGTCAAAAAATAAAGAGGCTGCCTGGCTGGATAGACGGCCAGATGATAGGCCAAATTCTGAAAGCGGCGCCGCACATAAACTGACTAATGAACCTGGAAAGACAGATGGCCCAGCCAGGTCCATTTACGGGCCAAAGAAGAAGGCCCCAGGAAGCAATGCAACACGTCAAGTGTCCGAAGATAGTGGCACACCCAAATACAGGGGCGCCGCACACCCACTATGTTTCACCAATGAGGTGCTGGACCATGAATTCCCAGCAGGATTTAAACCCATAAACATAGAGGCCTACGATGGAACAACAGACCCTGGAGTCTGGATAGAAGATTATATACTACACATACACATGGCCAGAGGAGATAATCTCCACGCTATAAAATACCTGCCCCTCAAGCTCAAAGGGCCAGCCCGTCATTGGCTTAAAAGCCTCCCAAAAAACACTGTTGGAAGTTGGGAAGAGCTCGAGGACGCGTTTAGAGCAAATTTTCAAGGGACTTATGTCCGCCCTCCGGATGCAGATGATCTAAGTCATATAACTCAACAGCCCGGAGAGTCAGCGCGCAAATTCTGGAACAGGTTCCTCACCAAAAAGAACCAAATAGTCGACTGTCCGGACGCCGAAGCCTTAGCAGCTTTTCAACACAACGTCCGAGACGAATGGCTTTCCAGACACCTCGGCCAAGAGAAACCGAGGACAATGTCCGCGCTAACAAGCCTCATGACCCACTTCTGTGCGGGAGAGGATAGCTGGCTAGCAAGATGCAGCACCAGCGACCCATGTACATCCGAGATAAGAGATGGAAACGGAAAATCACGGCGCAGAAAAGAGCAGCGCCGGAATAAAGAGAAAAGCCCAAAGAGCACGGCAGTCAATGCCGGATTCAAAAGCTCGCGGCCAAACAACAAAACACCGCCTCTTAAGGATGATAGCGACGAGATATCCAACTTAAACAAGATTTTGGGTCGGATATGTCAAATCCACAGTACCCCCGGAAGGCCTGCAAACCACACCCATCGAGATTGTTGGGTTTTCAAACAGTCCGGCCGACTAAACGCCGAACACAAGGGGCTCGACGCGTCAAGCGAAGATGATAAACCCCACTAGCAGAGCACCGGAAAGCAAAAGACTTTCCCACAAGAGGTCAAAGCAGTAAACTCACTTCATGTGATAATATGGAAAAATAGTGCGGCACCCTCTAAAAAGAGCCTCGCATGGTCCAATCCAGCAGACCATAGAGATTGGATATCAAAACCAATCACTTTCGACCACCTGGATTATTCCAGAAGCGTTCGAAACGCAGGACGGACTGCCCTGATATTGGATCCTATAATCGACGGACTACAATTTACTCAAGTCCTGATGGACGGAGGCAGCGACTTAAACCTGTTGTATCCAAAGACAATCCGCGAGTTGGGGATAGACCCTACTAAAATTCGACACAGCCGCACTTCCTTCAAAGGAGTGACGCCAGGCCCTTACGCCAAGTGCACAGGCTCCCTATTACTAGAAGTTGTGTTCGGATCACCGAACAACTTTCGACGCGAAAAACTAATCTTTCATATCGTCCTATTTAAAAGTGGATATCAAGCACTCTTGGGACGAGAGGCTTTTGTCCGTTTCAATGCCATACCACATTACGCGTCTCTTACACTCAAGATGCCCGGTCCACGTGGCATCATTTCAGTGCGAGGGTCACTTAAAGACCCCTGACACGGATAGACGAGTCCGGCATAAGTAGGCTAGGGGCTCCCTAGCCGCACATCCCTTCACAAGGGGCTGCGCGCACAAACAACAGCGAGTTCATAGAGACCCCGCTCTACTTATTTATATTTCTTCTTTCACATATACTTTTTTCGCACGAGTTCTTTTCAAACTAAGTTCCTCTCTTTTTACAGATGAACAACATGCACACTCGTCCAGGATAACGGCACAACGGAGACACAGGCGCAGACGTGCAGTAGGGACCCGTTGCGAGGATTCTTTTCAGATTAAGACCCTGCGTAAACCTTTTTTACTGTCTCTTGTTGTTATTCTCCCTTGCTTTCTTCTTATAACCAAAGCGGAGCCTGACGTTTTGGCATCGGCCACGTCAGAGGACCATGCCCATACCTGGACACTAGGGGCTTAGGGCATTGTTCTGCCCATTATTATAAAGACCGAACACCTTAGGGAGTGTTCGGCGTCTCGAGTTAGGCATTATATGCATCAGCTCCGAATCATGTCTTTGGTCAAATGTTGGGTTTGCCCGGCTCCTGTGTTTTGCTGCCTTACGTTCCGTATCATCGGCTAACGCGGCACCAGGAGAACTACTGCGATTGTGCCCCAGTTCGGCTGGGCGAGCACCTCAGTAGAGAAAGCCGAAAACTGACTGTCATGATATAGCGAGAGACTGGTCAACCACTCGATCGACTACCAGAATGTTTAGAATTCCCCGCTTTGACCAAGGACCGTTTCCCGGTCAGGCACACACGCACCCCGAACTCGGAGAAGCACGGTGCCCCAAGGGGCTATATCGTAGCCCCACCCTCGAACTCCACTGGCTAAGTGAAAGTGATAAAGCATTATAGTCCGGATTGCCTCGTTTGCTACGCTACCACCTCCTTAACAGGACCGAGACGTCGGATTAAGTGTGAAAACGCGCTATTTTTGCGAACACCCCCGCACCTTGTGCGTGGGGGCTGAAGCCGAAGACTGCAATCTTTCAGGTTATACAAATGTATACGTAAACGGTCGCATAGGAGATATTTTACTACTTGGGACGCACAAGTATAAAAAGCAGTTATAGCATAATCATCGTTTTACAAGCTAAAACGTTCATTTGAACGTGACATTTTTTGAGCACTGCGACTCTATTACACGAGCGCCACGCATAACTTCCCCAAAATAGTGCTCGGTGGGTAACCGGCTTTCGTCCGAACCCTGGGCGGCAATAGCGGTGGCATCCATCTCTGTCCAATGTGTCTTCACATGGGCAAGAGCCATCCGCGTGCCTTCGATGCAGGCCGACCGCTTCATCTCCTTGATATGCGACACCGCTCCAAGAAATTGCTGCAATAAGCTGAAATAGCTCGTCGCCTTGGGCCTCTCTGGCCAGACATGAGCCACGATGTCAGTCATGGCAAGTCCAGACAATCTATTTAGCTCGGCCCATTCGGCCAACCGATCGGTCAACGGAAGTGAACGATCCGGACTATGGAATTGTGACCAAAATAGCTCTTCCGTCTTGTGATCCTTCTGGCTCCGGAAGTGCTCAACGGCATCTGCCGCACTTGCCGCTAAGTCCATATATGGATCCTCCGGACCCCACAGCTGGCCAAGTTGAGCATACTTTTGATTCGTAAACCGGCAACGCAACAGAAAAGGCTTGCCAGCCACAATATCTCCGGCCTGGCGCAGCTCCTCCTTCATAGCCCGCATGGCAGAACGGGCATCCTTGGCCTCGGCGGTGGCCTTCCCCAGGTCTTCCCGCTCCGATAAGTGCTCCTTTTCAAGAGCCTCATTGCGGTCGGCAGCATCTTTTAATTTCACGGCCAATTCGGCCATCTTTTCCCTGCTTAGGCAGTGTGCAGCCTTTTCGGCTTTCAACTCCTCGGCCGCCCTCGAGGCAGCCGCATCGCTCCTTCGGGCTTGCTCCTTAGCTTGAGCAAGTTCGGCCCGAAGGCTCTCCACAGCAGCAGCACCGTCTGTATCACAGCATATACATTATCAGAGGCAGGCTTTGACCCCCTTAAATAAGCGACTGTGGAGAATTCATTTACCTTGCGACTCGTCAAGTCGCCGGTTGACAAGTGCGATGTCCGCATCCGCCACATCAAGTTGCCGCATTAACTCGGCAACTCCACTAGTCCGGCTAGCCCTCGGACTATCCGCCACCTGCATAGGAATGGCGACATTCATTACTTGAGATTTTGATCCTCGGCACGCTGTCGCTTTCGACAACCTATCGAGTCTCAGGGGCTACTATCTATATAGGGCACACTCTTATGTGCAAAACTGTCAAAAAGGTGCGTCATTCTTGCGTACCTCAAATCCCGCCAGCAAACTCCTGGCGGCATAATGCAATCCGCTTTCGGCGGACGAATTCCTTCCAATCACCATACGCATCAAAGCACGGTGATCTTCTGAGATGGACGCCCTCTCAAGCAGATTCTTCAGTTCTCCTGGCCGGATACTAGTGGGCGCCGAACTCTCCGGCCCCTCCGGACTCGTGGACACCCTCCGTGACGATACTTCAGGCTCGTCTGCCCTGTCCGGCGACGCAGCAGTTGGAGGCGTTTCGCTCTCCATCATCTCCGGACGAAGATCCCCCGAAGACGAACTCATCTGAGAAGTCCGCAAATCCGAACTGTAAAGCAAAACTTCGGTTATCCACAGAAGCACAAATGGAGGTATTTTCTTATTAATGAACTCCCCCTTTTTTACTCACGGCTCGCTGGAGGGCTGATCCTTTAAAGACGATTGTACTTCCGGACTTTCCCCGGACGCAGGACCCTCCGGTAAGGATTTCTTCCCCCGCTTAGGGGCTTTGGCCTCCGGGCCTTCGGAGGCGGTCCTCTTCTCCCCCTGGAAGGAGGGATTGTCAATCCCCCCTCTTCAGGCGCCCCCTTGGGCAAGGTGATAGCTCTTCTATTTTCCCCATCGCCCCCTTCTACGGGCGCGATCTCCAACATTTTGACCAGCACGGGCTCCGGTGCGGTCTCTGGGAGGGGGGCCGGACACCTTATCAGCTTCGATTGCGCTACCCACTCCTGATGAAGAATAATGGGTTAGAAGGCGAATTTCAGAAAAGCAAACAAACAGAACGTCCGGACTCTGAGCTACTTACCCGTGTATCCGGGCGATCGCGTCTTAGGCCTGCGTCCTCGGTCAATTCCGGACACGCCACCTGCGGTCCGAAGAACAACTTGTACATCTCCACGGGCATCATACCCATGAAGTGTTGGAGAGTTCGTCGCCCCTCCGGATTGAACTCCCATAACCGGAGAGGGCGGCGTTTGCAGGGCAGAAGACGCCTGATTAGCATGACTTGCATCACCACAACCAGATTGATCTCCCTCGCTTGGAGGTCTCGAATCCGGCCCTGCAATAAGGGCACGTCTTCGGACGGCCCCCAATTGAGCCCTTGGTTGACCCACGACATCAATCGGCATGGAGGTCCCGGGCAGAATGAAGGCGGCGGCTTTTGCTTGCTGCCCTTCGGAGCGGTGACATAGAACCACTCCTGCTGCCACAAGCCGAGCTCCTCTTGGAAGGAGCCCTCGGGCCACGGGGCATCGGCCCTCCTGCTTATAACCGCCCCGCCGCACTCTGCTTGACGTCCCCCGATCATCTTCGGCTCCACCTTGAAGGTCTTCAGCCATAGGCCAAAATGGGGGGTGACACAGAGGAAGGCTTCGCAGACAATAATGAATGCGGAGATATGGAGGATAGACTCCGGAGCCAAGTCGTGAAAATCCAGCCCGTAGTAGAACATGAGCCCTCTCACAAAGGGGTCCGTCGAGAAGCCTAAACCCCGGCGAAGGTGAGATACGAAGACGACGAACTCACCGGGCTCGGGAGTGGGTACGGCCTGCCCTTGGGCGGGCAACCTGTGCGAAATCTCGTAGGACAGGTACTTGGCCTCACGCAGCTTTAACACGTCCTCCTCCGTGACGGAGGAGGGCATCCACCGGCCCTGAAGGTCGGAGCCGGACATTGTTGAAGATCCGAAGCGCTCGAATCTGGGGCTCTGGGTGTTGGAACTTGGAGCAAGGAGAGGATTTGATGGAAGATTGAGAAAAAGAAACGAGCCTTGGTCCTCTTATAAAGGGGGGAAATACCAAGAGCCGTCTCCGTGACCGTTCGGGATTCACCTTCGATAGAGGAGGCGTGGCGACGGGCACGGTTGGGTTACCCACGTCCGTATTGATGAGAATCCCGGGATAAGGGGAGCACGATCTCTGCTTCGACAAGACGTGCCAGGGAAACCGCTTCGCTAAACGTGCTGAGGTGGTATAATAAAAAATGATTCAAGTAAAAGCCTAGAAGCGGTGTGATGTCATGCCGCATAATATGTCAGCAGATTGGACTTGTGTGCATTTTATTCTCTCTACGGTGGAATGTGGAATTTATTTTGCAGAGCCGGACACTATCCTGGTGTTCATGATCTTCTCTGGATTATTCAAGGGAGGAACCCACCTTGCAATGCCGAACATTATGCGCGCCGGACTTATCGTCATTGAAGCCTGGTTCAGGGGCTACTGAGGGAGTCCTGGACTAGGGGGTGTCTGGACAGCCGGACTATCATCGTCCGCCGGACTCCAAGACTACGAAGATACAAGATTGAAGACTCCGTCCCGTGTCCGGATGGGACTTTCCTTGGCGTGGAAGGCAAGCTTGGCGATACGGATATGTAGATCTCCTACCATTGTAACCGACTCCGTGTAACCCTAGCCTCCTCCGGTGTCTATATAAACCGGAGGGCTTTAGTCCGTAGGACAACATACATTACAACAATCATGCCATAGGCTAGCTTTAGGGTTTAGCCTCCTTGATCTCGTGGTAGATCCACTCTTGTACTTCCCATATCATCAATATTAATCAAGCAGGACGTAGGGTTTTACCTCCATCAAGAGGGCCCGAACCGGGGTAAAACATCGTGTCCCTTGTCTCCTGTTACCATCCGCCTAGATGCACAGTTCGGGACCCCCTACCCGAGATCCACCGGTTTTGACACCGACAAATTTCCTCAGCAGCAAATTCCTCAGTGAAGAATTCATAAAAATCGCCTATTCACCCCCCCTCTAGTCGATATAACACACTTTCACTAGCCTCTTCGGTACCGTGCATTGCCCTTTCTCACCTTGAGAGTTGGTGCAAACTTTGCCGGTGCATCCAAACCCCGTCATACGATACGCTCTATCACACATAAACCTCTTTATATCTTCCTCAAAACAGCTGCCATACCTACCTATCATGGCATTTCCATAGCCATTCCGATATATATTGCCGTGCAACTTCCCTCATCTTCATCATGACATACATTACTTTTGTCATATTGCCATTGCATGATCATGTAGTTGACATCGTATTTGTGGCAAAGCCACCATGCATTATTTTTCATACATGTCACTCTTGATTCATTGCACCATCCCGGTACACCGTCGGAGGCATTCATATAGAGTCATATCTTGTTTTAAGTTTCGAGTTGTAATCGTTATGTTGTAATCAATAGAAGTGTGATGATCATCATTATTAGAGCATTTCCCAAAAAAAAGAGAAAGGCCAAAAAAAAAGAGAAAGGCCCCAAAAAAAGAAAATAAATAAAAAGGGCAATGCTACTATCTCTTTTTCCATACTTGTGCTTCAAAGTAGCACCTTGTTCTTCATATAGCGAGTCTCATATATTGTGCTTCAAAGTAGCACCTTGTTCTTCATGTAGTGAGTCTCATAAGTTGTATTTTTATACTAGTGGGAATTTTTCATTATAGAACTTGGCTTGTATATTCCTACGATGGGCTTCCTCAAATGCCCTAGGTCTTCGTGAGAAAGCAAGTTGGATGCACACCCACTAGTTTTCTTTTTGTTGAGCATTCAATGCTCTAGTGCATCCGTTGCATGTCAATCCCTACTCCTCAAGTTGACATCAATTAATGGGCATCTCCATAGCCCGTTGATTATCCTCGTCAATGTGAGACTTTCTCCTTTTTTGTCTTCTCCACACAATCCCCATCATCATATTCTATTCCACCCATAGTGCTATATCCATGGCTCGTGCTCATGTATTGCGTGAAGGTTGAAAAAGTTTGAGATTATTTGAGTATGAAACAATTGCTTGGCTTGTCATCGGGGGTATAGAAGTTGGGAACATCTTTGTGTGACGAAAATGAAGCATAGCCTAACTATATGATTTTGTAGGGATGAACTTTCTTTTGCCATGTTATTTTGAGAAAACATGATTGCTTTGATTAGTATGCTTGAAGTATTATTATTTTTGTGTCAATATGAACTTTTCACTTGAATCTTTCGGATCTGAATATTCATATCACAAGTAAGAAGAATTACATTGAAATTATGCCAAGTAGCACTCCGCATCAAAAATTCTTTTTTATCATTTACCTACTCGAGGACGAGCAGGAATTAAGCTTGGGGATGCTTGATATGTCTCCAACGTATCTATAATTTTTGATTGCTCCATGCTATATTATCTACTGTTTTGGGCAATATTGGGCTTTATTATCCACTTTTATATTATTTTTGGGACTAACCTATTAATCGGAGGCCCAACCCAGATTTGTTGTTTTATGCCTATTTCAGTGTTTCGAGGAAAAGGAATATCAGACGGAGTCAAAACGGAACGAAATCAACTGGAGAAGTTATTTTTGGAAGGAAAGCAACCCAGGGAACTTGGAGTGCACGTCAGGGGAGATACGGGCTCCCCACGAGGGTGGGGGGCGCGCCCACCCCCCCGGGCGCGCCCCCCTGCCTCGTGGGGCCCCCGTAGCTCCTCCGACGTACCCCCTGCACCCATATATACTCTTGTACCCTAAAACTTCCATAACAGAAGATAGATCGGGAGTTGCGCTGCCGCAAGCCTCTGTAGCCACCAAAAACCTCTCGGGAGCCCGTTCCGGTGCCCTGCCGGAGGGGGATCCCATCACCGGTGGCCATCTTCATCATCCCGGCGCTATCCATGATGAGAAGGGAGTAGTTCACCCTCGGGGCTGAGGGTATGTACCAGTAGCTATGTGTTTGATCTCTCTCTCTCTCGTGTTCTCTCTCGTGTTCCTCTATGGCACGATCTTGATGTATCCCGAGCTTTGCTATTGTAGTTGGATCTTATGATGTTTCTCCCCCTCTACTCTCTTGTGATGAATTGAGTTTCCCCTTTGAAGTTATCTTATCGGATTGAGTCTTTTATGAGGACACTTGATGTATGTCTTGCCGTGATTATCTATGGTGACAATGGGATATCATGTGCCACTTGATGTATGTTTTGGTGATCAACTTGCGGGTTTCGTGACATTGGGAACCTATGCATAGGGGTTGGCACGCGTTCTTGACTCTCTGGTAGAAACTTTGGGGCACTCTTTGAAGTACTTTTATGTTGGTTGGATGAATCTGAGATTGTGTGATGCATATCGTATAATCATGCCCACGGATACTTGAGGTGACAATGGAGTATCTAGGTGACATTAGGGTTTTGGTTGATTTGTATCTTAAGGTGTTATTCTAGTACGAACTATTCTATAGATTGATCCGAAAGAATAACTTTGAGGTGGTTTCGTACCCTACCATAATCTCTACGTTTGTTCTCCGCTATTAGTGTCTTTGGAGTGACTCTTTGTTGCATGTTGAGGGCTTGTTATATGATCTATCTATATTATTGTTGTTGAGAGAACTTGCACTAGTGAAAGTATGAACCCTAGGCCTTGTTTCCTATCATTGCAATACTGTTTATGCTCACTTTTACCGTTAGTTACCTTGCTGTTTTTATTATTTCAGATTACAAAAACCTATATCTACCATCCATATTGCACTTGTATCACCATCTCTTCGCCGAACTAGTGCACCTATACAATTTACTATTGTATTGGGTGTGTTGGGGATGCAAGAGACTCTTTGTTATTTGGTTGCAGGGTTGCTTGAGAGAGACCATCTTGATCCTACGCCTCCTACGGATTGATAAACCTTAGGTCATCCACTCGAGGGAAATTTGCTACTGTCCTACAAACCTGTGCACTTGCAGGCCCAACAATGTCTACAAGAAGAAGGTTGTGTAGTAGACATCAAAGCACAAGCAGGAAAACCTCTCCTCCTCTCTCTCGATGGCGCCGGAGTGCCATCGGGGAGGGGGGGCATCATCGCCGCGGTGATCGTCTTCATCAACATCACCATCATCATCACCATCCTCATCACTTTTACGCGGTGCACTCTCCCGCACCCCGCTGTAATCTGTACTTGAACATGGTGCTTATGCCACATATTATGATCCAATGATGTGTTGCCATCCTATGATGTTTTGAGTACATATCCTTTTTCTTTGGGTTGATTGATGATCTAGATTGCTACGAGTTGTATATGTTTTATTTTGGTGCTATCCTATTGTGCATCCGTGTCGCGCAAGCATGAGGGATTCCCGTTGTAGGGTGTTGCAATACGTTCATGATTCACTTATAGTGGGTTGCTTGAGTGACAGAAGCATAAACCCGTGTAAGGGGGTTGTGGCGTATGGGATAAAGGGGACTTGATATGTTAATGTTATGGTTGGGTTTTACCTTAATGATCTTTAGTAGTTGCGGATGCTTGCTAGAGTTCCAATCATAAGTGCATATGATCCAAGAAGAGAAATTATGTTAGCTTATGCCTCTCCCTCATATGAAATTGCAATGACGACTATCGGTCTTGTTAACAATTGCCTAGGATAATTCCGCACACTGACCCATCATTATTCCACACTCGCTATTTATATTATTTAGTAATATATTCTAAGTTTATGAAAATAGCACCTACTTTTATGTTTTAGCTCTCCGATATCATGCAAAGTTATCCTCTTCATACCCACAACGTAGTTTTATTTCTCGTTTCTAGTTGGAAGCAAATGTTCGGTGTACGTAGAGTCATATCAGTGGCATATAGGACTTGAGAGAATATTGATCTTGCCTTTAGCTCCTTGAGGGTTCGACACTCCATGCTTATCACTTCCACCTTTGGAAATTGCTACGATGATTCCCTGCACTTGGGGATTATCACTATACTGCCTCATCCCTTCCTCTTTTGGGAAATATCGATGTAGTTCTAGCAGACATCAAAAGGAATTTCTGGCACCGTCTCCGGGGAGGATTGATACGTCTCCGCTGTATCTATAATTTTTGATTGTTCCATGCCAATATTATTCAACTTTCATATACTTTTGGCAACTTTTATACTATTTTTGGGACTAACATATTGATCCAGTGCCCAGTGCCAGTTCCTGTTTGTTGCATATTTTATGTTTCGCAGAAACCCCATATCAAACGGAGTCCAAACGGGATAGAAATGGATGGAGAATATTTTTGGAATATTTATAATTTTCTGGAAGAAAAATCAACGCGAGACGGTGCCCGAGGGGGCCACGAGGCAGGGGGGCGCACCCCAGGGGGCAGGCGCGCCCCTGACCCTTGTGGGCACCCTGTAAGGCGGTTACTGCTCTTCTTTGGCCGCAAGAAAGCTAATTTTCGGAGAAAAATCTTGGCGAAGGTTTCAATCCAATCGGAGTTACGGATCTCCGGATATATAAGAAACAGTGAAAGGGCAGAACAAGAGAACGCAGAAACACAGAGAGGCAGAGAGACAGATCCAATCTCGGAGGGGCTCTCGACCCTCCCACACCATGGAGACCATGGACCAGAGGGGAAACCCTTCTCCCATCTAGGGAGAAGGTCAAGGAAGAAGAAGAAGAAGAAGAAGAAGAAGAAGAAGTAGAAGAAGAAGGGGGGCTCTCTCCCCCTTGCTTCCGGTGGCGCCGGAACGCCGCCGGGGGCCATCATCATCACCGCGATCTACACCAACACCGCCATTATCTTCACCAACATCTCCATCACCTTCCCCCATCTATATTAAATGGTCCACTCTCCCGCAACCCGCTGTACCCTCTACTTGAACATGGTGCTTTATGCTTCATATTATTATCCAATGATGTGTTGCCATCCTATAATGTCTGAGTAGATTTACGTTGTCCTATCGGTAATTGGTGAATTGCTATGATTGGTTTAATTTGCTTGTGGTTATGTTGCTGTCCTATTGTGCCCTCCGTGTTGCACAAGCGTGTGGGATTCCCGTTGTAGGGTGTTGCAATATGTTCATGATTCGCTTATAGTGGGTTGCATGAGTGACAGAAGCATAAACCCGAGTAAGGGGGTTATGGCGTATGGGATAAAGGGGAATTGATGCTTTAATGCTATGGTTGGGTTTTACCTTAATGATCTTTAGTAGTTGCGGATGCTTGCTAGAGTTCCAATGATAAGTGCATATGATCCAAGAAGAGAAAGTATGTTAGCTTATGCCTCTCCCACATAAAACTTGCTATCGGTCTAGTAAAGTAGTCAATTGCTTAGGGACAATTTCGCAACTCCTACCACCACTTTTCCACACTCTCTATACTAACTTCATTGCTTCTTTATATAAACAACCCCTACTTTTTATTTACATGCTCTTTATTATCTTGCAAACCTATCCAATAACACCTACAAAGTACTTCTAGTTTCATACTTGTTTTAGGTAAAGCGAACGTCAAGCGTGCGTAGAGTTGTATCGGTGGCCGATAGAACTTGAGGGAATATTTTTTCTACCTTTATCTCCTCATTGGGTTCGACACTCTTAATTATCAAAAGAGGCTACAATTGATGCCCTATACTTGTGGGTTATCAAGACCTTTTTCTGGCGCCGTTGCCGGGGAGTCATAGCGCGGGGTGAATATTCTCGTGTGTGCTTGTTTGCTTTATCACTAAGTAATTTTTATTTGTTGTTCTTAGTTGTTCTCTATCTTTAGTTATGGATATGGAACACGAAATACCCAAAAACATTAGGTTTACTTGCTACTCATGGAGATGGGGAACCTCCTAAAACCCTTGATGCTCATTATGTGAAATATATTATGTACTACTTTGATAATCCTGAGAAAACCCCATTTAATTATGTTATGGGAGACACATTGAATCAACGTGAATACTTTAGGGATTATCGCTTGACACAAAAAGGGAAACTATTATGGGATCAAATTTATATGTTGCATTGGTATGCTCGGCAACTATGCTTGAGATATGATTATACTTGTTGCTCTAGGGTGAAGGCTCCACACCTTCCCTTTTCATGCAAATTTAATGATAATGAAACCTTAGCTTCTTATGCTAATGGTATATATGATTACTACAATGTAGAACAAATAGAAGAATTTGTTGCTTTTATGGGTGCTTATGAAATTGAATCTTTGTTTAAAGAGTGTGAAAATCTTGATGATGCTGTTTACAGACCTGAAAATTTTGCTATACTTAAATATTGTTATGAGAATTATGAATACAATTCCAATATTGATGCATTTATTGAGAAAGTCTCTGCGGTCCAAGAAGAGACTAATATGTTGCAGGAGCATATGGAAGAAGAAACTGATGAAACTGTGAGCTCATTGGATGAAAAAGATGATGAGGAGAGCGAAGAACAAAAGGGGGAAGAGCGGATTAACTGCCCGTGCCCACCTTCTAACGAGAGTAACTCTTCAACTCATACATTGTTTAATTTCCCTTCGTGCTTACCGAAGGATGAATGCTATGATGATTGTTATGATCTCGTTGATTCTCTTGAAATATCCCTTTTTGATGATGCTTGCTATGCTCATGGCCAAGATGCCAATATGAATTATGCTTATGGAGATGAACTTGGTATAGTTCCTTATGTTAAACATGAAATTGTTGCTATTGCACCCACGTATGATAGTCCTATTATCTTTTTGAATTCTCCAACCTACACTATATCGGAGAAGTTTGGGCTTATTAAGGTTTATATTGATGGGTTGCGTTTTACTACTACACATGATGATTATGATAGATATAATATGCATGTGCTTGCTGCTCCTACTTGCTATTATTATGAGAGAGAACTATATCTCCACCTCTCTTTGTTTCCCACACGGTAAAATTGCAAGAAACTATTTATACTATGCATTGGCCTTTACTATGTGTGCATGAACTGTTCTTTTATGACATGCCAATGCATAGGAAGAGAGTTAGACTTCGTCATTGCTTGATATATGTTACTTTGTGCTCACTACTAAATTACAAATCATTGTTAATTAAAATTGGCTTTGATACACCTTGGGATCCGGGTGGATCCATTACTTGAGCACTATATGCCTAGCTTAATGGATTTAAAGAAAGCGCTGCCAGGGAGACAACCCGGAAGTTTTAGAGAGTCATTTATTTCTGTTGTGTGCTTTCTTATAGTTTAAAAACAAAAAAAATAAAGAGGGGAACCCAAAACTTTTCAAAAAGGAAAGTGAAAGTGAGAGAGACAAGCATTGTTGAAGTGGGAGAGCTCCTTGAACTTTGTTCATGCTCACGGAAACTTTGTGAATCTTAATTACAGAAACTTTTCATAAAAATAATTATCCCCTTGTAAAATTCCATTGTATTATAAAAACAATGTGCTAAGGTTTGCCTTTAGGATGTTTACAATGCTTGTTGGTTTGTCCGGTGCAAGAAAGAAACTTTGGCTGTAGTGCACGATTTTACATTTTTTACTGGAACGTCAAACGGTTCTGATTCTTTTTTCACTGTCTTTCTATGCAATTTTTTTATTTTTCCTAATTTTGGTAGAATTTTTGGGGTAACATAAGTATGGTGAATGTTCAGATGGCTACAGACTGTTCTGTTTTTGACAGATTCTGTTTTTGATGCATAGTTTACTTGTTTTGATGAAACTATCAATTTCTATCAGTGGATTAAGCCATGAAAAAAGTTATATTACAGTAGACACAATTCAAAAACAAAATATGAATTGGTTTGCAACAGTACTTAGAGTAGTGATTTGCTTCATTATACTAACGGATCTTACCGAGTTTCTGTTGAAGTTTCGTGTGGATGAAGTGTTTGACCGAGGAGGTCTCGATATGAGGAAAAGGAAGAGAGGCAAGAGCTCAAGCTTGGGGATGCCCAAGGCACCCCAAGTAAATATTCAAGGATACTCAAGCGTCTAAGCTTGGGGATACCCCGGAAGGCATCCCCTCTTTCTTCAACAAGTATCGGTATGTTTTCGGATTCGTTTCGTTCATGCGATATGTGCAAGTCTTGGAGCATCTTTTGCATTTAGTTTTCACTTTTTCTTTTATGCACCATGCTGGTATGAGATAGTCCTTGGTTGATTTATATAATGCTCATTGCACCTCACTTAAATCTTTTGAGTATGGCTTTATAGAATGCTTCATGTGCTTCACTTATATCATTTGAAGTTTGGATTGCCTGTTTCTCTTCACTTATATCTTTGTTCTAAGTATCGAGTTGTAAGTAAATAAAAGTGTGATGATCATCATTATTAGAGCATTGCCCTTGAAAAAAAATAGAGGCTAAAGAAGCCTAAATAAAAAAAAGGGGGCCAAAGAAGCCCGCCCCAAAAAAAAAAGAAAAAGAAAAGGGGCAATGTTACTATCCTTTTACCACACTTGTGCTTCAGAGTAGCACCATGTTCTTCATATAGCACTACAAAAAAAATACACTTCCGTGATGATACGTGTTTGTCACAGTAGGTCGCGTTTTTTGTCATGCATGTACATCCATGACAAATTTATGACAGAATCAAGATAGTCATACCTGTGCTGTCGTAGAAGTGTTCCATGACATTACCAAAATTATCATCACGGAAGTGTCAACTTCCATGACGATAACTCGCGCGTCATAGAAGTGCTTTCGTCAAGGGTGACCGACATGTGGCATCCACCGTAACGGAACACCGTTAAGCTATCGGGTCGGGTTTTGGATCCGATAACCCGTTAACAGCCCCGACCAATGGGGATTTTCCACGTGTAAAATCATCATTGGCTGGAGGAAACACGTGTCGGCTCACTGTTGGGACAGATGTCATCCGCTCATTGGACCGAAGGCGCCTAGGATACGGCGACACATGGCACGGCCCAACAGAGGCCCATTCTTGTGAAAAGGCCGGCCCGTTTGACTTGGTCAAAAGGTGGCTGGCCGGCCCAGAGAAATCCTATTAATGGCCTATTCGCATATAGCCCATTTACAGCCCGCTAACCCAGGGCCCGTTACTCCCTATCTGAATTAGGCCCAGTAGCGTCATCTGGGCCGTCCAATATGATTCAGCCCATTTTAACTTCCGGCCCATGTGTGGCCCATGACTTCTTTCAGCCCATATGAGGACCTTTGTAACTCTTGGCCCATTAACGGCCCATGGTGAAATTGGCCCGTAATGAAGACTGTATCACTTTATACCCATTAATGGCCCATTATTCCATTGGGCCGTTTCCAGCCCAAGTTATCTTTTGGCCTTCTCAGGGCCCATTGTTTCTTGGGCTCACTTGCAGCATTCGGTTACATACGGCCCGTTACTGTCATTTTCTGCTTGTGGGCCAAATTCAGCCCGTCATTACAGTCGGCCCGTTTGCGGACCATTAATATGTTGGGCTGTTTTCATGTCAAAAAAACCCGTTGGGCTGTTTTCATAGAGTTATCAAATACGGCCTATTAACGGCCTGTTATGGTCCACAAATAGTACGGCCCATGATTGGCGAAATGACGATACGCCCCGTAGAAGGCCCATCGATCCTACGGCTCGATGAGGCCCATGGATAGTACGGCCCGTAGAAGGCCCATGGATCATACGGCCCGTAGAAGGCCCATGGATCATACGGCCCGTAGAAGGCCCATGGACCCTACGGCCCGTAGAAGGCCCATTGATCGCTAAGGCCCGTATAGAAGGCCGATGGATCCTACGGCCCGTATAGAAGGCCAATGGTCCTACGGCCGAACGAAGGCCCATGGATCATACGGCCTGCAGGAGGTCCATGGTTACAACAGTCCGTGTGTTGCCATGATTATTTTGGCCTAGTTACCAAAAATAGGCTATTGTGGCCACTAGAAAAACACAGAAAAAGAACTGCAGTGACTACAAGCAAACAACTAAACAAGACAATAAGGAAATAAATAAGCAAGCAATTAAGGCTAGCCTATTACCGCTATTACACATATTACATCCACTGGGCATCAAAGTTCGCCACCAGTGCAAATATAGGGAACAAAGCAGCATATTACATACACTGGCTGTCAAAATTGGCCACCAGTGCAAATAAACGCGGCAGCAAAACAAGAGCATAACCGAAACAACTTCAGAAGAGCTCAAGAAACGTTATCCTGGGTATCCACCATGCTGGCAATAAGCTTAGCAAGCTGATTAGCTTTTTCCTATTTGGTGCTAAAATCCTCCAACGCTTGCTGTTGCACCAGAAAGTATGCATCTGAATGCTCCAGGGACTTCCGCAGTCCTTCCGCTTCTTGTCGCAGCACAGCTGATCGATGTCTTTCAGCTTGTAGTTGAGACTCAAGAAACCGAACTGATTCAGACAATGACTTTGAATAGCTTGTGCAAGCGGTAGTGGCCAGTAACTCGAACACTAAACCAAGACAGGACTTTGGGGTTGTCTCACTGTCTTCAAGATAGTCTTCCTTAGCTGTTTTATCAGCTTTGTTGGAGACCAACAAGGATGTGTCACTATCCTGAACCTTATCTGCATTACTTCCTTTACCATTGCTTAATAAGGCACTCTTCCCCAATATTCTGTCAGCATTCTAAAAGAAGAAACAAGCAGACACATAACAAGTTTAGCATGTACTAGTATATGAAACTCATTTCGGTGAACCAGTTCATTAGTAAGGTGGACAGGATTAAACTACCAAGTCTTCTATTGCCAAGTACTAGTACATAATAAAAGCATCAAACAAACATATATCTATGTCCTATGGTCACTGCATTGTCTTGCCAAATCAAAATAGAGACACGGTTCAAATCATATCAGTTCAAGACAAAGCAGCAGTGAAAGAATACAAAGCGTGGGAAACTACACGACACAACAAGATTTCAGATGGGTACCACGGGTCTACATGTACAACAACACTATTGGCTCTATTGTGATGCTAGTAATGTGCATGATATGAAAGTCAACCGTATACACAATTGAAATTGAAATCAAAAGAGCTATTGATAAGAGCAAACCTGTTAAAGAAAAATGCGTGAACATACCTGCTGTGCCATTGGAGTTTTGATTGGATCCTTCAATTTAAAAATAAGTTTGTATCAGTAAACACAGTGATACAAGAGCAAAGCAATCATAGTTAAAAAAGGCGCGCCTAAGCGAGCGCTTAAGCGCACCTAGGCTCTAGGCGTTGGCAAAACGCATTGCGCATAACTATGCTTAATCTGTGCATAACTGCGCATAAGCATGCGCTTTGGTCAGTAAAGTGCAAGGCGGTGGCAAAACGCACAATTAACGCCTAGCGCTTTTTTGAACTATGATAGCAATGGAATCTTAAATTAGAACAGTTGTTCTTCAGGTTTAGGCACTTGTTCTACATGAATAGAGTACAATAAGACGCAAGAATATAATACTTAAAAATAGAAAATGAGCTCATAGACCTTACCACATTCTTGGTTCGGGACCAGTACAGAACAAGGCGTTCCCAGTCATCGTCCAGTAAATGTGTCTCAAGAGAACGTAAGGGAATTTGATGAGTTTCTTTGCCGGTGAAGTACGTTTTCTTTAGGTAATTCTGATACTGCCACCAAGCATTCTTGAAGATAGCAGAGGTTTTAGCACAGGTTACCTCATCCTGAGTTTCCAAATCGGTCCTTCTCTATAGAGAAAAATGGGAAAATTTGCTGTATTATAACCATCATGGAGGTAGGATGTATGGGACGAAGCAAAGTAATTGCCATGAATAACATTACTTACATATAACTCCTGGACAAACACCTGCAACTGGCATTTTCCTTCATCTTCAGTATAATATTTCCAAGATGGGAAGATATGCATATACGATTTAACAACATCAAATGCGATAGATGATAAACTATGACTGGCTGGTTGTGCTTCCTCCACAGGAATAGGCGTACTAACTGGTGGAGTTGGGGTTCACCGTGATAGTACTGGCCCTTTGGGCACTGGAGCTGCCTTACTAACTACTCTTGTTTGGGAGCTCTGTGTAGGAGATGGTGCTGTGTCAACAGGAACTGGGTCACTATCGGCTGGGGTTGGGGTTAGATTGGGTGAAGCTGGTTCTCTGTCCATCGCAGTAGGGGTACAATCTGCGAGAGTTTGGGTTATGTGTGGTAGGGCTGGTTCTTGTGCATGTACAACCGGGGTGCTATCTCAACCAAGAGGTAGCACTGTTTTATTTGAAGACCGTGTTTTTATTTCGCTAGATACTGGCATCACCCGCTACAATTCAAATGGCTGATAAACAGGAAACATAGTTGAATGTACAGACATTGTATGAGAGACAGATGCAATAGATAGTGTGGAAAAAAGATGGCATGAAATAGTTGACATGTATATTGTTTAACTAAAACGGATAGCATGACATAATTTCACATATATGATGTCTATCTAAACTGGATAGCATAGCATAACATAATTCAAAGATATGATGAATAACTAAACAGGATCGCATGACATAATTCACCTACATGTTATCTAAGTAATCAGGATGGCATCATTTAATTCACATATGTGATTTATATGCTAAATAGAGGGCATTCGATATGATGTCTGAACTAAGAACATGGTGTTGAATATTGTGTATATGATGTCTAAACTATGCAATGCAAGACACCGTATGCATGATATGAGCTGTATAACCGTGCCAAGTTAGAGCATACACCTCAGTAGGGGAATAGGACTGGTCATCTGTCTCTGAATCCATCCCTGAGGAGCTATCGGGACCCAACAAGAGATCTTCTTCGACAGGTAGCACTCTCTGCTCTGAAGGCCTTGTTTTCACTCCAGATTTTTCCATCTCCCACTCAAATGGCTGATTCACAGGAAGAGTAGTTTAATGTACAAACATTGTCGACAAGTGGAAATGTAATGAAGAAAAGGATGGGCAAGATATCATTCAAATATATGATGCCTGGTTAAACAGGATGGCATTGCACATTTCACATATATTATGGATGGCTAAAAGACATGAGACTGCATAATTCCCATATATGATATAGAAACTAAACAGGTGGCATTACAGAACATGTTTAAAATAAGCAGATGACATATATGATGTCAAAAGTAGGCACTGCAAGGCAACATATGCATGATATGACTAACATCATCATGCCAAGGTAGAGCAAACAACTTGGGGGGTAAATAAGAGTGGTCAGTGGCGTCTGATTCCTCTGGATTACAATTTGGAGAGGGGTGGGGAGGGTTTGCCATTGAACCCACCATGGAGCGATGTCTGCATGACATTGTATTGCCACGCAAAATTGTTCTCTTTTTCTCTACATGTTCAGCATGACTGTGTACAATATCTGACATGCATACGAAAAAATATGGTGAGATTATGTAAGGAGAGCATGCAGAAATTTAGAGTGATGGTAACAACCAGTGGATGGATCCAAAAATAATGATAGCAGGCTGATGATTGCTTTAAACTAATGAAAATACAGATGATGATTGCTTTACTATTTGTTTCCCACCCAAGATGAACAACATAGGCATACCCTAGGTGAACCAGATATTAGAAAGACATACTATTCATTGATGCCTCGATATGTGCCCCACAACTAATTTAGAACTCAAGTTTGAACATGAATTTGGACCTGAGTTGGGAGTCCAAGAGCTGAACAGGACGATAAAGTAGCAGGTAAGTTTAAGCAATGCATAACATAAGCAGAAACAAAAGAGTGCGACATCCCTTGTGGACCCGTGTACTCCTCAGGTTCATCTGCTAAGTCGATGATGGTGATGCCGTTGGGGTGGGTGCCAGCGGCAGGGAAGGAGATCTGAGGTGGCGAAAGACGGTCAGGAGTCGTGATGTCTGGTTTGGTGGATGCTTCTGTCGATGGAGCAGCTCAGGTGAGGTGGACGACGTCGCGGCAGGAGCAGGACAAACCACACAAAGTTCCCTTCGACACGTACCTGTAACTGAAGTAATTCTGTAAGGGCTCATTTGGCTTGCATGATTCTTAAAACACAGGGATAGGAAAAACACCGGAATAGGATAGGAAAATGCACATGGTAAACAGAGCATTTGTAAACACAGGATTTCTGTCAACTTGGGTGTTTGGTTTACAGGAATTGGAAGAGCAGAGGAATGCAAAGAAACATGGCCAAAATAAAGAGAAACCATATGAAAGCGTGTACAGTTAGAATGTTATTCTGGCATTAATGCACTTGGTCTTGTTTTCATGCATAGGATTTTGAAAAGTAGGTCCAGGTGGATGTTTTGCTTCATTCCTTTCAACAAAATGCATGAATAATTGAATAGTAGAGTGCCATTGGAAAATTCCCTATTGCTATGTTTTCCGTTGAACCAAAATAGCCCTAATGGATCGACGTGAATGTATAGTAATAAGTGATGCAACAAGTGTACAACCTCTTTGCCATAGGCGTGTCGACCTCAGCATCACTGGGTTGGTCGCTGAAGCAGTTGAGGCAGAGGTGGCTGTCGGAGGTGTGGAGGAAGATCTGAGGAATCTTTAGACGGCGTCCAGGGCACTGCTTTGTTGTGATGGATCGTTCTGTCGTTGGAGCAGCTCTGGTGAGCCGTAAGACGTCAAGGCTAAAGCAGCACAAGACAGACATCATCAATCTCAAGTGGGATTGTAATAGCATCTCCAATAGATGATGAAAAATGGATGTAAAATTAACATCAGCAAAAACCACCTGACTACAACAGATGAGGTAAAAACTGTTGACTCTGAACTTAACTGTCGAAACTGAAATTTACTGTGGAATCTGAATGCTACTGTCGAAACTAAACACAATGGTAGCAGAGAGGCACTTGACATGTAGTTTAGGGAGGGCCTGCAGTTCATATTCAACCTGCACACCGCTAAGCCGCCTCCCACCACCGACCGAACCGCCGGCCCCAGCGCCGCCTCGCCGCCCCGAAACAACTCGCCACCGTCACCCCGGCCAGCCCTCTAGGCCCCTCGCCCCCACCCTGAACCCTAAGATAGATAGTGGGGTACCTCTCCGGCGAGCCCCCATCCCCGCTGCGGGTGGTTCTTCCTTAACTCCGGCGAGCCCCCCCCTCCCAACCCCTGAAAATCGATTGACCCAAAAGTCGATTCAGTCGACTGAAGTGTGGCTTAATCGGAGCAGAGCAACAGCACGAGTGAGGGGATTTCGCGTGGAGCAGGTTAAGGAGGCGTTGTGGGGATGGAGCAGCCGCGATAGACGAGGCGATCGTTGGAGCAGCTCCTTGGAGGTGGAGGACGGGGCGGCTGAACCGGCAGGACAGCGAGATGGACGATGGATCCTCATCCGGGGAGGTGGATGAGGGACGTCGAGCTGTTGCGGTGGATGACATCGTCGGGGAAGAGGCTCCGGCTGGGCAGCGGTGACGTGGTGGACGGAGGAGGGTGGGGTTTCGCGGCTGGAGCAGAGAGGTTATGGCGGCCTGGGATTTCGAATGGCGAAAAGGGGGCGATGGGAGGGGGTGAAGCATGACTTAGGGACGCGCTTGTCCAAAATGTAGGGTGTATTACAAAAGTACCCCCCACCGATTTGAACTAGCAGCCCTTTCGGCTCAGGGTTAGAAGGCGTGTCGGGATTTGGCAGCTGGAGGGAGTTTTTGCGCGCGTTGTAATTTTGGGATAGCAAGGCGCGGGTTGTGAAGGCGCCAGTTTTGGGAGCATGATATCAGAATTTTCGGGATATAACAAGACGCGGGTTGAATTTTAGGGACAAGCCTAACGTATAGTAATATTGTACTTGTACGTACCAAATCAATTTGCACTTCCCTCAACCAAAAAGAAAACGAAAAAAATAAAACTATTCACACCACACAAAGAGAGAGTCTTCCCCCGTTTTACTATACAAATGCTATTCAAAGCTACTCCCTCCTTCCATCTATATAGGGCCTAATGCGTTTTTCGATGCTAACTTTGACCAAATATTAGAGCAATGATATATGACATGCAACTTACACAAAGCACACTGTTAACTTCGTTTGTGAAAGGTTCTTTCAATGATATAATTTTCACATTATGCATGTCATGTACTATTAATCTTGTCAATAGTCAAAGGCGGTCTTAAAAATCTCATTACGCCCTATATAGATGGAAGGAGGGAGTATGAATCCATGTTATGTCCGATTATTTTTTTCGCTTTCTGTATAATGCATGTAACCTACTCATACCAACATTTTAGTGCATTCCAAATGTCTATACTACCGCTGCAATTCAAACTAAATTTGATTGGTTTCTCTAATTCAATAAGAATCTACAATCATGATTGTTGCCAACTTCAACCATCATTCGTGTTTTACCTTAATAACACACCACTTGATTACTATAGAGATAGATATGAACTATGTGTACTACATGAACTCGAATTCTATTTTTTTAATACACTTGATGTTGATTCCAAATAATAGTACATTTGATGTACTAACTATATATTCATAATCTAAACCATGTTCCATACATACATCGTGTTTATCACACAAAGTATAGTGCCCCGCCCCCTACATTATGACAAGTATTTAGACCTGAGTTGCAAAAGCCACACATTAGCCCAAATTATAATCAATGTTCTACATTATGATATCTTCTTCAAGTATCCGTATCCACCTTTTTATAATGAATTATGATCTTTGTTCGTCTTTTACACCTTCACGATCCTCTTCTATTTGTAGCTAGCTAGTGCTAACTTTCTATCGTGCATGCACACGCCCGCCCCCCTCACACACCCTTAGCGCCCCCTCCATCGCGCACGTTCATTATTTCTCTTTAGGTCGTCCACCAGCGGTGTGTGTAGGCCCCCGGCTCCTTCTTTCTGGCACACACCGGTCGATATACCTCTCTAGCCAAGTGTGCCTACAACAAGCTCATATATACTTCCCCTCTTCTCGTCTCACCGTCCATGCCCCCATATGTCCAATATGATTCCACGCAGGTGCACACTCCCGCCCCTCTTTTCATTAATCACATGCTCGCACACTCCTCCCCCCTCGACATGGTAGGCCTCTCGCACCACCTCCTAGCCACACCCTCTCCCCCTATCTGCCTCTCCAGACCTTATCTGCTTCTAACACATGCAGGCGTGTATATGAACTGATCTGCCTACATATAGCCAGGTCGACTATAATTTGTTTTCACCAAGCACCGATAGACTTACCTCAGTAGTTATGTCTCTCCTTTTCTCGGACACACGACGGTTGATCTTCCTATGTAGTTACGCATGCTTACCACAACCATATCTTCTCCCCTCATCATCCTTGAATACCTCTCGACCCGTCTCTCACACGCACGTGCATAGACAGACAGACATCCCTCGCCCTCTCTTATTGATATTGCACTCACACCCTTCGTTTGTCTAGCAGGCCTCTCCCACCATTTGTGAGACGCCACTCCACCACCAACCCTCTGACGCTCTACCTTTGTCTTTTTCCCAACCTTATTCCTCTGCTACACATATCCATGGATGCCGATCGATCTCCCTCAATACATAGCTAGGTCTCTCTCCTTCCCCACACATATACTAGTCGACCGGTCTCTACCCCCCCCCCCCACACACACACTGATAGTCGAACGTTGTAGGTAGGTATCCATGCCATGGAGAAGAACTGCACCTCTGCCCTCTCAAATTCCAGTAGGCCAGCCGCCCTGTATCTTTGACGTGGGCAAACACAAATTCAATGGCACCCTTTATCGATCGTGCAACCACACACTTCATCCCTGTTATCAATTCTATCGATATCTCACGTCCATGACTCCGTTTCACACACATTGCATATGTTACATTTTTCTGATTGAGATGTCATCAACACATTGCCTCTGTTTCGCACAAACCATCTCTCTCACACCCACCCACGTACGTACCTGCACCTAAAGAAGAAGTGCATGCAGGACGCACGTACTCACGTCTCATACCCGGCCACACCCGCACGGTTACATGGTGGAGTTCGTTTCTATACGAAAAGGCAGCCCATGTGATAATTTGACACGTGTAGCGGTTGTTTACTCGAAGGAGGGTCGGGTACCACGCCTAGAATATAAAACGATTGCCGTGGGGAAAATGGAAAAATGGGTTTGTCTCTCGTGAGTCTCGTCACACAATCTCACACAAGGCCGCCATGGCCTTTCTCTCTCAGCATTGGTCAGTGATCCGGCTGCATCCTGTCCGCCGGCGGAAAGGGAGGATGTGCATCGCCTCTCCGTTCGACGGCATTGAGGCAGCTCGTCCCGATCTGCAGTACCCGCCGTTCTCTCTGCCCAAGCTCCGGCGCAGTAGGGCCTTCGCCACTTGCTCGCCGCTGCAGTATGGGCAGATCCCGGCTGCCAGCGCCCTCTTAGTAACATCCCAACGTCCCTCAGGTACAACTTCCTCCGGCCTTGCTCCACTGCCCATCTTCCCACGTTGCTGCATGTGGATCTTCTTTAGTTGTTTGCTTAAATCGTATCTCAGCCGACGTACTTTCCATCTTGCAATCTCGTCCTCAAACCATTTTTGATAAACCACCATGTGCTATTTTTCCCTTTTTACATGGAACATGCTTCTTTTTGTCGGCGTATGTGTCTTCAACTCATGTTATTGGGAAGTAATTGTTTCCTTTCGACCTCCTTTTGCAAATAGGGCTATCCATTTTCACCTCGTTGCTATTGCGACCTTTTGGTGAACTGCACAAATCACTTTTCTGAAGAGTGTTTTGTGTAGTTCCGCCAAAATGTCACACGGGCAACGTTTTTACATTTCAGTGGGACTGCGGAAAGGGAGATTGGTTTTGCTATCCTCCTCATCCATCTCCGTGACTAATCTTCTCCAACAAGAAGTTACTCCTAAAGAGAGATCGTAGAGGTGATCGGCTTCTATTTATGTGTGTTATGTTTCATCATCTAGTTCCACTATTATTGTAATCACACTGACTGGATATCTTTGCAAACAGGGATGGTCCACCCGATTTTAGTGGAGCTGCACAAAATGATCGGATTGTGGTGTCCTTCATACACCTCTTTTTTGGCTACAGAGCTGGGTGAAACTAGCTGCCAAGCAATGAACACTGTGCCAAGGAAATGGAGCCATGCCTACGAACAACATCGATCAATTATATTTTTTTCTTTATTTGTACACCTTCTCACAACTTTGTCTTCAGTTGTGATGTGAATATTGGCGCTGATCTGCGAACCATTGAGATGCATTAGCCATGGTAGTTTCATTTGTATTTTATGGAATGTTGTAACGAGATAATCTCGAGGCAAGACACATGAATCCTAAGTTGAAACCTTTTTTTTCTTGCGGGAACCAGAGTTGAAACCTTCATTGCATCACAGTACAATTTCATCAAAATTATGCGTACATATAAACAAATCCTGAAGGATTGATAGCAATGCCAGAAACAATTCAACTTCGTTTCACCAACAAGTTGGACATCCTTCATCCGGCTCCACCTGCCATGCAGCAATATTGAGTGCACAACACAACTTCAGGGAAAGATTCACCCCGGTCGTTGCGCCGTACAAGTAATGACTAGTGAGCAGTCAAATCACAGAGCCCCACCTTCGCCACAGTAAGTTGCTCGGACGAAGCAACCATCATTTCTCTGTTCCTTGAATCCGCTGGTACTCCCATATTCCCACAGTAATTAGTTGCTCGGGCGAATCAACCATCACTATATCCGCTCATGTGTGATGACCACAGGAGCTATCCATTCAAATTGCATGTTAAAAAAATAAAGGTCGATAACTAATGCGGCAAACTTTCAAAAAAAACTAATGCGGCACCTCGAGCCAACGCGGCCAGACCGCATTTTGCACGAGAAATTACACACCATGTTTCGTTGACATGTGGTCCCGTTCGAACATATCAGTGAGACGACGGTGAGTAGTAGGAGTATTTTCGAACCGACGTGTAGGCCGGGGTGCCCCTTCGTGAACCGTGGCAAACTGGCAACCGTCCACCAACTCTTCGCCTTTCCCTCTCGATTTGGAACTGCTGTCGCACACTCTTCCTCTCCCTCCTCCATTTTTCTTCAGCCCTTCACGCTTTCTTCTGCCATTGTTCGATCGTCTTCTCCATGGAGGGAACAGGACGGAAACAACCCCGTTATTCTTGTCCCGATCTGAAAGATGACATGGTGGAGGAACTCATTGATCGGTGCGACGTCATCACCTCGGCTAGCATGGCAGGTTCATCCAAGCCCATTCTTGACTCAACTAATAACATCATTACAAGGAACCCAAGAGTCAAGGAACAGTTTGATCTCCCCTATCTTCTTCGCCGTGACCCTGATGACTGGCGCCGTCACGACGGAGGCCTCGCCCTGTGCAAGTTGATGCCGCTTGATAATGATACGTATGATGTTAATATGCCATCGCTTGAGGGTAAGGCTTGGGCAGGCGCAAATGGAGATTGGGTTGTTTACATTGGGTCCAACTGCGAGTGTGAACTTGTGAATGTGTACACTCGTGACCGGGTTCCACTTCCAAAAATCACAGCAGACTTCCCAGAGGTTGAGCACACCGGTATTATACGCACTTTCAAATACAATCATGGTGACTGTCTTCTACGGAAGATAGCAATTTCTCGAGTTCCCACCCGCTCTTGGAATTACAACAACTATGAAGTTGTTGCTATCTTCGACAAGCTTGTTGCCGTCGTTGCTGGTTTGACTCGATGGACATTGCTCAAAAATCAGTTTCTATACACGCATGAGTATTGTGATGCAATTCAATACGAGGGCCTTGTGTTTGCTGCTACCACTCGTGGCACTGTTTTTGCATGGAATCATTATGATTTCGGTATGTTTGTCTTCCACCGTAATTATAATTGTTTCATCCACATGCATGCGGGTTAGCAAGTTTCCCTTTACTAATTAACCTTCTTCTTGTGTTTCCATGGTCCTAGTGTGCTAGCGCCAACACCTTCTCCCTGGTACAGAATTGATAGTCTTGGAGAATACTCGCTCTTCCTTGGACAAAACTATCCGATGATGGTGAAAGGCGATCCAACTGCTGTTGACACAACGTTACTAGCACCATTTATGAGAAGAGACTGTGTCTATACCCCGGACATTAGCTTGGTTCCCTACCCTGGTACTGATATAGTAGGCCACTTCAGCCTGGATGATCAGTCATGCGTTGGTCTCGAGATCGACAATAGATGCCCCGTCCCAGAGAATCACTTGTGGTTCAAAGCAAGCATTTCCAACACCAAGGAATGGCTGAGTTGAAGTTCATTTCATTGCTTGCTATTTGTTGTGTGGTGAAAACTTTAGTATTTATAATGTATCCTTGTTGTTGATGTGGGGTGATGAACTGTTGTATGTAATAAAATGATATGCCTGTGATAAACTCACTAAATTTATGAAATGCTTTCGAGTTGCTTCTGTGAGTGACTGGTGCGACGAGGCAAAAAAATATTTTCCGAATACATAATTGTACGTGCATTGCAACATGTTATCGGATGAGGCCAATCAACAATAGTAGTACACTATTTGTACTAGCTTCACATGCTTCGCGCGTCGTGCGGGTGTTTTTACTGTAGCCATATTGTACTACGTAACCAGCACCTTGAATTTTCGATACTAATACTATATAGTAAGTAGTAGTAGTAGGGTGGCATGGGCTAGAACAAGCATTCACGTCCAGGAGTACGGCACACGCCACCAGCACGACTTCCATCTGACACCATATTTCTTGGAGTCCATGCTAGAGCAATCTCTTCAACCTCATCGTTTCTCTAACTCAGCCATCGCGCGGCGGGCGAGGTGGGGGTTTGCCGATAGTCGGTTTCCTCAACTGCGGTCCCACTTGTAAGGCCAACTCCAACGCTCTATCAATATATGGATGTACTCTTCTTCCCAATACAAAAACTTGCATCCATTCTACTCCCTCCGTTCTACTACCTCTGTCCTGGTTTATAGGTCCCCTTTGTAGTTTGTGTCAAATTTTGACTAAATATTTAACTAACAAAATGTTAATGCATGTCAAGAAAAATTATCTCATTGGATTAGTATTTGAACATAGTTTTCAAAATATAATGTTTGGTGACATGCGTAAATTTTTTATTAGTTTAATCTATGGTCAAAATTTGGCACGAAATATAATGGGGACCAATAAACCCGGACGAAGGTAGTATTTGTCAATATATATATATATGTCTCTAGACATGTTTTAGTATATAGGCACATCCATTTTTGGACAAATGGAAGTCAAGTATTTCGGAACGGAGGGAGTACACAATAAATTTTTTAAGTTAGCACAACTAGTCTAATCCGAAAGCACAACCAAAGATTTGGTCGGGTTCTTCCTCCTTTGCCGACACGTGGGACATCTAGCATCCAGGTCGTGTCATGAAAGAAAATAGAGTGGTAGTTGATAAGTTGAAGCCACGATATGTGCATCTTGGGTTAAACTGTAAATAGAATCTTACTACTCTTGAGTAACTCCAAAAGCGGCCACCGAAGATCTTTCTTGGATTTGTTTTTCATCACCAGCACGTTGAGGTGAAAGATGTGTAGGTTCAGTGGGTCCTCTTGCGTTTTCACTGACATGTGGGGCCGCATGTGAGAAAACAGACGATGGGCTCCGCGCGTCCGCTGGCTGGCTGAGAAGAGAGATAGAGGAGGGTTGAGCACGGACTGCAAGAAATTTGTTCTACGTAACCAGCACCTTGATATTCGCGTGTGGTTGTTTCTAGAATAAAAAAAAGGAGGTACCTCTACTTATGTTACTCCCACTACGCCTAGCCTAAGGTTAGTAGGTGACCTTGCGCTTGGCTCTTCGCCTCTTCCGGAAGTCGATGGTTCTACAGTAGTGCTTCTGGCAATCTGACACCAAATAAACTGCTGCACGTCCACCGCTTGTAAGCAAAAGTTTCTCCTCGTGCTGCGAGCCATCGCACACGCGTTGGCGAGGGAGAAGGCGTAATCAAGCTTCTCATTGTTCTGCGAGTTGACGGGACACATCAAAGTTATTTACTAGTAGTACGTACTCTCTCCAAAAAAGGGCTGACCATGTCATTGCTACCATCCCGTGCTCCGTCGTTGAGTACGTGCACTATTCACGTGCCATCGAGGAGAAAAATATATTGCGTAGGAGCCATCGAAGTGCACGACTCACTTACGGAAAAGGGTTTCCCCCCGCTTCCCCCCCCCCCCCCGCACGACTCACTTACGCACTGCTTATATGATTATCTCCATTTTCTTGCATGACACGTGCACCTTGATGCTAGATGTCTCGCGTGTTGGGAAAAGGATGAACAAAGCTCACGTAAAAGAAAAGAGTTGAAGAGAATAGATTCCCGACGACCGAGGAGGAGCAAGGAACCTCGCGGTGGAGCGTCTGCAAGGAACCTTGCACATTTTCCCCTGTTTTTTGCCGCCTGCCCACCTATAAACAACTAAAAGAACATGAACTTTTCGCTAACCACTAGAAACAGTACATCAGGATGCTAAGTTGAAGATGTTTTATACTCCCTCCGTTCCCAAATATAAGTCTTTTTAGATATTTCAATAAGGGACTACATACGAAACAAAATGAGTGAATCTACACTCTAAAATATGTACACAAGCCAACACACAAACTCCATCCGATCCAACTCATGCACATACGCGCACAGCATGGAGCACACAACGCATGTACACAAGACGTGCATGCACACACGCTCGGCCGCAGAATGCACGTGAATAACACATGCATGCGCACTCGGCTACATGGAGGCGTGCGCCATCCGCGGTGACGTCTGGTTCGTCGTGCTACGGCGAAGCTCACACGCAATGGCGCATACGCATCTCTTGCAGCACCTCTTTGCCGTTGTTGCTCAACTACTAGTCGGAGATGAAGACGACCGCAGCCTCGGCCTTAGAGCTAGCACCGATGGAAAAACACGCACGCTGCACGCACACGAGCACATACGAAGTGCCCACGACGTGGTGGTGGTGCGTCCCCAGTCGCCTCTACTCCTTATGCACATGTTGTCTATCAAGGCGGTTGCATGCTACGGATGATGTGGGTGAGATCTTCTAGGACTCAGATGACGACGAGGAAAATTATGAGACACAAGGTGACATACACCATCAAGGTCCACGGTCAAGGGGGTGCTAGCAAGTGCTTAGATGTGCTTAGAGAAAGTACAATAGAGCTGAGTCAGCGGGCTATAAGGAATAAACAGTAGTATATTTCTGCTTAGTTGGAGGAAAGAGAAGAGGAGAGAGAAGGTAAGCAGGCTCTTCGTGAAGAGCCAGCTCTAGCACGTGCTTCCTAGGCACTTTGTAGTACATGTTGACTATAAGATGGGCCGTAGGCTTATAGCCAGCAGCTGGCTATACTATTAATGCTCTTTAGATGAGGTGCTAAGTGCATTAAATGGCTTAGTAACTCAAGTGTTCAATTCTTAGGTGCTTAGTTTATTGGTGCCACATTATATTTTATGCCTACGTGGCAGGCTTAGCAGCTATACATGGTGGAGCACTAGGAGAGGCCAAGGCTGGTCATAGTGGGGAGTAACTTGTACTGTAACATATTACTATGTTACTCTAAACATCTCTATAAACCGGAAAGGAGGGAGTAGTAATATAGACTAGTGTCATATGCAGAGTATGGGAGCACATGATATTTCCCCGTCCGGACCGATCCCAAGTTGGCTTCTCACCTTCTTGGCCCAACAAAAACCCCTCCCCCCTCCCGCGCGCGCTTCCCGCCCGGCGCCAGCTGATCCCGCCGCTCCACATTGATGGCAAGTCAGGGCGACGTGACCTCTCACTGCTTCCGCCATTGAAGCGGCATGCCGACCAAGGGCACCGCCCGCTGCACGCCCGACATTTCAGACTACATAGTGGATAGTAACTTTTAGAGCAAGTACTATAATTAGATGACATAAGCAGGCTATAAGGATTTAAATATAGTATTTGTGCTTAGTTGAAGGAGAGAGAAGAGGAGAGAGAAGAGAAGCGGATTGTAAACGTGTAGCCGGTTGTACTCCAACATACTCTACTTTGTGAGACAAAAGGTGGGGCCATTATTAATGATATTGTATTTATACTAAAGGGACTAACAGATGCCTTAATTACTCCGGTTTTTTTGAGACAAACCTTGGTGGGGCTATTACTGACTTTTTTTGAGCTATTATTGACTTGGACATGGGGTTTGGGGGCCAAAGGCCTACTATTATACTCTGACCTGACATGCTCTACCCTAGCCGCCGCTGTATCATATGGTTTCACACTGTTCCAGATCTTAGCGCCGCCACGCAATTCTTCTCCAGCCCTTCTTCCGGCGTGCACCGCGAGAAGGGACCGCAGTCCTCCGAACCCCGCCTTTTGTGATCCTGTACGGGAGAGGGGCGATCAGGTTTTTGGGGAGCACACTCCTGTGTCTGTTGCCAGCGACGACTTCCACTAAGTGTAAGCTAAGGGCAAGCCTGAGGGCGATCTTAATCCTACATAGCAGGAAGCTTTTCAGAACATGGATACCCTCTTCAAAGCCGCCCTGCTCAGTGTTATTGACGATTCCATTGTGGATTCATATATGTTGTTTGACAGCGGCAAAGACATGTGGGCTGCGCTCGAGGCCACGTTTGGGCCCTCGGGCACTGGCAACGAGTTGTACGTCATGGAGCAATTCTGTGAATACAAGATGACTAATGAGCGCTCTGTTGTTCAGCAAACTCATGAGATACAGTCACTCTCTACGGAACTTGAGTACTTTAAGTGTGTGTTGCTGGACAAATTTGTTGCTGGGACCATCATTGCCAAGCTTCCACCTTCGTGGAACGATTTTGCTACTTCTCTGAAAAACAAGAGACATGAGTTTTCTGTTTTGGATCTCATTAGCACTCTTGATTTTGAGGAGAAGGCGAGAGCAAAAGACACACGTGCTCAGGTCACCGAGGGAGCTTCTAGTGCCCACATGGTACACGAGAAAAACTTCCAGCCCAACCAGCCCCAAAACAACAAGAAGAAATATCAGGGGAAAGGCAAGTTTCATGCGAAGAACAAGCCGTCACATTCTACCAACTTCAAGAAGAATTCTCATAACGGGAAGGGATACAAACCTCAATTTTGGTAGCACCGCGCAAAATTTATATGGCTGCATCTACCTGCTGTCAGCTAACCTCATGGTGCTCCAGGTATTCCGACATTCGTAACTAGGTATAATGACCAGCGCAAGAGGAAATTAGCTTATTCGTACGTTGACTTGCTGAATGCAGTGCGGAACGATCCTGTCATGTATGGAGGAGCAAACAAACAGTGCAGCCGAAGGTGGAAATCAACCAAGGACTTATGAAATTATATGTAATCTTCCTCAGGCAGGTCAGTATCCCCTTCGTCCAGATGATCGTGTTTGTGATGCCGAGCTATTGATATGTGCTACTGTTTTGCAACACCGTTTAAGTATAGCTACTGTTTTCCTATCTTTTCAGATTCAAGACAATGAATATGATATCAGGGGAACTGCACAATATGGACCCATGTTGAGTCATCTCTATTGCCTCATGTGTTTGCTGCAAATGTGTTAGCATCAATTGCAAGATGAGGCAGCTAGCTAGCTGTGGAGTTGCCAACATGCTCAAAGTGCTCGCAATATTGAGAAGAAACAAGCATGCCCAGGAAATTAATGCGTGCGCAGGGAGGACCTTTGCTTAGAGAAGCATCGACCGATTTTCTTTATTTCCACACCTTCTCACAGTTTTGTATATTGGTTATAGTATGGTGAATCATTGAGATGCATAGACATGCTGAACTTTTATTCTTCTGAATGTTAGTTTAATGTGAGTGTCTGCATCCAGTACCGCATCCTCTAATTTGGTGGATGCACACAAAGAAAATAAATCTCCTTAATTTACTCCATAACCACCCTATTAAATAGGCCTAGTAACAAACCAGGCGCATGTAGTGGCCGGCGGGCACATGCATCTTGCATGCATGGCCAGTCATGCAGCAACACAAAAGAAGAGAGCGGTTCTTGGGAAAAAGCGAGTAGTTAGTGCAGCGGGCCTTATAAACATGAACAACTCACTCTCCCGCTTTCGTCTCCCCACCCAATCCCCCCCGCTCCCCAATCTTCCTCACTCGTCCAGAAAACCCCATTCACCTTCTTCCTCACTCATACAGAAAACGCCTGCTCCTCTTCTTCCACTCCTACAAAAATCCCCAGCTCTCCTTCTTCCCCACTCGCACTGCCACTAGGCTCATCTCTGGCTACTCTGCTCAAACCCATGAGCTTGGCGCGACGCCCACAAGGAAAATGGAGTCGTCTGGCCCCAGCACCAAGAAGATGAGGCTCCTGCCAGCGGCGACGCCGGTTGTAGATCCCACACCCGATAGCGCGGGGAGAAGCGGCGAGCCCCCCCCCCCCCACCCGGATCTGAGGAACCGGTAGAATCTCCGGTAGACCGCATCAGCGATCTCCCGGACATCATCCTTGAGGAGATCATCTCGCTTCTCCCCACCAAGGATTGCTGCCGCACACAAGTCCTCTCAACTCGGTGGCGCCCTCTATGGCGCACCGCGCCCCTCAATCTCGACTGTCGTCAGATATCTGTCCTTCCTGAATTTGATCTCATCAGAGCCATCATCTCTTCTCACCAGTAGGGCCCCGTTCAATGCCTCTGCATCCGAAAAGCTACCTGCTGTCCATACCCGGTAAGGTGGACGCTTGGCTGACATCCCTGAATTCGGAAAACTCCAGCAGTTTGAGTTCTACCATTACCACGAAAGTTTCATACCACGAACATACCAAGAATTTGTGCCCACACCACCGTTGTCCATCTCGCAGTTTTCCTCCTCTCTCCACACCGCCACCTTCGCCCGGTGCCATCTACCAGACGGTCTGGTACAAATGCTTCTACTCCCACTGCTAAAAAAACTTTCGCTTGTGGTGGTTTATCTGTCGGAGGCCTCACTCCACAACATCATCCACTCCAGTTGCCCTGCCATGGAGCGCTTGCTGATTGTTTTGGGAATAGAAATCGGTATCAGTTGTCTCCAAATAAAGTCGCCTCACCTTAAAAGCATTGGAATTTGTTTTGAAGGACAGCAGCTCATCGTCGAAGATGCCCCTTCACTTGAAAGGTTGCTCCTTCATAATTGTTATACACCTTCAGAAATAACTGCCGTCTCTGCGCCCAAACAGGAGACCTTGGGTGTAATTCGTGACCCGTTTAATAATCACAAGGAGTTGGTGTTTGGCTCCTCACCTTTTCAGGTACCGTATATTATCATCTACACATTTGTAATCATATGCTGCATTTTTCATTTGTGCGCATAAGTTTTATATCATCTTGGAGTACACTTTGGGTACTAATATTATGTTATATGCTCAATGAAGAGTTCATCCATTGATAGCCTATCAATGCTGCTGGATTCTGTCAAGATCATATATATCAAAATGTATAGTTTTGATCTAGACATAATTATTGGCTTGCTGCGATGCTTTCGATCTCTGGAGAATTTATACATAGAGGTGATGATTTCATGCACATTGAAAGCCCGTATATATTGTACTAGAATTAACTGTTCAGCTGTCGTTCTTTCGACATACTCTTTTTTCAGACCTTAATTGTTTTCAATCTTCATGTCTACTTTGGCAGAACCACATGGAGAAAAACATATAACCAATCGTTGGCGTAATAAGCACAAGGATTTTCTCAGTTCTCATGACATTCGTTTGAGGACAATAACGATGGGACGATATGCATCCAACCAGGCAAACAGAAGCTTTGTCACATTCTTCCTGTTGAATGCGAGGTTACTATTGTCCATGAGGCTTAATTTTTACAGCAAGAGATTTCTCACAGACGAACATGTTGAACAGCAAAAAAAGAAGTTTCAGGTGGACAAATGGGCTTCTAAACGTGCTCGGCTTCTATTTACAACAAGTTGTAGACATCCTAAAATATTTTTTTTGCACAAGATGTTGATTTTATGGATCAGACCGATCCATTTGTTTGTGACTGCAAAAAAGAGTGGTTGGGCTAGATGTTACTGTCATGTTCAATATGGGTTTTGTCTAAAAATTTGATGAACAATTAATCCTTGGGCTTTTTGTACCATTTGTATGCTTGACTTGAATGTTGTTTCCCTCGTACTCCCCTCCACCTGCCACTACATTGCCGCATCTTCCATGGCCGCTGTTTGTTCTCGTCCGAGGCCTTGCCGTTGTTCTCCGCCTTGGTTAGCTCGCTGTGCTCGCCTTCGTCTGGTGTTGTCCACATGGTCAATAACCAAGAGGAATCAGGAGATGACTGTACATGGAGAGGCTGACAATAGGGACCCACCAGGGTCATTGCATTTCGCAAGCAGGTGCCTCATTATTACAAGCCAAAACAATACTTCCTCCTAATTGTTTGATAACTAGGTTCCACACCATTGACAATGTAGTCAATAAACGAGAAAATTACACAACGAGCGGATAACACCAGGGACCCAGCAGCTCGCCCAGTTGTTTTTCAGTTTTAGAGACGGAGCTCAACTGCGCGCTGTGCGGGGGCTCTGGCCCGTCTAGCCCATGCTTACGCTTTTATTAAGCACATGACGAGCCCAGTTGATATTTTTTTCTTTCAGAAATTGGCAAGCCCAGTTCCTTTTTCTGGAGAATACCAAAACCAAGGCCTACTTGCTTTTCTCAGCACTGCTGTGCTGCAAATCTTTCAAGACGAGGAGGGATAAGAAATGGGCTTCCCCAGAAAACGGGCTATAAGTTGTAAGAAATGGGCTATAAATTTTTAAACCAAAGCCAACCGACAATTGCATTAAAATATCATTTTCAGGATTTCTCTACTCTCTACTCTTATAAAAACCAAAGCCAACTGGCAATTACATTAAAATATCATCTTTTCACCCACAAGATAAACTACTCATACAAATGCATCTTCATGTTCCGTGCAACGAACGGGCATCTTGCTAGATAAGATTCTAAATTTCATTCATTTTTTTGTGGAGAATTGTTTTTTAAATTTTATTTTGATATATTTTTTTGAAAACTATTTTTAACGTGACTCGAAATTTCGTGATTAAAAGAGTTCGGACCCCATCGAAATATGCAAAATTTCGTTGAATTTTTTAGCAGTGCCAGAATATATGGTCTGTAATGCTAATAAAAAGAATATTGGCTTCAAATATCCTTAAGAATTAGCAAATGGGCTGTAAATTATTGAAAATAATGGCTAATGGGCCGTATGCTGTTTTCCACAGATTTGGAGGCAGACTTCTGGGCCTACTAGGTTGACGATGACGCTGTCCTAAAACTTTTTTGACGCGTACGCAAGGCTTTGTCAACTTAGTCAACACACATCAGTGACTATTGGATGTCCATCCAACGGCCACCGTGCTTCTTCAATCTCTGATCTTCCTGCTCCACCCGCCCAAACCAGCACCGGCGGGACTGCCTGCTCCCTCCTCCCATGGCTGGCTGTGCTGCCGCCAGGCCATCCCTCTAACCACCCACACATCCTGTTATTTTCCGGCGACGTCAGCCTCACCCCGCTGCCGACCAGTCAGCGCTCGTTCTCCCCTCAGCGTGGGCATCCGCTGCGGTGGCTTCGCCGGCTCTGAGTGGTTCTCTTCCTGGGCCCCGCCCTCGTCCACCGCGTTTGTGCTCTCGGCACGGCGAGGTCAACATGGTCAACAAACAACAGCCATCGGAAGAGGCTGATAGTAGGGGCCCACACAAGAAAATGCCTCCTTATTACGCGCAAAATAATGATTCCTCCACCTGATAGCTGGGACCCACCAGAAGGGTCTCTGTGTTTCGCGAAAAAACGTTCCCCCCGCTATCAGCTCGAACCCACCGGAAATGCCTCCTTATTACGCACAAAAAATGAATACTCCCCCTGCTAGCTGGGACTCACCTTGGTGGGAGGCTGACTTGTGGGCCTACTAAGTTTACGGGGACGGAGGGCTTTGTCAACTTAATCAATATGAACGACTCTAGCTCAAGTGACCGTACGATGTCCATCCAACGGCCGTAGTGCTTCTTCAACCTCTCATCTTCGTGCTCCAGCCGCCCAAAGCAGCGCCGGTCGTGCTGTGTGCTCCTGCCTCCCGTGGCCGGCTGTGATGCCGCGGAGGCCTCACCGCCCCCTACTACTCCCACCGCTGGCCAGGCCATCCCTCTACTCACCCACACCCCTGTTATTCTGCGGCCACGGCAGCCTCACCCTCGTACTCCTCTTCGCGTGGGCATCCACTGCTGCGTCTTCCCCGGCTCCACATCGTCCCCTTCCTAGGCCTCGCTGTCGTCCACCGCCGTGGTGCTCTCGGCGCGGCGTGGTCAATGTGGTCAACAACCGACTTCCATCGGAAGAGTACTGTGCGTGGAGAGGCTGACAGCTGGGTCCACGGTGGCCGCAAGGATGTGCCTCCTTATTACGCGCAAAATAATTATTCCTCCACCTGACAGCAGGGACCCACCGGACGGGCCACCGTATTTCACGAAAAAAACGTTTCCCCCTGACTACTGGGACCCACCAGCTACATCTTCGCACGCTAGGAAGTGCGTCCGGGCAAAAAAATGATTCGCCCCTGACTGCTGGGGCCCACCAGCTACATCTTTGCACGCAAGGAAGTGCGTCCGGGCAAAAAAAAACAAAATGATTCGCCCCCCTGACTACTGGGACCCACCAGCTACATCTTCGCAGGCAAGGAAGTGCCTGACAGTCGGGACCCACCTGGTCGAAGCGTACGTAGCGTTGTCATTCTGGTCGCGAACGTGTACGTACATACTGGTCGATGTAGAGGCGCGCACGTGTCGTAGTAGAGGCGCGCACGTGTCGTAGTAGAGGCGCGCACGTAGCATGTACATGTACGTACAGCGTCGAGGGTGCAAGAAAGAAAATACGGCCACGTACGTACATACGGGCACGGTCTCGAATGCCTACTCACGCATACGTACGGCCAGGGCTTGTGTACATGGCTGGGTCGGAACAGAGAAACAACATCGTCGTCGTGTTCATGGGGAGGCAATGGAATGCGTCGTGTTCATGGGGAGGCAACGGAATGCGTCATGTTCATCGGGAGGCAACGGAACAGGTGATGGAAACGAGGCCTGGCGTACCGCACAACGGAGGAAATGGACCTCCTATGTTTGGAACGGGGTCCTGTTGATTGGGAGGGGTGTGGCGTACCACAAAATGGAGGAAACGGACCTCCTACGGTCGAAATAGGGGTCCTGTTGATCGGGAGGGGTGTGTCGTACCGCAAAACGGACGAAACGGACCTCCTACGGTCGAAACGGGGGTCATGTTGATCGGGAGGGGTGTAGCGTACCGCAAAACGGACGAAACGGACTTGTGTTGGAGCGCTACGGTCGAAACGGGGGTCCAGTTCATCGGGAGGGGTGTGGCGTACCGCAAAACGGGACTCCACGGGATACTGTTCATCTCCACCGTTGACCTCCTCCAGCCTCCATGGGCTACCGTCGACCTCCTCCAGCCTCCACGGGCTCCTGTTCATCCAGCCTCCATCACGCGCTACTCCACCGGCTACTGTTCAGCCATCCCTCCACCGTCTACTATTCATCCAGTCCTCCACCGTCTACTGTTCATCCAGCCCTCCACACCATGGGGTCCTGTTCAATCACCCCTCCACGGCCACCCCTCCACCGTCTACTGTTCATCCAGCCCTCCACACCACGGGGTCCTGTTCATCCAGAGGCAACGCCATCGCTCACTGTTCATCCAAACCCCCCTGCAACGCTCACTGTTCATCCGATCGATCGGCTTCATTTAGCAGTAGTAGCAAAGGAATCGCTCCATCGGGTTCAGTTAACAGCCATCGATCGATCGCTCGGGTTCACTAACGCGTAGCCTGCAATGCAATCGCTCGGGTTCAGTTAGAGCCCAACGCCTCGCTCGGGTTCAGTTAGAGCCAACGCCTCGCACGTGTATGAGAGAAACGCGCATCGCTCGGCCCCCGACCTCCCACCGTAACCGGAAACTCCCCAAAATTTTCCTCCCCCTCGCTTCTACCACAGTTTTTCCCGTCATGGACGACCCAAAGAATGTCATGCAGCTGTGTCTCCGGCCCGCCTAGGACGAAAAGCCCATTTTCTGTCATGATTTTTTGTCATAGAAGTAGGAGCCCACCACATCTATGATGATACCGGGTTTTGTCACAATTATCGTCATAGAAGTTTCATATGTATGACAGAAAAAAATTTCGTTCGGCCCAAAATGTCACGGATGTGTCTTTTTTTTTGTAGTGTAGAGAGTCTCCTATATTGTCACTTTCATATACTAGTGGGAATTTTCATTATAGAACTTGGCTTGTAAATTCCGATGATGGGCTTCCTCAAATGCCCGAGGTCTTCATGAGCAAGCAAGTTGGATACACACCCACTTAGTTTCGGTTTGAGCTTTCATACACTTATAGCTCTAGTGCATCCGTTGCATGGCAATCCCGACTCCTCGCATTGACAACAATTGATGGGCATCTCCATAGCCCGTTGATTAGCCGCGTTGATGTGAGCCTTTCTCCCTTTTTGTCTTCTCCACACAACCTCCACCATCATACTCTATTGCACCTATAGTGCTATATCCATGGCTTGCGCTCATGTACTGCGTGAAGGTTGAAAAAGCTGAAGCGCGTTAAAAAGTATGAACTAATTGCTTGGCTGACACCGGGATAGGCATGAGGGGTACCTTGTGTTAAGAAAAGAGGGCATACAAGACTATATGATTTTGTAGGGATAACGTTCTGTAAGCATTGATATTTTGAAAGGCATGATTGTTTGTTGGGATGCCTGACTATTATTGTTTTTATGTCAAATGATAGACTATTGCTTTGAATCACTCATGTCTTAATATTCATGCCATGATTAGATATATGATCAACATTATGCTAGGTAGCATTCCACATCAATTTTTTTATCATTTACCTACTCGAGGACGAGCAAGAATTAAGCTTGGGGATGCTGATACGTCTCCGTCGTATCTATAATTTCTGATTGTTCCATGCCAATATTATTCAACTTTCATATACTTTTGGCAACTTTTTATACTATTTTTGGGACTAACATATTGATCCAGTGCCCAGTGCTAGTTCTTGATTGTTGCATGTTTTATGTTTCGCAGAAACCCCATATCAAACAGAGTCCAAACGGGATAAAAACGGACGGAGAATATTTTTGGAATATTTATGATTTTCTGGAAGAAAAATCTGCGTGAGACGGTGCCCGAGGGGGCCACGATGCAGGGGGCGCGCCCCAGGGGGGCAGGCGCGCCCCTGACCCTCGTGGGCACCCCGTAAGGCGGTTACTGCTCTTCTTTGGCCACAAGAAAGCTAATTTTTGGAGAAAAATCTTGGCGAAAGTTTCAATCCAATCGGAGTTACGGATCTCCGGATATATAAGAAACAGTGAAAGGGCAGAACAAGAGAACACGGAAACAGAGAGAGGCAGAGAGACAGATCCAATCTCGGAGGGGCTCTCGACCCTCCCACGCCATGGAGACCATGGACCAGAGGGGAAACCCTTCTCCCATCTGGGGAGAAGGTCAAGGAAGAAGAAGAAGAAGGGGAGCTCTCTCCCCCTTGCTTCCGGTGGCGCCGCAACACCGCCGGGGGCCATCATCATCACCGCGATCTACAACAACACCGCCATTATCTTCACCAACATCTCCATCACCTTCCCCCATCTATATTCAACGGTCCACTCTCCCGCAACCCGCTGTACCCTCTACTTGAACATGGTGCTTTATGCTTCATATTATTATCCAATGATGTGTTGCCATCCTATAATGTTTGAGTAGATTTTCGTTGTCCTATCGGTAATTGGTGAATTGCTATGGTTGGTTTAATTTGCTTGTGGTTATGTTTCTGTCCTATTGTGCCCTCCGTGTCGCACAAGCATGAGGGATTCCCGCTGTAGGGTGTTGCAATACGTTCATGATTCGCTTATAGTGGGTTGCTTGAGTGACAGAAGCATAAACCCGAGTAAGGGGGTTGTGGCGTATGGGATAAAGGGGAATTGATGCTTTAATGCTATGGTTGAGTTTTACCTCAATGATCTTTAGTAGTTGTGGATGCTTTCTAGAGTTCCAATCATAAGTGCCTATGATCCAAGAAGAGAAAGTATGTTAGCTTATGCCTCTCCCGCATAAAACTTGCTATCGGTCTAGTAAAGTAGTCAATTGCTTCGGTACAATTTCACAACTCCTACCACCACTTTTCCACACTCGCTATACTAACTTTATTGCTTCTTTATCTAAACAGCCCCTAATTTTTATTTACATGCTCTTTATTATCTTGCAAACCTACCCAACAACACATACAAAGTACTTCTAGTTTCATACTTGTTTTAGGTAAAGCAAACATCAAGCGTGCGTAGAGTTGTATCGGTGGTCGATAGAACATGAGGGAATATTTTTTCTACCTTTAGCTCCTCGTTGGGTTCGACACTCTTACTTATCGAAAGAGGCTACAATTGATCCCCTATACTTGTGGGTTATCAAGGATCTTCAACATCAACCAGGTTCCTAATCACAAATCTCATCTCCTCGCAATTTACATTATTTGCCATTTGCCCCTTGTTTTCCTCTCCCCGCCTTCACAAAAATTTGCCTTTTTATTCGCCCTCTTTTTCGTTCGCCGTTTTCTCGCCAGATCTCTTCTTTGCTTGTGTGCAATGGTCTTCTATTTGCTTGCATCTTTGCTTGCTAAATATCTCTTGATATGGATCCTCATCCACTTGCTAATCTTTTTAAGAGATCCAATTATCATGAACAAATTGCTAGTGATTTGAGTACACTAGATTATCTTTATGAAGTTTTGCTTGAGATTCATGAATTTGAAAATTGTGATGAAGAAATTTATGAAGTGATTCATGATAGCTCTTTGAATGAAAATCATGATTGCAATAATTTTAATTTAAATTCTATTAATGTCAATTGTGCTTATAATATGCAAAATCCCAAGCTTGGGGATGCTAATTTTGCTATGTCCACTACTTATTGCAATGATCATGATTGGGGTGCTTCTTCTTATGATCTTGAGATTTATAATAGTGTTTGCAATAATATTGAAAGTGGGTTTGGAAGAGTGTCAACTTTAGATCCCACTACTTTGGAGAATATTCAGTCTTATGAAACTTTTGATAAAAGTGGGTTTGGAAAGGTCATGACTTTAGTTAATGTTAATCCCACTATTTTGGAAGAGTGTCAACTTCGCATGCATCTGGATCGTGTTGAGAATATGTTACGTGATAGCTATATTGTTTAATTTGATTATGATCCTACATGTAATTATTATGAGATAGGAAAATATGGTTGTGAAAATTTTCATGTTACTAAATTACCTCTCTTCATGTTGAGATTGCTATTGTCTCTTTCTTTTTTCCTTGCATATGCTAGATTTTGCTTGCCTTGATAATTTGTTTGCTTATAAAATGCTTATGCATAGGAAGTATGTTAGACTTAGATATGTTTGTCACATGTTTTATGATGCTCTTTTTGTGCTTCAATTCTTGTCTCTCATGTGAGCATCATTGAAATCTTAAGCCCATCTTAATGGCTATAAAGAAAGAGCTTGTTGGGAGGCAACCCAATGAATAAAATTTACTTTTGCTTTTTTGCTTTCTGTTATTGAGTGTTAGAACAATTATGCTACTGTTGTGATTGTGTTTTATGTGTTTTAATTAGTGTTTGTGCCATGCAATGCCTTTGGGAAGACTTGGGTGAAAGTTTATTTGATCTTGCTGAAAAATAGAAACTTTTGCGCTCACGAGATTTGTTGTAATTTTTTACAGAAGAGTGATTTTAAGTTTATGCTTTTTGAAGAGGATTAATAGACAAATTCCTCACGTCCACCAATTTATTTCATAATTTTTGGAGTTACATAAGTATTCTAAATTTTCAGATTGCTACAGACTGATCTGTTTTTGACAGGTTCTGTTTTCTTTGTGTTGTGTGCTTGTTTTGATGATTCTATGGTTTTGCTTGATGAGTTTTTGCCATAGAAAAGTTTGAAAATAGTAGATATAATGCAAAAACAAAATAAGAATAGGTTTTCTACAGTACTTATAGTAGTGGTTTGGTTTCTTATACTAACGGATCTCACGAAGGTTTTGTTTGAGTTTTGTGTGATTGAAGTTTTCAAGTTTGGGTTATCTTACGATGGATGAAGGAATAAGGATAGGAAAAGGCTAAGATTGGGGATGCCCGAGGCACCCCAAGATAATATTCAAATAATTAGCAAGCAAGTAAGCTTGGGGATGCCCCCGAGTGGCATGCCCGCTTTCTTCTAACGACCTCTTGGGGATGCCCGCTTTCACATGATATGAGTTTTGCTTGGAGCGTCTTGTATGATATGAGTCTTTGCTTATTTTGCATGTTTTGAATCCTTTCTGGACACACCCTTTTAAGAGAGCCAAAAATTATGCTATGCTTGCTCCTATGCTTCACTTAAATTTTTAGAGCCTTGTACTTGCTCTAGTACTTCACTTATATCTTTTTGAGCACGGTGTACTTTGTTAATTTTGAAGAAATGCTCTCATGATTCACTTAGATTTATTTGGGAGTTAGTAAATTTTTAATAGATTCTCTCTTGCTTCACTTATATTATTTTGAGAGAAAAAAATTATGCTCATGATCTTCACTTATATTTGTTTGAGCTTATCAAAAGCAACGTATGAAAATAGTCCCAAAGTGATAGATATCCAAGGAGGATATAATAAAAACTTTCATGAAGATCATTGGACAAAATAAACTTGATTCTTAATAACGGTTTTGAGATATGAAAATATGATATGTGAGTTATGTTGATGAGTAATTGTGCTTTTGTAAGATTATTGATGTTATGGTTTGTGATTCCCTATGCAAGCACGAAAGTCAATAGTTATGCAATAAAATTTTTATCCTACTTATGGTGCATTATTCGGTGTTACTTATGCTTAATGCTTGGGTACGAGATTTTTTGCTTTTTGGTTGGTCGCTTCTCAATATTTTTGCTAGCCTTCATTTTGCACTAAGTATGATCACTACTTGTGCATCCAAAACCCTTTAAACCAGTTTTGCCTTATGAGTCCACTATACTTACCTATGTGCGGTATTTCCATGTTGTTCTAAGCAAATTTGCATGTTCCATCTCTAATATTCTAAATAAATTTCTATTTTGTGTGCTCTACTACTCGCGAGGCGGTAAAGGGTAGCCAATATTTTCTGTGCTAGATGTGTTATTCTCACGATGAGTGTTTATTCACTTGTCATTGCATGAGAGTACGACAAAGGTACTAGGTATGCCCAGTCCCGAAAGGAATATATGAATTTACTTTATGTTTTCAAATAATAAATTCCTTGGAAAGTGTTGGTATGGAGGGCACCCGTGGATACGGCTAGCCATGGAAAGTGAAAGTTATGGTGGAAAAAGGAATAAACTTTATTTACTGTTTGGGAACCGCCTATGATGTATCTAGCATGGAAAGTGTTGGGATGCTCCAAATCGTTTTTGTTGGTACGAAAAGTATGCCTCTCAAAATAGTTTTATCTCTCAATTTAAGCTTTGAGCTCTAGCACCTCTACAAATCACTACTTCCCTCCGTGAAGGGCCTTTCTTTTACTTATGCAATTTTTATTTTGAATTTGAGTCTCCATCTTTTCTCCTATAAAGCACCAACTAAGGGGCACTATGATCGTATTTGAGCATTGGATATAGCTAATATTCGAGTGTGTTTTATGAATGGATCAATGATTGAGCATGATGGGCTAGGGATTTCTTGCTTTAGTGTTGATATTTTGAAAGACATGGTTGCTTGTTGGTATGCTTGGGTATTAAAGTCTTCATGTCAAAACTGGACTCTTGGTTTGAATCATATAGAAGTCCATGTGTCCATGCTATAAATAAGAGAATGTGATGAACATGTTAGGCAGCATTCCACATCAAAAATTCAGTTTTTATCATTTACCTACTCGAGGACGAGCAGGAACTAAGCTTGGGGATGCTGATATGTCTCCAATGTATCTATAGTTTTGGATTGTTCCATGCTGTTATGTTATCATTGTTGGATGTTTTACAATCATTTTATAGTCATTTTATATCATTTTTCAGTACTAACCTATTGACATAGTGCCTAGTGCCGGTTGCTGTTTTCTGCATGTTTTTTACATCACAGGAAATCAATGTCAAACAGAGTCCAAACACAATACAACTCCCGGAGGAATTTTGTTGGCCCAGAAGAAAGCCAATGGGCCAAGGAAGCACCTGAGGGGCTGCTCGAGGGGAGCAGCACCCACCAGGGCGTGCTAGGAGGCCCAGGCACGCGCTGGGGGGTTGTGCCCACCTCGGTTCCCCCCCCCAAACCGCCTATTTGCTCTATAAATACCACAATAATCCAGAAACCCTAGGGGAGTCGACGAAATATTGATCCAGCTCCTGCAAAGTACAAAACCACCAAGATCCAATCTACACACCGCCATGGAGGGATTCACCACTTCCATTGGTGCCTCTCCTATGATGCGTGAGTAGTTCTTTGTAGACCTATGGGTCCATAGTTAGTAGCTAGATAGCTTCCTCTCTCTCTTGTTTATCAATACAATGGTCTCTTGGAGATCCATATGATGTAAGTCTTTTGGCGGTGTGTTTGTTGGGATCCGATGAACTTTCAGTTTGTGATCAGATCTATGTTTTTATCAATGAAAGTTATTTGAGTCTTCTTTGATCTCTTACATGCATGATTTCTTGTAGCCTCATATTTCTTCTCCGATATTTGGGTTTTGTTTGGCCAACTTGATCTATTTATCTTGCAATGGGAAGAGGTGCTTTGTAGTGGGTTCGATCTTATGGTGCTTGATACCAGTGACAGAAAGGGAATCGACACGTATGTATCATTGCTACTAAGGATAACAAGATGAGATCTATATCTGCTGCAATAGATAAACGGATCTCATCTACATCATGTCATCGTTCTTATTGCGTTACTCTGTTTTCTCATGAACTTAATACACTAGACGTATGCTGGATAGCGGTCGATGTGTGGAGTAATAGTAGTAGATGTAGGACGAGTCGGTCTACTAATCTTGGACGTGATGCCTATATAATGATCATTGCCTGGATATCATCATGATTATTTGAAGTTCTATCAATTGCCCAATAGTAAATGTTTTCCCATCGTTTGCTATTTTTCTCGAGAGAAGCCACTAGTGAAACCTATGCCCCCCGGGTCTCTTTTCATCATATTTGCCTTTGCGATCTATTTTATCTTGCATTTATTTTCATATCTATTAAACCAAAAATAAAAAAATACCTTGCTACAATTTATTTGTTCCACGATCTATTTATCCTATCTACCACTTTTTACCTCATGTTATTTGCCTACTTGAGGTGCCGTACTCGAAAGGGATTGACAACCCCTTTAACACGTCGGGTTGCGAGTATTTGTTATTTGTGTGCAGGTGTTGTTTACGTGGTGTGGGGAGGTTCTCCTACTGGTTTGATAACCTTGGTATTATCACTGAGGGAAATACCTACCGTTGTTATACAGCATCATCCCTTCCTCTTTGGGGAAATACCGACGTAGTTCTAGTAGATATCACGGTCTCAGAGCACTTCCAACTTCAAATGCTCCATCTTCAACCCAACGTCGTGTTGTTCCTTGCTACTTTCTCCCACTTATGGGAGGGATTTATGGGGTTGAGGCCATCCTTGGAGCTCTTTCAATATTTCTTCTCCACGCGTCGGAATTCAAGCCTCAGGCTATGTGACCTTTCGCCTTGCGGGGAATGAGGTCGAGGCCGATTTTATCCTTCTGAACCTTCATGAACCCCTGGATAAGTGATACGTCCATTTTGCATCATATTTTCCTACTATTACTTATAATGTTTTTGGTAATTATAACACTTTGTGATGCAATTCTAATGCCTTTTCTCTCTTTATTTGCAAGATTCACATGAAGAGGGAGATTGCCGGCAGCAAAAATTATGTACCTAAAAAAAGCTATATCAGAGATACCTATTCCGCACAACTCCAAATGAGCTGAAATTTCACAGAGAATTATTTTGGAATATATAAAAAATACTAGAGAAAAGAAATACCAGATGGGACCCACGAGGTGCCCACGAGGCACATGGGAGCAACCACCCCCTAGGTGCGCCCATGTGGCTTGTGGGGCCCTGGCTGGCTTCCGAGGCCCATATTCTCGTATATGATGTCATTTTCCCTAGAAAAAAAATCAAGGGTTGAATTTCAGGACGAAGTGCCGCCGTCTCGAGGTGGAACCTAGGCAGGAGCACTTTTTCTCTCCGACGGAGCGACTCCGCCAGGGATATTTCCCTCTAGGAGGGGGAAATCGATGCCTTCATCAGCATCAAAGATCCTCTCATCATGGGAGGACCAATCTTCATCAACATATTCACCAGCACCATCTCATCTCAAACCCTAATTCATCTCTTGTATTCAATCTTTGTCTCAGAACCTCAGATTGGTACCTGTGGGTTACTAGTAGTGTTGGTTACAACTTGTGGTTGATGCTAGTTGGTTTATTTGGTGGAAGATTATACGTTCAGATCCTTGATGCTATTCCATACCCATCTGATCTTGAACATGAACATGATTTGCGAGTAGTTACTTTTGTTCTTGAGGACATGGGAGAAGTCTTGTTGTAAGTAATAATGTGAATCTGGTATTCGTCCGATATTTTGATGATATGTATGTTGTTGACTCCTTTAATGGTGTCATGTGAACGTCGACTACATAACATTTCACCATAATTTGGCCTAAGGGAAGATGAGTAATAAGTATATGATGGGTTGCTAGAGTGACAGAAGCTTAAACCCTGGTTTACGCATTGTTCCATAAGGGGCTGATTTGGATCCATATGTTTCATGCTATGGTTATATTTATCTTAATTCTTCTTTCGTAGTTGTGGATGCTTGCGAGAGGGGGTAATAATAAGTGGGAGGCTTGCTCAAGTAAGAACGCCACCCAAGCACCGGTCCACCCACATCTCAAATTATCAAAGTAGCGAATGAGAATCAAATAAACATGATGAAAGTGACTAGATGAATTCCCATGCGTCCTCGAGAATGCTTGCTTATTATAAGAGAACGTTGCGACCTGTCCTTTTCTATAAAAACGATTGGGCTATCTTGCTGCAAATTTGTTACTATTTCTACTTGCCACTTCTTACGAATTATCTTGCTATCAAACTATCTGTTACTGATAATTTCAGTGCTTGCAAAAAATACCTTGCTGAAAACCGCTTGTCATTTTCTTCTGCTCCTTGTTGGGTTTGACATGCTTACTTATCGAAAGGACTACAATTGATCCCCTATACTTGTGGGTCATGAAGACTCTTTTCTTGCGCCATTCCCAGGGAGTGAAGCGCCTTTGGTGAGTGGAATTTGCTAAGGGAACATTTATATTATGTGCTGAAATTTACTATCACTTGTTACTATGGAAGATAATCCTTTATGGGATTTGTTCGGGGTATCTTCACCTCAACTGAAGGCACAAAGAGTTGCCCCTCAACCAACTTCACCTACTGAAAATATTTATTATGAGATTCCTTCGGTATGATAGAGAAACTTCTAGCTGATTTTTATGCACGAAATGGAACAATACATCCAGATATGCACTTAATCTATGTGGATGAAGTTTTCGGGTTGTTTAAGCTTGCAAGTTTATCCAAGGATGGATTTAAGAAGAAGTTTTTCCCTTTATCTTTGGAGGAAAATGCATTGACATGGTATAGGCTATGTTATGATATTGTAACATGGGATTGGAACCAATTGAAATTGGTAATTCATCAGAAGTTTTATCCTATGCATCTAGTTCATCATGATCGAAATTATATATATATATATATATATATATATATATATATATATATATATATATATATATATATATATATATAAGTTTTGGCCTCGTGAAGGAGAAAGTATCGCTCAATATTGGGGTAGGCTTAAGTACACGATGTACACATGCCCCAGTCATGAGCTCTCAAGATAAATTATTATACGTAATTTTTATGCTCGGCTTGCTCATAATGATCAATCCATGCTCGATTCTTATTCTATTGGTTCCTTTATGAAGAAAACTACTGAATTCAAATGGGATCTTATGGAAAGAATTAAATGCAACTCAGAAGATTGGGACGTCGACAAAGGTAAAGAGTCAGGTATAAACCTTGAGTTTGATTGTGTTAAATCTTTTATGGACACTGATGCTTTTCATAAGTTTAGCACTAAATATGGACTTGACTCTGAGATAGTAGCCTCTTTCTGTGGATAATTTGCTACTCATGTTGATCTCCCCAAGGAGAAGTGGTTGAAATTGTTGGGAAATGTAGCATGCAATTTCAAAAAAATTCCTACGCTCACGCAAGATATATCTAGAAGATGCATATCAACGAGTGGGGGAGAGTGTGTGTCACCCCGGCTCAGAGAAACCTATTTACCTTGCATTGCCAGCCCAGAGATCAAGTCTTCTGGCAACACACAACAACAGGGTACAGAAACAACCACTTTATTGATGCTAGTGGAAACATAAGTCTGATATTACATCAAGTTGAGAGGCCATGCGGCACACACGATGCAGCTGAACAATATGTACATTATTTAATGAACATGAAGGGGCCTTGATCACATAAACTACGCGGCAGTGGAATGACGACGAAGTGGAACTCCAAAGCACATGGACACCGACGTGGACATGATCTAGATGTGGGAAGCTCTTCGGTCCAATATGACTTGCCTAAAATCTAGCATGACACGCCAGGTTAGTACATTGAATGTACTTGCAAGCTCACAACAAACATAAGCATAATGACAAACAATATCATGACAATTATTCCAGTTAATGCAATGCAAGTAATGCTACTAATGCAGTGAAACCAACTTGTGCACCGAGTCCCTCAGACTCGCTTACCAGACGGGTTACCTTGTAACAGAACGGTGATCATACCCGGATCACAACTAAAGCATATCACTCACGATCATCTCATGATCCCACGAATCATCACAAAACCAGTGCCAACAATAAATCCTTAGTGTGCAAGATTACTTATAAATGTTGATCCATGGTGTGACTTACTCCTGAGTTGTGTGCGTAACCGAGGACGCGGCTTGCTACGTCTTGAGCTTGCGTTGGTTTTCCTCGAAGAGGAGAGGGTGATGCAGCAAAGTGTAGCGTAAGTATTTCCCTTAGTTTTGAGAACCAAGGTATCAATCCAGTAGGAGGCTCGTCAAAAGTACCACGCACCTACACAAATAAACTGAGAACTCGCAACCAACGCAATAAAGGGGTTTTCAATCCCTTCACGGCCACTTGCGAAAGTGAGTTCTAATAAAGATAGTATGATAAGATAAATATATTTTTGGTATTTTATGATATAGATGCAAAAAGTAAAGATGCAAATAATGGTAGATTGAAAGCAAATATGATAAGAGATAGACCCGGGGGCCATAGGTTTCACTAGCGGCTTCTCTCAAGATAGCATAAGTATTACGGTGGGTGAACAAATTACTGTCGAGCAATTGATAGAAAAGCGCATAGTTATGTGATTATCTAGGCATGATCATGTATATAGGCATCACGTCCATAACAAGTAGACCGACTCCTGCCTGCATCTACTACTATTACTCCACACATTGACTGACTCCTGCCTGCATCTAGAGTATTAAGTTCATAAGAACAGAGTAACGCATTAAGCAAGATGACATGATGTAGAGGGATAAACTCATGCAATATGATATAAACCCATCTTGTTATCCTCGATGGCAACAATACAATACGTGCCTTGCAACCCTTTCTGTCACTGGGTAAGGATACCACAAGATTGAATCCAAAGCTAAGCACTTCTCCCATGGCAAGAAAGACCAATCTAGTAGGCCAAACCAAACTGATAATTCGAAGAGAATTGCAAAGATAACTCAATCATACATAAAAGAATTCAGAGAAGATTCAAATATTATTCATAGATAAACTTGATCATAAACCCACAATTCATCGGATCTCGACAAACACACCGCAAAAAGAGTTTACATTGAATATATCTCCACAAGAGAGGGGGGGAACATTGTATTGAGATCCAAAAAGGGAGAAGAAGCCATCTAGCTCATAACTATGGACCCGTAGGTCTGTGGTAAACTACTCACAACTCATCGGAGGGGCAAGGATGTTGATGTAGAAGCCCTCCATGGTTGATTCCCCCTCTGGCAGAGTGCCGGCGAAGGCTCCAAGATGGGATCTCGTGGATACAGAAGGTTACGGCGGTGGAAATTGTGGTGCTCATGGATGTTTTTGGGGTACGTAGGTATAGATAGGAGGAATAAGTACGTCGGTGGCAGCCCGAGGGCCCCACAAGACAGGGGGCGCGGCCTACAGGGGGGGTGGTGCGGCCCCCTATCTCATGGGGCCCTCGGAAGCTTCTTGACTTGCACTCCGAGCTCTCCGGATCATGTTCGTTCCAAAAATCACGCTCCCGAAGGTTTCATTCTGTTTGGACTCTGTTTGATATTCCTTTTCTTTGAAATACTGAAATAGGCAAAAAAACAACAATATGGGCTAGGCCTCCGGTTAGTAGGTTAGTCCCAAAAATGATTAAATGTGTAAAATAAAGCCCATAAACATCCAAAAGGGGTAATATAATAGCATGGAACAATAAAAAATTATAGATACGTTGGAGACGTATCAAGCATCCCCAAGCTTAATTCATGCTCGTCCTCGAGTAGGTAAATGATAAAAGAGAATTTTTGATGTGGAATGCTACCTAGCATAATTCATAATGTAATTTTCTTTATTGTGGCATGAATGTTCAGACCCAAATGAATAAAAAATAAAAGATCATATCGACATAAGAAATAGTAATACTTCAAGCATACTAATCAAAGTAATCATGTCTTCTCAAAATAACATGGCTAAAGAAAGTTATCCCTACAAAATCATATAGTCTGTCTGTTGCTCTATCTTCATCACACAAAGTATTTAGTCATGCACAACCCCAATGACAAGCCAAGAAATTGTTTCATACATTAATAATCTCAAACTTTTTCAACTTTCACACAATACATGAGCGTGAGCCATGGACATAGCACTATATGTGGAATAGAATGGTGGTTGTGGAAAAGACAAAAAGGAGAAGATAGTCTCACATCAACTAGGCGTATCAACGGGCTATGGAGATTCCCATTAATAGATATCAATGTGAGTGAGTAGGGATTGCCATGCAACGGATGCACTAGAGCTATAAACATATGAAAGCTCAACAAAAGAAACTAAGTGGGGTGCATCCAACTTGCTTGCTCACGAAGATCTAGGGCACTTTGAGGAAGCCCATCATTGGAATATACAAGCCAAGTTCTATAATGAAAAATTCCCACTAGTATATGAAAGTGACAACATATGAGACTCTCTAACATGAAGATCATGGTGCTATTTTTGAAGCACAAGTGTGGAAAAAGAGATAGTAGCATTGTCCCTTCTCTCTTTTTCTCTCATTTTATTTTTTTTCTTTTTCTTTTTTTTCTTGGGCTTCTTTTTTTGGGCTTTCTCTTTTTTTTCTTTCTCTTTCTTTTTTCTTTTTGTAAAGTCCGAAGCCTCATCCCGACTTGTGGGGGAATGATAGTCTTCATCATCCTTTCCTCACTAGGACAATGCTCTAATAATGAAAATCATCACACTTTTATGGATTTACAACTCAAAGCTAGAACAAGATATGACTCTATATGAATGCCTCCAGTGGTGTACCGGAATATGCAATGAACCAAGAGCGACATGTATGAAAATTATGAAGGTGGCCTTGCCACAAATACAATGTCAACTACATGATCATGCAAAAAGCAATATGACAAAAGTAATGCGTGTCATATGAACGGAACGGTGGAAAGTTGCATGGCAATATATCTCGGAATGGCTATGGAAATGCCATAATAGGTAGGTATGGTGGCTGTTTTGAGGAAGGTAAATGGTGGATGTATGGTACTGGCGAAATTTGCACGATACAAGAGAGGCTAGCAATGGTGGAAGGGTGAAAGAATGCGTATAATCCAGGGACTCAACATTAATCAAAAGAACTCATATACTTGTTGCAAAAATTTAGAAGTCATCAAAAACCAAAGTACTACGCACAAGCTCCTAGGGGGATAGATTGGTAGGAAAAGACCATCGCTCGTCCCCGACCGCCACTCATAAGGAAGATAATCAATAAATAAAATTGTGCTCCAACTTCATCACAAAGCGGTTCACCATACATGCAAGCTACGGGAATCACAAGCTTCAACTCAAGCATTCTTTAAATTCATAATCACCCAACTAGCATGACTTTAATATCACTACCTCCATAACTCAAAACAATTATCAAGCATCAAATTGATCATAGCATCCAATTCACTTCCTATGATAGTTTTTATTATACCCAACTTGGATGCTCATCATTCTAGGACCAACTTTTTGATAATAGCAAATACCATGCTGTTCTAAAAGACTCTCAAATTAATATAAGTGAAGCATGAGAGACTAGCAATTTTTCAAAATTAAGACACCACCGTGCTCTAAAAGATATAAGTGAAGCACTAGAGCAAAAACTATCAAGCTCAAAAGATATAAGTGAAGCACATAGAGTATTCTAGAAAATTCTAATCAAATAGGCTTCTCCTGAAAAGTGTGTACAGCAAGGATGATTGTGGTAAACTAAAAAGCAAAGAATAATATAATACACGACACTCCAAGCAAAACACATATCATGTAGCGAATAAAAATATAGCTCCAAGTAAAGTTACCAATGAACGAAGACGAAAGAGGGGATGCCTTCCCGGGGCATCCCCAAGCTTAGGATTTTGGCTATTCTTGAATATCTTGGGGTGCCATAAGCATTTCCAAGCTTAGGCTCTTGCCACTCCTTATTCCATAGTCCATAAAAGCTTTACCCAAAACTTGAAAACTTCACAACACAAAACTCAACAGGAAATCTTATAAGCTCCGTTAGTGAAAGAAAACAAAACCACCACATAAGGTACTGCCATGAAATCATTCTTTATTTATTTTGGTGTTAAACCTACTGTATTCCAACTTCTTTATGGTTCATAGACTGAATTACTAGCCATAGATGCATTGAAATAAGCAAACAACACACGAAAAACAGAATCTGTCAAAAACAGAACAGTCTGAAGAAATCTGTAACTAAAGCAAACTTATGGAACTCTAAAAATCCTACCAAAATAGGAAGTCCTGGAAAATTTGTTTATTGAACAGCAGCAAAAAGAATCAACGCAAAAGCACATTCCTGTGATTTAATAAAATTATATTCGTGCGTGCAAAGTTTCTGTTTTTCAGCAGAATCAAATCAACTATCATCGTAGGTTATCCTATAGGTTCTACTTGGCACAAACACTAATTAAAAGATAAAAACACATCTAACCATAAGGTAGATGCAATATTTATTACTAAACAGTAGCAAAAACAAAAAACATAAAGAAAATTGGTTCCCCTCCCAACTAGCGCTATCGTTTAACGCCCCTAGGTAGGCATAAAAAGCAAAGATAGATCTAAGGAGTGCCATCTTTGGCACTCGGAAAGGATGATCTCCTATCTATGGCATTCATTCTTATATTTAAGGTGAGAACATGGCCATTAATGGAAGAGGTAAGATTAAGCACATTACGGAAGTTTGCCTCTACACTAGACTTCATCTCTTTAATAATTTCGTTTTGATAAAAGCACAAGAGAGTAGTAGATTCAATCTTATCATTCATAGGGTGCCCAAATATGGTTTTCATTTTTTCATAAGTATCTATAGCATCCCTCTCAAGAAAACTTCCTTCGAAAAGAATCTAAAACTTGTTTAAAAGAAGCGGGCAAGCCAATATAAAAACTCTTTAAGTAATCTTCAATTTGATATTGAGGCACATAGCTAGCACGAATCCTTAATAACCTATCCCAAGCATCTTTTAAAGACTCATCAAGTAAATAGCAAAAAATTCCAGAGTCATCCTCATCAAAATAATTTAAGATCTCATTGGTGACCCCAGTGGGTCTTTCCATAGCATCATTATTCATGAGCTTAGAGAGGATAGAGGGATTGTCCAAGGCACTAGAGCTCGGGAGAAAACCCTTAGTTCTTTTTGATTCGGCCATGGCAACGGGAAGGCAAGTGGAAAGGAGAGAGGGAGATTAGGAAAGAGAGGGCGAATAAAACGGCAAGGGTGAAGTGGGGGAGAGAAAAACGAGAGGCAAATGGCAAATAATGTAAATGCGAGGGAGATGGGTTTATGATGGGTACTTGGTATGTCTTGACTTGAGCGAAGACCTCCCCGGCAACGGCGCCAGAAATCCTTCTTGCTACGTCTTGAGCTTGAGTTGGTTTTCCTCGAAGAGGAGAGGGTGATGCAGCAAAGTGCAGCGTAAGTATTTCCTGCAGTTTTGAGAACCAAGGTATCAATCCAGTAGGAGGCTCCTCAAAAGTCCCACGCACCTACACAAAAAAACTGAGAACTCGCAACCAACGCAATAAAGGGGTTGTCAATCCCTTGGCCACTTGCGAAAGTGAGATCTAATAAAGATAGTGTGATAAGATAAATATATTTTTGGTATTTTATGATATATATACAAAAAGTAAAGATGCAAATAAAGGTAGACTGAAAGCAAATATGATAAGAGATAGACCCAGGGGCCATAGGTTTCACTAGAGGCTTCTCACCAGATAGCATACGTATTACGGTGGGTGAACAAATTACTGTCGAGCAATTGATAGAAAAGCGCATACTTATGAGACTATCTAGGCATGATTGTGACGCCCCCAATTCAATCATACACTAATCATGCAAGCAAACGTGTACGATCAAGATCAGGGACTCACGGTAAGATATCACAACACAACTCTAAAAACATAAATAAGTCATACAAGCATCATAATACAAGCCAGGGACCTCGAGGGCTCGAATACAAGTGCTCGATCATAGACGAGTCAGCGGAAGCAACAATATATGAGTACAGACATAAGTAAACAAGTATGCCTTAAGAAGGCTAGCACAAACTGGGATACAGAATGAAAGAGGCGCAGGCCTCCTGCCTGGGATCCTCCTAACTACTCGTGGTCATCGTCAGCAGCCTGCACGTAGTAGTAGGCACCTCCAGAGTAGTAGTCACCATCGACGGTGGCGTCTAGCTCCTGGGCTCCAAAGTCTGGTTGCGACATCCGGGAAGAAGAGGAAAACGGGGGAAAAGAGGGAGCAAAGGAACCGTGAGTACTCATCCAAAGTACTCGCAAGCAAGGAGCTACACTACATATGCATGGGAAATGTGTAAGGAGGCCATATCAGTGGACTGAACTGTAGAATGCCAGAATAAGAGGGGGATAGCTAGTCCTATCGAAGACTATGCTTCTGGAAGACTCCGTCTTGCAACATGTAGAAGAGTGTAGATTGAAGTCCTCCAAGTAGCAACGCATAGCATAATCCTACCCGGCGATCCTCCCCTCGTCGCCCTGTGGAAAAGCGATCACCGGGTTGTCTGTGGGACTTGTGTGGGTGTGTTTTATTAAGTATCCGGTTCTAGTTGTCATAAGGTCAAGGTACAACTCCGGGTCGTCCTTTTATCGAGGGACACGGCTATTCAAATAGATAAACTTCCCTGCAGTTGTGCACCACATAACCCAACACGCTCGATCCCATTTGGCCGGACACACTTTCCTGGGTCATGCCCGGCCTCGGAAGATCAACACGTCGCAGCCCCACCTAGGCACAATAGAGAGGTCAGCACGCCGGTCTAAATCCTATGCCCGCAGGGGTCTGGGCCCATCACCCATTGCATACCTGCACGTTGCGAGGGCGGCCGAAAGCATACCTAGCCTCCCTAATACAATATCACGTGTTCCAGTCCAATCCGGCGCGCTGCTCCATCGTTGACGTCAAGAAGGCTTCGGCTGATACTATGACATCGAGTGCCCATATCTTTCCCACGTAGTTGGTTAGTGCGTATAGGCCAGTGGCCAGACTCAGATCAAATACCAAGATCTCGTTAAGCTTGTTATTATGAAGCAACCGCGAACGCCGACCAGGGCCAGGCCCACCTCTCGCCTAGGTGGTCTCAACCTGCCCTGTCGCTCCGCCACAAAGATCCACACAGAGGGCCGTCCGTACAAAGGTCCTTTCAGCCCAATCCGTGAATCACTCACCGATACTCAATGAGCCGACTCGACTTTAGTCACCATCTGTGTAGTATGTATATATGTATAGTATATACCCGTGATCACCTCCCAAGTGATCACGACCCAATAGTATAGCAAGGCCGACTGACAAGAATGTAGGGCCAATGATGATAAACTAGCATCCTATACTAAGCGTTTAGGATTGCGGGTAAGGTATCAATGACTGTAGCAACAATGATAGGCTATGCAACAGAATAGGAGTAACCGAACAGTAACATGCTACACTTCTCTAATGCAAGCAGTATAGAGAGGAATAGGCAATATCTGGTGATCAAAGGGGGGGGCTTGCCTGGTTGCTCTGGCAAGGATGGGTCGTCAACTCCGTAGTCGAACTGGGCAGCAGCAGCGTCGGTCTCATAGTCTACCAGAGAGAAGAGGGGGAAGAAACAATGAATACCATGCAAACAGATGCATATCGATGCATGAGATGACAAGTAACGATGCTAGGTGTGCCCAACCGCGGTAGTAGGTGATACCGACGAAGGGGGAAAACATCCGGGAAAGTATTCCCGGTGTTTCACGTTTTCGGACAGATGAACCGGAGGGGGAAGTTGCATGTCTTCTATGCTAGGGTGCGTGGCGGACGAACGGGCTGCGTATCCGGATTCGTCTCGTCGTTTTGAGCAACTTTCATGTAGAAAGTATTTTCATCCGAGTTACGGATTATTTTATATGATTTTCTAAAGTTTAAATCATTTGTTGATTTTAATTAATTATTTAAATCCAACATTATCCAGAACAGTGTTTGATGACGCAAGCATGACATCAGAGTGATGTCAGCAGGTCAACTGGTCGGTTGACCAGTCAAACCAGACAGGTGGGTCTAGTGGGACCCACATGTCATTGAGACACAGATGAAACAGGATTTGTTTTAGATTAACTAGAATTAACTAAGTGTGGGCCCAATTAGTCAGTGACTAATTAGCCTAGATTAATTAACTTAACTAATTTAATTAGGTTATATGGTGGGGGGCCACTGGTCAGCTGCTGGGACCAGCCCAGTCAGCAAGTTGACCATGGTCAACAGGTCAGCTGGGCCCTTGGGGCCACTAGGCAGTGACCCAGATGGACCCCAGCGACATGCCACGTCGGCGGGTGGCGGAGGTTCACCGCCGGCGACCGAAAACACGGCGGAGCGGCGCGGACCTCGCCGGAATCACGCCACGGTGGCCCCGTTTTGGGCGTGCTTAGGCTCGCTCGGTCGAGCGCGAAGAGGCGCATCTAGTGGTGGCGGTGGCTCGGCCAGAGGAGGGCCGCAGCGTCACCAGCGACGGGCGGGGCGGCCGCCGAGGCTCGGTGAGTGTGAAGGCGAGGCTGCGGGCTGGGTTCATCGCGGGGCTGGGTTCGTTTGAACGCAGAGATGAAGTCGCCTCGAACGGTAGGGATACCGCGACTGTAGTTGCCGTGTAGCGACGGCGGCGAGCGGCGCGGCGGACCTTGGTGTTCGGCCGTGAGAGGAAACGGCGCCGCGGCGCGTTATTTGGCAAACTGAAGGGCGGGGCGAGGCCTACATGCGTGCGCGAGCACAACTGCACAAGCCCGGGACCAAATGGTCACTGGAGACTCGTCGGCAACAAGCTCCATGGCACGGCGTTCGGGTGTTCAGCGACAACTAGGTAGGGCGCGAAAGAGAGAGAGGAGAGAGCAGGGGCTCACCGAGCGGCGCACACGGTGGCCCTTGGGGGTTTAGTAGCTGCATGGGCGCGGCTGGAACCGGTGAAGAATGGTGGCGGAGCTTGTCGGAGCAGAGGAGGAAGACGGCGGCGTTGGGGGTGTTGCGGTGGCTCCGGTCTCCAACGGGTTGCACCAGTCGAAGCAGCGGACGATTGCGGCCCTTGGAGACACCGTGGGGCGGCGAGGTGGGCACAGTGGCCATGGCTAGGCCAGAGCCATGGCGGCGGTGGCGCTCGGATGCGGAGGGGAAGGAGAGGGCGAGGTGGATCTGGAAGGGAGTGGGAGAGGCACAGGAACCGAGGTGAGAGTGGGGGTGAGGGAGTCCTGGACTAGGGGGTGTCCGGACAGCCGGACTATCATTATCCGCCGGACTCCAAGACTACGAAGATACAAGATTGAAGACTCCGGCTCGTGTCGGGATGGTACTTTCCTTGGCGTGGAAGGCAAGCTTGGCGATACGGAAATGTAGATCTCCTACCATTGTAACCGACTCTGTGTAACCCTAGCCCTCTCCGGTGTCTATATAAACCGGAGGGCTTTAGTCCGTAGGACAACATACATTACAACAATCATACCATAGGCTAGCTTCTAGGGTTTAGCCTCCTTGATCTCGTGGTAGATCTACTCTTGTACTACCCATATCATCAATATTAATCAAGCAGGACGTAGGGTTTTACATCCATCGAGAGGGCCCGAACCTGGGTAAAAACATCGTGTCCCTTGTCTCCTGTTACCATCCGCCTAGACGCACAGTTCGGGACCCCCTACGCGAGATCCGCTGGTTTTGACACCGACATTGGTGCTTTCATTGAGAGTTCCTCTGTGTCGTCACCGATAGGCTTGATGGCACCTTCAACCTGCAACGCTGTCCAGGGTGAGACTTTTCTCCCCGGACAGATCTTTGTATTCGGCGGCTTCGCCCTGCGGGCCAATTCACTTGGCCATCTGGAGCCGATGTCTGCGGAGACTTGATCCTCGACGGACTCGAGCCACAGCCAAGCGCGCCGCACTGTGATGATGGGCATGATCTAGCTCTACCGCCGAACAGTGCCTTGGTGGCCGCACACGGATCCGCTTCGGCCATTAGCCCGGAGCCGATCGCCCAGATCGAGGGCCGGTGGATAGACGCCGCCCTGGGGGCTCCAACGTCCACGGCGATGGAGCCGAACACTAATCTTGTCCCCTGCGAAACTCGTGATTCCGAGGTGCCGGACTCCTCGCCGGACTCCGAACCTCCCGCGCCCCTACCAATCGATCCGGATTGGGCGCCGGTTATGGAATTCACTGCCGCGGACATCTTCCAATGCTCGCCTTTTGGCGATATCTTGAATTCACTAAAGCATCTCTCGTTATCAGGAGAGTCCTGGCCGGATTATGGCCAGGATGGTTGGGATACGGACGACGAAGAAATTCAGAGCCCACCCACCACCCACTTTGTAGCCACTATCGACGATCTAACCGACATGCTAGACTACGACTCCGAAGACATCGATGCTATGGACGACGATGCCGGAGACGAACAGGAACCAGCGCCCACAGGGCACTGGAAGGCCACCTCGTCATATGACATATACATGGTGGATACCCCAAAAGATGGGGACGGCGAAGAAACAGCGGAGGCAGATCCCTTAAAGAAATAGCCCAAGCACCGGCGTCAGCGGCACCGCTCTAAATCTCGCCACAGCAAGAATGTAGATTCCGGCACAGGAGATAATAATACTCCAGAGAGTGCCGAAGACAATCCCCTCCAGCAAGACTCAGCGCAGGAGGATGCAGAAGCAAGCCCTCATGAGGGGGTGGCAGACGAAGAGGTTGAGGATCATAATTATATGCCTCCCTCCGAAGACGAAGCAAGCCTCAACGATGACGAATTCGTCGTACCCGAGGATCCCGTCGAACAAGAGTGCTTCAAGCGCAGGCTTATCGCCACAGCAAACAGCCTAAAGAAAAAGCAGCAGCAGCTTCAAGCTGATCAGGACCTGCTGGCCGATCGATGGACCGAGGTCCTCGCGGTCGAAGAGCATAAACTCGAACGTCCCTCCAAAAGTTACCCAAAACGCAAGCTGCTCCCCCGATTAGAGGAGGAAGCATACGTACCTCCATCACCAGCGCACGATATGGCTGACCGACCACCCCGTGGTCGTGACAGAGAGGCATCCAGGCCCCCAGCCAAGACCATACCCCGGCATCACTCCAAAAGTACGAAGCCAAGAGGGAACGCGCCGGACTTGCGAGACATATTGGAGGACAAAGCAAGGCAATCCAGATCCATCTATGGATCACGTGGGCGCCCTACGACCCACGACGAATACCATCGTACCGGATACAATAACCCCGGCCGGGCCGAACACAGCAGACAGCGCTCTCTCGAGCCGCGTCGCGATATCGCTCAATACAGGGGCGCTGCACACCCGTTATGCTTCACTGACGAAGTAATGGATCATTAGATCCCCGAAGGGTTTAAACCCGTAAACATCGAATCTTACGATGGCACAACAGACCCCGCGGTGTGGATCGAAGACTATCTTCTCCACATCCATATGGCCCGCGGCGACGATCTCCACGCCATAAAGTACCTCCCACTCAAGCTTAAAGGACCAGCTCGGCATTGGCTTAACAGCTTGCCCGCAGAGTCAATTGGGTGTTGGAAAGACCTGGAGGCCGCATTCCTTGATAACTTCCAAGGCACATATGTGCGACCACTAGACGCCGATGACCTAAGCCACATCATTCAGCAGCCAGACGAATCGGCCAGACAATTCTGGACACGGTTCTTGACGAAGAAAAATCAAATCGTCGATTGTCCGGATGCAGAGGCCCTTGCAGCCTTCAAACATAACATCCGGGACGAATGGCTAGCCCGGCACCTGGGGCAGGAAAAGCCGAAATCCATGGTAGCCCTCACATCGTTAATGACCCGCTTTTGTGCGGGAGAGGACAGCTGGCTAGCCCGCAGAAACAATCTCCGTAAAAATTCTGGCAGTCCGGATACTAAGGACAACAACGGCAGGTCATGACGAAACAAAAACAAGCGCCGAATTAACGGCGACGATCAGGAGGATACGGCGGTCAATGCCGGATTCCGAGGCTCTAAACCCGGTCAACGGAAGAAGCCATTTAAAAGAACCATTCCGGGTCCGTCCAACCTGGACCGAATACTCGACCGCTCATGCAAGATACATGGCACCTCTGAAAAGCCAGCTAACCACACCAATAGAGATTGCTGGGTGTTCAAGCAGGCCGGCAAGGTAATTGCCGAAAACAATGACAAGGGGCTAAATAGCGATGACGAGGAAGAGACCCGGCCGCCGAACAACAGAGGACAGAAGGGTTTTCCCCCACAAGTACGGACGGTGAATATGATATACGCGACCCACATACCCAAGAGGGAGAGGAAACGCGCACTAAGGGACGTCTATGCGATGGAGCCAGTCGCCCCAAAGTTCAACCCATGGTCCTCTTGTCCGATCACTTTCGATCGAAGAGACCATCCGACCAGCATACGCCATGGCGGATTCGCCGCATTGGTCTTAGACCCAATCGTCAATGGGTTCCACCTCACGAGAGTCCTGATGGACGGAGGCAGTAGCTTGAACCTGCTTTATCAGGATACAGTGCGCAAAATGGGCATAGACCCATCAAGGATTAAACCTACAAAGACAACCTTTAAAGGTGTCATACCAGGAGTGGAAGCCAACTGCACAGGCTCAGTCACACTGGAAGTGGTCTTCGGATCCCCGGATAATTTCCGGAGCGAAGAGTTAATCTTCGACATAGTCCCGTTTCGCAGCGGCTATCACGCTCTGCTCGGGCGAACCGCGTTTGCCAAATTCAACGCGGTGCCGCACTATGCATACCTAAAGCTCAAGATGCCAGGCCCTCGTGGAGTCATCACGGTCAATGGGAATACGGAACGCTCCCTCCGAACGGAGGAACATACAGCGGCTCTCGCGGCAGAAGTACAGAGCAGCCTTCTAAGGCAATTCTCGAGTCCGGCCGTTAAACGGCCGGATACAGCAAAGCGAGCCCGGAGCAATGCCAACCAAGACCACCTGGCGCGATCAGAGCATGCGTAGCAATGCGGCCCCAACCCTTGCCCGCGTATGATCGCAAGAATAACACTCCGCGTACATCATGGGCACAGGGGAGGGTGCACGATCACAACGGACCCAGAGTGCGGTTCGACCACACCGGGGGCTCGCAAATGTGCCCCTCTTTTTTTATTATTTTTCTTCTTTTTTGTACACAGGACTCTGTTAACCAGAAGCCCTGTCCGGCAGTGAACCTGCCGAACTCATGATGCAACAGTCAGGGACTAAAGAAGGCCGCGTCGAACACTCAGGTGGTCTCAATTACGAGCATTAAATTCAATTATATACACCAAATCCGCAGCTCATCCCTGGAGGGGGACATGTTTATTTAGTCCAAATCCCTTGCTTACCGCACTAGTTGTATCAGTCCGCTCTTCTAGTAGACTTTTCTCTCATTAATAATGGAGCACCTTTATGATTGCAATCGCATCACATTATATATATATATGCTCATTATATGACATCTGGCACCCGTATATTTTGGTACGGCATAATACACCGGGGGCTTACGTTTCCCACTCTATGGTGTGATAAAGTCCGAACACTTTCACAAGTGCGGCACCCCGAACTTATAGCATTATATGAATCGGCTCCGAATCATGTCTTGGGTCAATAGTTGGGTTTGCCCGGCTCCCATGTTTTGGTGCCTTACGTTTCGTTCTGTCGGCTAAGGTGGCACTGGGAGAACCACTGCGATTGCGCTCCGGTTGAGCCGGGTTAATACCTCAGTGGAGAAAGCTAAAACTGACTAGCATGATAAGGCGAGAGACTGGTCGCTGTTCGCGAGGTTTTTTCGGGTCCTTAAAGACTCACGCCGCTTCGAGCGAAGTTCCGGATAATGTCCGATGAAGGCGTGGATAGCGCCCTGGATTCGGTCTTCCGAATACCAGGGGCTTCGCCGAAATTTAAAATTATAGAATTCTATGGCTAAGTGAGAGTGTTCAAGCATTATAAGTCTGGTTGCCTTGTTCATCGTGTTGAGCGCCTCCCTAGATGGACCCAAAAATGGGAACAAGAGTGCTCAAGTTTATCCCGAACACCCCAGCACTTGTGGCTTGGGGGCTGAAGCTAACGACTTGCCATCTCTCAGATTTTACAAACGGCCGAACATAAGGTAATATTTTAAATTAAACAAGCGTTGCTCATTGCGCATATGAACGAAGTTTTCAGCGCACAGGATAAATAAACAGCGAGTTCACTCAAAGATTACATTTCGGGAGCACTCATCTGCAATATTGCAGGCTCCCTTCAGGACAATTTTATAATACTTCTCTGGCGTGCGATACTCCTTGCCCGGCGGCGGTGGGTCCGTGAGAAGCTTCTCCGCATCCAATTTGCCCCATTGCACCTTTATGTGGGTAAGGGCCCGACGAGCGCCTTCGATACAGGCGGAGCGCTTGACTACATCCAGCCTGGGGCATGCATCTACCAGCCGCCGCACGAGGCCAAAGTAGCTACCAGGCATGGCCTGTCCAGGCCACAGCCGGACTATGAGGCCCTTCATGGCCTCCTCAGCTACCTTGTGGAGTTCGACCAGCTGCTTCAGCTGGTCGCTTGGGGGCACCGGATGGCCGGCCTCAGTATACTGAGACCAGAAGACCTTCTCCGTCGAGCTCCCCTCCTCGCCATGATAGAATGCGGCGGCATCAGACGCACTACGCGGCAGATCTGCAAACGTCCCTGGAGAGCTCCGAATGCGGGTAAGTGTCAGGTAGTTCACATTAACATGCCTGCTTTGCATGAAAAACGCCTTACCCGCCGCTATCTTCTTTATGTCCTCAACCTCCTGAAGGGCCTTACGGGCCTCGGCCTTGGCGGACTTGGCACTTTTGAGAGCCGAGGCAAGCTCGGACTCTCGAGTCTTGGAGTCACGCTCCAAACTCTCATGTTTTTCCATGAGAACCTGGAGCTCTTGTCGAACTTCCGCCACCCGTGCCTCTTGCTTTTCTCGCTCAGCCCGTTCCGCGGCCGCACTGCGTTCGGCCGCGGACACAGCATCCTTCAGGGCTGCCACCTCGTTAGTGGCCCCTGCTATACACATATTATCCTTGTTAATTTTATTTGCAACCAAAATCCTTTTCTGTAAGGTACTTATTCAAAGAGGTGCTACTCACCTTCTTTTTCCTCGAGCTGCTTCTTTGCATGGCCGAGCTCTTGCTCGGACCGCTCGAGATCCTTCTTTAGCACGTCAACCTCCGCCGTTAGTGCGGCGGAGGTCAGCAGCGCAGCCTGCAAACCCATATTGACATATTTTAGGCAACCCTGCGTATATCTTGTTAAAGATCCTTAGTCTGGTTTTTCTTTCCGAACACCGAACTAAGCATCAGGGGCTACTGTCTATGCGGTATTACATTACATAATTTTAACTTCTTACCTCAAAGCCTGTTAAAAGGCTGCTGCAGGCTTCGGTCAGCCCGCTCTTAGCAAGCTGAACCTTCTCAATCACCGCACTCATGATAGTGCGGTGTTCTTCCTCGATGGAAGCGCCTTTAAGCGCCTCCAGCAGGTTATCCGGCGCCTCCGGTTGGACGGAGGCCGCCGACATCACGGTCCTGCCCTTCTTTCGAAGGGGCCGCTTGCCGGACTCTGGAACCACTGCGGGTTCCGATGTAGAGTCCGGCACGAAGTCCGGGAGGCTGCCTGACGGGGCCTCCGGAGCCTCCTCCTGATGGGTCCCTCTTTGGGATCCCACCTCGACGTCCTTGTCGGCGCGTGGGGTGGAGGCAGTCGGGATGGAATTCACATCCGACTAGGCCAATGACCCGCTCGATGAGTCGGGGAGATCATCATTGGCCGGACTACGGGCAGAATGCGGCGTTAGAAGGATACTACGCGACATAAAAGAAATTACACATCAAGGATCCGGATACTTACGATCTTGCCGGACGCCTGGCCCTTGGAGGCCACTCATCCTCACCAACGCTGATGTTGGCGAAATTGTCCGGGGGGATAGTTCTCCCCCTCTTGGACCCTTCGGCCTCCCCGATGGGGGAAGCCTTCCTTTCCTTCTCTCCCTCCTCCGGGAGAGAGTACTCCTCCTCTTCGGGGGAGGAGTCCTCGGCGTCATCAGACGCCTGATTGCGGGAACTCTTTCGAGTCCCCACGGCCACCTTCTTGGCCTTCTTCTCCGGCACCACGTGCGGTGCCGGAACCAGCAACCCTGTTAAGCGGGCGTCCGCTGGGTCTTCTGGAATGGGAGCCGGGCTGATGAGCAGCTTGGCCTTCTCCATCCATTCCTGTCAAAGGAAGAGGCAGAATGAAACCTCACTAGAGTCAATCTAATTATCACAAGTGTCCCATAATGGGGTTGAATCACTTACCTCGTCAGTTGGATGTTGCGAGCTGAATCTGTGGTCTTCGGTCGCGGACGCGGGGGCTTCGGTGCCCTTGAACAGCACCCTCCAGGCGCCTTCGTATGTTGTATCGAAGAGCCCGCTTAGCGCCTGGTGCTGTTCCGGATTGAACTCCCACAAATTAAATGCCCGTTCTTGGCATGGGAGGATCTGCCGGATGAGCATGACTTGGACCACGTCGATGAGCCTAAGCCTATTGCTCACCATCTTCTTGATACATGCTCGGAGTCCCGTCACCTCCACCGGATTCCCCCACTGCAAGCCCTTCTCTTTCCAGGAGGTGAGCTGCATGGGGATGCCAGATCTAAACTCGGGGGCCGCCGCCCATGTGGATTTGCGCAGCTCGGTGATGTAAAACCACCCCGATTGCCACCCCTTGACGGAGTCCACGAAGGTCCCTTCCAGCCAAGGGACGTTGGGCAATTTTCCCAACATGGCGCCTCTGCATTCCGCTTGCGTACCCTTCACAACCTTCGGCTTGATGTTGAAGGTCTTGAGCCACAGGCCGAAGTGGGGCCGGATGCAGAGGAAGGCCTCGCACACGACGATAAACGCTGAGATGTTGAGGATAAAGTTCGGTGCCAGATCGTGGAAATCCAGGCCGTAGTAAAACATGAGCCCCCGGACAAATGGATGGAGCGGAAAGCCCAGTCCGCGGAGGAAGTGGGGGAGGAAGACGACCCTCTCATGAGGCCCGGGGGTAGGGATGAGCTGCCCCTCGTCGGGCAGCCGATGCGCGATATCGCCGGAAAGGTATCCGGCGCTGTGCAGCTTGGTGATGTCCTCCTCCTTGACGGTGGAGGCTAACCATTTACCTCCCGCTCCGGACATATTCGGAGAAGGTCGAGGCGAGATGCGCGAGCTCGGGCGTTGGAGCTTGAGTTTGCGGGGATGGATGAGCAAAGGAGGAAGAAGGCGTAGGTGAGAAGGCGAATCCTTATCCCTTATATATAGGCGGACAAAACTATACGTCCCCCACCAGCCTGGTAAAACTCGCTTATCTCCCAAGCGCCACCATCAATGGCGCGGTTGGGTTACCCACGTACGTATTGATGAGAATCCCGGAATAAGGGGAACACGATCTCTGCTTCGACAAGACGTGCCAAGGAAACCGCTTCGCTAAACATGCTGAGGTGGTATAGTAATTCAAACAAAGGCCTTGTGGCGGTGCGATGTCACGCCGCATAATACGTCAGCAGATTGAACTAAGTGTACATTTTATTCTCTCTACAGTGGAATGTGGAATTTATTTTGCAGAGCCGGACACTATCCTGGTGTTCATGATCTTCTCTGGATTATTCAAGGGAGGAACCCGCCTTGCAATGCCGAACATTATGCACGTCGGACTTATCGTCATTGAAGACTAGTTCAGGGGCTACTGAGGGAGTCCTGGACTAGGGGGTGTCCGGACAGCCGGACTATCATTATCCGCCGGACTCCAAGACTACGAAGATACAAGATTGAAGACTCCGGCTCGTGTCCGGATGGTACTTTCCTTGGCGTGGAAGGCAAGCTTGGCGATACGGAAATGTAGATCTCCTACCATTGTAACCGACTCTGTGTAACCCTAGCCCTCTCCGGTGTCTATATAAACCGGAGGGCTTTAGTCCGTAGGACAACATACATTACAACAATCATACCATAGGCTAGCTTCTAGGGTTTAGCCTCCTTGATCTCGTGGTAGATCTACTCTTGTACTACCCATATCATCAATATTAATCAAGCAGGACGTAGGGTTTTACCTCCATCGAGAGGGCCCGAACCTGGGTAAAAACATCGTGTCCCTCATCTCCTGTTACCATCCGCCTAGACGCATAGTTCGGGACCCCCTACCCGAGATCCGCCGGTTTTGACACCGACAGGGGCGAGTGGGAGGCAGGATCGAGGAGGCGGGGCATGGCGACCTTATCCCCTCCTCGATGCCGGCGAGGGGGTCCGGTGGCGGTGCGCCCCTGTTCCGACCCAGGTCGGGGGAACAGGAAGGGAGACGAGGCGGGGGGGGGGTTTGGTCCGGCGGTAGGCAAGCTGGGCCAGGTGGGCCGCTCTGGCCTGTGAGCTGGGCCGCCTGGACTAGTGGGGCGGGGTTTCTTTTCTTTTTCTTTCTTTATTTTTCTTTTCTGTTTTATTTCACTTTAAAATATTTAGGCACTCTTTAGAAAATTGTTTTCTCCACAATAATTACCAGTGCAATATTTGGCACCCACTGAACATTTTTGTTTTGACCTTTGAAAACTTTGGGTGTTTGTCACTAATTCATTTTTGAATTTGCAATTTTTTTGGAACTACCACTTGATTAGCAACAGTAACATATATGACATGGCATCATCAGGAGAGTTTTACTGTAGCCTAATTATCCGGGTGTTACAAATCTCCTCCACTACAAGAATTCTCGTCCTGAGATTTAGGCGGTAGAAGGAAACAGTGCGGGGTATTCATCATGCAGGCGATCCTCGCGTTCCCAAGTGGCTTCATCTTCAGAATGGTGCGACCACTAGACTTTGAGGAACTTGATCGCCTTCTGACGTGTGCGGCGTTCAGCTTGGTCAAGAATGCGGACTGGATGCTCTTTATAGGAGAGGTCCTGTTGCAATTCGAGCACTTCATGATCCACTGCTCGGATTGGGTCCTTGAAGCAACGGCGGAGCTGTGACACATGGAACACATCGTGAACCTGAGAAAGGTTCGGCGGAAGCTCCAGTTGATATGCCACTTTTCCATGCCTTTCCAGAATAGTGAATGGAACAATATAGTGAGGAGCGAGCTTGCCCTTGATCCCGAAGCGGTGAGCACCCTTCATTGGTGTAACTCGAAGGTAAGCCTTTTCGCCAGGTTGATAGACCATGTCTTCATGATGACGGTCATACTGATTCTTCTGACGTGACTGAGCAGTCTTGAGATTCTCGCGAATAATGCGGACCTGTTCTTCAGCGTGTTGGATAATATTCGGACGAAAGAGTGGACGTTCCCCAGTTTCTGACCAGTTCAGACGGGTTCGGCACTTTCGTCCATATAACACTTCGAAGGGGGCCATCTTCAGACTAGCTTGATAGCTATTATTATAAGAGAACTCAGCATATGGGAGAGATTCCTCCCATTTCTTGCTGAAGGAAATAACACAAGCTCGAAGCATGTCTTCGAGAACTTGGTTGACACGTTCAACTTGCCCTTGCGACTGAGGATGAAAAGCAGTGCTGAAAGACAGATGAGTGCCCATAGCTTCTTGGAAACTTGCCTAGAATCTTGAAGTGAAAAAGCTGCCACGGTCTGAACTGATTACCAATGGAATACCGTGAAGCGAGACAATTCTGGACATGTAGAGGTTTGCCAGCTGGCTAGCAGTGATCATTTCCTTGATAGCCAGAAAATGTGTAACTTTAGAAAGCCGGTCAATGACGACAAGAATAGCATCATTACCTTTCTGTAATTTGGGGAATCCAGTGACGAAGTCCATTTCAACATGGTCCCATTTCCATTAAGGAATAGAGATAGGTTGCAGAGTTCCAGCAGGCCTTTGATGCTCTGCTTTGATACAATGACAAACGTCACACTCAGCAACATAACGAGCAATATCTTGCTTCATATTAGACCACCAGAATCTCTGACGAATGTCTTGGTACATCTTGGTACTACCGAGATGAATAGACAAAGGTGTATCATGAGCTTCTTTCATAACCCTTGGAGTCAGATTCAGGTTTTCCCTCTTACTCGGTACCACTAGGCGACCTTTGAAGAATAAGGTGCCTGCGTCATCAACAGTGAAGAATGAGGGCTTTCCTTCTGCGAGATAATGTTTAATCCGCTCGACTTCATCGTCACATTGCTGTATCCATTTGATGGTGTCCACAAGATCTGGTCTAGCAACTATGGTATTGAGAGAACCCTGGGAAACAACATGGAGGATCATCTTGCAAAACTCCGGAGGAGGGGGAGCGAGTGCACCAGGAGGAACAATATGGAGGTTCAGCTTTCTGAATTCTTCAACAAGCGAGGGCTGAACTTTGTGAACCTAGAGGTGGTTGCAGTAAGACTTGCAGCTCAAGGCATCAGCCATTACATTAGCCTTGCCTGGGGTATACGAAATACCCAGGTTAAAATCTGCAACAATCTCCATCCATCTCTGCTGACGGAGGTTCAGATCTGGTTGAGTAAACAGGTACTTCAGACTTTGGTGGTCGGTGAAGATCTCGCAACGATTACCGAGAAGGTAATGTCGCCACTATTTCAGTGCATGGATAACAGCAGCAAGCTCGAGGTCGTGAACTGGATAGTTCTCTTTGTGAGGGCGCTACTGACGAGAGGCATAAGCAATCACTTTGCGCTCTTGCATTAAGACAGCGCCTAGGCCTTGACATGAAGTCCTTCTTAGTATCTGGAGGAGCAAGCACCGGGGCAGAAGTCAACTTGTCTTTGAGTGCCTGGAAACTTTCCTAACACTTTTCTATCCACTCAAACTTGATGCCCTTATGAAGCAGGTTAGTCAGAGGTCTAGCGATCTTGGAGAAGTTCTCGACGAATCGACAGCAATAGCTAGCGAGTCCGAGAAAACTTCTGACTTGCTTGACATTCTTCGGAGGAGTCCAATCGAGAATAGCCTGAAGTCGCTCGGGGTTGACGGCAATACCATCCTTGGAGATGACATGCCCAAGATAGGTTACTTCGGGGAGCCAGAATTCACACTTGGAGAACTTGGCATAGAGTTGATGTTCTCTAAGCTTTTCCAGAACAAGACGAAGATGTTCAGCATGTTCTTCTTCATTCTTGGAATATACAAGGATATCGTCCAGATAAAGCACGACAAATTTGTCGAGGTATTTCATAAAGATATAGTTCATCAGATGAGAGAAGGTGGCTGGAGCATTGGTTAATCCAAAAGACATGACGGTGTACTCGTATGATCCATAGTGAGTCACAAATGCGGTCTTCGGGATATCTTCTTCACAAACACAGATCTGTTGGTAACCCAACCTCAAGTCAAGTTTATAGAACACTGACGAACCAGCCAGTTGATCATATAGATCATTGATCCGAGGAAGAGGATATTTGTTCTGAATGGTAGCTTGGTTAATAGGACAGTAGTTTTGGACCAATCGGTTTGTCCCATCCTTCTTCTTGACAAAGAGAGAAGGTGCTCCCCAAGGAGAGCAACTTGGGCGAATGAAACCACTTCGAAGAGATTTGTCGATTTCCTCCTTAAGCTCAATGAGTTCATGTGGCGGCATCTTGTAAGGTCGTTTGGCTATAGGAGTGGTGCCTGGTTTCAAGTCGATGATGAATTCGACAGCTCTAGCAGGGGGAATCCCTGGAAGTTCTTTAGGAAAGACGTCTTGGAATTCGCGAATGACAGGAATGTTTTCAATGCCCTCGAGGGGTGCAACATTCAATGCGTTCAAGGCATAAAGCCTTGCCTCGGCATTCTGAACCAGACGAGCATTGTAGCTAATTATTTCATCAGAAGGGTGTAGCAGATGGACGGTCTTAGTAGCGTAAACTATAGAAGCAGTATGCGCTTTTAACCAATTCATTCCCAGAATGAGATCAATGCTACAGGACTTCAGTACGATGGGAGAGACAAGGAATTCTAGTCCTTTGATTTCAATGGGGACGTTGTTGCAAATCATGGAGGTCCGACATTGGCCCGCAGGGGTGTGTACTAATAGCGAAGCTTTCATGTCTTCGCTTTTAATGCCATGCATGAATGCAAAATCTTCTGACATGAATGAATGCGATGCTCCTGTATCAAATAAAACGGATGTTAGCACTGAATTTACGAGGAGTGTACCCATCACAGTAGCAAGTTGGTCTTGAGCTTCGTTCAGATCAATGTGGTTGGCATGAACACGACCATAAGAATTGGCATTGTTGTTGCGGGGCTGGTTGTTACCACGGCCAGCTGCTAGAAGGGCCATTTGATTCTGGTTCTGGTTGCATTCCCTAGCACGGTGTCCTGGCTGACCACACCTGAAGCACAAACCATTATTAGGAGTGGGAGCAGGAGCTCAGGGTGGTGGAGCTGGAAGCCTTGGCTGCCTAGATGGTGGAGGAGGCAGACGAGGTGCAGCATAGGTCTGCCTTGGGGCAGGTGCATTTGGACGGTACATGCTGTTCGGGATCCATATCTTATGCTTTTGCGAGGGCGGGCCCGAAGATGAGAACGTGTCATGGTTGCGCCTGTGAGAGCTCTGGTGTTCCTGTAGACCAGTCTCGACATTGATGGCCTTGTTCACCAAGGTGGCGAAATTGGCAAAGTCGTGCACTAGAAGTGCGAGCTTGATGTCATCTTGAAGGCCGTCACGGAACTTCTCTTGTCGGCGTGCATCAGTTGCAATGTCTTCTTCAGCATAGCGGGACAAGTCCAGAAACTCCCGCTGATAAGCTTCCACAGTTTTGTTGCCTTGAGTGAGGTTGCGGAACTCAGGCTTCTTCCTCTCCATGATCCCCTGAGGAATGAAGCGGGCACGGAAGGCTGCTTGAAAGTCTGGCCAGGTGATGATTGTCCCAACTGGCAGAGTACGCCTGTGGCTATCCCACCATTGAGCTGCGGGTCCCTTCAGAAAGAAGGAAGCATAGGTGATGTCACGGAGCCAGTCATCAGCATCCAGCGGCTGAGTTGAGCTGCGGTACACGGTTGGGTTGAGGCGCATGAAATCCTGCAGAGTCACTTGGGCTGGCTGCTCGTCCATATTGGGGCGAGGGAACTGAGCCATCATATTCTCCATGAACTGGCGATTCATCTCGAGTTGTTGGACCATACTAGCCATGTACTCGGGCGGTGGTGGGGCGTTGTCGCGACGACCACGACCAGCTGGTCTAACCATCCTGCTAATATATAACAGGGGTAGTTCAGCATTGAGAAATTTGCATAGACAAGAATCATTCATGATGAAACATGCATTATGAAAGGAGCACGATAGATACCACATAGTAGTCGGCATAACTTACAAAAGGGGTCGGACATAGAGTTCAGTACACAGAGTTCAGTACATAGACTAAGTCATCACAGGTGGCACGCAGGCTCGCGGCGAATGCATCTAATACTAATAAGCAAGACTACATCAGTCCCAAGAGGTACTGTGGAGGTAGTCGTAGCCTGAGAGCTGGTAGTGAGGCAACGGATAGGCCACATCAGCGGCCTGGGGGCCGCGGATTCTCTGGTGTAGAACCCGATGCTCAGGTGGCAGAAGAGGACCAAGTGCGGGAGAGTAGCCTCTCACCTCTGGCCAACCGACACCATGGGGCATCACGGTCCTAGCTGGGTAGATCACAGAACGCGGCAGCTGTCTAGATAAAACAAAGGGGTGCAACAGCGTCAGAGCCCTGTAAAGGTGCTGACGAGTGGTGTACAACTCATGGCGAAGAGATCGGTTAGCTCGGTCCAGCCCATCAGCATGTAGAACCAGGCTCTGATGGTGGAAGGGCTCTCGGGTGACTGTGGAGTAGGCAACAGTGTAGTATCCCTCCACACCAACGTCGGATGCGATAGCAATGTGCCTGAAAGGGGAAGTGTCCAACGCCCGATACTCTCCACGAAGACGTGTCAGAGCAGCATAGGCTGCATCGTGAACTGCCATCTCGATGGTCACTCCAACACCATGAGCGGTGTGCAGCACGATAGTGGAGTCGTACTCCCGAGAGTAGAGGTGGACGATGGCATGGTACTGCTCCTGGTTAAAGTCCTGGTACTCCTCATAGACGGTGTACTCAGGGTGCCAGCGATAACCCAGATAGGTCATCATCTCAGCTAGCACAGCAGGTGATCCTGAGGCACCAATGGTCGCTGTGTGGCGCACGACCTGCCTCGTGGGTTCCATCTGAAAACAAAGATGTTTCAATGGAGTCAAATGACAATGTGGGTACTATTCAAAATACTATCCTACAGAATAACTATGGCTTATCCAACTTTGGGGTGAACGTGGTAACGGGATCCTAATGTTAGAGTTAGTAAATTCGTTTAACCCGAGTAGGAGAGAGTTCAGAGCCCCAGAGTAAAGGTCGAGAAGTAAAAGATCCTAATATCACCCTATGGCAAGGTGGGCCCGTAAGGTACACAGCCAAGTTAGTAAAAGTTTTATAATGACTAGACTCGACTTCGTCCAAGGAGTGTGGAAGGGGGATTCCTACAGGCAGTCGGCTATGATACCAACTTGTGACGCCCCCGATTCAATCGTACACTAATCATGCATGCAAACGTGTATGATCAAGATCAGGGACTCACGGGAAGATATCACAACACAACTCTAAAAACATAAATAAGACATACAAGCATCATAATACAAGCCAGGGGCCTCGAGGGCTCGAATACAAGTGGTCGATCATAGACGAGTCAGCGGAAGCAACAATATCTGAGTACAGACATAAGTAAACAAGTATGCCTTAAGAAGGCTAGCACAAACTGGGATACAGATCGAAAGAGGCGCAGGCCTCCTGCCTGGGATCCTCCTAACTACTCGTGGTCATCGTCAGCAGCCTGCACGTAGTAGTAGGCACCTCTAGAGTAGTAGTCGCCGTCGACAGTGGCGTCTAGCTCCTGGGCTCCAAAGTCTGGTTGCGGCATCCGGGAAGAAGAGGAAAACGGGGGAAAAGAGGGAGCAAAGCAACCGTGAGTACTCATCCAAAGTACTTGCAAGCAAGGAGCTACACTACATATGCATGGGTATATGTGTAAGGAGGCCATATCAGTGGACTGAACTGCAGAATGCTAGAATAAGAGGGGGATAGCTAGTCCTATCAAAGACTACACTTCTGGCAGCCTCCGTCTTGCAGCATGTAGAAGAGAGTAGATTGAAGTCCTCCAAGTAGCAACGCATAGCATAATCCTACCAGGCGATCCTCCCCTCGTCGCCCTGTGGAAAAGCGATCACCGGGTTGTCTGTGGAACTTGTGGGGGTGCGTTTTATTAAGTATCCGGTTCTAGTTGTCACAAGGTCAAGGTACAACTCCGGGTCGTCCTTTTACCGAGGGACACTGCTATTCGAATAGATAAACTTCCCTGCAGGGGTGCACCACATAACCCAACACGCTCGATCCCATTTGGCCGACACACTTTCCTGGGTCATGCCCGGCCTCGGAAGATCAATACGTCGCAGCCCCACCTAGGCACAACAGAGAGGTCAGCACGCCGGTCTAAATCCTATGCGCGCAGGGGTCTGGGCCCATCGCCCATTGCACACCTGCACGTTGCGAGGGCGGCCGGAAGCAGACCTAGCCTCCCTAATACAAGAGCAGGCGTTCCAGTCCAATCCGGCGCGTGCCGCTCCGTCGCTGACGTTAAGAAGGCTTCGGCTGATACCACGACGTCGAGTGCCCATATCTTTCCCGCGTAGTTGGTTAGTGCGTATAGGCCAGTGGCCAGACTCAGATCAAATACCAAGATCTCATTAAGCGTGTTATTATGAAGAAACCGCGAACGCCGACCAGGGCCAGGCCCACCTCTCGCCTAGGTGGTCTCAACCTGCCCTGTCGCTCCGCCACAAAGATCCACACAGAGGGCCGTTGGGACAAAGGTCCTTTCAGCCCCCAATCTGTGAATCACTCGCGGATACTCAATGAGCCGACCCGACTTTAGTCACCATCGGTATAGTATGTATATATGTATAGTATATACCCCTGATCACCTCCTGAGTGATCATGGCCCAATAGTATAGCAAGGCAGACTGACAAGAATGTAGGGCCAATGATGATAAACTAGCATCCTATACTAAGCATTTAGGATTGCGGGTAAGGTATCAATGACTGTAGCAACAATGGCAGGCTATGCAAAAGAATAGAAGTAACCGAACAGTGACATGCTACACTACTCTAATGCAAGTAGTATAGAGAGGAATAGGCGATATCTGGTGATCAAGGAGGGGGCTTGCCTGGTTGCTCTGGCAAGAAGGAGGGGTCATCAACTCCATAGTCGAACTGAGCAGCAGCAGCGTCGGTCTCGTTGTCTACCGGAGAGAAGAGGGGGAAGAAACAATGAATACCACGCAAACAGATGCATATCGATGCATGACATGACAAGTAACGATGCTAGGTGTGCCCAATCGCGGTAGTAGGAGATACCGACGAAGGGGGAAAACATCCGGGAAAGTATTCCCGGTGTTTCGTGTTTTCGGACAGATGTACCGGAGGGGGGAAGTTGTGTGTTTTCTATGCTAGGGATGTGTGGTAGATGAACGGGCTGCGTATCCGGATTCGTCTCGTCGTTTTGAGCAACTTTCATGTAGAAAGTATTTTCATCCGAGTTACGGATTATTTTATATGTTTTTCTAAAGTTTTAATCATTTGTTGATTTTAATTAATTTTTTAAATCCAACATTATCCAGAATAGTGTTTGATGACGCAAGCATGACATCAGAGTGATGTCAGCAGGTCAACTGGTCGGTTGACCAGTCAAACCAGACAGGTGGGTCCAGTGGGACCCACATGTCATTGAGACGCAGGTGAAACAGGATTTGTTTTAGATTAATTAGAATTAACTAAGTGTGGGCCCCATTATTCAGTGACTAACTAGCCTAGATTAATTAACTTAACTAATTTAATTAGGTTCTAGGGTAGGGGGCCACTGGTCAGCTGCTGGGACCAGCCCAGTCAGCAAGTTGACCACGGTCAACAGTTCAGCCGGGCCCTTGGGGCCACCAGGCAGTGACCCAGATGTACTCCAGCGACATGCCATGTCGGCGGGCGGCGGAGGTTCACCGCCGGTGACCAAAAACACGGCGGAGGGGCGCAGACCTCACCGGAATCACGCCACTGTGGCCCGTTTGGGGCGTGCTTAGGCTCGGTCGGTCGAGCGCGAAGAGGCGCATCTAGTGGTGGCGGTGGCCTGGCCGGAGCAGGGCCGCAGCATCACCGGCGACGGGCGGGGCGCACGCCGAGGCTCGGCGAGTGCGAAGGCGAGGCTGTGGGGCTGGGTTCATCGCAGGGCTGGTTCGTTCAAACGCAGAGACAAAGCCGCGTCGAACGGTAGGGATACCGTGGCCGGAGTTGCCGTGTAGCGACGGCGGCGAGTGGCGCGGCGGACGCTGGCGTTCAGCCATGAGAGGAAACGGTGCTGCGGCGCGTTATTTGGCAAACTAAAGGGCGGGGCGAGGCCTACGTGCGTGTGCGAGCACAACTCCAAGAGCCCAGGACCAAATGGTCACCGGAGACTCATCGGCGACGAGCTCCGCGACGCGGCGTTCGGGTGTTCGGCGACAACTAGGTAGGGCACGAAAGAGAGAGAGGAGAGAGCAGGGGCTCACCGAGCGGCGCACATGGTGGCCCTTGGGAGTTTAGTAGCTGCAGGGGTGCGGCCGGAGTCGGTGAAGAATGGCGGCGGAGCTTGTCGGAGCAGAGGAGGAAGACGGCGGCATTGGGGGCGTTGCGGTGGCTCCGGTCTCGAACGGGTTGCACCAGTCGAAGCAGCGGACGACGGTGGCCCTTGGAGACACCGTGGGGCTGCGAGGTGGGCACAGTGGCTGTGGCTAGGCCGGAGCCATGGTGGCGGTGGTGATCGGATGCGGAGGGGAAGGAGAGGGCGAGGTGGATCTGGAGGGGAGTGGGAGAGGCACAGGAACCGAGGTGAGAGTGGGGGCGAGTGGGAGGCGGGATCGAGGAGGCGGGGCGTGGCGGCCTTATCCCTTCCTCGACGCCGGCGAGGGGGTCCAGTGGCGACGCGCCCCTGTTCCGACCCGGGTCGGGGGAACAGGAAGGGAGACGAGGCGGGGGGGGGGGGGGGGGGGCTGGGCCGGCGGTAGGCAAGCTGGGCTAGGTGGACCGGTCTGGCCTGTGAGCTGGGCCGCCTGGTCTAGTGGGGGGGGGTTTCTTTTCCTTTCTTTCTTTATTTTTCTTTTCTGTTTTATTTCACTTTAAAATATTTAGGCACTCTTTAAAAAATTGTTTTCTCCACAATAATTACCAGTGCAATATTTGGCACCCACCGAACATTTTTGTTTTGACCTTTGAAAACTTTGGGTGTTTGTCACTAATTCATTTTTGAATTTGCAATTTTTTTGGAACTACCACTTGATTAGCAACAGTAACATAGATGACATGGCATCATTAGGAGAGTTTTACTATAGCCTAATTATCCGGGCGTTACAATGATCATGTATATAGGCATCATGTCCATAACAAGTAGACTGACTCCTGCCTGCATCTACTACTATTACTCCACACATCGACCGACTCCTTCCTGCATCTAGAGTATTAAGTTCATAAGAACAGAGTAACGCATTAAGCAAGATGACATGATGTAGAGGGATAAACTCATGCAATATGATATAAACCCCATCTTGTTATCCTCGATGGCAACAATACAATACGTGCCTTGCAACCCTTTCTGTCACTGGGTAAGGACACCGCAAGATTGAATCCAAAGCTAAGAACTTCTCCCATGGCAAGAAAGACCAATCTAGTAGGCCAAACCAAACTGATAATTCGAAGAGACTTGCAAAGATAACTCAATCATACATAAAAGAATTCAGAGAAGATTCAAATATTATTCATAGATAAACTTGATCATAAACCCACAATTCATCGGATCTCAACAAACACACCGCAAAAAGAGTTTACATTGAATATATCTCCACAAGAGAGCGGGGGGGGGGGGGGGGGGGCATTGTATTGAGATACAAAAAGGGAGAAGAATACATCTAGATAATAACTATGGACCCGTAGGTCTGTGGTAAACTACTCACAACTCATCGGAGGGGCAAGAATGTTGATGTAGAAGCCCTCCGTGGTTGATTCCCCCTCCAACAGAGTGCCGGTGAAGGCTCCAAGATGGTATCTCACAGATACAGAAGGTTAAGGCGGTGGAAATTGTGTTTCGTGGTGCTCCTGGATGTTTTCGGGGTTCATACGTATATATAGGAGGAAGAAGTACGTCGATGGTTGTCCGAGGGGCCCACAAGACAGGGGGCGTGCCCTACAAGGGGGGGGGGGCTCGGCCCCCTATCTTGTGGAGCCCTAAGAAGCTTCTTGACTTGCACTCCAAGCTCTCCGGATCATGTTCATTCCAAAAATCACGCTCCCGAAGGTTTCATTCCGTTTGGACTCCGTTTGATATTCCTTTTCTTCGAAATACTAAAATAATAAAAAAACAGCAATATGGGCTGGGCCTCCGGTTAGTAGGTTAGTCCCAAAAATGATATAAATGTGTAAAATAAAGCCCATAAACATCCAAAAGGGGTAATATAATAGCATGGAACAATCAAAAATTATAGATACATTGGAGACGTATCACGACTATCGATAGATTGAATGCATTCTGCAGAGTTAGCACACTTTACCCACACCATGGAATCATTGGCTTCTACATCCCATTGGGGTGGACCGACGGTATTCCGACGAAACCCTTCCCTTGCCATGACACTCTCCCGGCCACTCCGACCAACTCCCTCTCAGGGCTAAGTCATGGGTGGCCCCGTGCCTACCAAAGGCATCATCAGCCACCGTCGTGGCAAAAATGGTCCCAAACGGGGACAAGGTACCATAAAAACAAAGGGCACACAAGGTTATGTCTGCTTACCGGGCCAGGGTACCACACACCCATAACCTTCCCTCGTTGGAGGCACCGGCAAGAGGCATGACAATGGACCGAATCAAGACCTCCCCATAAAGGTAAATGTGGTCGTAGTGAGGAAAACCCGATTCAGTGGCACCATGACTTGATCAACGTTATGTTCTAGTTGGATTATTATCAGGTTTAACATGAAAATAAAATCACCCCAAGTCATCCGATGCCATGATCATGCAACTATTCTACATGCAAAGCATACAACTCACATGAATGGATCAACATCATCAAAAATGATTTTCTTGCACTACTCATCATCAAACCTTACTGATTCTACCTCACAGATTGTTATCATGCATCATTTTGATTAACTCATAGTTTATATGATAATCCAATTATCAAAAAGAAACTACCATTATTCATCAGAGCATTTTTGCTAAGTTAAAACTTTATTCTACTTGACCAAACTAGTTCATCTATTCAACAAGTAACTTAAGCAAGCATTTCAAGCATGACAAAGTAACTAGCATTAAACCATATTTATTTAACTAATTTAAATGCATGAAAAATAGCTCATATTCAAGTAGGAAAAATCATAGATATTGAAATGACACCATCCAAATGCTGGTGTGGCTTGCCTTAGTGCAGAGGAGGTTCACACTCCTCCTGGTTATCTTCAAGACAAGTCTCTCCCTTTGAAAATATTTAAAAGCCACAAAACAAAATAACAAAAAACCATTCTGAAAATCACCAGAAATTCTAGACAGCAAGGCAAAATCCACACTTTGGTGTACTGCTAGAGCTCTTTAAAACAAACACAACGCAAAAAGAATCAACTCATTTGGACTTATAGGTTAAAAGTTATCACTGGTCAAAGTTCTGGTCAAAATTTTGAATTAATTTGAATGAAACGGAAAACCTGGGGGGGGGGGGGTGGAGACATCGATGGCGCAAACACAGAATACGCCACCACTCGTACCGCTTCGGGAACGAGTGGAGAGGCTGATAGCGGGCCCCATCGGTCAGGAGAGAGAGGAGGGGGAAAGAAATAGAGCGCGACGGTGCTTCGCCGGAGCTCACACCGGCGAGGAGGGGTTCTTGGGCGATTCCAGAGGGATATATGTGGAGAGGGGGGTCGCGATGCACCTGCCTGTAACCACGGCTCGTCGGGGGATGGCCGGAGCTGCTCGCAATCAAGCTCGCGAGCGGCGGTTGCGGTCGGGACTTGATGGAGAGGAAGAAGGCGACGACGAGGGGCGACTCCAGGGGCTCCAACGCTTCCAGACGATACCAGTGGAACTCCAATGATGCGCCTTCGGGGATGGTTGAGCGCGAGGGGCTCTAGAATGGGGTGGAGGGGCTGCGGGGGTCGCCGACAAGCTCTAGTCGGGGACGGCGGCCAGACGCCTGCCTGGTCGGGCTACGACTAAGCTACGGGGTCGTGGTGGTTGAGAGGTGCGGTGTGAGGCTTCGAAGGGGCTCTATATATAGCCGGAGGAGGAGGAGGATATGTGGCATCGCCGGAGTTCTCTGGAAGCTTGCGAGCGATGACGAAGGGTGCCAGAGAGGGGGGGAAGAGCTCAAAGATCACGTGGCAGCTGTCACAGCTTGCGGACGAACACATGAAGCAGAGGGGGAAGAAGACAGGGGCACGAGCGAACTATGGCTTTTGGCCACGACGTGCCCGTGCTCGCTGCAGCGTCTCCGGCATCGGCGAGCACTAGGGAGGGGTCATAGGTGATGAATTGAGGCTGGTGGCGCGGCACGGCAGTCGACGGCGAGCTCTGGCTCGATCACACGCCGAACAGAGGCACTGGAGCAACGCAGAGCGCGTCAAACACATGCCAGAGCCCATGTCCTCACGCGGTCACTATGCTGGCATGGTCTAGACGACGCCCATGTTCGGCGAAACCTTGTCTGGGGTGTTACTCGTCAGTATTAGGTCTAGGAAAGATGAGAACTCAATGCCAGGCCGACCAGATAGGACTTGAGCTTGCTGGCAAGTTTCTGGTCAGAAACTTGGTCGCCAAGTTTGGTGGGCTTCTATAATGTCATTAGAGCTAATCTCCTAGGGTTAGGATTTTCTTAGGAAGGTAATGAGGCTCAAGAAAACCAGCTCCATTGCATCAAAGAAAAATACACTTGCTGTACAAAGTGCATTTTTGGGCCAGAAGTGAAATGATTTTCTGTAGCAAAAATATTCCAAAAAGTCATGCAATATTTTTGCTCAGGGAGGTGGGCCAAGGTTCAAAGAATATTTAGGAATTATCTCAGGATTTTTGGAGCAATTAAAATGAGGGTTGCTTTGGAGTACTAGTTTGTGAAATGAGTTTCAGAAGAGAATTTGAATATTTTTCTTTTATGAAAAATATTCCTTGGGCCATTTTGGGGTTTTCCAGAGAAATAAGGTTGAGTGAGAGGTAGATGGGTCACTTGGGTGAAAGTCAAGGGCATGCCCAAGTGCTAAGTCCATTTGAATTGATTCCAAAAACTCAAATCCAAAGCAAGGGCAAATAAAGTCCGGAAAAAGAGAGAAGGCAAAATCCAGGCTGTCACAAACCTCCCCCACTTAGGATGAATCTCGTCCTCGAGATTCGATTGCTTGGGAAAACAGTTCTGGGTAGGCAGTCCTTAAAAGTTCCTCTCTTTCCCAGGTTGCCTCTTCCTCAGTGTGATGCTCCCATTGAACCTTGTAAAACCTTATCACTTTGCTGCGAGTGACTCTCTCTGTCTCATCCAATATTCCGATTGGTTTCTCCTCATATGTTAAATCCTTAGCCAGTTCTATCTCTCCCATGTCAGTCCTTTTCTCCGGTGGCGAGATACATCTTCTTAACTGTGAGACATGGAACACATTGTGTACCTCTGACAATTCCAGTGGCAATTCCAACTGATAAGCAACTATTCCGACTTTGGTCATGACTAGAAATGGACCAGTATATCTAGGTGCCAATTTTCCTCGGGTATGAAATCTCTTAACTCCTTTCATAGGGGTGACTTGGAGATGCACGTGTTCTCCGGGATCGAAGCTGACCTGACGGTCCTTTGCATCATAATAACTCTTCTGTCGTGATATGGCCAACTTTAGTCTGTCTCGGATCTCCTTGACTTGCTTCTCAGCCTCCATCATCAAACCAGTCCCAAAAATGCGGCTGTCTCTGGTCTGAGACCAGTTTAGTGGAGTGCGGCACTTACGGTCATATAGGGCTTCATAGGGGGACATCTTTAAGCTGGTCTGGAAACTGTTGTTGTAGGAAAACTCGGCGTACGACAGACAATCTTCCCACTTGGATCCTTGGGCCAAAGCACATGCTTAGAGCATATCTTCGAGTATTTGATTTACTCGCTCAGTCTGTCCGTATGTCTGGGGATGATAAGCTGTGCTGTATTTCAGGGTAGTCCCCAAGGCTTGATGTAGACGGGACCAAAAGGCTGAACTAAAGAGAGGTCCTCTATCTGAAGTGATTGTCTTTGGCACTCCATGCAAACTAACGATCCTGGACACAAACAACTATTCAAGTTGATCGGCACGGTAGGTGGTCCGGATGGGAAGGAAGTGGGCTACCTTCATTAATGTGTCCAGTATGACCCATATTGCGTCATTTCCTCGGTGGGTCCTTGGTAGACCGGTGATGAAATCCATGCAGACATCATCCCATTTCCATTGTGATACGGGTAAGGGTTGAAGGAGTCCGGCAGGCTTTTGGTGTTCCGCCTTTAGTTTGTTGCATATATCACAACAAGCAAGAAAATATGCGATATCTTTCTTCATTCCATCCCACCAGAATACCTGACGAAGGTCTTCGTACATTTTGTTGCCACGTGGGTGAATTGAATACAAAGATTCATGTGCTTCTACCAATATCTTCTTTCTCTAATTTGCTTGGTTGGGTATGCAAATCCTTCCTCGAAACCTTACCATACCTTGCTGATCCTTAGAGAAATCCTGTGTCTTTCCTTCTTGCATATGCTTGGCATGCGATTGCAGTGATTCGTCAGCTGCTTGGGCTCTACGAATTTCCTCCTCGAGGGTAGGAGCAACTTCCAATATGCTGGCAAGACTGGCATCAACTATTACCAAATTGAGTTGAGTGATTTCTTCATGAAGTTCAGGAGGCAAAGAATCCCTTAGAGCATTCACACTGGCAGGCTTGCGGCTGAGGGCATCATCAACCACATTAGCTTTACCCGGTGATAATTTACCCCAAGGTAATAATCCTTGACCAACTCAAGCCATCTTCGCTGACGGAGGTTTAAATCTGGTTGAGTGAATATATATTTGAGACTCTTGTGGTCGGTAAATATCTGGCACCTCTTTCCAATAAGATAGTGTCTCCAAATCTTCAAAGCATGCACAACAGCGGCCAATTCCAAATCATGAGTTGGATAGTGCCCTTCGTGAGGCCGTAGTTGTCGGGATGCATAGGCCACAACCTTGCCATCTTGCATGAGTACACATCCAAGGTCTTTTCTGGAGACGTCGTAGTAGACATCAAAACTGCGGTAGATGTCGGGAAGAGTCAATACTGGTGCTGACGTCAGTCTGGTTTTTAGCTCATTGAAGCTCCTTTCGCAGTCCACAGTCCATTCAAACTTCTTATCCTTCTTTAGGAGCTCTGTCATCGGCTTGGCAATGTTAGAGAATCCTTTGATAAAACGGTGATAATATCCGGCTAATCCAAGGAAACACCGGATTTCTAAGACTGTAGTGGGTGCGGCCCAATCAAGCACATCTTTCACCTTACTTGGATCCATGGCTATCCCTTCTACTGAGAGAACATGCCCTAAAAATCCAACTTGCTTGAGCCAAAATTCGCATCTGCTGAACTTTGCATAAAGCTGATGGTCGCGGAGCCTTTGCAAAACTGCTCGGAGGTGGTCCTTGTGCTCTTCTTTGCTTTTTGAGTAGATGAGGATGTCATCGATGAATACCACCACAAACTTGTCCAAGAAATCCATAAACACCTTATTCATCATATGCATGAAAAAGGCAGGGGCATTGGTGAGACCGAAGGACATAACGGTATATTCATAAAGACCGTACCGAGTGGTGAACGCGATCTTGGGAATATCTTCCTTCTTGATTTTGAGTTGATGGTATCCGGTCCTCAAGTCAATCTTAGAGAATATTTTGGCCCCACTGAGTTGATCAAACAAATCATCAATCCTTGGTAGTGGATACTTGTTCTTGATGGTGAGGTCATTCAGCTATCGGTAGTCCACAAACATCCGAAGACTGCCGTCCTTTTTATCCGTGAATATAGCGGATGATCTCCAAGGTGAAGAGCATGGACGGATGTATCCTTTGTGCAGCATCTCATCAAGCTGTTTCTTTAATTCCACCAATTCTGATGAAGGCATCCGATAATATTTCTTGTATATAGGTGTGGTTCCAGGCACCAAGTCAATTGCAAACTCCAGCTCTCTGTATGGCCGCATTCTTGGTAATTCCTCAGGAAATACATCTGGATACTCACTGATCGACCATAGGAATCAATTACAATTCTTCAGCCACAGCTGTGAAAACCATTTCCTTCTTGGGTATACTTCTGCGGGCATAAAAACTTGCGACCTTCCAAACTTGCCATGGTGACTTCTCTGGTCGCACAGTTGATGCATACTTGATATTGGGTTAACCAATTCATTTCCAGAACAACATCCAATTTGGCAGACTCGATGTCTATCAGGGATGTTGGAAACTTGACTCCCTTGATATCAATTTCCAAATTACGGCAGACCAGGTTGCTTTGGAGCACCGATCCCGGGGATTGTACCATCATACTCTTTCCCAAAACCGAGCAAGGAAATTTGTTTTGGGCAACAAAACTCCGCGAAATAAAAGAGTGGGAAGCCCCAGAGTCAAATAAAATTATTGCAGGTGTGTTATTACCAGGAAACATACCAATGACGACTTCCGAGTCTTCTCGAGAGTCGTCGGCGGAGAGGTGATGGATTTGTCCTTGGATGTCCCTCGAGATGGAAAATGGCTCCGGGTGGTTGACTTGTGGGCGGAGTGGAGCAGTTGGCTTGCCGTTCTTGGGGCACTGTCTAGGGTAATGTCCGGTTTGTCCACTGTTAAAGCAGGAAATGTTGCCTGACATTCTTCATGTACCATACTAGTCACGACATTCTTGACTTGTGTAGTGGTCTTGTTGACATTCTGCTGCCAATTGGGTTTGTACTCAACCTAAGTCTGTTGCCAAGTATGAGCCTTCTACACTGGTTGCGTATCCTTCTTAGGCTCGAATTTGCGCTTGTGGTCATTATTAGCGGGCATGTTGTCAAGCATGAGCTTGTGCTCCCTTTCTGCGATGAGGGCCTTGTTCACCAGAGTTTGGAAATTCGGGAAATCAAACATACTGAGAGTATATCTGAGGTGTTGGTTCAGTCCTCCAAGAAATCTATCGACCTTCCTTTCTTCTGTGGCCACATCATAAAGAGAATAACGGGCCAAATGGTTGAACTTGTTCAGGTACTCACTTATTGACAGGCTTCCTTGAGTGAGAGCAAGGAATTCGCGCTGCTGGATTTTCATAATCCCGGCGGGAATATGATACTTGCAGAAATGATTCTTGAATTTGGTCCAAGTAATCTCTTCATCCGCAGGCCACATAGCCTTAGCATTATACCATCATATAGCGGCAGCTCGTTCAAGATAATGTGTTTCAAACGGAACCTTGTCTCCTTCTTCAGTACGAGCAATTTCTAATTTCTTATCAATAGTCCTCAACCAATCATTGACTTCCAAAGGACCGATAACTTGACTGAAACTGGGAGGCTTGGTCCTCTAAAAATCTGACAGCGTGGAGTAATGACCATTCTGATTTCCATTCTATCCCACCATAGCTTGCACACTCCTCAATAGCTCCATCAGATCGTTGTTCCTTCTTTCTTAAAACATATGCATGATTTGCTTAGTGGAGGGCGGATGTGGCGGTGGAGGCGGTGGTGGCTGGTACGGCTCGGGGGAATGTCCTGCCTGTCTTGCGTAGTGACGAACAGGGACATCCTCACAAGCTTGGCTGCCGCTGCCTCCCCGCATCATGCTATTATTTATTTTCCCAATACAAAGCAACCGCGATGAGAAATATCCAAGAATGGGAGGAAAAGCCAGTGACCATCCCAGAAGAAAACAACGAAAAGAAACCAAGGCGAATAAAAAGGTTCTAGCATAATTATACATAGACTCAACATGAAAGATAAACATCATGACGGGTTCACTACTCTCATACATGAAACTAAGCATCATGACACATACGACTACATCCATACATCATCCTCATGACGAAGGTTATACTCTAGCGATCTAATGCTCGACTGTCATTGTTGTAGGCTCCTCTCCTAAGCCGGACTCAGATCTTGAACTGATAGTAGAGACCTCCGGGTTAAAAGAGACACGAAGACACTGCCTCGAGGACTCTCCCTCAGGTGCAGGTGTGGGATCAGACCTAAGGATAGGGGTTGTAGGAGTAGCGACAAGGGAAGCTCACGCAGCAGGGGCACTGCGAGGGGTCACTGGCAAAGGGTTAGTGGTACCGTGAGTGGTCACCGGGGTAACAGAGGTTGGAGGAACGTATGGAGTGAAACCAACAGTAGGCGGAGCGTTCCTATTCTGAGCGGAGGCAAGGGCTATCCGGGCTCGGGTTAGCTCTCGGGCTAACTCATAGATCAGGAGATAACTGACACTAATATAGCGAGAAAGGTGGCTGGAAGGACGATCGCACGCCAGATCAATAAGAGGAAAGCGAATACGCCCATTCTCGTGAAGAGATGGGCAGTAATAGAAACCTGGGTGGGTGTGCATGCGAACCTCGTTGTAGTGCAAGTCTACAAGAGCCTCAATTGCAGCAAAATGGACCGCCTAAGACGGCGTAGAAACAAAACCACCCTTAGAGGAACGTGTGTAAGCGCCGGAAGGGGAACTATGGTGTAGAGTGACCTCCGCATAGTACTCATACAACGAACCAACCAGATGCTCCTGATACACCTGATACACTGGATCAGCACCCTCTGGGTAGAGTCGTCGCCACACCTTCTGAAGCAGGTGTGGCGATGTGTACGGAGCTGGCTCAGGATGGTACATGATCGGAACTGGAGCCATCTACACTCACAACCATCAGACGGTTAGTAATAACAACAGATAAAAATGCATGCAATGCAACAATCAATTTCTATGACTACCGGCACTCGGACGAAACTATCTACGGTTCAACTAACGCACTAACAATCTAGCATGTCCTACAATTAGCATGGCTATGATACCAAGCATTGTGGCACCCCGGCTCAAAGCAACTGGTTTACCTTGCATTTCCATCCCAGAGATCAAGTCTTCTGGCAACACACAACAACATGGTACAGAAACAACCACTTTATTGATGCTAGCGGAAACATAAGTCTGGTATTACATCAAGTTGAGAGGCCAAGCGGCACACGCGGTGTAGCTGAACAGTATGTACATTATTTAATGAACATAAAAGGGCCTCGTTCACATAAAATACGCGGTAGCGGAACGACGATGAAGTGGAACTCCAAAGCACAGGGACACCGATGTGGACACGATCTAGATGCAGGAAGCTCTCCGATCCGATATGACTTGCCTGAAATATGGCAAGACACGCCAGGTCAATACACTGAATGTTCTTGCAAGATCACAACAAACATAAGCATAATGAAAAACAATATCATGAAAATTATTCAGGTTAATGCAATGCAAGTAATGCTACTGATGCGGTGAACCAACTTGTGCACCGAGTCCCTCGGACTCGCTTACCAGACAACTTACCTAGTAACCGAACGGTGATCATACCCGGATCACAACTGAAGCCAATCACTCACGATCATCTCATGATCCCCCAAATCATCACAAAACCAGTGCCAACAATAAATCTTTAGTGTGCAAGATTACTTATAAATGTTGATCCAAGGTGTGACTTACTCCCGAGTTGTGTCCGTAACCGAGGACGCGGCTATCGATAGATTGAATAAACTCTGCAGAGGTAGCGCACTTTACCCACACCATGGAATCCTTGGCCTCGGCATCCCATTCGGGTGGACCAATGGTATTCCGACGAAACCCTTCCCTTGCCATGACACTCTCCCGGCCACTCCGACCAACTCCCTCTCAGGGCTATGTCATGGGTGGCCCCGTGCCTACCAAAGGCATCAACGACCCCTGTCATGGCAAAAATAGTCCCAAACGGGGACAAGGTACCATAAAAACAAACGGGCACACGAGGGTATGTCTGCTTACCGGGCCAGGGTACCGCACGCCTAGAACCTTCCCTCGTTGGAGGAACCAACAAGAGGCATGACAACGGACCGAATCAAAACCTCCCCATAAAGGTAAATGTGGTCCCATTGGGGAAAACACGATTCATTGGCACCATGACTTGATCAACGTTGTGTTCAAGTTGGATTATTATCAGGTTTAACTTGAAAATAAAATCACCCCAAGTCATCCGATGCCATGATCATGCAATTATTCAACATGCAAAGCATACAACTCACATGAACGGATCAACATAATCAAAAATGATTTTCTTGCACTACTCATCATCAAACCTTACTGATTCTACCTCACTGGTTGTTATCATGCATCATTTTGATTAACTCGTAGTTTATATGAAAATCCAATTATCAAAAAGAAACTACCATTATTCATCAAAGCATTTTCACTAAGTTAAAACTTTATTCTACTTGACCAAACTAGTTCATGCATTCAACCAGTAACTTAAGCAAGCATTTCAAGCATGACAAAGTAACTAGCATGAAACCATATTTATTTAAGTAGTTTAAATGCATGAAAAATAGCTCAGATTCAAGTAGGAAAAAACATAGATATTGAAATGACACCATCCAAATGCTGGTGTGGCTTGCCTTGGTGCAGAGGAGGTTCACACTCCTCCTAGTTATCTTCAAGACAAGTCTCTCCCTCTGAAAATATTTAAAAACCACAAGACAAAATATCAAAAACCATTCTGAAAATCACCAGAAATTCTAGATAGCAAGGAAAAATCTACACTTTGGTGTGCTGCTAGAGCTCTTTAAAACAAACACAATGCAAAAAAGAATCCACTCACTTGGACTTATAGGTTAAAAGTTATCACTATTCAAAGTTTTGGTCAAAAATTTGAATTAAACAGAAAACCTGGGGGGGTGACGTCGATGGCGTAAACACAGAATACGCCTCCACTCGTACCGCTTCGAGGGCGAGTGGAGAGGCTGACAGCAGGCCCCACTGGTCAGGAGAGAGAGGAGGGGGAAAGAAACAGAGTGCGGCGGTGCTCCGCCGGAGCTAAAGTCGGCGAGGATGGGTTCTTGGGCGATTCCAGAGGGATAGATGTGGAGAGGGGGTTGCGGCGCACCTGCCTGTACCCGTGGCTTATCGGGGGATGGCTGGAGCTGCTCGCAATGAAGCTCGCGAACGACGGTCGTGGTCGGGACTTGCCGGAGAGGAAGAAGGCGACATCGAGGGGCGACTCTAGGGGCTCCAGCGCTTCCAGGCAACACCAGTGGACCTCCAATGATGCGCCTGCAGGGTTTGTTGAGCTCGAGGGGCTCTGGAACGGGGTGGAGGGGCTGCAGAGGTCGCCGGCAAGCTCTGGTCGGGGACGGCGGCCAGAGGCTTGCCTGGACGGGCCGCGGCTAAGCTACAGCGTCATGGTGGTTGAGAGGTGTAGTGTGAGGCTTTGGAGCGGAGGGAGGGGCTCTATATATAGCCGGAGGAGGAGGGGGATACATGGCATCGCCGGAGTTCTCTGGAAGCCGGCGAGCAACGACGAAGGGCGCCGGAGAGGGGGGGAGAGCTCAGCAATCATGCGGGAGCTGTCGCATCTCGCGGACGAGCACAAGAAGCAGAGGGGAAGAAGACAGGCGCACGAGCGCACTGTGGCTTTTGGCTGCGACGTGCCCGTGCTCGCCGTGGCGTCTCCGATGTCGACGCGCACTAGGGAGGGGTCATAGGTGATGATTCGAGGCTGGTGGCGCGGCACGGCAATCATCAGCGATCTCTGGCTCGACCACGCGCCGAATAGAGGCATTGGTGCAACGCAGAGCATGTCAAACGCATGCCAGAGCTCGTGTCCTCATGTGGTCACCATGCTGGCATGGTCAAGACGATGCCCATGTTCAGCCAAACCTTGTCTGGGGTGTTGTTCGTGCAGTATTAGGTCTAGGAAAGATGAGAACTCAATGCCATGCCGACTAGATAGGACTTGAGCTTGCTGGCAAGTTTCTGGTTAGAAACTTGGTCGCCAAGTTTGGAGGGCTTCTGGAATTTCATTAGAGAAGATCTCCTTGGGTTAATTATTTTCTTAGGAGGGTAACGAGGCTCAAGAAAAACCAGCTCCATTGGATCAAAGAAAAATACACTTGCTGTACAAAGTACATTTCTGTGCCAGAAGTGAAATGATTTTCTGTAGCAAAAATATTCCAAAAAGTCATGCAATATTTTTGCTCAGGGAGGTGGGCCAAGGTTCAAAGAATATTTGGGAATGACATCAGGATTTTTGGAGCAATAAAAATGAGGGTTGCTTTGGAGCACTAGTTTGTGAAATGAGTTTCAGAAGAGAATTTGAATATTTTTCTTTTATGAAAAATATTCCTTGGGCCATTTTGGGGGTTTTTCAGAGAAATAAGGTTGAATGAGAGGTAGATGGGTCACTTGGGTGAAACGTCAAGGGCATGCCCAAGTGCTAAATCCATTTGAATTGATTCCAAAAACTCAAATCCAAAGCAAGGGCAAATAAAGTCCGGAAAAAGAGAGAAGGCAAAATCCAGGATGTCACACAGTGTGTCCACGTATCCTTGTAGACCGAAAGCGGAAGAGTTTGGTAACGTGGTTGATGTAGTCGAACTTCTTCTCATTCCGACTGATCCAGCACCGAACGTACGACACCTCCTAGTCTACACATGTTCAGCTCGATGACATCCCTCGAACTTTTGATCCAGCAAAGTGTCGAGGAGAGTTGTGTCAGCACGACGGTGTGGTGATGGTGATGGTGAAGTGATTAACTTTTTCTTTGAAGAACTTGGCATTCTCATAGCTAGGCTTGGGTTCTCCATTCATCGGGTGAGCTAATATCAAATAACCTCTTCTCACCGGCAAGTTTGAAGTCATAGTTGAGCTCTTTAATAGCCCAATATGCTTTATGTTCAAGTTTGAGAGGTAAGTGACATGCTTTTCCATAAACCATCTTATACAGAGACATACCCATAGGATTTTTATATGCAGTTTTATAGGCCCATAATGCATCTTCAAGTTTCTTGGACCAATTCTTTCTAGATCTATTAACAGTCTTTTGCAAAATTAATTTGAGCTCTCTATTACTCAACTCTACTTGACCACTAGACTATGGGTGATAAGGAGATGCGATTCTATGATTAACATCATACTTAGCAAGCATTTTACGAAAAGCACCATGAATTAAATGTGAACCACCATCAGTCATGAGATATCTAGGGACTCCAAACCTTGGAAAAATAACTTCTTTAAGAATCTTAATATAGGTGTTATGATCAGCACTAGTAGTTGAAATAGCTTCTACCCACTTAGTTACGTAATCAACCGCAACTAAAATATGTGTATATCTATTAGAGGCAGGAAAAGGTCCCATATAATCAAAGCCCCAAACATCAAATGGTTCAATAACAAGAGAATAATTCATAGACATTTCTTGACGTCTACTAATATTACCAATTCTTTGACATTCATCACAAGACAAGACAAAATTACGAGCATCTTTGAAGAAAGTAGGCCAATAAAAACCGGATTGCAATACCTTATGTGCAGTTCTATCTCCAGCGTGGTGTCCTCCATATGGTTCGGAGCGACACTTGCATAGGATCTATTCCTTTTCATGCTCAGGTACACAACGTCTAATAACACCATCTACTCCTTCTTTATAAAGGTGTGGGTCATCCCAGAAGTAATGTCTTAAATCATAAAAGAACTTTTTCTTTTGCCGGTATGTGAAACTAGGTGGTATAAATTTAGCAACAATGTAATTAGCATAATCAGCATACCATGGAGCAGTACGAGAAGCATTAATGACTGCTAATTGTTCATCAGGAAAGCTATCATCAATAGGTAGTGGGTCATCAAGAACATTCTCTAACCTAGACAAGTTGTCTGCAATGGGGTTCTCAGCTCCCTTTCTATCAAAAATATGCAAATCAAATTCTTGGAGCAAGAGAACCCATCTAATAAGTCTAGGTTTAGCATCTTTCTTTTCCATAAGATATTTAATAGCAGCATGATCAGTGTGAATAGTAACTTTAGAATCAACAATATAAGGTCTGAACTTATCACAAGCAAATACAACTGCTAAGAATTCTTTTTCAGTAGTAGCTTAATTTCTCTGGGTAGTATCAAGAGTTTTACTAGCATACTGCATAACATTTAATTCCTTATGAACTCTTTGCCCTAGAACAGCACCTATAACATAATCACTAGTATCACACATAATTTCAAAGGGTAAATTCCAATCAGGTGGCTGAACAATAGGTGCAGTGATCAAAGCTTTCTTAAGTATTTCAAATGCTTCTACACAATCATCATCAAAGACAAAAGGAATATCTTTTTGCAATAAATTAGTCAGAGGCCTAGCGATTTTAGAAAAGTCCTTAATGAACCTCCTATAAAAACCGGCATGACCAAGGAAACTTCTTATACCTTTAATGTCCTTGGGACATGGCATCTTTTCAATAGCATCAACTTTAGCTTTATCAACTTCAATACCTCTTTCAGAAATTTTATGCCCCAAGACAATGCCTTCATTAACCATAAAGTGACACTTTTCCCAATTCAAGACGAGACTAGTGTCTTCACATCTCTGCAAAACTCGATCAAGGTTGCTCAAGCAATCATCAAAAGAGGATCCATAAATGGAGAAGTCATCCATCAATACCTCACAAATCTTTTCATAGAAGTCAGAGAATATAGCCGTCATGCATCTTTGAAAGGTAGCAGGTGCATTACATAAACCAAAAGGCATACATCTATAAGCAAAATTACCGAAAGGGAAAGTAAAATTGGCTTTTGATTGATCGTCCACTGACACAGGTATTTGAGAGAACCTAGAATAACCATCTAGAAAGTAGAAATGTGTATGTTTGGATAGTCTTTCTAGCATTTGATCAATAAAAGGTAAAGGGTAATGATCTTTCTTAGTAGCTTTATTTAATTTACGGAAATCAAATACCATTCTATAACCTGTAATAATTCTTTGCGGAATCAATTCATCTTTATCATTAGGAACAACGGTAATACCTCCCTTCTTAGGGATGCAATGGACAAGACTTATACCTGCCTCAAGGAGCTTTAGTATCTCCTTTCTTACCACTTCTTTCATCTTCGTATTTAACCGTCGTTGATGATCTCTAACTGGTTTGGAACCTTCGTCTAATTTAATTTTATGTTGGCATAGAGTGGGACTAATGCCCTTAAGATCATCCAGAGTATATCCAATAGAAGCACGGTGCTTTTTCAGAGTTCTCAATAATCTTTCCTCTTCTTGCTTTGAAAGGTTAGCACTAATAATAACAGGATATATCTTCTTTTTATCAAGATAAGCATATTTAAGATTATCAGGTAAAGGTTTGAGCTCAAACACGGGATCACCCTTGGGTGGAGGGGTATCCCCTAGGATTTCAACAGGCAAGTTGTGTTTCAGAATAGGACCCTGTTGAAGGAATACTTCATCTATTTCCCTTCTTTCATTCATAAACATATCATTTTCATGGTCTAGCAAATATTGTTCTAACAGATCAGTAGGAGGCACGGCAATAGAAGCAAGACCAATAATCTCATCCTTACTAGGCAATTCTTTATCATGGGGTTGTCTACGAAACTTAGCAGAATTAAACTCATGAGACATATCCCCTAAGCCAATTGTAACAACATCCTTTTTGCAATCAATCCTAGAATTAACGGTATTCAATAAGGGTCCGCCAGATATAATGGGACAAAAGCTATCTTGTGGGGAACTAAGAACAAGAAAATCAGCAGGATATCTAACTTTCCCACACAAGACTTCAACATCTCTAACAATCCCAACTGGTGAAATAATATCTCTATTGGCAAGTTTAATAGTAACATCAATACCTTCTATTTCAGCGGGTGCAATATCATGCATGATTTCTTCATATAAGGAATGAGGTATTGCACTAGCACTATCACCCATATCACATAACCCATGATAACAATGATCTCCTATTTTAACAGAAATAACAGGCATGCCTACAACAGGTCTATGTATCTTAGCATCTGGTCTAGCAATATTAGCAGCTTCATCACAGAAGTAAATAACATGCCCATCTATATTATCATCCAAGAGATCTTTAATCATAGCAATACTAGGTTCAACTTTAATTTGCTCAGGAGGTGTATATGTTCTAGTATTACTCTTACGAACCACAGTTGACGCTTTAGTATGATCCTTTATTCTAACAGGAAAAGGTGGTTTCTCAACATAAGTAGTAGGAACAATAGGATCATTATAAGTAATAGTCTTTTGTTCAACTCTAATAGGTGCAACTACTTTTACTTTAGTGGGAGGATTATATTTAAACCACTTCTCCTTAGGGAGATCAATTGAGCAGCAAAAGATTCACACAAAGAAGCTACTATCTCAGAGTCAAGTCCATATTTAGCGCTAAATCTACGAAAAGCATCGGTATCCATAAAAGATTTAACACAATCAAACTTAGGTGTCATACCTGACTCCTTACCATCGTCGGAACCCCAATCTTCAGAGTTGCGTTTAATTCTTTCCAGTAAATCCCACTTGAATTCAGTAGTCTTCAGCATATAAGAACCAGCACATGATGTATCAAGCATGGTGCGATCATTGAGAGAAAGCCGAGCATAAAATTTTTGAATAATCATTTCTCTTGAGAGCTCATGATTGGGGCATGAATATAACATTGAATTAAGCCTCCCCCAAGCTTGAGCGATACTTTCTCCTTTGCAAGGCCAAAAATTATATATATATAATTACAATCACGATGAACAAGATGCATAGGATAGAACTTCTGGTGAAATTGCAATTTCAATCGTTTATAGTTCCAAGATCCCGTATCATCACATAGCCTTCACCATGTCAATGCATCTCCCTTCAAAGATAAAGGGAAGACCTTCCTATTAACAACATCATCGGGGATACCTGCAAGCTTAAATAATCCACAAACTTCATCCACATACATAAGGTGTAAATCAGGATGCAATGTTCCATCTCCTGCAAAGGGATTAGCAAGCAGTTTCTCTATCATACCCGAAGGAATTTCAAAGTTAACATTTTCAGTAGGTTCAGTAGGAGCAGCTCTTTGCTCTACCGGTCGGGGCGAAGATACCCGGAACAAGCCCCTCAAAGTATTAGTTTCCATAGTAGCAAGTGACAGAAAATTTCAGCACACTATATACATGTTTCCTTACCAAGTTCCACTCACCAAAGGCGCTTCACTCCCCGGAAACGGCGCCAGAAAAGAGTCTTGATGACCCGCAAGTATATGGGATCTATCGTAGTCCTTTCAATAAGTAAGAGTGTCTAACCCAATGAGGAGCAGAAGGAAATGACAAGCGGTTTTCAGTAAGGTATTCTCTGCAAGCACTGAAATTGTAGGTACCACATAGTTTTGTGATAAGATAATTTGTAACAAGTAACAAACAATGAAAGTAAATAAGGTGGATCAAGGTGGCGCAATCCTTTTTGTAGCAAAGGACAAGCCTGGACAAATTCTTATCATGAGAAAAGCGCTCCCGAGGACACATGGGAATTATCGTCAAGCTAGTTTCATCACGCTCATATGATTCGCGTTCGTTACTTTGATAATTTGATATGTGGGTGGACCGGTGCTTGGGTACTGCCCTTCCTTGGAAAAGCATCCCACTTATAATTAAGCCCTCTCACAAGCATCCATAACTCGAAAGAAGAATTAAGGTAATTCTAACCATAGCATGAAACATATGGATCCAAATCAGCCCCTTACGAAGCAACACATAAACTAGAGTTTAAGCTTCTGTCACTCTAGCAACCCATCATCTACTTATTACTTCCCAATGCCTTCCCCTAGGCCCAAATCATGGTGAAGTGTCATGTAGTCGATGTTCACATAACACCACTAGAGAAGAGACAACATACATGTCATCAAAATATCGAACGAATTCCAAATTCACATCACTACTAATAGCAGGACTTCACCCATGTCCTCAGGAACTAACGTAACTACTCACAAAGCATATTCATGTTCATGATCAGAGGAGTATTAATATGCATTAAGGATCTGAACATATGATCTTCCACCAAGTAAACCAATTAGCATCAACTACAAGGAGTAATCAACACTACTAGCAACCCACAGGTACCAATTTGTGGTTTTGGATACAAGATTGGATACAAGAGATGAACTAGGGTTTGAGAGGAGATGGTGCTGGTGAAGATGTTAATGGAGATTGACCCCCTCCCGATGAGAGGATCGTTGGTGATGACGATGGTGATGATTCCCCCCACACCCCCCCCCCCCCCGGAGGGAAGTTTTTCTGGCAGAACAGCTTCGTCGGAGCCCTAGATTGGTTCCGCCAAGGTTCCGCCTTGTGGCGGTGGAGTTTCGTCCTGTGAGCTTGCTTATGATTTTTTTCCAGGGTAAAAGCCTTCATATAGCAGAAGATGGGCACCAGAGGGCCACTGGGGGGCCCACGAGACAGGGGGCGTGCCTAGTAGGGGTGGGCGCGCCCCCCACCCTCGTGGCCAGGGTGTGGGCCCCCTCTGGTACTTTCTTTGCTTAATAATTCTTATTAATTCCAAAAATGACTTCCGTGGAGTTTCAGGACTTTTGGAGCTGTGTAGAATAGGTTTCCAATATTTGCTCCTTTATAGCCAGAATCCCAGCTGCCGGCATTCTCCCTCTTCATGATAAACCTTGTAAAATAAGAGAGAATAGCCATAAGTATTGTGACATAACGTGTAATAACAGACCATAATGCAATAAATATTGATATAAAAGCATGATGCAAAATGGACGTATCATTGGTGTAGGCATCATGGGAATGGAATTCTCGGATGAGCTACTTTCCAAATTGAGAGAAGGTACAATTACCTCTTCAAGTTCTACTTTCCTCCCACTCACTTCTTTCGAGAGGAACTCCTTCTCTAGAAAGGTTCCATTCTTGGCAAGAAAGATCTTGCCTTCGGATCTGTGGTAGAAGGTGCACCGAATTGTTTCCTTAGGGTATCCTATGAAGACACACTTCTCCGATTTGGGTTCGCGCTTATTAGGCTGAAGCCTTTTGACATGAGCATCGCATCCCCAAACTTTGAGAAACGACAGCTTAGGTTTATTGCCAAACCATAGTTCATACAGTGTCGTCTCAATGGATTTTGATGGTGCCCTATTTAACGTGAATGCAGCTGTCTCTAATGCATAACCCCAAAACGATAGTGTTAAATCGGTAAGAGACATCATAGATCGCACCATATCTAATAAAGTATGGTTACGATGTTCGGACACACCATTACGCTGTGGTGTTCCAGGTGGCGTGAGTTGTGAAACAATTCCTCATTGTTTTAAATGAAGGCCAAACTCGTAACTCAAATATTCACCTCCACTATTAGATCATAGAAACTTTATTTTCTTGTTACGATGATTCTCCACTTTACTCTGAAATTCTTTGAACTTCTCAAATGTTTCATACTTATGTTTCATTACGTAGATATACCCATATCTTCTCAAATCATCTGTGAAGGACAGAAAATAACGATACCATCCACGATCCTAAACACTCATCGGACCGCATACATTGGTATGTATTATTTCCAATAAGTCATTGGCTCGTTCTATTGTTCCGGAGAACGGAGTTTTAGTCATCTTGCCCATGAGGCACGGTTTGCAAGTATCAAATGATTCATAATCAAGTGATTCCAAAAGTCCATCTGCATGGAGTTTCTTCATGCGTTTTACACCAATATGACGTAAATGACAGTGCCACAAATATGTTGCACTATCATTATCAACTTTGCACCTTTTGGCATCAATATTATGCATATGTGTACCACTACGATCGTGATTCAACAGAAATAGACCACTCTTCATGGGTGCATGACCATAAAAGATATTACTCATATAAATAGAACAACCATTATTCTCTAATTTAAATGAATAACCATCTCGCACTAAACAAGATCCAGATATAATGTTCATGCTCAACACTGGCACCAAATAACAATTATTCAGGTCTAAAACTAATCCCGAAGGTAGATGTAGAGGTAGCGTGCCGACGGCGATCACATCGACCTTGAAACCATTCCCGACGCGCATCATCACCTCGTCCTTAGCCAATCTTCGTTTAATCTGTAGCCCTGTTTCGAGTTACAGATATGAGCAACCGAACCGGTATCAAATACCTAGGCACTACCACGAGAATTAGTAAGGTACATATCAATAACATGTATATCAAATATACCTTTTTCAAGTTACCATCCTTCTTATCCGTCAAATACCTGGGGCAGTTTCGCTTCCAGTGACCAGTCCCTTTGAAGTAGAAGCACTCAGTTTCAAGCTTACGTCCAGCTTTGTGTTTCTTCCCGGGAGTAGCAACTTGCTTGCCATTCTTCTTGAAGTTCCCCTTCCTTGCCCTTTTTCTTGAAACTAGTGGTCTTGTTAACCATCAACACTTGATGCTCCTTCTTGATTTCTACCTCCGCAGCTTTGAGGATTGCGAAGAGCTCAGGAATAGTCTTTTCCATCCCTTGCATATTATAGTTCATCACGAAGCCTTTATAGCTTGGTGGCGGTGATTTAAGAACTCTGTCAATGACACAATCATCTAGAAGATTAACTCCCAGCTGAGTCAAGTGATTATGATATCCAGGCATTCTGAGTATGTGTTCACTGACAGAACTGTTCTCCTCCATATTGCAGCTATAGAACTTGTTGGAGACTTCATATCTCTCAACTCGGGCATTTTCTTGAAATATTAACTTCAACTCCTGGAACATCTCATATGGTCCATGACATTGAAAATGTCTTTGAAGCCCCGATTCATAACGTCAGCATCTGCTCCTGCGGCAGGCCTTTCACCTAGCGGTGCATCAAGGACATAATTCTTCTATACAACAATGAGGATAATCCTCAAGTTACGGACCCAGTTCGTGTAGTTGCTACGATCATCTTTCAACTTAGCATTCTCTAGGAACGCATTAAATTTCAAGGGAACGGTAGCACGGGCCATTGATCTACAACATAGATATGCAAAAACTATCAGGACTAAGTTCAATTAATCATATTACTTAAGAACTCCCACTTAGATTGACATCCCTCAAGTCATCTAAATGATACGTGATCCAAATCAACTAAACCATGTCCGAACATCACGTGAGATGGAGTAGTCATCAATGGTGAACATCTCTATGTTGATCATATCTACTATATGATTCACGTTTGACCTTTTGGTCTCCAGTGTTCCAAGGCCATGTCTGTACATGCTAGGCTCGTCAAGTTTAACTCGAGTATTCTGCATGTGCAAAAGTGGCTTGCACCCGTTGTATGTGAACGTAGAGCCTATCACACCTGATCATCACGTGGTGTCTTGGCACGAAGATTTTGCAACATTGCATACTCGGGGCGAACACTTATACCTTGAAATTTAGTTAAGGGGTCATCTTATAATGCTACCACCGTACTAAGCAAAATAAGATGCATAAAGATAAACATCATATGCAATCAAAATATGTGACATGATATGGCCGTCATCATCTTGTGCTTTTGATCTCCATCTCCAAAGCAACGTCATGATCTCCATCGTCACCGGCTCGACACCTTGATCTCCATCGTAGCGTCGTGGTCGTCTCACCAACTATTGCTTCTACAACTATCGCTACCGCTTAGTGATAAAGTAAAGCAATTACATGGCGTTTGTATTTCATACAATAAAGCGACAACCATAAGGCTCCTACCAGTTGCCGATAACTTTTACAAAACATGATCATATCATACAATAACGTATATCACAACATGCCTTGACCATATCACATCAAAACATGCCCTGCAAAAACAAGTTAGACATCCTCTACTTTGTTGTTGCAAGTTTTACGTGGCTGCTACAGGCTTCTAGCAGGAACCATTCTTACCAACGGCACAAAACCACAACGGTGATTTATCAAGTTTGTTGTTTTAACCTTCAACAAGGACCGGTCGCAGTCAAATTCGATTCAACTAAAGTTGGAGAAACAAACACCCGTCAGCCACCTTTATGCAAAACTAGTTGCATGTCTATTGGTGGAACCGGTCTCATGAACGTGGTCATGTAAGGTTGGTCCGGGACACTTCATCCAACAATACCGCCGAATCAAAATAAGATATTAGTGGTAAGTAGTATGACGATCATCGCCCACAACTCTTTATGTTCTACTCATGCATATCATCTACATATATACTTGGCTCAGATGCCACTGTTGGGAAACGTAGCATGCAATTTCAAAAAAATTCCTACGTTCATGCACGTACCCTCGTATACCAAAGCAGAAGCGTTTTGTTAACGAGGTTGATGTAGTCGAACTTCTTCTCATTCCGACCGATCAAGCACTGAACGTACGGCACTTCTGAGTTCTACACACGTTCAGCTCGATGACGTCCCTCGAACTCTTGACCTAGCAAAGTGTTGAGGGAGAGTTGTGTCAGCATGACGGCATGGTGATGGTGATGGTGAAGTTATCCACGCAGGGCTTCACCTAAGCAGTACGTGAATATGACCGGGGGCGTAAATTGTGGAGGGGGCGCCGCACATTGCTAGGAATCAATATTATGTGTTCTAGGCGCCTCCCCCTTCATATATATAGGTGGGAGGGAGACAGGTGATGCCCCACAAGTATATGGGATCTATCGTAGTCCTTCCGATAAGTAAGAGTGTCGAACCCAACGAGGAGCAGAAGGAAATGACAAGCAGTTTTCAGTAAGGTATTCTCTACAAGCACTGAAATTATTGGTAACAGATAGTTTTGTGATAAGGTAATTCGTAATGGGTAACAAGTAACAAAAGTAAACAAGGTGCAGCAAGGTGGCCTAATTCTTTTTGTAGCAAAGGACAAGCCTGGACAAACTCTTATATAAAGCAAAGCGCTCCCGAGGACACATGGGAATTTCTGTCAAGCTAGTTTTCATCATGCTCATATGATTCGCGTTCGTTACTTTGATAATTTGATATGTGGGTGGACCGGTGCTTGGGTACTACCCTTCCTTGGAAAAGCATCCCACTTATAATTAAGCCCTCTCGCAAGCATCCGTAACTCGAAAGAAGAATTAAGGTAATCCTAACCATAGCATGAAACATATGGATCCAAATCAGCCCCTTACGAAGCAACACATAAACTAGAGTTTAAGCTTCTGTCACTCTAGCAACCCATCATCTACTTATTACTTACCAATGCCTTCCCGTAGGCTCAAATCATGGTGAAGTGTCATGTAGTCGATGTTCACATAACACCACTAGAGGAAAGACAACATACATCTCATCAAAATATCGAACGAATACCAAATTCACATGACTACTTATAACAAGACTTCTCCCATGTCCTCAGGAACAAATGTAACTACTCACAAATCATATTCATGTTCATAATCAGAGGGGTATTAATATGCATAAAGGATCTGAACATATGATCTTCCATAGAATAAACCAACTAGCATCAACTACAAGGAGTAATCAACACTACTGGCAACCCACAGGTACCAATGTGAGGTTTTGAGACAAAGATCAGATACAGGAGATGAACTAGAGTTTGAGAGGAGATGGTGCTAGTGAAGATGTTGATGGAGATTGACCCCGTCTGGATGAGAGGATCGATGGTCTTGACGATGGCTACGATTTCCCCCTCCCGGAGGGATGTTTCCCTGGCAGAATAGCTACGCCGTAGCCCTAGATTGGTTCCACCCAGGTTCCGCCTCGAGACGGCGGCACTTCATCCCGAAAGCTTCCTTATGATTTTTTTTCTAGGGCAAAAGACACCATATAGCAGAAGATGGGCATCAGGGGCCTGCCAGGTGGCCCACGAGGCAGGGGGCGCGCCCAGGGGGTAGGGCGCACCCTCCACCCTCGTGGCTCATGGGTGACCCCCCTCTGGTGCTTTCTTCGCCCAATATTTTTAATATATTCCAAAACTGACTTTCATGGAGTTTCAAGACTTTTGGAGTTGTGCAGAATAGGTCTCTAATATTTGCTCCTTTTCCAGTCCAAAATTCCAGCTGTCGGCATTCTCCCTCTTCGTGTAAACCTTATAAAATAAGAGAGAAAAGGCATTAGTATTGTGACATAATATGTAATAACAACCCATAATGCAATAAATATTGATATAAAAGCATGATGCAAAATGGACATATTAACTCCCCCAAGCTTAGACCTTGCTTGTCCTCAAGCGAAAGCCGATATCGAAAAATATGTCCACATGTTTAGAGATAGAGATGTCGATAAAATAAATACAGACATGAGGGCATCATGATCATTCTTAGAACAACAACATATATATTGTCATATGATTTATTATGCTTAAGTAACAATCTATTCACAATGTAAAGTATGAATCAGAAACTTCATTGAAAACTAGCAAACTATAATCTCAGTCATTGAAGCAATTGCAATTTATCATACATCGGAAAGAGTCAATATAAGAGCTTTTCAGCAAGTCCACATACTCAACTATCATTTAGTCTTTCACAACTGCTAACACTCACTCGATACTTATGGGTATGAAGTTTCAGTCGTACACAGAGAAAGATAGGGGCTTATAGTTTCGCATCCCAACCTTTTACCTCAAGGGTAATGTCAACAATAATACTTTATGAAAACCTACATCCTAGTGGATATGTCTATCAGGATCTTTCCAACATATAGTGCTTGCCAAAGGATAAAGTGTAAAAAGGAAAGGTGAAGATCACCATGACTCTTGTATAAGGGTAGAAGGTAAAATAAAAGATAGGCCCTTCGTAGAGGGAAGCAGAGGTTGTCATGCACTTTTATGGTTGGATGCACAAAATCTTAACACAAAAGAACGTCACTTATATTGCCACTTGTAATAGGGACCTTTATTATGCAGTCCGTCGCTTTTATTTCTTCCATATCACGAGCTCGTATAATGCTTATTTTCTCCACACTAATAGATCATACATATTTAGAGAGCAGTTTTTATTGCTTGCACCGATGACAACTTACTTGAAGGGTCTTACTCAATCCATAGGTATGTATGGTGGACTCTCATGGCAAAACTGGGTTTAGGGATGTTTGGAAGCATAAGTAGTATCTCTACTTGGTGCAAAGAATTTGGCTAGCATGAGGGGGAAAGGCAAGCTCAACATGTTGGATGATCCATGACAATATAACTTATTCGGATATAAGAAAACATAACCCATTACGATGTCTTCCTTGTCCAACATCATATTTTTAGCAAGTCATATTTTAATGAGTGCTCACAATCATAAAAGATGTCCAAGATAGTATATTTATATGTGAAAACCTCCCTTTCTTTATTACTTCCTATTAATTGCAACGATGACCAAAACTATGTTTGTCAACTCTCAACAACTTTTATTCATCATACTCTTTATATGTGAAGTCATTACTCTCCATAAGATCAATATGATCTTATTATTTATTTTTATTCTTTCTTTTATTCCCTTAAGATCATAGCAAGATATCAAAGCCCTCAACTCAAAACTAATCTTTATTATATATAGCCCACGGACTCGATTACAAAGATAGGGATCAACACAAAACTCAAAGCAAGATCAAACTAAAACTTTATTCTACTAGATCATTATATAACCTAAAGGATCAAACTAAGAAAAACGGTAAAGATAGAAGTGTGATGGTGATATGATACCGGGGCACCTCCCCCAAGCTTGGCAGTTGTCAAGGGGAGTGCCCATACCCACATATTTATGTCTCTTTCTTCGGAGGTGGTGATGATGGAGTTTTTGATGATGGGGCACATCGAGTGTAGGAGATGCTCCAACTTGAGGATAATGCCCTTGAGTGCGGTGATATCCTCTTGCAACAAAATATTTTTCACGCATGGGATACTTGTTTTGTATGTGAACTATTTCAATCATCTTGAAAGCTTCAATTTCAATAGAGGTGAGATGATTGTAGTAAGGTTGAAAGAAGCCTTCTTCTTCTACTGCCGAGACTTGTTCTTCTACGGCTTCCTTGATCTTGTCACCTTCCTTGATTTCCCCGATTTCTTCTTGCTTCATCCCTATCTTCATTAGCCAAGCATCGTCGCCCATGTTGTTGGAGGAGGGGGATGACATGATGCCTGACCTTGAGAGACTCTGGCAGAAAACAGCTCAAAAGAAAAATAGAGGATTTCGCCGTCGTACGGTGGTCAAAATCTTTGGGATATTATATAATGAATTTTTACCAACCAAAAGAAGTATCATGCAAGGAAACGGAGTCTGAAGGACACACGAGGTGTCCACGAGGCAGGGGGCGCGCCCAAGAGGGTAGGCGCGCCCTCCACCCTCGTGGATGCCTCGTGTCTCCTTCGGACTACTTCTTATTTTCCTAATTTTTTAAATACTCCAAAACGGAGTAAAATTGCTATTTGAGAAGTTTTGGAGTCGGTTTATATACTTACTGTACCACATACTGATGTCTACTACACAAACTTCTTCTGGTAGACGTTGTTGGGCCTGCAAGTGCACAGGTTTGTAGGACAGTAGCAAATTTCCCTCAAGTGGATGAACTATGGTTTATCAATCCGTGGGAGGCGTAGGATGAAGATGGTCTCTCTCAAACAACCCTGCAACCAAATAACAAAGAGTCTCTTGTGTCCCCAACACACCCAATACAACGGTAAATTGTATAGGTGCACTACTTTGGCGAAGAGATTGTGATACAAGTGCAATATGGATGGTAGATATAAGTTTTTGTAATCTGAAATAATAAAAACAGCAAGGTAACTAATGATAAAAGTGAGCGTAAACGGTATTGCAATGATAGGAAACAAGACATAGGGTTCATACTTTCACTAGTGCAAGTTCTCTCAACAATAATAACATAGATAGATCATATAGCAATCACTCAACATGCAACAAAGAGTCACTCCAAAGCCAGTAATAGCGGAGAACAAACGAAGAGATTATGGTAGGGTACGAAACCACCTCAAAATTATTCCTTCGAATCAATCTATTCAAGAGTTCGTACTAGAATAACACCTTAAGACACAAATCAACCAAAACCCTAATGTCACCTAGATACTCCATTGTCACCTCAAGTATTCGTGGGCATGATTATACGATATGCATCACACAATCTCAGATTCATCTATTCAACCAACACAAAGTACTTCAAAGAGTGCCCCAAAGTTTCTAACGGAGAGTCAAGACGAAAACGTGTGCCAACCCCTATGCATAGGTTCATGGGCAGAACCCGCAAGTTGATCACCAAAACATACATCAAGTGGCACGTGATATCCCATTGTCACCACAGATAAGCACGGCAAGACATACATCAAGTGTTCTCAAATCCTTAAAGACTCAATCCGATAAGATAACTTCAAGACAATTCATCACAAGAGAGTAGAGGGGGAGAAACATCATAAGATCCAACTATAATAGCAAAGCTCGTGATACATCAAGATCATGCCATAGAGAGAACACGAGAGAGAGAGAGAGAGATAAAACACATAGCTACTGGTACATACCCTCAGCCCCGAGGGTGAACTACTCCTTCCTCGTCATGGAGAGCGCCGGGATGATGAAGATGGCCACGGGTGATGGGTTCCCCCTCCGGCAGGGTGCCGGAACGGGCTCCCGAGAGGTTTTTGGTGCCTACAGAGGCTTGCGGCGGCAGAACTCCCGATCTAACTTGATATTCGATGGTTTTAGGGTATGTAGGCTTATATGGGCGAAAGAAGTCGGTCGGGGGAGCCTCGAGGGTAGGGCGCGCCCAGGGGGGTGGGGTTGCTCCCTGTCTCGTGGCTTCCTCAATGCTCTTCTGACGTGAACTCCAAGTCTCCCAGATCATATTCTTCCTAAAAATCACGCCCCCGAAGGTTTCATTCCGTTTGGACTCCGTTTGATATTCCTTTTCTTTGAAATACTGAAACAGGCAATAAAACAGCAATATGGGTTGGGCCTCCGGTTAGTAGGTTAGTCCCAAAAGTAATATAAAAGTGTATAATAAAGCCCATAATCATTCAAAACAGATAATAATATAGCATGAATGCTTCATAAATTATAGATACGTTGGAGACGTATCACATACATATTCCTTTTTAGAGTCGAAATGTTCTGGAAAATGTCCCTTATGTACTCCTCGGGGGCTACGGTGTTAATAACATTGGTTTCAACATTTATGGGATTACCTGAGATATAATGTTTGATTCTTTGACCGTTCACCACCTTCGGATTTGTGCCTTCGGCATTGTTGATTTTTATGGCACCGGAACGATAGACCTCCTCGATAACGTAAGGACCTTCCCATTTGGAGAGAAGTTTTCCTGCAAAAAATCTTAAACGAGAGTTGTATAGCAAAACATAATCACTTACATTAAACTCGCGCTTTTGTATCCTTTTGTCATGCCATCTTTTAACTTTTTCTTTAAACAATTTGGCATTCTCATAGGCCTGGGTTCTCCATTCATCAAGTGAGCTAATGTCAAATAACCTCTTCTCACCAGCAAGTTTGAAATCATAATTGAGCTCTTTAATTGCCCAGTATGCCTTATGTTCTAGTTCGAGAGGTAAGTGACATGCTTTTCCATAAACCATTTTATACGGAGACATACCCATAGGATTTTTATATGCAGTTCTATAGGCCCATAATGCATCATCTAGTTTCCTGGACCAATTCTTTCTAGATCTATTAACAGTCTTTTGCAAAATTAACTTAGTCTCTCTATTACTCAATTCTACTTGACCACTGGACCGAGGGTGGTATGGAGATGCAATTCTATGATTAACATCGTACTTAGCAAGCATTTTACAAAAAAAACATTTATAAAATGTGAACCACCATCAATCATTAAATATCTAGGGACTCTAAACCTCGAAAAATAACTTCTTTAAGCATCTTAATAGAAGTGTTATGATCAGCACTACTAGTTGGAATAGCTTCTACCCACTTAGTAACGTAATCAACAACAACTAAAATATGTGTATACCCATTAGAGGAAGGAAAAGGTCCCATATAATCAAAACCCCAAACATCAAATGGTTCAGTAACAAGTGAATAGTTCATAGGCATTTCTTGAAGTCTACTAATATTGCTAATTCTTTGGCATTCATCACAAGACAAGACAATCTTACGAGCATCTATGAAGAGAGTAGGCCAATAAAAACTAGATTGCAATACCTTATGTGCAGTTCTATCTCCAGCGTGGTGTCCTCCATAAGCCTCAGAGTGACACTTGCGTAGGATCTGTTCCTGTTCATGCTCAGGTACACAACTTCTAATAACACCATCTACTCCTTTATAAAGGTGTGGGTCATCCCAAAAGTAATGTCTTAAATTATAGAAAAACTTTTTCTTTTGCTGGTATGTGAGACTAGGAGGTATAAATTTAGCAACAATGTAATTAGCATAATCAACATTACCATGGAGCAGTACGAGAAGCATTTATGACAGCTAATTGCTCATCAGGGAAGCTATCATCAATAGGTAGTGGGTCATCAAGCACATTTTCTAACCTAGACAAGTAGTCTGCAACGGGGTTCTCAGCTCCCTTTCTATCAATAATATGCAAATAAAATTCTTGTAGCAAGAGAACCCATCTAATAAGTCTAGGTTTAGCATCTTTCTTTTCCATAAGGTATTGAATAGCAGCATGATCAATGTGAACAGTTACTTTGGAATCACAATATAAGGTCTGAACTTATCACAAGCGAACACAACTGCTAAAAATTCTTTTTCAGTAGTAGCATAATTTCTCTGGGCACTATCTAGAGTTTTACTAGCATATTGGATAAAATTTAATTTCTTATCAACTCTTTGTCCTAGGACAAAACCTACAGCATAATCACTAGCATCACACATAATTTCAAAGGGTAAATTCCAGTCAGGTGGCTGAACAATAGGTGCAAAAATCAAGGCACTCTTAAGTATTTCAAATGCTTCTACCCGATCATCATAAAAAACAAAAGGAACTTCTTTTTGTAATAAATTAGTCAGAGGCCTAGAAATTTTTGAGAAGTCTTTAATGAACCTCATATAAAAACCGACATGATCAAGGAAACTTCTTATACCTTTGATGTCCTTAGGACACGGCATCTTTTCAATAGCATCTACTTTAGCTTTATCAACTTCGATACTTTTTCAGAAATTTTATGCCCCAAGACAATAACTTCATTAACCATAAAGTGGCACTTCTCCCAATTCAAGACAAGATTATTTTGTTCACATCTCTGCAAGACTCGATCAAGGTTGCTTAAGCAATTGTCAAAAGAAGTTCCATACAAGGAGAAATCATCCATGAAAACCTCCTCAATCTTTTCACAAAAGTCAGAGAATATAGCAGTCATACATCTTTGAAAGGTAGCAGGTGTATTGTATAAACCAAAAGGCATGCGTCTATAAGCAAAGGTACCGAAAGGGCAAGTAAAAGTGGTCTTTTCCTGATCCTCTTTCGACATAGGTATTTGAGAGAAACCAGAATAACCGTCTAGAAAGCAAAAATGTGTATGTTTGGATAGTCTTTCAAGCATTTGATCAATAAAAGGTAGAGGGTAATGATCTTTTCTAGTAGCTTTATTTAATTTGCGGAAATCAGTTACCATTCTATAACTTGTAACAATTCTTTGTGGAATCAATTCATCCTTGTCATTAGGAACAACTATAAGACCTCCCTTCTTAGGGAAACAATGGACATGACTTACACACTGACTATCAGCAACAGGATAAATTATACCTACCTCTAGAAGCTTTAGTATTTCATTTCTTACCACTTCTTTCATCTTAGGATACAACCGTCATTGATGATCAACAACTGGTTTAGCATCCTTTTCCAGTTTTATTTTATGCTGGCATAGAGTGGGACTAATGCCCTTAAGATCATCAAGAGTATATCCAATAGCAGCACGATGCTTCTTCAGAGTTTTCAATAATTTCTCTTCTTCATGCTCTGAAAGGTTAGCACTAATAATAATAGGATATATCTTCTTTTCAGCAAGATAAGCATATTTCAAAGTATCAGGTAATTGTTTAAGCTCAAACACGGGATCACCCATGGGTGGTGGAGGATCCCCAAGGATTTCAACAGGCAATTTGTGTTTCAAAATAGGCCCCTATTTAAAGAATACTTCATCTATTTTCCTTCTTTCATTCATGAACATATCACTTTCATGGTATAGCAAATATTGTTCTAAAGGATCATTAGGAGGCATGGCAATAGAAGCAAGACAAATAATTTCATCTTTACTAGGAAATTCTTTATCATGGGGTAGTCTATGAAATTTAGCAAAATTAAAGTCATGAGACATATCCCCTAGACCAACAGTAACAATATCCTTTTCGCAGTCTATCTTAGCATTAACAGTATTCAAGAAACGTCTACCAAATATAATGGGACAAAAGTCATCTTGTGGGGAACCAAGAAAAAGAAAATCAGTAGGGTATTTAATTTTCCCACACAAGACTTCAACATCTCTAACAATCCCAATTGGTGAAATAGTGTCTCTATTAGAAATCTTAATAGTAACATCAATATCTTCTATCTCAGTAGGTGCAATATCATGCATAATTTTTTTGTATAAGGAATGAGGTATTGCACCCACACTAGCGCCCATATCACATAAACCATGATAACAATGATCTCCTATTTTAACAAAAACAATAGGCATACAACAACAGGTCTATGTTTATTTTTAGTATCAGGTCTAGCAATTCTAGCAGCTTCATCACAGAAGTAAATAACATGCCCATCATCGACCAAGAGATCTTTAACCATAGCAATACTAGGTTCAACTTTAATTTGGTCAGGAGGTGTAGGTGTTCTAGCATTACTCTTACAAACCACAGTTGAAGTTTTAGCATGATCCTTTATTCTAATAGGGAAAGGTAGTTTCTCAATATAAGCGGTAGGAATAATAGGATCAACATTATAAGTGATAGTCTTTTCTTCAACTTTAATAGGTTCTACTACTTTCACTTCAATGGGAGGATGATATTGAAACCACTTCTCCTTAGGGAGATCAACATGAGTAGCAAATAATTCACAAAAAGAAGCTACTATCTCAGAGTCAAGTCCATAGTTAGTGCTAAATTCATGAAAAGCATTGGTATCCATAAAAGATTTAACACAATCAAACTTAGGTGTTATACCTAACTCCTTACCTTCGTCGAGTTCCCAATCTTCAGAGTTGCATTTAATTCTTTCCAATAAATCCCATCTGAATTCAATAGTCTTCATCACAAAGGAACCAATACAAGAAGTATTGAGCATGGAGCGATTATTGAGAGAAAGCCGAGCATAAATTTTTTGAATAATAATTTCTCTTGAGAGTTCATGATTGGGGAAGGAATATAACATTGACTTAAGCCTCCCCCAATCTTGAGCGATACTTTCTCCTTCGCGAGGCCAAAAATTTTATATATAATTACAATCACAATGAACCAGATGCATATTATAAAACTTATGATGAAATTCCAATTTCAATCGATTGTAGTTCCATGATCCAATATCATCACATAGCCTAAACCATGTAGATGCCTTTCCCTTCAAAGATAAAGGGAAGACCTTCTTCTTGATAACATCCTCGGGCATACTTGCAAGCTTAAATAATCCACAAACTTCATCCACATAGATTAGGTGCATATCGGGATGTATTATTCCATCTCCTGTATAGGGATTAGCTAGCAGTTTCTCTATCATACCCGAAGGAATTTCAAAGTAAATATTTTCAGTAGGTTCAGTAGGTCGAGTAGCAACTCTTTGCTCTTCTGGTCAGGGTGAAGATACCCCGAACAAGCACCTCAAATGATTATTTTCCATAGTAATAAGTGACAGTAAATTTCAGCACACTATATAAATATTTCCTTACCAAATTCCACCTACCAAAGGTGCTTCACTCCCCGAAAACGGCGCCAGAAAAGAGTCTTGATGACCCACAAGTATAGGGGATCTATTGTAGTCCTTTCTATAAGTAAGTGTGTCAAACCCAACGAGGAGCAGAAGGAAATGAGAAGCGGTTTTCAGTAAGGTATTCTCTGCAAGCACTAATTATTGGTAACAGATAGTTTGTGATAAGGTAATTCCTAACGGGTAACAAGTAACAAAAGTAAACAAGGTGCAGCAAGGTGGCCCAATCCTTTTTGTAGAAAAGGACAAGCCTGGACAAACTCTTATATAAAGCAAAGCGCTCCCGAGGACACATGGGAATTTCTGTCAAGCTAGTTTTCATCGTGCTCATATGATTCGCGTTCGTTACTTTGATAATTTGATATGTGGGTGGAACGGTGCTTGGGTACTGCCCTTCCTTGGACAAGCATCCCACTTATTATTAACCCCTATCTCAAGCATCCGCAACTACGAAAGAAGAATTAAGGTAAACCTAACCATAGCATGACACATATGGATCCAGATCAGCCCCTTACGAAGCAACGCATAAACTAGGGTTTAAGCTTCTGTCACTCTAGCAACCCATCATCTACTTATTACTTCCCAATGCCTTCCCCTAGGCCCAAACCATGGTGAAGTGTCATGTAGTCGACATTCACATAACACCACTAGAGGAAAGACAACATACATCTCATCAAAATATCGAACAAATACCAAATTCGCATTATACTTATAACAAGACTTCTCCCATGTCCTCATGAACAAACGTAACTACTCACAAATCATATTCATGTTCATAATCAGAGGGGTATTAATATGCATATAGGATCTGAACATATGATCTTCCACCGAATAAACCAACTAGCATCAACTACAAGGAGTAATCAACACTACTAGCAACCCACAGGTACCAATCTAAGGTTTTGAGACAAAGATCGAATACAAGATATGAACTAGGGTTTGAGAGGAGATGGTGCTGGTGAAGGTGTTGATGGAGATTGACCCCCTCTCGATGAGAGGATCGATGGTGATGACGATGGCGACAATTTGCCCCTCCCGGAGGGATGTTTCCCCGGCAGAACAGCTCAGCCGGAGCCCTAGATTGGTTCCGCCCAGGTTCCGCCTCGAGATGGTGGCGCTTCGTCCCGAAAGCTTCCTTATGATTTTTTTCCAGGGCAAAAGACACCATATAGCTGAAGATGGGCATCGGGGCCTACTAGGTGGCCCACGAGGCAGGGGGAGCGCTTGGGGGATAGGGCGCGCCCTCCACCCTCGTGGCTGGTGGGTGGCCCCCCTCTGGTGCTTTCTTCGCCCAATATTTTTAACATATTCTAAAACTGACTTTTGTGGAGTTTCAGGTCTTTTGGAGTTGTGTAGAATCGGTCTCTAATATTTGCTCCTTTTCCAGCCCAGAATTCCAGCTGCCGGCATTCTCCCTCTTCGTGTAAACCTTATAAAATAAGATGGAAAAGGCATAAGTATTGTGACATAATGTGTTGTGTAGTGACCCGACCTCAAACGGTCAAGCCTTTGTGTATTTGTGCCATCCCCGGATCAGTATGCTGTCACACATAGTGCATCAATGTATATATCAAAGTGAATCACATGTATAAATAACATACAACTGATATATACCTCATAAGTCTCAGCGGAAACAAACAATTGGGTGTGGAGTCCCATCAACGCCATCGACAGGTTGAGTGTAGACCGTAATCCAACAAAGAAACTCACTCATCGTAGAAAATAATCCTGCAACATGATACGTTGCAGCTGTGTAGGTCAGTACATTGAATGTACCAGCAAGATCACAATATGAGAAATACAGATGATAAAACTATACTATATGCAATATGGCTTTGTGGCTCTGTATCTGAGTTTTGTTTTGCATAAAAGTTGGTTTTATTTTCCCTACATCAAAGGAATAACTAGAGTCTGTACTATGGAGTTTTCTGTCATGACATGGTTCCGCCAACCGATGTCCCATAGCCCAAAATCATCATAAGTTGCCCACAATTATGTTTCTGATCCAGTGTTGAGTGTTCTAAGATAGATCCAAGTCCAGATGCTCAAATTGTCCGTAACTGGGGACACGGCTAATCGATTAGGTTTAAACCCACTGCAGAGGTTTGTACACTTTACCCGCAAGATTCGATCCCTCTTTTTACGTTCTCGCACTTCAGAGTGTTTGAGAACAAGATGACCGAAACATAGTTTTCCAAAGAGTTCCCCTGACCACTGTCCGGTGCTCATCCAATCGTATCGTAGTTCTACATCTGCTAGCACCGTCCCATCCAGAATCACAACTAAGGTCAACAAAGCCAGAACCCATAATGACTTGCGGTTGGACAGGTAAGCTTCCGGGCATGAAGTATTCTTCCGTGTCTCTAAGTCTGGGTGAAGCTTTCCGCAATATGTCATGGCGCTTCTCCATGCATCCCGGCCATCCACTGGTTGCTCCAGGGTGCCCATCAACCGTCCTTCACCCAGTAGTGTGTATTGAATTCTTGTCTTGAGTCTTGAGGCCTTGAAGATGCAGTCCTTGCAGATGCCATCATGGAGTTGTCGTCATTGCCGTAGAGTCCTCCTTCTTCACACCACTCTCGTGTACTCATACCAAACCCCATGTACTATAGCATAGCATTAAAATAAATAATGTCCCGGGCTTGGTAACAGGGTGATGGGTTCCTACCTCATGCATACTACTCAACTACAAGAATTCAATATCACTACTGGGGGAATTGTTGTGAAGATGACACTAGATGCAATAAAAACATATGTCAGGACCCCGACTCAATGCCACATAGATCTAGCATGTAACACCTCATATCACTTTGCGGCCTCACGCACGGTATACCCACGGGTGTCGCCTTACCTTTGCCCGGAACCGTTTGCGCCTTTTGGCACACGTATATGATAGTGTCGCTAGCATCCATATGATAAGGAGCCCGGGCTGACATGGCTAGTCATAAACCCAAAGTGTCACAAACTTACAGGGACAGGCATCCATGACCCAGCATCGAACGTGTCGGTCATCAGCGAGTGAATCCAGGCTGTAGCACTAGGCTAGCAGGACTCCGGTGAACCGGGCTGTAGCAGGCTAACAGGACTCCGGTATTCATCGCGTGACATTTCCCCGAAGGGACAGACACAGGAACGAAGAAGGACACATGCCGGCCAGCCTAAGTGTTCCGGAGCAGTAGCAAGCTGCCATGGCTCAGTGGAAGCAGTAGGATACATTTCCCGGTAAGAGAGGCTACTAAGGATAAACAACTAGATAGTCGGATCCCACACATACCAAGCATTTCAATAACATACACACAATATGCTCGATATGTGCAAATACAACATGGCATCACAACATGACTCTACGACTCAAGTATTTTATTCAATAGGCTCCGAGGAGCGAGATATTACAAACATGGGTCTCACGACCCAACATTCAGAGCATACAAGTCAAAGCACAAACGGAAGCTTAACATGTCTGAGTACAGACATCTACAAATGAAAAAGGCTGAGAAGCCTGACTATCTACCAGATCCTGCCGAGGGCACAAGATCGTAGCTGAGGTAACAAGCTAAACGTTGAAGTCCACGCGGAACTACTAGCGAGACCGAAGTCTCTCTGCAAAAACATAAAATAGGCAAACGTGAGTACAAATGTACCCAGCAAGACTTACATCAGAACTAACTACATATGCATCATTATCAACAAAGGGGATGGTGGGGTTTAACTGCAGCAAGCCAGCTTTGACTCAGTGGCTATCCTAAACTACGACTGCAAGTAACTGTTTTGAGGTGGCGCACACGAGTCCACATATTCTCCATATCAATACACCACTATGGATCCGCTCCCGTCTCCCTACGAGAACGCCATCCATAGCACTCACGCTTATCTTGCGCATTATACAGTATCCACTTTCACTTGTCTATGAACTATTGTAGGCAACCCAGAAGTCCTTTACCGCGGACACAGCTATTCGAATAGATGATGTTAACCCTGCAGGGGTGTACTTCTTCACACACGCTCTCACCACTTACCGTCGTTTACACGACATGTACTCGGCAACCTTCAAGCGGAAGCCCAACGAGGGTGTCAGCCACGACCTACCTAAACACTCAAGTCTCTAGTCTAGGTTTATCGCCTATTCGGGTTCCATCCGCGAGGAGATCCGGCCGGAGTTTCGCTCACAGCCCCAAACGATGTGTGCAGGGTTCCCGAGACACCAAACGGGCGCCCGGTACACCGTGCCACGTGCCTACCGCATCACAGCCCACCCCTCTGGTCAGCGCTGTGCACGGCCTCCAGCATATTACAAACACCAGAAACTACTTGCAACTCCTGGACAGAGGACAAGGGTGATTAAGAAGCCGAGAGGGTCCATTGGTTTCGGGCCCAATGCGTGGTAGTAGCTGAATCATGGATCACAAACACAGAACTCAGTTCCTGAGGACGGCTGCAATGAGACAACCCACCATGTACTCCTACATGGTCTCTCACTGCTACCTTTACCAAATCGTGTTCACACTCTTTGCTCACACACACAGAAGGACATGTTCACACACCTCTGATTCATCCTCGATGAATCAGACCCGACTGAACTCTAAGCAGTAGCAGGCATGACAAACAAGCATGTATGAGTAGGCACAACAGGGCTCAAACAACTCCTACTCATGCTAGTGGGTTTCATCTATTTACTGTGGAATGACAGGTCATGCAAAGGATAAAGGGGTTCAACTACCGCAGCAAGTAGCAGATGAATCGTTGTTGTCCTAATGCAGTAAAAGAGAGCAGGAGCGAGAGAGTGGGATTGTATCGGAATGAACAAGGGGGTTTTGCTTGCCTGGCACTTCCGAAGATAATATAGCTCTTCATCAGTGTCATCGATCTCATGGTCGAAACCACGTTATCGAGAGGGAACAAATACCGGCAACAGAGAAGAAACACAATCAATGCAATGCACAATATGATGCATGATCATGACATGGTAAAATGAGTGTGTTGGGCTAATGCAACTACAACTAGATGGGTTTGAGCTATTTTGAACCAAAGATTCAAAGTTCAAACACATTTGTGATCTTAAATAGTGCTTTATCATGTTTTGCACTAAACAGCAGGTTAACTTGTTTAAACATGCATGAAACTGGTACAGATTGATAGATTGGATTTTTCTGATCATTTTTCATATATAAATTATTTCATTTGGAGTTACGGTTGAATTACTATGAATTTTAGAAGTTAGCACTATTTTCTGGAATTTCCTATAAAAGAATAAATCCAGAAAAGAGTTATTGCGTCAGCATGACATAGGTGTGACGTCAGCAGGTCAACTGGGTCGGCCAGGTCAAACCTGACCTGGGGGACCCACGTGTCAGTGCTTAGTTAACTAACTAAACAGAGTTAGTTAGTGTTAGGTTAAGCACTAATCTACGTTAATTAGCGTTACACTAACCTAACTGATAATTATTCAGGGTGGCCCACACGTCAGTGACCCAAGGTCAAACTTGGCCCACCCAGTCAACGGTCAGCGGGGTCAAACCCACCGGCAACTCGACGCCGGCGAGGCCCGAGACGGTGGCGCGGCTCGGAAAACGCCCACAGGGCACGAACGAGGCCGTTCTTGGGCTCGTTGGAGAGCCCTTGCAGGCGCGCGTCGATTGGTGGTCGAGGTCGGGCCTATGGTGGCGGAGCCGACGACGGCGAGCTCCAAGGCGGCGGCCGGAGTTCGGACAACGACGGGTTCGGCGCTACGGTGCATGGGAGGAGGGGCTGGTGGGCGCTACGAGCTCCTGGAAGTGCACTGAGTGCAGTGACGTGCTCGGTTTGGACGGAGGCGAACCAAAATGACGACGGCGACAAGTCCGGCGCCGGTGAGGTCTCGGTCTCCACGGAAACGGGGGCTACGATGAGCTAATGGACATGGGAGTAGGGGGATCGGTAGAGAAGCTCACGGCGAGTGCAGAGGTAGCCTTGGCGTGCTCGGGGAAGCACCGGAGCGAGCGGGGCGGCGAGAGGGATCTCCGGTGGCCGGCGGCCGGCGACGAAGATGATGAAGATGGCATCGATGCAGGGCCTCCGGCGAGGCGTGGCTGGACAGGGAGGACGAGGGAGGCGTGGCGATGCTCGTGGACATGTCGGGGAGGCGAGGGGAGCACGAAGGCTGCGTCTACGGCGTACGACGGCGGCGATGGTGTTCGGTGGCTGTGTGCGAGAGATACAGAGGAGGGGAGATGAGGAGTGGACAGGCCAGAGGGGGTCGGGGGGGGGGGGGTTGCGTGGCGTCTCCAGCCAGCCCCCAGCGTCGGCGGAAGCAGGAGGTGGCACGGGCGCGTGCCAGCGCGCCGCGGCCACGCGCCTCTCGTCCTTCTGGCGAGAGGTTGGTGGTGACTGGCAGTGGTGGTGGGCTGGGCCAGCTCCTGGTCCGGCCAGCTGCAGTGCTGGGCCGCACAGGTAAGCCAGGTGAGTTTGCTCTCTCTCCCTTTTATTTCTGTTTTCTATTTTTCTGCAACTTTGTGACTTTATTAAAAATACTTAAACAGATCCAAAAATCAAGAAACTAATCATGGCTACTGTTTAGAATACATCCAACAGTAAACATTTTAGTTTATGATTATTTGAGCATTTAAAATATTTTATAGTATTTAAATGCCCAAATGCAAATAGAGTATGATTTAATTCAGAGCCCAAAATGTCCTGCAAAAATATAAATCATTTTTGGTAGATGCTTTCACCTCAAACCAGAAATGTTGAACATTTTTAGAGGGCATTTTGAGTTTAATGAAAAAGATTTTATTTTGACCCTAGTTGAATTCATTTGGTGCTAGTGTTTAAGCATCCCTATTTCAAGTTTCTTTAAATTTAAACATGATGCATAGATGCTTATGCAGAGACAAGCAAGGCCTGAACTGGGGATGTGACAACTCACCCCCACTAAACAGGAATCTCGTCCCAAGATTCAAGACGTGAGGTAAGAAGACAAGGGGACACTAAGCCAGCTCAAACTTCACGATCCAATTGTCCTTCTCGAGGATGCTGATTCATTGCTTCAAATCGATCTTGACGTCTTTGCTTTTGAGATCTTCATTCAACATGATGACAAGAAGAAAGGGAAAACTCTAGAAGGATCGATCTCCTCGAAGATCGAACAACTTAGGATCAACTCATGGATTGAGACATGGAAACATCTCTCAAGCTGAGACATGAAGCACGCATCTAGAGGAATGAAATGGAACAGACGACGGAGGTTCACTAGGTAGACAACAAATTCACGCTTAAGAAGGTGGTGAGTGGTTGTCAACGTAGCAAGGAGTTGAGTTGCCATGATACCATAGCAATGCACCTTAGGGAAGGTGACTCGTAGAAATATCCCCTTAAGTGGCAAAAAGAATTACCTTCGATTCAGAGATCATTGAAACTCTTTATACCAGCCTAAGGCAAAACACAATCAAACATTTGAAGGAGTCCGAAAGAATGACATTCTCGGGCCAGAATGGATGATGTGGATTACCTTGTTGAAGACAACACAAAGGATGATTTTGCTTATCATCGGAAATGGATGGGACCCAAGATAGGATGGCACAATGATGGTGCAAGCTGGAAACAAAACACAAATGCTGGGAATGATTCTAGTAACTGGGGAGAAACCCAACAGCAGAGAGTGATTCCACTATTGGAATGGTTATAGCATAACCGAGGAAACTGACAGCAATCCCGTTTAGTGCCGATGGTAACACCTAGCGCTTGTGCGTGCTCTCAAGAACTTGAACATCTCCATATTCATCAAGGTTTACCAATATCCGTGTCAAGGATCCTGGCAACACAACATACCACCAAGATGACTAGTGATGGACGATGCAGATGCAAAGAAAGATAACCTTCTCAGATTTTACCTTAGCGAGGCCAAGGAAGCAAAATCTAGATGATCGACCGAGAGACATTTAGCACTCCGCTTCTAATGTTCTCCTTGATGTACTAGTGTATCCCATTCATTGAGATGGTCTGGCATCTAGAACATCAAGTAAAGGTCGGACTTCGGAAACACAAAAATCATAAGGCACAGCTAGGGAGTAAATCCTACGAAGTCCTTATGGGGAGGTGGCCAACTTTCTCAATCAAGATACTACAATAATGGGTCTTCTGGCTGGGTGTGTTGGCCACGACATCCACTTTACCGGGTTATAGAGGGACCAATATTGTAGTTCTTGGGAAACGTTCCAACCATCAAGTCTGCCTGAGATTCAGATCTGGTTGGTGTCAGAATATTCCAGACTCATCAAGTCTAGAAAGAAAAATTAAAGTTTGCAACGCAATTCGACAAGATGACGTTGCGAGATTCTCGGGGAATGAGCTACGATAGCAAGCTCCAAAACATGAGCTGGTTCTGCTACAAACCTATGAACACGCTGTCAAGACAAGCATGACCACGTGGTAGTCTTATAATAAAACACTACCGAGTTCAGGTGAGGAACCATCATCGAGGATATCAGAGTCCTTACATAAGTCTAGCTCTTAAGAAGGAACTTCTTCTCCTTGAACAAATCAATCAGTGGCTTGGTGTGCTAGGAAACTCATATAGAATGGAGGCGGCCAACCTATCAAACCATAGAGTACTTCACACATGCGTGACTAACTTGGGATGATTCCAAAGAGGCAACATTGACTTTATCGAATTCACGGTGGCAACTTGCATCAAATGCACATGAATTGTAGGAAGTCACTTCTTCCATCCAGGCATATGCTTCATGAGTTAGCACGAAGAAATGCTTTCAAAAGTTTCCAATACTAGCTTAATGTTCAACAAGATTATGGAGAAGATAAGGATGTTGTCGATGGGCTCAACAACAATTCATCCGGTTTCCATATAAATGGAATTCCACAATTATGTGAACACGGTGATAGCATTGGTCAGAACAAAAGATATGATGGTGTATGCTCGAGGAAAATCCACGAGTAAGACAACATTACGAACATCGTTGGTTCTGATTTGATTTGAGAATAGCCCACACTCAAATCAAAGTTTTGGCAAGACAATGGCTCCAACAACTGGTCTCAAGGATCAATTGATGAGGATATCATCTTTCTTCAACACACACACAAGATATCCCTTAACATGAACTAGGTCAGGCAACTTTATCTCCCAACTCTCCAAGTTGTTGTTCTGCTTACCCAGCTAGCTCAGGGATACTCGATATAGATCCTTGGAGAAGGGGTGGTTACAAGAAACCAACTTGATCACGAACTCAACATAGCGGTCAGGTGACAACCTGGTAATACTTCCGAGAAGATATTCGGAACATCACGAACCACCGATAGGTTATTAAGCTCGAGAACAATCTTGCTTTTCAGGGCAAGACGATATTATCAAATAAGCAAGGGACCGAAAAATCCGAACTCATTGATCGAAGAGTGCACCAGAAATAAGGACTAGGTAGCACAATCAACCTTAGGATGAAGATTTAATAACCAACTCACTAAGAATGAGAATGTTGTCCATTTATCTACCAAGCAACAAAGTTGCTAGGAGTATAGATTTCACACATCACGACTCACTTGTCGGCATTCCGGTTGCGACAACACGGAACCGAGGAATGAGTAATGATGGCGAGAAGTATCACTGCGTCAAGAATTCACAAGAGCTGGTGTAGTTCTCGTAACATTCCTGACATAAAGTGGGTAATACTTCAGGGTAGAACAGAACAAAAGCTGGATTGGCATTTTGATCTGCGGAGCACAACTACTTTGACCCAATCCTGGAAATGGATGAGGTTCTGGAGTTTGTTTCTCCTAGTCATTCCAGAATAAACTGGCTTGACGGACCTCAGAAGTAAAAGGCATCGATGAACACGAATGCACGACTACTTCTGACTATCAATCGATAAATGAAGGTCAGGATACATCTAAGGGGGGACAACTCAAAGGAACATATGATTTTCTGAGTTGTGGATGCATGGATTACAATGTCGAATGAGTTCAACATATTTCTTCCGTACAATTCATGCAGAGAGGTAGGACTGGCAGAGTCACGATATAGAATGGAGAACTCTTCAAGAGCACTCTTTTTGTGATCTTTTGATCCAACAAACTCCTGCCATAAGTGGTTCATAGTATTTGGAAGAACGATATACCACAAACCTCAAGAACTATCACAAAGGTTACTAATAACCTAAAGGTACGAGCAACACTATCAACACGAGGTAAGTAGGGTGAATCTTGGGTCAAGAACCCAGGAATAGAATACCTACTACTAAGTGGCATCACGGGATGCTTTTGAGAATAAAGGCCAGAATCATCACACTGGGACACAAATCATGGCTAGATTACTAGATGATCCCCTAAGACATCTAGGGTCATAATAATAACTCCAACATATATGTTAAGGCAACAGAGTACCTCAACTCACCGATTAGTGTGGTTAATCTGGCCCAAAGGAACATCGGAACGGGAGGAAGGGATTTTGCAAATGCATCAAACTATTTAGAAACCTGGGATGACTCGGATAGCATAACGACTGTAAATGCTCAAAAGAATTTGAGACATACTGCAAAAATGGTGGCATGACCACTCAACATCACAAAATCAAGGTTCTGAGACCAGCTATGAACATACAGAAGTAGTAAAATCTGAACTGAGATTTGAAACTATCAATTCTACAAGTCTATGGATTAGTAACACGTCATCCTGATAGATAGATGAGAAGGCCTAGTTGTTAATCCCCGTAGAAGAGAAGAGGGTGACTCAGATCAGAAGGCCATGAGGTATAAGGAGTAAAAAGAGCCTTACGTTCCATCCCACAATCAATTTCCTTACATAACTAAAGCATTTCTAGACACAACTTCGACCAGTTTGGCTTGGTAATCCTACAGGCAGTCAAGCTCTGATACCAAAGTTGTCAGGACCCCGACTCAATGCCACATAGATCTAGCATGTAACACCTCATATCACTTTGCGGCCTCACGCATGGTATCCCCACGGGTGTCGCCTTACCTTTGCCCGGGACCGTTTGCGCCTTTTGGCACACATATATGATAGTGTCGCTAGCATCCATATGATAAGGAGCCCGGGCTGACATGGCTAGTCGTAAACCCAAAGTGGCACAAACTTACAGGGACAGGAATCCATGACCCAGCATCGAACGTATCGGTCATCAGCGAGTGAATCCAGGCTATAGCACTGGGCTAGCAGGACTCCGGTGAACCGGGCTGTAGCGGGCTAACAGGACTCCGGTATTCATCGCGTGACATTTCCCCGAAGGGACAGACACAGGAACGAAGAAGGACACATGCCGGCCAGCCTAAGTGTTCTGGAGCAGTAGCAAGCTACCATGGCTCAGTGGAAGCACTAGGAGACATTTCCCGGTAAGAGAGGCTACAAAGGATAAGCAACTAGATAGTCAGATCCCACACATACCAAACATTTCAATAACATACACACAATATGCTCGATATGTGCAAATACAACATGGCATCACAACATGACTCTACGACTCAAGTATTTTATTCAATAGGCTCCGAGGAGCGAGATATTACAAACATGGGTCTCACGACCCAACATTCAGAGCATACAAGTCAAAGCACAAACGGAAGCTTAACATGTCTGAGTACAGACATCTACAAATGAAAAAGGCTGAGAAGCCTGACTATCTACCAGATCCTGCCGAGGGCACAAGATTGTAGCTGAGGTAACAAGCTAAACGTCGAAGTCCATGCGGAACTACTAGCGAGACCGAAGTCTCTCTGCAAAAACATAAAATAGGCAAACGTGAGTACAAATGTACCCAGCAAGACTTACATCAGAACTAACTACATATGCATCATTATCAACAAAGGGGATGGTGGGGTTTAACTGCAGCAAGCCAGCTTTGACTCAGTGGCTATCCTAAACTACGACTGCAAGTAACTGTTTTGAGGTGGCGCACACGAGTCCACATATTCTCCATATCAATACACCACTATGGATCCGCTCCCGTCTCCCTACGAGAACGCCATCCATAGCACTCACGCTTATCTTGCGCATTATACAGTATCCACTTTCACTTGTCTATGAACTATTGTAGGCAACCCAGAAGTCCTTTACCGCGGACACAGCTATTCGAATAGATGATGTTAACCCTGCAGGGGTGTACTTCTTCACACACGCTCTCACCACTTACCGTCGTTTACACGACATGTACTCGGCAACCTTCAAGCGGAAGCCCAACGAGGGTGTCAGCCACGACCTACCTAAACACTCAAGTCTCTAGTCTAGGTTTATCGCCTATTCGGGTTCCATCCGCGAGGAGATCCGGTCGGAGTTTCGCTCACAGCCCCAAACGATGTGTGCAGGGTTCCCGAGACACCAAACGGGCGCCCGGTACACCGTGCCACGTGCCTACCGCATCATAGCCCACCCCTCTGGTCAGCGCTGCGCACGGCCTCCAGCATATTACAAACACCAAAAACTACTTGCAACTCCTGGACAGAGGACAAGGGTGATTAAGAAGCCGAGAGGGTCCATTGGTTTCGGGCCCAATGCGTGGTAGTAGCTGAATCATGGATCACAAACACAGAACTCAGTTCCTGAGGACGGCTGCAATGAGACAACCCACCATGTACTCCTACATGGCCTCTCACCGCTACCTTTACCAAATCGTGTTCACACTCTTTGCTCACACACACAGAAGGACATGTTCACACACCTCTGATTCATCCTCGATGAATCAGACCCGACTGAACTCTAAGCAGTAGCAGGCATGACAAACAAGCATGTATGAGTAGGCACAACAGGGCTCAAACAACTCCTACTCATGCTAGTGGGTTTCATCTATTTACTGTGGAATGACAGGTCATGCAAAGGATAAAGGGGTTCAACTACCGCAGCAAGTAGCAGATGAATCGTTGTTGTCCTAATGCAGTAAAAGAGAGCAGGAGCGAGAGCGTGGGATTGTATCGGAATGAACAAGGGGGTTTTGCTTGCCTGGCACTTCCGAAGATAATATAGCTCTTCATCAGTGTCATCGATCTCATCGTCAAAACCACGTCTATCGAGAGGGAACAAATACCGGCAACAGAGAAGAAACACAATCAATGCAATGCACAATATGATGCATGATCATGACATGGTAAAATGAGTGTGTTGGGCTAATGCAACTACAACTAGATGGGTTTGAGCTATTTTGAACCAAAGATTCAAAGTTCAAACACATTTGTGATCTTAAATAGTGCTTTATCATGTTTTGCACTAAACAACAGGTTAACTTGTTTAAACATGCATGAAACTGGTACAGATGGATAGATTGGATTTTTCTGATCATTTTTCATATATAAATTATTTCATTTGGAGTTACGGTTGAATTACTATGAATTTTAGAAGTTAGCACTATTTTCTGGAATTTCCTGTAAAAAAATAAATCCAGAAAAGAGTTATTGCGTCAGCATGACATAGGTGTGACGTCAGTAGGTCAACTGGGTCGGCCAGGTCAAACCTGACCTGGGGGACCCACGTGTCAGTGGTTAGTTAACTAACTAAAAAAAGTTAGTTAGTGTTAGGTTAAGCACTAATCTACGTTAATTAGCATTACACTAACCTAACTGATAATTAGTCAGGGTGGCCCACATGTCAGTGACCCAGGGTCAAACTGGGCCCACCCAGTCAATGGTCAGCGGGGTCAAACCCACCGGCGACTCGATGCCGGCGAGGCCCGAGACGGTGGCGCGGCTCGGAAAACGCCCACAGGGCACGGACGAGGCCGTTCTTGGGCTCATTGGAGAGCCCTTGCAGGCACGCGTCGATTGGTGGTCGAGGTCGGGCCTATGGTGGCCGGAGCCGACAACGGCGAGCTCCAAGGTGGCGGCCAGAGTTCGGACAACGACGGGTTCGGCGCTACGGTGCATGGGAGGAGGGGCTGGTGGGTGCTACGGGCTCCTGGAAGTGCACTGAGTGCAGTGACGTGCTCGGTTTGGACGGAGGCGAACCAAAACGACAACGGCGACAAGTTCGGCGCCGGTGAGGTCTCGGTCTCCACGGAAACAAGGGCTACGATGAGCTAATGGACATGGCAGTAGGGGGATCGGTAGAGAAGCTCACGGCGAGTGCAGAGGTGGCCTTGGCGTGCTCGGGGAAGCACCGGAGCGAGCGGGGCGACGAGAGGGATCTCCGGCGGCCGGCGGCCGGCGACGAAGATGATGAAGATGGCATCGATGCAGGGCCTCCGGCGAGGCGTGGCTGGACAGGGAGGACGAGGGAGGCGTGGCGATGCTCGTGGACACGTCGGGGAGGCGAGGGGAGCATGAAGGCTGCGTCTACGCCGTACGGCGACGGCGATGGTGTTCGGTGGCTGCGTGCGAGAGAGACAGAGGAGGGGAGAGGAGGAGTGGACAGGCCAGAGGGGGTCGGGGTGGGGGGGTTGCGTGGCGTCTCCAGCCCGCCCCCAGCATCGGCGGAAGCAGGAGGTGGCACGGGCGCGTGCCAGGGCGCCGCGGCCACGCGCCTCTCGTCCTTCTGGCGAGAGGTTGGTGGCGACTGGCAGCGGTGGTGGGCTGGGCCAGCTCCTGGGCCAGCCAGCTGCAGTGCTGGGCCGCACAGGTAAGCCAGGTGAGTTTGCTCTCTCTCCCTTTTATTTCTGTTTTCTATTTTTCTGCAACTTTGTGACTTTACTAAAAATACTTAAACAGATCCAAAAATCAAGAAACTAATCATGGCTACTGTTTAGAATACATCCAACAGTAAACATTTTAGTTTATGATTATTTGAGCATTTAAAATATTTTATAGTATTTAAATGCCCAAATGCAAATAGAGTATGATTTAATTCAGAGCCCAAAATGTCCTGCAAAAATATAAATCATATTTGGTAGATGCTTTCACCTCAAACCAGAAATGTTGAACATTTTTAGAGGGCATTTTGAGTTTAATGAAAAAGATTTTATTTTGACCCTAGTTGAATTCATTTGGTGCTAGGGTTTAAGCATCCCTATTTCAAGTTTCTTTAAATTTAAACATGATGCATAGATGCTTATGCAGAGACAAGCAAGGCCTGAACTGGGGATGTGACAACATAGGTATGAAAAGCATGGTCAAAGTGAACTTGCCTGGTATTACTTGATGGAGATAATAACGCTCTCACAAAACTTCATAGAACTATTCGTCACTCTCCAAAGAAAAAATTTATACAAGTCAAACATAGCATTCACATAAGCACTCATTCTAGCAAGCAACTTCTAGAAATCAAAATAACAATTAAATCAACAAACAAATCTCAATACAAAACTCAAACAAAATCCAAGGAAGCTTCAAATAAAACTAGAAAGAAAAACAACTAACGAAGATCTATGACTTTGCTACAAACATCTAATATAGTTTTGCCCTAAGTAAAAACTTAACAACAATTAATAAACTAAACTAATAAATTAACAGAAAATAAAAAGTAAAACAACTAAGTTAACAGAAAGTATTTTTCATAAAAAATTTATTTTGCAAAAAGAAACAAATGAAAAGCTTTTATAAAAAACTAACGATGACCTATCCAAGTTTTCATACAAAACTAAATAAAATAAAATTTTAAAATAAGAATAAAATGTTCTACTATTAAATAACAGAAACAAAACTAAATTTGCCAAAACTGATAAAAAGAAATAATTTTAAAACAACTAAAACTATAAAGAAAAGAGTAAAACAAAACTAGAACTAAAACAATACTATTTTTGCCTAAAACCCTAATTTAAAAATAAACTAAAAATAAATGAATATATGCTACTAGATAGGAAAAACAATAACAAAACAGTAGCAAAAAGAATCAATCAAAAATCTTTTATAAAACTCAAAATATGACCAAATTAGTGATTTGAACAAATTTATCAAATTCAAATTTAAACTACTCAAATTTGAAATCCAATTGCACAAACAGAAACTTCAACAAATTTTGAATCTAATGCAGAAGGAATCACTCAATTTGGACTTAAAACCTAAAAGATATCAACAATCTAAAAACAGAACTATTCTATTTTAAAAACACAAACAAACAAAAAAACAGACGGGCGCTGTTGGGCCTGGGAGTGCGATCTGCAACTATCTAACGCTCAGGCATAAAATAAAGAAAACGTATACGGGCTAATAATTAAACCGACTAGCTAAACCTACTAGACCTAAACCGTAAACAAATAAACCAAACGATCTAAACCGTAAACTAAACCGAAGAAAACCAATTTAATAAGAATAAACATAACCTTTCGTTTTCGATCTAATCTAAGGCGTTGAAATTAGATCAGACGGTCGATGGCTTACCGTGGCGGCGAGGCGAAGATGACGGCGGGGTCAGCTCCTGTGGTCGATGGTGGCGACGTCTCCGATGATTGCCGGTGGCGGCGGAGGGGTTGGGCGGACGCGACGGAGAAAGGCGAGTCCCGGGGTGGTCTCTGCGCGGCTCGGGGACGTCGGGACGAGGCGAGGTGGTGACGGTGGTGCTCATGTGCTTCGGCGACCTGGGAGAGCTCGAGGGTGGTACTCCTGTGGTCGGGGCGACGGCGGAGCGACGGGCGAACTCGGTGGGGCGATAGGGTTCCGGTGGTGCGGGAGTCCCCCCTGGGGGTGGTCAGAGGCGGGTGGGGCGGCGTTGGAGAAGCTCCTGTGAGCTACGCACTCTGGCGAGATCGATCGAGCTTGGGCTCGTCTCTGTAGATGGAAAGGAGGGACAAAATTATGTCACCGAGGTGAAAAAGGACGGGAGGAAACAACGGCGGGAAAACGGAAACATGGGGTTGCTCACCGGAGTGAAATTTCATCGATGAATGGCGGTGGCTCGGACGAGATGCGAACAAGGTGTGCGAGGGGTTTAGGGGGTTTCGGTCTCGAGGTTTAAAGGGAATCAAGAGAGGAGGGTGTGGGGATTATATAGGGCGTAGGTGTGCGCAAGAGGAAAGCTCGGGAGCGCGATCCCGAGAAGATCGGAATTCGGCAGCGGAGCGGGCGCGACCTGGCTTGGCATTACGTGGAGAGGAAGAAGAAGAGGGATGGGGTCCAGGGGTCAGTGGGAGAGGGCATGAGATTGCGCAGCGGGCAGCCGAGGCGAAGCGCTTCGGCGCGGGGAGGTGGCCGTGGGCCAATTCGGCCAGATGGGCCACCCGATGCGCGCTACTGACGCTGACGGCTGTTGGGCTTTGGCCTTTTTTGAACCGAGAGAAAACAGAAGAAAACAAAATGAAATAAAAACTTTATATAGGCATATGGTATATCAAAATTTTAGAAAAACAAATCCTAAAACACGAACATATTTTCAGGGGCAAATAAATTCCACAAAAAAATTTAAATAAAGCAAACTATGCTACTATTGCAATAAAACCCAATAAAAATCATTTTTAAAATACTAAAATGATTTCAAATTTATTTTTCTCCATTTTTCTACTATAGGGAATCATTTTACCCTATTTTCCATGTATTTTATTGTTGGAGAAAAATAATTTAAATAAAACCCAAATAACTCCAAAACTAAAGGGGGTTTCAAAATACTTCCAAATGACTTTCAATTTGTTTCTTTTTAACTTCCAACTCATATTTCATATAATTGAAGAAGTCATTTTATCTTGTCTCATGAAAATCATTGAGTTGCATAAAGTTTCGAATTTGAAATATTTTCTGATGGAATTCAAATCTTTTAAAACCCTTTTCATTTCAAATGGAAGAAGTCATATCATCTTAACTCTTGGGTTTTGTGATGAAATGAGTTTGAATTCATGGACATCAAATTGCAAAGATGAAAGTTTTGGGAAAGTCCTTTTATTCCCTCTCATTCAACATTCAAAAAGTTTCAAATTCCACTCACTTTTAAGTCAATCAATCAAACAAACAAAAATCAATCAAAACTATTTATTTATTATAACATTCCAAAATTTAGAATTTTGGGATGTTACATGTATTAACAGCCCATAATGCAATAAATATTGATATAAAAGCCTGATGCAAAATGGATGTATCAAGGGGGCAGCCAAGGGGGTGCCCAAGTAGGAGGAATCCTACTTGGGGCCCTATTCCTATTCGGCCCCTCCCTTACCATAGTTCCCGAAGGGGGAAGGAAGGAGGAGGGGGAGAGAAGGAAGGGGGAGGCCGAATCCCTCCCCTTCCTTGCTCTATTCTCCTCTTTCCTTCCACCCCCTATTTCAGCCTACATGGGGCGCACCAGCCCCTTAGGGGCTAGTCTGTCCCACTCTTGGCCCATTAGGCCCATGTAGTTGTCGGGGGGGATGCCTGGAAACCCTTCGGTGACCAGATACATACCCGGTAACCCAAGAACACTTCCGGTATCCAAATACTATTGAACTATATATCAATCTTTGCATCTTGACTATTTCAAGACTCTTTGTCATGTTCGTGATCTCATCCAGGACTCTGAACAACATTTGGTCACCAAATCACATAACTCATATAATCACATAACTCGTCATGTCCGTGATCTCATCTCGGACTTCAAACAACATTCGATAACCAAATCATATAACTCATATAACACTATATCGTCAATGATTGTTAAGCGTGCGGACCCTACGGGTTTGAGAACTATGTAGACATGACCGAGACACCTCTCCGGTCAATAACCAATAGAGGAACATGGATGCTCATACTGGCTTCCTTATATTCTATGAAGATCTTTATTGGTCGAACCGTTATGATAACATACGTTATTCCCTTTGTCATCGGTATGTTACTTGCCCGAGATTCGATCGTCGGTATCTTCATACTTAGTTCAATCTCGTTACCGGCAAGTCTCTTTACTCATTCTGTAATGCATCATCCCAGAACTAACTCATTGGTCACATTGCTTGCAAGGCTTCTTATGATGTGCATTACCAAGAGGGCCCAGAGATACCTCTCCGATACTCGGAGTGACCAATTGTAATCTCGATCTATGCCAACCGAACAAACACCTTTGGAGATACCTGTAGAGCATCTTTATAATGACCTAGTTACGTTGTGATGTGTGATAGCACAGAAGGCATTCCTCCGGTATCCGGGAGTTGCAAATCTCATAGTCGGAGGAATATGTATTTGACATGAAGGAAGCGGTAGCAATAAAATGAACGATCATTATGCTAAGCTAACGGATGGGTCTTGTCCATCACATCATTCTCCCAATGATGTGATCCCATTAATCATATTACAACACATGTCTAGGGCTAGGAAACTTAACCATCTTTGATTAACGAGCTAGTCAAGTAGAGGCATACTAGGGACACAGTGTTTTATCTATGTATCCACACAGGTATCAAGTTTCCGGTTAATACAATTCTGGCATGAATAATAAACATTTATCATGAATAAGAAAATATAAAATAACAAGTTTGTTATTGCCTCTAGGGAATATTTCCTTCAGAAATATCATCCCCCTATTAAAGAAAATATTTTTGGAACCCATTATAGTTAAAGATGAAACTATCATTTACAATGTTGATCCAGTTGTGCCTACTTCTTATAGTGAGAAACCTCCTTTCCCTGTTAGGATTAAGAAACATGCTAAAGTTTCAACTATGGTTAACAAAAGTAATATTAGAGAACCTAGACCCTGTGAACAAATTAAAGTTGAACCTAATATTGCTGTGGTTAAAGATCTCTTGGTCTATAATATTCATGGGTATGTTATTTACTTCTATGATGAAGCTACTAGAATTGCTAAGCTCTTGGTTCTCCATAAGATTATTTTTGTCCCATTATTTTTGGTAGACCTTTCCTTAATATAGTTAATATTAAGATTGATTGCAATAGGGATATGGTCAGTGTTAATTTTGGTGATGTGTCTCATGAGTTTTATTTTTCCAAGTTTCATAGACTATCTCATGATAAGTAATTGGCTAGTAAGGATGAAATAATTGGTCTTGCTTCAATTGCCGTACCTCTTGCTGGTCCATTAGAACAATATTTGCTAGAACATGAAAATGATATGCATATGAATGAAAGAAATGAAATAGATGAAATATTGTTTAATCAAGCACCTATCCTTAAATATAATTTTCCTATTGGAACTCTTGGAGGTCCTCCTCCACCAAAGGGTGATCCCATGTTTGAACTTAAGAAATGACTTGATACATTGAAATATGCTTATCCTGATGAAAAGAAGATATATCCTATTATTGTTAATGCTAACCTTTGAGAGCATGATGAAAAGAGATTACTTAAAACTCTAAGGAAGCATTGTGCCACTATTGGATATGCTCTTGATGATCTTAAGGGCATTGGTCCCACTCTATGTCAGCACAAAATTAATATGGAGCCCAATGCAAAGCCAGTTGTTGATCACCAGCGATGATTGAATCCTAAGATGAAGGATGCGGTAATAACTGAAATATTAAAGCTTCTGTAAGCAGGTATAATTTATCCCATAGTTGATAGTAGATGGGTAAGTCGTGTTCATTGTGTTCCTAAGAAAGGACGTATAACTATTGTTCCTAACGATAAAAATGAACTCATCCCACAAAGAATTGTAACTGGTTATAGGATGGTAATTGATTTCAGGAAATTAAACAAAGCTTCTAGAAAGGATCATTACCCCTTGCATTTTATTGATCAAATGTTAGAAATATTATCTAAGCATACACACTTTTTACCTTGATGGATATTCTATTTTTCTCAAATACCCGTGTCAAAAGAAGATTAAGAGAAAACCACTTTTATTTGCACTTTTGGAACTTATACTTATAGATGTATGCCTTTTGGTTTATGCAGTGCACCTACTACTTTTTAAAGATGTATGACTGTTATATTCACTGATTTTTGTGAAAAGATTGTTGAGGTTTTCTTGGATGATTTTTCCGTTTACGGGACTTTTTTTAATGATTGCTTAACCAACCTTGATTGAGTTTTGCAGAGATGTGAAGAAACTAATCTTGTCTTCAATTGGGAAAAGTGCCACTTTATTGTTAATGAAGTTATTGTCCTTGGGCATAAAATTTCTGAACGAGGTATTGAAGTAGATTAAGCTCAAACTTGATGCAATTGAGAAAATGCCATGTCCTAAAGATATTAAAGGTATAAGAAGTTTCCTTGGCCATGTTGGTTTTTATAGGATATGTATTAAAGAGTTCTCTAAAATGTCTAGGCCTTTTACTAGTATTTTTCAAAAATATGTTCCATTTGTTTTTGGTGATGATTGCGTACAAGTCTTTGGAATACTTAAAAAAGCCCTAATCTCTACACTGATTGTTCAACCACCTGATTGGAATCTACCTTTTGAAATTATGTGTGATGCTAGTGATTATGATGTTGGTACTGTTCTAGGACAAAGAGTTGATAAGAGTTAAATGTTATCCATTATGCTAGTAAGACTCTAGACAGTGCTCAAAGAAATTACGCTACTATTGAGAAAGAATTTTAGCAGTTGTGTTTGCATGTGATAAATTCAGATCTTATATCGTTGATTCTAAAGTAACCGTCCACACTGATCATGCTGCTATTAAATATCTTATGTAAAAGAAAGATGCTAAACCTAGGTTGATTAGGTTTGATTCTTTTGCTACAAGAATTTGATTTGCATATTATTGATAGAAAGGGAGGTGACAATCCCATAGCTGATAATTTGTCTTGAACAAAAAATGTTCTTGATGACCCACTGCCTATTGATGGTAGTTTTCCTGATGAATAATTAGTTGTTATAAATGCTTCTCATAATATTTTTTTGAATGCAGACTATGCTTACATTTTTGCTAAATATGTACCACCTAGTTTCACATACCAACAAAAGAAAATGTTCTTCTTTGATTTAAGACATTTCTTTTGGGATGACCCACATCTTTATAAATAAGGAGTAGGTGGTAATATTAGGTGTTGTGTACCTGAGCATAAATAGGAACAAATCCTACGAAAGTGTCACTCCGAGGCATACGAAGGACACAATGCTGGAGATAGAACCGCCCATAAAGTATTACGATCTGGTTTTTATTGGCCTACTCTCTTCAAGGATGTACATAAGTTTCTCTATCTTGTGTTGAATGTCAAAGAATTGGTAATACTGGTAGACGTCAGGAAATGCCTATGAATTATTCACTTGTTATCGAACCATTTAATATTTGGGGATCTGATTATATGGGACCTTTTCCTTCCTATAACGGGTATACTCATATTCTAGTTGTTGTTGATTACATTACTAAGTGGGTAGAAACTATTCCAACTAGTAGTGCTGATCATAACACTTCTATTAAATGCTTAAAGAAGTTATTTTCCCAAGGTTTGGAGTCCCTAGATATTTAATGAATAATGGTTGTTCACATTTTATTCATGGTGCTTTCCATAAACTTCTTGCTAAATATGTTGTTATCCATAGAATTGCATCCCCTTATCATCCTCAGTCTGATGGTCAAGTTGAATTGAGCAATACAGGAATCAAATTAATCTTGCATAAGACTGTTAACAGATCTAGGAAGAATTGGTCTAAGAAACTTGATGATGCATTATGGGCATACAGAACTGCTTATAAGAATCATATGGGTATGTTGTCTCCATACAAAATGGTTTATGTGAATGCATGTCATTTACCTCTTGATTTAGAACATAAAGCATATTGGGCAATTAAAGAACTTAACTACGACTTCAAACTTGTCGGTGAAAAGAGGTTATTTGATATTAGCTCGTTAATTGAGTGGAGGACCTAAGCTTATGAAAATACCATGTTGTTTAAAGAAAGAGTTAAAAGATGGCATTATAAAAGAATCCAAAAACGGGAATTCAAAGCGGGTGAGTATGTTCTATTATACAACTCTCATTTCAGATTCTTTGCATGAAAACTTCTCTCGGGAGGATCGTATATCCTCGAAGAAGTTTATTGTTCCGGAGCTATCAAGATCAACAAATCAAGGGAACTAATCCTAGGGTGGTCAATGGACAAAGAATTAAACATTATATCTCAGGTACATCAATTAATGTTGAAACTAACATTGTTCAGACTATGACACCGGAGAACACATAAGAGAGACATTCTTCAACACTCGAGAACCCTGAAAAAGAATAGGTATGTGATATGGTAAGTAAACCGACTCCAAAAATTCCATAAATATATTTTCTGCTTGTTTTGGAATATTAGAAAAACATACAAAAATAAGAAACAACCGAGGGGACCCATGAGCTGCCCACAAGGCAGATGGGCGCGCCCACCCTTCTTGGGCGTGTCCTGGTACCTTGTGGCCCCCTGATACGTCTCCAACGTATCTATAATTTTTGTTTGTTCCATGCTGTAATATTATCATTCTTGGATATTTTACAATCATTTTATAGTAACTTTATATCATTTTTGGGACTAACCTATTGACATAGTGCCCAGTGCCAGTTGTTGTTTTTTGCTACGTAGGAAATCAATACCAAATGGAGTCCAAAAGCAGAAAAACATTTTGGTGATTTTTTCTGGACTAGAAGACACCTGTTGGGCAAAGAAAGTACCTAAGGGGAGCTCCGAGGTGTGCACAACCCACCAGGGCGCACATGGGGGCCCAGGCACGCCCAGGTGGGTTGTGCCCACCACGATGGCCTCCCGCACCACCTCTTTGCTCTATAAATACCCCAATATTCCAGAAACCCTAGGAGAGTCGACAAAAATCAATTCCAGCTGCCGCAAGTTCCAGAAACCACAGATCCAATCTTGACACCATCACAGAGGGGTTCATCATCCTCATCGGTGCCTCTCCGATGGTGCATGAGTGGTTCATTGTAGACCTTCGGGTCCATAGTTAGTAGCTAGATGGCTTCCTCTCTCTCTCTTGATTCTCAATACAATGGTATCTTGGAGATCTATTTGATGTAACACTTTTTTGCAGTGTATTTGTTGGGATCCGATGAACTTTGAGTTTATGATCAGATCTATGTTTTTATCCATGAAAGTTATTTGATTCTTTTGATCTCTTATATGCATGATTACTTATATCCTCGTATTTCTTCTTCGAATATTTGTTTTAGTTAGGCCAACTAGATCGACTTCTCTTGCCATGGGAAGAGGTGCTTTGTGATGGGTTCGACCTTACGGTGCTTGATCCCAGTGATAGAAGGGGAACCGACACGTATGTATAGTTGCTATCAAGGATAACAAGATGGGGTCTTCTACACAAATAGATCATGTCTAGATCATGTCATCATTCTTATTGCATTACTCAGTTTCTCCATGAACTTAATACATTAGATGCATGCTGGATAGTGGTCGACGTGTGGAGTAATAGTACTAGATGCATGCAGGAGTCGGTCTACTAATCTTGGACGTCCTGCCTATATAATGATCATTGCCTGGATATCGTCATGATTATTTGAAGTTATATCAATTGCCCAACAGTAATTTGTTTACCCACCATATGCTATTTTTCTTGAGAGAAGCCAGTAGTGAAATCTATGGCCCCCGGGTCTCTTCTTTATTATATTTTCCTTCGAGGTCTATTTTTGTTTTATTTTAGTTTCAGATCTATTAATTCAAAAACCCAAAAATACCTTGCTGAATTTTATTTGCTTTTATTTGCATCTATTAATCTATTACAATTTTCTCCCGTCCAGGTGCCAATTTCTGGGGCCGTTACCCGAGAGGGATTGACAACCCCTTTAACACGTCGGGTCGCAAGTATTTGTTCTTTGTGTGCAGGAGCTGTTTACGTGATGTTGCGTGGTTCTCCTACTGGTTCGATAACCTTGGTCTCATCACTAAATGAAATACCTACCGTTGATGTGCTGCATCATCCCTTCCTCTTTGGGGAAATACCGACGTAATTCAAGCAAACATCAAAAGGAATTTCTGGCGCCGTTGATGGGGAGACATCACCAACATCTACTAGGTTCCTAATCATAAATCTCATCTCCTTGCAATTTACATTATTTGCTATTTTCCTCTCATTTTCCTCTCCCCCACTTCACAAAAAATTGCAGTTTTATCCGCCCTCTTTTTCATTCATCGTTTTTCTCATTAGATTTGCTTTTGTGTGCAATCTTGTTGACCACTTTTTGACGTTATGGATAGTTGTTCCTCTATTGCGTGCACTCCCGAGAACAAGGTTCTCAACTTTAAACAAAGGGCAGGGGAGAATTTAAAAGATGCTTGGTATAGGATTTGCAATGCCCATAATAGATCTATCTGTAAGCAATATACCGATGTTCTTATTTGCTGCTTTTATGTGGGTATCACCACTTGGTATAGATTCGTCCTTGTTACGATTACCCGTGGAAATTTCTTGATGTGTCTCTCTCTTTATGCTTTTACTGCTATGGGAAATTTAGTGGGTTCACCACCGCTTATGATTAATGAAACAACTTTGACGCTCGAGCAAGTTATGGAAAGACTAGATGCTATTGAAACGAAAATGCTTACTGAAGAACATTTTGAAAACTTGGATAAGAAGATGCATAATTTTGCTACTAAATTTGGTTCAAAAGCAGGAGAAGTTTTTAAGTTGTTAAAAGAAAATGGGACCGAAATTCATGAAAGATTTGAAGAAAGCCCGTCTCGGATCTATAAACTGGAAGAAATATTTAGTAATATAAGTACGACTTTTGCTTCTACCAAAACTATTGGAAAAACTCCGTTAAAAATTGGCAAGACTACTTAAGCTACTAAAAACAAGGATCCAACTTCCAATAGCAACAGACAAGATCTTAAGATGATTAGTATTCACCCGGATTGTGTTGAAGTTATAAGAGACCCTTTGTGCAAAAATGAGTTCTTTAAACTTGTTCCTAGGAGTATTGTCATTGAAAATTTGTATGCTAAATCCTTGAATAATTCCAAGTGCTTGATTGAAGAGTTGGAAACTAAATATGACAATACTTAGATCTTTACTCTATGCCTAGCTAGGGGCGTAAAACAATAGCGCTCGTCGGGAGGCAACCCAACTTGTATCTTTTTGCTTTTTGGTTTTCTTTCTGTTTTCAATAACATACCCAATTATGCCTCTGTTTAGATATGTTTTTGTGGTTTAAATTAGTGTTTGTGCCAAGCTAGGCCTTTGGGATAATTTGGATGATAGTTGATTCGATCTTGTTGAAAAATAGGAACTTTTGTGCTCAAAAAAATAATTTTCATAAATCACAGAAACGTGCTTTTGCTCTGAATTTTTTACACAAGATTTATATACAAATTTCCCACATTGTCCTAATGTTTCAGAATTTTTGGAGTTACAGAAGCATATGAAGTTCCCTGATTACTACAAACTGTTCTGTTTTTCACAGATTCTATTTTTGTTGTGTTATGTGCTTGTTTTGATGATTCTATGGTTTCCTTTGAAGTGTTTTTGCCATGCAAAAGTTAAAATACATTATATATAATACAATAACAAAATATGAATGAGTTTGCAACAGTATATATAGTAGTGTTTGCTTTATTATCATAACGGATCTCATGAAGGTTTTGTTGAGTTTTGTGTGATTGAAGTTTTCAAGTTTTGGGTGAGATTGTGATGTATGAAGGAATAAGGATTAGCAAAAGGCTAAGCTTGGGGATTCCCGAGGCACCCCCAAGATAATATTCAAGAAGTAGAAAGCAACAAAGCTTGGGGATGCCCCCGAGTGGCATCCCCTCTTTCTTCTAACAACCATCAGTATTTTACTTGAAACTATATTTTTATTCGTCACATATTATGAGTTTTTCTTGGAGCATCTTGTATGATATGAGTCTTTGCTTGTTTTTCTTTGTGTTTAAGTTATCTATCCTTGTTGGACACACCTAGTTGAGGGAGCCAAAATTATGCCATGACTTGTTAGAATTGCTCTCTATGCTTCACTAAAATCTTTATGAGCTATGGAATTGCTTTAGTGCTTCACTTACATCTTTTTGATCATGGTGTTCTTTACTATTTTTGAAGAAATGCTCTCATGCTTCACTTAGATTAATTTGAGAGTTAGTAAATTTTTTATGAAATTCTTTGTTGCTTCACTTAAATTATTTTGAGAGAAGAATTTTTTTATGCTCATGTTCTTCACTTAGATTTGTTTGAGATATCAAAAGCAACATATGAAATTAGTCCCAAAGTGATAGATATTGATGAGGGATATAATAAAAACTTTCATGAAGATCATTGGACAAAATAAACTTGACTCCTTGTAATAGTTTTGAGATATGATGATAGTGATATGTGAGTCATGTTGATGAAGTAATTATGCTTTAGTAAGAATATTAGTGTTAAGGTGTTTGATTCCCTATGCAACACTACTTCAGGATGCTGCTAACGCGACACTACGATCAGAGACCCTTCGATGAAACTATGTGCGATGCAATAATCGCAAATGATGGTGTAAAAAACCATCAAAAAAGGTGCAAAACGTTTGCGATGACAGATGCATCAAACACGGTTCACTTTTTTGTTGTGTGTGCGATTCAGGGCATATGGTTCAGTTCAATTAACTGTTTGCAATGAGGGTGAACAAAAGAAACGGGCTGCCAAATGAAGGCATGTGCGATGTAGAGCATACGGTTCACTCGGATGAACTATTTTTGATGAGGCGAAACAATAGAAACGGGCAGCCAGATGAAGGTGTGTGCGATATATGGCGTACAGTTCACTCGGATGAACTGTTTGCGTTGAGCCAAGAGAACAAAAACGGTTCACAAAATGTGTGTGATATGCGACAAATAGGTCTGTAATCGGAAATGTGTGGGAAGACCGATAACAACACAGACGATTCCTATTAACAAGCCATGTGTGTTGTGAGCAAAGGATTGCTGGTATACAATTGTCAGTGATTGATGAAATCATCACCAACGGGTTCCTTGTTTAGTCCGTGTGCGATGTGATTTGGTCTGTCTACAGAGCATCAACATATATATACTTAAAGAGACAACATTGCATAACCAAATTAAGCATACAATTACACAAGTGACTACACACATAACATTTTCACACACCAAAGTAAGCAATTACATGCATACTAAACTAGGAGAAACGAGGATCTAATCATCTACTTCTTGTTGCGATGATGCTTGCCATTGCTCTGCTTCCGGCTGGATCCCTGGCTGTTTTGGGGAAGGAGGCACTTCCTCATGTCAATGATCAGCATGTACATGTCATAGCACGTGTATGCCTCCTTGGTCGCGTACACGACGTAAGCTTTGTCGAGTTTCTCCATCCAGGCCGAGTGCCAGGAACGCTTGTCCTTGTTGCAGGAATCCTTCATGTTTCTCTCCTCCACATAGGCAAAATTGCCATGTAAGCATGCTATAAGCCCACTATTGTAGTACTTGCTCTTAGCAGCATGGCGGACCAACTTTGTGGGGTGCGAAGTGGCTTCGCTCGTGTGGGGGACGGAGGCCATCCCGCGCGGGTGCTAGGTCTGAGAGGATGACCTTGTCGTCAGTTTGTGACCTCTCTATGGCAACTGTTCGCTCCCCACTAGCCTCTTCGTCTACCATGGCAACCGTGCACTGCCTCTTTGCCTTTCCCTCTCGATTTGGAACTGGTGTCGCATGCTCTTCCTCCCTCCATTTTCCTTCACCCTTCCTTCTGCCATTGTTCGATCGTCTTCTCCATGGAGGGAACAGGCCGGAAACGACCCCGTTATTCTTGCCCCGATCTGAAAGATGACGTGGTGGAGGAACTCATTGATTGTAGCAACGTCATCACCTCAACTAGCATGGCAGGTTCGTTCAAGTCCATTCTCGACTCAACAAATAACATCATTGCAAAGAATCCGAGGGTTCAGGAGCGGTTTGATCTCCCCAATCTTCTTCGCCATGATGCTAGTCGCCGGCGTGGGGACGATGGAAGCCTCGCCTTGTGCAAGTTGATGTCGCTTGATAATGTTACGTGTGATGTTAAGATGCCATCACTTGAGGGTAAGGATCGGGCAGGCGCAACTGGAGATTGGGTTGTTTATATTGGGTATAACTGCAAGTGGGAACTTGTGAATGTGTACACTCGTCACCGGGTTCCACTTCCAAAAATCACAGACTGCCCTGAGGTTGAGCACACAGATGATCTACGTATGTTCAAATACGATCATGGGGACTGTCGCCTATGGAAGATAGCAATTTGTCGAGTTCCCAACCGCTCTAGGGATTACAAGAACTATGAAGTTGTTGGTATCTTCGACAAGCTTGTTGCCATCCTTACTTCCACGCCTCGATGGATATTGCTCAAAAATCAATTTCTGTACACAGATGAGTACTGTGATGCAATTCAATACGAGGGTCTTGTGTTTGCTGCCACCACTAGTGGCACTGTTTTTGCATGGAATCCTTATGATTTCGATATGTTTTCCTTCCACCGTAATTATAATTGTTTCATCCACATGCATGCGGGTTATCTAGTTTCCCCTTACTAATTAAACTTCTTGTGTTTCCAAGGTCCTATGAACATTCCACCACCTATACTTGCAAAATTTATAACCAAGGGGGAGATGACGATGGTGATGATCATGAGCATGATGACAAGCAGGACCTATATACTCAGTGGTGCCTGGCAACTTATTCTGATGGATCACCTCTTCTTGCATGTATACAGGGCACTGCTGATGTTACTAATGAAGCAGGTGTTGTCTCCCATGGTCGCACTCTCCGGACCTATTCCAGCATCCGTTGTAGGGTATTCGGGATGGATACTCGTGTGCTAGCGCCAACACCTTCTCCCTAGTTCAGTATTGATAGTCTTGGAGAAAACTTGCTCTTCCTTGGACAAAACTATCCAATGATGGTGAAAGGTGATCCAGCTGCTATTGACACAATGTTACTACCGTTTATGAGAAGCAACTATATCTATACCTTGGACATTGCTATGGTTCCCTACCCTTGCTATCACAATATGCAACCTCCAGGCCGCTTCAGCCTGGATGATCAATCTTGCGTTGGTCTAGAGATTGACAATAGCAGGCCCTTCGCAAATAATCAGTTATGGTTCAAAGCAAGCGTTTCCAACGCCGAGGATTGGTTGAGCTGAAGTTCATTTCATCGCTTTGTTATTTGTTGTGTGAGAAAAACTTTAGTATTTATAGAATGTTTTGTTGGAAATAATCTATAATCCAACATGTATCCTCGTTGTCGTTGTGTGTTGATGACTTGTTGTATATAATCCAACGTATATTTTTTTCTATTTGGATGATTAGTGTTGCCGCTTTATTGCTTAACCGAAGCATGGCACGTATCGATTGTTGGTCTAACGCTCACAATTCGAATAAATAATCCGTTTGGGATATTGGTTCCCAATTATTAATAATCTCCTGTTTGTAATTAGATAAAGATTACATCCAAACTGATCTCAAAATTGACCAAAGAAGTACAATGCAATTTTGTATTGGTGTCCATATGACAACACGATAAGTTTCATGAACTTCAAATAAGTTTTGGATGTACTAGAATTTAAAAATCAAGATTCTCCTTGTTTGAAATTTGTTGCAGGGGAGTAAACATGCACCCAGTGAGACACATATGTTTTTGCAATCCATTTAGGTGCACTGTCACGTGTACATGTAGCTCAAATTTGATTTTTGCACATTATACCTATAGAAAATCAATCAATTAATGTACTAAAACATCTTAATGATCTCTAAATTTTTTCCAAATTAAAACGTCCCTCCTTTGGTAACATACATATGTTCACCGCGGGATAACTAATTTGACATGCATAGTAGTTGAAGTGGATTCGTGGTGTGTGTGTGTGTGGGTATGTGCGTCTAGGGGTGGCGGGTGGCTCACAATACAGTATGAATTGTGAGACACTAAATGGGTTGGCCATTTTTTTAGGTAGGCCGGTGCCACATCAGAGTCGTGAATTCGTAATTTAAAACATTACACAACCCTTTCATACATACATGTTTTGGCCACATGCAGTCGATGGTTGTCCTACACGACACTCAATACTCGGGTGTGACGCTTTCAGTGAGCCCGCGAGGTCGTCGTCCATCACTTTGACGAACAGCCGGTAATGAGGTTAATTTAAAAAGCAGGTATCTCAATGTTTGCGGCCAAGTGACGATGGCAGGGTGTTTAACATTCATTCACATTTCTTGCATGGGACCTAAGCATGCAACCAAGGACGGGGATTTGGATTTTCAACCAATTTATATGCATGAGAGCATGTGCATGTAGTTCAAATTTGAATTATGCACATAAATGCAATTGAAAACTCAATTAATGTATAAAAATGTCCAAACGAACCCTGAAAAATTCCAAATTTTAACACAACGGTCCTGTTGTTCTATGTTGACACTAGAGAAAAAATTGAAATCAATAACAGGCAACGGATATTGTTTCGTCCCCAAAGGTGGCACGTTCCCTACCAAAACTTGTTGTGAGAAGCTCTAGTTTGTGAGAAGCTTATACCCAAACCTGCCCCAAATGGGACAAATTTTTTTACCATGGCATGTTCATGCCGCTCCATGATAGAATGCCAAGTTTCATGGATTTCAGAAGAGTTTTGGGTTTACTAGAATTTTAAAAGCAGATATCTCAATGTTTGCGGCCGAGTGACGGTCGCAGGGTGTTTGACATTCATTCTCATTTCTTGCATGGGACCTAACCATGCAACCAAGGACACCTATTTGAATTTTCAACCAATTATTATGCATGTGCCTATAGTTGAAATTCGAATTATGCACATAAATGCATTGAAAACTCAATTAATGTATAAAAATGTCCAAATGAACCCCGAAAAAATCCTAAAACTAACACAACAATCATGTTGTTCTATGTTGTCACTAGAAAAAAAATTGAAATCAAGAAGAGGCAACGGATATTGTTTCGTCCAGAAAGGTGAAACGTTCCCTGCCGTAACCATGAGACTTGTTGTGAGAAGCTCTGGTTTGTGAGAAGCTTATATACCCCAACCTGCCCCAAATGGGATAATATTTTTATCACTGCATGTTGATGCCATTTCATGCTAGCGTGTCAAGTTTCATAAATTTCAGACGCGTTTTCGATTTACTAGAATTTAAAAACCATGCATCTCAATGTTAGCGATCGAGCAACGGTGGCAAGGTGTTTGACATTCATTCTCATTTCTTGCATGGGACTTAAGCATGTAACCAAGGACACTCATTCCAACCACTTTATATGCACTGGAGCATGTGCATGTAGTAGTTCAAATTTGAATTATGCACATGAATGCATAGAAGACTCAGTTAATGTATAAAAATGTCCAAGCGAACCCCCAAAAATGCCTAAAAATGACACACAACACTCGTGTTGTTCTATGTTGACACGAGAAAAATTTAGAAAGTAAGAAGAGGCAATATATATCATTTGTCCCCCAAGGTGGCACGTTCCCTACCGAAACCATCTCACTTGTTGTGAGAGAAGGTCCGGTTCGCGAGAAGCTTATACCCAACATGCCCCAAATGGGAAAATATTTTTACCACGGCATGTCGATGCCGTTCCATGATATCATGTCAAGTTTCATGAATTTCAGCTGAGTTTTCGGTTTACTGGAATTTTAAAACCATGTATCTCAATGTTAGCGGCCGAGCGACAGTGTCAAGGTGTTTGACATTCATTCTCATTTCTTGCATGTGACCTAAGCTTGCAACCAAGGACAAATATTTGATTTTGCAACCCATTTTTACGGACTGGAACATGTGCTTTAATTTTCAATTGTGCAACTGAAATGGCTAGAAAACAAATTTAATGTATAAAATTTCCAAACAAACCCTGAATAATTCCAATTTTTGTATGACACACATATAGTTGCATGTTCACTGCAGATAAAAGGTCTAGCAATTCAAACACCGTCCATTGCTGCTATGACCCCATTATGTAATTCAAATCAAAATGAAAAATCAAGTAGATCCGACATAGTTTATTATCACCAACCGTGTGAGATGCAGTACAAAATATCCTGGAGCGCCGTCGGTGTATAGTACGCCTATGGCTTACGCGAGAAGGTGCGTCAGCTACAGTCCACAGCCGTCGTGTCAAGCACACTAGCTCGCTCCCCAAATACTCCCGCCTCTGCATCCCTCGCAATCTCAAAAATATATGCTTGCCCTTGATCCAAATTTTCATCAGCCCCGCCTTGTTACTCCCGCCTAGTAAAATTTTCAATTGTCGCGGTATTTCCTCAAACACCACATTAACCCTCCCACCCACCCTACCCCCCTCCACACACTCCCCAGAACCTCCGCTCACCGACACACACCACCCTCGTAACCATTGGTAGGTCGCCGTCATCGCCGCCGCCTCCATCCTCAACCTCTGCATGTGTGCCGGGGAGCTCGAGGAGCCAATGTCACAAGAGAGGTTTATCGCGACCTCTTCGCCCAACACCGGTGAGGTGTCCCCATCGTCCTCCGCGGGCTCTTTATCGACCCGCCACCGCCGGTCCCCCGATCCACCCGCCGTCATGCCCCTACACCGGTTCAAGGCCTTCCCCGTGCTCCCTCGGACCCGGCAGCCGATGAGGTCCTATCTTGGGGTCCGGCAGCGGCGGTGGGGGACGTGGGTCGCCGAGATTACAGATCGGGAGACCCACACCCGCCCGTGGCTTGGTAGCTTCCACACGGCCAAGCTCGAGGCCATGTAGTATGACCGCTGGCAGGTCCGCTACCACGGCACGGTGGCTAGGCTCAGTTTCCCCTTCGGCACATGCCCGGTCCATCTTGTTCTGCCAAAGCCAAGGGTGGTGATCTCAGCTATGGTGCGGGAGGACCGTGAAGCGTGGGAGCGCCTCGAGGCCGAGGCCGCCGATGAGGCCTACATGCAAGAGCTCCACCGACAGCACCCGGAGCTCATGGAGGCGGAGCGGGCGACCTTTGCCAGCGGGGAGGGCGGCGAGGTTATCGCGCTCTCCTCCGCTGACGAGGTCGAAGGTGGCAAGGATGGCGGCACGGAGGGCGGCGAGGTTATCGCACTCTCCTTCAATGACGAGGTTGAAGGCGGCGAGGACGGCAGCACGGTGGGCGGCGAGGTTATCGCGCTCTCCTCTGATGACGAGGTCAAAAACAGCGAGGACGAAGGCACAGAGGGCGGCGAGGACAAGGAAATCGACGTCGACGAGTGGAGGAGTGCCTTCCGCAACGACCCCGATGACGGCACCGGCCTGGACCCGGCTTGTGGCACACCGTACCTGACGAGGAAGGATTGGCTCGACCTCTACTCCGACCGAAAGTAGTTTAGCTTAGTTTAAATTTATGTTTTATGTTCGGTTATGCAAAACTATGTATGTTTATATTTGAATGCATGCTACTTTCGGTTGAACCTGCTTTGAACTTGATCAAATTGAAGTTTACAACATTAAGTTTAGGGGATCGACTAGAAACGGCCAAAAATTACTGGAGTATATATACAGGACAATATTGAGAACAATGTTGTTTTCCATCGAGATTAGTCCGGCAATTTTTAACATGCCTTTATATGTTCTGATTGCTGTTTAGGAAATCTACTAAGGGTTTTAGTCCTTTAACTTTTAAAGGATCGGCTAGAAATGGCCTTATGCCTTGTGTTTTTTCAGTTCTTCATAATTTGATGCTCTATATGTGCTTAACATGCCTTTATATGTACTCATACAGGACAATATTGAGAACAATGTTGTTTTCCATCGAGGTTAGTTTCATCGCATTGCTTATATGTACTCACTATTCAAGATCTCGGTAGCTGGTACCATATAGCCTGGGGGCTGATAAGGGATTAATCGCCCAATCGGATATTTCACTGAATATATCTGTAACCCATTTATGAGTAGGTTAACTGGGGCCATATTTAATATATCTGAGGCTACATAGCAACATGAATTGTACTGAATGACTAAATGTGCAATCCCAGGCTACATAGCAACAAGGAAGAGTGTTACCTTAATGTTCTGATGATGTCTAGATATATGATACGTCTCCATCATATCTACTTTTCCAAACACTTCTGCCCTTGTTTTGGACTCTAACTTGCATGATTTGAATGGAACTAACCCGGACTGACGCTTTTTTCAGCAGAACTACCATGGTGTTATTTTTGTGCAGAAATAAAAGTTCTCGGAATGACCTAAAAATCCACGGAGCAACCTTTTGGAATTAATAAAAAATATTGGCGAAAGAATCAACGTCAGGGGCCCCACACCCTGTCCACGCCCCCTGCCTCGTGGGCCCCCCTGAAGCTCCACCGACCTCAACTCCAACTCCGTATATTCACGTTCAGGGAGAAAAAAACAGAGAGAAGGATTCATCGCGTTTTACGATACAGAGCCGCTGCCAAGCCCTAAACTCTCTCGGGAGGGCTGATCTGGAGTCCGCTCGGGGCTCCAAAGAGGGGATCCGTTGTCGTCGTCATCATCAACCTTCCTCCATCACCAATTTCATGATGCTCACCGCCGTGCGTGAGTAATTCCATCGTAGGATTGCTGGACGGTGATGGGTTGGATGAGATTTACCATGTAATTAAGTTAGTTTTGTTAGGGTTTGATCCCTAGTATCCACTATGTTCTGAGATTGATGTTGCTATGACTTTGCTATGCTTAATGCTTGTCACTAGGGCCCGAGTGCCATGATATTAGATCTGAACTTATTAAATTTTCATGAATATATGTGAGTTCTTGATCCTATCTTGCAAGTCTATAGTCACCTATTATGTGTTATGATCCATTAACCCCCAAAGTGACAATAATTGGTATACTTACCGGTGATGACCGTAGTTTGAGGAGTTCATGTATTCACTAAGTGTTAATGCTTTGGTCCAGTACTCTATTATAAGGAGGCCTTAATATCCTTTAGTTTCCAATAGGACCCCGCTGCCACGGGAGGGTAGGACATAAGATGTCATGCAAGTTCTTTTCCATAAGCATGTATGACTATATTCGGAATACATGCCTACATTACATTGATGAACTGGAGCTAGTTCTGTGTCACCCTATGTTATAACTATTACATGAGGAATCGCATCCGACATAATTATCCATCACTGATCCAATGCCTACGAGCGTTTCACATATTGCTCTTTGCTTAGTTACTTTACCGTTGCCACTGTTATAATTACTACAAAACTGCTACTATTACTTTTGCCACTATTATCACTACTTGCATACTACTTTGCTACTAAATACTTTGCTGCAGATATTAAGTTATCCAGGTGTGGTTGAATTGTCAACTCAACTGCTAATACTTGAGAATATTCTTTGGCTCCCCTTGTGTTGAATCAATAAATTTGGGCTGAATACTCTATGCTCAAAAACTGTGGTGATCCCCTATACTTGTGGGTTATCAAGACTATTTTCTGGCGCCGGTGCCAGGGAGCATAGCTCTATTCTTTGAGTCACTTGGGATTTATATCTGCTGGTCACTATGAGGAAGTTGAAAGACGAAAGAACTAAGATTTATCCCTGAACTACGCGGAGAGGTAAGGAACTGCGATCTAGCTCTGCACTTGATTCTCCTTCTGTTATGAGTAAACCGGCGACACCTAAACCAGCTTTTGCTATTAATTCTGATATGTCACATGTTATTGATGATGCCACTTCTGTTATGCATGATACTTATGATGAAACTACTTCTATGCTTGATACTACTGTGTCATTACATGAATTTCGTGATGAACAACTTGCTGAGGGTTATGTTATGGATGAAGAAACTGCTAGAGATTTTCTTGCTTGCAATGATAGATCTGATCTTAAGAAGTTATTAGCTAAGCTGAAACAAAAGTCTCAGAATGCTAGAATGAAATATGACCTTGCTTTTTCTACTTCACCTATCTGTGTTACTGATAAGGATTATGATTTCTCTATCGATCCTGAGATAACTACTTTGGTTGAATCTGATCCTTTTTATGGCTATGAATTGAAACTTTTTTGGCACATCTTACTAAATTGAATGACATAGCCACCCTATTCACTAATGATGAGAAAACTCGCTACTATTATATCCTTAAGATATTTCCATTCTCATTAAAGGGTGATGCTAAAAGTTGGTTTAATTCTCTTGATCCTGGTTGTGTGCGTAGTCCCTAGGATATGATTTATTACTTCTCTGCTAAATATTTCCCTGCTCATAAGAAACAAGGTGCTTTAAGGGAAATATATAGTTTTGTGCAAATTGAAGAAGAGAGTCTCCCACAAGCTTGGGGGAGGCTTCTCCAATTACTCAATGCTTTGCCTGATCATCCTCTTAAGAAAAATGAAATACTTGATATCTTTTATAATGGACTAACCGATGCTTCCAAAGACCACCTGGATAGTTGTGCTGGTTGTGTTTTCAGGGAAAGAACTGTTGATCAAGTTGAATTGTTATTGAATAATATGTTGACTAGTGAAAACAATTGGACACTTCCTGAACCAACTCCTAAGCCAACTCCGAAGAAAAGAGGTGTACTATTTCTCAGTCTTGAAGACATGCAAGAGGCAAAGAAATCTATGAAAGAAAAAGGTATTAAAGCTGAAGATGTTAAAAATTTACCTCCTGTTGAAGAAATACATGGCCTTAATATAGCACCTATTGAAGGAATACATGGTCTTGATAACCTGACACAGGTAGTAAAGGTAAATTCTCTCTATAGATATGATAAAGTTGAAATCCCGTCTACTAAGTTTGCTAGCCAATGCTTGGATGAATTTGATGACTTTATGGCTAAACAAGAAAACTTCAATGCTTATGTTGGTAGACAATTGAAAAGTGATGCTTATATGATTGGACACTTGAGTGATTATATATCTAGAGTTAAGGGTGAACTTAAACTCATTAGTAAACATGCTTCTATGGTTACCACTCAAGTAGAACAAGTGCTTAAAGCACAAAATGATTTGCTCAATGAATTGAATAATAATAAACATGACTTTGTTGTTAGAGTAGCAACTAGAGGAGGTAAAATGACTCAGGAACCATTGTATCCTGAGGGCCACCCTAAGAGAATTGAGCAAGATTCTCATTGAAATAATGTTGATGCACCTAGTCCTTCTAGGAGGAAGAAAAAGAAGAATGATAGGACTTTGCATGCTTCTAGTGAGCCTGTTGTAGACACACCTGAGAATCCCAATGATATTTCTATTTCTGATCCTGAAACACAATCTGGTGATGAACATGAACCTAGTGATAATGTTAATGATGATGTTCATGTTGATGCTCAACCTAGCAATAATAATGATGTAGAGGTTGAACCTGCAGTTGATCTTGATAACCCACAATCAAAGAATCAACGCTATGATAAGAGAGACTTCGTTGCTAGGAAGCATGGTCAAGAAAGAGAACCATGGGTTCAGAAACCCATGCCTTATCCTCCTAAACCATCCAAGAAAAAGGATGATGAGGATTTTGAGCGCTTTGCTGAAATGATTAGACCTATCTTTTTGCGTATGCATTTGACATATATACTTAAAGTGAATCCTTATGCTAAGTACATGAAAGATATTGTTACAAATAAAAGAAAGATACCGGAAGCTGAAATTTCCACCATGCTTGCTAATTATACTTTTAAGGGTGGAATACCAAAGAAACTTGGAGATCCAGGAGTACCCACTATACCATGCTCCATTAAAAGAAACTATGTTAAAACTGCTTTATGTGATCTTGGAGCCGGTGTTAGTATTATGCCTCTCTCTTTATATCGTAGACTTGAATTGAATAAGTTGACACCTACTGAAATATCTTTTCAAATGGCCGATAAATCAACCACTATATGTGTCGGTATTTGTGAGGATGTGCCTGTTGTGGTTGCAAATGTTAGTATCTTAATGGACTTTGTTATTCTTGATATTCCCAAGGACGATAGTATGTCGATTATCCTTGGTAGACCCTTTTTGAATACTGCAGGGGCTTTTATTGATTGCAACAAAGGCAATGTCACTTTTCATGTTAATGGTAATGAGCATACGGTACACTTTCCGAGGAAACAACCTCAAGTTTACAATATCAATTCTATTGGAAAAATTCCATCGATTATTATTGGAGGTTTTGAATTTCCTCTTCCAACAGTCAAGAAGAAATATGATATTCTTATAATTGGGGATGTACATCTCCCCGTTGAGGTAACCTAGTGTTATTTGAAATTTCTCTGGTTCCATGTTATTCGGAATGAGTTTGTTAACAAGACTTGATCAACCTTGATAATGGATTCCTTTTGATGAGCATGAGATGGATGAAGTTAGAAAGCACAACCTTCTGTACCCTCCTTTTACTTTATGTTATTTATAGATTAAATAAAGCAAAAATAGTATTTTATGTCTGTTTTCTGAATTATCCATGCAATAAAAGAGATACCCCGAAAATAAAAGTTCTCCAAATGCCCTAAAAATTTAATATGATTTCTTCTAGAATATTTGAGAATATTTGGCACTGAGAACACAGGGGGGGACAAGCACCTGGCCACGAGGGTCCAGGGCGCGGCCACCCCCTAGGGAACGCCCCCGGCCTCGTGGGCCCACGGTGGCCCCCCTCCACTTATTCCTGCACCCTCTTTGTTTGATTTTTCTTCAGGCACGTACCTCGTCTTGCCTGAGGCTGTTTACGCGTACCGGAGCTAGACACCAGCTCCAGAGCCTGAGCCGGAACCACCACTTGACCGTTATCGACCGTCCTTTTATCAGTGGGATCCGGAGGAGATTGCTAGCCAGTGGCACTCAGATGACACTCCTCAGTACACCGGAGAGAGTAGCTATAATCCATGGGCATAGACCAACTTAGGCTAAAAGCCTAAGCTTGGAGGAGTATGTATTTCTCACTGACATTACATTCATGTTCACACACTCATTCTAGTTGTCGGTGCTCATACTTTTTCATTGTACTATCCATGCTAGTTTAATTTCTTTTTCTAGCTTTCTTCTTGTGTGCTTGAATAACCTTAAGAAAAACCCAAAAAAATAGTTGTAGCTTTTAGCTAGTTTACTTTCCATGCATGTAGTAGTAGTAGTAACTAAAAGAAAACCCAAAAAGATTTCTCGTTCTTATTTTGCTTGTTGGGAGCTTTCTCGTGTAAATAGTTTTTATTTCTTTTCTTTGGGGGTCGAGAGGAGAAGACCATGATGAAAATGTTGAGTAGCTCTTATATACATTATTGTTGATTTAACCAAGAGCCCATATTACCTTGTCTTCTCCCTTGAATTGAATGCTTGCAGATTCTAGTTTAGTCCAATGCACGAGCACTAATATGATTATCCACACCGTTCGGTCGTGTGAGTGAAAGGCAATAATGACAATATATGATGAAATGATTGAGATGAGAGAAGCTGGTATGAACTCGACCTCTCTTATTTTTGTAAATATGGTTAGTTCATCGTTCCTGATTTAGCCTATTATGAATGAAACATGTTTGCAATGACAATTAGAGATTATAGTTGCTTATGCCATGCTTAATTAGCTAGGAGTTTATAATGGTTTACCTTGCGTGCCAACATGCTATTAAAATGGTAGTGATGTGATATGATAAGGTGGTATCATCCTTTGAATGATTCGAGTGACTTGACTTGGCACATGTTCACGCATGTAGTTGAAACAAAATCAACATAGCCTTCACGATATTTATGTTCATGGTAGATTATATCCTACTCATGCTTTCACTCAGTGTTGATTAATTTTAATGCATGTTGATGACTGTTGTCGCTCTCTAGTTGGTCGCTTCCCTGTCTCTTTCTAGCCTTCACTTGTACTAAGCGGGAATACTTGTGCATCCAAAATCCATAAACCCCAAAGTTATTCCATATGAGTCCACCATACCTTCCTATATGTGGTATCTACCTGCCGTTCCAAGTAAATTTGTATGTGCCAAACTCCAAACCTTCAAATGAAATTCTGTTTTGTATGCTCGAACAGCTCATGTATCAACTAGGGTTTTCTGTATCTTCCATGCTAGGCGGGTTATTATCAAGAGTAGTGGACTCCGCTCCTCACTCATGAGAAAATGGCTAGTCACCGGGATGCCCAGTTCCATGCTCAAATCAAAATAATTTCAAACAAAACTCCCCCAGAATTGTTGTTAGTTGGAGGCACCCGTTGTTTTGGGCAAGCCATGGATTGACGATTGTTGGTGGTGGGGGAGTATAAACTTTACCATTCTATTTGGGAACTACCTATAATGTGTGTAGCATGGAAGATATCGAGATCTCTTGGTTGTTACGTTGACAATGAAAGTATACCGCTCAAAATATTATTTATCTCTATTTCAAAATCGAGCTCTGGCACCTCTAGAAATCCTGCTTCCCTCTGCGAAGGGCCTATCTATTTACTTTTATGTTGAGTCATCATCCTCTTATTCAAAAGCACCCGCTGGAGAGCACCGCTGTCATGTGCATGCATTACTATTAATTTATATTGAGTATGACTATGACTGGATCTCTTTTACCATGAATTACAATGTTTAGTTAGTCCTTGATCTCCACAGGTGCTCTGCATTTATGTTTGGTGGTCTCAGAAAGGGCTAGCAAGATACCATCTTGTTATATCATATTATGATTGTTTTGAGAAAGTGTTGTCAGCACAGATTTATTATTATTGCTCGCTAGTGCCATTGATATGAGTAAACTTGAGACCTAAGTGTTATTGTGAATATGGTTAGTTCATAATGTTTGCTGAAAACTTGAATGCTGGCTTTACATATTTGCAACAACAAGAGCAAACAGAGTTTGTAAAAGTTTTTCTTTATCACTTTCAGTTTATCAACTGAATCGCTTGAGGACAAGCAAAGGTTTAAACTTGGGGGAGTTGATACGTCTCCGTCCTATCTACTTTTCCAAACACTTTTGCCCTTGTTTTGGACTCTAACTTGCATGATTTGAATGGAACTAACCTAGACTGACGTTGTTTTCAGTAGAACTGCCATGGTGTTATTTTTGTGCAGAAATAAAAGTTCTCGGAATGACCTGAAAATCCACGGAGCAAGTTTTTGGAATTAATAAAAAATATTGGTGAAAGAATCAACGTCAAGGGGCCCACACCCTGTCCATGAGGGTGGTGGCGCGCCCCCCTAGGGGGAGCCCCCTGCCTTGTGGGCCCCCTGAAGCTCCACTGACCTCAACTCCAACTCCATATATTCACGTTCGTGGAGAAAAAAATAGAGAGAAGGATTCATCGCGTTTTATGATACAGAGCCGCCACAAAGCCCTAAACTCTCTCGGGAGGGCTGATCTGGAGTCCGTTCGGGGCTCCGGAGAGGGGAATCCATCGCCGTCGTCATCATCAACCTTCCGCCATCACCAATTTCATGATGCTCACCGTCGTGCTTGAGTAATTCCATCGTAGGCTTGCTGGACGGTGATGGGTTGGATGAGATTTACCATGTAATTAAGTTAGTTTTGTTAGGGTTTGATCCCTAGTATCCACTATGTTCTGAGATTGATGTTGCTATGACTTTGCTATGCTTAATGCTTGTCACTAGGGCCCGAGTGCCATGATTTCAGATCTGAACCTATTATGTTTTCATGAATATATGTGAGTTCTTGATCCTATCTTGCAAGTCTATAGTCACCTATTATGTGTTATGATCCGTTAACCAAGAAGTGACAATAATCGGGATACTTACCGGTGATGACCGTAGTTTGAGGAGTTCATGTATTCACTAAGTGTTAATGCTTTGGTCTGGTACTCTATTAAAAGGAGGCCTTAATATACCTTAGTTTACAATAGGACCCCGCTGCCATGGGAGGGTAGGACAAAAGATGCCATGCAAGTTCTTTTCCATAAGCACGTATGACTATATTCAAAATACATGCCTACATTACATTGATGAACTGGAGCTAGTTCTGTGTCACCCTATGTTATAACTATTACATGAGGAATTGCATCGGACATAATTATCCATCGCTGATCCAATGCCTACGAGCTTTTGACATATTGCTCTTTGGTTAGTTACTTTACCATTGCCATTGTTACAATTACTACAAAACTGCTACTGTTACTTTTGCCACTGTTATCGTTACTTCCATGCTACTTTGCTACTAAATACTTTGCTATAGATATTAATTTATCCAGGTGTGGTTGAATTGACAACTCAACTGCTAATACTTGAGAATATTCTTTGGCTCCCCTTGTGTCGAATCAAAAAATTTGGGTTGAATACTCTACCCTCAAAAACTGTTGTGATCCCCTATACTTGTGGGTTATCAATATACATGTATAAAATCTTGTATAATGAGATGGAGGGAGTGTTGTACTACATCATTTTGCAATTGTTGTTTAGCTTCTAATATTAACTTGGTGCTTTTAGGTACACATGTCATTGCCAAAGATCCACACTTCGACCCTTTCTGCGTATGGGGCAATGAGATATTCATGAACCAACATCAAGTGAGGAAACTGATAAGGATTATTAAAATGGGTCAAAAGATGTCAATCAAACTATTTGTTTACACTTTATGCAAGACAATAGTGAACTGCAGGATGGTAAGTAAGAACCATGTAGCCTTCTTTTTACTGCCCGTAATGAGTTGTGTTAGATGACAACGTCTGAATCTTTTGTCCTTTGCAGTGGATCCTGAAGCAGTTTACTCAAGATTACCTCTCAAACTACATGATTGGCGTCCGGCCATCACAGGGGGGTGGACTAGAGTCGTGTGTGCCTTCTGCATCCAGGAGAGCACAATAGGGCCATTCCGCTTCACCTTGTTTAGCAACCAGAATGTCTGTCGCCTCTTTCTTTACCATCTATAATAGTACAAGTATAGAACCCTAGTTCATCATTCTTTATTTGGTGCTTATGTAATTCTTAAACATATGTACCTATGAATTGAATAATGCATTTGTTGTTTGAACCTAATGCATATGAATAAAGCTATAGCCTACTTTCAAGTTTAAATTAGGTACAATTTTAAATAGCAGCAATTAAATTAGGGCGAAATTACGGTGTGCAGGTCATTACGGCGCACACGGTTAATAAAGCGCAGCGTGTGCGGTATACATCATAATCCGACAAGGTTCACGGAGTGGAAACGAGTGTAACAATGCACAGAGTTGCTGTTTGCAAAGCGTGTGTGATGTCAGAAACTATCACATACGGTGCGGGAAAACTAAATGTGTGTGAATGTCTACCTATCGTACATGTTTATAATCATGAACTATTTGTTATGTGCCAGGCATCGTAAACGTAAAGCCAGATTGGTACGTGCCTAGAAAACTCCCGTGCCTGGAATCTGCCTGGTTTTAGGTAAAACCACAAAAATCCGACTGCGATGGCAATGCGAGCACAAACGGGTAGCAAGGATGAAGCGTTTCAGATATCCGAGACATTAGAAACGGTTATATAGGGGCAACTATATGCATCAAGGCTCCCTATCCCCAACGGTTTCTGGGTCGTGTGGGAAGGACACCCTATCGCCCACACTCACTTGGCGACGATTCCAAATGCGGTCGCGGGAAGGGGTTAAAAACCGTTTGTATAGCACCTCATTGTACCAGTGCAAGCACGAAAGTCAATAGTTATGCGATGAAACACATCCTACTTGTGGTGCATTATTCGGTGTTAGTTATGCTTAATGCTCGCTTATGAGATTTTTTGTTTCTTGGTTGGATGCCTCCCAATCTTTTGCTAGCCTTCATTTGCACAAAATATGATCACTACTTGTGCATCCAAAATCCTTTAAACCAGTTTTTGCCACGTGACTCCATTATACCTACCTATATGATGTATTCTTTTGCCGTTCTAAGCAAATTTGCATGTGCCATCTCTAACTTTCAAAATAAATTTCTCTTTTGTGTGCTTTTACCGCTCATGAAATGGTAGGGGGTGGCTGATATATTTCCATGCTAGATGTGTTATTCTCAAGATGAGTGTTTATTCACTTGTCATTGCACGAGAGTATAACAAAGGTATTAGGGATGCCAGTCCCGAAATGAAAAAGAATATACTTTATGTTGTCAAATAATAAATTTCTTGAAAAGTGTTGGTATGGAAGGCACCCGTGGATACGGTTAGCCATGGAAAGTGAAAGTATGGTGGAAAAAGGAATAAAATTTATTTTTTGTTTGGGAACCGTCTATGATATATCTAGAATGGAAAGTATTGGGAACTACTTGATCGTTTTTGTTGACAAGAAAAGCATGCCACCCAAAATGTTTTATCTCTATATTTTTTGCTTTGACCTCCGGCACCCCTACAAATCCCTACTTCCCAACATGAAGGGCTTTTCTTTTACTTTATGCAATTTTTCTTTTTTTGAATCTCCATCTTCTCTTATAAAGAACCAACTAAGGGGCACTATGATCGTACTTGAGCATTGGGTGTAGCTAATATGGGAGTGTGTTTCATGAATGGATCAATGATTAAGCATAATGGGCTAGGGATAACTTGCTTTAGTATTGATATTTTTAAAGACATGGTGGCTTGTTGATATGCTTGAGTATTAAAATCTTCATATCAAAACTAGACTCTTGCTTTGAATCATATAAAAGTCCAAATGTCCATGCTACAAAGAAAAGAATATGTGATGAACATGTTAGGCAGCATTCCACATCAAAAATTCAGTTTTTATCATTTACCTACTCAAGGACGAGCAGGAATTAAGCTTGGGGATGTTGATACGTCTCCAACATATCTATAATTTTTGATTGTTCCATGCTGTTATATTATCATTCTTGGATGTTTTACAATCATTTTATAGCAACTTTTTATCATTTTTTGGAACTAACCTATTGACAAAGTGCCTAGTGCCAGTTGCTGTTTTTTGCTTGTTTTTTACTTCATAGGGAATCCATACCCAACGGAGTCCAAACGCAGTGAAACTTTTTAGTGATTTTTTCTGGACCAGAAGACACCTGTTGGGCCAAGAAAGTACCTGAGGAGAGCTCCGAGGGGAGCACAACCCACCAAGGCGTGCTTGGGGGCCCAGGCACGCCGAGGTGGGTTGTGCCACCTCTGTGGCCTTCCACACCGCCTATTTGCTCTATAAATACCCCAATATTCTAGATACCCTAAGAGAGTCGACGAAAATCAATTCCAGCCGCCGCAAGTTCCAGAAACCATAGATCCAATCTAGACACTATCATGGAGGGGTTCATCATCCTCATTGGTTCCTCTCCGATGATGCATGACTAGTTCATTGTAGACCTTCGGGTTCGTAGTTAGTAGCTAGATGTTTTCCGCTCTCTCTCTCTCTTGATTCTCAATACAATGGTTTCTTGGAGATCTATTTGATGTAACTCTTTTTTGCGGTGTGTTTGTTGGGATCCGATGAACTTTGAGTTTATGATCAGATATATGTTTTTATCCATGAAATTTTTTGAGTCTTTTGATCTCTTATATGCATGATTACTTATAGCCTCGTATTTCTTCTTCGAATCTTTGGTTTAGTTAGGCCAACTAGATCAATTTTTCTTGCCATGGGAAGAGGTGCTTTGTGATGGGTTCGATCTTACGGTGCTTGATCCCAGTGACAGAAGGGGAACCGACACGTATGTATCATTGCTATTAAGGATAACAATATGGGGTCTATTTCTACATAAATAGACCTTGTATACATCATGTCATCGTTCTTATTACATTACCCTGTTTCTCCATGAACTTAATACACTAGGTGCATTCTGGATAGCGGTCGATGTGCGGAGTAATAGTAGTAGATGCAGGCAGGAGTCGTTCTACTAATCTTGGACGTGATGCCTATATAATGATCATTGCCTAGATATCATCATGATTATTTGAAGTTCTACTAATTGCCCAACAGTAATTTGTTTAACCACCGTATGATATATTTCTTGAGAGAAGCCACTAGTGAAATCTACGGCCCCCGGGTCTCTTCTTTATTATATTTGCCTTCGAAATCTATTTTTATTTGCTTTTATTTTCTGATATATTAATCTAGAAACCCAAAAACACCTTGCTGAATTTTATTTGCGTTTATTTGCATCTATCAATCTATTACAACTTTCTCCCGTCCACATGCCAATTTCTGGCGCCGTTACTTGATAATCCCCAAGTGCAAGGAATCATCGTAGAAATTTCCAAAGGTGGAAGTGATAAGTATGGAGTGTCAAACCCACAAGGATCTAAAGGTAAGATCAATATTCTCTCAAGTCCTATCTGCCACCGATATGGCTCTACGTACGCCGAACGTTTGCTTCCAACTAGAAGCGAGAAATAAATCTACGTTGCGGGTATAAAGATGATAAATTTGCATGATATCGGAGAACTAAAATATAAAAATAGGTGTTGTTAATATAAAGTTAGAACTAGCAGTGTGACCCGCGCATTTGCGCGGCTAGACTTTTTTTTTCATGTTGGTGTTTTTTCTCAATTAATCATATTTCCGCTATATAATTGTTTATATTAAAACTATATCAGCAAAATGTGTTTAGAAAATATTTAAACTTTGCATCATATATGTCTTTCTTATCTTGGTGTTTTTTCTCAACCAATCTTATTTCCGCTACATAAGCGTTCATATTAATAAAATATCGGCAAAATATATTTGAAAAATATTATTAAACTTTGCATATTATCTTTCTGTAATTTGTACACATTTGTTAGTCAATATTTGGTCGTATACATTTTCTCTTTAGAACAATACATATATATATATATATATATATATATATATATATATATATATATATATATATATATATATATATATATATATATAGTGTTACTATTCATCACCCAGGGTGCAGAATAAGTTATTCTTCACCCGAGGTAATCTTACGATCATTTCATAATTAAATTACGTTTGGAATTCAAATAGTTACATTCCTATCGATTCACGACGTAAAATTTGACATAAGAAAATAAAAATATAGGTCATAAGACAAGAAAATTTACAGTTTATGTGTATTTTACACTATGTTTTTAAATTTGTAATTTTACATAACATAAAATATTTTTTCCGATGATTATATATTTTCTTACGGTCTCTTTTTACTTCAGAAATAAGGCAAAATTTACGGGACATAAAATTACGGTCCATTGATAGTAAAATAGAGGGGGGTGAAGAATAACTATTCCTCACCCAGGGTGACGAATAGTCAATCCCTATATATTTATATTTATATATATTATATATATATATATATATATATATATATATATATATATATATATATATATATATATATGTTTCCACGTCTTCTCATATTAATGTAGTTATCTATACTGCTTCGCACTCTAAACGAATGTAGTCGGTGAATGGTGAGGAAGTTCCTAAAATACTCTCCCACTTAAGCTCGCCGAACTTGTCACTTATGTTGGTGCCCATCTATTTCACATGTAATTGTATTTTTAAGCAAAGTAAAATGATTTATCAAATATTTGATATTCATTTGTGATTTTTTTTATAAAACATTCTCTAGCATTCACTTGTTAATAGTTATATTTAGTATTGTTTTGTACCCCAGTGTTTCCCCAACAGGCCAATATAATTTAATTTATTGTTGTCGTCACATTATAGCATGGTCATGACTTTTAAATTATATAGAAATGTAATAGTCAAAATACACACGTCTGAAGATAAGACTTGAGAATTTTGCGTTTAATTGTATTTCCTTTCAAATACATACGTCTGAAGATCGGTGCCCTGTAGAGCAAATGATGTGCTACTCTCTCCTGTAATATTTGGTCCCATATCATTATTCATATTTCTCTCCTGTACTACTCTTCCTCAGTCGCTATCGTCCTTACAAATATTAACTAATCTGCCACATGAACATTTGTATATCACTTGAACAGAAAATAGATTACAGTTGGAATGTGCATGTCGAGGAAACATGATTAAACTCCAGCAGGAATATTTTTGTTAAATGTATTATGGTTTGTTAAATCACTGATGTGCGACGTCACACCTAACTAATGGCAGTAAGGTTAGAGTATACCATCGGAAACCATTTCATCATTAATTAAATGCTTATACTTCATTTCTTCTTCCCCTATCCGCATGGTCGCCATGTTTCTTGTAATTGAATTTCCGGTAGCATAATCTCATGTATGTCGATCTTCACGCATACTTCTAGATGCTCGGAACAATGTCCAATGACTCAAGCTGTTTATGTTATCGGGATATATGAGGCCAAGTAATTCTTGGTGTATATTCATTTATAAGTAGTATTAATTTTGACTTGCCCAATCGATTGTTGTTCTTGGCCAACTTATATTCTACTCAAAGTGGAAACATATTGTAGTTTATTTTAACTTTATTTTTGTGTTCAACTTTACGGGTAAAAATTTATATTAAAAAACCATATCTGAATTTTATATACATTATTTTATTTTGAAATTCACAACTAAATCAAATTGTATTATTTATTCATCTACTTAATAAGAGCCTTTGTTATTATTATTCTGAACAACTTAAAATATTGATCAACCATGCCTTGTTTGTATCTGTGTTGGCCGTACGTATGCATGCGAACACAGTCGGTGAACATCGCCCGTGCATGTTACGTGTGATATGTGCCTGGAGGCTAGACTTTCTAGTATATTTCCTTCTAGGTAGGGAGATCTATGTGTGCATGTTTTTCCTCCCAAAAATCTTCTTCTAAGTTCTTTTTTTTTTCAATGTGTATGTGATCTAGTTTTACATACAGTGTCCAAATTGGACACGGCTTGTACGGGTGTGTACTTGTTATGTTTTTATGAGACCTAGCATACGTTTCTAATGACGTGGTAATTATGGCTGTGTACTTGACTTTTATCTGTAGTTTCCTTTTCCAACTAATGTGCACGTATGCTTGTTGGACTGCCCATTGATGCGCTCAACAGAAAAAGACTCCCCATAGACGTGTCAATCTTTTTTTTAGAGTTGCATAGACGTGTCAATCATAAGATATGTACATCCTTTATGTTTAACGTAACCTTTTCATCTTTTAATCTCAAGCGTTCTAATCAGAATCAACGGATATATATATTTTTGTCTTATGTGGACGATTGTGTGTGTGTGTGTGACACACACGCGTGCATAGAGAGACACACCCCCTCTGATTAACCTCCTTAAACAACATCTCATCACTGTGCGTCATGGATTAGTGGCTCTATTTACACTCCCCTATAAATTACTTTTATTTGTTCAGTGTCACCTCCATAAATCACTACATTAAAAGCTTAAAACCCCTAAGCTTGAAATATAATTTTGACTACACACTGTTTTTGTCCATTTTCTGAAATTCAACCTGTTATGGCTTGGATATAAATTACTATATGCTCGAGTGGGTTTCCCATGTCTATTGTGAGGGGGATTTGGCTTCATATGTTCTACAAAATCGCATCATCTAGCCAGTTTTTGCTCTCCTAATTTTATTGTAAACTTTCCTCCAGACAAAATGGTCTTGTCGCCATTAAAACATGATATTCTCAAACCAATATTTTAGATTATCATGGAGAAATATTAAAAAACACAAAATTTACTAAATCAATCGGAAAGTTTCATAAACTAAATGTGATTGTACTTAAATTTAAGTTCTCGTCACATCCGGTTAATGAAGGTGTGACTTTTCTATTTCAATCTATGGGTGCAACAATGGAAAAACATCCCTGCAAAAAAAGGGGGAAGGCATGAAGCCCATACCTTGTATTTTTCTGACATCGCTTATGACCTCAAAAAAAAACATGCAATGCTACCCGAATTCTACCCCGATTGCTCACATACACTCATACTTTGAATATGTATTCAGGTCTACGCTTGATTTATCACAACCATTTTAAATTCCACGGCTAAGTGCAATCTGATAAATAATAATGGCCAGTATTATTACATCTGAACCTAGCTACGATGAATGTGACCTCAGAGTAGGTTTCATTAGGCTCACCGATGGTCTTTGACGTGTACGGCAGGCCGTTTAGCGTTCTTGACATACATGTATCTGAACTTCTAAAGCTCCAACTGAGATAATGTTCTTGTCTAGTTTCAATTCGTAAGCCGCCGTTGCTTGCCGTAGATTGGCATCGCCCAGTCTGAGTACACATGTACGTATACACGTGCCTTTTATGCATTCAAATTCAAACAGATGGTTAAAGATTATACATGCAATGTTTCGTAGGATGAGAAGACTTTGTGGAAGTACATGTGAAGCAATCAAGAATGTGTAGCTACCTGATTGTCCTGCAATGCACCCATCACTGCTTCTCATCTGTGGAGTGCACTGCAATTACCAATGGCGTCGACATGTCGTAGTACATAGACTGGCGAAGTAGCATCTCGTTCTACCCATAGTCTTGTCCGCGGAGGCCGAGGAAGCGCCTCATCATCAAGAAAAGGAAAACTCGTTGATCACACTGGTGCATCACCCCATCACGTCTCGACGGCGCAATCTATGCAAGTGACAATGTGGCCGTGGCCGACAACCTAGCCGAGTGTCCTGCCATCCCAGATCTCCGGCGAGCAGTCCCGCAAAATTTAACTTGTGCCAAGCAAGCCATGCTCAAGAGTCTTCAAGACGTTCTAGCGTCGCATCGTTTAGCTCAAGCATATATAGGTGCAACGTGAGACTTTCTTTGTTGAGGAAGAGCGTGACTATCTTTTTGAACGAAAGAGCAGTTTATGCGTATTCTTTTTTCTGGAAAGAGCAGCCCGCATGTTTCCTATGTGTACGTGGCATAATCTTGGACGTGCTCATGTTGGACTCAAATTGCATGTGTCCGTGTGGTGGACCTGTTTTTTTTTTTTTTTTGATAAATCAATGGTGGACTTGTTCGTATGTTACAATATTTTACTTTTTTCTCCCAACAGGACTCTTCATTATTTCGATGTTGTACTTTCCTTACGGTGGACATTTGGTACGTGAGACGTGACATGTTAAATTGTTTGTACACGATAGTATTTTTATATGTAACGCTATATCTTTTATATCTTAACCGTTAATTTCCAATATTGACGGTCAAGATAATTTAATCTATATGGATGAACGTGATGGCTAGTTTGACTTCTGTTTTATGTATACAATAGATAGATAGATAGATATATTACTATATATTATAAATAGCGAAGGTCGAATAATGACAGGTCGGTGTGCGGAATTGTCCTAGGCAATTGTTAACAAGATCGGTAATCATTATTGCAATTTCATATGAGGGAGAGACATAAGCTAACATAATTTATCTTCTTGGATCATATGCATTTATGATTGGAACTCTAGAAACCATCTGCAACTACTAAAGATCATTAAGGTAAAACCCAAGCATACCATTAAAGCATCAAGTCTCATTTATCCCATACGCAACAACCCCCTTACTCGGGTTTAAACTTTTGCACTCTAGCAACCCGCTATAAGCGAATCATGAACGTATTGCAACATCCTACAGTGGGAATCCTACACGTGTGCGGCACGGAAGGCACCATAGGACAGCACCACAATAAAACATACAACTTAAACCAATCTAGATCATCAATCAACCCAAAGGTCAAAACAAATCTACTCAAAACATCATAGGATGGCAACACATCATTGAATCATAATATGTGGCATAAACACCATGTTCAAGTAGGGATTATAGCGAGGTGTGGGAGAGTGGACTGCGTAAAAGAGATGAGGACGATGATGTTGATGAAGATGATCACCGCGGTGATGGTTCCCCCGGTGGCACTTCGGCGTCACCGGGAGAGAGGGGGAGAGGTTCTCCCCCTTGTTCTTACTCCTCCATGTCCTCCCCCCTAGATGGGGAGAGGTTCTCCCTCTCGTCCTTGGCCTCCATGGCGATGATGGCCCCTCCGGGATCCTCCTCCATGGCCTCCGGTGATGATGGCCCCCTCCGGAAGGGTGCCAGAAAGAGCCTAGATTGGTTTTTTGTAGCTACAGAGGCTTACGGCGGCGGAACTCCCAATCTAGGTTTACATCTGATATTTTTGGCATATATAGAAGAGGTTGGCATTCGGGACAAGTCAAGGGGCCCACGGGGAGTCCACAAGACAGGGGGCACACCCTAGGGGGCACCCCCCACCTTTGTGGTGGCCTAGGGACTCCCCTCGGTAGCTTTTTGTTCTAGTATTTTTTATATTTTCCAAAAATATTCTCTATTGATTTTCAGCGCGTTCCGAGAACTTCTATTTCTGCACAAAAACAACACCACGGTAGTTCTGCTGAAAACAGCGTCAGTCCCGGTTAGTTCTAATCAAATCATACCAAAATCAGGTAAAAATATTGTAAACATGGCATGAATACTTCATTAATTATAGATACGTTGGACACGTATCATTACCCGAGAGGGATTGACAACTCCTTTAACACGTCAGGTTGCAAGTATTTGTTCTTTGTGTGCAAGAGCTATTTACGTGGTGTTGCATGGTTCTCCTACTGGTTTGATAACCTTGTTCTCATCACTGAGGGAAATACCTAACGTTGATGTGCTACATCATCCCTTCCTCTTTGGGGAAATATCGACGTAGTTCAAGCAAACATCAGCCCCTCGTGTGCCTTCCTTACTTAGTTTTCTTCTGAAATACTTGTTTCGCAAGATAAAAATTCTTTATATATACTCCCGGATGTTTTGAACACTGTGTTGAAGAAATCTACTCTGTTTTTGTTTTGTGCTATTTCTCTGATAGATCCTAACTCCCATGGCTCCCTGAAGGCTCCGCACCAAGCACCGGATCATGCAACCTTCATCATGTAAACACGCATACAGCAAAGTATAGTATGAGTGGTCATCAGGAGAGAAGGATACTGTCAAGGAGGACAAAGCCAAAGAGGTTGCGGGAAGCCAGACTCAGGAGGGAGGTCAATCCATGCATATGGAAGAGACCACGAAGAAGGGAGATATTCTGAACTCCTCTATGATCATCTCTCTCCATTTGAAATTGATACCTTAAGGGTCTTTGAAACAATTTGTGCTCAGAATACATCTCTTACTCATGAAGATCCTGTTGGAGGAGCAAAATTGTGCTCTTCATAATATCAATAGAAATCTAGAGTACCTATTGAAGCTGAAGGACAAGCCCACTACCTCATCATCACCATCATCCCCGAAGAAGGAAACTTGAGTACACGGGTATGGGCACCGTCCTAGGCTTGTGTAAAGCTTGGGGGAGGTGCCCCGGTGTCGTATCACCATCACTTTTATTATCTTTTGCTATCTTAGTTTGATCCTTAGTATTTCGTGTTTTAGAAGAATAAAAGTTTAGTATGATCTATTTCTGAGTGCTAGTTTTGTGATCTATCTATCCATGTAATCAAGTTGAGAGTTATATAATAAAGAGTAGTTTGAAATTTTCTTCTTTACCTTTTTGTTTCAATCTTAGCAATGAAAATAATAAAAATATCATATGCTAATCCCGTAAAAGTAATGACTTTACATAAAGAAAAGTATAAGTGATAAATTTGTTAGAAGTTCACAAATATAGTATTGGTCAATGATGCAATTCATGAAAGATTAGTAAAGGAAGAGAGGATTGACATATAAATATACTATCTTGGACATCTTTTATGATTGTGAGCCCTCCATTAAATATTATATGTCCAATTGTTGAAGACAACGTAATGAGTTATGTTTACTTCTATTCACATAGAAGTTATATTGTCATGGACCCTTCAACATGTGGTGCTTGCTCAATATCTTTGCTAGCCAAAAATCCGCACAAAGTAGAGATACTAATCGTGCATCCAAAATCCTTAAACACATGCCATGAGAGTCTACTATATCTACCTACAGATTGAATAAGATCCTTCAAGTAAGTTGCCGTCGGTGCATAAAGCAATAAAAATCGCTCCTAAATATTTATGATCTTTTATTGTAAGGGAAAATAAGCTTTGTACGATCTTATGATGGTAAAGAAATAAAAGCGACGGGCTGCATAATAAAGGATGCTATCATAAGGGGCAATATAAAGTAACGTTCCTTTACATAAGAGCTTGCACATCTAAAAATAAAAAGTGCATGACAACCTCTGCTTCCCTCTGCGAAGGGCCTATCTTTTACATTTATGTATTTACTTTTCATGCAAGAGTTAATAGCGTTCTCCTATATTCCCTTTTTTATTTTTTCTCTTTGCAAGCATCATGTGGTGGGGAAAGATCTAGGCATATATGTCTAATGGTATATGAGTAATCATGAATTATTACTTTTGTCATTACCCTTGAGGTAAATGAGTTGGGAAGCGAAACTGTAAGCCCCTATATTTCTGTGTGTCTAACTGAAACTTTTGCTCCATATATATATATATATATATATATATATATATATATATATATATATATATATATATATATATATATATATGTATGTATGTCGTGAGTGTCAGCAATCATAGAAGATTAAATGATAGTTGAGTATGTGGCCTTGCTAAACAAAAGCTCTTACATGAGACCCTTCCTGAAAATACAATGAATTGCAATTGCTTTGTTCACTAAGATTATAGTCTGTTAGTTTTCAAGAAAGTTTATGCTTCATACTTCATTATTGTGATGAATCATTAATTTATCATGAGAAGTTCTATGATAATATGTATTGCAGCTATGTTAATGATCATGATGCTACTATGTTCGTATTTTGTTTTTATCTACACCTCTCTCTAAACATGTGGTCGTGATTATCGATGTCGGCTTTCGCTTGAGGACAAGCAAGGTCTAAGCTTGGGGGAGTTGATACATCCATTTTGCATCATGTTTTCCTACTGTTAGTTATAATGTATTTGGTCATTATAACACTTTGTGATGCAATTCTAATGCCTTTTATCTCTTAATTTGCAAGATTCCTATGAAGAGGGAGATTGCTGGTAGGTGGAATTCTTGACTTGAAAAAGCTATATCAGAGATACCTATTCTGCACAACTCCAAATGAGCTAAATTTCACGGACAATTATTTTGGAATATATAAAAAATACTGGAGAAAAGAAATACCACGGGCCCCTGGGTGGCCTCCGAGGCCAATCTTCTCCTATATGATGCCCTTTTCCCTTTAAAAAATCAAGGGAGGACTTTCGGGATGAAGCGTGATGTCTACTATGCAACTTTATTCTTGTAGACTCGTGTTGGGACTCCAAGCACAAAGTTTTGTAGGATAGTAGCAGTTTTCCCCCAAGTGGATGACCTAAGGTTTATCAATCCGTGGGAGGCGTAGGATGAAGATGGTCTCTCTCAAACTACCCTGCAACCAAATAATAAGAAGTCTCTTGTGTCCCCAACACACCAAATACAATGGTAAATTGTATAGGTGCACTAGTTTGGCAAAGGGATGGTGATACAAGTGTAGTAATAATAGTAGATATTGATTTTTGTAATAGGAACAATAAAAAACAGCAAGGTAGCAAGTAGCAAAAGTGAGCACAAATAGTATCGCAATGGTTGAAAACGAGGCCTAGGGTACGTACTTTCTCTAGTGAAATCTCTCAACAATGCTAATATAATTGGACAACATAACAATCCCTCAACATGTGATGAAGAATCACTCCGAAGTTCCTATCTAGCAGAGAACATAAGAAGAAATTGTTTGTAGCGTACGAAACCACCTCAAAGTTATTCTTTTCCGATCAATCATTCCAAGAGTACGTACTAAAATAACACCAAGTTATCCTTTCCGATTGATCTATCCAAGAGTTCATACTAAAATAACACCATGTGATACACATCAACCAACTCTAATGTTACCTAGATACTCCAATGTCACGACGAGTATCCATGAGTTGATTATACTATATGAATCGAACAATTTCAGATTCATAATACTCAATCCAACACAAAGAACCTCAAAGAGTGCCCCAACATTTCTAGTGGAGAAACAAGGACGAAAACATGCATCAACCCCTATGCATAGATTACCCCAATATCACCTCAGGAATCCGCGAGTTGAGTGCCAAGACATACATCAAGTGCTCTCAAATCCAAGAAAGTATTCAATCCGATAAAAGTGAAATCTCAAAGGGAAAACTAAATTTATCACATTGAGATAGAGAGGGGAAAACACCATCTGATCCAACTATATTAACAAAGCTCGCGATACATCAAGATCGTGCCAAACCAAGAACACGAGAGAGAGAGAGAGAGGTTAAACACATAGCTACCAGTACAAACCCTCAGCTCTGAGGGTGGACTACTCCCTCCTCATCATGGAGGCCGTCGGGATGATCAAGATGGCCTCCAGTGTTGATTTTCCCCCTCCGGTAGGGTGCCGGAACAGGGTCCAGATTGGTTTTTTATGTCTACAGAGGCTTGTGGCGGCGGAACTTCTGATCTAGGGTTATTGTTGGGGTTTCTGTATTTATAAGATTTTTTGGCATCGGTTTCACGTGAAGATGGTCCTCAGGGAGCCCACGAGACACCAGCACACGGGCAAGGCACCAGGCACACCCTGGTGTCTCGTGCTCACCTCCTTCCCCTTCTGGTCCGCCCATGAAGCTTCTAGTGCCTTTTTTGTTCCAAGAAAAATCGTCCAAAAGTTTCGTTGCATTTGGAGAACTTTTATTTCTACTTAAAAAACAACACCAGGGTAGTTTTGCTGAAAACAGCGCCAGCCCGGGTTAGTTCCATTCAAATCATACCAAAACCATATACAATTGTTGTAAACATGGCATGAATACTTCACAAATTATATATACATTGGAGATGTATCAGCATCCCCAAGCCTAATTCCTACTCGTCCTCGAGTAGGTAAATGATAAAAGAAATAATTTATGAAGTGTGAATGCTAGCATAGTGCATAAGTTTGATCAATGATAATTTCAATCACTTTTCCTAACATTATAACAACAACTCTACCTCATAAAACCCAGCATGATAAAGTAGCAATCAGTTCACATGTTAAGGTTCAAACAATGCATTCTCTTGAAACTTAACAACCTATGTTCTCGGCCACAAAACAATTGCAATTCGACTTATTCAACAAAGTCTAAGTAAGAGCTCCAGATACTCAATCATCATATAGTCTTCTATGATTGCTAGTACTCAATGCATATCTTTAGAACAAATGGCATCCGTTGAACACAGAGAAAGATAGGGGCTTAATGTTTCGCCTCCCAACTCATTTGTCATAGAGATAATTGTCAAAAATAATAAATCATGATCAAATATATTTGACTGGCCACATGTGCCTAGATCTTTCTCCACCACATGATGCTTGCCAACTAGAGAATAACTGAGGTTGAATGAGGATGTATACTATTGACTCTTGCATAAAAGTAAATACTGAAAAGTAAAAGATAGGCCCTTCACAGAGGGAAGCAAAGGTTGCCATGCACGTTTTGTTATTGCATTCCCAAGCTCTTGGTGCAAAGGACCATCACGTTATATTGCCCCTTATGATCGCAACCTTTATTATACAGTCTGTCGCTTTTATTACTTTTCCATCACAAGTTTGTACAATGCATATTTTCCCTTACAATAAAAGCTCAAACATATTTAGTAGCAATTTTTATTGCTTTATCACTGATGAAAACTTACTTGAAGGATCTTATTTAATCCATAGGTAGGTATGGTGGACACTCATGGCAAGAAACTGGGTTTAAGGGTTTTTGGATGCACAAGTAGTATCTCTACTTAGTATGAATTTTTGGCTAGCAAAAGATCCTAAGCAAACACCACATGTTGGAGGATCCATAACAATATAACTTATATGCAAATATACACAACCATAACTCATTACGTTGTCTTCCTTGTCCAACGTCAACTATTTTTCTCAAGTTTGAAAATAATTAAAGGGTATTTACTCTTGGGAAACGTTGCATGGAAAACAAAAAAAATTACGCACACGCCAGATCTATCCATGGAGATGCATAGCAATGAAGGTTAGAGTGTGTCTACATACCCTCGTAGACCGTAAGCGGAAGCATTTAGTTACGTAGTTGATGTAGTCAAACTTCTTCGTGATCCAACCGATCAAGTACCAAACGTATGGCACCACCGCGTTCAGCACACATTCAGCTTGGTGACGGCCTCGCCTTCTTGATCCAGGAAGACAGTGAAGTAGTGGATGAGTTTCGGCAGCACGACGGCATGGCGATGGTGGTGGTGATGCTATCTCCACAGGGCTTCACACACACGGCTAGGGGATCATGGTGTTTATTGCCCCTCTCCCTCCTCTCATATATATAGGTGGAGGGGGAAGGGTAGGCAACCCCTAAGCCGCCCCAAGTGGTCATCATGTGTTTTGCTTGGAGCATCATTTTCTTTTGTTGAGATTTGCCTGTTGTTATTTCAAATAATATTTTGTATCTTTTATTTCAATAAAAGTGTCAAGTATAGCCTTCACCATGCTCAAATTTGCAAGTATATGAGTTGTTGTTTCAAAACAGAAAGTTGCATGCTATTGCGTGAATTCTCTAGAAAAGTCAGAATGTGATAAAATCTTGACATTTTGACACAATAAGCTATGATAAATTTTCTACATTGTGGTAAATTTTCAGAATTTTTTGAGTTAAATAAGTATGGATCCTTCTTCATCCCTTACATACTATTCTGTTTAGACAGATTGCTGTGATGATTGCATCGTTTGCATATGTTTGCTTGTTCCGTGATTCTATTTGGTGATAGGAGTATTAAATATGCAGAGGCATTTAGTATGCAATGTTATATTATAATTTCAATAATTTGTTATAGTAGATAATGATAAATTTTTGCATTGATTTATACTAACTTATCTCACAAGTCCTTATTGACTTTTGTGGATGAAGCTTTTGATATTTAGGGAAACCGTGGTATGATAGGAATTAAGGAGACACAAGAGCTCAAGCTTGGGGATGCCCAAGGAATCCCAAGTTAATATTCCAAGAAGTATCAAGCATCTAAGCTTGGGGATGCCCCTGTAGGCATCCCACCTCTCTTCTTCAACAACTTTCGGTCAATTTTGGTTGAGCCTAAGTTTTTGCTTCTTCACATGACATGTGCTATTCTTGGAATGTCATTTTATTTTTTATTTTCTGTTTGAATAAAATACTTAAGGTCTGAAATTTTTTAAATGAGAGAGAGTCCTCACACAGCTGCCTATTTACTTAACTACTTATTTGATCTTCACTTATATCTTTTTGGAGTAGTTTGTCATTTACTCTTGTTCTTCACTTATATCCTAAGAGTAAATTGTTGAATGAATTGAATATCGTAAAGTTGAAGTTATATGTGCTCCATATGCTTGTATCATACCTAGTAGTAGCTCCGAATTGGGTTTAGAAAGAAAATCTATTGAAGTTTGACAATCACAATATTAGTCATACAAGCAATTCATGAGTGATTAGTATAAGGAAGAGAACTTTCACATATAAATATATTATCATGGACATCTTTTATGATTGTGAATACCCATTAATTAGTTTAAAACTTGAGAAAATTAGTTGAAGTTGTCCAAGGAAGACAATGTAATGAGTTATGTTTGGGTATATTTGCATAGAAGTTATATTGTTATGGATCCTCCAACATATGGTGTTTGCTTAGGATCTTTTGCTAGCCAAAATATCGTACTAAGTAGAGATACTACTTGTGCATCTAAAAACCCATAAACCCGGTTTCTTGCCATGAGTGTCCACCATATCTACCTATGGATTGAATGAGATACTTCAAGTAAGTTGTCATCGCTGCAAAAAGTAACAAAAAATGCTCCTAAAATGTGTATGATCTTTTATTACAAGTGAAAATAAGAGTTTGTACAAACTTGTGATGGTAAATAACTAAAAGCGACAAACTGCATAATAAAGGTTTCTATCACAAGGGGCAATATAATGTGACGTTCCTTTGCATTAGGAGCTTGCACATCAAAAAATCAAGAGCGCCTGACAACCTCTGCTTCCTTCTGCGAAGGGCCTATCTTTTACTTTATGTATTTACTTTTATGCAAGAGTCAATAGTGTTGCTTCTCATTTCAACCTCAATTATTCTCGAGTTGGCCAGCATCATGTGGTAGGGAAAGATCCAAGCACATATGGCCAGTCAAATATATTTGGCCATGAATTATTATTGTTGACAATTATCTCTACGATAAATAAGTTGGGAGGTGAAACATTAAGCCCCTATCTTTGTCTGTGTTCGATGGATGCTATTTGTTCTTAAAATATGCTTTGAGTACTAGCAATCATAGAAGAAAATATGATAATTGAGTATGTGGATATCTTACTTAGACTTTGTTGAAGATAAGTTGAATTGCAATTGTTTGGCGACTAAGAACATAGGTTGTTAAGTTTCAAGAGAATGCATTGTTTGAACCATAACATGTGTGTTGATTGCTAGTTGTCATGATAAGTTTTATGAGAAAGAGTTGATGTTATGATGCTAGGAAAAGTGATTAGAATTATCATTAGTCAAACTTATACTTTATGCTAGCATTCACACTTCATAAATTATTTCTTTTATCATTTACCTACTCGAGGACGAGCAGGAAATAAGCTTGGGGATGGTGATACGTCTCCAACGTATCTATAATTTATGAAGTATTCATGCCATGTTTACAACAATTTTATATGGTGTTGGTATGATTTGAATGGAACTAACCCATACTGACGTTGTTTTCAGCAGAATTACTGTGGTGTTGTTTTTGTGCAGAAATAGAAGTTCTCCAAATTCAGCGAAACTTTTTGACGTTTTTTTGGAACAAAAGAGACACTAGAAGCTTCATGGGAGGACCAGAAGAGCCACGAGGGCCCTACAAGCCACCAGGGTGAGCCAAGGGGGTGGCTGCACCGTGGTGCCTCATGGGCCCCTCGTAGCCCATCTTGACGTGAGACCAACACCAAAAAATCCTATAAATAAAAAAAAAACATAAATAACCCTAGGACTTTGACTCCGTCACTGCAAGCCTCTGTCCTTTGAAATACCATCTGAAGCCCTGTTCTGGCACCCTGCCGGAGGGGGAAATCATCACCCAAGGCCATCTTCATCATCTCGACGGCCACCATGACAACGAGGGAGTAGTTCACCCTCGAGGCTAGGGGTATGTAAAAGTAGCTATGTGTTTGATCTCTCTCTCTCTCTCTCTCTCTCTCTCTCTCTCTCGTTCTTCATTTGGCATGATCTTGATGTACCACAAGCTTTGTTAATATAGTTGGATCATATGGTGTTTTTCCCCTCTCTATCTTGTTGTGATGAATTGAGTTTTTACCTTTGAGGTTTTGCTATTATCGGATTGAATACTATTATGGATTCGAGAACACTTGATGTGTGTCTTGCATATGAATACCGGTGGTGACAATGGGGAATTATATTGAGTCACTCAACGTATGTTTTGGCACTCAACTCGCAGATTCCTGAGGTGACATTGGGATAATCTATGCATAGGGGTTGATGCATGCTTTCTTCCTTGTAGGATCGAAAGTATGTCTAGAGGGTGGGTGATTAGACTACTTGGCCAAATAAAAACTTAACCTTTTCCAAATTTTAGTTCTTGGCAGATTTTAGCAACTTAGCACAAGTCAAGCAATCTAAATACAATTCAAGCAAGCAAGCAAAGAGTACATGAGCAGCGGAAAGTAAAGCATGCAACTTGCAAGAAAGTAAAGGGATGGGATTGGAGTGTGCAAACGCAATTGGAGACACAGATGTTTTTGCCGTGGTTCCGATAGGTGGTGCTATCGTACATCCACGTTGATGGAGACTTCAACCCATGAAGGGTAATGGTTGCGCGAGTTCACAGAGGGCTCCACCCACAAAGGGTCCACGAAGAAGCAACCTAGTCTATCCCACCATGGCCATCGCCCACGAAGGACTTGCCTCACTAGGGTAAATCTTCACGAAGTAGGCGATCTCCTTGCCCTTACAAACTCCTTGGTTCACTCCACAATCTTATCGGAGCCTCCCACCTAACCAATCTAGGAGACACCACCCTCCAAAAGGTAATAGATGGTGTGTTGTTGATGAACTCCTTGCTCTTGTACTTCAAGTGATAGTCTCCCCAACACTCAACTCACTCTCATAGGATTGGATTTGGTGGAAAGATGATTTGAGTGGAAAGCAACTTGGGGAAGGCTAGAGATCACGATCCATATGGTTGGATTGGAATATCTTGGCCTCAACACATGAGTAGGTGGTTCTCTCTCAGAAAATGAATGCTGGGAATGTAGGCACGTTCTGATGGCTTTCCTCACGAATGAGGAAAGGGTGGAAGGATATATATAGCCTCCACATAAAATCTAACTGTTACACACAATTCACCAAACTCGGTGGGACCGAATTATAAAACTCGGTCGGACCGATTTAGTTCATAATGTGACCATTCGGCATTTCGGTGGGACCGATATGATCAACTCGGTGGGACCGATATCATTAGGGTAGGGCATAACGTAATCTTGGTTTGACCGATTACACAAAGTTGGTTGGATCGACTTTGGTAATAAGCAAACCAGGGAGTTGATCAGGCAAACTCGGTGGGACCGATTCGCTCGTCTCGATGGGACCGAAGCATTACGAAAAGGAAACAAGGAGTTTGCATTGCAGACTTGGTGGGACCGATCGCTCATCTTGGTTAGACCAAAATGTTACAAAGGGAAACAGAGAGTTTGCAATCCCATCTCGGTGAGACCGACATCCCTATCGGTGAGACCGAAGTGACTAGGGTTTCTGGCAGTGGCTATGTCAATTGAACTCGGTGGCACCCGATGGATCAAATCGATGGGGCCGAGTTTTACTTTTGGTTTGGGACATATGTGGATATGAGAAAGTGGTTGAGGGCTTTTGGAGCATATCACTAAGCATTTTGAGCAAGCAAGCCATTAACCAACACCTCATCCCCTTTTAATAGTATTGGCTTTCCTATAGACTCAATGTGATCTTGGATCACTGAAATAGTAAATCTAGAGTCTTGAACCTTAGAGCTTGAGCCAATCCTTTGTCCTTAGCATTTTGAGGGGTCCACATTCCTAGTCCATGCCATGCCAATCGTTGCACTTTCCTGAAATATTTATCTTGAAGTAGCATTAGTTCAATGAGCTATATGTTGTTAATCATTACCAAAACCACCTAGGGATAGTTGCACTTTCAATATCCCCCTTTTTGGTAATTGATGACAACATATAGATCAAAGCTTCGACAAATGATAATAAGATTGAAATACATCGTCGCTTTGAGAAGTATGTGATAAGCAAGAGCTCCCCCTAAATTTGTGCATTATTTCAAATTTGCTTTGGACTACAAATGCACAATCTGTTAGGATCATGGGTCACTTTTCCATGTCACATACATCTTGGTGGAACGCTCAAAATGATAACAATAGATAACATGCACTCATCACCAAGAAAAGTGAATGATCATAAATGGATATAAGGGATAATATCGTTCAAGCACACATTAAGGTAGCATATGATCAACCACATGATCATCCAAGTATCTCACAAAAGGACATAATGTATCAAGCAAAAACACAATAAAGTTCAACCAAAATAAAGTGCAAAGAGAGACAAAAGGCAACACACACTCTCTCTCTCGAAGAATATGATCTATACATATTTCTCCTCCTTTGGCAACAAGTTACCAAAAAGTTCAAATATGCATAGTGCTATGCGTCTCTCAAGCTTGATCTCCATGAGGTGGTGTAGTGATGACTCCCAGGATGAAGGCTTCTGTAGATGTAGCTGGAGCTGGTGGAGTGGCTGCTGGAGGTGGCACTGAAGCTGTGGCTATTGGTGCAGATGTAGTTGCTTTAGTGTCAGGAACAGGCACTGCATCAGACCTCTGACCTCTTGGCACATGCACTCGCTGAAAGACATCTGTTGTTGTCTTTCCCTTCTTCTCCTCTGCTTCCTCCTGGAGCTGCTCTACTGCTGACTGAATCTTAGTTAGTTTGACATCAAGATCATAGAACTTCTGCTCAATGATTCTCTCCAAACTCTCCCGATTCTGAGTCAGGGTGGCCAAGCCCTTCTCAATCCTCAAGGTGGATTGAATCAGATATCCAAGTTGATCTTGTTTGCTCTTCAGGAACACCTGAGATGCCTCTTCAGCACTTGGCATTTTTGTAGCTTTCTCCACCCTTGCCTTTTCTCTCTTCTCATGTGCTTGCAATGAGGAAGGATCTTTCTCATCCATGACAACAGTGTTATCCTCAAAGTCTGTCTTGAGAGGTAAATGCTCCTTGTACAACAAATAAGTGCCTGTGCCCATCTTTGAGTTGATGAGCACCTGAATTTGTGGAGCATACCCACAAGACCTCTTCTGATCTGCAGCTGTCCTCTTAATTTTTTCCACAATCAGACTCATCACCTTGAACTTCTGAGGGACATCAAAAATGTGCAGCAAGTTGATGGAATGTCCTCTTATCATTCTGTGATCTCTAGACTTGGGAAAAAGGGTATGCCTCAGGATAGTGTTGATTGTAGGCAAACCAGACAACAGAAACTTCACTGAGCCCAACTTATGAGTCTCCAGGGCATCATCACGAATTTCCTTGTACAAACTTGCCATTGAGTTGTGGTCTTTCTTCTTCTTGGCATACACATCCAAGTCATCCTCATGAGCTGCTGGGGCATTTATCAACCTGGCACATTCATCAACAGTGGATTGGTACCTAGTACCTTCTGACATCCACACAATTCTACCATCTGGATAGAAGTGAGCAGTGGAGTAGAATTCCATGATCAGCTCATCATTCCACTTAGTGAGCTTATGGCCAACAAACTTGTCCACTCCACAAGACTTGAAGCTATCATAGACACCTGGAAAGTGATCTTCATTTTCTCTGATGTATGTCCGATCAACCCATCTCATATCATAGACTGTTGGCTTCTTGTCAAGAAAAATGGTCTCATAAAAGTCTTGATGTTCCTTAGTATGGAACCTGTAATCAACAGCAGTTCTCCTCCTCACAGCATAAGGGTCATTTCTTCTCCAAAGTCTCAGACCTGCATCCTTCCTGATGCTCATGTCCTCTACCACTGGATGTGTGTCATTGTGGTCTGGGATCTTTGGTTTGAGCTTCCTTAGCACATGGGCTTCAGCTTCTTCTTCTTCAGCTTCAGGCAGTGGGGCCTTGTTCTTCTCCTCAGCAAGGATGTTTCTTGTGCTCCTCTTGGGTGCAGACTTGGTGGCTGGAGCAGCAGCTTTGGGAGCAGGTTTGGGCTTAGGAGCAGCCCCTGACTTGATTGCATCTCCCATGAGCTTTTGTGCCTTAGGTGCTGGAGCAGCATCCTCTCCCTCTTCCTCTTCATCAGAAGATGGGTCTCTCACCATAGTTGATTTTCCAATAAGTTTTGATGTAGTGGTTCTTGCCTCTTCTTCTTGTCATCACCAGCTGCCTCTCCTTCATCAGATTCAATTGTGAACTTCATAGTTTGTCATGTGGCAACCTTTCCTGGCTTAGATGTTGGGATCCTCCTAGCAGGTGCCTTCCTGTGCATGCCTGGCTTTGTGGATGCAGCAGTGCCAAACTCCTTCTTCACCAATCTCTTCTTGGAGATGGCCTCATCCTCAGCTGCAACATAATCTTCATCTTCAGAATCTGAAGTTCTCTTATTTCTTGCTCTAGTGGCTGCCTTGGGCAAGTTACTAGGTGTGCTCCTGCTGCCCTCATCATAGTTGCTTGAGGGACTAGTGCCCTCACTCAGATGCTCTTGCTGTTTAGATCTTCTGGCTGACACTCTGGTCAGACATCTTGGCAGCAACTGACAGCAAACCCTGTGCTTAGATTATAGATGAGGTAGAGTAGATGAGCATCACAAAGTACAGAAGTTTTGCAAAACAAATTGAGTCAAAAACTTAGTTTTAGTTCTCTACATAAATGATCTCAGAGCTACTGAATTGAAAAACTCGGTGATACCGAAGCAACACTTGGAACCTAAACTAGTGAACTCGGTCAGACCGAGTCACAGTTTGGTGGCACTGAGATTGCTAGGGTTTCACAGAATCTTGAACTCAGTCACACCGATCTGCAGTTTTCGGTCAGCCCAAAAAGCGCATGTGCAATGGCCTAAGACGAATCAGTGAGACCGATTTCTATGATTCGGTCGGTCCGAGATGAGTTCTGCAGAGAGCTAACCCTAAAAATTTCGAATCAAGCTAGGCCTAAGGAAGATTTAGCTGGATAGATCGATCTCATTAGTGGCAAGAATCATGGCATTGTCCTCGTGCTAGGAATCGGAGTTAAAAGGACAGCACAAGGGGTCAAACACTTACCCTAGTTCGGTAGGTGTTCGCTACAGCAGCGACGGTGGAGCAGATTCCGTCGACAGTGGTAGAAACCAGCGGTGGGAGGTCGCTGGCGGCAAGGAGGCGATCTGGAGACTTGAGGAGGCAGAGCAGGACACGCGTGGGCTGAGGGGTTTTGAAGTATTTTCCAAATCTCACCCGTGGGTATTTATATCCCGACCTTGTTGGTGTGACCGAGTGGAACAACTCGGTGGCACCGAGAATGCAGAATTGCAAGCGGTTGCTGCAACTCGGTGTGACCGAAGTGTTCAAATCGGTTGCACCAAGATGAAAACCTAGATCAACTTAGTGAACTTAGTTTGACCGAAATGGATGTCTCGGTTAGACCAAAATGCACAAGAGGTTTTGGAAGTTTAAGTGTATGACGAATCGGGGACTCCGAGTGTTCCTCACACAGAGTGGTTCGAATCTGACTTGATCAAACTTTGTGATGTAGCATGAATAGAGTTTGAGACGAGAAAAAGAATAGATAGCTAGATAAGGTTCTTAGGCATTCTTGTCCATCCACTTGGCAAAAGAATAAGGGCCAAACAATTAAAGCAACAAGTGGATGTCCTTGAATGAGTAAAATATCCAACCAACATGCTCACACAATAAAATGGCAAATGAAATATGTGGCAAAGCATGCACAAACACTCTAGCATCTATCAAGCAATTTGCGATGACTAGGTCATCTATATATGAGTATATTGACTTAGGAGTCAAATGAGAACATTTGATCATAGGTCATACTCATTGTTTAAGCACAAGTGGGGTTACCACTTTTACATAAAGCATTGTTGTGTTCACACCATTAGAGTTGCTTTAGCTCAGTTCCTAGAGTAAAGCTCCCCCTGGATGTGATATCCCCCCTAAGAGGGATGAACTAACCTTGGGTTTTGTCGATGATGACTTCATGTAGGTGTTGAATATGTGGATGCTCAATGTTGATGTAGATCTTTCGGAGCTATCCATTGGAGTAAGTTGCACTTTCAATTCCTACACGGGTTAGTCCCACAAGGAATAAACAAGGATATGCATAGACATAGGGTGAAGAACACACCAGATGATGTCCATGAAAACATTTGGTTACCTTGTCCCTTGTCTTACCAACAAGAGGGTTTGTGACTCCTTGAACTAGTGCAAGATGTGGAAGTTGATTGCACTTGTCCTTGCCAAAATGATATGAGTGAAGTGTGTTGGCGGAGTCACCCTCATGAACTCTCTAGTTCTTCTTCTTTGGGATCCACATCATCTTGATGGGAATCCTTGGTGTTGTAGTAGAATTTGATGAAGTAGAACTTGATGTAGTCTTGGGAACCCACTTGACCAAGGCCTTGGGAGCTTCTTCAAATGCATCAATCTCCTCTCGAAGCTTGTCCTTGCCTTTTTGCTTGTGGTCTTGTGGTGGAAGATCATCGTGAGCTTGTGTCCCTTGAAAAGAAGTAGGATCATACTTCTCTTGTTGAGGAACAAACTTCATCTTGGGGTATTGATCTTCTTCCCACTCAACTTCATTGGCATTGAACTTTCGTTCAAAACCAACACCTTGATTCTTCCGGTGCCTTCCTTGCTTGTGTACTATTTCCTCAAATTGCTTACTCCGGGCAAGGCTCTTGTAAACACCTTTCTCTATAATTCCCTTCAATAAGCTATTTTCTTGCTCAAGTGTGACTTGGCTAAGAGAATCTTTAGTGTAATCAAGAGAACTACTAGAAGCAACAACATTTGATATAGCATGATTATTGTTACTACTAGAAGAAGAATATTTCTTACTCTTGTTGCTGGATTTTACTTGTGGCATGTAAGTAGATAAGGGTAAATGCTTGGCAATGTAAGAAGAACTTTTCTTGTGAAGATCATCATTGATTGCCTTTAAAACTCATGCTCTTGCTCAAGGTTGAGCTTTTCAAAGCGTAACTTCTCGTGAGTTCTTAAAAGTTCTCGATGATCTTCCAAGGTAGTTTCATGAGCTAACTTAAGAGTGTTTAGTTCTTTGGTTAGACACTCAATCTTCTCCTTATCATTGTCATTCGTTTTATATTGATTAGCATGATTAATTGACGTTTCATCATAGTATTCATCACTAGAGTTGTCAACAAGTAAATCATCATCACCCAACAAGTCATCTTCATCACTATTGAAATCAACATACTCGGGGTGTGATACCTTTGGGCCTTTAGCCATGGAGAATCTTCCAATTCCTTCATTTGGTGAGTCAAATATGTAGTAGGAGTTGGTTGACATAAGTGCTAGACCGGCAACACCTTCATCTTGAGTATATTCGGAGTCGGAGTGGTAACTTCTCTCGGAGTGATGGTCGGAGTCGGAGCCGGATACCCATTCACCAAAATGAGCTTGATGTCTTCGCTTTGTGTAGCTCTTTGATGATTTGTCCTTCCTTTCAGAATCCTTGCTTCTCCGGGAGGTTCTTCGTTCATAACGATCATCTCTACTCCTCCTATCTCTTGGTGGTGATTCTTCTCTTCTACTCCTTCTTTTAGGTGAATCTTCTCTCCTTTTGTAGGGAGTCGTACACTCATTGGAGTAGTGTCCTGGTCTTCCACAATATTAGCCATTTCGTTCATGACCTGAAGATCTTTTGTCATTGTAGGACCTTGACTTGGAACTCCTTTCCTTGCTTCTACTCTTGTAGAACTTGTTGAAGTTTTTCACCATTAGGCTCAATTCCTCATTGAAGGTTTGTTTCTCACTTGATGATGTATAGGGAGCATCACATGAGGCTTTGTAAGCACCACTTGACTTGTTGTGAAGCTCTTCCTTATCCTTGAGTGACATCTCATGAGCAACAATTCTTCCAATGACTTTCGTTGGCTTGAGATCTTTGTAATTGGGCATCATTTGGATCAATGTGCACACTGTATCATATTTTCCATCCAAGGCGCTTAGGATCTTCTTGATGATGAATTTATTGGTCATCTCTTCACTTCCTAAGCCGGCAATCTCATTTGTGATGAGAGCAAGCCTAGAGTACATTTCAGCGACACCTTCAACATCCTTCATTTTGAACTTGTCAAGTTGACTTTAAAGCACACCCAATTTGGATTCCTTGACGGAGTCGGTACCTTCGTGCATATCAATCAAAGTATGCCAAATTTCCTTTGCATTCTCAAGGCGGCTGATTTTGTTGAATTCTTTGGGGAACAATCCGTTGAAGAGGATATCACAAGCTTGAGCGTTGTATTGCAGCATCTTCAACTCTTCCATAGTAGCTTCACGGTTCGGTTCTCTCCCATCGAAGAATTCACCTTGCAAGCCAATACACACAATAGCCCAAACGGCGGGGTTATGTCCAAGAATATGCATTTTCATCTTATGCTTCCAACTAGCAAAATTAGTACCATCAAAGTAAGGACCTCTACGGTGGTAATTTCCCTCACTAGACGCCATACTCACCTACGTTGTGAAACCAAGGCTATGATCACCAAAATCTATGGAAATCAAGGCAAATGGAAACCAAAGCTCAGATACCAATTGTAAGATCGAAAGTATGTCTAGAGGTGGGGTGATTAGACTACTTGGCCAAATAAAAACTTAACCTTTTCCCAATTTTAGTTCTTGGCAGATTTTAGCAACTTAGTACAAGTCAAGCAATCTAAATACAACTCAAGCAAGCATGAAAAGAGTATATGAGCAGCGGAAAGTAAAGCATGCAACTTGCAAGAAAGTAAAGGGATGGGATTGGAGTGTGTAAACGCAATTGGAGACATGGATGTTTTTGGCGTGGTTCCGATAGGTGGTGCTATCGTACATCCACATTGATGGAGACTTCAACCCATGAAGGGTAATGGTTGCGCGAGTCCACGGAGGGCTCCACCCACGAAGGGTCCACGAAGAAGCAACCTTGTCTATCACACCATGGCCATCGCCCATGAAGGACTTGCCTCACTAGGGTAGATCTTCACAAAGTAGGCAATCTCCTTGCCCTTACAAACTCCTTGGTTCACTCCAATCTTGTCGGAGGCTCCCAAGTGACACCTAACCAACAATCTAGGAGACACCACTCTCCAAAAGGTAATATATGGTGTGTTGTTGATGAACTCCTTGCTCTTGTGCTTCAAATGATAGTCTCCCCAACACTCAACTCACTCTCATAGGATTGGATTTGGTGGAAACATGATTTGAGTGGAAAGCAACTTGGGGAAGGCTAGAGATAAAGATCCATATGGTTGGATTGGAATATATTGGCCTCAACACATGAGTAGGTGGTTCTCTCTCAGAAAATGAATGCTGGAAATGTAGGCACGTTCTGATGGATTCCCTCACGAATGAGGAGAGGGTGGAGGGGTATATATAGCCTCCACACAAAATCTAACCGTTACACACAGTTCACCAAACTCGGTGGGACCGAATCAGAAAACTCGGTCGGACTGATTTAGTTCATAATGTGACCGATAGGCATTTCGGTGGGACCGATATGATCAACTCGGTGGGATCGATATCATTATGTGACACTCCAAAAAATTTATTTGGTTTTCAGCAAAAACTTTGTTAGATTTGGAGAAGGTCATTTAAAATTCTTCCAAAACCCCCCGTCCCACTTTGGGGCAACCCATATATTCTGTCTCATCAAGTTCAACCCATTTCTGAATTTTATTTCATTGATTTCTCTCCCCAAATCTTTTCTGCCAATTATTTTGAGCCTAGGTAATTTGCAAAGCAAGTACCAAGATGCATTTGTGTTTTGACCCCAAACCAACTCCCCTGGATAGTCCTTGGTACCCACAACCTAGAACTATCAAGATCCACTCTCCTTCTTTTCAAATATTTCAAATTACAGTCTCTGCAAGTTTGGACCAGATTTGTCAAATTTGGTGAAATTCATATCTCCTCTTCTCCAAAAATTCCACCAAAATTCAGGCAACCCCCAGTTGCAATGAGAGACCACTCCACCAAAAACCAGCTCAAGGAAAAATCTCCACATGCCAAGATCATTCTGTCGAATACCTGGCCTGCACTGTTACTGTGCATCTTCAGAAATTCAGTAAGTTCAGAGTTGCAGTGTCGTTTTCGTCAGAGTGTTGGCACTGGTCGCCCGTGCACCGTGGCGCTTTGCGCACGGCCTCTTTCCCCTGGCCAGAGCACCGCACGCCCGCTTGGACGGACACAGGCGTCGGTGGCCGCGAGCATCTTCAACGCCGGCAGCCTCTGCGGTGGCAGGGCCACCCGTGGCGGCCGAACGGAGCCTGCTCCGGCCCGTTACGCCGTTCTGCGCCGCCCTTTGCTCCCTAGCCCTTCGTGTGGCTCATGCATGCCAGCGCACCCCCGCAGCACCGTCGTCGTGGCCCGACAAGCACAGGGCGCGCCCTCTGCCGCCGACGGGCCCGCGCCGCCCCGTTCTGCCGAAACCAGCCAGCACGCCCGATCCAACCAAGGTTAGATGCTAAACGGAGCCCGTGGACCTCCACGTCGATGATCAACCGCCTAAACCTCCCCGACAAATCGCTACGCCGCCGTAACCATCGCCGGAGAACTCCGTTCACGGCCACCGCCTCGGATCGCCTATAAAAAGGAGCCCCAAGCTCGCTCTCGTGCACGCACCACCACTGCACCTCACCAACACTCCACCAAGCCACTAGGAGGACCTCGAGGAGGTCTCCTCCCCGATCCACCTCGGCCACCAGCTCGATTAACTCCAGTGAGCTCCTCCCCGACGCCCAAACCTCGTCAGCAACCCCCTCAAGCTACCAGAGGTCTAACCCCCTCCTCAATTTGTCCTCCGCAGCACTCTCCGACGAGGCCCACGACCACCCGAACCACCGTCCGCTGGAGCAAGGGCCGTCGTCGACGTGGTGCTCGCTGGCGACCTCTACCACCACCCACCGACGCGGAAGGACGTACTGAACACGGAGGTACCCCCTGATCCCCCTGCCTCGTCGTGGATCGCCGCCGGCGACCACCGCGCCTCTCGGGCACCGTCGAGCTCTGCCGCCTCTTTTGAATATTCAAACCTGACGGGTGGGACCCGCCCGTCAGCCTCTCTGTTGTTTTTTTGAACCGTTTTCTGAAAGCGTATTCTAGCAAATACGCTTTCCAAACTGAATAGTTTTCGGGACTTTTCTGCTTAGGCCCCTGAAAGTTTTCTGTTTCATTACAGATGGGTCCTTGGACCGAAACTCCTATAACTTTTAAACAGAAAATGATTTTTGTTTGATTCTTTTTCTATTATCTTTAAAATTTTATCTAGTTTTTTATCAGATTTATTTGAAAATTATTTGGATTACTTTTTGTGCACCTCGCGATATTTACGATAGTGCATGTATTTCTGTATATCGTAGATATCGAAGGAGGTGACGGAGCCGCGAACTTCACCCAGTTAGACTCCGACTACTCCGAACCAGGCAAGCATGTTTGAACTCTTGATATGATGAGTGTTTGTTGCATGTTTGCATTTAGGAGTTTCATGGCATGTTTAATGAACATTTCTTTGAATGTTATATTTCATGCACAAATGTGGAAAATAAGTTTCGAAAAGCCATATGTTGTTGGATACATATTTGCATGGCCATGTGATGGCATGAGGATGGGTAAGATGGCAGTGTTGTGGCATGCCAGTCTTACGCCAGTCTATTTAACTTCAGTGTCATCGTGAATCAAAGCACCTTCCCATTCATTTCCATTCCTGTACTGCCACATGTTTTCCGCAAGGAATATGGCCTAGTAAGTTGCAAACCGTTTTCCTGGTACACACCAAATAGAGAGGCCGGGATGAGGGTTCCATGGCCCTGGATTAAAGCCCGTCATCCGGTCAGGGGCATGGGTGTTTCCGGTTGGGACCGAGAGGGGGGCACCCCTTATAGCGCGCCTATAGAAATTTGATCCCATGCTATTCGAGGTTGTGACCTCCCCGTCTCAAAGTTTTTCTTGGACGTTGTCTAGGGTGATTCCTAGCATCGTGAGGTGGAATGGGTGTGTACTGGTTAAATGTGTTTCTACCGAAATACCATAAACGTAATTAGTCCTTCGTGACTACGGAAATCCGTTGGCTGTGGTCAGTTAGTACAAACTCTGCAGAGTCACCAATCCTTTAAATCATCTTGTACATGTCCAAGTACTGTGTTCATCTTATCTTGTCAGATATCAGCCTCAGTGACAAAACCCGGTGGACTACATGAGTTTTAAATCCGGTTAAAAGTTTATTCGTGTGGATGGACTAACCCGTTATTTACTTTTGATATAAGCCCTTTCTGTGATGTCGCTCAAACGTCCGACTGTGGCAGACTTGTTATTTACATTTGATATAAGCCCTTTCTGTGATGTCGCTCAGACGTCCGACTGTGGCATGCTTGTTATTTACATTTGATATAAGCCCTTTCTGTGATGTCGCTCAGACGTCCGACTGTAGCATGCTTGTTATTTACATTTGATATAAGCCCTTTCTGTGATGTCGCTCAGACGGCTGATTGTGGCATTCCTTTTACAAGCCCTTTCTATGATGTCGCTCAGATGTCCGACTGTGGCATTTCTTTTACAAGCCCTTTCTGTGATGTCGCTCAGACGTCTGACTGTGGCATTTCTTTTACAAGCCCTTTCTGTGATGTCGCTCAGACGTCCGACTGTGGCATTTCTTTTACAAGCCCTTTCTGCGATGTCGCTCAGACGTCCGACTGTGGCATTTCTTTTATAAGCCCTTTATGTGGTGTCTCTTAGATGCCCGACTGCGGCATGAGCTTTATTTATTTACCTTTCGAGGCATCGCTCCAGACACCCGATCGGTTTTCAGTTATTTGTTTTACTTATCAAGTCGTGCAAAAATAATATTATTATTGGAATGAGCATCATTATTTTTGCTAATGACGCATTCATGCATACATTTGTTATATCTTTTGTCCGAACTGTCTTGCCAGTACTTTCAAAGTACTCACCTGGCTTGTTGTTTTGGCCAGATGTTGATGAGGGCGATCTCATGGATGAAGAGTTCGATAGCGAGTCCGACGCCTAGAGGAGTCCCAGTCAGTCCCATGTGATCCTGTATTTGGTCACTGTATCATAGCCGCTTCCGCCACCCCAGAAATAAATCCATCGAGCCTCACCTCGACGCTCGATGAGCTGCCAGTTAGGAGTCAAGTTGTCCACCACCACTTTTATTCTCGAGCTAGTAGCATGTCACCACACCCCTGTGTTATAACCACCCTTATGTAAGATATTGGCGAGTTTGTAATAAATTGTTGAGCAGCCTCAGCTCAACCCTGTAATATGTTTGATGCTACTGGTCCTCTGTTTATCAAGTATTTGTCTTCCAGTGAGGATAACTTTCCTATACTGGGATCAAAAGATCAATTTCTCAACAAGCTTTTTATTGAAAAACCGGTCATGACAGACTTGGTACCAGAGCCAGGCTGACTGTAGGAAGCCACTAGGTGCGATCGCTAATCGGTTATTAGCATGATAGAGTTTATTCATGTTTTTACAAATGTAGTCATTTTTCTGACAGTCAGCATAAAATTTATGATCTGATCGCTCAGAATTTTTGCCTACTTTTGTAGATGGCTGGCAACGATTGTGAGTCACATATGTTCGCCAACGAGCCTGATGGGTTCGTCAAGCTCCTCTCCTTCATCTTTCAGGTCGCGATGGGGCCATCCGTGCGCCCAGTCTTCACACTTTATCCACACAAGATCAACGACAATCTAACCATGCACCAGGCCGCGGTGCAATTCAGGGGAGGGCGTGCTGAGATACGCCGCTTCCGATTCTTGGGGAGAGCCATGCCTACAGAAAGGCATGCTATGCAGATGGCTGCCCGCGAGGCGATAGCTCGTCTTCGGGATGTCCTTCCTGCTATGAAGACCCGTTGCTACTGCTACCATCCATGCCATGTGCCATACACCTGTCACTACTCATTCTCATGCCCCAGAGGAGAACGAGATGAGGCCTTTGAGATGCTTGTCGAGTACCTCCGAGCCCTGGAGGCAGCCTTCGACAACATGGTGGACGACCTCGTAGCTGCCCGCATGGACTCAGTCCATGGCTGTGCCGCCAACAGGAGGGAACTCCTGCACACCGCTCCACCGCTGACGTTCATCTCGTCCTCAGCTTCTCATTCACCTACCATTCTCGCCACTGCTCGTCGCCTGCCTACCACTGAGGAATTCAACCAAGCTATTGCACCCACTCCCGTTCGCTCTGCACCACTTATTGCACCCACTCCCATACGTGCTACTCCACCTATTTCGCCCACTCATATTCGTGTTACTCCGCCTTTGGCACCTGCTCCATCAGCTCAGCGCAGCATTTCTCGTCTGGAACCTATTAGTGAGGAGGAGGTTGAGTCCCCAGCGTCACTGCGTCTCACCCTCGGCAGGCCTAGGGAGATCCTCACCATCTCCGACTGAGTACGTTTAGACGCCTTGCGATGTACCGGCTTGTGTGAGAGGTTTATATGTACATAGGTTGTGAGAAGTAGCCTGTTTGCGCATCATGTAGGATCTGGAGAAGTGCACTAGTCTCAATAACATGTCAGGACTATGTACGCATATCCTGAGTGATGTAATGTATAATTATGCTTGGGTGTAAGATATGTAATAGTCCTTCTCCGAGCGCAAACGTGTATTTTCAAAAAAAAATCCTGGAGTTTTATGTGTGATTTTATTGACTTCTGCGACTCTCTTTCTTGTCTTATGAGTTTCACAAAATATATCCCCAGAGTGAAAGATGTCTCGTCCGTGGACGCGCTCCATGCCAAATCAGTCCGAAGAAAATTATGGCACACCACCAAACAACAATTTCACTCAGGGACAGACTAGTCAACAGGACAGTGAAACAGCTTTTACCCAAGTGTGTCGTCTGTATGAACAGAGTCAGCAACAACACCAGGAAACGATGAACCAATTCATCAATATGGGGAATCACCGTGGTCAGTATCAGCAGCTATCCAAGTTATCTGAGTTACAGAAGACGCGTCCTCCAACATTTTCTCATACTGACAAGCCTCTTGAGGCCGACGACTGGCTTCGGGACATGGAGAGAAAATTAATTATTGCACAGTGTTCAGACCGTGAAAAAGTATTGTATGCACCTCATTATCTCACCGGAGCAGCTGCATCGTGGTGGGAGAACTTCCTGCACATGCACCACAACGAAAATGAAATAACCTGGGAGGATTTCAAAGAAGGTTTTCATGGGGCACACATTCCTAAGAGTGTTATGAAAATCAAGAAGAGAGAATTTGATGACCTCAAGCAAAGGACCATGACAGTGTCAGAATACAACAGCCAATTCACTCTACTGTCTCGCTACGCCAATGAAGAGCGCATGACCGAGAGCAAGAAGATGGAAAAATTCTTGGAAGGCCTGGCACCCGCACTTAAATGCCAGCTGGTTGTGCATACCTTCCCAGATTTTAAAACACTGGTAGATAAGGCCATTACTCTGGAAAATGAGCGACGCAACTTGGAAGATTTCCGCAAACACAAAAGGGACCAGTCTACTTTTGCTCGCAACCACAGAAGCAAGACGGAAATTCAGAAGGGTGGTACACACAAAACCCCGACGAATAATTCACGCCCAATCAAGAATTTCCATGCAAGAGACAAGGAGTTCACATATCGCCCAGGCGTTACTTGTTACGCTTGTGGAGAAGAAGGGCACTGTGCCAAGCAGTGCCCCAAGCCAAGGAACTCAACCCCGAAGCCTAACAATGGTGGAAATAATTCAGCGCCAAAGCGAAACAATTTCAACCCCAATAACAACCACCGGAAGGGTCACCTGAACCACGTGACCAAAGAGGAAGCCCAGAACGCCCCAGATATCGTACTCGGTACATACCCCGTCAACACAATACCTACCATGGTTTTGTTTGATTCTGGAGCTTCTCACTCATTCATTTCGAAAAGTTTTGCTTTGCAAAATAATTTTTCGATGCTTCCTTTGGAAAAATCAAAGATCATCAAGTCCCCTAGGATTAAGCAAGTGACCCAGAGTTATTGTCAAGGTGTAGTTATTGAATTTGAAGGATTGAAGTTTTACGCCAACCTTATTGTATTGGAAAGCAAAGGACTAGATGTCATCCTAGGGATGGATTGGTTAACCACCAACAAAGGTTTTATTGACTGCTTCAACCGGACCGTGATTCTCACACACCATCACGGGAAGACAATAAAAGTTTCAGCCAAAGAGAGACAAATACCTCGACAACCGAGATTAAACAAGGTGGACGTTTCTGAGCTGAACAAGGTTCCAGTAGTGTGTGAATTTCCAGACGTATTTCCAGAAGAACTACCAGGCATGCCACCAGATCGAGAGATAAAATTCAGCATTGAGCTAGCACCCGGAACCACCCCCATATACAAGAAACAATACAGAATGGCACCATCCGAATTTGTAGAATTGAAGAAGCAAATAAAAGAATTATTGGAGAAAGGATACATACGAGCCAGTTCCTCACCTTGGGGTTCTCCAATTTTATTTGCCAAGAAAAAGGATGGAACACTGAGATTGTGTATTGACTATCGAGCTCTTAACATGGTCACAGTTAAGAACAAATACCCAATGCCCCGAACAAATGATTTATTTGATCAGCTCGCACAGGCCAAAGTCTTCTCAAAAATTGACTTGAGATCAGGGTACCACCAATTAAAAGTACGAACAGAAGATATTCCCAAGACAGCCTTCACTTCTAGATATGGACTGTATGAGTTCAAAGTAATGCCATTTGGGCTAACCAACGCCCCCGCATATTTTGTTCACCTCATGAACAAAATATTTATGAAGTATATGGACAAGTTTGTTGTGGTATTCATCGATGATATTCTGATATACTCCAAAACACCAGAAGAGCACGCCGAGCATCTCAGGATTGTACTAGGAGAACTCAGGAAACATCAACTATAAGCCAAATTCAGCAAATGTGAATTTTGGCTAAGACAGGTGGGTTTTCTGGGCCACGTACTCACCCAAGAAGGTATTGCAGTAGACCCGGAAAAGGTCAAGGCCATACTTGGCTGGAAACCACCAACTAGCGTAACGGACGTACGGAGTTTCTTGGGAATGGCTGGCTATTACCGGAGATTTATTGAAGGATTCTCCACCATAGCAAAGCCAATGACGCAGTTGGTCAAGAAAGGCAAGAAGTTTGAATGGACGGAAGCCTGTGAGAAAAGTTTCCAAGAACTAAAAAGGAAATTAATGACAGCACCAGTATTAATTGTGCCAGACATACACAAGAATTTTGAGGTATATTGTGACACATCCCGGAAAGGCCTCGGATGCGTATTAATGCAAGAAGGCAAGGTAGTTGCGTATGTCTCCAGACAACTTCGCAAGCATGAGGAGAATTATCCCACTCATGACTTAGAATTGGCAGCGGTCATCCATGCACTCAAGGAATGGAGACACTTTCTACTTGGAAATCGTTGTGAAATATACATAGACCATAAGAGTCTTAAGTATATTTTCACACAACCGGAACTTAATTTACGGCAATGACGCTGGTTGGAGTTGGTGAAGGATTATGATGTTGGAATCCACTACCATCCTGGAAAAGCAAATGTTGTGGCAGATGCACTTAGTCGGAATCCCAGCACGGACAACGACAGTATGCCAAACTTGAGGCCAGAATTTCAACAGGAATTTGCCAAACTCAATTTAATAATGGTCACCGAAGGCAGTGTGTCAAAATTGGAAATACAGCCTACCCTGATGGAAAAGATTAAGGAGGCTCAGCATGGACACCCCAGCATTGATGGTATAAAAAGGAAAGTGAGTTTGGGCAAGGCCTCAGAATTCAACGTAGATGAGCAAGGAGTATTGTGGTACGGAGAGAGACTTTGCGTACCAAATATCAAGGACCTCAAACAACAGATTCTGGCTGAAAGCCACACCGCTCCGTATTCAATCCATCCTAAAGGAACAAAAATGTACAAAGACCTTCAGGAAAATTTTTGGTGGCACGGTATGAAGAGAGATATAGCCACGTTCATTGCATGCTGTGACTCTTGTCGACGTATCAAGGCCGAGCACCAGAAACCAGCCGGGCTGTTACAGCCAAACAAGATACCCGAGTGGAAATGGGACGAGATTGGAATGGATTTTATTGTTGGGCTACCTCGGTCACGACACGGACATGATGCCATATGGGTCATCACTGATAGACTGACTAAAGTAGCACACTTTATCCCAGTGAAGACAACTCACACCACTCAGAGACTGGCCAGACTTTATCTTGCCCGTATCGTCTGCCTGCATGGAGTCCCTGTGACGCCCCTAATTCAATCGTACACTAATCATGCACGCAAATGTGTACGATCAAGATCAGGGACTCATGGGAAGATATCACAACACAACTCTAAAACATAAATAAGTCATACAAGCATCATAATACAAGCCATGCGCCTCGAGGGCTCGAATACAAGTGCTCGATCATAGACGAGTCAGCGGAAGCGACAATATCTGAGTACAGACATAAGTTAAACAAGTTTGCCTTAAGAAGGCTAGCACAAACTGGGATACAGGTCGAAAGAGGCGCAGGCCTCCTGCCTGGGATCCTCCTAAACAACTCCGGGTCGTCGTCAGCAGCCTGCACATAGTAGTAGGCACCTCCAGTGTAGTAGTCGTCGTCGACAGTGGCGTCTGGCTCCTGGGCTCCAACGTCTGGTTGCGACAACCAGAAAGAAAGGAAAGGGGGGAAAAGGGGTGAGAAAGCAACCGTGAGTACTCATCCAAAGTACTCGCAAGCAAGGAGCTACACTACATATGCATGGGTATATGTGTAAAGGGCCATATCAGTGGACTGAACTGCAGAATGCCAGAATAAGAGGGGGATAACTAATCCTGTCGAAGACTACGCTTCTGGCAGCCTCCGTCTTGCAGCATGTAGAAGAGAGTAGACTGAAGTCCTCCAAGTAGCATCTCCAAGTAGCATCTCCAAGTAGCATCTCCAGTAGCATCGCATAGCATAATCCTACCTGGCAATCCTCTCCTGTCGCCCTGTTAGAGAGCGATCACCGGGTTGTATCTGGCACTTGGAAGGGTGTGTTTTATTAAGTATCCGGTTCTAGTTGTCATAAGGTCAAGGTACAACTCCGGGTCGTCCTTTTACCGAGGGACACGGCTATTCGAATAGATAAACTTCCCTGCAGGGGTGCACCACATAACCCAACACGCTCGATCCCATTTGGCCGGACACACTTTTCTGGGTCATGCCCGGCCTCGGAAGATCAACACGTCGCAGCACCACCTAGGCCTAACAGAGAGGTCAGCACGCCGGTCTAACTCCTATGGCGCAGGGGTCTGGGCCCATCGCCCATTGCACACCTGCACGTTGCGAGGGCGGCCGAAAGCAAAACTAGCCCCCTTAATACAAGAGCAGGCTTACGTTCCAATCCGGCGCGCGCCGCTCAGTTGCTGACGTCTAGAAGGCTTCGGCTGATACCACGACGTTGGGATACCCATAACTACTCCCGCGTAGATGGTTAGTGCGTATAGACCAAATGGCCAGACTCAGATCAAATACCAAGATCTCGTTAAGCGTGTTATTATGAAGCAACCGCGGACACCGACCAGGGCCAGGCCCACCTCTCGCCTAGGTGGTCTCAACCTGCCATGTCGCTCCGCCACAAAGATCCACCCAGAGGGCCGTCGGGACAAAGGTCTTTTCAGCCCCCAATCCGTGAATCACTCGCGGGTACTCTTCGAGCGGACCCGGCTTTAGTCACCATCTGTAGTATGTATGTATGTATAGTATATACCCGTGATCACCTCCCGAGTGATCACGACCCAATAGTATAGCAAGGCAGACTGACAAGAATGTAGGGCCAATGGTGATAAACTAGCATCCTATACTAAGCATTTAGGATTGCAGGTAAGGTATCAACAGATGTAGCAACAATGTCAGGCTATGCATCAGAATAGGATCAACGGAAAGCAGTAACATGCTACACTACTCTAATGCAAGCAGTATAGAGGAGAATAGGCGATATCTTGTGATCAGGGGGGGGGGGCTTGCCTGGTTGCTCTGGCAAGAAGGAGGGGTCGTTGGTGACGTAGTCGACCACAGGGGCATCAGCATCGTCATAGGGTCTACCGGAGAGAAGAGGGGGAAGAAACAGTAAATACATAACAAGCAAGTGCATAACAGGACAACAAGCAGAGCTAGACGTGTTCTAACGCGGTATAAGGTGATACCGGTGAGGGAGGAAAACATCCGGAAAAGTATCCCCGGTGTTTCGTGTTTTCGGACAGATGAACCGGAGGGGGAAAGTTGCGTGTTTGATATGCTAGGGGTGTGTGGCGGACGAACGGGATGCATATCCGGAATCGTGTCGTCGTTCTGAGCAACTTTCATGTACAATGTTTTTCCATCCGAGGTACGGTTTATTTTATATTAATTTTCAAAATTTTAATGATTTTCTGAATTTATATTAATTCGAATTAAAAGCAGAATATACTTTTGTCACCTAGTGCAACTCCAGCCTGTCTGTATGACAGAGGGGCCAGTGGGGTTGTGTTGACCCAGTCAAAGGTTGACCGGTCCGCATATGAACAGTGCCAGGGGTCCCGTGTGTCATTGACTTTCCTTTAATTAGCTGAATTTAATTGTTTTCTTCAGGTAGCGGGACCCAACATCAGTGACTATTAGTAGTAGGATGGCATTAATAGTGTTTAGCTCCTAATCTAATTAGGCTCGGCCCCATATAGGAGTGGCACTAGCCAGCCATTGTGTGGCTTTGCTCACGCACAAGCACACACATGGGGCGTTGGCGGCCATGGCCAAGTACCAGCAGCAGCAAGCGGCAATAGCCAAGCAGCAGCCGCATGAGGAGCAGCAGCGCAAGGGCAACAGCAGCAGTACGCAGCACAGGATAGCAACAAGCAGCGACAGCAGTCGACGGCTGCGGGCGCGCGCATACGAGGGGAGCAGCAGAAGAAGAAAAAGTCGTAGCAGCATCAGCAATTTGCAGAAGTAGAGGCGAGCAAGCGCAAAGCAACAGCAGCAGTATGCAGGGGGCGAAGTGCAAGGTCGGCGAGGACAGTGGGGCGCGAAGTGCGCGCGGAGGCCGCACGCGCGGGCGGGCGCAGGTCACGCCAGGGGCGTGGACTAGACGCGGGCTTGGTGTTGGGCGCGGCCGCGAGGACCGCGGCCACTGGACGAAACGTGGACGGCATGGGGCGGTGCAACGGAGCGACGAACGGAGGGGGGAACGAGGGGAATGGGGGTGCAGCTCACAGGGGGAGGCAGAGGACGTGTCCGGCGAGGCGGAGAAGCTCCGGTGAGGCAGATCGGGCGCGGGGCAGTGACGGCCGTAGATGAGGAAGACGCTCGATCCCGTCGGTGTAGCGTGGTCCTCGTGGTTCCCTGGTACGGATGCGATGTAGTCGAGGATGACGGAGCTCCTGGACCTCTTGGCGCGGAGAATGGAGGCCGCTGGCCACGGGATCGACGAAGGCAAGGCGGCGACTCTGCTTCGGTGGAGACGAAAACGAGGAGGAAAACAAGAGTGAGGGGAACAGGGGATGGCTAGGGTTTGCAGGGGTCACGGGGTTCATCTTGTAGGCATCCAGGGGGAGCTGGATGTTCGGCACGTGGAGATCACCATCCATGGACGTGCTCAGATCGTCCACGGGGTGTGCTGTGAATAGGAAGGAGAGGATGAGGTGAGTTGGGCTGTGCCTTGTACTATTCATGGTGGGCCAAGTGCACAGGAGACTTTCTTTTTCTTTTTTTTTTAGGTTTTGTATTTTCTTTATACACTAACTGGCTTTTGTAAAACATGTAACTAGTCCCATAAATAACACTGCATTATATGGCACTACCACAAAAAGTTTTGGAGTGGTTAAAATATTGTTTTGGCCCTTGTTTTAATTATTTTTAGGGCATCTAGTATTTTATAAAATGTTGTTTTTGTCCTCATAATTGCTTTGGGATTATTTGCAATATCATGAACTATTTTGTATAATTAACTTAAGAAGTAATTATTTGACTTTATTTGAATTCAAATTTGAATCGGTTCCGAACCAATGTGAGTTTAACAACAGCACCCGTGGCGACGTGGCATCATTAGCAGTGAATTACTGTAGCTTAATTATCCGGGCATCACAGTCCCAAAGACTATCATATCCGACAGAGGCACACAGTTCGTCTCTAGATTTTGGGATCACCTACAACAGGCACTGGGAACCCAACTAGCATTCAGTACCGCATACCACCCCCAGACTGACGGACAAACTGAACGCGTAAACCAAATTCTAGAAGACATGCTGAGAGCATGTGTCCTCACTTATGGAACCAGTTGGGAGGAAAGTTTGCCATACACAGAGTTCGCATACAACAATAGTTACCAGGCCAGCCTGCAAATGGCACCATTTGAAGCCTTGTACGGACGGAGATGTCGTACCCCGCTAAATTGGTCAGAGACCGGAGACAGCCGTATATTCGGCCCAGACATGCTAAATGAAGCCGAGGAAAAGGTCGAGCTAATCAGGGACAGACTCAAGACATCTCAAGCCGACAGAAGAGTTATTACGATCAGAAACATCGTGGAATCAGTTTCGAACACGGTGAGTTTGTGTACCTACGAGTATCTCCTATGAGGGGCCTGCAACGATTCAAGATTAAGGGGAAGCTAGCACCAAGATTCATCGGACCATTCTGTATAGTGCCACGAAGAGGCACAGTAGCCTACCAGCTAGACTTACCCGGAGAATTATCCGATATCCACAACGTGTTCCACGTCTCGCAGTTGAGGAAGTGCGTAAGCAACCCAGAGAAGCAAGTAGCCCATGATAACATTGACGTGCAACCAGACCTCACCTATCGGGAACATCCAGTAAAAATATTGGAGGAGTCTGAAAGAAGGACCCGACAGAAAACCATCAAGTTTTTCAGAGTTCAGTGGAGCAATCACACCGAGAGTGAAGCCACTTGGGAAAGAGAGGATTTTCTTCGGACAGAGCATCCACACTTGTTTGAGGATCAGCTGAAATCTCGGGGACGAGATTTTTCCTAAGGGGGTAGGTGTTGTGACACTCCAAAAAATTTATTTGGTTTTCAGCAAAAACTTTGTTGGATTTGGAGAAGGTCATTTAAAATTCTTCCAAAAACCCCCCGTTCCACTTTGGGGCAACCCATATATTCTGTCTCATCAAGTTCAACCCATTTCTGAATTTTATTTCATTGATTTCTCTCCCCAAATCTTTTCTGCCAATTATTTTGAGCCTAGGTAATTTGCAAAGCAAGTACCAAGATGCATTTGTGTTTTGACCCCAAACCAACTCCCTGGATAGTCCTTGGTACCCACAACCTAGAACTATCAAGATCCACTCTCCTTCTTTTCAAATATTTCAAATTACAGTCTCTGCAAGTTTGGACCAGATTTGTCAAATTTGGTGAAATTCATATCTCCTCTTCTCCAAAAATTCCACCAAAATTCAGGCAACCCCCAGTTGCAATGAGAGACCACTCCACCAAAAACCAGCTCAAGGAAAAATCTCCACATGCCAAGATCATTCTGTCGAACACCTGGCCTGCACTGTTAATGTGCATCTTCAGAAATTCAGTAAGTTCAGAGCTGCAGTGTCGTTTTCGTCAGAGTGTTGGCACTGGTCGCCCGTGCACCCTGGCGCTTTGCGCACGGCCTCTTCCCCCTGGCCAGAGCACCGCACGCCCGCTTGGACGGCCGCAGGCGTCGGTGGCAGCGAGCATCTTCAACGCCGGCAGCCTCTGCGGTGGCAGGGCCACCCGTGGCGGCCGAATGGAGCCTGCTCCGGCCCGTTACGCCGTTCTGCACCACCCTTTGCTCCCTAGCCCTCCGCGTGGCTCATGCATGCCAGCGCACCCCCGCAGCACCATCGTCGTGGCCCAACAATCACAGGGCGTGCCCTCTGCCGACGACGGGCCCGCGCCGTCCCGTTCTGCCGAAACCAGCCAGCACGCCCGATCCAACCAAGGTTAGATGCTAAACGGAGCCCTGGACCTCCACTTCGATGATCAACCGCCTAAACCTCCCCGACAAATCGCTACGCCGCCGTAACCATCGTCGGATAACTCCGTTCACGGCCACCGCCTCGGATCGCCTATAAAAAGGAGCCCCAAGCTTGCTCTCGTGCACGCACCACCACTGCACCTCACCAACACTCCACCAAGCCACTAGGAGGACCTCGAGGAGGTCTCCTCCCCCAACTCCGGCCGCCCCGATCCACCTCGGCCACCAGCTCGATTAACTCCAGTGAGCTCCTCCCCGACGCCCAAACCTCCTCAGCAACCCCCTCAAGCTACCATAGGTCTAAACCCCTCCTCAATTTGTCCTCCGCAGCACTCTCTGACGAGGCCCACGATCACCCGAACCACCGTCCGCCGGAGCAAGGGCCGCCATCAATGTGGTGCTCGCCGGCGACCTCTACCACCACCCACGACGCGGAAGGACGTACTGAACACGGAGCTACCCCCCGATCCCCCTACCTCGCCGTGGATCGCCGCCGGCGACCACCGCGGCTCTCGGGCACCGTCGAGCTCTGCCGCCTCTTTTGAATATTCAAACCTGACGGGTGGGACCCGTTCGTCAGCCTCTCTGTTGTTTTTTTTAACCGTTTTCTGAAAGCGTATTCTGGCAAATACGCTTTCCAAACTGAATCGTTTCCGGGACTTTTCTACTTAGGCCCCTGAGAGTTTTCTGTTTCATTACAGATGGGTCCTTGGACCAAAACTCCTATAACTTTTAAACAGAAAAGGATTTTTGTTTGATTCTTTTTCTGTTCTCTTTAAAACTTTATCTAGTTTTTTATCAGATTTATTTGAAAATTATTTGGATTACTTTTTGTGCACCTCGCGGTATTTACGATAGTGCGTGTATTTCTGTATACCGTAGATACCGAAGGAGGTGACGGAGCCGCGAACTTCACCCAGTTAGACTCCGACTACTCTGAACCAGGCAAGCATGTTTGAACTCTTGATATGATGAGTGTTTGTTGCATGTTTGCATTTAGGAGTTTCATGGCATGTTTAATGAACATTTCTTTGAATGTTATATTTCATGCACAAATGTGGAAAATAAGTTCGGAAAGCCATATGTTGTTGGATACATATTTGCATGGCCATGTGATGGCATGAGGATGGGTAAGATGGCAGTGTTGTGGCATGCCAGTATTACGCCAGTCTATTTGACTTCAGTGTCATTTTGAATCAAAAGCACCTTCCCATTCATTTCCATTCCTGTACTGCCAAATGTTTTCCGCAAGGAATATGGCCTAGTAAGTTGCAAACCGTTTTCCTGGTACACACCAAATAGAGAGGCCGGGATGAGGGTTCCATGGCCCTGGATTAAAGCCCGTCATCCGGTCAGGGGCATGGGTGTTTTCGGTTGGGACCGAGAGGGGGGCACCCCTTATAGCGCGCGTATAGAAATTTGATCCCATGCTACTCGAGGTTGTGACCTTCCCGTCTCAAAGTTTTTCTTGGACGTTGTCTAGGATGATTCCTGGCATCGTGAGGTGGAATGGGTGTGTACTGGTTAAATGTGTTTCTACCGAAATACCATAAACGGAATTAGTCCTTCGTGACTACGGAAATCCGTTGGCTGTGGTCAGTTAGTACAAACTCTGCAGAGTCACCAATCCTTTAAATCATCTTGTACATGTCCAAGTACTGTGTTCATCTTATCTTGTCAGATATCAGCCTCAGTGACAAAACCCGGTGGACTACATGAGTTTTAAATCTGGTTAAAAGTTTATTCCTGTGGATGGACTAACCCGTTATTTACTTTTGATATAAGCCCTTTCTGTGATGTCGCTCAGACGTCCGACTGTGGCAGACTTGTTATTTACATTTGATATAAGCCCTTTCTGTGATGTCGCTCAGACGTTCGACTGTGGCATGCTTGTTATTTGCATTTGATATAAGCCCTTTCTGTGATGTCGCTCAGACGTCCGACTGTGGCATGCTTGTTATTTACATTTGATATAAGCCCTTTCTGTGATGTCCCTCAGATGTCCGACTGTGGCATTCCTTTTACAAGCCCTTTCTGTGATGTCGCTCAGACGTCCGACTGTGGCATTTCTTTTAGAAGCCCTTTCTGTGATGTCGCTCAGACGCCCGACTGTGGCATTTCTTTTACAAGTCCTTTCTATGATGTCGCTCAGACGTCCGACTGTGGCATTTCTTTTACAAGCCCTTTCTGCGATGTCGCTCAGACGTCCGACTGTGGCATTTCTTTTATAAGTCCTTTATGTGGTGTCGCTTAGACGCCCGACTATGGCATGAGCTTTATTTATTTACATTTCGAGGCGTCGCTCCAGACACCCGATCGGTTTTCAGTTATTTGTTTTACTTATCAAGTCATGCAAAAATAATATTATTATTGGAATGAGCATCATTATTTTTGCTAATGACGCATTCATGCATACATTTGTTATATCTTTTGTCCGAACTGTCTTGCGAGTACTTTCAAAGTACTCACCCGGCTTGTTGTTTTGGCCAGATGTTGATGAGGGCGATCTCATGGATGAAGAGTTCGATAGCGAGTCCGACGCCTAGAGGAGTCCCAGTCAATCCCGTGCGATCCTGTATTTGGTCACTGTATCATAGCCGCTTCCGCCACCCCAGAAATAAATCCATCGAGCCTCACCTCGACGCTCGATGAGCTGCCAGTTAGGAGTCAAGTTGTCCACCACCACTTTTATTCTCGAGCTAGTAGCATGTCACCACACCCCTGTGTCATAACCGCCCTTATGTAAGATATTGGCGAGTTTGTAATAAATTGTTGAGAAGCCTCAGCTCAACCCTGTAATATATTTGATGCTACTGGTCCTCTGTTTATCAAGTATTTGTCTTCCAATGAGGATAACTTTTCCTATACTGGGATCAAAAGATCGATTTCTCAATAAGCTTTTCATTGAAAAACCGGTCGTGACACATTAGGGTTAGGGCATAACGTAATCTTGGTTTGACTGATTACACAAACTCGGTTGGGCCGACTTTGGTAATAAGCAAATCAAGGAGTTGGTCAGGCAAACTCGGTGGGACCGATTCGCTCGTCTCGGTGGGGCCAAAGCGTTACAAAAAGGAAACAGGGAGTTTGCATTGCAGACTCGGTGGGACCGATCGCTCATCTCGGTTAGACCGAAACATTACAAAGGGAAATAGAGAGTTTGCAACTCCATCTCGGTGAGACCGAGATCCCTATCGGTGAGACCGAAGTGGCTATGGTTTCTGGCAGTGGCTATGTCAAATGAACTCGGTGCAGCCGGATGGATCAAATCGGTTGGGCTGAGTTTGACTTTTGGTTTGGGACATATGTGGATATGAGAAAGTGGTTGAGGTCTTTTGGAGCATATCACTAAGAATCTTGAGCAAGCAAGCCATTAAGCAACACCTCATCCCCTTTTAATAGTACTGGTTTTCCTATAGACTCATTGTGATCTTGGATCACTGTAATAGTAAATGTAGAGTCTTGAACTTTAGAGCTTGAGCCAATCCTTTGTCCTTAGAATTTTGAGGGGTCCACATTCCTAGTCCATGCCATGCCAATCATTGAACTTTCCTGAAATATTTATCTTGAAATAGCATTAGTTCAATGAGCTATATGTTGTTAATCATTACCAAAACCACCTAGGGATAGTTGCAATTTTAGTCCTACTTTCTGTGGTAGAAATCTTGGGGAACTCTTTGAAGTTTTTGTGTTAGATTGAATATTATGAATCTGAAGTTGTTAGATGCATATCGTATAAATGACTCACGGATACTTGTGGTGACATTAGAGTATCTAGGTGACATTAGAGTTGGTTGATGCGTAATATATGGTGTTATTTTAGTACGGACTCTAGGGCTGTTCGTGACACTTATAGGAATAGCTCAATAGATTGATCGGAAAGGATAACTTTGAGGTGGTTCATCTTATGTTCTCCGCTAGATAAGAACTTTGGAGTGATTGTTTGTCGCACATTGAGGAATTGTTATATGATTCAATTATGTTAGCACTATTGAGAAATTGCACTAGTGAAAGTATGAACCCTAGGCCTTGTTTCTAAGCATTGCAATATCGTCTGTCCTCTTTTTATCACTTGCTAGCTTGCTGTTTTTATATTTTCGGATTACAGAAACCTATATCTACTATCCATACTACACTTATATCACCATCTCTTCACTAAACTAGTGCACCTATACAATTTTCCATTGTATTGGGTGTGTTGGGGACACAAGAGGTTTCTTGTATTTGGTTGCAGGGCTGTTTGAGAGAGACCATCTTCATCCTACACTTCCCATGAATTGATAAACCTTAGGTAATCCACTTGAGGGAAAATTGCTACTGTCCTATAAAACACTGCGCTTGGAGGCCCAACACGAGTCTACAAGAATAAGTTGTGTAGTAGACATCACCCATCCAAGAAGGGGCATGATATCCACTCTTGAAAGGAGCGATATGAATTGTGACCTCTTTGGAAAGGTAATTATCTGTTTTCCAAAGACCACGTCCAAGCTTACCTTTCCACTACAGTGTGCCCCTCGTCCGGGGACTATACCTTTAAAGGTGGTGCTACTACTCTGTTTTATGCGCGATTTATTGATGTGCATCTTATCTAGAGTATCTACATATATTAAGTTTAGGCTCCTACCTCCGTCCATAAGTACCTTTTGAAGCTGGCAGCTGTAAACAATTGGGTTACGGACCAGCACAGCTGGACATCTAAAGGGGTTGACCTCGGCCGATCGGTATGATCAAAGCTAATCGGCGTGTCTATCCACACGCCCCGATTAGGCACCTGCTAACTGGAGTTTATCTAGCACAAGGCATGTTCGCGCTGGTTATTGGATGGAAAGGTTTCATAAATCATCATGACTTTGTCTTCACCCGAGATGTGTTCTGGGTGGCGAGGGGTGCCTGCCAGAAGGGCGGTTCCTCCTTCGGTCACCTGCCTTACCATCCAACAATTGCGAAGGCTGTGAGTCAGGCAAGAGTTGATCAAAATAGCGTGGATTGGGCATGATTTATCTAGGAAGCAATCATGGGTTGTCCCGAGGTGTCCGGAGGTCTTCTTTTCCTTCCAAGGTCGCTCGGTTGGCGTGTTCCGCTTACGGGGCTCACGTCAGGGCGCTGAAATGTCTTGTTTCGGATAGTCTTCA